>CM031239.1:532165279-533483576 GCA_018340775.1 Taxus wallichiana var. yunnanensis | reverse complement strand
ATTATGCTTCGTTCAGTTACATGTGCTAAAACAGGAAAATGACTAAAGTTATTATTTTAGGCATACAACATGTTAAGCTCTGAGGATGCGAAGTATGTCCATTCTCTGAGTAATTGCATAGGAGAATTGAGTGAGAAGGAGGAAAAGAGGCAGGTAAAGTGATGAAGTAGGCTTGTGTTAAGAAGGCGTAAAAGCAAGTAATAGTAAGAGAGGTGGTGAAGCATGCGGCTTGAAGCAGAGAGAAGCATCCAGTGGGAGTGAGAGGAGAGGGAAGACAGTTCCACTCGGGTTCTTGCATCCCAGAAATTATAATTTTTAGTTTGGAATTAAATTGTTTGCATACGTATAAATAGGATGAGAGTAAGGTAAGTGGGTAGAGATGGTAAGGAAAATGTGATAGCGAGGTTTGGGATGGGGTGAGTGTTATAGGGGTAGGTAATCAGGGGATTTCATATATGTTTTGTAGAGTACGAGAGAGGATAAACGAGTGAATAAATTATCGTAGGTGGTGTTTTTGGGCAAGGTGGATAGAATTATGGTGGCCAGGTATCGGTTAGGAATAACCGTATCGGTTAGATATAACAAATCTAGATTCTCATGTAAAATTCAGTTCAGTGTTAAAAACACACTGGGATTGTAGTTGTTGATGTGTTGTTTGTTGATCTCATGTATGTAAGGCGGAAGCAGGTTGAGGATGAATGATAAGGTGCAACTTTATTATCACGGTCCAGCAGATGAATACTGCCTGCACCCGAATGGGCATTAATAAGCCGTGGGGGTTAAGTGGAATCTAGCTATTATTCACTTAATTACCACGCATGCGATGTTGCGGCGTTGATTGGAGAGATGGAATCTAGAAAAGAATACCTTTTACGTGCAACAAGGAGATGTGTGATGTTAGAAGATGTGTTTCAATTTTGAGGCTTCCAAATTCACAGGAAGACCAAGCAGTGTATCGAAGCCGAGGCCTAACGCTTGCGGTAGCGATAATGGCGTATTTGGTCCATATGCACGAGATTTGACACATTGAGTTTGACATTCACTTATGGTATAATGTTTGGCAAAGACACCCAGGCAACAAGGTTGTGTCGTGTGTTAATGATAGCTGTGTGGGTATTATGCTCATTACCTAGAGCGGATGGGGAAGATTTACAAAATCATTGATGTGTATTATTCAGTAAAATGATAGAGGTAGCGTTAATTTATAGGCACCCATGATATATGGCGGAGTTATCTGAGGTTTATGGGCATACAAGCAAGTGAAATCACAGGGCTACACTGGATTGTGCATACTTATTACATTGTTGGGCCTATGAGCACATTGTGTGTGTGACCAATAGGCCGACCAATCTAGGAAGGAGAGATAGGAGTGTAGAGGTTAGGATTCAGGCGATGGGTCCAAACAGAGTAAGAGGTAAGAGCGAGACCGTGACGAATGACGTCGAGTATTATAGGTGGATGTAGGGAGATGGTGGCGATTAAGTGCGGATATTCGTTGGAGGCCTTATGAGCTACATGGTAGCCTTGCAAATATAGCTGAGAATTTGAGGGATGTAGCAGGTGAAGGTGGATCGCGGAGACACGAGACTAGGTGAGTACGAGAGGATTCCTCTGGATCGCGTGCGTGTAGCAATTTGGATTTGTTGAGATATACCCATGGATCATAGGCCATATAGGAGGATTGACGTTGAGGCACCATTCTCACCTCCGCGGCCAACACTTCGAAGGACCCGAGAAGAGATAGCAACCGTCGCGAGAGGTAATGGATCTTTGGAGTGACAGTCGCCTGGATTATCGTGGCAGCAAAGGTAGATGTATACACGAGAGGGTCGATCATCCCTGACATAAGGCTGTGATTACGGTGATGGAGAGACCACTGCGCAGGGTTTAGTGCACCTTGAACACAAGTGAAGCGAGACTATAGGATTGTTAGAGGCTTAGCGATCATGAGTGGAGAGACTAGAGACTTGCAGATTCCGCCACATGAGAGGCATATTCACATGTATTACAGAGAGAGATTGGTGGATCGGTGGGAGGAACCAATAAAGATGGCACCTTTGAGGATGGAGAGGCCGAGCGGCGGCGTCGGCGATCACCATCACTACCTGTTTGGGATGAAGTACGAGGGCCTACAAAGTGAGTTTCATACATAGGGAGGTAGAAGAATAAATAAGGACTCCGACACAATCGTCGTATGATAGAAGATGTATTTGTTTAACATCTAAATAAAGCTGAATATGTATGTTGATTTGAGTTTATAATAATAATAAGAATGTTTGTGTTCTAAATGTTTGGTTTGAAAAAAAAGGATAAAGATGAGTGTTATCAATAGAAATATACAAAAATATTTATATTTATACACATGATAGAATTATAGTAGGGATGGTCAAGAATACTACCTTGGGAGACCCCATGTCTCTAAGTCTTTGCCTACGCATAGCCCATTACCTGAAAGCAAGGAGGGGCCTCGGGCCGATGTAGTTCTCCCTTAGGACCGGGAAGAGGTGAATTTAGGCAATTTGTTGGTTGGTAAAAGTTTGATGTTGGTAGGGTAATGTTCTTTTGGTGTTGGTAGGGTATTGGCGGTGTTGGTGTGGGTATAGGTGAAGCGAGGTTAGCTTACCCAAGCGCATAGGAAATTATGTCTGATTAAGGTCAACACATAATCCTAGATTTTAGTAAAAGAGGCAAAAGTGTCCCATAGTTGGAAAGAGCTAAACAAACCACATATTATGTAGGATGAGCTTGAATCCCTAGATACCTTGCATGGTGAGAAGTCGATAGGTGAAAAGAGTTGTATAATCACAATATATCGGATATACGTCACGTCCGCTTGGTTTTGTTGTTTTGAAAAATGGTAGGTGAGGTAGATGGTATAAATTGGGGCATAGAGAACTTGTTATAAGGTGATTATTACAGCGAAAAGAGAACCAAACCTAAAATGAGACAAGTCCATGACTCAAAATACTTTTCAGATACTACTTTCATTTTTACGGATATACACTAATCGATGCGAAGTCTATATAGGATATGCATTTTGTTGTTCGAGGCCTTCACGGTTTGATCAAGGCGAAGCTTCGATAAGGTGATTTTGTATAGCTATCCTTCAGGGAGCGATCTACTTATAATGTGAGCGGTTTATTCACATAGCTCCTTGAGGAAGCGATCTAGTTTAGTAGTAGAGTGCGGCTTTTCACATACCGCCGTTCTTGAGCAAGCGATCAGTTTATAGCTTAGAAGGCTAGATGTCCGTTTGGCATGAAGCATTTAGTTTTAGGGAAGTTTGACTCAAGAATATCCACAATTGAGAACTTGTTATTTTGATACTTTTAAGTCATGGACCAGACTAAAAAATGGAAGGCGTCTTTAAGAGAGAGATGATCAAACCATGTGAGTTGCTTATACCACTTTGAGATGCATGAAATAAGTTGTATGAGGTGGTAAAGCTCGAGGGCGGACGAGCGAAGTAGATAAGAAGTGATGTAACACTAAATTAAACAAGATTAGAATGGTCGGAGATGCAAGGCATTAAAGGTTTAAAGCTCGGAGTTTACCATTAGCGAAGCCAAACGTTAAATGCACTGATCCGTAAGTGTAAGTGATAATGTAAGGCCCAATCCAATTAGGAAGCAAATTTTCCACGCTTGCTCTTTTCTAGTTTGGTTACATGTTGATTCTCTTTGAGGACAAGATCACAAATCTTAAAGGTATGCTCATGAATTCACTTATATAAGCACGTTAATGCGCTTTTGATAAATTTGAAGGTGGTCAAGAAGCTGGCAAAACGACACTGTCAAGAAGCTCGATTAAGGGCGCTCTTGTGAAGTCATCATTGGTGAGAATATCTTGAAGAGATATTTTGAGGGAAGGTATTTGTATTTTTGAGAGGCAAGACCTCGGTACCATATACCAAAGAAAATGGTGTGGCATTAGTGGAAGTACGAATGCTGATGGTACGATAAGCCCAAAGCGAAGGGATGTGATCAGCCAATTTTTCCGAATCGTTAAACTTTTCATGAGAATTTTAGTTAAGGTTTTGTTAGAAGATTCAGCTTGACCATTTGCATTACTGTGATAGTATGGTGATGAGAAGCTAAGTTTGATACCAAAGTTGTCACAAAGGTCTTATAACAACTTATTTTGAAAGATTTTCCATTATCATTATCGAGCGATGAGAACACCAAAGCGATGAGATAATGTGATGGTTGATGAACTCTACAATTTTTTTCTTTTTGGTTGAAATGAGTGAATGGCCTCCACCCATTTAGTGTAATATTCGATTCTTAGTGATGATCCAGCGGTGGCCAGCTGCGAAGAAGTGAAGTGAATCTCACCAAATGAGTCTAAACCCCATTGTGAGAAAGGCCAAATATCTCGTATGACGACTATAGTAGGTGGTTGGGAGTATGTTGAAGGTCGGCATCTGTTGACACATAACACAACGCTTAACATATTCACAAATAGCGATCATTATTAAGAGTAGGCCAATAATAGCTTTGAAAGCGAAGGATCCGCTTAGCCACAATGCAGGCCACTAAAGTGTCCACCACAAATTCCGTCATGGACTTGTTGGATGGTATAGGTGACTTCAGCGCACGATTAGACATCGAAGGAGATACCATCAAAGCCACATTTATAGAAGAGCCCCCATGATAACATAACGAGAAACACTTTTAAGAAAAGCGCGTTTGCCGTTACTAGTAAGGTCGTGTGGGAAAGCAGGTCAGTTGTAAGGTAGTCGTAAATTGATGATCACGGGTATCCCGCGAATCAAAGCGAGATACATTATTTATCATACTGAAACATCCAGGGACTGAGTAAGATGGTGCGAAAGAGTTGTTGGACCAAGAAAAATATGTCAAAGTCGATTGGTGAGGCAGAATTTGCAGGCCAAGCAAGCCATAGTGTCCCAAATTTATTCGTTGAGCGGGAATGGTTTGGATAGAATCATGAGTAAATAAGGTCAAAAGTGAATCCATGTAATGTTTGTACTTTTGAAGTTCCTCGTTTTACATTGGTAGATACGAGTAGCAGATTATTGACTACCAATTGAGAGTCGCCAAAGAAAATGTTGATAGAATTCACACACTAAGTGTAATGCAACGTGGAGACCCAAAGCAAGGGCCTCGTATTACTGCATTGTATTGTTAGTGCGGGAAATCGAGGCTGAATGAAAAAGGCATAGGTTCACCTTCAAGAGAATGAGAATAACACCTACCCCTCCGCATGGCCGGCATTTAGATCCGTCAAAGAAAAAGGGTCATTGGATATGACACATCACCGAGTGAAAGAGTTGCGATGAGTTCATCGGGGAAAGTAAAATTGTAAATTATTCCTAGGTAAAGGAGCTTCAGCGAGTTGGTCTGCGATAGTTTGTCCCTTAGTGATTTACGTGCTACAAACTCAAGGTCGAGGTCGGCGAGGAGCATAAGCCATCGGGTGATGCATTGTTTAGATGAGGTTTGGCGTCATTATAATGTATGGGGTCAACGTTGATGATATGCAAAAGTTTTGTGATTCGGAGGTAATGTCGAAGTTTGGTGGCCACGAATGATAGGGCTAGAGCACAACTTTTCTACATGTGTATACCTAGTCTGTAATCCATAAGAGTCACGGATTATGTAATAAGCGGCTTGTTCTCGATGCTCGAGAGTCACGATGTGCGCGAGCATGGCTCCTACTGAGCATAGTCGGTGGCCAAGAAAGGTAAAGGTAGAAAGAGCGATCGTCCCGAGGTGGGACAAACACTTAGTGGTGGCTGCGAGAGATAGGCTTTTAAGAGCTTGAAAGGCTTGTGGCACTCCTTGCTCCATTGAAAGACAATGTCCTTTTTAAGGAGATGATGGAAAGGTTGACATCGATTCGAGAGTTGTGAGATGAAACGCCGGATAGATTGGAGTTTTCTCTGCAAACTACGCAATTATTTGAGGTTCATGGGTGGGGCATTTATAGGATAGCTTTGACTTTAGTGAGTCAACCTCAATGCCACGAAAGAGACAATAAATCTAGGGAGTTTTCCTGAAAGGACGCTAAAGACGCATTTCTTTGGTTGAAGACGAACACATTATAGCAGTGATAAAAATAATGGTTAAAACATCGAGATGTTCAACTGCGATGTTTGGATTTTCCAAGAAGATAGACATAATCCTCGAGGATAGTATGCATAATGTCATGAAAAATGTAAGTCATATCCGGCCGATAGGTCGCACCCGCATTTTTAAGGCGAAGCGACGCACGATAGCGAGAATGTTCCCAGGAGTAATGAATGCGATTTTATGTTGATCGGTAGAAGCTACAAAATTTGATTGTATCGAAAGCCATCCACGAGAAAGCATCTCATGGCCGCATGATGAGATCAACAAGTTGATTAATGCTAGGCGGGGAAGTCATCCTTTAAGCGTGCGAGGTTAAGGTCCCTAAATCCGTACATATCCGAAGTCCCCCATTGCTTTAGTAGTCGAGTACATTAGAAATCCATTGAGGATAAGTGATAGGTAAGATGAAGGAAGCGAGAAAGGAGTCGTTGAAGCTCTTTAACTTGCGAAGAGGGCAATGCGTGGATGCATTTTCTCAATTTACATTTAATTGGTTTGGAGTTGGGTTTCGAGTGATGTTATGGGCAACCGAATGTCGAGATCGATTCTGGCATATCGCGTAGGACCAAGCAAAATCTTGGTTGCAGGCATGAGGAAGGTAGTGAAGAAAGCGAACTTATTACGTACGTGAGAGATTGTCCGATCTTCACAATGTGAGATCGTCCTCTATGTGGATGTTGATTTCTATAATAAACTCATTCAACATGGTTTGGGTTTCCAGATGGTAAGCGCATTGAATATAAGAGTCGTCCGCACCAAGTAGGTGAGGATGGAGTCGTCATCCGGCACTCCACAAGCCGTGTAGATCAAGAATTTACGTGCTTGTTACTGTCGAGTTAATGTACCAAACTAAACACAAAAACCCAAAAACTCCAATGAAATTGATACAGTGAAGATGTAGATGGATGAGGAAGCCATGTAGATAAGGCAGGCGCACCTGAGCAATTCGCACAATAGATCCGAATAACACCAAAACACCGATGCTTGTGAAAAAGACCACGTTAAAGATATTTTAGTGGGTCAGCCGAGAAGCGGTCCGAGAAGCGATAAGCTTCCTCGGCGGATGTCGATCCACGTTTTGATAAAGAAAGAAGCATACATGATAAAGATGTAAATAAAGACTAGATTTTGACGGTTGCGGTGATAAGACAGATCTAAAATGAGCGACCAGACAGAGCAGAAAAGCAGGAACTATGAAATAAAATGGATTTGTGTTACCCGTATCCTTTACCTATCTGCAGAGAAAATCGGCGTCGCTTTTTAAAATCGCGTCGATTAGGAAGTAGTCGGCGTCGCTTTTAAAATCGCGTCGATTGAGAGGCTCAGCGTCTCTTTTTAAAATCGCGTCGATTGAAGTAGATCTGTCGGCGTCGCTTTTAAAATCGGCGTCGATTGAAGGCCAAATCAGCGTCGATTAAGACCGAATCAGCGTCGATCGAGGTTGAATCGCGGCGTCGGCCCGAAGCGCGGATCGATGATCGGGGATCAAAAGCGATAAGATTCGGGAATTAGAAGACGAATGTAGTCTGCTTTGGATGAGCGAGAAGTTGGCGAGACACTGGAAGCAGAGTCACGAGATGATAGATGGTAGTGCGATCTTGATATACAGCAGAGGAAAGTACTGGCCTCCTCTCGAGATTGGTCGGACAGGAATCTGCCTAATTTGATACACTTCAATCTGAAGATCTCAGGTATCTCTCTCGCTCTCTCTGTTCGTATGCAAGTGCTCCTTTTTCGCTTGTTCGCTTTTTTCGCTCTTTGCTCCGATCTCTTTGATTCGATTTTCCGCGCTTAGAACCGAAGTTACAGACTTGCTTTTTATAATCGGCGCCGCTCTAGAAAATCGGCGCCATATGGGTCGGCGCCGATCGCGAGAAGACTCAGAGATGGCTAAAAATGATCGATTCGAGAAAAATAAGACTCATCCCGACTACGGGAAAATATCCCAAGGAAGATTAAAAATAGATGTGATACATGGGTAGAATAAATTTGGGGTGGATAAGTGATTAAGATGCATGGGAAGAAGCGTAATTAAATATTTAATACTTAATTACTCATGGGTAAGATATGATGAAATGAATTAAATTTAGAGTAGGTGATTAAATCACAAATTAAAAACTATCCCAAGGGATAGTTGGTGATGTAAACGTGCTTAGGTTTACCTAAGCGAAGTAAACGGATGAGAAGGACACTAAATTGGGTAACCAATTTTAGGTGTCTACATTTTGCCCCTTTTTGTCAAGTAACTTACGATAAGCAAGGTTATGAGACAAAAACATGGAGAATGGAAGAAGAGAAGAATTTGTGGTGATGTGATCCCCCTCAAACTAGGGATGGATGGATGATAGAGCAGACGATCCCGAGTTTGAAAGAGGTAGATAAAAAAAAATGCGAGGATGCCCCTCGGATAGGCCGGGAGTAGAACCGATCATTGAGACGCATAAAAATAAACACAAGAAGCGCAAAGACCTAAGGAACTCACATTGGTAGGAAAATCTAGCTGGTCTCCTCATGAGGCAGCGTTGAGTGCCTACTGAGACCATGAGTGTAAGGAGAAGCTGCAAAATAGTCAGACATCGAAAGAGAGACACATTGGTAAGGGACAACTAGGCAGTGCATGAATCGAGGCAGCGTTAGTGCTACGAGACCGTAACTCTAAAGCGGCTAAACAAAAGCGAGTGCTCCACGAAAGGGAACAAACTCGAAATAAACAATGACATCTAAAAGATGTGCCAAAAAGACAAGATTTAGCACAACAATGATCGAGATAGATGAGAAAGCCAAGTATCAACACTATGGCAAGCAGACAAGAAAAATCGGCGGCGACCAAAAGAATCGGCGGCTTACTAAGTAAAGCATGGCGTCGACCCAAAAATCACGCGCCGTCAATCGACGCATATAAATATGCGAGCGAAAAAGCGTGAACGATTAATTTCAACGTGACGATTGATTCAGCGAGATGATTTGAAGCGCCAATGGAAGCCTCGGAGGAGGGCGAAGCGCGAGAGAACACGACACAGGGTAAGTGACCATTCTTGGAACCCCTTCACGTTATATTATTATTATTTTTTTTTTTTTTTGTTTGATTTTATTTGGATGGATATGAGGCCGAGTCTATTTCACGTCGCCGAGTCGCGCGCGCGAATTGGTATAATCGGCGTCCGACTTTCTGTTTGAATCAGCGTCGATTAGTAATAATCGGCGCCGACTAAAATGAACGACGCCGATTTTATCAAATCGACGCCGACTGATGGAAGTTCATTGATTTGTATGATTTGGGAAGATGTGATTTATGAAAATAAGAGACTAATTATGCTTTTGATGTCGTGGATGCAGGCACGAGAGACCCTTCACATGAGGGACGCCATCCGGAGCTATTAGAGAGCGATCCTGCTGATGTGACAGATGCAGTCTGGTAGACGGCATTAGTAGCTTTGGTAGGCTCGAGGCTTTAGATATTATAGGCACCGAGTGCCACGGGATGTGGAGCTTATGCGAGCATTAGTGCGGCGGTGGGGCAATGCCACACGTGCACATTTTGGTTTAGGCAGGTAGAATGACTATCACCCATGCGAGGATGTATCTGAGATCCTCCGATTACCGATTCACGGGGACCCGTGAGATCACACCAAGAGCAGCAGCAGAGGGCCACACCAATGCTGTTGCACGAAGACAGAAAGCGATATGATGACGGAGATAGTATCTAGAGGCGGTGAGATATCCTCACAGTCTGAGCAGAGATAGCCCTCGGAAAAGCGGGCGGATATGCCACGGTTGAGATGGCCATATCTTATTTTACTCTGCAGGGCTCGGGAGGTAGGAGATTCCCATTACTCACTGCTAGGCTGCGTGTGCGACATCTTGCAGTATAGAATTTTGCTTTAGCGTGATGCCCCGATGCTAGCTCGAATTTATTATGGCTATGGATGTACACCACTCTTGAGTGGAGGACGAGATCGATCGTCTCGCTTTGTGCTCCATTGCTTTGGCGTATGAGCACATAGCAGATGATTAAACCATCCAGGCTTCCATGACAGATGCCAGCGTGTGGAGTGTGGATTATGGATTTCGGAGATGGCGGTTTGCTTGTAGCCGCAGGAGATCTGAGCGAATCAATGCCCAGTGGTACTCTGAGCGTTCAGGGACGCTTACACCAGATCAGGTCGAAGTTATCTGGAGGCCATATCGGGCATTTAGATATGGGTTGGTCGAGATGCCCACTTAGTAGCATTGAGGCGGAGTCGGGTGGTCGAGGAGTCGCAGACCAGGATATATGGGAGCGAGTCCCATTCATGCGAGATCGAAAGCGATTTAGTCTCTGAGCAGATCACAAGCCACATACACACCATATAGTGGGATGGTAGAGAACAGAGCTGCCGATTTTGATCCCATGCAGACCAGCGAGAGAGCTCCACCCTCCATGAAATAGTATGATGACGAGGGGTGGATGAGGGCTACGCGGATGGTATGACACGAGCTTCCACGACATCTCCCCCTCGATAGATCTTTGAGGAGGAGGACATAGCTGCTATCTTTGGGCCAGTTAGAGGAGAGCATGCCACACCTGCGTCTGAGACACATCGGTAGCTCTAGAGGAGATTAGGAGGCCTTGACGAGAGAGAGGATTCCACGGTGCGGAGAGAGACACCGCTTCAGCGAGCGAGATCATGATCCCAAAGCGGCAGGACCGCTTCTTTTCCCGGCATAGGAGGCCCTCGGGGCGCCAAGTATGGGAGGCAGTGCCACATCGTAGTCGGCACACAGAGGCACGACCACAGGAGGGGCGCCACCAGCAGCGGCGCCAAAGCATCACCAAGGCGGCCTCGTTCCCGAGCACAAAATCTGTGAGCCTTAGCGCACGTGCAGTCTCTCCTTCTTTGGTGAGATATTATGAGGATGCCCTAGCGCAGCATGCCCCAGATGTGCCTCGGTATGGGGCGAGGAGGAGAGCAGGGACGGCTACAGCGAGTGGAGCCTCAGGCGGAGGGAGCACTGGGAGAGATCGAGGTGGGCCGAGACCTCCAGCAGCAGGTGCATCGAGCTCGATCGGTGGCGGTCAGGAGAGACAGCCAGGTGGAGAGGAGGGTGGAGGAGATAGTGTCCTCCATGCTTCGGATTTTACTATATAGAGTTTTGATAGACTTTTGCATTTGTATAGTGATGTAGCCTCGATTGGAAGGCATTGTATAGATGGCTTGATGGAAAGCCACTCATTTTTGTATAAACACACATGTATATATATAGATTCATCATATGATTTGGCATCTGATTGTACTTATACTTTTTGGTTTTGATATACATGGATAGATGGATATAGATAGATGTGATTAGATAGATATAGGCTGATAGATGATAGAAATAGATGTGATTAGATAGATTGAAATGTGGATAGAATAGATGCGATTGGATAGATATAGATTGATAGATGATAGATGGATGTGATGAGATAGATTGAAATGTGGATAGAATAGATGTGATTGGATAGATATAGATGGATAAATGATAGATGGATGTGGTTAGATAGATTGAAATGTGGATAGAATAGATGCGATTGGATAGATATAGATTGATAGATGATAGATGGATGTGATGAGATAGATTGAAATGTGGATAGAATAGATGTGATTGGATAGATATAGATGGATAAATGATAGATGGATGTGGTTAGATAGATTCATTTAATTTTGATAGATGATGGGAGGTATCTTGGATGGACATAGCTTTTAAATATTTTGATGGATAGATAGATAGATCGTTTGATGTATAGATGGATGTAATTTTAATGAGAAATGAATAAAGATAGATGTTTTGATAGATAAGAGGAATGTTGATAGAAGATGAGATTTTGATTGAATTAACATGTGAAATGTCAATTCAACGGGATGCGAAGACGAAGAAATGGCGAATGCTTATTGTAAGAGCAAAAGATGAAAGCGAAATAGCGAACCGTGACTTAGAAGAAAGACACTTTCGGAAAAGAAGGGAAATGATAAGTCGGACTTCCAACCGACCATAGAGAAGATCCAGATAAAAACCGAAAGACCAAGCATACAAGGCCCTATATAAGATTAAAATAAACCTTTGACACTAACTGTCGCAAACCCAGATCTAGGGTAGAAATGGAAAGAAAAGAAAGTAAGTATCTTGTCGGAATCTGAGGGACGAATACATGTCCATGATAGGAAAATAGGATTCTCCATATGATCGACAAAAGGTCTAAAATCTCGAAACTTCATGATTTGGGCGAGAAAAGCAAACCGATCAATGTGGGAAGTTTGCTTGATATGGAAAAGCGATCGATGCGGGAAGTCTTTCGGTGATCTTGCAAGTGTATAAAGCGGCCATGGAAGGCTGATTGATTACAAAGAAGCCTTGAATATTTCTTTGAGAAACAGCCGTCCTTGAGGAGAGCGATCGCATATTTTGAAATTTGTATGATAGCCATCCTTGAGGTATGGTCTATTTGCTTTTTGATTCACTTGACAATGTATGGATAGAAGTTGTCCTTCGAGGATCAGTCTATCTTTTTGATAACATCTTTTTTTTTTTTTTTTTTTTTGACACTTTTTGGAAGAAAGTTTAGTTTAGACCTAGATAGATCGGATGGAGGAGGAGAACATGGAAGAACATGTACTCATGCCCAGAATCCGATTAAGATAAGTACTTGGGACAAGATGAAGTGGTGATTAAGGTATTCCTACCATGAGGAGGAACATATCCAAAAGAAACGTCTGCGATGAGGAGAGCCGCGATACTCATATTTAAGGTAAGCGAGGCAATAGGCGGAGAACCACACAATTTCAAATCACCACGAAAGTAGATGACTGGTTATTAGGACGAGATGGAAGATCGAGTTGCGATTTAGATTTGTGTAAGAGAGATTTAACAATAGAAGGGCCGTAAATGCGAAGGCATTAAGAGGTTACGCTTGAGGATACCATCCATGGAAGACAAACGATAAGCCCAGACCCATATTTATGAGTGATAATGCAGGGACCCATCGATTGGGAGCAAACTTACCACGTTGACTCCTTTGAGTGTAGTGACATTTTGATTTTCCTTAAGAACAAGGTCACCAATTTTGAAATCACGGTGTTGCAAGTGCTTGTTATAAACACGTTGACACGCTTTCGAGATAGACCTGATGATGCTCAAAGAGCGTTAAGGCGTCGCTCATCTAATAACTCAAGTTATGCTAGACGATTTTGGCGATAATCCTCATCAGAGACAAATTCTCTCGAGAGAAACACGGAGAGATGGGATTTGGACCTCGAAAGGAAGGACTGACTCGAGACCATGACGAGAGAGAAGGGAGTAGCACCGGTAGGAGTACGAATGCTAGTCCGATAAGCCCAGAGAAGCGAAAGGGATATGTAGATGCCAATCCCTACCGGCTCGACTAGTTACCTTTGAGAGATATTACGCGAGTTTATTGGAAGCTTCGGCTCTCGACCATTAGCTTGAGGATAGTATGGAGAAGAAAAGCGGAAGCTTGATTTTGAAAGCATTGCGAGGGATTTTGCAAATCAGCGTTCTTGAAGGATTTACCATTATCTGTGATGAGCTTGTGTGAGACATGGCGACAAATGATGTGTTGATAGACAAAATCAACTATGGGTTTAGCCTTTGTTGAAGAAAGAGGGATAACTTGCACCCACTTAGTAAAGTACTCGGTGTGATAATGATAGAATGATGACGCCTTGAAGAACGAGGATTGATGAGACCAATAAGATCAAGGCCCCATTGTGAGAAAAAGGCCACAAATCCGCGCGAGTTCTGCAAAGCTTTGACTAGGACGTCGTGAGATTGGAATATTCTTTGCACAGCGCATTTCTTAGTGTATTCACAACAATCTTGATTAAGAAGGCCAATAATATCCCAAGCGTAAGATGCGCTTAGCAGCACACCACTAAAATGTCCACCACGAGATACCGTCATGGACCTCTGAATAGCTTTAGATGATTCATGGGTTTTGAGGCATCGAAGCGAAAATACCATCAAAGCCGCGTTTGTAAAGAATCCCTTTAGGATAGAATAGCGATTAGCGCGTTGGAAAAAAGACCTTCTACCATTGGAAGACGGATCTGGAGGAAGGACCGAATGAGATAGATAATCAACTATCTCTGATACCACTCATCCCTGAGTATAGGTTATGACATGCATTGATCGAAGTTATTGTTGAAGATAAGATGGTTGATCTAATCGTTGCACAGCCACATAAAGACGCGAGTCTTGATAAAAAGCGGGATAAGGGATCTAATGAGGCCATGGTATCCATGAATCGATTTGCGATACGAGGAATGGATTGGATGGTGAACTTATCGAAAGATTGGAGTTAGGCAAGAACAATGTCGCGATATTTTGAAGGATATCATTCTTGCGTTGATAGACACCCGTGACTTTGATTAACGATGAGTTCAGAATCACCAAAGATGTCAATCTCGGCAATGGCGCAAGATTAATGGCATTTTGAAGTCCTAAGACAAGAGCCGTACTGACCATATTATTGGTGCACTCAAAGTTCAATTTGTGTGCGGCCCGGGATAAGCGTACCCCAAGGAGGAATCATCCACGAAACCCGCACCTCCCTGCGGCATTTGGATCCATCGAAGAAGAGCTTTACTTTAAATGGAGATAGACCAAAATCGATTTGTTGAATAAATTCATCGGGAATTGAGCAAGGGGTCTTGAGTGTCCTAAGAGGAGCACTAGCTAGTTGATACTGCAATAACGACCCTTGATAGCCTTTGCGGGATAAACTCGAGGTCAAATTCTATCATGAGCATAAGCCAACGAGTGATGCGATCATTGTGATAAGGCTTTGCATGAATTGTCTTGAGGGGATTGACATTTGTGATGTAAGTTTGTGATTAAGAAGATAATGACGAAGCTTAGAAGTTGCAAAAGAAGAGAGCGCTAACATAGTTTTTCAAATTCCGAGTAACGTGTCTCATACTCATGGAGGTGCGGCCCGATGTAATAGACGCAGCTTGTTCTTTACCACAAGTGTCCCGATCTGAAATCATGGCTCCCAGAGCATGGTCGATCACGAGAGATATAAAGATAGAAGGCTCCCCCTCGCGTGGAGGTGTAAGCACGGGTGGAGAAGAAGATAAGCTTTGAGATCATCAAAGGCCTTTTAGGGCGATGCTCATCCCATTTGAAATGAACATTCTTACGGAGAAGATGGTGAAAAGGTTGACAACGGTCCGACAATTGGGATATAAAACGAGCCTTGATTGAAGAGCGTCCTTGGAGATGCGGAGTTGCTTTAAGTTAGGCAGACGGAGGCATCTCAAGATGGCTTTTATTTTTGCGAGTCCACTTCAATACCCCGATGGAAATGATAAATCCTAAAAGTTTACAGTGAGGACGCCAAACACGCATTTAGATGGATTTGAAGCGAAGACAAAAGGCGGATAAGCCTCTCGAAGAGAGGTGCGAGGATGAAAAGATGCTCCCGACAGCGTTTGGATTTGCCGAGAGATCGTCAACATAATCCTCTACGATTTTGTGTAAAAGATCATGGAAGATGTAGGTCATTGCTCGTTGATAAGTTGCTCCGTGATTCTTAAGACCGAAGGGCATGACCACGATAGCAGGTCCCCAAGGAGTTATGAAGGAAGTCTTATCTTGCCGGTCTTACAGTGCGATGAGGATTTGATTATATCGGAAGAAACCATCCATAAGAAAAGCATTTCATGACCCGCGATTAAATCTACGAGTTGGTCGATATTAGGAAGAGGAAAATCATCCTTTGGAGCGGGCCGATTAAGATCCGAGAGTCGGTACAAATTGAATCTTCCCGGTAGCCTTGAATTCTTTGAGTATTCATCGACACCCATTGCGGATAATCGATGGGTTGGATGAAGTTAGCAGAAGCAGCGCTGTAATTCTTCTTTAACAAGAAGGGCTACTCTAGAAGGTGCATTTTACGTAATTTTGCTTGGTCGGTTTGATGTTGGGAAGGGTAACGATATTGTGGACTACAATATCAGGATCGAAATCTGCATATCCTCGTATGACAACGCAAAGGCTTGCGATGTTTGGAAAGAAAAGTAGTAAAGTCCCTAATTCTTGTGGATCGAGGATTGGCGAGCCTTAATGATGCGAGGGTCTTGGAGTCCCTATATTAAGGTCGATAGTGGCTTCGTTGAGAAGGGTAGGCGTGTCGAAAGGAATGGTTTTGGGAAGATATGAATCCTCCGCCTAGATAGGTGAGGGACAGAGTCGTCATCCGCACAAGGATAGTGTTGATAGTAGGAGAGTCGTCTCCAACTATCTCAGGAAGATTAATGGTATAAGAAGCGGACCGATTGTTAGTCTCATAGACTAAAGGTCCCAAGGAAATGGTATTGATCAAAAAAAAAAGTTAGGTGGGATGGAAATGTCATCGTCCACATCAGTGATGCTTGGATTTGGTGGGGAAGATGGTTCTTGATGGAAGAGGCTCATCAAGAATAGTAGCATGTGGCTTTTGAAATGGGTTTAAATCCCAAACCAAACTTTTGGTGTGGCATAGGAGTAGGAATGGATTTGAGGTCATGTATACCTTGTTCATACTTTCCAGGCCAAAACCTTTCCACGCGCATCGATATAGATAAGTTTTTGCAAGCGTGGGATTACGTAGATAATCAAACCTGTTAGGTAAGGTTTGGCTCTAGGAGGAGAATCAGGACAATAATGAGGTGTATCAAGACCACCGTAGATGAAATTGAGTCTCATTGATTGGGCAAACCAATGGTAGCGATGCGGCCAGACCTCTGATTGATATTCGGAGTTGCTTGTCGGGTCTACCATACTCATTAGGTTTGAGATGGGCATCGAAAGAAAAGAGAGGAAGCTCTCTAGTGAGAAACGCTGCAATGTCTCTTCCAGTTGCATAAATCGTAGTTTTGGTCATGGTATGGAAGAAGATGAAGCCCCATCTGGAGAAGATGCATTTTCTTTTAAAGGCGGACCTTGTGGTCATGTCGCATTGCTTGCGAAGAAAAGGATCTCACTCGATGGGTGTAGATTTTGCCCTCATATTGATATTTTAGGCATCGATGGAGGGTGGATGGGACCAATGCATGCATTACGCGAACCCGGGGAGCGTCCAGGATCATGTTATAGTGGAATTTTCCTTGACAATATAGAAGAGTTCATGGAGCGACTTTTTACCTACTCGGATGGTAAGACCACGATTCTCCTAGAGTGAGCTATAGCCGATCGTTAAATGATCGAAGGGCGAAAGGCGGAGGTGACACCACATTCTTAGGTAACTTAAGTTGTTCGAATGTGTAGGAAGAGATGACGTTGAGCTTGACTCACTTTATCGATCATAACACGTTTTAAGCGATGTTATTGACTTGGGTATGATGAAGAGAGGAGCCTCCAAATCCTCACGAAGAAAGATGAGGAATTTCGAATCCTCAAAAGAAATGGCGGTCGATGGACCATTCAATCCAACAACCCACTCGAAGGGCTGGGGCTCATCGCCGAATTCACTTGCGATCGGCGCGATTATCGATTAGAGCTTTGGCGATGTTGTGGAGAGGATTGGATGAGTCAAAAAGACATTTGGCCGGAGCTTAGGTGAGTTGCTTAGCATGACCTCTCCTCAGCGGATACGGGAACTTGAGTCAGGTGCAAGCACGAATAGAGACCTTGGAGTCGTGGGAGCGATGAGGAAGGAGACACGCCTTCGAGTGCGAAATAATGACAACCCGTGGTCTAGATGTTGGAGATGAAGATGGGTCATGATAATGTTGGGTTCTAGTGGCGATATGGATTGTGTCAATTTGGGAAGGAGGAGATCAAGTGGAGTGGAACCACTAGAGTGCGAATGGATGGTTGAGGTTCGGATGAGGCTAGGGTAACAGGAGGTACTTGTTCCTCCTCCTCCAAAGAAGAGGTCACTTTCTTCCGGAAGGTTCTTGACAACGGCTTGAAGAGCTTTACATCCTTGATGTCATGACACGGAGTACGGTGGTAAGCACAAATCGAGATCGAGTTAAACCGGTAGGTTTCACTCCTTTGGGAATTATAAGGCTTAATGTCGGAGGAAGGGTTATGGCTGAAGATTGGATAAGTTGATGAAGGATTTCGGTGTAGAATCCGGTAGAGACGAAGATGAGGACAGAGATAATGGAGATGGTTCTTTTACCTTAACTTAGACTGCCGGGTAAAAGAACTTGCATGTTAGGTTTAACGGTCTCTTTATTAGGGATCCTCTTATTTGTTTGGACATTCGGAGGAAGCATCTTGGTGCTTAGGATGGGAGTAAATGAGACATGATTGTCTTTGGTGGAGGAGGAGCCCCTAAAATAGACTTTGAAGGTGATGGAGATGTGATAAATTTTGTGGTCTTTGGAGACAAAGGGGGTTGTTTGGTTGAATTTACTGATGACTTAGATGATGTCGGTTTAGAAGAGGAAGAAGCCCCCAAAGTAGGTGAAATTGGAGGAAGATAGGGTGACTTGATTTTTGGTAACAAAGATGAGGATTTTGATAGAAGAAGTGGCATCTTTTTGGTAGGTAAGTCTACTTTTAGGGATGTTGATGAAGAAGAAGATGATGACTTTGATAGGTGTGTAGAAGAAGATGCCTTCTCAGCGGGCAAATCTAATCGTTTATGAGGCGTGGAGAGAGATTTTTGTGGAAGAACACCGAGAGTTTTGATGGTCCGAAATATGGGCTTCCCCTTTTCAGGGATGGTGACAACTCAACGTCATAAGGTGATTGTAACCTTCCGGAGGAAGCAAATGGGAGACACTTGATGGTATGATGTTAGATTTTGGTTGTCTCGGTTTAGGTTCGGGAACCGAAGCGTATAGATGTTGATCTACTTCTTTTGATTTTCCCTGAATAGGTGAAGTAACATCGAGTAATGGAAGAAGTAAGTGATGAAGAAGTTCCTTGCGAAGGACCACTTTTGGTGTAGTGATCATGGGTGGAACTACTATAGGAAAAGAGATAGGAAGAGTCAAAGTTGAGGACACTTTCGCCGAAGTCGGCACGATTATAGGGATGTTTATCGAGGCATAGTTGTAGCCGGAATAGGAGCGAGCGAGTAGATGTATGCAAGTGGAAACTCGAAGGATGTAATTGCCTCGAGCATTGAAAGGATGTCTGATGATGAGACAGATGAGGAAGACACTGTCTCGGGTATGGATGGGAGATCGGACAAAGGAGCGGAGAGAGATGACTCCGTGTTTAGCAATGTAGGAATATCCAAAGATGGGTTATCTGAGGATGGAGGAATTCCAGTGATTGGTGAAGTGGAAGAGGGTTCTGATTCGATTGCTGCGTTTGTAGATGATGTGGTTTCAGAAGCGGATTCTTCAGTAGAAATGAAGTTGATAGTGTGGGTGTTTGGTTTTTGAGATTCTGAAGAATTATGATTTGGGGCATGATTGGGGAAGGGTTGTTTGAAAACGTCCAGCGCTTGATTTGGGGGAGCATTTGGGTTATCCAGAATAAGCTCGCCTTTATCAATGAATTTTTGGACAAGATTTTTGAAAGTCTGACATCGTTCGATGTCATGACCCTTGGTTCTATGATAGTGGCAAAAATCGTTTTCTCTGTACCACAAAGGACGTTCTCGACTTTCATCAATATCTCTAATGGGTGGAAGTTCGATCATGCGAACTTCCAACATTTTTCCTAAGATGGAGGCATATGATTCCCCCAATGGAGCGAAGGATCGAGATGATGAAGCCCCTTTTCGAGCAGATGAAGGGTCTCTTCGTGGTGGTTGATTAGGAGTACTATCGGTTCTCGATGTTTTTAATACGATAGCATTGGTGGACCCTTGATTCTTATCTTTAGGAGGAAAAGAATTTGGTTTGGTGAACCGAGAGAAATCGGGTTTAGATTTGGAGCGAAGTTTTAGTTTTCTTGTTGATGCACGAGATTCGAGTTTGCGTGCCATTGTGAAGGCTTCTTGAAGGTGTGGAAAGTTTGGATTCTTAACGTGGAAGAAATGTGACTAGCACAAGATCGGGTGAACAACTCGTCTGTTGTGATTGAGGAAGAGAGAAGGACAATTGGTTGATTATCCCTCTCCAACGAGCGACAAAAGTCTGCAATAGACTCATCGTCAATTGGCGAATGTTGTAAAGATCTGTGATTGAGATCTTATGGGCAATATTTATTGAGAAGTTCTCAACAAACATTTGGGCCAATTGAGAGAAAAGAAAATAATGAATGTTGAGGAATATTATTGTACTGCAGGTCAAAGCGGGACCCAGCTAGAGACATAGGAAAGGTACAGAGCATGAGCTCCGATCTTGGACAATGAGGTAGCAAGCATGTTTGAATGCTCGCAGATGTTGTTGGGGTCTTCCGATTATGAAATTTTGAGAATTTGGGAAGTTCCCATTGGGGAGGATAAGGCTTAAAAGCCACCTTGAAGGATGAATGGGTTCATTGCATACTTCTTGAAAGGAGTATGAAGGGCGGGCTCCTTTTGTGGAGGCTTCCAAGTCTGCAATTTTCTTGAAGAGAAATTGAACCACATCCGATTGGGGAGGAGGTACATTGGTTTGTCCTATGAGAAGCAAGTAGTGGGTGTTGTTGAGGTGTCGATGGGGATTCATACATTTGTTGGATAGGATGATAAGAGGAATAACCGGTGTTACGGTGACACGGTGGGGTATTTCTTTGTGAGGCGGCTTGCGTATAGCGGTGCGAGATAATAAGTGGTTGAGCAAATAAAGGTTGGGTGACGGATGGAGCTTTGTGATTGAGTGGACTCTATGTTGGTTGATTGGATCGGGATAGATTGAGAATATGAGTGTTGGTTGGATTGGTCATGTTGGGGAACAAAACCAGAAAGGGCCTTATTCTTTGAATTAGGTATCAAGGTGCCGATCTTAGAGGATGGGCGAATGTCACGATGAATGGAATATTGGAAGAAAGACCCCTAGAGGACGAGAAGTAGGGAGCCAACCGCCATTCGGAGGGGGTTGGCTCATGAAGAGGTATTGACCTTGAGAAGCGATAGAGGGCATAGACGAATTGGCCCACGATGTGCGGATGTGCGAGGCAATTTACTATAGCGAGGCGAAGACCTCTCGAAATGGGTTGTGGAATAGTCGAGGTAGGCTGCAGTGTTAGGGATAGGTAAGACTAATTGAGAATTAGTCGACATGGTAGGTGGAAGAGAAAAGGGAGGCATAGGGGCCTCACCCTTCTCCGTGGCTCGAGGCAAGAGAGATGGTGCAAACTGCTCTAAAGAGGCCTGGGATGATCCGCGAGGATAATTGTACACTTGCCGGATTGGTGGGTCTTGGTCGAGATATTTGGATCGACTTGTGTACTTAGATAGTCCATGAGGGCTACGGATTGCGATCGAGGAGAGCACGAAATTGAGATCCCCGCGAGGAATAGACTCTGAGTCAGAAGATATTTCTGATGGACTAGGAGAAGCCGGACGTGATGGGATTGTTTTGGCTTGATGGAAAGGATTATACGACCATGAGGGGGAACCCACTAACAGTGTCCCGTCAGGAAGATTGGAGGGGTGCCAAACATCCACGCTGGTGGTGATTTCGGAGGAAGAAGGAACCTGTTGGGCCATTTTCCTAGATTGTGAACGGGTGATAGCCGTCATAAACAAGCAAGAAAGAAGATTGTCTTAACTAATGCACAAATAGTTCAAGCGTAAGTGATTATCTCCTTTAAATTTTGATGCTTTTAAGAAATGAAAATGTTAGGGAAGGCTTTTAGAACGGAACTACTCGAGATAGCCAAACTAGGGATGGTTTGGGTAATGTTTGGTGAGGAGTCCCGAAAGGCACTTGATAAAAGACCGATGACGTGGCTTGATATAGGGGCCTACCCCGCACTTCACACCCATGCGATAAGGGAGTCGGTGCTTTGCCAATATATACCAAAATCTTTCGTGAATTTATAAGCGCGGCCCGAGTGCCACGCGTAGGCTCTTCCTCTTGGATATCACTTCCAGTAGGCGAGGCCGGGGAAGGAGTTTTGTTTAGATGCTTTATACCTAGTGATTTTGGCTTTGTGTGCGAAGGGTGAAAAATAAAAATCAAATAGTGTCACTACCGATTTTGATCAATTTTCCAACCTAATTAACACTAGATGACAAAGCATGCAAAGAATGAAAAAGAAAGGGTTCTTTTTAAGCACTTAAAACGAAATGTTTGATTTCGATGAAGACAATTCAAACAAGTTCTTTCCCAAATGCGATTAGGTTCTTTTTAAGCACCAAAATCAAGTGTTTGGATGTGATAAACAACCAACAAAGAAAACCTAAAAAGGAGAAAACACCGAAAAGAGGAATACCAGTAGATTTAGCTCTCCAAGGTGTGTGACTTCAAAAGCGCGTTGTTGAGCTCTTCCCTCGAACAATCCACGAACAAGCAAAGTGCTCCGCGAAAAGGATCAAGCAAACAACAAACAAGATCCTAGGAAAGATACATCCGATAATGACGAAGCGAAAAACTTCTATTTTAAGAAAATAGAAAAATTTCAAGATAATGATTTACTTTAAGAGCAAAATTGAAATGATGAAACGAAAATGCTCAAATAGGGTGATAGAAATCAGTGAAGAAAAGGAACAAAGTTCAAAACTAGAAAAGAAATGAACTTACCAATAAGGGACTTTGGTTCAACTCCCACCGGGCGTGCCAGAATGTAGATCAAGAATTTCGTGCTTGTTACCTGTCCAAGTTAATGTACCAAACTAAACACAAAAACCCTGAAAAACTCCAATGAAATTGATACCTGATGAAGATGTAGATGGATGAGGAAGCCAATGTAGATAAGACGGGCGCACACAAGCAATTCGCACAATAGATCCGAATAACCTGTAAAACACCGATGCTTGACAGAAAAAGACCACGTTAAAAGATATTTTAGTGGACTGCCCGAGAAGCGGGTCCGAGAAGCGATAAGCTTCCTCGGCGGATGTCAGTCCACGTTTTCAATAAAGAAAGGAAGCATACATGATAAAAGATGTAAATAAAGACTAGATTTTCTGATTGCAGTAATAAGACAGAATCTAAACAGCAGACAGACAGTACAGAAAACAGGGAACTATGAAATAAAAGCTGGATTTGTGTTACCTGTATCCTTTTACCTATCTGCAGAGAAAATCGGCGTCGCTTTTTAAAATCGGCGTCGATTGAGACTGGTCGGCGTCGCTTTTTAAAATCGGCGTCGATTAGAAGGCTTGATCAATCGTCTCTTTTTAAAATCGCGTCGATTGAGAGAGCCGAGTCGCGTCGCTTTTTAAAATCGGCGCGATCGAGACTCGGGTAAAGCTGCCGATCGAGACAGCGTCGATTAAGCTGCCGTCGGCCCAGGTTGAATCGGCGCGATCGGAGGCGGATCGATCGATCGGGGAAGCTGTGCGATAAGGTCGGAATTAGAAGACGAATGTGGTCTCATTGGATGAGCCGAAGTTGGCGAGACACTTAGAGCAGTCACGAGATGATAGATGGTGGTGCGATCTTGATATAGTGAGAGACGAGTAATAGCAGTGCTCCTCTCGGGATTGATCGGACGGATCTGCCTAATTTGATACACCAATCTTTGAAAGATCTCTCGGTATCTCTCTCGCTCTCGTTCGTGCGCAAGTGCTCCTTTTTCGCTTGTTCGCTTTTTCGCTCTTGCTCCGATCTCTTCGGTTCCCGATTTTCCGCGCTTAGAACCGAGTTCGGACTTGCTTTTATAATCGGCGCCGCTCTAGAAAATCGGCGCCACCATATGGGTCGGCGCCGATCATGAAGAAGACTCCCGAGATGGCTAAAATGATCGATTCGAGAAAATAAGACTCATCCCTTTACTACGGGAAAATATCCCGCTTAGGGAAGATTAAAAATAGATGTGATACATGGGTAGAATAAATTTGGGGTGGATAAGTGATTAAGATGCATGGGAAGAAGCGTAATTAAATATTTAATACTTAATTACTCATGGGTAAGATATGATGAAATGAATTAAATTTAGAGTAGGTGATTAAATCACAAATTGGAAAACTATCCCAAGGGGATAGTTGGTGATGTAAACGTGCCCTAGGTTACACAAGCGAAGTAAACGGATGAGAAGGGACACTAAATTGGGTAACCAATTTTAGGTGTCTACAACAACATTAATTGAAGGCGAGTCTTCTTCGATCATGTCCGATCTGAAAGGGGAGAGAAGATGGGTCTTCACCATCGCGTTGATAAGTGAGAGGACCTAGGAAAATAGCATTCACGAAAAAAAAAAAAAGTTAGGAGGGATAGATTAGGATCTATCAACTCAGTAAAGATGGCAAATGGGTGATGATAGTTCGGAAGGGTGACTTCGTCATCTTCCTGATCTGGCCCATATGAGGTTTCTTTGGTGTAGGTGGTTAAGAAAATCCAAGACCACGATGATCTTTGTGTTTGCGTGTAGTCACGGGAATGATCGTATGTGGCCTTGTTCATAAAGACCGAATCGAAACCCTTCCAAGCACAACAGTAGCGTTAGGAAGGTGAGGGCGAAACGACGATTAGTTAGATATTGAAAATCAGATTGGAAGGAACCACACCAAGGAGGGTTCAAGGGTGACAAAGGATGTATCGACACCCCGTCGATGTTAGGTTGGTGCGGCAATTAGGTGGTCCATGAGATCACTTCCCCACACGACGGTCGTAGGTAGGATGCGCATGTAATCGTCCGTACTCACCGTGGGGTATGGAAGGTGCTAACGTTATATAGGCGGTACTCCCCTAATGTAAGGCATTGAAAAACATCTACCAGGATCTGAAGTTGGGATGTTGTCCGCGAGAGAAGGAAGTGGTATTTGCGGCGGTGGTTTCATTAGGTGAAGGTGTGGGTGTGGTTGAGGTGGATGGTTAAGGCATGGTCAAGTAGATGGTTGAGTTAGATCAATGGGTGCCTTGACTGAGTACAAGCACATCATTAGGGCAATATAACATATTGCAAGTTTTGAAGGGGAAGCGTCGGCTTTACGGTGTATGACTTCCCCTCATACTCAAATTTGATGCATCTATGTAAGGTGGAGGAATGCATCCCATGGCAGCCCGATCCAGGCGCCTAACAACATGTTGTATTGGAATTCTCCCTCAAGAACATAGAAGAGTTCGGGTAAGGTACGTAGCCCTACACGAATGTTAAGGATCACGGTGCCTAAGGTAGAAGTAATAACATCATCAATGAATGAATGCAACATGGTGGGGTTGGCACATACGCAAATTGTGGAGGGATATTCATCTATTGGAAGGCTTTGGAAGAGATGATATTTAGGCTAGCGCCGCCGTCGATCATAACACGACGTGCCGGATGTCCCGGGCGTGGCGAGAGATGAAAAGAGCGAAGTCGGGATCTTCTCACACCAAAGATGACAATTTCTTCTTCGAAAAAGCGATAATGCGGCTTTACATGCAGGGACAAGTGGTTGTGGAGGTAGGTTGTTTGGTGAGAGAAGCAACGTGGTTGGGTGTTAAGATGGAGGCGACGGAAGGTTTCATTAAGGAGGACCTCTATCCCTTGGAGGATCTCTATTAGAGCTTGTCGATGAGATTCAGATGTTTGAATGAGATCATACAGTGTCATTTTTACAGGTGATTGGTGAAGCTGTTTGATCATGGTGCGATGGGAAACTCCATTAGAGATGGGATAGGCAGGTCCACGAATGACCACTTTAGGTGGTGGTGCGCTTGGGATGGCGGAAGGAAAGAGAGGCCGCAGTGTGCTTTCTTTAGCTTTTCCGTTGTTTTTCCGACTTGAGTAGCAATGTTAATCATGTTGATCTCTTGAATACGAGAGGAGGAAGATGGCGAGGGATAAGTCATTGTTCTCAAGAGGCGGGGTTGCTGATGATAAATTTGGGCGAGGCGGGGACAGGTGGTATAGGAGAGGGATCGAAGCTAAAGGCTTCTCCTTCGTAAGTTGTCTTTCTTAGGCTTCCTATCAGATAGGTGACTGACGAATGATGTCTTTCAAAGCTTTGCATCCTTCTATATCGTGTTAAGGTATACGGTGGTAGCATAGATTTTAGACTCATCATAACCTATAGGTCGAGGTTTAGATGGATCATAGGTGCGAGTGGGGGGTAGGAAATGGTCGCCTCCCCTATCAACATATCAAGGATCTTGGCGTAAGATCCTTTGAATGGGTCAAAGTCGAGATGAAGATGAGGCTATTGATTGGGTGGGTTTTGGTAATGGTTGGGTATGAGTGGTTCATACGGGTGGTGGTTTAGACAAGGGATTTTGATGATTGGATTTAACTAGGCGTGGCTTCTTCGGCGCATAAGTCATGTTTAGCTGGTTAGATGATGAGGCCACAGATGACGTGGTGGCAGGAAACAACCACGGGGAAAGAGGAGCGACAATAAACAAATCCTTTGATGATTGAGTTTGCTTAGGGTGGTAAGTGGACAGATACTTGGGGCGAAGGTGTGATACGCCCGTGGATTTCGTATGGGTGCGAAAGGTGCGGAGTCGTTTTAAAGAAGACGTGGGAGGTATGATGTATTGAGGCAAGGTGGAGGGTGAGGCCCAACATAGAAGGTAGGTGTGATGGTGAGGGTTGAAACCATGCTTGTTGTCTTGGCATGATCGGGTGCGAGGGTTTTAATTGTGACAGAGGCATGGATTAGACTTGAGGAGATGGTTTCTATTTCCTGGTGGATTGATGACTTTATTTTTGGATAAATCTAACCGTTTAGGTGGGTGTGTCGATCCCAGGTATTGGTGAAATCCCAGCGTAGGGAAGGTTTGGTTAGGTTGATAGAGGTGGGTCGGGATTCGGTAGAGGTGAGGGGGTGAAGGTGAGGACATAGGCATTTTGAGTTTTGTAAACACCTCGGGTATATGGTAGAGGTGTCAGGTTAGTCGTCTGCATTTGAGTAGAGCATGGTGTACTCAAACGTTCCCATAAGACTCATCTATCTTATGAGGAATGACAATCTTCACGTGTGAACAGGAACTTTGGTATGGCGAGAGAGGTGGGTTGTGATTCCGGTCCACTTTGTGGGTGTGATACTGGGGATAAATGAGGCGTTGTATCAATGGGTGTTAAGAGGTCAACCGGTCATTGGAAAGATTTAGGTGATGAAGAACTAATAGGTAGGAGGGCATGTTCGAGGGGATCCATCATGATTAAGGAGTTTGGTGATGTAGGCTCAAGGGGTTTTTCCTCTAAGGATGACGAGAAAAGTGGCGAGCCTTTCTTTTACAAAGCAAGAGTGGTAGAAGGAGATGTTTGGGAAATAGATAAGTTAGATAACATCCGCTCACAGTCTTGCAGGGATGTGGTGAAAGAAGGCTCATTTGTGAGAAGAGAACTCAAGGCGATTAATTCCTTTACGGGTAAAGGAATAGCGGGACTATCCTCTCGTCTTAATGAAGGAGAAGGGGCAAGGATCCCGGCATTGGTGAAGAGGTTTGATTCGAATTTCCTTAATGGAAGTCCTCGGTTGGGAGTTGAAAATCACATGGATTTCATGCACACTCTTCTCCTCGGTGAGGTTTCTTGGTTTGTGTTTCTTGTTAGATGAATGGTTTGGAAATGGTTTGTTAAAGATTTTTAAATTTTGATTAGTAGGGGCATTAGGATTATCTAAGGTTATATCCCTCGCATCAACCATTTCTGCACTATGTTTTTCAACATCTTGCGAGTTTCGTATTGTGTCCCTTCATGCGATGGAAGTTACAGAAATCATTTTCTTTATACCAAGAAGGTATAGCGCGGGTGGAATCAAACCCGGAGTGAGGTTTAACAGGAGGCAAGGTGATAGCTCCTACTTTAAGCAATTTGTCCAAGATCACACCATAAGTTTCTCCCAAGGGAGTGTAGTTGATGGGCTCAACTTTATACTTATAGGTGACTTTTGGCTGGGTATTAGGCGGTGCTTGAGATTTGACCGTCACCGCGTGTACAACTCCTTTTGATTTTGAAGCAGCCGATGCGTGAGAGTTGGTGGCGTTGGGTTTGTTGGTGGAGTCTTGGGTTCAGAAATTAGAGCTTTTGTTGTGCAACCTCAATTTCTCCTCCTCAAAGGCTTGAATCTCTAGTTTAGAGCCATGGTAAAGGCCTCATCAAAGGTGCGGAAAGTTTGAATTTAGAGGGTGGGAGAAATGTGCTTAAGCGCAGGCCCACATAAAGAGTTCGATGAGTTCGACCACGAGGTAAGGCATAAGTAAGTTGGTTGATGAGGCCCCGCCATCGTCCAATGAAATCTGTGATAGATTCATCTTCAAATTGTCGGATGGCATAGAAGTCGAGAATGAATACTTTCTTGCAATATTGATGGAGAAATGATCCAAAAAGATTGAGCTAAATGGTTAAAAGAGAAGATTGAGTGCTGGGCTAAAGCACTTGTACCACTCGAGGGAGTCCCGATAAGGACATGGGAAGGTACGTAGTAGTAAGGCATCGTCGTGAGCAATCAGATAGTAGGCATGTCTAAATGATCGCAAGTGTTGTTGAGGGTCCTCCTTACTATTAAAGCGAGTAAATTTCGGCAATTCCCATTGAGGAGGATATGTATGAAGGGGGACAGAAGGATGAATAGGTTCCTGGCAAACTTGCTTGTATGTCAGGGTATTACGGCTACAAAACAGAAGCCTCAAGATTTTGCATCTTGTCCATCATCTGTTTGATTAGATCATTGGTTGGGTTAGATGATGGTGCCGTTGTCGTAAAAGGAGGAGGATTGGGCCAAGGGCCGCTACTAGACAATGGTGGGGTTAAATGTTGATAAGAAAATTATGATGAATGTGTTGGGGCGGCCGAATAAGGGTGTCCTATATAAGATGTTGAAGCCACCGGATGAGTTTGTGGAAACGAAAAGGTGGGTGGAGCTTGAGAGGGAAAGCTCGTGTAGATAGGTGGAAGAGAGCAAGTTATGAAAGAGGCAATCTGCGAGAGAGATGAGGTAGGAGCAGTCGGCGGTAATGATATGTGGGGGCCCCAAATTAACGAAAGGAAAGCCAATTGAGCAGTATGAACCCCCGAAGCCACCGAGCTAGAGACGGGGCTAAGGATGAAGACGGTAAGGTGGAGTTATTAGGTGGGGAAGGAGCTAAGTGAGCAGCTATACTAATAGGCATACCAACGAGAAGTCGACCGTCGGTGTGTATGGTCGGGGTATGAGACAAATAGTCTTGTCTGGCGCTAGGATTAGCATCTAAAAATTTGGCAAAGTCCTTATCTCCTATAGGATCTTGGGAAAATCACTTGGTGTCTCAGTAGGATTCCCATAGGATGTGGAGGGGGTGACTCGGGCAAAGGCACTTAACAAGCATGTGAAACCATGGTCATGGCTTGTTTCCGGTTATAACAACCATGGACAAGAGGAAATAGCGAGGAATTAGTCAATCCGCACAAAAATAGCAACAAAATGTTGGAATTGGTAGGTTGTTGGTTTGTCAAGAACCGTGAAACACGATGAATGATATCGGTCGATAACCGATGCGTCGGTCGTAATTTAAATTTGCATTGGTCGATTAACCGATGTCGGTAGTATAGGACCGTGTCAGTCACTTTGAAAAAAAAACAGGATGTAAGAAGTGCTTGGTTTGGGGATAACAATGCTTAGTATACCCACCAAACTGTCTTGAAAAGTAATCAACAAATAGCAGTATGACAGAACTAACAACAAGCAAGATGCACAAGCAAATCAAGAGACTAACCCTAGGATTAGTTTTAATCAATTTGGGCTTATGCCTTGGAGCCAAAATGATGTCAATCCTAAACAAAGGACCTAAGGGAGATGTCAAGTTTGTTTTGGCTTGTAAGGTTACCTCAATCAGGCGGAGGAATAACTCGGAAAGGGGATGTTTGAGTCTGTTGTGTTGATTATGATGCGATTTGATATGTGTTGTGCGGTGAGAGTAAGATTAATTTCTCGTCAATCTGTGGATATCACCCCCACGTGTACGACCTGTTACTTAATCTACGTTCACTAGAATTAAAAACAACAAGCAAGAATGTGATGCACGTGTTTTAAACCCAAATCGAAAATGATATTCGATGAAGCAAAGAGGATGACTTTCACTAATGCAAAGATGTTTAAGAAAGAAAATTTCTTTTACTAAAATGACGAATATTCTATGAATATTCGGAAGAAAAGAAACAACAAGTGTGCTCCCTATATGAAAGCAAGCAAGAAAAAAAGAAACTTGAGAAGGGTCCCACCGGGCGTGCCAAAATGTTTCACACATAAATGTTTCGTTCTAGAATAGAGTTGCTTCTATCCTTTCATTCTCTTGAGAAACAGATAAGGGTTAGGGCTAGGAGGAATACCTGTTGAGTGTTAGGAAGGTGTGCGCGTGCTACGTAGAAAGATCAGATCGATTGTGAAGAACTCCTTTTTATGCAGGAAGGACTACCTGTAAATAAGAACACAAGACCACCAGATCTTAGTTAGACAATAAGTGAGGGAACTACCTTGGGCCCAGGAAATATGAGACTTCCTTTCGAAGGTGGTCAGTTCCCCTTTTAATACGAATTAATGCAAATGATAATAAAGAAGCTATTGCGAAATTACGATTTAGGTACCTCGTTGAAAAGCAATAGAAACTAAACTACCAATAATAAAATGTCATGATGTTTGCTTGATTCAATGGTTATTGATAATTCGCCTCGACCTCAAGTTAGAGGGATAGACCATGCTAGGATATGAGATTATTTTAGGGTAGATAGGGAAAGGTTGGCTTTGGTATAAGTCACGATGGACCGATGTCGGTCACTCAATAATCGATCAGCGGTTATAACACCAAGATTGCGGTAGCAGATAACCGATACTCGGTAGAGGGCGATGATTTAGGGGCTTTGAATGGAGGTCAGTTGTAAGGTGGTTATGGTGTTTATAAGGTTGGTAAATGATTAGGGGTGGGTAGTAGGGTGATGGAGAAGACTCGAGAGAGTGAGGAGAGCCGTCTTTGGGCAAATGTAGGGGTGGATGAATGAAAGTTAGATGCAGGGTGCTATCGGGTGGTAGATCTAGGAGTGAGCCTATAATTACTATGAATCAGAAGTTCAAGAAATGGTGTTTAGAAACATACAAGATACTACTTACTAGTTCCTGATGAAGATACAGGTCCAAGGAATGTGATGACGAAGGCAAGACTCCGGTGGGAGGATCCGACAATAGAAAAGTGAGCTGATGAAACTATTCTCTGGCTCTCCTAATGCTTGGATGAGTGTCACAGCACTCTGGTTCCTCTGTTGTAGTCTTGGGCTCGATGTCCTTCTTCGCAAACTCTTCTCTTTCCTTCACTTGTCTCTATCCTCCAAATGAATTCCGATCCTTTGTTTTTGGCTAGGGAAGGTCATTTACAGGGAATCGATGGCGGTTACGTAACCAAACCGGCGGTCGAGTAGGAACCGATGTCGGTTAGGTCAAAGTGGCTATTTTTAGTGAAATAGCCAACTTTCCCTCCCTTTCTTCTGAGGGGTCCGTTGTGGGCTTGGTCAAGTCATTATTAGGCTCGTTTTGGTGTGGGTGAGGGGTGATGAGTCATGGGTGTGAGTCTGGACCAAGTCATAGGTCTTAATTGTGTTAGTTTAGGGTTAGGGCTAGGTCACGATGAGATGGCGAGGTGAGGTGGCATGGTTGGAGATGTGGATTTATTAATTATAAGGTAATTAATAAATAATTAAGTGTGTAAGGTTTAGGTGGTGAGGTATGGTTAGGTTGCGAGATGATATGCGGGGCACAGGGTGTCGTAAGACACAAATTTGGTGTCTACATCTTCATTATAATATTCTTCCAGTATCCTCATCTACAACATCCTCTTCTTCTTCATCTTTTTTGGCCCATCAATCTAAGAAACCACTTCCATTTCCTCCCAAGACCAATCTGACATCTCTCGTTTCACTTGATGATACCACCAAGGTCGTGTTAGACCACCAAGCCAAATTAGAAAAGCAAGATCTAGAAATCTATCTAAAAAATATTTCTCTTTAAATTTTATCCACCATTATCTAGCATTAATCGTGACTTGTCACCAATTTTTTTCACAATGTCATGATTGACAAAAACTAGGATTTTAAGAATAGACCCTTTTGATCAAAACTTGTCCTAACCCTTTCGGCTAGAGGTCGACCAAAACTTAGAAAATACAAAACACAGACCCCAATTACATTTTTGAGAGATTTCCAAAGATGTATTTTTTTGAAAAATTCCTAATTTTTCGACATATGGAGCAATTTGTTAAAAAACATAATCCTACTGATAACTTTCATACAACATATCCAAACTTTATGAAAAGTTCAAGGTTTTACCAAGAAATATATTCACCTCAACCCAAAACTTTCAATAAATAATTCACCAAAATTCGGAATATATAGACATATATTACTCTTAATGGATGGGTAACACCTAATCTTAATGTAGGCCAACTCATTACCCAATATAACTAATTCCTATGTGACCCCATATATTATAAACATATAAGTAACTAAGGGGGATGTGTGCCACATGTCGACATATCCATCAACCCATATACATTATAATATCATATCCTAAGGTACATAAAGATCAACCAAGGCAACACATTTGTCAAAACCCATCGACACACTCTTACAACAACTCACTATCGCAACGAGGATCGAGATGAGCACGAGAAAAGTTTGCGAAACAAGAGGAGCACTACAATTTACGTTGGCGGGAGCTTTCAATTGAGTTGTTTGTCTTCCCTGTCTTCACATACAAGCACCCCCTTTGAATTCACTTGTGTTGTGTTCACCTTTACCGTGCATGAGAGGCTTCATGGATATGGTACATGGTTTTGGCCCAACATGACAATCCACAAAGCTTGACATCTAATATTGCACAAATCAATTATACATTTCGGAGGTGCACAAGGGTGAGGCCTTGCTTTCACATTTGTCCCCACAACCCATTCGCTGATAACTTACATTTTTGCCGCCTTCTGCTCCATAACTACTTCAACATGGCTTTGAGTCCATTCGACAAAATTGGAAAAAAGAAGAGGCACACCTCAAGCACCCCTATTTTTCTCTACCAATTAGACATTTGCAACTCCCATCCACTTGTAGACGACTCTTCCGACTCTTCAACCTTCTTTTCCCCATCTTGTTCGACTTCTCGCCACTAGTTGCTACCCCTAATGGTACCTCAATATAATTTGTATTTAAATAGATATCAAAATGATGGTTATATTTCAAAAAGTTGCGAAGTATTTAACAGGCAAAACGTGTAAAGACCGTAAAATCCATACCATTATCCGTGGTGAATTCCCGTCCCGGATGTGCCATTGAATTAAAAATTGCGATGGCAAATTCAAACGTGTCATGTCGTCGGAAAACGGGAGGAAACACGTCCCCTCTCATTCGATCCTCAATGTTGCCCCGCAACCAATCCTATGCCGTATCGCAAAATCCAAGGGCTAGGATTACATTTTTCACATTTTCCACGGATCGCTCGAGGTGCGGGGGCAGATCCAACGGTCAAACACGGGCGCGGATGGCATCGCAACTTGCTATAAAAACAGACTCCTCACGATGGCATCTCGCAGTTTTTCTCGAGGGTTTGAAGTTCTGCGATTTTTATTTGCGAGTAGAGAAGATGTCTGGACGAGGAAAGGGCGGCAAGGGTTTGGGCAAAGGAGGAGCCAAAAGGCACAGAAAAGTCCTCCGCGATAATATCCAGGGCATCACCAAGCCTGCTATCAGGCGTCTCGCCAGAAGGGGAGGTGTCAAGCGTATCAGCGGGCTCATCTATGAAGAAACGAGGGGTGTATTGAAGATCTTCTTGGAAAATGTGATAAGAGATGCAGTGACCTACACAGAACACGCACGGCGAAAGACAGTGACGGCCATGGATGTGGTGTATGCCCTCAAGAGGCAGGGCAGGACTCTCTACGGCTTCGGCGGTTAGATTTCACTTTACCGCAGGTCGGCTTTCTTTAATGTGTTAATTTTTACTGGTGTTTTTGAACACCACCTGTATAATGGAAATATTTGTGAAACGCTATCTTTATAAAGAAGTTAAATGTGATGTTATACGATAACAGAGCGTCTCTTATAATGAAGACGATTCATCATCCCGAATCGTTCTGGTAGTTACAAAATTTCTCAGTTTTTGTGAGAAACTAAGTGCGGGTGAGTAAGAAAACGTTATCCATAGATTGATGGTCTAATCTTATTGTGTACCTATCGCCGATTCTCTTTAACATCAATCTGATCTGTCCATGTCCGTCGTTAAGCTATTATTGCATCGGGAAGCTTTACGCGCCTCGACAAGAACCCCTCATTTTTATCGGTGTGTAAATATTATTGTTAATTCATGCGCAGGTTGAAAAGTTTTACTAGTTCAAACTTATCCAGCCTGTATTCCAGGTTTTTAATTTGAGGCGAAGTCCTTAACTAGTTGGGGTTGCATATTCACGGGAAAGAAAATATGTTTGGTGAAGCAGACTCTTTCTTTGAACAATTTAAATTTATCGTTTCTATTTTTATTTGGGTGTGTTGGGATATTTCTTCTAAAGCGGTCACGATTCAGTGAGGATTTATCTTTTCTTATTTTATTTGGGCGTGTTGAGTCATTTCTTACATGAAAGTGCAATGTTGTACCCTTTCCAAAATCTTTTTCATGTAGATGGGAATATATTGAAGTGATGTCCTTTGAAACTTACACAAGGTAAGTAGAAGAGAACCATCGTGTTAGAATGCATTTTGTAAATGAATCCAGTTTCTAAATATTTTATTTAAGTTTACTAAAAGGAATAATAAAGGTTGCAAAATAAAATTAGAATGTTACTTGGCATTCTCCTATGGTAAAGGACCTTTGGATGTTTCTGCAATGCTGTTAAATTTGATAGCCTTCTAACTGTTTTTGTACAAATGATTAAATTGGATAGTTGTTTACTTGTTTTTTTGTTTCTAACTCTTAAATGGAAACACATAGTGGCACTTGCAACCATTTGAGGAATAATGTCCTTGATTTTTGATAAATTAATTTGAATATCAAACTCTTAATTAAATGGAAACACATAGTGGCACTTGCAACCATTTGAGGAATAATGTTCTTGATTTTTGATAAATTAATTTGAATATCAATGTTAGGATGAAATCTAGCAAATGGCGGGGAAGAAACAGACTCTCTGATCATAGAAACCAAGCATTCCAAAATATGTTATTCATGAGAACGAATAAAGTTAATGAAAAAAAAAAATCTGCAATTCTGTATTTATTATGACTGCCCAATGGACAAGTATTCAGGTTGATGACTTAGAAAAGTGGCTTCAATAAAATGGAAATTTGAAAAGGTCTTAGGCAGGGGTCCCATGGAGGGGCTGCTGCTCTTATTTTTGTTCAGCAGGTGACCCCATGAAAAATTAAATTTAAGTAAACAGGAAATTTTAGAATTTTTCCTCAAAATAAGGAGCAGAAATTTTTAGGAGGAGAGTTTAAACAGATGATAAAAGGAGGGGCTGGAAGTTTCCCACACCTGCTTCTATATTTTAGCAAGATATATTGCCAAATGTCAATTACTCAATGACCAAATCTGTTTCTTTTTTTTAATTTAAATTAAAATATAACAGTTTTACATACCTATTATCTCCTTAAAAATTGCAGCACATTCTTAAATTTTTTTATATCATGGGACCATTCAGGTTTAAAATACTCCTAAAATTACTCTGCAGCACTGCTAAGAAATAATAGGAACCTTCCTCTCATGGGATCACTTCCTTACAGATTGTAAATTGAAACATTTTCGATCAAGATGGGATTAAAAGAGGGAAGATAATGGCAATAAAGAGGTTGTCATTTGGAGCATTACATTATCTAGGTAGATTATTTTTATGATAACATTTTCTAGTAAAAGCATGAATTGATAGAGAAGAATGAAATGATGTGCATGTCAAATTGATTGAGTTTTTTTTTCATGATTATAATTAAAAGCAGTAAATGGTTTTAGATAATTAATATACTTTGAAAAACAATGAATTGATGAAATTGTTGTTCTACAAAGAATAAAGTGAGCCCCATTTAATTGTTAGCAACAACAACAATTTGGAAGAGACCATTATTTGCCTATGCTAGGAATCTATTTGGACCATGGTCACACCTCTACAGGGAACTTTTGGAAGCTTGTGGGAAAGTGGACAATATGGGCCACAAATGTAGTGGCCTTTTTAGGAGTTGGCGACGTAGGAGCACTTGAGGAAAAAAATTGTGGTGGGAGGCAACAACTGAAATAGACAAGTAGTATATAATATCACTATTTATCCTCAATTTTGGGGAGAGGGAAATAAATTGAATGTTTTTTGTAAGGGTTCGATTCTTCATGCCGACACTTGAGTAATGGCCTTTAGAGCAGGGTAGAAAACTTCCAAATTGCCCTATTATTTTATTACTCCATTTGCAATCATTTCTTATGCATTCTAGACGCCTTTGTGAGCCGGGGGATCTGATGACCAATTACTTCATCACGAGGCTCTGCACCCTTCGAGGTTTGTCCCTCCCGACAAGACCAACATTTTAGAGTTGGAATTCACTTTGCACATTGGACGTATATATTGTCTTCCCACTGTTTCAACATTTTGGGCTTCATTAACTATGAGTGCACATATGCATGTATTTGTTTTGTTCAATGTTGCAACTTCTTGTTGAATTATGCTAACCTAGAAGGAGCCGCGGAGCCAAAAACAAATGGAGAGGTTGAAGCCGTCATGTATAGGCGCGCCAAGGGGCCAAAAGAAATTGGAGATGCCAAAGCCATCATTGGTTGAGTAATAGGTCGAATAGCAGGAGACACAAAGCGTCATTTATTTTCCTTAGACCTCGTGACCATAATCCAATTCTTAGAATTTGGAAAGGCAAGGCTAACGAAGAATCAAGGCGAAGACGATTCTACTGGGGTCGAGTCAAAAGAATCGACACATGAGTTTTTTTAACACAATTGCCAATAGGGGGAATGTCATCACTCATGGACTCTAAACTTCCGGGAGAGGATTCTCTTTAGTACCATGCACCGTAAATGGTTGCAACTCTTAGGTCGTGAAGCGATCATTTTTTTCTTTTTTTGAGACTTATTGAGTAAACAAGCCTCTTGTAGGTGTCCAGTTTGGTGACATAATTTGCACTTTGGAAGACCGTATTCTCATCAAGACCACCGAATCCATCTCGAAACCATCATGAAGTAACTCCAACTTATTAGGAAGACCCTCGGCCGAGGTCCACCTCAATGCGAATACGAGTGAATGTGAACAAACCTTGTTTAGACTGCTCATCATCCATCTTAATGAAACGACCAATAGAGTTACTAATAGCCTCACAAATAACATGGTGACAAAAGGGGACAGGAAGATTTGGGAGATGGACCCAAACCGACATTTTGGAGACTACTATAGTAGAAGCATTATTTTTGCTTTGAGTATTTTGTGAAAAAAAATTCATTCAGGTATGCCCCTACAACATCATTACCACAATAATAAAAATGTAGGATTTTCAGCACTAAACCTATCGAATTCCACACTTCTCATGCTTTTACAATTATGTTTGGTTCCAAAAATCCAAACATTACTATTTTTTCTTTTTCTCACAGGAAAGTTGTAAATGACAAGAAGGGAAGGGGGCAAGGATAAGACGTGTAGCCCTCTATAATGGTCGACCCTCATCCGTCGATCATTGTCTCGTTGGCCATGTATGTAAATCTTTTTGTCACTCCTCTTACTATTACTCCCTCCTCCCCTTCCATCAACATTTTCACCTTGCTCACTATTTCTTCCCCTGCTATAACCCTGTTTTCATTGTCTTGGTTCGCTAGCCTCAACCCAAATTACCATTCGTCCACAACCATTTTGCAAATGGGGAATTGATCTATACCAAGAGGAAATTGAGTATGGGAACACCCGAGGTTAAAGTTGTTTTCTCGGCTTGATCCACCGCTCTTCGTTCACCAAATGCAACCAACAAGGTTTGAACCTGATCAGTTCACCTTTTCTGGCATACTCCCAGCCTGTGCCAAAATAGTTGATTTGAAACAGGGTATAGATATCCACAAAAGTACAGTGGAGAAGGGATTTTTGTTAGATGTTGCAGTTGCGAGTGCCCTGGTAGATATGTATGCAAAATGTGGAAGTATACAGGCTCGTGAACTATTTGACAAAATGCCTGAAAGAAATGTAGTCACATGGACCGCAATGACTGTAAGTTATGCACACAATGGGTTTGTTGAAAAGGCATTCAAAACTTTTAAACAAATGCAATTGGCAGGAATCAAGCCAAATTCCACTACCTTTTCCAGCAGCCTCCCAGTGTGTGCCAAAATGGGTTCTGTAGAACATGGCATGGACATCCATCAAAAAATAATTGAAAGGGGTTTCTTGTGAGATGTTGCATTTGCAAGTGCCCGTAGATATGTATGCAAAATGTGGAAGCATTAACAAGGCACGTCAACTGTTTGACAAAATGTCTCAAAGAGATGTGATTTCATGTACTGCAATGATTGCAGGATATGCACAAAATGGGTTTGTTGAAGAGGCTTTGAAAACATTTAAACGAATGCAATCGGCAAGTTTCAAGCCAAGCTCCATAACTTTTGTCAGCATCCTCCCTGTCTGTGCTAAAATAGGAGTTGTAGAACAAGCTATGGACGTCCATCAAAGCATAATGAAAAGTGGTTTTCTGTCAAATATTATAGTTGCAAATGCCCTGATAGATATGTATGCAAAATGTGGAAGCATACACAATGCACATGAAGTGTTCGACAAAATGTGTCAAAGAGATGTGGTCTCATGGAATGCGATGATTGCAGGATATGTACAAAATGGGCTTTTTGAAAAGGTTGTTGAAGATTTTAAGTAAATGCAATTGTCAACTATAACTCCATACTCCACAACCTTTGTCAGCATCCTCCCAACCTGTGCCAAAATGGGAGCTTTAGAACAGGGTGCGGACATCCATCACAACATAATTGATGACTTCAGACACTCTTGCAGCATCTGAAAAGAGTGACAACAAGTCCCCACTGCTTCCTGAGAGCCACCATGATCTACAAGATTCTGATTGCAAGGATGCTTCATTTTTAGGAGCAGTATTCAATCTGTGAACAACCATTGTGGTGTATTGCATCTGGCTTTAAATTTGATCAAGTTTTTATGAATGTATTTCCTTGGGTTGTGAGCTGAAAAAGTGGTTGTTGTTGCTCTGTTCTTCCTTGAATTAAAACTCAAGGAAGAAATTCTCTAGGCATCCAGAAATACATGCCCTCAATTTCGCATCCACAAACTTTATGAAACATTGTGCAAATGCTTGGGGAAAATTTGGCAGACTCAAGCGAGTCTCGTGTCAAGACTCGCGAGTCTCGCATTTGGCCTCGACGAGGCCTATTGTTTATCATTATTTTTTAACATAAATTTTAAAAAAGAACATATTTGAATTTTTTGAAGACTTTTGAAACCCATTCTACAAGAAATAGTCATCAATCATAGCATACCAGGTTATGGGAGCACACTTCAATCTATACAACACCTCTTTGAGGCAGCACATTAGATGCTTTCTGCTCTCTTTTGCATATCCACATGGCTACTCCATATAGACTTCCCAAGTCAATTCATCATTAACCAAAGCATTCGAGACTAATATCACTCAACAAAATCAACCCATCGTAAATACTAGCCTCTACTTTGATAGCACCTCCACTACTACCTTACTCAAACTTCTTGTATCCAAAGCAATATCAAATGTATAAATGTATTCATGTTTAGTGCCAAAATACTTGGCCACAAAAGACTACCACTCATGATATAAAATCTGCAAATGTACGGAAGTTTTCATGTATTCATGTTTAGTTCAAATAAAATAGTCTGCAAAACGCTACCACTCATGATATAAGATTTACAAATGTATATGTACGAATTTGTAACAAATTTCAAATGTAGAGATAGAACCTTTAAATGTAATGCTTCATCTATATTCCTACACTTACAAAATCAATCACGCCCCTTATCAACATCAACTACAAAACTAATAACTATCCCTCTAAAATCAAATAACATATACCGTTCGGCGTTCACATTGCATTGTATATACCTAAATATCATGAATTAAATATTCTTTTATTTTATTAAATCTATTTAAATATAAATTGCAATGTGTATATGCGGTACATTGTTTTAAAAATAAAAATAAAAACACTTTCTCATGATGAAAAGGGCACATTATTTCAGCACATGCATACCCATTTTTTCCTCTTATTACAAACATTTGATGATGGCATGTTTTGATTTTTTTTCGTGCTATTGGATATGGATCACATTATTGGGTAAATATCTAATTTATAATATTTACACATGTCACGCCTAGCCGAACATTATTTTGTTCCACGTGGTATGCGGGGGTACCATGTGGGGATTTGATTTGAGTGGGTAAGAAGTTTAGCGGAAATTTGAAGGATGGGTTTTGACAAATGGGAGTATAATTGTGACATCTTTCAACTAGTACATATCAATTTTTACGGTTTCTATTTTAAATTTAATAATTAATATTTTAGTAATTTTTTTCAATATTTTTATTCGTTGGTGATAAATAATATTAATTTACTTGTAATAGTGTAAGTATTTTTAAAAAATTATGATTGAATAAACATCAAATTTAAAATAAAAATTATTATGTGATGATCACATATACATCAAATTTAATGTTATAATTAATTATTTATGTATAAAAAATTACAGCCATCTACCACCACCTCTCTCAACTAATATTATAAAACACCTATTAATACTATTACATCCAAAGATTCTCATTTATAAAGTGGAATTGTATGATTATGTTTATGGTTAGAGATTAGTTATTACTTTTGCAGTAGATGTTGGTGAGGGGTGTGATTGATTTTGTAAGTGTAGAAATATAAATAAACTGTTAAGTGACAAAATTTCCCTGTTAACTGTTAATAGACTGGGGAGTTATGTACGTGGAATTCCCTTTATAAAATGGGGAGGAATAAAGATGTAAATGATTTCTCAAACTCCTTATAAAAAGTAGGGATTAAAATTTACAATTGTAGACCCATTAGGGGTAAATGTAATTATTTGCAAAAAAGAAAAAAAAACAAATTGTTATGAAAGGGTGTGTTGGTTACCAAACCACCCGAGGGGAATTATTTAAATCCATGATGGGGAGAGAAATAGGGGAGGGAGAGATTTTTTTAGGGAGTGGATCAATAATTTTTATGTGGTCTAAGTGAAGGCAAGTGTCGGGCATTGGAGAGGGGCATTCTTGAAGGGTGTCCTAACTGGGGTACATAAAGTATAACCCAAGATGGTTCCTGGCCAGGGCAAGAAGATATTTTAATTGATTTAATTCCTCCATATAATGCGGCCATAGCTTGAGGTGCCAGATCTGGGTTACCATGTAGGAATTCATTGAGGAACATAGAGTCCTTCCTATCCCTCTATACAGATAAGTAAATAATTTTACAACTATTGTTTCTGTAATGAATTTACATTTTTCACATTTAAAAAAGAAAGTTTAATATGTATATTTTGATTTTGTTAAAAGAATTAAAATTCATGTGTAATAAATATCTATTGGTTGTTTTATATGGAAAAGCATGTTTTTTTTTTTACATGAACTTATTAGTTTGGAAAAAGTCACGTCACATTTTGGTATCAGAGCAATTAATCCTATAAGGCCTGTGACAAAGGGTTAATTTGGTTGGTGAAATATTTTAATTTAATAACTTCTCTCATAAAATTAGGCTTACATTTGTATTTATATTTAATTATTTGTGTTTTACTGCGTGAAAATATGTAAAAAAATTTAAGTTACCTAAGGTTAAATTGAAAAAACAAACAAGACACAAATCCATGAAAATAGGAATTCAATTTTTCCTATTAGCTCACACTAATTTCATGTCTCTCCGATATTGTGTTAATAATTTTTACATCTTTATTATTCAAAATAAATTATACCTGTGTGTGAAAAACTCTTTTATTTAAACACTATAATTTATAACTTAACTATGATAAATATTATAAAAGATGTTCACAAAATATATAAATTAAATTAAATTATCTTAAAAACTATATATTATACAAACCCAGAAATTAACTATAATGTAATATAAACTAAGTTCTATAAATTAAAAATCAACCTACCTAGTTTATGCCGCCACATAGTTTAAAAATCTATATTAAAAGAAGACAGTTGCAAATAACCACCTATATGTGTATTGCCATGACCTAATTTCTTATAAAGTGTCAAAAAGACTAAGACACTTAGAATTCAAAATCTTATAATACTTTTAAACTCAATATTAACTCAAAAACATAAATATATTTTTAAAATAATATATCATCATGTTAGTTGTTTATAATTTTTCACATAAGTGCTAAGTTATTGTAATGTCCATTAGGAAAAATAAATAAAAATTATTTTAAAATATTTAAAATAATATCATTAAAATATTAAAACAATGCGTATTAAAAAACAATTTTTATTGAAAATTATATCAATAAATTTTAAATAATATAATTACTTATTATTTAATAAGTACTACCCCACTTTAAATTGATATTATATTTTATATAAGAGAAAATTTAAATATTATTAAAATATTAATAAAATTTCGTTAGAAAGAATGAAGGGAAAATAATAGCACTTAAACATAAGTGATTAAATTCGTAAAAGGTAAGTCTTGAAATCATAAGATATATGAAATTGTGGTAAATATCACCCAAAAAAAAAATGGAATCATTTCAAATATTAATAAAGTATAGCAAGTGTGACATAATTTTTTTGTAAATATTGATAAGATATTTTTATTATATATTTGATGGAATTTAAGGTTTTAATATATTTTAAATATATGTTTTTGATTAAAAATCCTCATTCAAAGTAATGGAATTAATAAGGTATAGAGTTGTTCAATTTTATTTTTTATTTTTAAAATAATAATTTAGCGAATTTATTGATTTATTTTATTTATATTTATTTTATTGTGCTCAACTTTTAGGAAAAACTCAAAGATTTCCTTAATATATTGAAATGAGTATCATTTACAATTCAATAGTTGGAAAATTATTCAGAGTTGTCTAGATATTAAAGTCCCTGTTTATTTAAGAAATTAGGGAATATAATTCATCATTGTGATCAGTGGATTGAGAAATTTTGAGAAAATAAAAGTGGAAAATGTGTTAGAAGTTAGGGACCACGTAAAACTAATATTTAGAAGAAAGAGAAGCATTAATAATAGTACAAGGAGACATCGAGAAGTTGATTCCCTTATTGGTTGATACTCATTTTTATTATTTAAATTATAAGATCTACATTGCATTGAAGCTCCACTTTTTTTTTTATTTTTTTGAGTTGATGAAGTTTTTTTCTGATTCCCTTACACGAATTTGTGTGTAAACACAAAATACGTTTAAAGATGGAATCTCAACATGATCTGGATTACCTCAAACTTGAACAACGAAATCAACAACTATCCAGGGAAGTAGAAGAGATTACTTTGCAATTTGAAATTTTGAAAAAGCAATTTGTTGATTCCATGAAGAAAAATACTAAGGATAATGATAAGTCTGATAAAAAATTGAGTAAAAAGAGGAATTTCCAACCCATTGATAATTCAAATTCTGTTGATGAACATTCTTCTAGTTCTGATTCTGAGTCCTCTAATTCTGATAAGGGAGGTAGAAATAATAAGGAAATTAAGCACTTTGCAAAAAAAATCAAACTGCCAGAATATTCAGGTGATGTAGGATCCAGAGAAGAAGCAGAGAGGTGGTTATCTAGTTTAGAACGTTATTTTGATTTACAAAATACTGGGCAAAGTAGAAATAGGACTCAAATAACATCCTATCAACTGAAAAATGCTGCTTTAAACTGGTGGGAAGACACTATAAAATCAGAAAAACTAAGACCTCACAAAATTAAATGGGATCAATTTAAAACTTTGTTTCAAAATAAATACCTTTCAGATTATTTCCTACAGGAAAGACAAAATGAGTTCTTTGATTTGAAACAACGTGCACAAAAAGTAAATGAGTATCGACAAATTTTTGAAAGATTAAATAGGTTTGTACCTTTCATTTCGGGAAGAGATAGAGTTGTTAGATTCATCAATGGACTTAGAGAGGATTATAAGGCTAGTGTTTGGTGCGGTAAACCAACTACAGTAGATGAGGCCTGTCAAATAGCAAAACAATTTGAAAAACAAAATGAGATTAAGAGAAAACGAAATGAGGATTTTAAGAGAGAATAATAATTCATTATATGGGAATAATAGAAAAATAAAATTTTCTGAGACTGCACAATGTAGGCATGCTAGTTTTGGAAATCAACAAAAAAATGGAAACAAAGAGTTTGCTAAGAAAAGTCCTAATGAGATTAAATGTTGGAATTGCGAAAAACCATTATGCAAAGGGGTGTCCACAAACATCAAAAGGGTGGAATAAAAATGATATTAAAAATAAAAAACATTACAGTAATAAAAATCAGCGAATGGTATTGATCAAAAGAAGGATAAAACTTCAACTATGAAAATTTATGTCATAAATGATTGATACAGACATCATCATCAAATTTCTTTGATAGAATTACAAGGTAGAATTAAAGGTCAAAATGTGGTATTCTTAGTTGATTCAGGTAGTAGTCATAGTTTTATTTCTCCTAATATTGTTTCTAAATTAAATTTGTCTGTCAGAGAAATAGAGCCTATCGCAATTGAGATGGCAGATGGAAGGATAATTAGACATACTGGAGCCATGATAGAAGACCTAAAAATTCAATTAGACGATCTTGATTCTTGTGATCATTTTCATTTACTGAAACTAGGACACTATGATGCAATCCTAGGAATGACTTGGTTAGAGAAAAACAATGTTTTGATTAGTTGTGAAAATAAACAAGTTGTTATAAAAGATAAAAATAATTTTTTTTAAACTTTACAAGGGACAAAAAGGCCCATTAAACTTAAAACCATTTCTTGCTATACAATTAAAAAGGAGTCTTAGGAAAAATTGTAAATCTTTTTGTGCAATGGTCACTTAGGGTGATGATGGAACTAAGTTAGACATCAATATCCAACCTATAGTTCAAGAATTTATGGATGTTTTCCCTGAGGAAATAGAAGAATTACCCCGAGAAGAATTGTAGAGCATGCCATAGATCTAATTCCCGGGTGAACCTGTATCCAAAGCCCCTTATCGACAATCGATTCCTGAGTTAGCTGAACTTAAAGTACAATTATCTGAATTGCTTAAACAAGGAAAAATTAGACCAAGTGTTTCTCCATGGGGTGCACCAGTATTATTTGTTAAGAAGAAAGATGGAACTATGAGATTGTGTATTGATTATAGAAAGTTGAATAAATTGACCATCAAGAATAAATATCCCTTACCTAGAATTGATGATTTATTAGATCAATTAAGTGGTGCTAAATACTTTTCTAAAATTGATTTACGTTCTAGGTATCATCAAATTAGAATTAAAGAATCGATAATTCAAAACTGCTTTTAGAACTAGATATGGACATTATGAATTTGTAGTTATGCCTTTTGGGTTAACTAATGCTCCTGTAACTTTTATGAATTTGATGCACGATGTGTTTAGACCTTTCTTAGATGTGTTTGTGATTATATTTCTAGATGATATTCTGATATACTCAAAAAGTGAAAAAGAACATGAACACCATGTTAGGTTAGTTTTAGAAACTTTATGAAAATATCAACTTTATGGGAAGGTGAGCAAATGTGAATTCTTTAAAACTGAAGTTTCTTATCTAGGACATATAATTTCTCAAAAGGGAATTGCACCAGACCCATATAAAGTAAAAGCTATCCAAGAGTGGGTAATACCAAAAGATGTGCATGAAATAAGAAGTTTTCTTGGTTTGTCTGGTTTTTATCGTAGATTCATTAAGAATTATTCTAAGATAGCTTCCCCATTAACTAATTTAACAAAAAAGGATAAACCTTATCAATGGACTAGAGAATGTGATCAAGCTTTTAATAGATTAAAGGAATCATTGGTAACTACTCCTGTTTTATGTATTCCAGATTTTTCTAAACCATTTTCTATAGTTACTAACGCATGTGGTTCTGGTATTGGTGGTGTATTAATGCAAGACAATAAAGTTGTAAGCTATGAATCTAGGAAATTACTTCCTACCGAAAAAATTATCCTATACATGATTTAGAATTGTTAGGGATTGTACATGCTTTGAAAATTTGGAGACACTATTTGTTAGGGAACAAATTTACTATAAAAACTGATCATAGAAGTTTACAACATATCTTTACTCAACCTTTATTAATATGAGACAACGTCGATGGGTTGAATTGCTTAGTGAGTATGATTTTGAAATTCAATATGTTCCTGGAAAAGACAATTTAGTAGCAGATGCATTAAGCAGGAAAAGAATTTTTGTTAATGCTTTAGCTTTAGAAAGAAGTAATTTTGAACAATCTATTAAAATTAAGTTATCTACTGATGTATATTTCCAAGAACTTTATGAAGGCTTGAAAAATGAAACTAGTAATGTACATTTAAATGATAGACTTACTTCTTATCTAATTAGGTCTAATGGATTATTGTATTATAAGAATAAAATGTGTATACCAGACCTTCCTGGACTTAAAAATCAAATCCTTAGAGATTCTCATGATATCCCTATTGTGGTCATCCTGATTTCAAAAATTATTTGTCTATAAAAAAGAATTACTTTTGGCCTAAAATGAAACAAGATATTAGAACTTATGTGCAACAATGTTTAACTTGTCAAAAAGTAAAATCGAGCAATGTAGTAAACCGGGTAAATTACAACCTCTTAGAATTCCTAAATGGAAATGGGAATCATGAGTATGGATTTCATCACCGGGTTACCCCATACTAGAAATGGTCATGATATTGTTTTTGTTGTGGTTGATAGATTAACTAAAATGACTCATTTCCTTCCAACTAAAATTAAAAATTCTGCATCTGATGTAGCTCATTTATTTATGAAAGAAATATTTCGTTTGCATGGTCTTCCAAAAGATTTAGTAACAGATAGAGACCCAAGATTTACTTCTTCCTTTTGGAAATCATTATTCAATGAGTTAGGTACAAGTCTGAATTTTAGTACGGCATATCATCCTGAAATTGATGGACAAACTAAAAGAGTAAATTGAATTTTAGAAGATATGTTAAGGATGTATGCTAGTGATAAACCTAAAATTGGGAAAACTATATACATTTGATTGAATTTGCATATAATCAGGGATACCATAGCACTATAAAAATGTCACCTTTTGAAGTTGTATATGGTAGGAACTGTAACACACCTATTTCCTGGTCTGACCCTGTCCAAAGAACTTGGTATGATAATGATAATTTAAAGGAGATGGAAGAAATTATAATTAAGGCAAGACATAACATGTAAGTCAGCTACAAGATAGGTATAAGAGTTGGGCTAATTCTAAATGGTCTTATAGGGAATTTGAAATTGGTGATCAAGTTTTCCTTAGATGTAACATCCCAATTTTAAGATACCGTAACAAGGGAAATTTTTTTTTTTTTTTGATAACGTTCTCTGTTATGAATTATAAAATTCAACACACGTTCAAGTTTTAATAATTGTTCTCTTGCCCAAACAACACAAAGTTTGGATCACACAATTTCTTTTTAAAACGAATGTTCCCCGCTTGCATATTTACAATATGGAACACACATTCAATGCCATTCAATCTTATAACATATTCTATATGCTGCTATAAATGACTCGAGGAACTACCGATCTTCCATTTTCATGGCTCGGAGTTTCAACGATCCTTCATTTCATGACTCGAACAACCGATCCTTCATTTCATGACTCGCAACAACCGATCCTTCATGTTTTTTATGCATAGTATATTATATATACTGTTCTCATAACCGCTTCCTTATCGAAGTGATCCATTTAAGAAGCCTATCTGAATATCTATTACTGATATTCATCTGACATCCTGCATCTTAAATTAAGTGATAAGGACAACGCAACCAGCAATTGCGATACTTTGGCCAAAGATTTTCACATGCTTTGCATGATCATATTCCTGGATGTGATACACATCAACGGAATACGTCCTTCACTTCACTTCACCTGTTATCTAGAATGGTCTTTCCTGGTTCCTACCAGTCCTCTTCGTTTAAGGTCAGTTTAAACTTCCAATTACAGTTAGTAATATGAACGAATATAGGAAGGCACTCCCGGTAACTAAAGATACGCAGACATACGGTGTCGTTTCCCCACGACCCCTGTGTGTCTAGTTAACTTTAGTATTCCGAGTCACTCCGTATACCGAGATCATACTACTCCTATCCCCTGTCCACATTACACATTTCACTTATGTATTCTTGATGTTTTAATTCGGAGGGCATTGCAATATGTCACCGCAATAACAGTGTCGTCATGAAGACCCCGTCTTCATGGAGACACCCATCGTAGAGCCGGCGTATGCCAATGTCCTGCTGCACTCTCCCATCGAGAATACACATCCCGCTCAAGTGATTTGGATACGATTTAATAATTAAAATCAACTTTCAAAGATCCACGCCGATCCTCGATCCTCATTTCCGTTACAGTTGTATAGGGCTAAGAGGGACTAAATCCATCCATTATCTTGCAATGCATCTTCTCCTTCATGTCGAAGGGCTGCATTTCCCTACTTGGTTCTCTTCTTAATCATTGATTAAGCAAATTGCACATCGACGGACGTGATAAGTTTAACCTATTAAACTTAGCCAAGATTTTCCCAACCGCAGCTAAATTCAGAATTCTAGCTTATTAGACGTCATTCATAAGAGGTCTAAATTCCGAGAAATGTATTCTTTTGTTCTCCTTAACGTTATATAGTTAAGGTCCATTAGTTGTGGATATACTTATCCTATATCCTTTATTCTGAATTCAGCATACGAGATCATTAATGGAGTTCGAAAGCGAAGTTTGATTATTCCAAAGTTAATTGATATTCCTTAGCTCCTAAGCTAATCCTGAATACCTTTCGATTATAGAATCATATTCTTCCTGATCCTGTTTAATGTCAATTAAAAATTCATCTTTACCCAAGTATGAACTAATTGCATTTTCAACTTAAAAGTTGCATTTAGGTAAGAATAGATATCAGTTTCCATTTAGCATCCATCCAAGGACGAATAAACAAATCCCAATCAAGAAATAACATTATATTTCCAATTTAGACAACAAAATCAAACTGATATAATTATTAAAATATCACACTTGTAATTGTATTCAACAATTCATGTCATAATCTGTACATTTGCCAATCCAACTAGATGGGCATGGATTACATAAAACATCAATACAACTCATAGATAGAAGAATATATTTTCTTCTTTTCACAATTCCTCGAAGAGGAATAAAAGCAACAATTACAATTCATCTTTCAGCTAATCAAGAAGCATCAGAAAACAACCATGTCTTCATTCTAATCAAATTCCATCTGCAAAATGATTTACACGGGTCAGTTCAATGAACTGAGCATATTAAGCACTTATCCTTAAAATAAGGTGCTTCAACTAACTGTCTCAATAAAAGAACCCTGCTTTTATGAAACGACAGTAAAACAACAATCACGAAATAGGCACAAAAGAAAGATCAGCATAACAACTGAACAATCAAAATATCATCACAATCAGCCAAAGAACTGCTGTCCCGTTTCCACTTAACCGTTACAAATCTTAATTCACAATATTTGCACAGTTAAAAATATAAATAGCTTACTGCTGATATAACACACTGTTATCTTTTCCATGCCTTTCATTAATAATAAATGCAAGGATGAAACCAACTGAAATGTAAACCTCTTTACTTTCCTTTCAGTTCTTGCATCATATTAGAATCCAAGCAATCAAGCACAGACAAGAAAGCGAACAACAATGCATATAAATGCTCCTATCTAAGCACTACAAATTCATTATTCACGAATTACAGATTTCCAACTGAATGAAAGAAGAAAAGATCATTTTCCAAGTCATTCATCCATGACCCAATTTCTTTCCAGATGGCTGTTCTAAAAATGGAATCCAAACGAAACACAAATCAAGATAACAGTTCAGAGTGAAACTTACAAAATCCATTCAGAATTCACTTTCCAGCAGTAGAGTAGTTTCATTTATAATCCGCTTTAATTGAAAACAGGGAAGAATTCATCATCCATATTCTTATTTCATTTGAATCAGACTCATATGAAAATCCGAAACAGGTTAGTACAACATTATGTTCATCCTAGGTCAAACAATATAAGGATGCAGACCATATATTTACCATACTTCAAGAAACCATATTTCTTTCACTGTATGATAAACAGATAACAGTTATACAATCATGCAGTCTATTAATCACATGATTTCCAAATTCTATGAACGTATCCCGTTCAAAATAACATATTATTCATTGCTGTTACCTACCGCAAATCCAATAATCACATGACTATGAATCTCACCAAGTCAGAACAGCAGGCAGAAGAAGAATTCATTTCCCTATAATTTCATTAAGAAACAATCATTTTGTTCGGAATGAAATAAAAACACCCAAATCGTGTTTATCTTAGCATGACAGCTCAACTTATAAAGATAACGAAACAATCGTTATTATTGAAAAGCAACTCACATAGCCTGTACAGTTTCAATAAAATATACCACAACAATGAATATCCATTTCGAGTTCTATCTCGATCAACCGTTAATCCCAAAAACAACATTCTCCATTTTCTTAATAAGATACAGGACTCAAATATAATATTCATATTTCAATACCTCTATAAAGGCAAACCCGCGTAGGGTGTTAAATGCATAAGTCAGATACATTTAAGACAAACCCAAACAATATGACAGAGTTCCCATGCATCCCTTCTTTCGCACAGCAATTCAAAGTCAAGTTCACACTCACAAGACAATCCTAACTAGAGGATTGAGCAGTCATCAAATAAACACAACAGTTCATCATACCTTTTCAAAGAAGAAAAACAGTATATTATACTATAATTTCGGAAGGAAAAATTATTTCTTTCAGCAAGAAAACCTCGGTACAGAAACGACATCAAGCCGTTCACACAACCTTTACCATCTTATCCCAAAAGTTCATGTGACAAAAGACAATCACACAGTAATAAAATAAGTCACACTGCCTGCTCAGTTCACATTAAGCATTTTACGGAGAAGAACCCCTTTCTAACTTTCATTTAACGTCAACAACCAGTACACAGGAAGGTATTCCATTCGAGAAATACGAAGACAGTTAAACTCAGCAACCAGAAACAATGTTTCTTATTATTTCCAAAAATGACAACAAGAGCCAACGAAATCCATTCATAGCAACATAACACGACTGTATTTCCACTTTTTTTTTACATGTAAGTACAGTTCCAAACACAACAGCAAGGAAAAGATTACACAAGAAGAAAACAATTACACAGCCTGTCCCAATTCCACACAACACGAACAGAGAAAGAGAATATCTATTTCCAACTTGATTCGTGCAAAAGCAGATCAAAGCCGAGCAACCAGAAACGATTCTTCATATCATTTTCCAAAAAAAGAAGCAAGAATCGATGAAATCCAAATCAAATCGACCCAACAACAATCACAGAATCCAAACCCAAGAGCAGGGTTGTTTTAATGAGACACTTAAACAAAGCAAGAATTTTTAAAGAGAAGGGCTTAACATGCCTGAAATCTCTTTTCCAAAACTCGAAGAAGGATCCGTTTGCGCGTTATTTCCTTCCACAGCGACAGCACAAACTTCCCAGCACTCCTTTCTTCTTCAGGCTTAACAACCTTAAAAATTTCCAAGAACAGTGTCAAATTCCCAAGAGTGGTTGACCGAACCAGCTAGAAAAACCAAATGCAGAGCAACTTTGCAAAGGCTCGAATCGACCAAATGAAAATCAAAATTCCCTCATACACTTTCCAAGGCGAACTGGTCACGAGGACCGAGAACAATTAATGCAATTAAGGCTCTGCCTTTCTCCTAGCTTCCCACGCCACTTGAGTTGGCGAACTCAATTTTTCAAATTTCCCCATGCAAAACCGAATTTGGCTCTATCTCCAAATAGATGCCTCTATTTCCTACCTGCCCCGCCAAAACTGGCGCTGTCCACGTATGGACTTACCAATTAAATGCTAATGAATGCCCTTCCTTCATCCTTATCCTCTCCTTCCAAGGGTCTACGCGCCCTTTTAGATTAGGATTAGTTTAGGTTGCATAAAGTGATCAACCTAGGTCTTAGTTTAGCCTTAGGTTTATTTTTCCCTTTTTTTTTGTAATTTAAAAATCCACTTAGGATAGTAGTGTAGGATGCATGTTAGGACTTAGGATTAGTTTAGGGTTTTTAATTCATACTAACCACTAACACTAATCAACTCCTAACCCAACCTCTCAGCTAACCCCGTATCTATGCTGTGCAGGACGTTCAGTCCTTTGGATCACGTGTCAAGGCCACCCGTGTCCAGGCATTTCTTGCCTCACGAGGTTCCAAGTTCGACAGTACAGGGCTCAAGAATCGAACCCCTGTCGTTGGCATTTACGTGCCAGCTGCTCATACCTGTAATCAGGCGCTGCACGTTCATAACAACCTCGGGTTCGGTTCAAGAGTAAATCAATACAGAAATCACCAAAAGCCCTCAACATACTTGGATCAATGAAATTGATTCAAGGTGTGCTGTCAATCAGCAACGAGAGTATAGCAAGTATACGACAATTTGTCGTCACATTAGCAAACACGCAAGTACAATAATTGTTGTCCTATACAATGAATTATAGTATACATAAATCCAAGTTAGCAACACATTCTCTTAAGATCAGGACATATCTTAACATGTTTGCCTTCATTTCAGAAGTTATAACTGCATGAAAAACATTCACCAAGATAATTTGCAAAATCAGAGTGTTACATTAGAGCTAAACCTAAGCATAGTTCACTTAAACTTGGTAAATATGCTAAATTAGCTCCTCGTTTTGTGGTCCTTTGATGTATTAGAAAGAGTGGGTGAACTTGCTTACAAACTAGCTCTTCCTCCTGAATTATATAGGATACATGATGTTTTTCATATTAGTTTATTAAAAAAATATGTTTATAATTCTACTCATGTTATTGATTGGAAAAATATATCTATAGAACCTAATTGTGAATTTAAAATAGAACCTGAATTAATATTAGAAAAAAGAACTAGAAACTTAAAGAGTAGAGAAATAAATGAAGTAAAAATCAAATGGACTTTTTGTGAGGTGGATAGTGCAACATGGGAAAAAGAATAATATATTCATGAACAATATCCATATTTATTTTGACTAATGAACTTTGTGGTTCGTGTATGTTTTAGAGAAAGATAAAGCTACTGAGGTCAGCAGCTGATTTAGAAGGGGAGAAATGTTACGTGCCAAAATTCCCCAAAAGGAAATGAAAAGAAAATAATTACTCTAAAGTTATTTTCAAAGGTTGACTTCTAAAGTAGAAGAAATATATATTAAAGACCCCTTTAAAATAGACTGGGGAGTTATGTACATGGAATTCCCTTTATAAAATGGGGAGGAATAAAGATTTAAATGATTTCTAACTCCTTATAAAAAGGAGGGATTAAAATTTACAATTGTAGACCCGTTAGGGGTAAATGTAATTATTTGTAAAAGAAAAAAACAAATTGTTATGAAAGGGTGTGTTGGTTACCAAACCACCCGAGGGGAATTATTTAAATCCATGATGGGGAGTGAAATAGGGGGAGGGAGAGAATTTTTTAGGGAGTGGATCAATAATTTTTATGTGGTCTAAGTGAAGGCAAGTGGTGGGCATTGGAGAGGGGCATTCTTGAAGGGTTTCCTAACTGGGGTACATAAAGTATAACCCAAGATGGTTCCTGGCCAGGGTAAGAAGATATTTTAATTGATTTAATTCCTCCATATAATACGGCCATAGCTTGAGGTGCCACATCTGGGTTACCATGTAGGAATTCATCGAGGAACATAGAGTCCTTCCTATCCCTCTATACGATAAGTTTACAACTATTGTTTATGTAATGAATTTACATTTTTCACATTTAAAAAGTAAGTTTAATATGTACATTTTGATTTTGTTAAAAGAATTAAAATTCATGTGTAATAAATATTTATTGGTTGTTTTATATGGAAAAGCATGTTTTTTTACATGAACTTATTAGTTTAGAAAAAGTCACGTTACATAAACTAGTTCATTTAAAGGTTCTATCTCAACATTTCAGATTTGTTACAAATTCGTATATATACATTTGCAAATCTTATATCATGAGTGGTAGCATTTTGTGGAGTAGTTTATTTGAATTAAACATGAAGACCTCCGTATAGTTGTAGGGTTTGTGTCAATTTTCATTGATAGATGGCATTCATTTGACATATCAGGCCACTCTTGCTTGACTATTGCATATTAGCTAAACATTGCAATCATTAATATGCAAATGCTTTATGTAGTCTGCAACTAAAATTGTAAATAATATTATGAAAAAATGGTTATGTGACTATTAATAAACATACACTCTTGTTTGAATTCAAAAGAGTAAACATAATATTATGAAAAACTTGTTATGTGACTATTAATAACCATACCATAGGCATACACTCTTGTCTGAATTCAAAAGAGTAAACATAATATTATGAAAAACTTGTTATGTGACTAAATTAATAAACCATACCATAGGCATACAATCTTGTCTGAATTCAAAAGAATAACATAATTTCTATGGTTACCACACAAGTATTGCTTGAGAGATTACAACTTCAAATCAAATGTGAATTTCACATATTAAGTTTGTGGGAAAGCTTCAGATATTATGTATATACTGGCAGGAAAAAAGATAGCCATTAAATTACTAATCAAAATTCTGAAAGAAAAGATAGAAGTCTAGCACATGTTATCATTCATAATATTAAAAACACAGAGATTAGATGGTCCTTGATCAAAATGATGTTCAAACGTGTGTTTTGAATTTTTTTTAAGGGCACATAATTTTTTAAATACATTATTGCAAAATCAACAGAAATTTCCGTAAAGGCTTCAATAAATTGGTAGCCTCCAAACAAAGAGCTATGATGTTCATCATATTTAAGGCACCATGAACATTCACCACAGACACTCTTCTAGAAGACAAGGTTTCTCTTTATACTCGACAACAACAAATAACGTAGATCATGTGCATCCAAACCTTGATTTTCACTTTCCTTTGCCATATACTTAATGATATGGCGAAAAAAAAATAACCATGTTGAGTAGCTTCAGTCAATCTTCACTGATGAATATATTTTACGCACAAACCAAAAGCATGCATAGAAGCCGGTTGTACCATTCAATACAAAGAAAGCATATGATATGATCGTCATGTAGCCAAAGTAGATAATTCCTTAAACAAGCTCGTTGAAGTGGGAAATCACTTGTCTTACTTTGCATGTGTTCCCATGGTCTAGTTACACATGCTTTCTATACCGCCTCTTCCGGTCCTTGCCTTGAAAGCTGCTCGTGTCTCCAGTTTCAATGGGAACTCAATCGACACTATTTCAAGTACCAAATGTTACGTCAACCCTCTAATTTCATAAACCAATACACTTCATGGCTAGGTAGATTCTGATGACTACTCCCTTCCGGTGCCCTCTATCACAAGCCAATTTATGGGCCCTCCAAAACTTCTAAAACTTCTACAATGCAATGTGAACACCGAACAATTTATGTTATTTGATTTAGAGGGATAGTTATTACTTTTGTAATTGATGTTCATAAGGGGTGTGATTGATTTTGTAAGTGTAGGAATATAGATGAAGCATTACATTTAAAGTTTCTATCTATACATTTAAAATTTGTTACCATTAGCCTCTGTGCATTATAAATATTAAATACTCGTCTATTTTTCATGTAATTTTGGTTAGGATTTTCAGTGGTTAGAATAACAGTTTCTCAAATGATCTAAGTTCTATGGTGTATATTTTCAATGATTTCAGAGCAATGCAAAACCAACAATACAATGGATAGAAATTTTTGAACATACTACCTGAAAGGTGTGACTTCAAAACCAACAATAAGTGCAATATCAGTCTCCATGTCCCTGTGAAACTTTACATCATATGTCAAATGATTTTGGATAAAGTATTTCTCTTCTATACTCTGCACAAACCATCAATTAGGATAAGAACCAGTTCTCAAAAGCTGCACTTGAATTAGATGATTAGTTCTACATAAATATCATAACAAGCACTAACCCATGCATAGCTAGCAAACAACATAAACAAAAGATTAAAAACAACTTAAACTTAAAGCTTATAATATAAACTTAGAGTACAAGTATTATTTGCCCTTGTTGAAGTTACTTGCTACAGATCCACAATCATAGAATCTCCAAAATGTAACTGGCATTAAGCCAACCTAATATGCAAAAAATATGGCTGTCTAAAGAAGAAAAGCCCTTTTGTGCAGACACTGGTAAAGTTGCCCCCATCATCATGTTTGCAGCACCAGGAGGTGCCATGTCAAAACCACTTGTTTGTTTGTTGAAAAAGAAATATATAAGTTAGCAATTGATCAAACATTGATAATTAACTATACACAAGCTTGCAATTAAGCACAACTGAAATCTGATTGCATTAGAGTTACTTTTAAATGACTATGGATCTGAGACCTTATCTAACAAATATCCAAAAAGTAAAAAGAAATCAACCACACGAGCTGCAATCTTAATATGAATCAATGGCATTCTATGTTGATAAATAGAACATAGGATTACAAATTTGCAACATCAAAAATAGGTATGAACTCCGAAGAGCTTTTCCAACTTTTATTACGAAGCATATTTACCTTTTGGAGCAAGAATGTGAGACTGTGTCTTCTCTCCAAAAAATCTGGATCTTTAACACAAGAGATTGCACAAGAATTCTCAAGTAATCACCAAGAGCCTTGATAACCAAAATCGGTGGGCATATACCCCCATTTCATTAAAGGCCTCCCAATTTCTAAGTTAGAAATAGAAACAATTGCAAAGATCAACAGTCGGTAATATATACTCCTTCAATAAAATAACTTCACAAAAATATTTTTTTCAACATAAAGTGAGAGATCCAAAGTTGAATGCTCCGGGAAAACGTTCCTTGGTAAGAATTTGTTAAACAATGTGGAGGCAAAGTAGAGCAAAATCACAGTTTGATGAAAATATTAAGGCTTTCTAAAATATCGTTAACATTTATATGATGTCTTGTTCTGAACATGATTTACATCAGCCAAAACAACCATTTCAAAACTAAAATTGCAAGATAGTAATTGAAGCCCTTTTAGAGAGCTCTTGGTTAAACCTTTACCGTCAAAAAATACCCCTTCAACCTGTCCCATATACAAATAGCTTGTAGCCCCAGTTTCTAATATTGCAACTCGTGTGAAGCCAAGAGAATGTTATTTTGATCACTTGGCTCTTGAACTCCTGAAGTTTGGTACAAGTAATGAAGACAAGTAAAACATGAAGATCCAAAGTACGTGATTCTTAGAAAAATAAAAAGAATAAGCATTTGATAACAAGGAAACTTTATAATATATTATTGTTGTTCTAAATTAAAGTTGGCTTTACATGAAAGCTTGGAGCTCCACATGTAATTGGACATGCAATTTTGAGTTAGAATTTGATAAAATACATCTTTAGGAATTCAAAAAGAAAGACACCTAAGAGCAGACAATTCAATCAGAAAATATTTCATGAATATCAAGCATCCAAAGTCAATCTTCACATGAATTCCTGGATCCCTCGGTTTGTCTTCAATTAAGACTAATATACCGTATTTATTTAAGACTAATAGCCAAGAAATGATTTCCTTGTGATTCACACAATTGAATCAATAATACATATATGGTTTACATGTAGCAATTATTGGAGAGAACAAATGAACTCAAATGATAATTGAATTTTGGACAAACCCAATTCTAGACTTGCAACTCAGGATATAGTCTTAATGTCAAGGCCACAATAGGCTAGAAGTGAGAATAACATGTACTTCTGCCTTGGTGGCATTATAATAGAAATGTTGAATATACCTTGGAATAAATTATGTCTGGAAGGCACATGCGAAAAGTTGCATAGGCCCAAAATGCCATCAGTTTTGTTGCTTCTTATAGGCTTCAAAACTCTCTGGAACTTCACAAAGTACCTAGAGTAATATAACATTTAAAATTAGTAGTAAAACTAGAAGTTCCATTGAAGGTCTCTCTATATCAAAGAGATTTAATTTAAGAAGACTTTAGAGCTAAATATTGTTGGACACAAAAATTGAACATAATTCCATAACAAATTTTGTTTCTTGTGGCATCTCTAAAGCAGCACTGTGTTACAAGGTAGTACCAGAAACCAAAGACACATCAAAGGGAAGAAAATATTCCCAAAAAATGTTAGAGTACGACTATCAAAATGTTTCTTGAATTAGAACATCACAAATATGACTTTCCCTAGTGCTAATAGTCTTCAAGAAGTACCTTAACATCATTCAGAAAGATAAATTTCCATCCATTAAGATGGGCACACACAACAATATCCATGTCCTCAACAATTGTCCTTTCTAGCCATCCTCCAAACTCCTCAAGAGCTTTTATTCACCAAACACCAGCTGTTCCGTTGAAACCAAAGAATTTGAGAAAGATTCCATTCACCTGCTGATCTACCTCAAAGTGGAACGACAGATTGATATTCTGAAGCCGTGTTAGCATCATCATAGTATGTACAAAAAGAAGCAGATTTATTTACCTTGTTCCAGAGCTTTCAGGATTCAACGTCATATGACCTTTTCTGTTGGTCAGAACTCCTTTTATACAAACCTTTTAGAAATATTGCGTTTGAATTTGGCTCAACCCCACATGACATCAACAACACTTGGGACATGTTCAAGCACAACTACAGACCATGGCATATTTTACGCACTACCGCAGATACATGACTTGCTATAGATGTTAGTTCTGACTCTGAGCCCGAATGCAGTATTCAACACGAACCATTGCAAGAATGGAAAGTCTTCACACAAATTCACCTAGGAAACAACACGGGTCTAGACAGTCTTGACATGTTGGGGAAACAAGATTTTGACATACACAATAATTGGAGCATACATGATGTTCCCCATTGTTTACAAATAACTAGTTCATCATTCATCGAGAGAGAGAGGCAGTAAACAATTAACAACACCATACAAAGCCACACCACCATCTTCTACACTTTCTTTGTCTTTAGAACAACAATAGCTCTTAATACCATACTACACCATTCAACAAACAAAACCCTTCTACCTCCACTAATATTTATAATTCAAGGAACAAATGGCACAGGAAAATCATTTCTGATAAATAAAATCTAGAATTCATTCACAACGCATCAACCACATCTCCGCATTTCACATGCTTTTTCATTCGAGAGATACTCAAATATGGTGCACGTACCAACACTTGGAGCAAGAAGAAATGAAGAAGCAAGACTACTATCACTCAACCCATCGTAAATACTACCCTCTGCTTTGATAGCACCTTCACTACTACTATACTCAACACTTCTTGTATCCAAAACGCCGCTTCCGATCAAGGGGTATCAAATGTAATCATGTTTATTGAAACTAAAAAAACCCACTAAAGGCTACCATTCATGATATAAATACTACAAATGTATACATGTCTCATTATGTGTACGTAGATCTTCATGTATTTGATGTTTTGAAATATGATTTGCAACTTTAAATGTACGAATCTGTAACAAAATTAAATGTACACATACAAACTTTCAATGTAATGTTTCATCTAAATTCTTACACTACCACTATCAATCACACACATTATCCATTGTACAATAAGGGTTTTTTCAACAAAACACCAACCGAACAACCGATGGACAACTACCACAATTAACCCAAATTAAATACATACGTCAACTATAAAATTAATTAACTATCGAAAACGGTATCAAATGTATTCATGTACAAATTTATAACAAGTTTGAAATGTGAGGGAATTTAATGTAATGTTTCATCTATATTTCTACACAACCACTATCCGTAATGCCCATTCCCGGGGCAACGAACCAAACCCGCACTTACTAAAAATTTGAGGATTTTTTTTTTTTGAGTGCGAACTAATAGTTTGCATAAACATTCTCATTAAAAGATTTGATTCTTAGGAATAACACTTTTAACCAATACGCTAAACATTGATTTCTATTTAATTTAATTTATTTTGCTTCTAATAATTTTCATACATTTTTAACAAAATATAACTCATTGACTAATTCCACCTACATGAGAAAATAACTACCCTTTTTAAATTAAAAATTTCATTCCCCATTCAAAAGTCTAACCCCACAATATTACTCATTTTCAAAAGTAAGTAGAGTTTTATTTGAACCCTAGGATCAAATGCATCTTGTCCCTAGATTTTTATTAAACCCTAAACTTCCTTATCCCATCTCTTTCTTTTCATTCATTCTTTTCTCATTTGTTTTCTTGTTTCTTCAAGCAGGTAAAAGAAAACAATGGAACCTCCTCTTTGATAAACCCCGGATAAATATATTTATTTTTGTGTTATTACTATTTTATTGATTTTGTTTTATTGTTAAATGTGTGTTTGTTTACATGTGGTTGGGGGCGGATTTGGAGAAGCATTGGGATGGCGATAAGCGGCCGGCAGGGGGGGAGGCGCAGCAGAGGATGGCGCGATGAGGAGAGAGAGGGGCGGACAGGGGGGGAAGGCAAATAGGGGCACCTAAGGTAGGTAGGCGAGGGGGGTGGCGAGTGGAGGCGCGGCCGGGCAGGGTTGGGGGGACAGATTGGGGCCGGGGCAAAGGCGGTAGGAAGTGGCGCAGGGGGGAATAATGGCCGGGGAGGGGGCCGACCCTCCCAAAACAATTTCGTTTTTTTTTTTTGAATTTTTAAAAAAAAAAAAAAAAACATAAACTTTTAATACGTTTTTTTTTTTTGTTTTATAAAGATGCGCAGGGGGGGGGGTCCGAATCCCCCCACCCCCACCAAACTCTTTTTTAAATAAATATGTTTTAAATTTGTTTTATATATATATATATATATATATATATATATATATGTGTGTAAATTTATATGTATATGTATATATATATATATATATATATATATATATATATATATATATATATATATATTATATATATATATATCATATATGCATCACACATACACACACACACACACACTTATACTTTGTAGAACATTTCATGTAAGTGAAAGTATATTTAAAACAACATATATATAATACAAAACATATATATGTATGTATATATAGTAGATTTAATGTGATAACATTTATATATATTTAATTTTTTTGACAAAAATCAAGGCAACTATCACATTTTCAAGTAAAATCTCCTTTGCACAAAATAAAAGAAAGATATCTAAAACTATGTTAATACAAAATGGATATGTGCATTTTACAAATAAAATAGTTTCTTCCAAAGTTAAACAAGAACAACAGCTCATAACCAAGTAGATTTTCATTTCATATTTAATGCAAAGGATCATTTCAGATTTACACACATGTAGGATTTCTCAACAAGTAATATGTCTCTTTTTTTTTAATAAAAATGTGGAGATACAATAAGTTACAAATCAATGAGACTTTTTGAAACAACACTTCTCTTCCACAAGCTTAGACTACAAGGGTGTTGTATAAATATTCCTAAATATGCAACAACCAAAAATTCCATTACAAGTTTCTTACAAGTTGGGAGAGAGATTTCTCATTTAATCACCATATCTCAAATTTACATGTGAATGCAAGATATACAAAATGGAGAATTTGCAAGGAGATGAAACTATTCTCATAACCATATCCAAAGGAGTTACAATACAATAGGTTTTCATAAGGAGAGAAAAGAACAATAAGAGCCCAAGAGGCCACCCACTTCAACTTGAGGGCCAACTTCCATGTCTTCCCAAAAAGCCATACAAGGAGAAAAAGAGCTTGTTTGCCACCCAACCATAGGCATCATCACATGCCTATCCCAAGGTTGGGATGCATGCTAGCCTCCCCCAAGCCCATGGGAAAGAGGATAACTAATCAAAACTTGCACAAGAAGGAGGGTAAACTAACAATGCTACAAGCACACAAAAATAGTTCACAACAACACAAGACTCTAAATTTACAAGGAGGAGAACCCATGTTCATCCTCAAAATGGGGAAGAGAGGAGAAAGTTCTCCAAAATTATACATCAAAATTATTTGCACAAAATACACTTCTCCATATCCTCCTTATTGCTCCTAATTCAATCCAAGCCCTCCTTATTCCTCCCCTTTCTCCAAGTCCTCCTTGGAAGGATTTTCAAACCCCAAAGGGGTTTCCTTACCAAGAATGGGGAAGGAGATTCAAGCCAAATGAATCAACTTCCCCACCTCAACCATTTGAGGGGAAAATAATAAGACCCTACAAGGCTTGTCCATCAAGCCTTGAGGATTGAGAGGGAAAATTCCCTCTCTCTTCCCCCACACTCCAAAACTCCATCATGCCATATGATGGAGGGAGTAAAACACACAAACAACAACTAAAAGCTACATACAACAATAACAATTTTCAACACCCAAACTAGCATCAAAAAGGAAAACAACACAACAAAGACATAAGAGCCTACCTCAAGGAAAGCTCTCCAAAAAGCTCTCCAACTTCAAATGTCTCCACACCTTGACTCAAGCCAATCTCCAAGCTCCAAAATCCACAAGCATCCCAAGCAAGAAGTTTCAAAAAAAAGTCCCTCTCTTTTCCCATGAATGGGAATTTGAAGAGGAGCAAGCAAGCATCCTCACAAATGAGGGGGTGACATGTGTCACCCCTCTCCCTCATCAAGGTCAAAGATGCCAAAACAAAAGAGAGAAAGGGTAAAATTATCTTTTGCCCTCTTCTCCCAAAATCCCTAAATGTTAGCAAGACAAAACTAGTGGAACTTTTGATAAACACACAAATCCACATCCCTTACATGGATGTGACTAAACAAGAGGTAAAAAGGGAGGGAAAACTCCCTCTAGCCTTGAAAACAAGCCCCCTACCCATTAGGTAGGGTCCAAGGGCTCATTTTTATGTTAGGGGGACTCCCAAGCTACAAAGGGGTCCCCAAAAATGCCCAAAATACCCTAATTTCGGGTTTTACATTTTTGGCACAAGGGTAGAGGGTGTGGGGACCACCCAAGGGTCTCACATGTGACCCTAAACCCTTGTGATTAAGTGACACATTAAACATAATCAACAATTTAAATGAAAGAGGAGTTATTAACTCCCAAAACAAGTTTACATCATAACCAACTACCCTAACCAAAATTAATAATTCAAAGCACAATACATTACATACATTGGGGTCACTCATAGTGCCCAAAATAATAATCACCTATACTAAGGCTTCACACAAAGAACATGGCTAGGGCTCAGCCCGTAGGCTGCTTGTGCAAGATTGAGTAGCTGGCCTGAATCCCACGTTCTCCTGTAAACTTGTCACCTGCACACTCATTGCACACATTAACCGCACCTGTCCGATACAATATAATTCAATGACATAGTAAGATATCAATGCGTTCTAAACTAACCTAACATCCTACTGAAATCAAGATGCGACAACGTGCACAATTATATTCCATATTCCAAAAGTTAGACAAGATGATAAAGTGACATATAATCCCACCATGCAACAACTATCCATCAATATAATTAGGTTCCAAACACATCATCATATTCATTAGTTTCCATGACATAACAAGAAAATGCGACAATATAGAAATTAAGCTAAATTGGCGCTATACGCCTAAATGTCCACACCTGTCTAATAAGATCAAATATCTAAATATAATGTCCAAGATATAACCAATCACTGTCAAAACATGTCTATGAGCAAAGAAACAACAAGCTACTGAGCTATAAAAAGTGTGGGCACTACACTATCAATCACACCCCTTATCGACCGTACAAAAAGGTTTTGTGAACAAAATACCAACTAGACAACCGATGCAACACTAACACAACTACCCCAATATAATTTCAAACCACATCAACTACCAAAGCAACTAACTATCTAAATCAAGTATAAAATGTATTCATGTTTAGTGTGCAAAAAAAGGCCACAAAAGACCACCACTCATGATATAAAATTTGCACATGTACCAGATTTGCAAATGTACGAATTTGTAACAAGTTTGAAATATAGAGATGATACATTTAAATGTATTGCACCATCTATATTCCTACACTTACAAAATCAATCACACCACTTATCAACACATGCACATGCATGGAAGTCTTCATGTATTCATGTTAAGTTCAAATAAAATAGTCCACAAAACACTACCACTCAAGATATAAGATTTGCAATTGTATATCTACGAATTTGTAACAAGTTTGAAATGTAGAGATGATACCTTTAAATGAGGTGGTTCATCTATATTTCTACACTTACAAAATCTAACTTTTCAACATACATGTTCAATATTACCATTTTACTATTGCTCGCTTCTTTATGTAAACCAACAACGCATTTCATTTCTATAACATTGATATTTTCAAAGAAAAATACATAGTACAATAACTATATGCAAAATGTCTCCTAGAAATTGGGCAAGTTTACTTATACATAGTTCACATATCATATCCTTTTTAAAAAGAATACCATTTCCTTTTCATAAATATACAAAAGTAAACATAAAGATTTTTATAAACAAGGTCCTTTTTATCTAATATGACACATATTTCTTGGCCTTAGTTACCAAGAAATAGAGAGAATATTTTACGTAAAATTCGTTGGAGGTATGTTCTGACTCTTCTTGTTGTGCCTTTAATGTAGTAGATTTTTATGGCCATAATTGGAAATGTTGTTGATAAAATTCCTAATCGTTAACCTATTAGCTACATCAATATAAAAATTATCTTTATAAGAACAAATTCAACCATGGAAAAGGTGTGAAACACAAATTATTTAATTCCTACATTTTTTCTAACTTTCCATTCATATCTTTGTCTTATCTAACAAATTGAAGACCACCTCACACTAATGCTCATAGATGGTTGGCACCGTTGCGACTATTGATGGCTCTAGATGATGCCACCTTTTCCAGAAATGTCAGCTATAGATATTTTATTTCTAATAATCTTCATCGACTACAAGGTTACATCCTAGAGGAAGCTCGTGACCACCCAATACCATGTTTTCAAATTCACCCATCAAGTGGGGACAATAATCGTAAGTTTTAATCATAGATGGTTGTTTGTACATTTATTTCTTTCCTATATTTACTCAAACTTATACTTGAAAGGGGGCAACCAAGGAGAAAACATCATGGTTGGGTTTTGAACGAATAACCTATTATATTTCCCACATTTTATATTTTAACTCTTTAATCCCTACTTGCACTCGCATGAATGATGCAAGTGAGATGAAGACAATAATGTAAAGCACATATAACAAATATTGTTTTGGTAAGAACAATTTCAGCCATTGAATAAGTGCGGGACATGTACGTATTTAATTACCACCTTATTTATAACTTTTCATTAATGCCTTCATCTTATGTACCAAATTGAATAACACGCACTTGCAGTCCTTCACTCTAATACATGTTGATCGATGAATCCATCAACACTATTGATTAGGGAAATCTTAATCATTACCCTTATAGCTAAAGAGAAACCCTAATGACAAATGTATATGAAATCATGACCCTCGCATGTCATGCATGGTCAACATCTCTCTATCTACAAATTGTCACTTGAGACACGAATGTGAATTACCCTAACATATATGTGTGTTTTAACTACCCACAAGACGCCTATGGATCTAGAATAGAGAATTCCATAAAAATCTTCCTCGTCTCCCATTTCCAATCGTCCTTCACATCCTCGTTGTAAATATGTTTTGCATGGTGTCTATATAAAGCAACCATTTCCCACTCTTGTTCCCCATCACGTTTTATTCTTGCATAAAACTATTCTTCATGTCAACCGCATTTTCTATAAATTTTTCACATTCTCTCTACTCACATTTCGGTACTTTCCTTTAAACAATATTCACAAATATTTACTCCTCTCTAACGTTACCACACATTACACCATCGCCTCCGTACTAATTTTAACTTTTATTGCACTCTCTCTTTCTCCATATACTTGAGAAATCAAATAAATAACACAACTATGCTTCTTAGTTTACTTTCCTTTTCCATATTTCTTCCTTTTGCAAAAATCCCTTTCGATGTTCACATCGCACTACTCGTGTGCGATTGCTAGTCATAAATTTGTTATATGTTCCCTTAAAGCATGAGTTGAGATGTTAATAATCTATGTAATCTAGTGTCCAATGAGTGTGCATTATTCATCCAATATTTTTTGTTAAGATGTGTATGTGACATTAGAATAATATTATCAACAAATAATATATGATGATTATCGCTTATTTTCTTAAAACTTGTGATGATATCTATTATCTTTAAAAAACCAAACAAAATAGGAAAAGTGGATAACCCTATTTTACATTAATAGAGCTATAATATTGTTATCTAGAACTAAAATTTTGGTTGTGGGCAAACCACCTCCTGCTAAGTGTCATGATAATAGGGGTATTTAGGATTGTAGGTGATCTTACATCATCAAAAAAATTAAGATGAACAAAAATGTAGTTTGTGCTATCTTTTGTGGTTGGTGAGTAAAATATTTTGTATTTTGACTAACATTGTCTTATGTGCTTGAGTAGGTTTGGGCTTGTGTAAAATGTGATCTTACATAATTATACATAATATGTATGTTCTTAATTATTTATAAAATGCTTTGTGGAGGATTTTTAATTTTCCACTTTGAAAGAGTTTGAGCAATCGTTGTGATGAGGAGTTTGAATGCACAACATAGGGGAGAGGACCTAGTAGTGGTGCACCCTAAGTTAGGGGCCCACCAAATCAATTTAAATATAATATGAGATCCTGATTTTTTCACCAACACATAGTTCAATATTTTTATTTTTTTTTATTTTTTTGAGTGTTGAATTGGAGGGAAAGACATATTTTGAATTGATTTAAAATTGTAAATTTGAGTTACACTACATTTTGATTGGGACCCATACTTGATCATGGGTGATAATGGTTGAACATTGACAATTTAAAAATGACAAATCTTACATGGCATGATGGGATTGGGTGTTGTCATATCAAAAATGACTAATCACCAGGTACTTTTATGACAACTATTAGGTGTTGTGTATTCAAGACATTATATCAACAATTGGACCCTGCTCAACTATTGGTGTCTCTCCCTAGTGGTTTATTTGTGTTTAAATCATTATACACAAGAATATCAATAGTTTTGGAAATCAAATGATTGTAATTGATTTGAATGTGAAGCATCATATAAAAAATGATTGTTGATAGTTTGAGAAAGGACGATACAATTTCTTAATGTGTTTTTCTTTTTTGGTTACACTTGCCTATATAAATCATGAGTAACATATGGTGTAGAGTTAATTGTTTATGTAAGGGATTTGAAAGGAAAGTTGAGTGTAGTCTTAAGAAGAGGTTTGTGAGCTTGCTTGCAAGTCTATTAAGTGTTATCATGTAATTCCATTTATTTCTAGATTGTTTTAGCATTGTTATTCCATTTTGCTTGTAATTGTCATGTATTTCTAGATTGTTTTAGCATTGTTATTCCATTTTTGCTTGTAATTGTGTTTCCTCCATTCGCAAAATATGTCGAAGCTTGTTAATTAAATGTTGCAAATAAGTTCTTGTTGTGTGAATCCTTTGAGTTTGTGCTTGAGCAACTATGCAACATAGTATAAGGTTTCCTTAAACATTGTACATGTGATAGTATTAGTCATCAAAAAGACAACCAAATATTTTGAAACGTATAGATCTTAAAGACATTGGATTAGAAGTTGTTTAAGATTAATGTGAAATGTCTTCCACAAATCATTAAAACAATAGCAAACCTTATGTTGTGTGCTCTTGCTTCTTTTTATGATTTATTATATGATGACTTTGGCTAAAACTTTCTTGCCCTTTTGTACATATTTTAAAAACTTTCCATGTATGGGAATCAAAATATTCAATACCAAAGCAAATAGCTTGGTTAAGATGACCAACCATGATTTTATGATTATTTGGATCATGTCGCTTTCTTGATTTAAAAATGAGCAAGTGATGATGGATGTTCATTTTGTAATCTTATATCACCCAAAAACATTATTTTTATGATTTATTATATGATGACTTTGTTTAAAACTTTCTTGCCCTTTTGTACATTTTAAAAAAACTTTACATGCATGGAAATCAAAATATCCAATACCAAAGCAAATAACTTGGTCAAGATGACCAACCATGATTTTATGATTATTTGGGTCATGTTGGTTTCTTGATTTAAAAATGAGACAAAGTGATGATGGATGTTCATTTTGTAATCTTATATCACCCAAAAGCATTATAGTTCAATTTTGTGCAAGTCTTGATTGTGTAGTTCTTCGATGTTTGTTTCACACAAGTGTTGTTTTTGCATGAGTTTGTTTATATGTTTTACACCAATCTTGTTTTGTTCAAATGTATATTATAATATGTTGTTGTTGCCTACATGTATGTGCAAGTACTAATGATTTATGTTGTGTTTGCACATAGTTTCTATTGTGCAAGAGCTTTAGTAGTGTTCCACATTATCAATTGATACACATGTATTATCACCACATTGTTTACTTACATTTTCAAATGACTTCATGGAGGATTGTGGTATCTTGTAGAGCTATTAAGCGAGTTCTACAAATCTAAAGAAACATCGATTCACAACGTAGGGTTTCATCACTTGGTGTAGAAGAAAGCGACTTCAGTACAATGCACAACATGGTCACATGTTTTTTGTGTGGTAACACATCTAGATTTTCTAAGAGCTCACATTTACAACAATGTTCTATTCGATGATGCACATCTACCATTGAAATTATATCCATTGGAGTTATATTGAGATGTCATGTAATGATTTAGTGGAGTAGTTAAGAGCATAATCTTTTGTGTGATGGAACGCAACTTGTAAGGTTTTAAATATGACGTTGTACGAGCCTATAAGAATCTTATCCTATCCAATACTTGTAATTGTCGAGCTTACGTAAAATTGCATCAAGTTTTGTTTGGGCTCTATCTTGCATAGAGGATTAGGATGAACAATAGTGTCATATGGGTCACTTGTAGATTCAAGGTGATATTGTTAGTAGGCGGTTCTTGCATTATATAAGCATGCCACTACTCTTGTGTTAGGGATGACTCTTGCATGATTGCTAAGCTAACCCGGACTAATCAATTCAACGTGCAATTATTTTCTATGGCTATACTTGTATAATATCAAAACTAGGCCAATCTATTAAGATATTACAATATATATGAGAATAATTCTAAAACACAAAATGCATAAATTAGAATAAATTCAACAATACTAGATCATATAAGGATGATACTTTTGCTTAACATACTTCTACAAAGTATGTAAAAAGTAACTAGGGTTTGGGTTTAGAACATATTCACCAATAATACATAATTAGCGATCACATGATAACAAAGGACACATTTGTCAACCCTATGACACATTTGATGGATGCACATGTCTGCTCCTAGTTTGAGGCTCTTAGATTTCATGTGGATTTATGACACTCTCCACAAACCTTCTCATCCAATTATGTATTATTGTAAAAAGTAACTAGGGTTTGGGTTTGTAACTAGGGTTGTTGCAAAGTTCTTACACCAAACTTTAGATAAAACAACGTTTTAAGAGTTTCCTACACCAAACTTTCAAAAGTTGTAATATACAAAAACTTTTATAGATTGTTTATGATATCTAGTAAACTTGTCACAAATAAGATATTACCAAAAAGACAACAAAGTAATACTACCTAATTGTTTCATGTCAATAGACAACCAAATTTAGAATCATGGTTCTGAATAAAAGAACCCATATGAGAGCACTACAACCATTTCCAAAACCACCTCCGAATAAGGCATACTATTATAATAATTGGGTCTTTCATAGACATCTTTCTTGCTTGATCGTGCCCAAGATGATATCTTTCCTTCATTGGAATTTGACTGTGCATATCTCTGCAAGACTACAACTACAAAAGGAAATGATTTCTCTTATTACAAAGTCAAGAATGGCCAATCGGATTGAAGATAAACATTGTAGTCTAAAAAATATGATCTAAAATAGAACAATCAAATCTTAGATATTATTAATAATACTAATTTTTAAAATGCAATGCAACACTAACAATATAAAAACTATACTTATGAAAAGAACCGAGTAGGGTTTTTTATAAATTCATTAAAGCGCAATCTCTCCCTATCATAGATTTTGTGTGCTCGTGTAAAATTTTATTTGGTGTTTGCAGTATTTCTTGTGGAGTGGAGTGAAGATGGTGCGAATCAGAGTTGGGTGGGCTTTGTCGACAAGTAACAAGAGTCTTTTGATTAGGTTTTTAGCTTAAAACAAAGATACAACAAGACTCGAGTCGAAGATTGCAGCAAATGAAGCGACTAGAAAGGAAAAACTCGAATTAATCGAGCAAGCGATGGTGGACATCAAAGGAATGGACAAGCATTAACAAAGAATGCAGGATATTACAAGGGGCTTACATATTCCGAGAGGAGGATATGAAAGAAATCAATAAACTTAGGGCTCACGATGACTTGATAGGAGTAATAGTAATTGTTCCCTTCAACATCCCCGGACTCTCCTTTCTCAAGGGGAATTAAGGTACATTTACTAATATGATTGAATTTTGTTTTTTCAATTTCCTCTTCGTCCAGGCAGGGCATTTGATTTGATTTGTTTGTAGGCGAGGAAAACTATGCTAAAGAAGATTCACGAGTGCATAAAGGAGAGGAAGGAGCATCCGGAAGTGATCTGCAATGACATGTTGACGGATCTGGTAAACGCGACACCTTTCTTGAGAATATCATTGCAGACTTGATATTGTCTCTCTTCTTTGGATCTTACGAGACTTCCTCCAAAGGCCTTACGCCGTTAAATTCCTCACCACACCGCACACTTGCACTTCACATGCGCTTTCCACTTACATCCATTTTGGATCCCTCCACAAATGTAAAGCGTCTGAAGAACAAGAAATTGATAAGAATACAAAAGAGACAATGTTGTAATATGATATATAAACATTTTATGGTGGTTGAGAGCCGTGTGAAAGTTGGAGAAGTAGGTTGCATTCATTCATCTATTTAATGTTATTTATTGAAAATACATAGGAAAGACCCCTAACTGTTGCATTCGGGAAAAAGCAGAATGTTGTAATATGTGGATATCTAAGATAGCAAAATATCTAGGATTATAGCAAAATATATAAAATCCGGTAACTTTTGTAAAATTAAGACCACCAAAATTTGACACTTTCCAACCAAAGCTTCTTCAAAGGTGGAAGCCTACCGGTGAAAAATGTGATTAAAATTAAACTTGGAGTCTTGGAGAAAAATATAGCCAAAACTTTTAAGTAAGGAAGAACCGGGTGGTCCCACAAATTGAAACACTATCTTTTTAACAACCGAGAAAACATGGAACATACCCACCGTGGATACACATCTTGATCCCTTTCTTCCACCCTTGGCGCGCCTTTGATTCCATTATTATTTTCTTGAGAATTGAAACTCGAACACACAAATCCCAAACTCGAAATGGAAATTGTGAATGAATTCCCGAGGTTGCATTGTATGTTAAAAGGGCTTTAGAGACCATCCGATTCGAGATGGCTAACATGGTCACCAATTTTTTTGGGAAATAAAATTCAACGATCCATACACAACTCATCTGCATTTACTCCTGCTCACATGAAAGATAGCACAGTCTAGCAATACACAACTCAGATCACATGTGAGAGCGCACAGTCTAGTCGAATCAGATACGACAATGAATAGACTATTAGAGCTTCGAGTTGTTTCATTATAATTTATGTACATGTAAATCATGAATTTTATATATTACAGGTAACAACTTAGTACGTTGTTACCTATTCTGTCAAATTTATGTTCGTTGTTTTTAAAAGGAACAAAGCGCTGTTTTAAATGGGTGATTTGACCATCGTGATCATTCTCACTTCCTCTATTGCTTGCCGTAATGTTTATTTTTAATAAATAATCATTTTTAGCTTGTTTTTCTTCCCACCAAGGCATATTTTTGTTACCTAGCGCCTTTTCTTACCCTCAGGGCATTTTTCTTACCTTCGGGCGATCTTCCCTCATCCAAACTTCTTCTAAAAAATCAATAAACAATAAAAGAAAACAATATTTTCAAAATAAAAATAAAAATTAAAAAAAAATTGTAAAAATTCAAAAAAATTGGTAAAACATTGATACACAACCAAAACTCCGTCAAACACATTTCATTCAAATTATATCTTGCTTGCATTTTTGTTTGTTTTTATAACGACTGCATGAGATCATTTGGAACTACCTCATTAACAAAAGTTGGTCTGTTGGCTTCATCTCAGTACTATCTTAACACAACGAGTTGCCTAGTCTTGTTTAGTAGCACAAAAATGCTTTTTTCATTCGCTCCCTGCGTCCACCATATTTCCCTCGTATACATATTTGCTTAAGACACCACTTTTAACCCTTGTCATTATATGTGAATATTTGAGAACTACAACTAGATGATAAAACATTTGTGTAACTATCTTAGACGTTGTTAGTTTAAGTATGTGTGTTTGTACTTGTTTCCCTGTTAAGGTGGCTTGTTTACTTTCTTGTATTGCATTACATTTTGTATGTTGCATGGAGTTGGTGTTGTAGCAATGGACAGATGTTTGTACTATGGCTTTTCATGTCATCTTACACTTTTGTCGTATACTTACATTTTTAATAAGGACCAATGATGAAGATCACTAAGAATATGATGAAAATTAAGTTGTTTACACAACACTAGATGAATTTTAACTCAATCCCCCTTCCTCATACTAATGTTTCTTCTCTCTCCATCACACTCAACTTCGTCATTCTTCCTCCACATTCTACACACACTAATCTTTGTATAAATCTAAAAGTTTGGGAAGTGCATCTTTGTTGTATATAGAAACATTGCCAAAGATTATCAATTGTAAAATCCATAACTCTAAAAATAACTTTTTATGGTCAAAATGTCATATTCAAGAAATTGCAAAGCATGCAAATTCATAATAGAGCAAGATTTGGAAAAGACATCTCAAGAGGCAATGAAATCAAAAGTAAAATCTTCAACAATGGCCTCACTACAGCAAAAAGAGGCTACATATTTTCATTACAACTATTAAATACAAGATGTGTTATAATTATAATAGAATATACTCTAATTGAGAAAGACATGCTAAAAAAATTGATTGTGAAAATTTTATGTTATTTATAATATTTTAAAATTAATATAAACTTAAATTATATTGAATCTTTTATTTATAAAAAATTTTCCAAAAAATATTGTGTCAATATTATTGGTATGTCCTAGTTTATTTTGGAACTACTTATTTCTTCCATGTTTGAAACATTACACCTGGTTAGTTTAGTGCCACAAAACAGATGAACAACTTTATCTGCAGTTGGTATTCCTTGTTAATGACATGAAGATCTGATTTGAAGCATTGATACATTTTTTTAAATCTGAGAAGGATCTGCTATCTCGCATATGATACTTGGAATTACAGAGTAAACAAAATCATTTAGGATCACGACAGGAGGAGCCAAAAACATATCGCAATTCCAGGAATAGCAAAATCAGTATAGTGGTGGTGTCATAAAACACCGTTTAAAATAAAAGCAAGACCGTTCAATTGAAAAAGCCGTTTATTTCTTCTTGGGAGATTTGGGAGACTTGGGCTCCTTGTCTGAAGAGGCGGCCTTCTTGGGGAGAAGCACCTGGTGAATGTTTGGCAGAACTCCTCCGTGTGCAATGGTGACGCCGCCCAACAATTTCCCCAACTCCTCGTCATTTCTGATCGCAAGAAGAAGATGCCTCGGAACAATTCTGGTCTTCTTGTTATCCCTCGCTGCATTTCCAGCGAGCTCAAGAACCTCTGCTGCCAAATACTCCATTACAGCGGCCAAATAAACAGGAGCACCAGCGCCCACTCTCTTCGCATATCGGCCCTTCTTCAGATATCTTCCGAGTCTGCCCACAGGAAACTGAAGACCTGACTTAACAGACTTGGAAACGCCCTTCTTCTTGGCGCCCCCTTTCTTCCGCCCTTCCCACCCTTGGCCGCTCCAGACTCCATTATTTTTGCCTTCGAAATTAAAACGACAGCTATAAACTCGAATACAAAAATTCCCAAACTCAGAAATGAGCTCGACACAATGGATATTATTCGGATTTCCGAGAAGCTATATAGGTAGAGACTCTCTACAGTGTGTGCTGAAAGGGCTCTGCGGGCCGTCGGATTCAGTTATTACGGACGGATCAGATTGAGCGTTTCTTGATCCGCGGACAATGGATCCCACCAATCGATGCTATCGTATATTTGAAATTCAAAACAAATGATTTTAAATTCGCCACAGCATTTCGTACCCCGCCCAAACTCTTTTTCGACCCCCTTACAAAAGAGGCAAAAGGTCTCGCCATCCTTTTGACCTCGCCGCGCTTTTGTAATTAACTAGCAATTAGTATTGAAATGAGGTCCAATAGTAAATTACGAGGGTCTACACTCGGTGAAACAATTTCGAGATGTGGTGAAGATGTATGTTTGACGTAGTTAATAAATAACATAAGATTTATAAAGTCATCAAAACAATTATGAGATGCATTGAAGAATCGTATCTAACTTAGGTAGCGAGGCAACAAACTTGTGTATCTTGCACCTAATCAACTATTCTCGTTAGTGAGAGGGCACAAGAATCATGCTACATTACCGTGAACCAAGCCAACCAACCAAGACGGGAGTGATTTTTGGCTAAATGCAGACATTTAGAGTTGTAGAAGCAATTCCAAGATGCACCGACCCTACATCACCGAGCATGTTGATCGTTCTCTCACTTGAGATAAAGAGGGATACGCACAAGTTTCATCTCATCCAGTAGCTTACTCATGTGCACCAACTATGTGTCCACATGAAACATGGAGCTATAATTATAATTTCTTTAGCAATTTGTAAAATAAATTATTTTGATTAATTTATTGGGGGATTACTATTTTACTAATTATCTTGTATTATTTTTACTATTCTTCTCCTTTTAACTTATAAAGATGAATTTATCACAAAGAAAAAATATAACCTTTCTTGATGACAAGTAGAATGGAGGCTAAAAATGGCACGAAGAAGGTTAAGCTAAAGCACGATAGGAAGTGTAGTAAATACGAACAATTAATCCCTATAATCAACTATCAACAATGAATACAAATCCTAAGTATTATTAAGTTCAAAGCTAACAATTAAAAAATACAAAGAACATCTCCATCCATAATATTTTTATTTAGGAACACCGTAAGTACCAAAACCATGTAAAATGCTTCATAATAACCAAAATGTGCACCCGACCTTGATATCAATATAATCCTTCCACATTCCCATTTCATAATGGTCATGACCCACATGGAATTGGTGGAGAAGAAATAACATGTGTATCCACACAAATCCAAAATAATTTGTCGGGAGGCATTCTCTATGAAGACAATCTTGTTGAAAACATCAAATTCTAACAGCTTTCTTTCCCCGACTACCCTTTCTACCTACACCGTTGTTTTTGGATTTTATATGTCACCTCGTGTAATACAGTGAATCTACCACCGGAGCGTGCATTTCACAAAACCATAAGCGCCACCTAAGCGACCCACCCGATTGATTGCAATGTAATTGCCTTCTAAAATCCCATAACAAGGTTAAATTTGGTCTATGGGATTTTTTACTCGATCTACGATTTTCCAAAGAAGTTTGATTAACTTGAAAAAATGTTATAGGTTTTTAATGGCCCGAATTTTTGGAATTCTAACCCGTGACAACGATGGATTAAAAAAACCCAATTGTTTTTTTTTTCAAATTTGAAATCACCATGTAATTAATTATTTTGAGAATTGTGATTTTCTTTCAAGCATCCGATTTTTAAGAAAGTTTTGAATTGCGAGAGATTGTGTAAATTGACCATAAGCACGCACAAACTTGGGGTTTCTACAAATTATTTTTCACAATGTTTAGAGCTCTTGTTTTCTATAAAACATATAAGAGTTAACAAGGCTTGAACTTGTAATACGCATGCGATCGTTAAATTTTTCATTCGGGGCCACATGTAGAAGTTTAGGTTTTGACTATTGTTATCACCAAATTACAACACCCTCTGATTTTTCATGTGTGTGTGCATGAGCTATTAGTGTAACTAGGTAACATGGGACCATCTCTCAAGTTATGGGACTTGCAGACTTGAGATGGACCTCCAAAGAAGGTTGGTTCCTCTACCTAATCCTAGCACTAAACTACTCTTAATGCAAGAAAAACACCTATATAATCCTATCCTATGAATTCCAAGGGACCAGGGAGAAGGAGAAAGCATGAAAACAGGGAAATCCTAAACTAACAGAGAGGTGATAACAAAGAAGAAAAGGGGGTGTTGGATGGGTTATGATACTTGAAAATGGGAAAAGATGGAAATAGAGAGGATGGACAAACATCACAGACTAAAATACATACAATATATTATTTCCATTAAGCAAAACAACATTTAAACATGCGGCAGAATAATAAAATGCACATGAATACTGCAATCACGAAGAAAGGCAAGAGAAAGCAATGGAAACCAATGCAAGGACAAAATAATCATGAAAACCAGCTTTATTGCTCCAATAGTTTTCACAATACACCATTTTAGAGGAAAGGGCGTGATTCACCATTACAAGGCTAAAAATGAAGGCTTGGGGCTCTACATCTACCTGCAGAGAAGAAGAAGAGACCAGCATTAAAAAATCATCTAAATCCTTTACAAATGAGCTCTCTTTTACAAAAGATACGGAAGAATATACAAGAAAGAGGGAGAGAAACCCAAAATTCCACTTCAACCACCAACAAATGGCATTAATTCACTGCCGCAAAACCCTACTTTCGTATACTTTGGCTTGTGGATGAAGAAATTCAATCCCTTATCATTATTAATGTCATTTTGCTTGTTTAGGACATGTTCTTTGAACCTAGGTCTTTTCCCCGCCTTTCCCCACCTACTCCACATAATCTTCATTTTTAATTATTTCGAGAGATGGAGGAGGAAATACGAGCCCATCGCAACAAATTCATGAAAATGGATAATTTGGGACGTTTTTATCGCCATGCGGGTTTGAAGGGGTCGTGGAGCACATTTGAAAAGTCTCGGCCTCTGTATTTTATATTTTTCACAATCCCTTACACTTAGCCATTTTTTCCCTTTTATCTCCACTGCATTGCAAACTTTGTTTAGGCGCGGAGAATATGGGTTGAGATGGAATTGTGTTTCTTGGGTCACCAATGCTCGAACTATTCGTAATACCCGCACCCCTATAACTCTCATTCCCTTTGGTGTGGACCTTTGACCTCCATAGGGAAAAAGTTCCCCGCACTTCCCCATTCTCCATGGGCCCTCCTCACTCACCCGCACTCTACTCTCTCATCACTTCAATCTACTCAATGAGATTGCTGAACCATCCGTCAACTTGCCCACCTTACGCGAAAACTCGACCTTTTGTGGGCATTTTGTTCCCCCTGGTTCATTCCTCTCGGGCCCTTCTGCGCCCACAACCCCCACAATGTCCACAAACCACGTCCACATATCTCGCCCAAAGCAATGCGGCGATTAAACTCATCTGGAGAACATGTCCTGCGAGGAACCTTTCCCGCATGCACTTTGTACCCGCAACCTCACCCACTTTCATAATACAAAGAACTCGTTCCCCTAGTGCAATGCAGGGTCTTTAGGAAATGCGGGGAACAAGTGTTCCCAGGTGCACATGTTCTGTCTAGGCCTCTAAAGGCCGAAATAATCGCAATACACTTTATCTTTGCCCTTTTCCAATTTTATCAAATTTTTTCTAACTCCTTAGAATTTTCTTAGGAGGGAAGTTTGAGAAAAATGTGAAAAAGTTTCAAAAGCCAATTTTTCTCAATATATCCATTTTTTCCCAAAATCGCTAAGTGTTGAAAACCAAAAGAGGAAAAAATGCACCAAATGATCCTAATTCCCCAAATCAATCGCAAATGCTCCAAAAACACATAAATTACCTATTTTTCTCTAGATTCAACCCTAAAGCTCACAATTACACGGTTCAATTTTATCGAGTTGTCCATTTTACCAGGGGTAAAATTGGATAACACCTACCATTTACCCGTATAGAAGTTCAAATGCGGAAAATATATGATAAGTGGGAAGGGGAATTGAACCGGTGACCATTGACCTCACAAAAAAATCCACCGTGTAACTCAAGGTTGGAGGTTCAATTATTCTTAGTTATGAACATCTCGAGCTAGATTACGAATTATCATCTAATTTTTATAAGCCACATTTTTGTTCAAAGAACATTGCAAAAGTTGAAAAACATATTTTACTAATTTTTGCTTTCTCAACATGATTATGTGATAAATTAAAGGAATCATATTTTTTCTTGTATGCATTTAACATTACCAGTGTAAATATTGTCTTTGTCAGGCAATTTACAAATGCTAAGTTTTCAAGCATTTATATTAATTTCCCTTCAAAATCGAGACCCTGTTTTGAGTCTCATCTTTGAACTTTTTTGTTTCTCTCATGCGAATTACCTTGTTTTATCTGTTTATTTATGCTTCTTTAAATATTTATATTATGGATACAAGACATGTGCCATCTTATGGTGCTAGGAATTAAATTTGGGCTTCCATTTTAAAAAGTGTGGTAGTGTAGACAATGGCTACAAGTCATTTGACAAAATTCTAAACCATTTTCTACAACAAACCCAATTTGACCAAATAAAAAATGTCTTTAATGTGTTTAATCACCACAAATATGCATGATTGTTTTCTTGTGTGATAGTTTGAATAATTGTCCCATGGCCCTTTGCTTCTTCTATGTCCATTTATTTTCATATGTGTTGTCTCGAGATCTACTCATCTAGCAATGACCACCACAAGAGCAAATGTAGTGAGCAATGTGGGTTCCTTACAATTCCCAACCCATTTTATCTAAATAGCCAATGTGGACTGTGGGGATTCAATATGGAATAATTGAACTCATCGATCCTTGTTGTAAACCTAGACAATATAAAACACATCTTTTTAATTATTAATCGGACATCGTTATCATAGATCCACTAGACTCGGCTTGTGATCTCGGTGTGAATTCATTTTGTTTTAGGGAAATAAGCACTCTGGAATCTCCCCTGAAAACTTTCTCCAATTATTAGATTACGAAACTCCTCTATTTGTCTCGTTAATCGCAATATGCATTTATCTATGAATATTGGCCTCTAACATATTGTTATCCCGCAAAATTGTCAAGGAGGCAATTTGCAGTAACCATACCCAAAATTTTGTTTTGGCCCCAAGGAAGTTTGACAACGTTCAAAGAAGTCCAAAATTCCCTTTCGTAAATCAAGTTTTAAGGACTTAGCCATTTTTCAGTCTTTTTGAGTTAGGCGCTGAGAAGTTCCTATCGTCATGCTGAAAAGTGCTCCAAGGGTGCTGAAAAGTTCCTGTCGACATGCTAAAAAGTGCGCCAAGGCACTGAGAATGTCTTGTTAACATGCTGAAAAGTGCCCCCTTTTACACTGAAGAGTAGTTTCTTCTTGGGATTCATTGATCGTTTTTGTAAAATATTTAAAAGGCATGTTGGCATACACGATGACTTCATCCATGTTGCACCATGGGATGTTGCCATCCAAAAACTTGCCCAAGTCAATTGTTGACTTTTTAGATATTTTCTAGTTTTTTTGTAAGTGGTTGGTTTGCTTTTTCCTTCTTTCCTTCTCTTCTTCTATAAATACTTGAGTACTTGTTGTATTCGGGTGGATACTTTTCAAATGAAAAATAGAAGTAAGAAGAAAAGACTTTGAGCTTTTTGTAACAGAAGGAAATATTAATACAATATTTAGACTTTGTGTTGAATACATGTGTTATACATCAGAGCTTTCTTATGTTAGATCTGTATGTTTGTTCTGTTGAATCTACTTCTGCTTTATTGTCATTTATTCATCAGTATTGCTTTGTTCGTCTATGCGAGTAGGTTCGGCTCTGTTTACTACCAGCCCAAAACATAGACCCTCTGACCTTTCTACTTTGGAATTCATTTCTTTTCTCCCTTCAGATCCGTCTTCCTTCCTTTCCTTCCTTCATTCCTTTCTATTCTTCGTCGAAACTACCTCTACTGGGATGAGATCCCAAACCCCTGAAGGCAGAATACTGTAAGACTTGCACAAGTTCCTGCTGGTAGAATAACAATAAACCAGTTTCGCTTTGCTGTCTCAAAGAGGGGTTATGCCCTGCACACCGCTTGGCTCGTCTATCCATAGATCTGCTCTCACGACAGATTTTCAGACCAACAGTTTTTGGCGACTCTAGGGGATCGAATAGATCTAACAGATCTATGATAGTGGTATGTCATAAAATCAAAAAAATCGAAAAATCACTACTGTTTGCAAATTTTAACTTTTGTTCAAAATCCATTTTTTTGCAAAAGTGCCCTAAATCTGAAAATTTTCTTCAAAGATCCATAGATCTCGGCTAGTTAGAGATCTTTAGTTCGCTGAGTTTTTACAAAAATTTGTATTTTTCTGTAGATATGAGTTTTTGACAGTTTACTAAAAATTTCAAACTCTTTAAAAAGTCAACTCTAGATCTGAAAATCAGCTTACTAAGCTTTACCATCATTTTATCCTCGTTGATCTTTGTCATTAAAACCAATCAGGTTGTTAAAAGAGGGATAAAATTAAATATTTAGAAAAGTACATGTTGCTTTGGTTTTTGTCGAAAAATCGAAAAATCAGCAAGTACAAGCAAAAGAGTTTTAAATCTGCTCCAAAATATTACAGATCTGAAAGATACACTGGCGGGTGAACCATTTACTCGTAGCAAGAGAGCTCGTGGAGAAGTTGATCCTACTTTTGATCTACTTCAAAGGCACAACTTCGATATTACACCAAAGACGCTTCTCGTCACCGAGTTCACCACTGGTTGTCCAGAGTGTCTCACCTCCACGAAGGAAACATCTCTCACCAGGAACATCTACATCACTTTGCAATGCCTTGCACGCTCGGTGGAACCGTGCCTCCGGCCTGCATTCTTTTTCCAAATTGCTCAAATGGCGGTGCCATGGGGAAATGTTATGGGCCCTTTGGCTTTGCCACATCCTGTTCACGCGCTCCCACATGGAAACCAAAAGAATATTCCCAAATTTGATGGGAGCGGAAACCAAAGCACCGATTCACATATATCTACATTCATCATGTCATGTAGTATCCTCGATGTGACCCATGAAGATGTATCAGTTCACCTCTTTCTTGAAACCTTACGAGGACCAAAGAGAGAGTGGTTTCAGCATTTTCCGGCCGGATCTATTACTAGTTGGGCCACCTTGCGAACTGCATTCGAAGAACGATATAAGCCTTGAAAGATGCATTTGCATTGTTATCACAAATCATTCACTTGAAGAAGGAGGCCAATGAGACCATGCGCGATTTTATCGCCAGGTTTAATGCATTAATCAACCGTGTGCCTGTTGCCATGTTGCCAACACTAGAAAATCAAAAGTGTTTCTTTGTGAATGCAATGAGCTCAAAAATTATTTTTTTGCTTCTACATGAACAAATAAATACCTTGCCTCTTGCCCAGGCTGCTGCCATTCGGATAGAGGACAACTTGCTTATATCTGGCGAATTGAAACGAGAGTCGTCCAAGTTCAAAGCTACAAATCCTTCTCAGGCCACTTCGTCAGATCTAGCATTCCAGAAGATGGCAAACGACTTGCTCGCATTAAAGAAGCAATTCGCTCAAGCTTCTCCTAACAATCCATACCGGGACATCCCACGGAGGAACTTCACTCCCAACAATGCCCCACAAAGGCTGCGTTTTCCTGGAGCTGCTCCGCGGTTGGCGCTTGAGGCCCCTCCCGGTTAACGCTTTAGCCGAAATCGAGGAGGAGGAACAAAATTATGAAGAACCTTCAACGCCATGTGAAGATGATCAAGATGTCGGTGAACCGACTGACGACTCTACTATTGGGTATATGGAATTTGAAGATGAAGAGTCTGATGAAGAAGAGGGTACCCAAGGATATGCAAGCGGGCAGTCATATGTTGTTTTCACCTGCTCCCAAGGAAAAGAAGCAGACGTTGTTGTCAGGATGCAGAAAGAGAAGGTCGTGTCAAACACACCTCCCACCATCGCTAAAAGAGGTAGCCCCCTTCCTGCTCACCCTGTTATTAAGTCTTTTTCGAAAAGATCTTTTTCCCCTATCTCCCCTCCGAATCAGCCCTCTCATGTTCCTATCAAGACCAGTAATCCTACCCTATCAAGTCGCGAAATGAGGAACTCATTCCTCCATCAACGCAACCCTTGGTCATGTTTGACATAATTGACCACGCTAAAAAGACCAAGATCCAAATGTCTGAAACTAAGTATCTTCATCCAAACCCCAGAACACTTGTAAGGTTGACCGAATACATCAAAAGTTAGGTCATGTCAGTAACTACTCGTGTTTCCCCAAAGGAATCCTCTCCACCCTCCTTCGTCCCGCATAAATGTCATCTCGACTTCTGCATCAGGCAAAATAGAACCTTTCTACCTCTCCCTCCTAATCAATGGCTACAAACTAAGCAACTGTATAATTGATTCTGGAGCTTCGATAATGTCATGCCGGAAAAAGTCACCCATGCTTTGGGCCTCACCCTTACCAAGCCTTTTGGCAGATGTTATTCCTTGGAAACCAAGCAAGTTTCGTTGATTGGTCAGATTAAGGATGCTCAGTTCACATTTGCGGTGTTCCCAGAGAAAAGAGTAAAGATGACCGTCCTCGTTGCTGATATTCCGGCAGCATACAAATTCTACCAGGAAGGAGCTTTTGCAGTGAAGTTGGAGGGGAGATTCATATGGACTGGTCTAAGGCTAGAATCCCCGTCAAAGGTGTAATGCAAACATTGGAGCCGGAATCACAAAAGAAGTACTTGGTTACTAACTCCGATGACCCCAAAGCCCAAATTCTCTTCAAATCATCAGGGATGGGAAACTATTTCTTGTCTACTGAGTCTGACAAAATGGCTGTCCTCGTCTAAGCAAAGGATCTTAACAAGATCTGGACTTTGCAGTTTGATGGCAGTTGTGCGACTAGTGGGTGCGGCACTGGGGCCGTGCTAATATCCCCCAAAGAGGAGATTATTCCCCTCTCTTTCAAATTGTAGTTTTTCAACACGAATAATACTGCTGAGTATGAATCTTTGCTACTTGGCATGCAAGCTGTAAAAGAAAGGGGAATCAATAACCTAAAAGTATAGGGTGATGCAGAGCTGGTTGTAAATCAAGTTAAAAGGATATACCAAGTGAAGAATGAAAGGCTCAGACATTACCGCAATGTGGTATGGGACAGCATTGAGGAGTTTGACGCTTTTTCAATAGAAGCTATCCCAAGAGCTCAGAATGACATGGCCGACTCATTAGCCGTCTCAGCATCCCTCATGCTCCCTCACCCAGGTTTGAAAACAGACAAATATACCATTGAGGTGGTTTTCCGCCCAAGCGTGCCGGACAATTCTCAGCACTGGCAAGTATTCAACGATGACAATCAACTTATTGCCTTCCTAGAAAAGGTGGAGAATTTCAGTGAGCTTCATTTTGAAGGATCCACTTCTACATGTCGTGAGTCTGTTACTGATCAAGATGGTGAATCAAAAGGAAGTGATGGCATATGTCAGCTCAAAGGAAATAAAATTCCAAAGGTCTGGTTTCTCTGGAGCGTTTGTTCGACAGGCATGATCGTTTTGTCAAGAAGAAAAGGCGAGATGATCCTAATTCCTCCCCAGAGACCAAGCCGGTCAATCTAGGTTCTGTGGAAAATCCGTAGTTTGTGAACATTGGAAAATGTTGCACTCTCGAAGAAAAGTGGAAGTTTGTCAAACTGCTGAATAAATACATAGATGTATTGGCATGGTCTTATGCCGATCTAAAGTCTTTCAAGCCAAAAGACGTCCAGCTTGACATCCCGTTGAAAGAAGATGTCAAACCCTTTTGCCAGAAACAGAGGCACTATAATCCTAAGATCTCAGGTACTATCCAGGCTGAAATATAGAAGATGTTGGATGCAAGGATCATTTTTCCTATCCATCACAAGACCTAGGTTGCCAACATCTTGCAGGTAAGAAAGAAGAATGGCAAAATACGCATCTGCGTAGATTTTCACAACTTGAATCAGGCGTCCTTGAAGGACAACTACCCGCTTCCCATAATGGATCGGGTTACGCATGCGAACAAGATCATAAATGTTATCCATGCTTGATGGTTTTCAGCTACAATCAGATTGAAGTCTCACCAAGACCAATTCAAAACAACATTCACTACCCTTGGGGTACGTTTTCTTATTGCGAGAATGCCTTTTGGTTTGACCAACGCTGGTGCCACCTTTCACCAAGCAATGAAATTCCCGTTCAAAGGCATGCACATGAAATTTGACTGTCTTTAGAGAGGGCCTTTCAAGATCAAGCACTCAATGGAAAGAATAGTTTTTATCTCTCGTATCTGATGGAATTGAGCTCCCGCTTCCCTATAGCGGGCAAAGATCATCGAAGATCTTCAGGAAGTAGAGCTTGCTCTCTTCTTTGTATAGTTTGCTTTCGTTGTGTGTTTGCTTTCTGTTTGTATGTTCCCTTTCTTTGTTCCTTTTTGTTCGCCCTTCGGTCGCCCTTGTTTTTGACTCTCCAACCCAATGGATAGGCACATGAAAATCTGGGATTCTCTACCCTTAAGTTTCACTCAAAGATAGTCCCCAGAAAGAGCCAGCTGTTATCTGTAAAATTATCAAGGGAAATTTATAGGTAACCATACCCAAAATTTTGTTTTGGCCCCAAGGAAGTTTGACAACATTCAAAGAAGCCCAAAATTCCCTTTCGAAAATCAAGTTTTAAGGACTTAGCCATTTTTCAGTCTTTTTGAGTTAGGCACTGAGAAGTTCCTGTCGACATGCTGAAAAGTGCGCCAAGGGTGCTGATAAGTTCCTGTCGACATGCTGAAAAGTGCACCAAGGCGCTGAGAATGTCCTGTTGACATGCTGAAAAGTGCGCCCTTTTACACTGAAGAGTAGTTTCTTCTTGGGATCCATTGATCGTTTTTGTAAAATATTTAAAAGGCATGTTGGCATACACGATGACTTCATCCATGTTGCACCATGGGATGTTGCCATCCAAAAACTTGCCCAAGTCAACTGTTGACTTTTTAGATATTTTCTAGATATTTTGTAAGTGGTTGGTTTGCTTTTGCCTTCTTTCCTTCTCTTCTTCTATAAATACTTGAGTACTTGTTGTATTCGGGGTGGATACTTTTCAGATGAAAAATAGAAGTAAGAAGAAAAGACTTTGAGCTTTTTATGTGAAGGATATATTAATACAATATTTAGACTTTGTCTTTGAATACATGTTATACATCGAGCTTTCTTATGTTAGATCCGTATGTTTGTCTGTTGAATCTATTCGCTTTATTGTCATTTATTCATCAATATTGCTTTGTTCGTATCATGCGAGTAGGTTCACTCATTTCTTACTACCCCCAAAACATAGACCCTCTGACCTTTCTACTTTGGAATTCATTTCTTTTCTCCCTTCAGATCCGTCTTCCTTCCTTTCCTTCCTTCATTCCTTTCTGTTCTTCGTCGAAACTACCTCTACTGGGATGAGATCCCAAACCCCCGAAGGCAGAATACTGTAAGACTTACACAGGTTCTTGCTGGTAGAATAGCAATAAACCAGTTTCGCTTTGCTTTATCTCAAAGAGGGGCTATGCCCTACACACTGTTGGCTCGTCTATCCATAGATCTGCTCTCACGATAGATTTTGGACCAACAGTTTTTGGCGACTCTACTGGGGATCGAACAGATCTAACAGATCTATGATAGTGGTATGTCAGAAAATCAGTAAAAATCGAAAAAATCACTACCTGTTTGCAAATTTTAACTTTTGTTCAAAATCCAATTTTTTTGCAAAAGTGCCCCAAACTGAAAATTTTCTTCAGAGATCCATAGATCTGGGCTAGTTAGAGATCTTTAGTTCGTTGAGTTTTTACAAAAATCTGTATTTTTCCATAGATCTGAGTTTTTGACAGTTTACCAAAAATTTCAAACTCTTTAAAAAGTCAACTCTTGGATATCGGCGGTTGAGGAAGTTGGATACACACAATTTGGTAGAGCCTTCACACAAATGAGAATTGGATGCATCTCAATTTGATTCTTCTTAATGGTGACCCACCCAACAAACCGGTTTTTTTATCAAGTTGTATACATCGGTTATTTTGAAAGTTAAGTTCAACAATTATGTTTCAAGCTCAGGATGTGGGCCATTTTTTTGTGATTTTAACCGTATAAAACTGGTTTTAAAATTAGGTAGATGTAGATAATGACATGTTTAAAATTTGTAAAACCATATAAATTTTTAAAGAGTCGTTAATATATAATATGAGAATATACAATGTCATAATATCCAAAAACTTTCGAATAGTTCTACTGATGAATGCATTTGCCTCCAATTACAAAATTTAGTTTATCAATACATTTGATTCTGATCAAGACTAACCGAAACAATCGAACAAGTAAGGACATGTTATTTGTAGTGGTGCTTATTTGGGAAGAGTCGAGGAAGGAGAGAAAAACTATAATTCTATCCCCAACACTCTTCTCTTGTCATGAGATCACCCAAAAAACTCACAATTATCATTAGATCACCCAAAAAACTTGCTCTTGGTGTGAGATTGCCCGAAAACCTCACCATTTAGCAACAAGTTCAAGGGGATTTCTAAGAAAATTAGGATAATTCTCTATCTCTTACACTCTTATACATTAGGTGCACACTTTCCTTTTACATACTTTCACACTTTTACTTACTTATACACATGTTACTTTGATTTCTCATATACAAAACTTTGACTACTCTTTCACTCTTCTTTTGCGGTATATCCTTAATACGTAATAAGGAGTAGCTCACATCAACAAACATAGCACATTACTACGCATATGCTTCATCCCTAGGTTCCACTTCCCTTTCCTAGTCTCCATGTTTCACTTTGCAATCACTTCACACTTCACTTGTTGACTTAGCGTGCTATCGGCTATACTTTTCTCTACGGGATCATAAGGTACACATCTTCTATCTAGTTTATACTATCAAGTATTCACTCAATAACATAAAGTGGTGGGAAAATGTAGATACAAAATTTGTGCACTTGGGTACATTTATAGGCCCTAAAGCATATTTGTTATCCATTTTTACCCCTAATAAAAATGGACAACTTGAGGGAAATTGAGTTTGGGAAATTGATAAGGCTTCAGGTTGAATCTGGAGAGTTAGAGTAAATTTCCATGTTTTGGAACACTTGCAGTTAGTTTTGGGACATTCGAGATCAATAGGTGCAAGTTTCCTTTGGCTATGGGCTCACTTTGTAGGCGGGACCGATATAATGTTACATGCTAGTGAAATGTCTGTATAGTGGCTACGGATTTGCTATGTTACGCGAAACTCAGGTGCCCATCCGATTACCAATCGAGAGCCCGCATGAAACAATTGGCTAAAAATGGATTAAATGGATATATTGAGGAAAATTGGCCTTGAGACTCTTTATTTGCATTTTTTCTAACTCCCTATTCCTAAGAAAAATCCAGGAGTTAGAAAAACTTGATAAGATTGGGAAAAATAGATTTTGGAGCACTTCACTACACTTTCCCTAACTTCACCTCTTTATTTGGCTTAAGGACTTAGTGAAATTTGATAAAAATGAGTAGGGGTCTAATTTTTTTGTATTACAAAGTCAAATATCTTGGAGTCTTTGGAAGAACAAGTGCCTTGGGGTCATGAGTTCCTCGGGCAGCCAAAAGCCTACATTGCACTAAGTGGAGGTGAGTTCTTTGTTGTGTACTGAAGGGGTGAGTTTTGGGCACAGAGGGCTCGTGGGGAACAAGTTCCCCATGGGGACAGGGTTCTCCACTTAGCAAGACCGAGATCCGCATTTCAAGGGGTGATCCAAACGAAAGGCTCAACGAGTTGACTGAGCTCACCAAGTTGGAGAACAGGGGACCAAAATTCATTACGGGAGTTGTGGAGGATTCGGGAATAGAAGGTCCTCAAGGAACGAGCCGTGGGAGGTGAAGGTGCTCACAAAGGGCTTGGGAGCCGCAACACGTAAACCGAGCCAATGAAGTCTCTCAACGAGTTGGTGAGCTCGTTGAGTCGGGGTGAAGCATGTGTGGGAGATGGGAGCCCGCATAAAGCACAAAAGGTGTGGGGAACTTGTTCCCCACTGGAACAAGTTCCATGCATGGTTCAAATGTCTGCACTAATGGAGAGGATACACATGGCCAGGGATTCATAAGGAGTTGGACGTTATGAAGATTGCGAGTACTACGGGCACTAAGGGAACATGAGGCACAATTCTCGAGATCAACCAATTCCTGGATCCATTGAATATCCGCGTGACAAAGGACCCAAAAATGGAAAAAAAATGGCTAAGTGTTGGGAATTGTTAAAATACAAAGGCCAAGTCTTTTTAAAATGTTCCCAATGACCTCCATGACCCGCATGAGAATATCTCGCTCCCCATATCTCCATTTTCGATGAAATTTGTTTCATTAGGCTCATATTTCTCTCCTCTTCACTTAGGAACATTAAAATATTGGAATTAGGTGGAGTAGGTGAGGATAAAATGAAGAGAAAGTTCCAGGTTCAAAGAACATGTCCCAATCATGCAAAAGATGGAATTAATGAGGCAAGGGTTGATTTCCTTCTTCCACAAGGTATGGTACATGGGATTATGGGTTTTGTAGGTGATCCCATCCCTTTTGCAAGTGAATTGATGACTTTTTTTGGTGGTTGAAGGGGAATTTCGGGTTTCTCTCCCTCTCTTTCACCCATTCTTCCAATATATTGTAAAAGAGAGCTCATTTGTAAGTGGTTGGACATTTTTAATGATGCTCTCTCTTCTTCTTCTCTATTGGATGAATATGGAGCTCCAAGCCTTCATTTTTAGCTATGTAATGGTGAATCATGCCTCTTTCCTCTATAATGATGTATTGTGCAAATATTTGGAGCAATAAAACTAGTGTTTGTGATTATTTCTCTATCCTTGCATGGGTTTCCATTGCTTTCTCTTGCCTTTCTTCATGATTATAGGTATTTTGTGCATTTTATTATTCCCATTACATGTTTAAATGTTGTTGTGCTTAATGGAAATGGTATATTGTATGTATTTTGGTCTGTGATGCTTGTTCATCCTCTCCATTCTCATCTTTTTCCATTTTCAAGCATTGGGAACCTGTCCAAGACTACCCCTTTTCTTGGTGTTATCACCTTTGTAGTGTAGGATTTCTTTGTTTTCATGCACTCTTTCTCTCCTTGTCTCCTTAGAACTGATAGGATAGGATTAGATAGGTGTTTTTCTTGCATTAGGAGTAGTTTAGCATTAGGATTAGGTAGAGGAACCAACCTTCTCTGGAGGGCCATCTCAAGTCTGTAAGTCCCACAACTTGAGAGATGGTCCCATGTTTCCTAATTACACTGGTAGCTCATGCACACACACATGACAAATTAGAGGGTGTTGTAATTTGGTGATGATAATACTATTATATACATGACTTCTAAGAAAGAAGACTAGTAATTGACAATGTCTTTTAGGAATTTTACTTTGTTTGTTATACTTTTATTGACCTTACCCACTCTATAGCCATGTCGTTATTTTACTAATTTATCTTTTATTGCCTTAGACACTATCTCCCAATTAGGACAATAGTGCCCAGCGCTCCTATCCTCTCCGGGAACTTCGACCCTTTCTCCCCTTTTCTCACTCTTTTGGGTCTCTTTTACTTCTTGGGCATATTTTATACTTTTGGGTTGGCCTTCCAACTCACATTATAAAATTCAAACAAAAGAATCATATATATATATATATATATATATATATATATATATATATATATATATATATATATATATATATATATATATATATATATATATATATATATATCATAGCTCTCAAATAAGGGACCAAACACTAAACATTACATACTATCACCTAAGTTTGCATCCAAAGGCACAAAATCACTTCAAAGCATCTATCTAACACACTTAGGCTTTGAAGTGATTTTGTGCTTTGATGAATGCAACTTAGGTGATAATATGTAATGTTTAGTGTTTGTCCTTATTTGAAACTATGATATATATATATATATATATATATATATATATATATATATATCATAGCTCTCAAATAAGGGACCAAACACTAAACATTGCATACTATCACCTAAGATTGCATCCAAAGGCAAAAAATTACTTCAAAGCATCCATCTAGCACACTCATTCAAGGGAAAAGGGTTGTATCATTTTGTATATACAACATGGGAGGGGAAGTCTATTTTATTCCATTACAAACATTTATATATGAATCATTCTAGATCTATCCAACTATTTTAGTGCACCATACACAAGGGCATCCCGGGCATCATTACACACATTCTCACACATAATTACATGGAGTCTGAAATGTAGTGCAATGATCGGTACTAATTTCACTCTTCGGGTGATTGCCAAGGTCAGTCTGACTCCACATTTTGCATCCTTTTTTATTAGATTTTATGTGGTTTATGGACATGAGTAGGTAGACAACTTGTTTTACAAGTTACATGTACATTTGCAATCAAGGAGTGAAACCAAAGTGACAAAAAAAGACTAGCTTTGAAGCTCCTCCTGCAAAAAGAGACCAGATCTTGATCATTCACACAGACACTAGCGCCCAAAATAGACATTAGTGTCTAGGTGCTACTATCCTCGCATGGGCACTCCTTTGAGTCTCGGAACCTCTAGCGAGCATTAATCAAACTCTTCTCAACTTGTTTTAACTATTCACCTACCCAGATCACTTCCAGATTACTCGAGAATCAACTAAGTCACTCTATCTCCTCCCCTTGCTCCGGCTTTCGTATTTTTATATGCTTGTTTGCTTACATATTTATTATATATTAACATTTGTATATCATTCATTACAATAGTTACTTTGCAATTAGATTTAATTCAATTTATATTAAATAAGTTACTTGGGACCTACACCTATTTCACTTACCAACTTTTAAATTGAGCATAATATTATATTATATTGTTTATGAATAGAAATAATGTTAAATTAAATTTTGTGTGGTTTAATATGACATTATATTTCCTATCTCCATTGGTGACCGTTGTAGCAAGGGTTTAATTAATCTATGAGAGTGCTCTTAACATTTGGTGTCATCAAATTAGATATCCCGACAAATTTTGTCTATCGTCGCTAACAACAAGGTTTTTTTTTAATTCATTTTTGGTTGGTAAGAAATAGATCAATAGTTTCCATATTGACCGTGCATCAACACAAAATAAAGTTGTGGGTGTTAATTTGTGTCCCATCTAAAGGTAAACATCGTTGATCTTATAGTATACACACCAATTGACATAAATATATCTACACCGAAGGCATTATTTATGTTAGATTGAGAACTTCGGTCCTAACATCTGCTCAAAGTGCAATCATATTCAATGACATACAATCTAAAATGCTATCAATTGGAATTTAATTTTCCAACAAGCACATAATAAGAGTACAATTGAATATTCACATTTACAATAAGTGATAAATATATGTCAAACGCATTTGGTGACGTGTCAAAGTGAGTAGCACAAACCATTTGGCAATTGTGTTTTCTCATACACAAACTTCTCTACCTCCACTTTGATTCCTACCCTTGTGAGCAACAAAATTTCCTGTAGATTTGAAGGCATTTTTTTGTGCTTGGAAAAAGAAGAGATGGACTACTTTGAGGACTTACTTTTGAATCGAGATCCTTATGGAGATAGGGATGATGGGAGTGTATATATAGTTTTGGGGATTCCAAATATATTTTGGTTTTATGCATCATCGCATGCAATGGAAAAAATGAGTTAACTAGTGACATATAATGTGTATGGTTAAAAATTATGATGTGAACTACGATGTCACCATCATGTTTTCCACAATTTACTAGTTTATTACAAATTTTAAATTATGCACACAATAATGTATCAACGACATACAATATTTTATCCTACCATTGTTAGTTGTTTTTTTAATTTTGTTTGTTTGGTTGGTTTAGTAGGGTAAAAGGTAATAGTGTAATTTGAGGCGATGCAAGTGAAAATACTTTGGAAGTATAGTCACATGCATAACTATAGGTAGTGGGACAAGGCATAGCTATAAGTTGTGGGTGGGAAAGTTTGAGGGGTGTTCTAGGCCCTATTATGTCAAAATTACAAAGACCCTCTCGATTTACTCTGTATGTGTGTGGGGAAATTAGTGTAATTTTTCTAACATGGGTCCATCTCTCAAGTTGTGGGACTTGCAAACTTGAGATGGACCTCCTGGAGAAGGTTGACTTCCTCTACCTAATCCTAATGTTAAACTACTCCTAGAAAGGGAAATGCAACTATCCAAACATTAACCTAGATTTTCCAAAAGTCCAAGGAAGAAGGAGATGCATAAAATGAAATTCCTAAACTAAGGGGGCGATAACACCAAGAAAAGGGGCAAGATACTCTGTTGAGGGATGATGAACATGGAAAAAGGGGTTGAGGGAGGTCAGACAAATGTGACACATACCCAAATCCTAATTCGCCATCAAAACTCCATGGAACATAACATCAAAAACCTGCAAGTGAAATAACATGCACAAAATACAACAATAATAATGGGGAGGCAAGAAAATATAATAAAAATGAGCTAGGGTTGAAGAAACACCACAAAACAGAAATTTTATTGCTTCAAAGTATGCACAGACCATTACATTTGATGCATAAAGTCATAATTACATTGTTAGGCCCAAGAGAAGGCTCACAGCTCAAATGGAGTTGAGGGAAATTTTTGCAAGAGTTTCCCACTCCCAGAATGTCTCTCTCTAAAAATGAGGGGGTCAAATACATTATATAGAAAATTTGTCTCACCTACGACATCCCTCATTAATTGCATGTACGGAGGTATGGGCAACCATACCGGTCCACTTTCCAATGGTACTTTTATGTTAGGAAAGACACGGCGCTATGCTTCATTAAACTGCTTGTTGAGCTACCATGTATGATGCCATAAATGTCTGGTCCGTAGTTGGATTTCCTTGTTGATGTCCTACAAGAACGGAGGAAATTGCCGCAACACGGAGGGGTTGTGCATGATAAGAAGAAATGTTGTCATGTAACATGCAGGGAAGGTTAACGAGTGTCAAGATGGAATGCTTTGACGTGCGAAAGGATAAAGGTGGTCGATGCGCGACAAGAAGGGACGGATGACACACATCAACAAAGGGTGTTGACGCATGACATAAAGGGATGGATGACACATGGTTGACACACGGCGAAGGGGACGATTGAAGTGCGTTAGCGAAAGGGCATTGACGCTGTGACAAGAAGGGATGACTAACGCGTATCGCCGAAAGGGCATTGACACGCCGACGGAAGGGACGATCGACGCCGTCGTCGCCAAAGGGAGTTGACACGTGATAGGAAGGGATGGGCGATGCGCGTCGTGAAAGGCGTTAACACGTGATAGGAAGGGATGAATGATGTGTGGTTGACGTGTAATATGAGATGGATCCAAACCTTCAACTGCGACGAGGTGGACAACTCATATATTCTCAATTAAGACTTGTAATCTATCTTGAGTTGTCTTTCTCTTCGATATCCCGGGGCTAAATTTGATAGCCTCCCGCACGTCCCAGAATTTGAATGACTAAGTCCATTTATAATGAGTTATCTAAATTAATATGGGGGTGAATTTGGGATAACAGCCCAGTGTAGTAGTAATCAACATAATTGAAGGTGTCACATACACTTTTGTAGGCCACTACTATGTGCGTCACCTCCATGGCCACTCCATGAGTAACTATGTTAAAGATCTTTGTTGCATTCACTAGTGGAGGTGTAGTTTTCGTTGTTGATTCCTTGGTCAACACCACGAGACGAGTAGGTCAAGTTGTTGACCATGTTGAAGTCATAAAGGTATGTTGCATCACACAACATCCCCTACTTTCCTACAATTTATCAAGCTTAAAACTAAAAAAGGGCATTACAAAGTGCTACAACAAATAAGAGTTGTGGTTGGGTTTTGAACCCGAACCTATTTGACTTTCCCCATTTTTGCTTTGGCTCCTTTAAGCGCAAACTACACTAACATGAATAATGTGAGTGACGCTAAATGAAGTGACACATAAATATAAGATATTATCTCGATAAGAACTATATGAGCCATGAAATAGGTTTCCCTCGTCTTCAGTTATTGGTTCCACTTTAAATCCATTCACACTATGCACACCTCGTACCACACATGAGAGGATTCGTTCCAAATGTAACCAAAGAGCACCAACTTAAGGGCATGGATGATGTAGCCTAGAATTTGCAGGATAACACCCTAGTCACGTTGGCACATCACTCGACCTTGATTGAGCACTCACTGAAGTGCGCAAAGGTACCAAGTCCCTCTTTAGGGTTGCTGTAGTAGGATGTTATCGCGATGAAGGAAGAAACATATAGATTCATAACTAATCCATCATTCTATAATGCATGCTACCCTCGTATCTATGAAAGAATAAGCTCAAATAGTAATCATGATTGAATCATAACATGCATTACTCAATTACACATAAATTACACTTAGATTCAACCAATATCTTCCATCTTTATTAAATGCGAAGCTCCTTACAGATATTATCAATCTATACCAATGCGCGTATGGATCGATATAGTAATTCGAGACATATGCGTATATTCTTTGTTGCACACACACACACACACACACACACACACACACACACACTTCTCGCACTCTTCCATTCATACACATATATAGGGTGGGATAGATAAGCGGTGAAGGGCAAGTCCCCATCCTATGTATGTGTATGAATGGAAGAGTGCAAAGTGTGTGTGTGTGTGTGTGTGTGTGTGTGTGTGTGTGTGTGTGTGTGTGTGTGAGAGAATATACGCATATGTCTCGAATTAGATCAGTATCGAGATCCATACACGCATTGGTATAGATTGATAATACTATAAGGAGCTTCGCATTTAATAAAGATGGAAGATATTGGTTGAATCTAAGTGTAATTATGTGTGTAATTGAGTAATGCATGTTATCGATTCAATCATGATTACTGTTTGAGCTTATTCTTTCATATATATGAGGGTAACATGCATTATAAAATGATGGATTAGTTAGGAATCTATATATTTCTTCCTTTGTCATGCTAACATCCTGCTACAACAACCCTAAAGAGGGACATGGTACCTTTGCGCACTTCGGGTGAGCGCTTAGTCAAGGTGAGTGATGTGCCAGCGCGATTAGGGTGTTATCTCGGTAAATTTTAGGCTGCATCATTGGTTCTATTGTCGAGACCTCTTTTTCAGTTGTTTTAAGATGGTTCGCGATGAAGACGTATCGGTTAACTCTAGCAAGTATTGAGGAATGGATACATGATCTGGAGGAAGAATACGCATGGCGGTTCAATAGTGGATTTGAGTTTAACACACACACTTGGGTAGAACAAAATATGTATGACATCTTATATGAGAGCTTTTTTGCTCTTTCCAATAAAATTATACGAGTGGCTTACTTGCTATGCATCTCAAAGAAACTTAGAGGTACCACGCACTTGTCTCTGGACACAAGAAGCATTTCAAGCCCTTTATGGTGTTGATCGATCTAGACTCACACGATGGATACGTGGTTTCATGGTGTTCTAAATAGTTATATTCTGGAATATTCAATTTTGACGTACTCTTGCCCGAGAGATAGCTGAATTCCAGTTTTTGAGGTATCCAAGAGGAACATATTTACAAGGTATTCCGTGGATATCAATATCTTAATAGTAACTTTGAACCTGGAAAGTAAACCAATGGCTAACTAAACTTCACCACGCGTGAGGGCAGGAACAGGTTTGGTTTAAGATGGCAGACCTAGCGGTAGAAAAGTAGAGAGAGGAAAGGTGGCTTAAGTATAATGAGGCACGTGAGAGGGAGATAGAGAAGCAGTGTTCCGTTGTAGAAAGTATGGTGTTGAGGAGAGAGATGGATCGTGAAGGATTTACAACTCACGTAGAAGACGTGGAGCCAGAGCATCAGGAACTCCCCCATATTGGAAAGCATGATAGATATCCCTTCTCGGCCTCACATAGAAGTGCACCAACAGAGACTAACTAGACCACATATGCGTATCTTAATCCACCTGGTGACCTAGCCTTTGCACTTGGTTTTCCAGTATCTAGTACGATAAGTAACCAACAAGCTAACTTGGGAAGTAGGAGAGCAGGAGTAAGTTAGGGATCAAGTACATCAATGGCAAGATGGACAACTTCAATGCTATATGTAGTAGCATTCTTAGGTGCATCATCTGCGCACGAGAATGTGGCGCGCAGAATGTTGGATTCACCTCTGGAAGTGGAGCTACCTCACAGATTGTAGGGGTTCAGTATAGTACTAATATCAGAGCACAGGGGAGTACATCTACATGTCCTAATTCAACTATAGGTGGAGGATCGGGAGGTATATGTGGTTCTAGTTCTGATGGATCTAGTGGTTCTAGAAGCATAGGGAACATAGGGGGTTATGGATCAGGTGGTCAAGGTATGCAACAACCACAAAATATCTATATGGATATGTCTCTTCATCTCCCGAAATATAGAGGTATAGAGGATGCTGTCGAATATGTGCATATGTGTGAAATCTCGTGGCGCGCTAAAGGGATCATGGTTGTTGAGTGAAAGGCAATTCAATTTGCCACTACATTATAGGGGCACGTGCACAACTTATATAAGAAGTTTGACCCCGATCAAACTTGTGTGGATTACGCAAAGACCGAGGGATGCTTTCTTGAAAGAGTTCCATATCCCCGAGTTTGAGCGAAAGAGAATAAGTGTGCTCAAGATATCAAGCAAGGCACTACTAAGAGTGTACAAGAGTACGATGCTTGTTTTAAGACACTTCTATCTAAGTTATCTTATGATATTCACGCTTAGCCAAAGATGCACAATGGTTTGTTGGAGGATTGATTACACCTTTTAGAAGGGCGTTGTCACATAAGACATACACTGATCCACGTGAAGCACTGGAAGTAACTTTACATGTTGAGGCAGTTGGGAGCATTGACACTGGTGTTAGTCCATTCCTAGAGGCACAGATTGCAGCTATGGAAAAATAGTTAGAGAAGCTATTAGCAAATTCAGCCCATGAAACGCGCTCAGGAATTTGGTGTACAGATTGTGAAGTGGAAGGTCACACCAAGGATAGTTGCCCTCGCAAGTCTGTAATCTCATTATTGTTGGACTGTGAGATTTTCCATTTGAATCATGATACTAGTCATTGTCCTTTGTTACAACATGTGATAAGGAAAAATGTATGTTGCTTTTGCAAGATTTGTAGGTCCATGAACCGCAATACTGAGGATTGTCGATTGATTGGTCAGATCCAAGATGCTATAGACATTGGAGTATGACAGACAAGTATAACAGATAATTCTAAGGGTAGGAATGAGCACCAGGATTGGGATCATAATCAAATGCGCTATGACAGGAATGAGGGGCATTTTGAAGGAGGTCGTGGAAGGGGACGTGGATATCGTGGTGGATATGGAGGACGAGGTCGTGGTGGAGGAAGAGGTGAGTTCCCTCATGGAACATGTTATACGTGTGGATCTCTTGACCTCTATAGGCGTAAATGTCCTCAGAATATTCTTTTTGTGAAAAGAACCATAACTATGAAAAGTGCCCATATTTATATGAGCATCCGAGTAAGCAAAGATAAGTAAGAAAACAAAGGCGTTGGGATGGTTAGAATATAGCGCATGATAGAAGATCAGTGGATGCCCAAGATAATAGAAGGACTTGAGGCATTAATAGTGAATATTACTACATGCGTTGAAGCTATGTGCGCAAGAGAAGAGGCATTGCAATAGAAGCCTACGATCACCAAGGAGGAGGTTTTGCATGTAAGATACCCAGATCCTGCTCATAAGAAGGAAGTTTATTAGGATACCATGGAAGTGCTAAGGAATCTTCAGGGTGAGATACAATACCTAAAGGAGCAGAAGAAAGCATCGGAGATAGCCCAAACTGATATCAATGATCTATGGGAGGTGTGGAAAATGTTGCATCATGAGAACATTATTCCACTATTAGGAAGTTGGTTAAAAGGGAACACTCTGTGTGTAAGTCTTGAGACCAGACGACAAATTCTACATGTAATTCTTCCCCTTGATAGCATTGAATATCAAAAAGAAATTACTCTGAATGTTCTTGTGGATGGGTGGCTGTTGAGAAACATATTGATTGATACAGGTGCGAAGTAAATGTGCTTAGATTAGATGCATGGGTACAAATGGGGAGGCCTCCATTGCAGCCATCATCTAATGTGTTATTTATGGCAAATCGGACTAAGGCCACTCCCATAGGAGTTTTGAAAGATGCATCTATAACTATACAAGGGGCCAAGTTCACTAGGGATTTTGAGGTATTAGCACTTGTAGAAGCGATAATTTTTCGGCCTTGCTTGGACGCCCTTGGTGTTATGCGAATAATGCTGACTTGAGATTCAATAAGGGGTATATCAGCTTTGAAAACAAGGAGGAAAGGGTTGTGATACCTTTGACAGATGGGAAGTCTACACCCTATGTTGAGCCTCTAAGTGAGGAGGACTTAAACAGAGTTTATGTACGCGTTATTCAGGACCCAGAGGTCAATGAGCCATCAAAAGAAGGCATCCTACAGTGGGAGGATTCTCATTCTATTAGTGATACTATGAGTATTTATTGTGACAATTGGGCTCATGGTACATATGAATTAGTAGGACATGAGGTGAAAAGTGTGGTTGCGCGTAAGAATGGACTTCATTTGGTTCGACGGATAGGCGGCACAGTACCTTGGTATACCAGGGGAAGAAGATCTCCCTACATTTTTGAAGGCCATGGAAACACAATGGAAAGATCAAATTAAGAGAAGAGATATGTTAGTATATACATTACGTGGGACAACAACGCTACTGGTGGGTAGTCCACAGAGATAATATTATAAACTGGGAAGAGATTGGAGTTGCTTTGTCTACTAGGTTTGTAAGGAACAATGCACCTACACAAATTTACACTTATCATGGTGATCAACCTGTTCAACGATCACATTCAACAGTGTGAGAGACTCTGGACAACAGGATAGGAAGCATTACCACCTTCACTCTGGGTGCATCGACTGTATTCTACGCTACAAGGATGCACACGTGCTTGGTATGTATATGCGAAATACATAGAGAGACTAGAAACTGGCAAGGTTTGACTACAAGAATGATCTAGACCTTTGTCTATTTCTTGACTAAACCTCCTGTAGAAGAGGCATTAAAATTTGTCAAGCGCTTAACTATGGGAGATAGTGTAAAATCAAAAGAGCATATTCAAGAATTATTCGGTGAGGCAGAGTTCAGAGCATGTTTTGAAAAGGAATAAGAAATGGAATCCATACTACTTGAATGTGCTTACCTTGAAAAAGAGAAAGGAAAGATGGTCTACGTCGTGGATGATGAGGAAGTTGAGAACCCGGTTATTGAACATTCACAAGGGGTGCGTAAGGTCTTGGAAAATGCGGACAAGGAGGATACACGCATCTATCACAAACCCATGAAGACAAAGAAGGTGAATATAGGTTCGGAAGTTGAGCCTAAGGAGGCCATAATTGGAGACTACGGGTCGACTCAAGGTAGCAAAGATCATCGAGTTACTCGGGGATTATCGGGATTTATTCCCTCGAGGATATCATGAACTTAAAGGTGTGCATAAATCACTTGGGGAAATGAAGATAAAACTTAAGGACAATGCATGGCCGAGTTAGAAAGAGACCGTATAGAATGAATCCTAATTTGCACGAAAAGGTAAAGGAAGGATTGATAAAATGTTGAAATCGGCATTATCAATCCCTTGATGAGTCATAATGGGTTAGGCCAATGGTGATCAATATCAAGAAGGACGGACAAATTAGAATATGTGTGGATTACGAGAGAGCTAAATGTTGCATACATCACATATCCATTCCCTACGCCATTCACCGAGGAAATACTAGAAGGAGTTGCGGGCGTGAAATATATTCTTTCACATATGGGTTTTTCGGGTATCATCGTGTTAGGATTGCTCAAGAAGATTAAGAAAAGACAACATTTACTACTTTGAGTGGGGTAGTTTTCCTATACTTGTGATGCCTTTTGGATCGAAAATGCGCCATGTTATATTCTCACGCATAGTTGTTTGAATTCAAAAAATTATTGACAACTTCTTACAGGTCTACCTAGATGATTGGACAAAGATATGGGCTTGTGATAGATCATTGTGACAATCTGCACTTAATGTTTGAACGATGCGAGACAATTGAGTATCTCTTTGAACATTAAGAAGTGTATATTTTCTACGCCATTTGGGATACTTTGTTAGGACATATAATCTATAAGGAAGTTTTGCTTAGCTTCACCCTTATTTATAGGATGTCTCCTACCCTATGCTCTAAACCACCACTATCTTCGCACTCCTCTTCATCCTCCACTTAAATTGGCTTTATGGGCTTAGGCGTTGGGATGTTCTCCATTGTATGCTTTCCCTTTGGTGGTCTTTGGAAGTGTGAACTCACCTTCCACAAACTTGTTATTCTCCGTCTTTGGCTTCAAATGGAGATACACCAATGTTTCCCCCACATCTGCTACAACCAGACTTATTGGCTTAATATTCAGCACCTCCGAAATGATCCTCTCTGTATAAACACTTCTACCAGGATACACATACTTCTTCCTCAATGTATGGTAATCACATTCTACCTTATATGCATTGAAGACCAGTCAGCGTGTGTTTGTAAATATATGAACAGATACTTGGAAATACCTTGTAGTGAACACGTAAGGCAATTTACACCAAGGGTTCTAGACTCCATCCTTCATTGGGAAGCATGCAATCGAAATGTTGATATACAACAAACTGAACTTGTTTCCCTACCACCGCCGGTAGGTCCTTTGAGATGTGCCACTCTTCTCCAAATGTCGTGCGAAGCCTCACATACCCTTTTTTTTGCCCTTTGGTTTACGTCATCTATCATGACCCCTTTACATGATACTTGTTGAATCTTTTAGCGAGTGACTTGTTCTCTATGGGATAATCCCATACTTTTTCCTTCGGTCCGTTTGGTACTCCAATCTCCATGAAAACCAATGATAGTAGAATAGAACCAAAGTTGATCTTCCCCTCGTGTGCGCTTCTTCGACTATTTGCTCTGCAATATAGCCTATAATGTTGTAGATTGTCCCTTCTGACATCTTACGCGCCACGTGTAACCACATAGTATTTACTTGTGACCACCACTCTTGATCATTCAACTTGGTAACAAGGTGTGTTGCAGCTTACACAACTGGACAATTCTTTAATTTGTCTATGTCCATTCCGCGCGGACCCTTCAGGTACCCCAACTCCTGTCTAGTCTTTAAAATCATGGCTTTATCTACAAGATCACCTTTTATGTCCTCTCCTGTGGCCTTCAAACTTGTAACTGATGAGATAAGCGCATATGAGATTCTAACTCTGCATCCTGCAAAGTAGAAGAAGTCCTCGTGCACCCTGCTCATGAGCCACTGATACAAGGGCTCATACTTCCCGAAATACGGAATTTCATATAGTTGCAGACCCCACCCTCTTTAGGAGATTCTCGCCGCATCGCCATACACCGACATATCATCTCATTGTGCGCTTGTTCCTCCTAGTAGTGAGCAAGGAATTGAGATCCTTCTTTTTCTAAAGTCATGTGATTGTATTCACTTACTTTGCTCTTTCGATGGGTGAATCCCATTCTGGGCCGATGATGACTCCTTCGGATATTGCATCTTTGAAAAATGGCTTTGAGAGCCATATCGATAGGAAATTAAAATTAGCGGAACAACTTCCTACGCTAATCTTTGAGGAGAGATATTATGCAAAAATTTCAACATAGTAAACCAATTACAGAAATATCAACAACATATTCATAACAAAACACAAACACCAAATATACATGGGGAAAATCCTTTTGGATAAAAAACCCCACACTCCAAAAGCCCATTCAATGTATTTCAAATCTAATAACGAGATTACATACACTTCACGAGCAAGTTTCTTACAGGAGTATCACTAGAAATAATTCTAGGAGGATTAAAACTCACTACATCAATTGCTTCTCCAAGCCTTCAATTTATAGACCTCCGGTTATACAAGAAACCATCTATGGTTTACAAAACCATGTGCCAAACCTCTCATGAGGTGGATAGCATTAAAGAGCAAGATTTCGGTCTAAAATTAGGCTCCCATGTCCACAATATTCTCCCCTATTTTTGACCCTTACAGATGTCATAAAATTTGTCATAATATCTCTAAAAATAGTCCTTCCATGATATACTATCATATGGGAATCTTTTGATAACTCCTATTTCTATTTTTAGAGCCTGCAAATGTGAAACGGTTGTAGGAAAATCTTAAATGAATAAACCAAACAAGGTTGAGACACCTCATTTCCAAAAATCTTTCTCCTCGACGACCACCTTCTTCTTTCCTTTTACTGCTGCTGCAAATGCCTTCTTAGGTGCCATTTTTACCTTGAAATTGTCTCCTCTTTAACTCTACAACTTTGCGAATCAACCCTAGCTCGATTCAATTGTGCCCTAGGTGGAAACTTCGTAACCAAACCCTTTTCTATCTCCCTGCTTCGCTCAAACCCTTCACCACTAGGGATGCAAGCTTCTTGTCGCATAGATTTGGTTGTCACGCTTGGTTTCACACCCTTCACACCTTAACTCGATCACTCGGCTCTTCGCACTTGGCTCTTTCTTCAAATACTCTTAGTTGCAATGGTAAAAATGAATCCGCATCCCATCCTTATATAATTTTTTTCAAATTTTGATGCATTTATTGCTCCTTCACCTACCAAATATCCCCTCATTTACCGACCAAATCCGTTCATTCCATGAGGTACATCTTCGTGCCCAAGTTATAACCTTTTAGCGCGCCTTCCTACCCTCCTGGTCACAAACTTCTCTTCGGCGCGCTCTTGCACCCGAGTATCTTGTCACCGTACCTTCTCTCCTGGTAGCTATCATGGCCTCCGCTTACCTCGTGTTATATTGTTCTTTCATTCATCTCCATCCTTGGTCACTTTTGAGAAGAAATCTTCTTTTGACTTAAAGTACACCCGTAGTAGCTTATTCCTTTCACCTTCTGATTCCCATAGTATTTTACTTGGATAACTACAACCACCCCACACTAAAGGTATGTGCAGTCCTCTGTGCATAGACATTCTTCACATAGTAATTAGCTTCATGCGCGCAAGCACGCTTATTACACAAAAACATCAACTAAATTGACAAAACATAGTGACAATGAAGGAAATACATTAAAGAAATACATAATGGAAAACCTAATCTAAATGGCAATACTACCTTATTACAAACACCAAGAAGACTTATTTATAGTAGGGCTTCAATGATGCAGCCTAGAATTTACCAGATAACACCCTAGTCGCGCTAGCACATCACTCAACCTTGACTGAGTGCTCACCCGAAGCACGCAAAGGTACCAGGTCCCTCTTTAGGGTTACTGTAGCAGGATGTTAGCACGATGAAGGAAGAAACATATAAATTCATAACTAATCCATCATTCTATAATGCATGCTACCCTCAGATCTATGAAAGAATAAGCTTAAACAATAATCATGATTGAATCAATAACATGCACTACTCAATTACACACATAATTACACTTAGATTCAACCAATATCTTCCATCTTTATTAAATATAGAAGCTCCTTACAGTATTATCAATCTATACCAATGCGCGTATGGATCTGATACAGTAATTCAGACATATGCATATATTATTTGTTACACACACACACACACACACACACACACACACACACACACACACACACACACACACACTTATCACACTCTTCCATTCATACACATATATAGGGTGAGGACTTGCCCTTCACTACTTATCTATTCCATAAATAGGCCACGTGCTATTGATAGCCACACACCGTTTACAAGCATAGCCACGCATGCAAGTGTGTTATATATAGTCCTCTTGCGGTTAATCAATTGTAAATTCTATTCTCAACTTGTCTTCGTGCAAAACGCTTTGATCCGCTCAAAGATAGACAATGCATGGCGTGCACGTCTTTACATCGTTGATGTGTTCCGCACACCATCTTCTAAAAATAGGTCTTCATGCTCAAAATCAGCTAAGTCCTAAAAGATGAACTTGCCTTCCGTGCGTGGGTCCTTCCTATCCTTCCGTGCCTTTGATCCCGCCTTCTATGCCGCCAAACTCCTTGTGTGATTTTTGAAAAGTATTCTTTGATCAACAATGGACACCCACAACTATGATGACAATGTTGGCTTTGATTTTGTCAAAAATTGTTGTCTCTTAACAAAAAGTAAAATATGGATGGTGAAAGCACTAAACATTGGTGTCATTTTCCACCCCACATCCATCAATCCCTTCCTTTCATTAAAGGGTTGCAGTAACTAATTTTAGTGATAGGGCAATCTAAACAACACATTCATTTTTTTTTCAAAGAGTAGTTGGTATGGTTTGGGATTGCGATGGATGAGGTGGGCGAAATGACAATGGTTACATTCTTGACAAAGATGAATTTAATATTGTAATTGTGAGACTAAGCCCAACCTTGACAAAAACCACACTTTTATTATCCATCATTATCATGAAATATATTTAGTGCTTATACTTTCTCTAGTGATATTCACCTTGTAAACCTCATGAAATCGAACGATTTTCTAATCTCAAAATTCCTAATTGGAGAAAATGTTACTTTTTAAGGCTTATAATAGGAGGATCGGTAGAAGGGAATACATAACATATTTGGTTGTCATGTTCGTATATCGGTCATATACTTTGTGTGCACATGGGGTTGATTGTTTGGAATAAAGAGGGGCAATTGTTGAGTCATCGATGAGGAAATCATGTGGGTGGGTTGTCACATTTGCATTGGGAAGGCGCTTGGCCTCTCCAAAATTCACCTTTGGGTGGTCAATTTGTTACATTGTTTCCACTGGTTGCCTCATCCGAAACATCTAATGGATCTATTTGAGGTCCTCAAATTATCTCGTGAGATGGCGTACATGCTTCATGTTCCCATCAAGGGTTTCACTCAATGCTTGATTAGTCTTATCCATTAAATGCTTCATATTGTTTGACAATAGGTTTGATATGTGGAATTAGAATAAGGAGGCGAGGAAGCTTCAACAAATGGTGGACGAGGGATGTGAGTTGCTCGAGGATTTTAATTGGGCATCCATTTTCTTGAGTTCGACTACTAGATCCATTTAGAATCCACTCACACTATGTGTGTCTCATACCACACACGAGAGGCCTCATTCAAAATATATTGAAGAACACCGACTCGAGGGCATAGACATCTATAACTGTGATGACAACATTGCCTTTGATTTTGTTGTTTTCTAACAAAAAGTATAAGATGATTTGTGATAACTCTAAATTGGATATCATATCCGTGTCTTCTATCATCTTAACAAAATTGCATGTCACTTGGAAAAAATGGTCTAGTCATTGTGCTCTCTACAAGAGATATTAATGTTACGAGAATATTTAAATGGAGGAGCTCGACACTATTTGCCAACATGTATTTGATAGAAGGCATCCACAATAACACATAACAGTTGTAGTTCGGATGACAATATTTTCATACGTTTGGAGAAATATTGATTCTGCGTATAGTGGTCTTCTTAGATGATAAAAGACGAAGCTCAAACCAAGACATGTAACGAGAGATGAGACAAGTGTTAAAAGTATGACCCGTTTTAACAAGGTTCAAACTCAACAATGTGTACTTCGTGCATTCATTGTGGATGCGCCCATGCCACCCCATCATCATACACAAATTAAGTCACCTAATGGTTGAACATCTCCCTTTAAATCAAGTTTGCAAAAGTAAACATAAAAGTTTAAACATATATGACAATTTTGTTTTTGTTTTTGAGCAATGTAGCCAAAATCTTTTTCATTTATAGCTTAGGATCTCAAAAGGTTTTTCATTATTGTTTTGCCTTATACGGACGATGTTTGTGATATTTTTAATTTGTTATTTAATTTAGTGAACTTTCAAAGTGAAATACTAGTAATGAAAGAGTGGCGGGCCTTGAAACCCCGCCTTATATAAATACACGTGACAATGCTTCAAGTTTAATGAGATTGTGTTAAGAGTCTAAAATGTCGAAGAGTCAGTGTTAACTATAAACCCACAATAAAAAATGTTGCATCTTATATCTGCTGTTGCTTGGACAAATGTGGAGAATGACATGAGACAATGGTCTATAAAGATGGTGCAAAACCACCATGTCAACCATGTTTTATGGTTATCAAATTCAACTACTACATCAAATTGAGATGGGATGTCGAGCCCACTTCATGTGAATTCCCCTTAAATAAACACACACACTCTAATGACCGACAAATCATCGAGGCTAACATTGCAAACAACTATTGGCATTGATAACATTGATCGACCACTTCTTTCTTTTCGAGATATCTCAAAGCATGTTGCCTTGATGATCTCTACAACATATCCCCTTTCTTATTCAAATGATTGACAAAAATGGCACGTGGTTCATATGTCCCTATTTGCAAGAAATAATAGATTGACACATGTTCCTCCTAACGCTTTTCCCAACCCTAAGACTCGCCTCCCTTAAAACCCCTTCTTCATCACATTTCTTTCTCTTGCAATATTTTACTTCCTCAAGTTTAACTTTTTCAACACATCTCCTTCAACATTACCATTTCACTCCTTACATATTATTGCTAGTAAATTTTAAGCTAAGAACCTTGAATCCATTTTCCCATAGGTAAGTAATACATAATGTAATAAGAGTGGCGAGTTTCAAAACGGAGTGTGGCGCGATGGGGCAAATTGACGAAATGCGTTGCCGCCGCAATCGATGCTTAGTGTTGCATTACAACCAATCAACTACCGTATCTCACAATCCAACGGCCAATAATGGAGAGTCACATCTCACACGGATCACCATACCTGGGGCATATCTAACGGCCAAAAGCGGGCACCGTACAAAGACTCGCTATAAAAATAACAGACGCGGCGAGATTTAATTTCATAACGCGTCAGCGAAGTGGTGATTCGGGATTCGACAATATTTCGAAGCTGTGTTATCTGTATTTGTGAGAAGAGAAAATGTCTGGACGAGGAAAGGGCGGCAAGGGTTTGGGAAAGGGAGGTGCCAAGAGGCACAGGAAAGTCCTCCGCGATAACATCCAGGGCATCACCAAGCCTGCCATTAGGCGTCTCGCCAGAAGGGGAGGCGTGAAGCGTATCAGCGGGCTGATCTATGAAGAAACCAGGGGTGTATTGAAGATCTTCTTGGAAAATGTGATAAGAGATGCAGTGACCTACACAGAACACGCACGGCGAAAGACAGTGACCGCCATGGATGTGGTGTATGCCCTCAAGAGGCAGGGCCGGACTCTCTACGGCTTCGGCGGCTAGGTTTTGTTTTAGCGGCCTTTGATTCCTTTTCGTTTGGGTAATGTTTTTTAACTGGTGTTCTTAAACACCACCTCTATCACGGAATTGTTTGTTAGAATTCCTTTGCTTTTAAAGCAAGTTAGATGTAATGTTACAATCTTTGCTGGTTCTGTATTAAGTTGTCATTATTGTGTGAGCTCAAACAAGTTTAAGGAAAAAAAAAAAACTTGAAATTTAAGGTCAATTTAATGTCAAACATGATTGTGAATGATGTATTGCATTATACTCCAAGCCCACTCTTATTTTAGTAGGCTTGCCTCTAATTGTCAGATCAATTTCCCGCATCTGTGAACTCCAATTTTTGTTTAACGAATGGTTAAATCAATTCCAAGCAAGCCACTTGCAGTTAACATTCTAAAAAAGTACAAGCTATGATGACTGGCATCAGGCATGGCGATTAGATAGAAGGAGCCCACATTGATGTTTGGGCCCAATGTAGGGCGATCACTTCCTGTTGTATGAGGAATCTTTCCCACCTCGCAGAGGCTTACATTAGGCAAATACTTCTGTTCGTGCCATGCTGATTGAAACTCCCGCGCCCATAGACAGGAAATATGTAGAGCAATGATGTTATTAAAAGGATCATAAATTCGTACATCTAAATGCATAGAGTATTTATGAACTTTTAGTAACATTGCCCACCCTGCAAAACACTTCATACATGTGATTGTTCATTCCCTTGTATTTTTATAAACTCCTTACTAGCCCCTGCAATTATCATGTTAAGAAACTTCAATATGAAAATTTTAATGGGCAAAAAGATCTAGTGTCATGAATCGAATGGAAGATCTTAACTTTTCCTTGTGCGTTCACCAAAGTGGATTTTTGCGCATAGAAGAAAATGTGAGAAGATGCAGAGTTATCTATAGTTATCCGTTCTTAAGATGCACCTGTTGTTAATGAGGAAGTTGAAAGGATAATGGCAAGTCCTGGATTCACAGGATTAAACGTATTTGGTTTGGGGGAAATTTTTGAAAATATTAATAGGCGGGATGTTTGAATTTTAAAATTCTATGACACGCAGGACGGACATGGGATAAAAAGTTACAGCGGGAATACACAAATTGAAATGTCTCCCGTATAAACCAAACGGACTTCAGGAGATGACTATTGGATTAATGGAAGTGGAAAGAGTAACGCGAGGTCAAATGATGCCTCAGCAGGAGCTAGGAACACATTGGCAAGATATGCTTAGTGGGTGTGGAATAATGAAAGAGTCAAATCAACACAAAAATACTGTTATATATTTGCAAGTATTTGATGTATATTTTCTGTATATTTTCCAAACACTAGTTGATTCCAATAATAGAAGACTGCATATGCTAAGCATGTCGAGTATAGAATTGTTTTGAGAGTGAAGTGTGAATATATGCAATACTCTCAAGAAAATATGCACAACACGAACACTAACTACTTAGATCTTTTTACTACCAACTATCTAGTTTAAACAAAAAAATCTAATACAAAAACATATATATTTGATAATTTAACACTTTTGACTAGAGCTTTGAATTGGGGGGTTAGGCCCCAACCTAACAAGAGAGAAGAAGAAGAAGAGAAAAACAAGTGGAAGAAGGAAAGAAGGAAGGAGGAAGAAGGGCAATTGCCCACAATGTAGAGAGAGAGCCAAAAGCCCAAGCAATACAAAAAAACGACCAAAGCAACCATATGGACACAATAGCCTTATCCAATGCAAAGCCGGTATGGTGATTGGCCTCTCGTAGAAGAAGATGATAAGCATTGTGAGCCCTGTCCTTTAATTCATTCCATTGATCAATTGTAGAATAAATGGGAAAGCCAACAACCTCAATGTCCACCATCAATAGAAGATGATGATCGAGCCAACCCATTGTGAAGAGGTTGTTAACACTTTGTGCATGGTGAAGAAGAGCTTTGTACTGACCACAAATCCATTGGATACTGTGTCTTGTGCCGATAGTAAGTTCCTTGACCTCTTCAACCCAAAGAAGAGGATCCAATAGCAGGAGAAGTCGGCCAATTCCTCACCCAGCCCCACACGATGAACGGATGAATAACAAAGTTAGAAATGAACTCAACAATGACCAAATCCTCCTCCAGTAACAGATAGAAAGAGATGAAGGCAACAACTATGTTCACATTGGAACGTGCACGACAAGATTGAAACCTATAAGAATCACCCAAAATAGTCTCAATTGCCTTGGCTTCTTGGTCCGAGGAGAAATGGAAGACCTCGATAGGCGGGAGTGATTGATCGCCAAGGTCGTGGCGACGTTCGGCATTGAGCTATTGAACTTTGCGGAAAGACCACTAGCGAGGAAGTAAACAGAAGATCACAAAGCAAAAAGAAGACAACCACCTCCCTTAAATGGGGTGTTGCACGTGTGATAAGCCAAATCCTACCTATGAACATTAGTTGTTCCGCTCGCATGAGATAATACTTGAAAGACTTTACCACGCTTCACCGTTGCATTTGATATGACACTGGTGGCAGGGTGATCTATTGCATAGTTAGCCAAAGATCAGCGGCATAATTGGTTTCCTGGTAATTGTGCATGATGTGCCAAGTACCAATCTTGCCCAACCAAAAGAAAATATGGGGGATGAAAATGTTGATTTTCCATGAGGGGGAAGAGCCTCTAGAGACTGCATGGATAATTATTTGTGAGTCTCCTTCAATATAAAGTTGAGAGCAACCCAAATAGGCTGCCATCTGTACTCCTTACATATTATATTGTTTAAATAAGATTCACATAGTTTAAACAAAAACTCTAATACAATAATAATTTTCTCATATTATATTATATACACACTTTTTCAAATATATAGGAATTATTTTCCTTAAGAAATAGGAGATTTGACTATCTTTTAATGTTAGGAATTATGTACACTTGCATGGACATTTACAACATGTTGTTTACCATGTGCTAAATACTATTAGATTATTGGTTAGTTAATTAGCATATTATTGCCATTAAAAATATCTTAAGAGTATAGGAAAGGTATTTCCTATATAGTTATAATATCTTGAATAACTAATGATATATCAAGTTTTATAGTGTTTATTGTTAGTTTTTGCTATGAAAAGCTTTACTAAACTCACATTTGGTATCAAAGTGTGTTCTTGCACAATAGTGGAAGGTTGATGCATTTTCTGCACTTGCCCATATTAATGTTGTTTCATATTTTTGTACATTTAAGGGTAATATGATATCGCTTGAATTCTTGTTTAAATAATTCTTGTGACACTTTGAGTGAATTAAATAATTCTTGTGACACTTTGTGAGTGAAGGTACATGTGTTTGATTTTTGTGAAGTTGTGAGTGAAGGTAGGGGAGAGCCACCAATTGTGGTGCGGGGTAACTTTGTAGGGTCGTTGGGCCACGTCTGGTGCCACGTGGGTGAATAAAAATATTGCCAGAATATTCCTCCACCTTTTCTTGACTTTCAACATTCATTTGCCACCTCACTGCGAGCTGTGCGAGTTGTTTTTAACAAGATGTCAAATTTAGCTGAGTTTTTGGTTAGGACCAAGTGTACTCTGTTTTCACACCCAGTTGGAGTGCATGCTATGACGCTTCATTAAATGTCTTTCATTTAAACATTGAAACAATTGCCTCAATTAATGGATTTAAACCACCACCAAATCTTGCGCAGGGATTCTCCACATATTGAAACCCATCACATTAATGGCCGATACAAAATTGTTTTAATGCGAAAACTCCAGGGACCATTTTACATTGCAAAAATGATTGGTGGTGGCTCTGGTTTACTTCAAACAACGCTATTTCTCCCTCAGCAATGGCTTGGCCTCTGCCCAGAAGATGAAAGGAAACGAACAAATAGAAGGTGAGAGGCTTCTCACGCAGGCAATGATCCTTCCTTCGTGTTTTTAAACACTACACTATTATGGGAAATTTGTTGTTTGCTAGTGTTTTTATTTGCTGAAATTTTTTAATTTATTCCTTTTCCATGCGATGTAAATATTTCTTGATTGATCTTTGTGATCTTTTCATTTGCAAATCATTGAAAACATAGAATAAATATTATTAAACCATTTTTCTTATCTTTGTCTTTGGAAAATATGAAAATAATATTTCCTTATAGATATATGATTATGGGTTGGATTCATATGGAAAATGTGAACCTTGAACGATTTATTGTTTCAAAATTAGGTAAAATTATGTTCATCTCTTTTGGATATCCTTGAAATTAATAAATTTCTCGATATTTTAATGTGGTTCGAGTTTACAAATTTTGTTCTTAACTGCATTCATAAAGTAATTTTTTTGCAAAGTTAACAAGATCTGAAATTTTTGCATAATGACATTTTCCAGGTTTTTTACTCTATATGTTTTGATTCAAGTATTACGATACACAAATAGACATAGTAATATATATCAATATATAGCCCCTCAGATTGATAATGGTTACCAGTCCAATAGGGGAATTGTTATTAATATTACTTGCATTCCATACTTGTATTCTATGGTTCTTGAGAAAATTTTAACAAAATTGACCTTTTATCTCAACTTTGTCCTTGCATTTTAGGTTTTTGATTAAAATTTAACCCGAGCTTTTACCTCAGTTAACCCCTGCATTTTTAATTCTAAGAAGACTTCACCACATTTAACTATCGTCTACTCCCGCATTTCATGATTCCAAGTAATATTTAACAACATTGAGCATTTACCTCGGGTTCAACCCTACATTTACTATTCTTTCGAGTAAGCTTTAATGTAAATAAGTTTTTAGGGCAAATCTAACCATACATTTATGATTCCTCGAGAAATTTAATCGTATCTACCGTTTAATCACATCTTTGGTTTTAGTTAGCATATAATTTAAATTTAATCATGCACTTTGGCAGTGTTTTTATGAATATTCTGGGAGTGTTTTTAAGAATTGCTTTTTTGGAAGATATTGATTAAGATCATTATTAAATCTATACGATCAGTTCTGTTTTGTCTCTCTTGCAATTATTTTTGTTTGATTAATGGATCAAGTGTTAGTTGCAACACTGAGGCTAGGAACTTGCAATGCTTAAAATACTTTGGAAAACAAAAACATGGTGTAAATAGTAGAGCATCATCATGCTATTATATTACCATAAGTTTAATTGTATACATAAAAAGTTGGAAAGTATTCTAATTACATACGCAAAATTTATATTGCAAACATAACTTTAAAATCTACATACGAAGACTCCAGCGAATACATCTAGCAAAATGGTATATCCAACAAAATTACTACTATCATCCTATGGGGTGATAAACGTTGATTATGAGCACATGCTCAATATCTTAGGTAGTATAAGTAACATTGCCCTCTTTCAATATTGTTGTTGGATTTTCTTTTCCTGTTGATACAAAGTTCAATTGCCCAATTAAAAGGGATTTAGACCCCCTTTAGATAGAGCATTTGGTTGCCCAACTGATAAAGGATTTGGTCCCCTTGCTGAAAAAGGATTTGGTTGTCCAGTTGATAAGGGATTTACCCCACTACTGACAAAGGAGTTGGTTGCCTGCTTGAAGCTTGCATCCATGGTGGCATTGGAAATGAATTGCTAGGACTGCTTGAACTTGTGTGAAGTAAATGAGGTGATACATACCAAGATGGAATTGAACAAGAGTTATTCATAAGTGATGGAGGTGTTCCAATTTGAGCATAACCTGAATTTGAATATTTAACATATCTTGAAAAATCCTTTGATTTTCATGATCCGTTGAAGAACTTACACGCATCCTCTTTTCGTATTCCCTTAATTGATTTGCAAGTTCCCTCTCCCTCTTCTCTTGCTCTTTCCTTTGATGCTTATGTGCCTTCTCAATATCTTTTTGTTGCTCTCTAGCCTTTCTAGCTTCTCCTGCAATTTTTTTCTTTTGTCTGCAAGTCTAGCAACCTTTTTTTCTTGTGCCAATTCTTTTTTCCTTAACTTTAGTTTTGCTTGTTCCTCCTTCTTTCTTTCCGTATCAACCAATAGCTCCATGTATTCAGGTGCAGTCAAAATCTGTGAATGCCTACTCAGCCTAATAGAACCATCTGAATCTTCGACTCTCATTTTGCTTATGGTCTCCCTTGGAAGTCGCAAAAATTGAGAAAGTAACTTACCATGTCCATCTTGGATTTGAGTCTCTTCATGGACTTGAGGTTCATGTTGCCTAACTTCTGAGTTAATTTCATTTTCCTGAGCATCCTCTTCAGATTCGACTCCATCTTGTTCATCCTCATCTCTAACATTTGCATAGTAATGAATTATTGCTTGTTGTTCTAGTCCTTCAGGAAAGGAAGGCAAATTCAAGCTTTGATCTTTTGTGTTGGAAGGTAGCTTGTAACCCATGTTTTTCATGGCATCCTCTAACCATTGTGGCGGGTTAACTTGACTTGGCAAGGACATATCATTGTTACTTAGAAAATCTGTAGACCCTTCATTATTGTTAATGATGTTACTTGGGTTTCCAAGAGCACCATTTAGCTCCACTCCATGTGTTGCAGCTTCTTCTATATCATCTCTTGAGTCAACATTTTGCATGAATTGAGTTTCAGGTACCACCTCTTCACTATTATTTAATTATGGATTTATTCCTTGAGATAGGCTCAAAATGTTTGTGACAACATTAACATCTTCCTCACCTTGCATGTCAAATGCTTGGTTGCATGCCATGTCATTTATAAGAGCATCATAATTCAATGGCCAAATACCAGTTCTTTTGAAACCTGCAATTATGTTAGATGGTGTTAGTGCCTTTTTTAAGGCTCTACTTGCAAGCTCAGCAATGTCATTCCTTTTCACATCTGCACATATGTTCTCTGCCATCCATTTGCTCCTCTCAGCTCTAAAATATGTCTTGAAAGGGCTGAACACACTCACGTCAAGAGGTTACAACTTATGACTAGTATGTGTTGGTAGAGTTATCAAGTCAATGCCCAATTTGTTGGCCTCCTCCACAATTTGTAATGCTACATGGCTGCCGTGGCCATCAAATATTAATAGGTGTCTATTATTTGGAGAAACACCTCTTGGTACTGAACATGCAAAATGACATAGCCAATTTAAAAACAATTCCTTTGTCATCCATGCATTTGGATGTGCAACCATGCATGCTCCAGGTTCACAATTTTTAATATAATTCTTTACCATTCTCTTTCCCTTGAACAAATAAAATCCTGGGATTGACAAACCTGCTGCATTGACACAACACAATATAGTGATCCACTCCCTACTCTTCGGTATTACCATTGGGACATTTCGACTTCCCCTCTTAACAATAACACGCATTCCACAATTTCTCCCAGCCTGCAAACCAGTCTCATCACAATTCTAGATTTTATGAGCACCGTATGCATAGGTTCCATAGCATTTGGCCAAATTGTCATAAAATTTGGTTACTACTTGTAGGGCGCAAGTTTAAAGCTCTATCCCTATCAAGTCCCTCAACTGTTCGGATTGCAAGGTCAGGATGACATTTTTTGAATCCAACCCACCATGATTTACCAGGAAACCCATCTCTGAAGGGGTTTTGTCTTGTTTCACAAATCTGAGCAACATTTTCCTTTAGCCGCATTAACTCCAAGCCATGACCCATAATAGAACCATTTCTTTGCACCATTCAACAATTTCCTCTTCTTCTTCTTCAATTAGAATTGTTGGAGGACCCCTCCTCTTTGTGTGGGTGAGACCATTTAGCCAATAGTGTAATGATGTGGGTGGAATGGAATACTTCTTTGTTGTTGCTCTAACTGAGAACCCATTAAACTCAACATCATTTATTGCCTTTTCCATATCTTCTTTTGTCCAACCTCGAATGACACTAAGCTTCTTTGTTGCAGATGTTCTCTGAATTGAGACAATGGGTGGGTTTCTACATTCTGGTTCATTACCAATTGGTGCAAAATTATCCTCTTCATCACTAACATTATGTGATAATTGTACACCTCTCACTTTGAGCCTCCTTGACCTTCTAGCAATACCACCTCTTCTCATGACTTAAATGTAATACCTGATTCACAACATGACATACAAAATAGAAGTACATGGTTATCAACTCAATTCTAATTGTTGAAGGAAAGATGATTGTTGTGCTCATTTAGTCGAATATACATTGTCTATACAAGCACTTTCACTCTTCAACATATTCCATACAAATTTCATTGTCATAATAAAAATTACAAGTCAATTAATTGGTAAAAATGAAACAAAATCATTCATATTCCATTGTTTTGTTTATTCCAGCAACGTTGTTTATTCCAGCAGTGTTGTACATTCCAACAGTGTTGTATATTCTAGTAGTGTTGTATATTGAATTTCAAAATTCACTATATTGTTCATTTTTTCCAGATATCTTATTCTCTAGTGTATAGGTCTTGGGTCTTAAAGACACTTGATTCCATATTGGTATGGTAAGATTTGTTGGTGTGTGCATTTGACTACCTGTATACTTGTAGAGGCAAACATGATGATCAATGAAGACTGGTCATAACATCTGCTGAAGACTATTCATAATATGTCTATGGCTACCCTTTAATGCAATACAATGTTTGGGTTGTTATGGTGGACACAATCTACTTGTGAGTTACAATAACCCTACTTAGGAGCTACTTGTGTAAGTTGGATATACGTCATAAAAGAAAATTCATGCTACTTTAACCATTCCATCCTCTTTCTTGATACATTACAAAGAAAAGAGACAAATTGCATAAAATTTAATGCTTACAAAGTTAGGATTAGAGTGATACTTTGATTTTGATTACAACAAATTGGCTATTGATTGTATAGAATTTATTTTGGGTATAATATAATTCTTATTGATGGATGATAGCTTGTAATTTTAGGATGCTCCGGTTCATCATTTTCATCTCATGTCTTATAACACCATGGTCATTATATGAAGAATTATATGAAGATTGTCCAGCCTAACTGTTTAAGCAAGTTGGGAATCCTGAGCAGGTTTGAACTCCATGGAAGCATTGACAACTGTGATAGGAACAAATTCAATGGGGCTATGCATCCATCAAACTAAAGAGGGTCTTTGAATACTTTCCAACTTCTTTATGTATACAATTAAACTTATGCTAATATAACAATGATGACTATACACTAGAGAATGAGATATCTGGAAAAAATGAGCAATATAGTGAATTCTGAAATGCAATATACAACATTGTTGGACTATACAACACTGCAAAAATGAATAAAAATCATTCATATTCCAACAATGTTGTACATTCCAGCGTGTTGTATATTGTATTTCAGAATTCACTATTGGACTATACAACACTATTGTTGGAATATACAACACTGCTAGAATATGAATACACTGCTGGAATATACAACACTGAATAAATGAATATAGGGCCTGAATTCTGAGATAATTTACATTTCATAAATTTCTTTACCTGAACTGCTCGTCACTTCTTCAATTGTGAGAGATGAAAACTGCAACAACCAATGGAATTGTAATTGGTCATTCAACTTTTATTCTATCATCCTAAATTTTGATTGGTTGATGTTAGTTGACATGGATCCAATATGATACTTCAATTGAATGGTTGAGATTTATAGGGATTAAATCCAATGGATAATATTATAGTTGGTTATTTCTATTATTTTATTAAGTTGGTTACACAATTTATTGTTCATATAGTACTGAGTTTTTAAACACTATGAAAGGTGAGCCTGACCATAATTTCATTTATTGTTATGCAGGTGGTTACTAGGGATTGAAGACTCTTATATCAATCAAGAGTATATTATATTTGAGATTTGGTTTACAAAGTCTTCTGAAATGACTTGTTGAAGTGACTGTAATAGATATGGTGTACATAAAATGTAAATACTACTTAATGAGTAGTTGGCTTCATAGACTTGATATTTGTACACTTATATATAAATTAATGTATATTTCAAATTCTATCAATGAATAATAGAATATTGACTAATTTTAAAGTCTGTCTTATTCAACATAACATGCTTCCATGTTTAAATAATAATAATATAATAAATCACAGATTAGGTTGTATTAAATTCACATATCATTCTAAATAGTTTTTTTAAAATGTCAATATCTTGAAAACATATTAGTCAACAACATTTGAACATTATCTTTGTAATTGATCATTGAATAAAGTGGTTATTGTTACAAGTGGTTCTTATTACCAATATTTAATGTCTTTGTTGCTACGAAAGATATTAATTCATGGAAAATATACAACACATTTTCAAGATTCTTCCACTTATTAAATACTTTTAAAAAGGGTTCCAAGGTCATATAATCAACTTAAGGTAGTCATGCCATTTAAATTTTCACATTAGAAAAATTTCTTAGTGTTTAAAACATTTGTTAATGAATTGACAACATTATTTTCTATGTCCACCTCTTCTAACATAATCTCCTTTTCCATTTCTCTTACAAAATGGTATTGAATATCAATGTGTTATGCTTTAGAATGATATTCAAGTTCTTTGTTAGATAAGTTGCATTTTGATTGTCACAATTAATCTTTACACTATTTTGAGTGAACCCAATAATGGAAATAAGTCTTTAAAGCTAAATTTCCTTGTATTCACGAGTTTGACATGTATTCAATTTTTATGGCAAATATCACACAACTTGCTTAACATTTACTCATCTTACTTATTTCTCTATTAAACAAGTTGAAAACATATCCATTGGTAGAATTGTGTATGTTTAGATCTCCACTCCAATTTGAATCAACCAAACTATGTAGATTCAATGTTTTTCTTCCACTAGGACTACCGTGATAGCAATTACATAATCAAATGTCCCATATCAATGTGTTATGCTTTAGAATGATATTCAAGTTCTTTGTTAGATAAGTTGCATTTTGATTGTCACAATTAATCTTTACACTATTTTGAGTGAACCCAATAGTGGAAATAAGTCTTTAAAGCTAAATTTCCTTGGTTGCACGAGTAATTGACATGTATTCAATTTTTATGGCAAATATCACACAACTTGCTTAACATTTACTCATCTTACTTATTTCACTATTAAACAAGTTGAAAACATACCCATTAGTAGATTTGTGTATGTTTAGATCTCCACTCCAATTTGAATCAACCAAACTATGTAGATTCAATGTTTTTCTTCCACTAGGATTACCGTGATAACAATTACATAATAAAATGTCCCACATATACTTGAAGATACTCTTTTTGTAATTTAATGTTTCATTTTAGGAATTAACATGAATTTGCTAGCTACTTCGACTACATAAGCAATGTTAGGCATGGTACAAATTATTTAATACATTATACCAATTACACTAGCATATTCCACTTAAGAAATGTCCTCAATTTCTTATTTAGCTTTAAGACATTGTTCAACAAATAATGTTTGACAAGGAGGAAAGAGAATATTGATGTCTATTTTGTGTAATCGATCATTGAATGAAGTGGTTTATTTTCACTACCAATTATGTGTAATATGGCCAACAAATAATGTTTCCATTTCTTAATTGGTTGAACAAGTGCATATGATTTCTTATCAAATACATGATACTCTTTTACAAGGCATATCTCTTTGTAACCAAATTACCTACTTGCATTCATTTCAACTTTGAATGTTCATCACAACTTTTAGGGACAACAAGTATTGAAGCTTTGTTGATTTTATATTTCAAAGAATTAAAAGCATTATCATATTCTTTAACCCAAAAGAAAGTTATTGACATTTGTTGTAAGTGTATGCGAGAGGTGTTGCAATGACAGAGAAGGTTGAAATAAACTTCCCTCATTTATTAGACGTACATTGTTTTGAGTACAACCATCCTTTTTGGTTTGGTGTATTTATATTGCAAAGTTTTTTGGCCTCATTTCTAACACCATCTAAAGCTTGTTCTATCACAATATATCACGTAACTTGCTTGATGTTTACTCATCTAACTATCGCACAATATTAGAAACTTAGCACAACATTTATACTTCATAGAGTCTTTAAGATAAATAGAAAAGAGAAAAATAATATACACAATATTTATTTTGGGAAAACCCTTTTGAGAAAAAAATCCAATGCAATAATTTCTTTTATTTATTGCATGAATTCAACTATATTCAATACGACGATTGTACTTCTAAATTTTGTTCTATCTTCGTATATGTCTAACTATATGTAAGCACATCAGTAAGTAATTGTCATACCATAATTACAATACACTAAGTATTGAAACCATAGGCAAAGAATACAACCCATAACAATTGCCCATTTATCACAAGCTATCTAACCACCCATATAATAACATAAGTTAAACCACCTATATGGGCCCAAAACTTATATAAGGGAGTCTACAAGTTGTGCTAGATTGTACGTAGTGCTGGTTATACAAATTAGAAGGGATTAACTCACGGAAAATATACAACACATTTCTAACATTCTCCCACTTGTCAAATACTTTTCAAAGGGGGCAGCCAAGCTCATATAATCAACAACTTATTGTAGTCATGCAATTTAATTTTCTACACCAAGAAAACTTTGTAGTGTTTATTACCTTTTTTAATGATTCAACAACATTATCTTCTACGTCCACCTTTTCTAGCATTATCTTCTCCTCTTATCTTTTCTCTTACAAAATGGTATTGAACATCAATGTGTTTTGTTCTAGAATGATGCTCAAAATTCTTGGTTAGATAAATTGCACTTTGAGTATCACAATTCATCCTTGTACAATATTTTGAGTGAACCCAATAATGGAAATAAGTCTTTAAATCTAAACTTCCTTGGTTGCACGAGTAATTTCCATGTATTCGATCTTTATGGTAGATATCACACAACTTGCTTAACGTTTACTCATCTAACTTACTGGTCTCCCGAATAAGTTGAAAACGTATCCATCAGTAGATTTGCACATGTCTAGATCTCCACTCCAATTTGAATCCACACAGCTATGCAGATTCAATGTTTTGCTTCAACCAGATTACCACGACAACAATTGCATAATCAAATGTCCCACATAGTTACTTAAAGATCCTCTTTGCCATAATTTAATGTTTCATTCTAAGATTTGACATGAATTTGCTAGCTACTCTGACTACATAAGTAATATCAAGCATGGTACAAACTATTTAATACATTAAACTACCAACTACACTAACATATGCCACTTGAGAAATGTCCTCAATTTCTTATTTAGTTTTAAGACATTGTTCAACAAATAATTTTTAACCAACATGAAAAAGAATATCGACACATTTATTTTTTGTAATTGATTATTGAATGAAACGGTTCATTCTCGCTACTAATATTTAATCCCTTTATTGTTACCAATTAGTTTGTATTTGTAAATATTAAGAGGTTCATAATCGTTATGCGAATAGTATCTTTGGCCAACAAATAATGTTTCCATTTCTTAATTGGTTGAACTATAACCACCATTTTTATGTTTTGGTTTATGTTTAGGATTGGCTTAGTACTAACTAACAGAGGTTGTAGACAACAACAATTGCCGCTTCGGATAAATCTTGACAGTCCAAGCTGAGCTGAGTTGTTTTGTTTTTGTTGATCTATGTGGGAGTAGTCCTCTTGCCTTTGAGAATTCAGGAAAAATGTGTGATTAGTAGAATGAGAAGATGAGGAAAATATGAAATTTGTATGTGGTAGATAATCTTATCTAAATCTGTAATCGAGCTTTAAATTGTATATTTGTTGTTGTGGAGTGTAAGAGATCAATGAAATTTGTTTTGGGAATACTGGCCTTTAAGTTCCAAATTTTGTTTATTGTTTTTGAGGGTACTGCAATAGTAGCTCTGAATGGATAGAAAGACAACCATATCAAATCCATCTGTTTTTCTTTGCTTCAAAAATAATTTTTATTTCTCTCTCGATTAATTCATTAATAAAATAGACATGTATTTCAACAAAAGTTTAGGTTAGGGCTCAATACAATATCCATGGGATTGAGTTCCGGGGAATATTGAAGAATGGATACCTTGATCCTTGGGAGGTCTAATATACATACACATACAATACAAACTTAAATACTCTTGAAGGATCTAGATATTTATTCTTTAATTAATAAATCATTGTATAAATTTTAGAAGAATATCAAAAGCGATAAAGTTGAGTTTGAGTTGGAAGCAAATGCGGCGAGAATGAATACCTCTCAATCTTGACATCCGAAGAAGCATACAATTGCAGTTGGAGTTGGGCGGTCGTGGGTGAGCGTGTTCATAAAATTGAAGATTGTAGGGAAGCTATTATAGATGTTGTAATAAAACTTGGTGAAAAAAGCTCTATTTACCATCTATTTGACCATCAATAGGTAATTTTCCTTCTTGTTAGAGAAGACAAGTGAAAAATCGTGATATGTTATGAATATTGTGGAGTTGAGTTGGTAGCCTCATAGTAGATACATTTACATTTGTAAAGTAATAGACTTATTAATCAATATGTCAAATTTAAGATTAGCGCCTCAAGTTTAATACATATAAACATTTTCAATGCATAAAATTAACCTATATTACATATTTTTTAAATTAAAATGATGCTCCAACCATTCTTTATGGTCTTTTTTTTTAAATTTCAATCATATACATTGTAAAAACATTTAATCTGAATACATGTTTACTTCAAAAACACTTACTTATATGTAATCTAAAACATGGACAAAGTTGTTTCTCAATCTATACATCAGCTTTAAGGTACGACATGAGCGACCCTGTTCTTTGCATTGAATTTGAATGCCCCGTAAAACCCGTGCCATTGTATTTGGTTGAGGATTTGTTATAAGACCTGTGATTCCAAGAAGAAATGTGTATGATTTTTTTAAGGATTTCGTGTGGAGCTGGCAATTTTGAGTTTTAGGACCACTTGTGGACAGAAACATCTAAATTAGCATCCTTTGTAGTGTTTTAAAGTTGTAACGTCTCACAACAAATAGAAAGAATGTTTCTGGAGAACCATTGATAGAAGTTTTAACAGCTACCCATCATCTGTATGAAGGTAAACTTGCTCTCACAGGCTCACCAAAGGCATTCTTTCTGTCCTGCTATTTGTTGTCTTTTTGCACTGAAAAAGAAGCCTCCCAAATGACAAATACAGTTTACTGAAATTTAATATGGCTTTTCCAAGTTTTGAAGATCATTAACTTTCTGTCCCACAAAAAACAGAACAAAAAAACAACAGAAATTTGCAACTGACAGAAACTCGGACACAACTGAAGAAACCCAGGTCTGCAATTCTATCAAGTTGGAGCTAATACAACACCTAGATTTTGATATTGGATAGTCGTTGTGCGGCGATCCTTAGCTGTTGTATGTGAACGGACCATTTATACAAATGCTACGCAAACTTTCAATGTGACGCCCATTATATTATTGCCTTTTAAACCTACAAAAAGCATTCATACTGATATGTTACTTTCAACCTACACATATACCACTGTTTACAGTATATTTTATATAAAATATAAATGCACCTATAAACACATCATTTGTTTTATACGTAAACATATATATATATATATATATATATATATATAACCATGTTTGTTTAATTGAATCAATGTAAGTTTGTGGAAAAGAAAATCACTATCTTTTAATCATTTTAAATCATAATATAATTGTTAATGTCTCATTTTAACATTGCACCTTTAACTACGTGGATGGGATGTTAAAACTAGCAAGCATAAATATAGAAGCATCATTTATTTCCCACCATATAACTTTATAGCGTAGTAGGTATGCTCATTAATATATAAACAATTGTTGTGTGTATTTACGATTTGCTTGATATTCAACTTAATTTGCTTATTCGACATGTTTATATGAAATTCACTTGTGGTGCGGCATTTTCGGCATATCACTTAAAACAATGACAAACACTAAACGTGATAAACAAAGCAGCCACACTATACAAAATGTACCCAATTTAACTGGTCTCGTACATAGCAAATCATTTACTCGTATTTTGATACATTCTTTATCCGCACCACAATTATGGATACATGCATTTACCTTCCTCTACAAATACAATATTGTAAAGCAATATATTGCCCTTTATCCCAATATCGTATGCCTCTAAGATACAATATATATCCCGCCTCGTGCAAGCACTATAAAAAAATTGAGCCATTTCAACACCATAGTAGTATGAATTACCAATGACTACCCACATCCACCCCTCCTATCGGAATGCGTACAAGACCACTACAAAGGAGACACCACTATAAATAAGGAACAGTTCTATACACAATATTATAACACCACCACCCCTCCTCACCCACCCCCACAAACTAACACACACCAATGTAAAATGCCCCAAGCCTTCACATGTACACACTAACAACTTATACAAAAAAAAAAAAGACAAATCAACACATCCAACTAACCTTTAAAACATTATTACACGTTTTAGATTCAAAGAAAGTACACAACTACAAATTGCAACCGAAACTAGTAAATGTTAAACATTCAAAAACTATTTTGTACTCAAAGTATAATCTACGTTTCACATTGTACTTAGCCAAAGCAAAAACCCTACAAAACCCCAAAAACACCTACCACATCAAACCACGCTACTACACCTTACTACCAAATTGCTAAAACTTGTGTACACAACCAATATACATGACTTGTTATTCTCACACACTTTCATATGGCCTTCCACCATTTACATGTACCTCAACTTGCCTCATGTATTCTCATATACAAGCGTTGCAATCACCCTAGTGAACTCCCCCCCAACACCATACACCTCTCATCTACAAAATCTCACCATCCTTATGCAAGCATTCTAAACATGCCAACCACTTTCACCTCCACAATAATATAGATTAACAGTAACCAAAACCACATAAAACACCTGTCATCGAAATACGTACACCCCCTCCAAAGCACTCCCGGCCTAACCAATACATGCTTCATGCATGAACCACCCACCCACCCCCTGCCCCACCTTACACCACAGCCAAAAAACTAACTTCCAATATCCCCAACAACACCATACCCAACCTACAAGACTACCTACACCTACACCACTACCCGCGTAGACTTGCTCCACCCAAGAACCACCACTAGTTAATATGACTCTCAAATTTGGACTCCGTGTTTGTTTGATTGTAACTGCATGAGTGAGATAAAGTATGTGAATTCCTACTTGACTCCGCATTGTTTTATTTCATCGAACTCTCTGTTTAACATGATCCATTTCTTCCAAGTTCAAAAATTATTCTCATTAAGCCTCTTAGGCGTTTTAGATCAGGTCTGTCTCGTTACATGGCAGCATTCCAATTTTGAAAAATCAAACCGTGCACAGCATACAAAATAGCAAAAAACAATAATAATGATCTAAAATGCAACAGCAGGAAAATGCAGCATCTCAATTAAAGCTAAAACAAAAGGCAATGAGAGAATTTATTTCCTCCATAGATAAAAGCAAAAATTCTGAGAGTGGGCAATGTACAAGAAGGCAATGATTAATGAAAACCCTTACACGGTCATGTCAAGGAAGAAAATCATACTGAAGGTGGTGTTTCAAAACACCATTTAAAAAGAAAATTAAACACTCTTGGCGGACTTTTTGGGAGACTTGTGAGTTTCCTTATCTGAGGAGGGAGTTTTCTTGGGGAGAAGCACCTGGTGAATGTTTGGCAGAACTCCACCGTGAGCAATGGTGAAGCCGCCCAACAATTTCCCCAACTCCTCGTCATTTCTGATCGCAAGAAGAAGATGCCTCGGAACAATTCTGGTCTTCTTGTTGTCCCTCGCTGCATTTCCAGCGAGCTCAAGAACCTCTGCTGCCAAATACTCCATTACAGCGGCCAAATAAACAGGAGCGCCGACACCGACTCTCTTCGCATATTGCCCCTTCTTCAGATATCTTCCGAGTCTTCCCACGGGGAACTGAAGGCCTGCTTTCAGAGATTTGGAAACACTCTTCTTCTTGGCGCCTCCCTTTCTTCCTCCTTTACCTCCGGACTCCATTGACGACGATAAAACCTTAACAGTACGAAAAACTCAACTTACATGCGATGCACTATAACTAATGATTTCATTTGAATTCCCAGTACTTATATAGACCCACTACCACTACAATGTTCAATAAGTTTCGCCGACCGTCAGATTAAGTTATTACTGACGGTTCAGATGGATTTGCTCTGATCCGCGGACAAGCGAGTGTACGAATCGGGTGTTTTCTATAAAGTCAAATTAATATATCATTTTAAATTTCATTTTACCCCCGTTTTATTCTCCGACTCCGCCCAAAGTCTTTTTTTTTTTAATTTTAATGAGTAGTGCACTCATTGGGCACTAGATTACATAGATTATTGGCATCTTTGTCCATACTTCGGAGGAAGTATATAGCGGATTTACAATTACGAGTAAGCGTACAACTAAACTCTCATCATTGTTCTTACATCAAACCTTTAACTTGATGCTCATAAAGATATCCCTAGCATTTTTCGTAATATAGATTTCCTATGGAGGCCCCACTCATCATTTAGAGAGCCTTGGACAATAATTCCTTCTTTACCTTTCAAAGTACCACCCACCGAAACAATTGTTAAAGGATGGTAGCTACTTGAAAAATGGCATTTCCCTTTTCATCCTCCAAATGATTCTTATTCGGCTGCCCACCTCTAACCCTAAGTCATTTTTCGGTTAGACTTGAATGTTCCTCACGAGTCCCCCTTGTCATTATCATCATCATTAGTCAAGACCCTCTTGCCCTTGTCGTGGGCTACTCTCACTTTGTCTTCGAAGGATTGGGCTTCCCCAATTTAAATAGCGAAAAAATAAAGGACTTGGTGGAGAGAGAATTACAAAATTAAGTGATTGTTATTCGACGTTCAAAATTGTTTATATACGGTGAATTAATATTTTTATATTAATTATAATTTTAAAAAAAAAATTATAATTTTATATTTACAAGATTTAAGATAAATAAATTGTTTTCCAACTTTAAATATAAACTATGGTGATGACTATTTTGAATTTGAAAATGAAGAGATCAACAAAAATTAATCCACCTTCACCGCTAGTGTAACACACAGGTCATGTTTCTTTTATATATTGATTTGATTTATACTTAATACATTGATAGGCATTGCAAATGGGAATCAAGGTGGTTGCAGTGACAAAAGACATGTATTGGACAACGATTATTCGATTCGACGGTCATTCACATATGGTTTGATCTCGATCGTCCACATCAACAAACCTACTACTAATGCATATCGGGAAAATCAATTGCCCCCATTTATGGTGTATAAAGCTTAGTCATCTCGAGCAAATCTAGACCATCGATGTCAACAATGTTTGGTGTGTGGATCAATGCTTCATAGTGTTTTGTGTATTGTTAGTTGCAAACAAGGTTTTGGACCATCGATGTTAGTTGTGATTGGTGACAACATCTAATTAGGCAATACACCATCGACAATCAACAATAATCCATCAATAAACCTTGCACCACAACTTTGTCCCCTTGGGGCCCCGAATATGTATATCATTTCATTTATTTTCATTTATGATTGCATGTACTTGCATGTTTTTTTTATCAAACCTTAAAAAGGTTAGGGATATGAATGAGAAAGGTCCCCTAACCAACAAAAAAACTAACATTGTCTTTTAACGTGTGATTTACATATTTAGATTTAGATTTAGATTTAGATATTTTAATCTACTTTATTTATTTCAATAATGTGATGAAGTCCCTCACTTATTCAATGACAACATCATAATCCCGTTTTACTTAGCTAAATTTGAGTTGATTTTATGTGATATATCTAACACTTTTTCAAGGTGGCTCAATATGTAGGCATACACATGCTTAACATAAATGGATGAAATTTCACCGCATGTCAACACACTCTACTAATAGAAAGATGTGGTAGTAGCCCAACCTTTTTCAATAGAAGGAATGCCTATTAACACAATAAATAAAATGTAAAATATCCCACGATATATATTTTGGAATTGTTTAATTGATTAATTCTTGTTCCTTCTTTAGTGAATAGGTAAATATAATTAAAACAATAAGGTAATCGATGACATACAAGAGAAAATGGTAAAAAAAAAGCTTTCCAATTTAGTTAGGTTCAAATTTTATTAAATTGATTTTTGGTTACAATTGTTTTACTTGTAATTGGTTGTGGACATTTCACTAGTGGTTTAATCATTGATTGTCATGCATGTCTCCTATAAAACAACACAATCCATATTTCTTGGACAAAAATTATCTTCTACATCAAAAAGATATTTCTTTGGAGGATTTTATCATATCACTAGAGTGATGGAAAATTAACTTAGAGAAGGCTTAAATTGGTTGTGTTTCTTTGGAGGAATCAATTGAATCTATTAATGAGGGTATGAGGGTCATCGATCCTCGAAATGAAATAATATCAATCCGGGGTGGTGTCTCGAAGGTTGTATGCAAAAGGAGAAAGAGATCTCGGTAAAGATTCCCTTTTACCAAATCCACACTTGCAAAAATTAAAATCACATGTGCGGAATTAAAAACACACTTGCAGAAATTGAAACACACTTACATGAATTGAAACACACTTGCATGAAAGTAAATTCACACATTGCAGAAATTAAATATCACACTTGCAGGAATTAAAAACACACTTGCTTGAAAGAAAACGCATGCACTTGCATAAAAGGAAATTGTTGAATTGAAAAGAAAGGAAAAAGCGCGAAAATACCAGCAGGTTTACAACAAATTGTACATTACAAAAATAATTACATTGTACAAATAAAAAAACAAAAGTAATAATTAAAAATGGAAAAATAAACATAAATATACATGTCCATCTTCCTTGGAATGAGTGGTCAACTCATTCCTCGAAAGAGGATTTTAATCAATACTATTTACAAATGGATAGAATGGAATTTTAGAATTGATCGAAAATTGGTGATTACATTCAATGGTGTGGGAGGTTGCATTTATAATTCCATACTTCCAACCACCTCCTTATTTTAAGGAATACATCTTTATCAACTAAGATTACAATCTATCCAAAAGCATCAATCTCCACAAAATATGGAGAGAGCTTATCTAACTCTAACCAATAATCCAACTCTCATATTTTATTGTTGAGAATCAAAATGAATATTGATTCTTCTTTATTTTACAAATAATAAAACACTTATAGAAATATCCATTTTTAGAATGACTTCCAAAAATAGATCACAATATAACTCAAGGTCTTGGGCTATTGACGTGTTACAAGTAGTTTGTAATCATCAACCCAAGTTCCAATCCCATTGAGTTCATTGGATGCTTTCATAAGTGGTCATGGGGACACCTTGAGGTAGGGGTCGAACTTCTCCATATGGACCAAGTGGAACATAGCGGGCACTCTAAATGCGGATTGCTCGGCGGACATTAAGGACCTAAGCCCACCCCCATGTCCCACTTAGAGAAAGTTCTCCTCCACCACTCCAGTTCATAGCTTTGGTATAATAAAAGTGTTTACCATCCAAAGTTTACCACCCCCCCGCCCCCAAGTTTTGCAAGGTTAATTTTGATGGGGATTTTAAAGGTTTCCTCGGGATTTCGGGGCGGGGTGTATCATTCACAATGAGTTGGGTGAGATAATCAGTGTTGGTTTATTTTGTCTTCTTGAAGGATCATGTAATTTTGCAGAGGCCCAAGCTTTCCTCTTTGGGGTCAAAAATAGTTGTATAGTGTGGTTGCTCCCATCTTCTTATCGAAGGAGATTCCCGATCATTATTCAAGTAATAAAAATGGCAAGGTTGCTCACTGGTCTTTGGATTTCTTTATTTCTAATTCTCTCTTTTGGCTAGGGAAGGTGGACACATGGAGGATTAACCATGTTTACAGAGAAGCGAATGAAGCAGCAGACTACCTTGCTAATTATGGGGTGATGCAATTTGAGGCCTCCATATTCGATAATGATGCGTCATCATGGCCTAATTTGGCCATCATCACGAGGAGAGAGGCATGATCCATTTCAATTAATTAAAGGGGATCTGACTCATGGGAATTATCGATTAATATGACTCCTCATCCTTTGGCTCGACATTCTCTTTTTGCCATCCTCCCTGCAAGCTAGGGTTTCTTGCGATTTGATTCGATTATGGCACTCCCCCATATCCAGGGCTATAACTTATGGGTGAAGCGCAGAAATGGCCTTTTCGGACCTTGTCTCTCGCTGACCAAATTATGAAATTATTTCACATTATCTCTTGAGTCATGGGAAAATCTAGTGGTTCAAATACTTAGGGAGGATTATGTTAATGACAACAATCGTGCACAGGTCAATGCGAGATGTAAATTCGGTGTTCGTGACTCACATGTTAGTCTTGGGAGGTAGCAAGGAGGAAACCCTGCAAATAGCAAACCATGTCATCCTCCCGAGGCATGCCATGGGTCTAGTGGAAGCAGTTGATAATTTTAGCTTTCCCTCGGCTCTCATGCAAGCATCGCAGGCAGGGGATGGAGACATGGTGGTTAGGGCTCAAGTTCTTGAGTTGGAAAAGAGAAACAAGATCCTTAGGAACTTTGCGGTCACAGTTCACCAAAAATTTCACCTGAAGCACAGGGCCTTACATACATTGTGCCTCTCGACTTGGAAGATCTCTTCATTCCCATTGGCCCGATCCTGGATCACATTTCCAAGTTGAAGATCAAAGGGAAGGTTTCCTATGATTTTTGCTTATAGGCGCACGAGCCAATGCTCCAAGACGCCACTCTAGTGCCAAGCTGAAGAATCTTGTTTAGGTACTAGCTAATGTCAAGGAGACTAAGGTGAAGGAGGAGTTCATAGAGGTTTTGATTAATTCAATTGTGGATATAAGTTTTTTTTTTTATGTTATCTAGTATAGTTTTTTGCTAGTTGTTACTTAGGGCAACATGGTTTGTCTCTTTCATACTTGTATATATGGCTGCCTTGATCTATCGATAGTATGTAATACTTATTTTGTAAGGGAGGGGACCCAAGAACTCTCCGGTTCAAATCTTCGATCAAAAGCATTCATCCAACTAAAAAAATAGATCACAATACCACCCTTGGAATTATGTGCATCTCTGTTATTTTAATATTCATCCTCATAGCTCTAATATCCAACTTTGAAGCTATGATAATCAACTTTGAAGCCATCTCAAAGAGACTCCAAAGCAAGCTAAGACACTATGAAGCGAGTGCGACACTCGAATTGAGTTGAGAAGCTCAAGCAAGCTAAGATACTACGAAACGAAATGAGACAACACTCAAGCGAGCTAAGATACTTTGAAGCAACCTTAAAATGGCTATAACCTTTGCATATGAAATCGAATCAAGATGATCTTATTTTTTGAACTTGCATAATTTTATCATTAGGAATCAATATTTGGGTTTTGGTATATTCTTGATGACTTATTTTCACTATTTCCCAAATATATGCTTAAGGAGCCACTCATAGAATTGTTGAACATTTCCGGAGCTAGTGAAAGAACCTCTAGAGCTAATGCAAAAAATGAGAGATTTTGAAGATCTTCCAAGGTTGGTTGTAGCAATGCACTCAATGCTCAAAATGCCTAATTCAATAATGATAGCAAAGTATGGGCTGCATATGCATAAATTAACATCCTTTTCCCTATAATCATTAGAAATAGCTAATAGAAATATAAAAATGAATTCTAAAGAAATAACCATGATATATACTCTCTATTTCATCCTAAATAAACCATAAGTTCAGATATTACACTTAGATCCACTTTATATGTGCAGAAAAAAAAAATGCTAAATATTGTATAAAATGGGCTATTTCTTGGAATCATCATCTATAGTGAAGTAAAATTATCTTGGAGAAGGCTTAACCTAGTTGTATTCATTGATGTTTATGCTAGTTTGGCAAAAAAATCTATATTTCGTTTCTTGGTCAAGAAGTTATCATCTACATTAAAAGATATTTCTTTGGAGGTATTTATCATATCACTAGAGTGGTGGAAAATTATGTGAAGGCTTAACTTGGTTGTGTTTCTTTGGAGTAATCTATTGTTAGAGAGATGTAAAATCAACAAGAAGAAGGATTTCATCTAAATTTTTAGAGTTTAGTTATTTCAGTCAAAGGAATGTTAATTTGGAAGGAAAAGGAGTAATATTTTTAGAAAACACTTTCTATTGTAGAAAGTAAAGAACATTTTTTAAAACTAAAATGAGTTAATCCATTTTTTCCATTCCATAAGATGAGCCTTTGGTTTTGGGTGGGATGGCATACAAGAGCTCCCATTTTTGTTATGTGAGATGTTTGAGACATTTTCCACTCATAAGAGAAAATAAACTATCCCTACGATCAAAAGGTATTTTCTTTGTAAAAATTTTAGGTTTGCAAGATCAATAACAAAAAAACCTCCACTCAATATAGAAAAGATCCAATAACTAAGTAGATTTTATCTATATGGGATAGATCACTAACAAGACAAACCACAATGTTGCAGCAATTATTAATAAGCTCCAAAAGTCGATGGAAGGAATTTATAGGAATTATTATCAAGTTCGAAAAGTTAATGGAAGGAATTTGTAAGGAATACGTCATCGTTACTTTGAAAAGGGACCCAATAGAGGATTGATCATACCTTATAAGTGAAATTAATCCTTTTAAAAATAGATGGCACATAATAAAGAGCACCTTTGAAATTAGCTTACACTTATAGAATTTTTCAGTAAAAAATCGATTAGTAACTATTTATCTCCTATTTAGGATTAAGAGACAATAAAAAAGAGGAATTAAATAGTATTCCCTTGGGAAATAATATTTCATATTGAACATAGTTATTAAATATTAAAAAAAAATTGACCTATCATAAGGGTTCAATGAAGCATGTGGCATTTTGAGCCTTTATTTGTAAAGATCCAAGTCATCATTAAACTATTATTAGTCAATAGGATTTATATGTTTGAATCCATTTCTAAAAAATGTTTGGAAAAGTTGTCTCGTCTGATTAACTGCCAAAAAAAGCCTAGAAAAATGTCTCACACCACAAAACCACTTTCCATTTCTCATAAAACATGTGTTGGAAAATGTATGATAGAATTTTCGGAACCAACTTCTATTGAAAAATCTTTACTAAAAATGCATACCTAAAAACTATTTTGCAATACCTTTGGCGAGAAATCTATGTTGGAAAACCTCTCCCAAAAAAATTTCTATCGGTGATTCACTTGTACTTTTTCAATGTAGGTGCTTGTATGTAATGCATTTAGATCTCAATATAATTTTTGATTAACCAATTGGCACATCACATATTTATGCAATGAAGTAGTGGTCATTATTGGTAGTATGCCAAAACATCTCCAATTTCAAAAGGAAACAACAAACATTTCAATGAAATTGAATACCTGTGTGAAAAAGAATAGAGTATTGTAATGGATTTTTACATAAACAAGGCACATTGAATTCTTCATAAAATATATAGAATTAACCTTTCATTTCATTGGAAAAATATTATTGGCAAGTATGTAATCCAAGAATATGATAAATTGTGCATTTTCAGAAAAACAGGGGATGATCGAAGAAACAAAACAAGGACATCATGGGACCTCAAATGCTTTTGCTTAGCTAGAGTATTTTTATCAAAATAAATAGGCATTAATTTTAAATCCTTCATCGAGAACATTAATTCCTTTCACTCCTAATTCTTACCTTCAAATAAATTATTTTTAATAAAATATGTGCAAAAATACCTTGCTCATGGTTTATAAAAATAACCAATTAAAGACATTTTGATGGTTACCATGCCACTACATGGGTCTCTACTATGTTTAGTCTTTCATCCACCACCTCATCACCACCACCATTTGGAGCGCTGTTAGGGAAAATTTCCAATCGTTTTCCTCATCAACCAAACCAAATGATTAAATTCCTTTTCCCGCTAATTGTCTCTAGAAGCACCACCTAATTAAGAAAATTAAGATTTATAGATGCCTAAATCTAATTCAATGTAGCATAAAATGAATGTGCAATAATTACATAACAAACCCAAGCAAAATTAAGCTAGAAGAATATGAAACCCTATTTGAAAACAAGGGATAAGAAAACTTAGAGGATCCGAACCAAATATGGACTGTGTCGAAGTGTTGAACCAATGAATAAAGAGGGATAAGTGTCACACATAGCCTCAGAAAAATGTGTAGATTAAATATCTTCCCTGCATCGGGCACCTGGAATGGGTCGGAGGGTGCTATGGGCACCACATACCTACTTTGGGTGCCTATGAATTCTCAAACCCTTAGGAAACCTCCTTCGTAGGGTCATAAGATGTTTTTGTCACTAGTATGACACCTGATGATCACAAATTTCATTGATAACCTGCAATGAAAGATTGACTTGCAAAACCCTCAAGTTTGCATTAAATCCCAAAAATAAAAGAATGCAAATGAGGGGTTGGACTGTCAGTGAACTTATGACTGAGCATTGAACTAAATTTTAGACCTAATGTAGTTCTAGGTGTGTGTGTGTGTGCACGCGCGCACGCATGAAATAGTTCCTAGGTGGCTCTTTTGCGTGTCACACTTGATAGTGAGCAAATAGCTAGATATAGAAGATGTAAATAGATGTGTAAATGGAATAGACTTAACTTCCCCTCCTATGAAGTGTATGCAAAAGAATGTAGTCCCTTGCCACTGGAGTAGATGCTAAAATGGATGCTTGAATGCTCTTAAATAGCCTTTGGATACAACCTTAGGTGGTGATAGCTAATGCTTAGTGTTTGGTACTTTATTATGATCACATAACTTTATATTTATATGATTCCCTTACTTAAATTTCTTAATTAACCCCAAAAAGACCGACTACCAAAATATAAGATTCCCAGGCACGGCTAGAAAGGACCCAAAAGATGTGAACAAAGTACAAAGAGGTTGAGGGTGCCTAGAGGGGACGGTGGCACCTAGCATCTGGTGTCTGAATGGGGATTGGTGTCCAAACCTAGAGAAATTGAAGGGTCAAAGATTAGAGTAGGCAAGAAGGTGTTGAAGACTAATAAGGATAATGAGTAAGCAAAGATGGCTGTCGAACACCAATCCAAAGACTATGATAATTCTTCACCGGAACTCCTTATGCTCGATTATTTACTAATGCACATCTTTTAGTTTGGTGGATGTAATCTGAAAACACAAAAACAAACATAACACAATAATACCATAGACTATGATAAGAAGGAGCGATGATAAATCAAATATCGAAAGTGTAAATTATAATATTAACATGAAATTGTTACAATCTCACCCATGAGGTACTTCAAGTGTTATTGATTTCACTTGCCTTCCACCAATACTATGGGAGAAACTTCAAAATTACACCTCTTAATGGCTTCTTTAACACACCTTCAAAATGATGGCTTCCTTTACACACTTACTCATACAATATTTCTCACTACTTCCTTCTATGCTAAATGAGGGGGTGGCCTCTCTATTTAAAGAACCTCTAGGCTTATCCATCTTATCCCTAAGATAGGATAAGAAATCCACTCTGACGAATCATATTTCATACCTTAACTCTTATCTGTACATGTAAGCTTATCTTTTAAGATAAGATAAACCTTATCATTTCACATGGGTTCCACATTTTTAGACTTTTTACAAATAAAATACACAAAATATTTATGACCTCACTCCTTGTCCTTATTACCAATATAATATTTCTAATTCCTAATCATGTAGACCCTACTTCTCTACTTACCCCAACTTTGACATTTTAACATTACCTAATTCACTTACGAAAAATAATTACTTTTACCACAACATTCCTATTGTACTTTTGACTATTACCGTACTATACATTATTGGCGGCGTCGTACTGGTAGCGCCGTTATCTTCTATCGGACGCTACTACTAATTATACTTAACAACATCCTATTCCTAATACATACATTAATGAAATAGAAATTACGGAGGAAAATTTTAGTGTCGACAGGCCAAAGGCATGGGTTAATTAGTACTTTTCTTACTTAGGAATCATATGAATAGTAGTATACAATCGGACTAGATAGATACCCAAAGTGCGTGATTCGGTGTCTATATTTGCCCCCACTTTATATTGTTGAGGGAATGCTCAATAACATAAAGTAAATAATAGATGTGTAGTGATAACCATGTAGATTGATGGTGAAAAGTGTGTCGAGAGACAAGGAAAAATGTGGACTGATAAAAATGTGAAGTTTGGAAACTAAAGAAGAGGAAGTGCAAAAAAAGCAACGATGATGACCCTAGGGAGAGAGTGTATGTGTACCCATTATCGGTGTCAATTTTTTTGATGTGACTGATGATTGATGTTTGAATGATATTGTGTGATGTGATGTGACTACTTTGCTTCCCATGGGACGGACTTGGAAAAGAGAAGAATAACCAAGTAGTCGATACGCGAGTATATGATCAAAACGAGTAAAAAGTATGTAAAGAAATATGTGAAAATGTAAAAAGGAGCATGTGCACCTGATTTGTGATGATAAAAAGTGTATAAATGATCCTGTAAATGATGTAGAAGAACATTTTTTTAGCGATCTCATGCCAATTACGTTGTGTGCAAGTTTTTTGGGTGATATCACGTTAAGACATGGAAGAAGTGTAGGTAGAAAAGTTTGGTGTCATTCTCCAAATATTTTTCTGCTTCTCAAAGTATGAACACCACTGTAGATGGTGTGTAAAAATCTAATTTATTTCAAATGGTACCGATCTAACACGAAAGTAGAAAAATATTGTGTAGTGCATGCATGTCGAGTGTTAAGGATTGTGTACCATGTAAAACTCATTGTGTGAAAGGTTGTAGACTATGTTGCACTGAAATATGTTGTATAGATGGCCCTAGTCACAAGCATACGGGAAGGATCGGGGGTGCCTAGGTGCCATTATCCCGGTCATGGCACTAGTATTTGTGTTGCTAAGGACCCAAGTCGAGATCCGAGTCATTATTGAGACTAATGACTATGTTGTACTAATCTTGAATTGCGGTTTGTGATGATTTTGGACTGTTGTATGGGATGATTGATTCACCCAAATGATTCCCCCTCATTTTGGGTACATGTGACGTTGTTGAGGAGTATGCGGCCCAAAGGAGGACCAACCACTATGTTGCCGCTGTGCCCTCCAATGGGGAGGAGTGTGCTTGGTAAAAATCAAGGCACACACAAACAAAGTGGTTATGAAATAAGTGTTAGTGCAAGCAAAGACAAACACACATGTAAAATGTGAGCTAGCAGACAAGAAGACAATGTGTAAGCTAAAACGTAAAAAATACAATATGCACGATAAGAAATTGTAGACTGTGAAAAGTGGGTTTCAGACATGGGACATCACTCATGATGTCGTAAGACAATCAAGGACAAATAGCCAAAATTAAACAAGTGTGCACACAAGACAAAGGGAAAAACCCGCAAACAATGACAAGCAATTTGGGCAATTCAATGATAACCATGGAGGAAAATATACTTGTAATACAAATGTTGCACATGAAACACCCGTTACCATGTTAGAAAGATAAAAAGTATGTCAATAAGTGTATAATATGATAATAATGTGCTATGAAAATGAAACAATAGCACTTGTAATGTACAAAATTGGATGCCCCAGAGAGCCACTGTGGGATTTGGTAATAGGTACTATTCCAAGTAACATTGTTGCGCATGTATAGATTTGTATAATCTGTGATCACAACTAGAAAACAAGTGAACGTGCATGTGTGTATGGAAAGATAATGACATATAAGATATTTATATAGCACGTGTAATAAAGTATACATATAACAAGTAAATGTAAGAAAAACTAAATGTAACCAAGATATACATTATGTTGTGGATGAGATGAAATGGAATGCGAGTGAGTGTTATACGATCCATGTTCTCCCAGTGAGTGCTGATGTGTACGCATGAGATGAGGTTCATTTATACATGTTACCTCGGCAGTCAAGAATGAATCATAGAGCAAGATTGCATCATCGGAAATGGTTTGAAATGTATGTAGTAAAAATATGTGATCGTCAAAGTGCAAAGCATATGGTGTAAGTGCATGAGTGAGTGATCGAACACCGAGTGTGGTGAGGTTCATTTTCTAAGTAGACCCTCAACAATCGAGTATGGGCCATGGAACTAAAGTGTGTCACATGGTAATGACCGCAACATGTATAAGTAGATGTCAGAAAGATATGTTTTCAATGTGTAGAGTAGATGTTGCGAGAAAGAGATGTGATAAGTGTGCGATGTGTGAAGCGTGTAGTGTGTAGTATGTAGTGTAATGTATAGTGTGTGAGGTTCATATGTATAGGATGCCCTCAACAGTCAAGTGTGAACCATAACACAAGAGTGTGTCATCGGTAATGAGTGATGTTTATGGGTAGTATCGCTTAAGATGCATAACTTTACATGGATTATTTAATAGCTTTCCCGGAGAGTGGCAAGGTAGTAGACGCCACTACCAAACTTGTCAATAATGATATAAGGACCAAGATAATCAGGTTTGAATTTTCCTTTGAAAGGAGTGTCATGTTTGTGTTTTTATGATTTTATTTTAATACCAAATCACCCACATTTAACTCATAAGGGTGTGTCTTGAGATTGTGTAATTGGGCGATGTGAGATTGATATGCATGAAGATGTTCAAGAGCTTGTACACGGAGAGAATCAAGCATTTCTAGCTCATGTAAGCATTTTTTGCGGTATTTATTGTCTTGAAGTATACCTTTGATGAAACACATAATGATGGTATCTTGAGTTCGAGTGGGATGACGACCTCAGTACCGTAGACTAGTGAAAAAGGAGTGGCATTAGTGGGCATACGTACACTAGTATGGTAAGCCCATATAGCATATAAGAGATGATTATGCTAGTCGTCACCACTACTAGCAATAGTTTTGCGTAATATTTTGACAATAGTCTTATTAGTGACCTCAGCTTGGTCGTTTCCCTGTGGGTAATAAGGAGTAGAGAAGGATTGTTTAATTTTGAATTTTGTGTAAAAAAATTTAACATCCTTATTTTTGAAAGAAGATCCATTATCAGTGATAATGGTAGAGGGAATGCCAAAGCATGTAATGATGTGAGTAGTGATGAAACCACAAATATCAGAACCAGATTGTGGTGCGCAGTGGGGCTGCCTCAACCCATTTAGTAAAGTATTATGTGGTAGTGATAATAAACTTGTGGTTGTCGGTCGATTCAGGATTGATCATGCTAATAAGATCAAATCCCCATAGATAAAATGGTCATGTCGATCAACCAACTAGAGATCATATGCAAGCACATGGTGTAGATTGTCATGTTTTTGACATTTATCGTAACATGTAGCATATTTGTGGCAATCCTTCTCTATGATAGGCCAATAATATCCACTGTAGTAATAGCTTCCTGTAACATAGATTTTCTAGAAAAGTGGCTACTGCATGATAAAGGCTATCATGTATCTTAGAAATAGTGGCGGGTATATCATTGAGTCCCGGACATCACAACAAACAACCATCAATGACACATTTAAATAATTCCACCTCGATGATGACATAACAGGTGGCCTCACGTCTCAAGCGATGAGCTTCATGAGGTTGCAGGCCATCAGGAATGGTTTTTCATAGAGAAAATTGTAAATTGGAGTGAACCATTCAGGGTTATCATGACTGTGTGTGATGGCACAAGCTGCTAGTGGTAGGGTAGAAGTGGAAGGTTGTCGTAAGTTCCAACTAATGAATGTAGCCTACTCATCAGTAATGTCTTGAGGGATAAGCGATGATGCACTAGCCATAACATCCACATGTCGATTGTCTTTATGAGGGATAACAATGAGAGAGTAGGACTCAAAGGTAGCTAAGAGATCCTTGACAAACATATTATATGGAATTAGGTGCTCCTCTTTTGTGTGATATGTGTCATTAACTTGATTAATAATGAGTTGTGAATCACCATGTATGCATATATGTTGGATAAGAATATTTCAAGTGGTAGTGAGGCCGAGGATGAGGGCTTCATACTCGGCGATGTTATTAGTGCAGGAAAACCCTATGGGGTATACAAAGGGGAGAGTATCATCATGCAGAGTGATGAAAAATATGCTAGATCCAGCACTATAACAACAACGAGATCCATCAAAATACATGGTCCAAGTATCAGATTCGATGGTGTAAGTAGTGAAGTCATTGTGAAAGGAATCAGAGATAGGAGATGTATCAGGCATAGGTGCTTCAACTAGTTGATTCGCAATAACTTGGCCTTTGATTACTTTTTTAAAATGAATTTTAAGTCAAATTTGGTGAGTAACATAACCCAACATGCTAGACCTCCTGAGAGATGTGTGCGAGACAAGAGGTATTGTAGTGGGGTAAGTGCAGGAAGTTGATGGACAAATATAGGGTCATTCGTGGACGTCATATTGCAAAAAAAGTGAAATCTCAACTTGTAGGGATTATTAGCTATACATGCACTCTAAATTAGAAAAATTTATATAAATATGAATCGTAGCATTCGGAATCTAGTTTCTAAAATACTAATTTTTGTAAAAACGGACAAGTTTAGCTATATTAAACACTTAAAATTATATGACTTACTTTTTTTTTTCGAAAAAACTTATAAGATTGTAGTCCGTTTGCCCGCATTTTGGATGACCAAATCTTGTTATTTTTTTTTCCTTTGGTGAAAAGTTAGATGTAGTTGTCTATCTTGGGATGGATTTTATTTTGTATTTTTTTAGCAATTTTTTTTTTTAATGATTTTTTCCGTGAAAGTGGTCTAAAAATATTTAGAAAATGGAGCGCTTTCCGTTTGCCCGCCATAACTATATCAAAAATATCGAAATAATTTATTTTTTTAAGGTGCATAGAATTTGTCCACGCTTGGGATGGTATAATTTTTATCATATTTTGATAAGCGAAACAAAAGTTACTGATCTTAAACGTAGACATGAACATTCACGGGAAAAAATGTCTTAAGGACCTATTGTTAGTAATAAATTATAAAATGATATTTATCTTATTCTATTCACTTTAAAAACAATATTTTTACAAAGCTAAGAGTCTACCCTACGTGATGGCACCATTTTTGTGAAATGTTTTCAGTTTTTAGCATGGTTCAAGTCTTTGGAAGAGCAGATTTGAGGTTTTTGATCTTTTGCACTTCATAATGACCTTCCATAGCTTTGGTTGGGAAAAACAAAGATTTTCCGAGGCTAAGGTTCGGCAAATAGCTCCGCGATCGCGGTTTTTTGTAAAAATACCGCGAACGCGGTTTATAAAGCGCGCTCACGGTTTATAAAGCGCGCTCGCGCTTTATAAAACATATTTACACACATCCCAACGTCCGAATTACCATGTGATTTTTACTCTCTGACCTTACCGTACGAATTACTGCGAAATTCTGTCTTTTTCCAGGCACGTTTTTTTATCACCGAAAGCAAAACATCATGGGAGACAAAAAACGAAGTCAAAAAAGGAAGTCATTAAGTAAAAAAACACCAAACGAATTAGAGGCCAACAAAATTGAAAATGCTGAGCGAATGCGGAAACTTCGTGAATCTAGAAGAGGTTCATCTTCAATCTCAACTATCAGTAAGCAATGAAGAACTAGGTAATGTTTCTCATTATCGATGTTGAAGTTGAATTGAATACTCGTGATGAAGAAGTTTTTACTGTCAATGTTGAAGAAGAATTAAATACTCATGATGTAGCAAATGTTGAAATTGAAGGAGACAATGAAAATGTGAATAAGGAAATTCATGTTGAAACTGTAGACAAACAAAATTTGACAAAAACACCTCCTAGAATTTTACATAAGAAACCTAATTTTTTGATTGAAATTGATGAAAACATTTTGAAACCAATGTCTGACAAACTTTCTGAACGACAAATCAGAAGAAAAGCTAGTGAAATTTGGGATAATCATTTTGAAATTTTAAATGATTCCCAAAGATGTCAGTTGTTGGTTAGTTTGATGAAATTGATTAAAATGAGACCTACATTAAACACCTTAGGATTGACAACATCTAACATACGTGGTCAAACCTCTACAATTGTTGAAAACCTTCATGATGCATATCACACTGTTGGTGTCAAGAGACGCACTAGGGATAGTAATATTGTGCGTCGTGTACTTGCTACTAGTGTTGTAAGTGAATCAATAAAAAAACAATGTTTGATTACGCAAACAAGTCGAATGTTGCAAGTTAATCGAAAACTCTAATGAAAGCAATTGAAAGACGTAATATCCTTCAATCACTCAATAATGTCGATTTTTGGGCATTTTCTGCTAGAGCACCGCGTAAGGACAAAAATAATTCTGATGCTATAAGAGAAGTTGTTATTAAATTTTGGCATGATAACACTAGAGTTTCACCTAATACAAGAGATGTTATAAAACGGAGAGTTGGTTCTACTAATCGTGAACCACATCCAAAGCATTTCTTAGATATGACTCAAACTCAATTTTTTCGTAAGTTTGAACAAGAGAATCTGGAAATTAAAATTAGTCAACGTTTTTTTGAAATGTTGAAACCATTCTATGTGAAAATCAACCATGCTCGCACCATTTGTTGTAGAGCAACATGTTGAATTTGCAATGCATTATGCTAAATTTTTACGTATTCGTTCTATTTTTCATTACGAAACTATGTTATCGGAATGTGGTGTTCAAGTTCCACCAATATCTTCTAGGGATTTCATTCCTACTATATTTTGTGAAAAAGAAGTTGGACAATTTTTTTATAGTCAAGATTGTTTAGATGGAAGTTGTAGTACATGCGGCGGATTACCTAAATTGGAAAGTTACATCCATGAGCAAATGGAAGGTACTATAGGACATAATTTAGTTGAATTTGATAAATATAAATCAGTTGCATACCAGGTTGAAAGATGGAAAAGAGTCAAAACGGTGTGAGCTAGTTACAGAACAAATGCCCATTTTTCAATTTATGAGAAAATTTAAGGATGAAATTGTTTATGAGTATGCGAGGCATACACATAGAGCTCGATGGTTGGATGAACAATTCAAGCTATGCAAAGACACATTTCCTATTGGTACTATTGTTTCAGTGGTCGATTTTGCAGAGAATTACACATTGCAACCACAAATGGAGGTTCAATCGCAATATTACAACTCAGTACAAGTTGCCATTTTTGTGCATATAGCATTTCTACATTCTCCTGACAGTACAGAGAATGATCGAAAATTTTAAGAGAGTACCACTTTTATATCAGTGATGATCGTACTCATTCTACTGAATTTGTGCAAGGGTGTTTCCAGTTATTTTATGGAAACTTGTCTGATAGGGACATCCACTTCAAACAACATTATATATGGTCAGATAATTGCACGTCTCAGTTTAAGAATGCACGAATGTTTTATTGGATGAGCAGAATGCATGTCAAGATGGGTGTGCAACATATTTGGAGTTTCATTGAGGCTGGACATGGAAAAGGAGAGCATGACGGTGCAGGGGCATGTGTGAAAAGAGCTCTTGCAAGAAAAGAGTTGAAGTACAAAGATGGTGCTAAATTAAAAGATGCAAAGAGCATAGTGGAATGGTGTACTGACAACATGACCCGAGGTTCTCAAGAAAATTCCATAGTTTGCAGATATTTTTGGTTGATAGAGGAAAAACATATTGCTAACTACGAGGATTGTATGACACTCACTGGGTCCAGTGATATGCACTCATTTTGTAGCTCAGACGCTACTTCGTGGGCCGTATGGACAAGAAAGTTGACATGTTTTTGTGCATCTTGTATTAAATTTGTCACTATTGAGTGTGATTCACAAGAATGGGTGGAAGGATGGATTTGTAGGCCTCTAACTCCGCTTCCTAGTTATCAACCTCCACAAGCATTACAACTTGTTTCTGCAGATGAAGTTACAACATCCAAGGACTTTGACAAAATTTCGATTTTGGTGCGACAAGGTATTTATCCAGTTATTTATTTAATTTTTGTATTGAGTTATGTCCATTGAAATTTTAATATGTAATTTAAATTTGAGTTTTTCAACCTTGGTTATTTTTTTGTAGGACATGTGTTTGCAGAATTGCGGCGAGAAGACAATGAAGAAGGAGCACAGACTATTTCTTATGTCGTTACATCGAGAAAGAAAGAAGTTGACTTCTCCTATTATAGATGGCGAAGAGATTGAGTATCCTACGAGGGTCGAGTGGTAGTTCTTTGGAACTTGGCTTGACGGTATCCATTAAAAAACTCCTCTGTTTGGGTGTTTGAAGACTTTGAGACACACAGGAAAATACTCTTATATTCACATCTAGTTCTAGCGACAAATATTCAGTTGTATAGATATCGAGGAAGACCTAATAACAAGATTCTTTGGAAGGTTCGAGAGTCAGATCATGAAGCAATCTTGTCTGCTATTCAGAGTAGATCCGATCCTGATGGTTCATTGGAATGAATTTACAATGCTCACATGTCTGGTATATATTTAATTTCAAGTTTCAATTTATATAGCGTATATATATATATATATATTTATTTTTTAGTTTAAAGATCTAGATTTAAGTTTGAATATATTTTATTTTAAATTTGTGTATTTTGTGTGTCATGTATATAGATCTAGTATATGGTTTTGATTTGAAACTTAAATTTCTTTGACTAACAATTTTATGTTTAGGTTAGTGGTGCCAGAAAAGCTTCCACCTTCACGTGGTTGGTATCGTTAGTAGAGAATTTTAAATTCTCGAAGCTAAGAGAAGCTTGAACATTGTTTGAAAAATTTGTAAATTTTGAAAAGTCAAGTTTGTAAATTTTGAAAATATTGTAAATTTTGAAAATGTTGCAAATTTTGAAAAAGTTGCAAAATTTGAAAAAGTTGTAAATTTTGAAAATGTTGTAAATTTTGAAAAAGTTCTAAATTTTGAAAAAGTTGTAAATTTTGAAAACGACTCCTCTAGGTGCCACGGAGTCCGAGTAGTCACCCGTCGAATTTGAACGATATTTTGGTCTCAGGGCTCTTAAGGGACTAAGCCCGAACGAAGTAGCCCGGAAGCAACGACCCTTTCACGCACCGAAACACCGCCTCCTCTAGCGTTCACTTGGCCACCCGGACGTGCCGGCGCAGGTGGTTCGGTGCCATGGCCCACCGTTTGCAAAATACAGCGTTTGCAACCCTTAAACGCTGCTCCAATCGCACTATTTCGCGCGTTTGCAAACATTAGGACAGCGAGAGCACCGAAATGAGAAGGAAAAAAATGAGAGAGGCTATTGTAGAGGGTCCGTATGCCGAGGTGCCGGATCATACGAGGCCTCTCTAGGTGCCACGGAGTCCGAGTAGTCACTCATCGAATTTGAACGATATTTTGGTCTCAGGGCTCTTAAGGGACTAAGCCCGAACGAAGTAGCCCGGAAGCAACGACCCTTTCGCGCACCGAAACACCACCTCCTCTAGCGTTCACCTGGCCACCCAGACGTGTTGGCGTAGGCGGTTCGGTGCCACGGCCCACCTTTTGCAAAATACAGCGTTTGTGAACCTTAAAGCGCTCCAATTGCACTATTTCGCGTGTTTGTAAACATTAGGACAACGAGAGCACTTTGAAATGAGAAGGAAAAAATGAGAGAGGCTATTGTAGAGGGTTCGTATGCCGAGGTGTCGGATCAGACGAGGCCTCTCTAGGTGCCACGGAGTCCGAGTAGTCACCCGTCGAATTTGAACGATATTTTGGTCTCAGGGCTCTTAAGGGACTAAGCCCGAACGAAGTAGCCCGGAAGCAACGACCCTTTCGCGCACCGAAACACCACCTCCTCTAGCATTCACCTGCCACCCGGACATGCCGGCACAGGCGGTTCGGTGCCACGGCCCACCCTTTGCAAAATACAAATTGTGACCTTAAATCGCTCCAATCGCACTATTTCGCGCGTTTGCAAACATTAGGACAGCGAGAGCACCGAAATGAGAAGGAAAAAAATGAGAGAGGATATTGTAGAGGGTCCGTATGCCGAGGTTCCGGATCATACGAGGCCTCTCTAGGTGCCACGGAGTCCGAGTAGTCACCCGTCGAATTTGAACGATATTTTGGTCTCAGGGCTCTTAAGGGAATAAGCCCGAACGAAGTAGCCCGGAAGCAACGACCCTTTCGCGCACCAAAACACCGCCTCCTCTAGCGTTCACTTGGCCACTCGGACGTGCAGTATGGTGATTCGGTGCCACGGCCACCGTTTGCAAAATACGACGTTTGACAACCTTACACTCGCTCCAATTGCACTATTTCACGCGTTTGCAAACATTAGGACAGCGAGAGCACCGAAATGAGAAGGAAAAAAATGAGAGAGGCTATTGTAGAGGGTCCGTATGCCGAGGTGCCGAATCATACGAGGCCTCTCTAGGTGCCACGAGTCCGAGTAGTCACCCGTCCGAATTTGAACGATATTTTGGTCTCGGCGCTCTTAAGGGACTAAGCCCGAACGGCAAGTAGCCGGAAGCAACGACCCTTTCCCTGCACCAAACACCACCTCCTCTAGCGTTCACCGGCCACCCAGGACGTGCCAGTATGCGGCCAGTGGTGCCACGGCCACCCTTTGCAAAATACAAATACTGCGTTTGTGACCTTACACCGGCTCCAACCGCACTATTCTCGCGTTTGCAAACATTATGGACAGCGAGAGCACCAAAATCAGAAAGAAAAAAATGAGAGAGGCTATTGTAGAGGGTCCGTATGCGGAGGTGCTGGATCAGACGAGGCCTCTCTAGGTGGCACGGAGTCCGAGTAGTCACCCGTCGAATTTGAATGATATTTTGGTCTCAGGGCTCTTAAGGGACTACGCCTGAATGAACCTCTGACTCTTCCATTTATTCGTCCTCTTCACCTTAAGTCACATGAAAACCTCTTACTTTTCTAGTTGACGAATTTTCAGGGCATTCATAAGACCTATGAGTTACATATTTATTGCATCTAAAACACTTACCCAAGAATTTTCCTCTTACTCTTTGATAAGGTCTTATAGTCTATAATGCCCTGGAACTTTCACCCCCTCAAATAATGACATATCATTTTCAACCATGGATATTATAAAAAACTAAGATTACAAATAATAGATTAATAAAATTAAAATTAATTTAATGGGGGAAGTAATTGTGTACAGTTTGGTGCGTGGTTGAAATGGAAGAGGAAAATAATGGCTCGGGAAGTGGAGTGTGGCAGGTCTATGGTAGGGGTTGGTATGGGGTAGTGTGAAGGCATGGGATTTCCTGGAAATCATATGAGAATCCTCCCATCATTTCTGACATGGCATTTTCCTTGCATAATAATACAAATAATTCATTCGAGATAAAGAGGCGTTAACCATGGAAAAACCTAAGTTAATGTTGTAGATTTAACAATAATTGGATAGTTGCAACAAGTACAAAAGAAGAGCACTATTTTATTAAAAATGGTAAAGTAGGGGTTCTGTGCTCCCATAATTTAATAAATATTTTTTGTATGTGGAAAATAAGTAGAAGATTTAGAATTAGGGGGTGTACAATGTCCAACTATATTGAGTTTTCTTCGTCCACGCACTTATGTTGCATGCACTGTAATATTTGCAACATCATTCTTAGGGAGGACAACTACAACCTCATTTCATGTTATTTATATTTCAATTCAAGTAGTTGTTGTATTGATTAATACAATGAAATTTCCCTTTCCTGTTATCCCACATATGTCTCTGCAAGATTTGTCTCTTTCGCCTTTTCCTACGCCAAGTGGGAGATTGAAACTGCTATGGAATTCACGCAATGGAGAAATATTGTTGAAGACATGGGTATCCTCATAAAGATGGCCCTTGATTCTTCACCAAATATAACCAACAGGTTCCCATGGGACCGTTTCACCTTCGATAGCATATTGATTCGATACCACTTTTTTGTTAACATAGTAATATATAATTGGTTCATTGAGCATCCAATATTATAAATAAGGTGTGGAAGTTATGGAATCAATATAATAATTCATATTTTTAGAAGTGACATGTAAACAAAATAAAAAACTAGAGAAAAATAATGAGAAAAATAAAAAGTAATCAACCTACAAAAAATATCCATCTTTCTCACTCCCAAATTCTAAGTCCGCCATTTCATTACTTTTTCTTCATGTAAATTGGTACCTCAAGAATCAATGCACGTTATACATAGCACATCTCTAGTTACTAATACTTAAGTTGGCTTGATATAGAGCTAACAATATTGTTTTAGTTTGAAAAATAAAAATTCAAAATGCCCATGGCACGAAATATACCACAAATAATAATCAGAAAGATACTAGAAAATATATAACTAGAAGTAATACACTAAATCCACCGAACAAAGATCAAAACCCACTTTCTCAGAGTTAGCAATAATACCAAAATAACCAAATTTATAGCCTTATTTAACCAACACACATGGATATATATATATATATAAGAATCAAATAAAGTGTGCTCCAGACGCGCACGTCTCTGAAAATATATATGTACATGTATAAGTTCATAATGTATGTATACAGATCTCGAACTAAGCACGTGCCATAATGTACATATGGGACCACATGCGGTCGCAAAAGGCTAGATATATATACAATGGACTGTGAATAGATGTACTCATGACCACATATATGTGGCATCCAAGTGGACTATAAATCTACTCATGAAACATCTTCCCTCTCTTCGCCCTGCTAGAAGTAGCACGTCCACGACCTGGGGATGTAGTGGAGGGAGATGCCACTACGGATTTCATCCGTGTGGTCCTAGGTGTCTCCAAGCATGCCTGCAACCTAACCTGCACATTCATAAACAACAAGTTTTTAACACCCAAAATTTTAAAATACCTTCAAAATTTAGAAACTTGTACAATTTAGTTAAAATGCATGTGCAATCTTACCGCAATGTCATGATCCCTATCGATTTGTTGTTGACGCGTCGCAGGGACAACAATAGACTCACGAGGGGTAAGCTACATACAAATAATTAATTTTCAAATTAAATATTTCACACATATATATATACCTACAAATTTTGATATTGTAGATTTAAGTTTAATAAGAAATAATGAACCTCCAAAATTTAACAAATTTAAAAAATTGTGTACCTCGGTTAGTGGATTTGCAGATGCTATGGCGGTATCTACAGCAGCCTCCACAGTCTGCATATGTGGAGGAGTCTCTGTAGCAGTCATAAGCTATACAAAAAACATGTACAAATCAATTTATTAAAATCTACTTAAGAGCTATACAAAAAACATGTACAAATCAATATTTAGTTACTCAAGAAAGAATAAAAATACATTATTAAATTTTATCTTCTATTTAGGCTAAATACATAGGATCTAAGTTATTAGGGTTTCTACTTTACTGTTGATCATTACAGGTCATCTCGATGTACATATCATGTATGGTCTTGAACCTACATGTTTTCCAGTTCTATAATCTTCTTTGTAGAATCTAAAGTCTTATCTTCTCCTGCTCCGCTACCTGTCACATCTAGCTCATCCCAGAATCTTCCTAAACAAGCTAAGTTTCTCTCCCCTCTTGTATATTGATAAAGTTATTGTTTATCACTTAGTCCATTTCAAGTTGGAATGAATTATTTTTGTCATGCTTAATTGATGTTGGAAGTTAATTAGATAATAATTGTCTACCTGTTTATAATCCTTGTACCTTTTTCAGTAGAAATTTTAAATAAGGGTATAAATATGACCAATACATTATAGCTCCTCAAACCCATTATGAGGTGTGGCATAATATATAATAGAATACAAGCCCTTGATTCATCCCTCACACATGGAAACATGCACAAATTTAGCTCATGTTTGATCTATGGGAAGAAACATGGATAACTTCAAACTGGTAGTTTGTTGTTGTTATGGGTACTCTTAAGGAATCAAATGGTCCTTGATGTTTCTTCTTAATTTTATTAGAGTGAGAATAGAGGATCCTTGAATTTTCCAAGGTCACCCTACTAGGTTTTAGTGAATGAATATTTATATATGACCAATCGTTAGATTTCTTACTCAACAAACCTAAAAGTACTACCTAGGTTGACTAAGCCAAGTAACCCTTTTGAAAAAGTTAATATTAGAAGTGTATGGGATAGGTTCGTAGGGGGTGGATAGGTTGGATTTTAACTTATCCTAAACCTACAAACATGTCCATGATGTCTAATAAATTAGGTCTGAGACACATGGAGGATTATGCATATGTTCAATAACATGTGCAGTGATTTGTGAGGGGTTGGGATGGAGAATACTTGTTATCTAGTAGAAGCGAAGTGGATATAGAGTGAGACATTTCCTTAAGTTGTTCAAGTTATGTGTGAATGAGATATATATCATTATAGTTGTAACACGTCATGTTTCCAAGTGTTGGGAATACATTTAGGTACTACAAATTACCCCCATTTCAATATAGTATTGATAAATGTTGGATTAATAGATAAGAAACAAGTAAATACAAACCTCACTTCTTGATCATACAATGATGTTGTAAATTCTTAAATCTCAGTACACCAATCCATATAAAACTTATAATCATATGGAAAGGACGCATAGATTTTTTTAGATAAAGGGTACAAGAGGATTTAACCTTTTTTACATTTCTTCATCACTCTTATCATTCATTAAAGAGATTTGTAACTAACCTGCGTAAAACTCATGCGAGGCATGCCAGTAGCTTCAGTTCCCTGAGCAGATGATGACCCGCCAGGCTCCTGTGTATAAAAGAGAAAAATATTAATACATGTACAACATACACGTGAAACAAATTATAATAATAATCTAGTGCAATTAAATGATTTATTAAAAATGTAAGTTTGTACAACTTGAAACTTACGTCTGAAACACGCCCAACCGCATGAGCTTTAGCATGTCAACACCGGATGTTTCCTTCATCGGCTCTTGCTATTTAAAATAAAATAAAAAATTAGTTTTTACATGTATGTACATGACGTCTGAATCATATATATATATATATATATATTAATATCTCAAACATGTGAATTAAACTATTGTACATATATATATTATTTAAATTTATTTAAAATTTACCCGTGAAAGACCAATATCGGTGGCTCCGGTTCCAAAAACATTCCCAAAGATCTCATCTATAGAAAAAAATCCCGTGAACCAACAAATGATGTCTCGCTGCAGTGCATGCATACGCACCACATGATCCACAAAGTGGTGTGGTGCACTAGAACCGGCACCTCCACCAACATCACCGGATGCAATCACTGGGTGCTATCTTTGGTGAGAGTGTCGTGAGCTCCTCAATGCATGCAATGTATCAATCTCCACAACCTCCTTCACTGTAGGAGGGATAACTGAAGGCAATGGGGGTTTTGGGGCATGGGGGATCCTAGGCTGACCTACGCGTGCACCAGGTCTGCTCTGTGCAGAGCCACCTCCTCGACCAAAAAAGTCTGAAAAGTCAAAATAATTCGGGACCTCATTGAGCACAAACTCACAATATAATTTCTTCAAAAAATAAAGAGGAACCTCATTGTTGTTGCATGGTGGATAATCAAAAACCATCCACCATCGGTCCCAAAAATTGTTTTTGATTCTATCATCATGGCACCAATGGATTGGGAACCGTTTGCAAGTAACTGCAGGGGGGGCATTGGTTCTAGGGTCGGTAAATAATGCACAAATTAGGTCTTTTCCAATTTTTTTGTCTTTGACGGCCGCATGAGATAGTTTATCCGCATACCACCGCCTACAGTCACTTCTAAAGGTGTTCCATCTATGTATTTGGTTGGTTACAGACTCGACTTCGCCAATCAATGTTTGCAATGTATTGGCTAAAGTCATGCGGGATGGATTTGTAGCATGGTTTTGTCTTATAGTTTGAATTAGGTTCTCAATGACAATTTTATTTTCTTGGATTCTTCCAATGATATTATCTTGCGTTCTGTTGGCTCAGTGGGACGATGAAGGAGCCACGGGGCGGATCTATGTTTGGAGGAGGGTTTTGAGGAATGTTCGGAGGGTTTTGAGGAATGTTCGGTGGGTTTTGAGGAATGTTTTGACGGTTTGCACGAGCCCGAGCTTGCCGACCAACTGATAAAACAATAAAATTGTATACATAAACAAACAATTCACAAAACCCATGAAAATGCCAAAAAAAAACCTAAAATGCAAAAAAACAACCTAAAATGCAAAAAAATGATTACAATCGGGGACTTACCTCCTCGTCTTGGCGGCATGGTTGAATCTATCGCTATCCAGAAGTCCGATGAGCAATTTTGAGATAGTATTGAAAGTGCGAGTGAAAAACGTTTAGGAAAAGTCGCGGTTCGAATTGAAAATTAGGAAAATAACGAGTCGCGGGACTGTTAAATTTTGTCTCAGAGTTCCGCGATCGCGGTTATAAACCGCGATCGCGGAACTAGGTTCGGTAATTACCGAACCTAGAATTCAATAACCGCGATCGCGGTTTTAGGACCGCTTCGTGGTTTTAAAACCGTGATCGCGGTACCTTTATTTTGGGTTTTTATGTCCACGGAATTGTCCACCAACTTCGTGCACTTACCCAGTGGGTCTACTTTGGTAATGATATGTACCTCATTGTTAAGAAGGTAATGGCACAATTTTTCACTATAAAGACAAGGCCGAGACATAGATTTTTGATATAACTATAGTTACATTCATAAGAGAGTAATGTTCGACTGATGTAATATATTTCCCATTTGCATTGAGAATCATCATGTTGTGCAAGGAGGTTCCCAAGGAATGAAACATTTTCGAAATGTATAACAAGAAAGGATGGTTAGCCATGGGAGGGGCTAAGATGGTAGATTTAACATATATGCTTTTATGACATCAAATTCTTGTTGATAATGATCCTCCCATACAAACTTAGTATCTTTCTTCAATAAGTAAATAAATGGTTGGGTTTTATCAAAGCAAGTTATACGATGAACAATCGGATAGCTTGACTTTTTCCTCTTAATGATCGTAGTTGATGTAAATTTCAAGGTGACAACATGTCGACGATGGCCTTAATCTTGTTAGGATCTATTTCAATGTCGTGTTGTGAGATAATGTATCCAAGGAGTTTACCAGTCATGACTAAATATAAATTTTTGGGATTCAAGTGTACTTTATATTATTGTAAGCGTTCAAATAGCATATGGAGGGTCTTGGGCATGGGTGGAATGACATCAAGATTTAGCCAATATATCATCAACATAATATTCAATAATCTTATGAATGTAATCATGAAATATATGTGTCATTGCTTGTTGATAAGTGGGCCTGATGTTTTTAAGGCCAAAGGGCATGAAAAAGTAACAAAACGTCCCCATGGTGTAGTGAAAGAAGTTTTCTCTTGATATGTCGAGTTGATTTTGATTTAGTTGTAACCCACAAAGCCATCCATGAAGGATAGAATATCATATCCGGCTGTAGAATCGACAATGGCATCGATGTGGGGTAACGAGAAACTATCCTTGGGACAAGATTTATTTAAATTGTGAAAATCCATGTAACAACAAACCTGGCCATCCGGCTTCATAACGAGTATAATGTTATATACCCATTCAAGATAATCAATAGCGTGAATGAAACCAACATCTAGTAGTTTTTAGATTTCTTCTTTAACTAAGAGTGCCACTTTCGAGAGTATTTTATGGATTTTCATCTTTGGACATTTTTGCACCAGGGATAAGAACAATATTATGCGTGGAAATAGATGGATCAATACCTAACATATCACTGTAGTCCTATGCTAAAATGTCAAAGAATTCCTAAAGTACTTGCTTGATATATTTTTTCTCATTAAGCAAGAGAGAGAGAGAGAGGCCGCTAACAAAATTATTCATGGGTTATCATATTTACCAAGATTATATTCAATGGTTTCTTCATTGATAATAGATGATTAATCCTCAATGTATGGGTCAAGAAGAACATATCACGGTGATCGGTCACTCGTCAACATGTGTCGCGGACTTTCCAAAGTAAGCGGTATTATTAAGAGATGATAGATAATGCCTCTTATGGTGAAACGAAGGGAATTAATCGTAAACGCTCACGTATTCTTGAAGAGAATCATCAATAGCAAAAGTGTCTAAATTAGACCATGTAGTAGAAGTAGAAACACTAATGAGTTATGGGTGAATAAGAGGAAGTGAAGAAGTATGTAAGGTTGTATAAGCTTTTGAAGGAGGGAGAGGTGGAGGATGATATCCTAATCCAAATTTATTAGATTGTGCGGAAATATCCCAAGGTGTTATGACTCTTTGTCTTGACAGTCCTAAGCTCCTATTGGAAAAACCACAACGACACAAATATTCATATCCTTGACCATATTTAGAATAATCTTGAGTAGAATCGAAAGAACAAGGAGCATCATTGGCTTGCTCAATAGAATGACAATATGCAAAAGGGGATGGATTAGCGGGAACGTCATACATAACTCCATGATAACAAAATTTAAGCCTATGAAGAGTAGAGGGGACCACATGCATAACATGGATCCAAGGCCGCCCAAGAAGAATATTATAATTGAGGTTGTTGGGAATTATGTGGCACTAAATAGTGAATGTACATGGACCAACATTGACAAGGAGAGCAATGGCACCTAAAACATGCTTGGGGATGTTGTCAAATCTGCAAATAGATACCAATGATCGGGACAAAGAAGTTTCAAAAGACCTATTTGGTGGAGAAAAGAAATATTTCATGTGTTGAGGACAGAGCCATTGTTAATTAAGGTGCACTTAACCACGATATTATTAATGTAAACTTGAATATACAAGGGTGGGTCGGGATCTAAAATTGTTTAAGAAGGAAACTCATTGGATGTGAAAGTAATCTGATATTCATTAAGAGACAGAGCAAAAGTAAAATTATGATATACATATTCAAGTGATGTCTGAGGATGAATATAAGTGGTAGCTAAATATGCTTTGAGCTTATTGATACAATCAAGATGATTCTACAAATAAACATGGATGGAAATGTCTATGATGTCAGGTGTCCAATGGGGAAAAGGAATGACTAGCCAAGAGGGTTCGATCGAGTCAAGTTCACCAAATGATTAAGAAAATATAAGATGCATAAATCTAATGCAATGTAGTAATAAAATGAATGTGCAATAATTACATATGAGACCAAGCAAATTAATCTAGAAGAATATGAAACCCTAGTTACAAAGAAGGGATAATAAGACTTAGCTGATTTGCAACCACATTTAGATTGTGTTGAAGTGTTGAGGGATGAACAGAGAGAGGGAGAAGTGTCGCATGCAGCCTCGAAAAATGTGTGGGATGAAGATATTCCTAGAATGGGGCACTTGGAATGGGTTTGGGGTGCCTATGGGTGCCGAGACCCTGCTCTAAGCACATGTAACTACTCAAACCTCGAGAAACCTCCTTCGGGGGTCATGAGATGTTTATTATCCTTCACTTCTTGTTTCTAGTATGTCGCATAATGATAGTCAATGTCGATGATAACTTGCAATGAAAGGTTGACCTGTAAAACCCTTAAGAGTGCATCAAATCCCAAAAAGAAAATAATGTCAATGAGAGGTCAGACTGTCCTCGGTTGTCAAATGAGTGAACTTATGACCGAGTGTTGCACTACATTTCGAGACCCAATTTAGTTCTAGGTGTGTGTTTATGGAATCATGCCTTAGGTGGCTCTTGTGTGTGTCACACTTGATAGAGAGAAAATAGCTATATGTAGAAGATGTAAACAGATGTGTGCATGGAATAGAATGAAATTCCCCTCTTATAAAGTGTATATAGAAGAATGTAGTCCTTTTCCCTTGAGTGGATGTTAGAATGGATGCTTGAATGCTCTTGAATAGCCTTTATATGCAACCTTAGGTGGTGATAGCTAATGTTTAGTGCTTGGTCATTTATTATGATCACATAAATTTATATTTATATGATTCCCTTGCTTGAATTTCATAATTAACCCTGAAAAGGCCGACTACCAAAAAGATAAGATGCCCAAATGGCTAGAAAGGACCCAAAAGATGTGAACAAAGTACAAAGAGGTCGAGGACCTGCCTAGAGAGGATGGGGATCACGGCGTTGACATCCTGGCTAGGTGTTGGTGTCCATACTCAGAGAAATTGAAGGGTCGAAGATTAGACTGGGAAAGAGGTGTGGAAACCAAGAAGGATAACAAAAAGTAAGAAAAGATGGCCAAAGACATGGGTTAATTAGTAATTTTCTTACTTAGAAATCATATGAATAGTAGTATACGATCAGGACTAGATAGATACCAAAAGTGCATGATTTAGTGTCTACACATACCAAAGTTACACATGTCCACCTTTGTAGATATCAAATGAATTTGAGACCACTCATACATCATCATGCATCCACATGTCCTCTGATTGTCGATATGTTTAAACAACACTTTTTTGACTAGTTGGGGCAAAAAATGTTGTCCCCTAAGATGTTTATTCTCCCCCAAGATGTTCATTGCTTTTACATCACAATGAAGAACCTGTAGACACAAAAATCACACACTTTGGGTAATTATCTAATCCTGATTACATACTACTATTCATATGGTTCCTAAGTAAGAACGATACTAATTAACCCATGTCTTTGGCCACCTTTCTTTCCTTTCTATCACTTTTCTTGGTCTTACACTTCTACTTTCTCAGTATGTCTTTTCATACTTTGACATTTTTCATCCTAGACACCAAGATTTGTGATAGACTAGGACGACAACGCCATGCGCTCTCATCCAACTGGTGCCCTTATCCTCTTTGTAATTTACTCACACTTTTTGGGTCCTTTCTAGCCATTTGAGCATCTTATCTTTTTGGTAGTCGGCCTTTTCAGTGTTAATTACAAAATTCAAGCGAGGGAATCATATAAATATAAAGTTATGAAATCATAATAAAGTACCAAGCATTAAGAATATACTATCTCCACCTAAGGCTACATCCAGTATAAGCTCCATCACAAGGGACATAAGGTTTGGTTCATCCGTATACACTTCATAGGAGGAAGTTCATTCTATTCCATGCATACATTTACTACATTTTCTTTACATCTAGCTACTTTCTCGCTAAGTGTGACTAGCGAGAAGAACAACTTAGGGCACGATTCCATACAAACACACATATAACTATGTTGGGTCCGAGATGTAGTGCAATGCTCGGTTATAAGTCCACCATTGTGGTAGTTGAGGACAGTCCTAACTCTCATTCGCATCTTTATTTTTTAGGATTTGATGTCTATTTGAGGGTTTTATAGGTTTATTACAACCTTAGCGATCACTGCAAACTCATAGCAAAAAAGGTGAGCATCAACAAGCATCTTGTGACCCTAAGAATTAGGGTTTTCGAGCATTTTCGTAAACACAGGCACCCAAAATCAGTGCACTGGTGCACATAGGTGCCCCTATCCCTCTCCAAGCACCCCAATCTAGATCTACATTTTATAGTGCTCCAATGCGACAAAAGAGGTTTCTAGTCTTGTATACCTTCGAAAACATTACGAATCAGCTAAGGCATATTACCCTTATTTGCACATTAGGGTTTTATTATTTATTGCTTAGTTTGCTTTGGTATATTTTTGTATTTCATTATTGCATTTATTTACTACTACTATAGCATTAGATTAGGCTTGTGTATTTACATTTTAGCTTAATCATTTTGGTGAACCCGAACTCAATCTTCATGCTCCTAGGATCCTCATGCTTTTATTGCTCATCTTCCTAGGGTCTCATCATCATGAGTATCTCAATTAATGACTTCTTGTTGCCAATCCTAAATTAAGACATAGAGTACAACATCTCCTTGCTACTACTTGCATTCCTATTGATATGCATCCAGACTCCGTATATAACTCCTTTGTTGATGCATTTTCTCAACATATAGCTTTCCCATCTAATCCTCATGTTGATCTTTCTATTTTTGACAACGATCCACCTCTGCACATCATGATTCACATTTACAATATGGGTATCAAGTGTACTTTAATCAATAATGGATTTGAGCTCAATCTATGTCCCATGTCATTCCTTGAAAATATTGGTCTTTTAGCTGCTAATGTTAGTCCATCATGTCTCTCTCTTCGTGCATATGATGGCTCTATTCATCCATGCGTAGGTCACATTGTTTTACCTATCATTGTAGGGCCAAAAAATCTCAACACAGTCTTCTTTGTCATTGAATTTCTAGTTTCATATAAATTTTCGTAGGCCATGGCTCCATGCCATGCAAGTTGTTGCCTCTACAGTGCATCATTGTGTCAAATTTTTACATGAGGGTGTTGAGTATACTATTCTTTGTGACCATCATCCATACAAATATTGCGACCATGATCCAAATACTACACTTCCTATTCCAAAAGTTGACACCACTGGCCGAACCCATAGATGAGCTACCACATTTACCACCACTTGAAGGTGTCATTTATATGATAGATTCGGTCCCAACTAGATCTCCACCTCCCCCACCATTACTACTGCTATGATTTTTTATTAGGGGCATGTTCCTACATTAGACATCATACCACCTTCCATAAATTCTCATACACAATCAACGACTACACCACCTCCCTTTACATGTACACTTTTCATGAATGATTCTTATTGGGAGCACATTCTATTTAATCCTTCTTATGATGTCACTATATGTTCACATGATGGTTTGACTCGACTCGATTTACTTTCAAGGATCTTTATCCTCAAATTAATGACCCTCATCTTTATCATCGATTCATCACTATCATTGTCGCTTATGGTCTATGTGTCTTCCATCTCACCATCTACCTTACGTGAGCCCCTCACTCTTCTCCACATATATTAGGAAAATTTTGGTTTGCTTACATCGGGGCATGTTAGACCCTAAACATACTAATATATAATTTCATATGCCATTTGGTCACGTTTTCATTTGCAATGATTCATTCCTTGGTTATTCACCTAATATGACTCGTTGGTATACACACGGTGTCCATTACCTCCTTTCACTGATGAGGAATATGCTATGGGCATGTACAAATTACACTTAGATAGTGCTTTACGTGACTAACTCGACACTACAAGATACCAGTCTCTCAAATGCTTCACCATACGATTTTGACTATGACAAGTATGACCTTTTAGATGACTTCACTTGATCATATCTACTATTACACATTTGGGGGGCATCATGCTTATTATTTCCCCACTCTAACATTAGCACACGTCTTATACTCTCATCACATCACACCTAGATATTTACACACAACATACACACTTGTACCATCATTACCCGATGACGCACTCTTGTGCTTTGGTTCACACTTGACTTTGTTGAGGGCATACTATACACATGAAACTCACACACTACATAATAGACATTAAATATTATGCATCTTCATACATCGTGCACTTTTCTATATATATAATCTTCCATCTATTCTACATCATGCACACTTTGTGCTTTATACACCTATATATAGTACACATTATACTATTCCACTTACATACCCTAAATTACACGTTTCACATGTCACATACCAATTACATAGTTTTCACTTACTACACACATCACACATTTTACTCATCCACTTATATGTGTTGAACTCACTATTTAATGACGTAATTTAGTCCCTCGGTCCATACTTGACTGTTGAGGGTTTACCAATCCAATGGACCTCATCACACTCACACATTTGATCAACCAATATTTTTATCATACTATGTGACATTTTTGCCACCACCTTCTTCACACATATCGTGATATACACTCTTAGGCTATATATCACACCTTTTTACCATCCTATTCATACGATTCGTGATTGATTTGTAAACTCTCTACTTTGGAATTGTTCACAGAATCACAATTAAACATTGTTGTTCTAATTTCGATTTAGAAAATGTCGGTTATAGCTAGTGAATGATTTTTTTATGCTTTAGAACCAACAATTACAGAGAAAGGAATGAATGTAAACTCATGAACACCAATAATTTTATCCCTGAAAACCTCCGGAGGAGGAAAACTAGTCGGGAAGGGCAAAATGCTCTTTCTTCCCACTTTTTATCGGCTAATTCAAATCAAAAGTAAAAAAATTATTATAAGTATGAAAGATAAGTAGATAATATCTCACACTTCCTCCCAATTACTTGTTTGCTCTACCTCAAAACTCCTTTCTTCTACAAACACAATTCCAACACTAAGAATTCCTTGCTCACTTGATTTCATGCTTCGATGATCAAATCTCTCCTTCCTTACATGTATTTATAGCATTTCCCATGTCCTCCGTGCACTAGAGGATGGGAAAGGTCATGGAAGATAAGAGACACTACAATCCTTTTCAATTATGGGACTGTTCGTTTCAAATTTTATTTTTAGACAGACCACCACCCAATGCAAATCGCAATCACAGGACCACCACCCAATGCAAATCGGCAATCACAGGACCACCACCTTAGTTGGGCAGTGCTTACAGGACCGCCACCCTGGTTGGGTTGTGGTTCGACAAACATCACTCTGCACGGGCGGCAGTTATGTTAAAATACAAACATAACCTCCTTTTCTCCATTTTCTTTCTTTGGTGCTGGATGATCTGATGAAGTAGAGTCATTTTGGATCCCTATGGATCAGTGATATATGCTTTATGCTACATCATCACACTTTCTATCATCCTACTCATACATTTTGTGATATACGCTTTATGCTACATCATCACACTTTTTATCATTTCCATCCATATATTTCATGATATACACTTTATGCTACATCATCAAGCTTGTTGGATATCTTCCTCACATGTTTGGTGATATACACTTTAGGCTAAATAACCACATGTTCTACCACCTCATCAATTTTACTTTTTCACATTCAATCCTACACATCACACGACGACTTACAATCACCATCTTTCTTCTGCACACAATTCGGACCATTTCCCAATGATGCACTCTCATTTACATTCATTCTTGACTATCGAGGGCATAAATAAATGAACCTCATTAGATACATTTCCATCCACCCTAAGCACACCTCTCCTATCATTCACACTTTGTAATCCATTCCACCTCATCCAAAACATATTGCATATCTTGGTCACATTTACTCTTGCTTATATTTACTTGTTGCATGTCCATCTTATTACACATGCTAGATAGATATCTTATATGTCATTATCTTTTATCATACACACATGCACGTTCACTTACTTTTCTAGTAGTGATCATAGATTATAAAGCTCCATTACACTCGGTAGGGATGCTTGGCACAAAAACCTATTACCAGTCCCATATAGTCTCCTGGGGGCATCAACTTTCATACATTACAGGTGTTATTGTTTCATTTTATGTCCATAGCGCATTAATTTATTGACTTATACACGCTTTGACATTATTTTTTATCTTTCTAACGTGTTTTTGGTCGTTCAAATGTGCACATGTGTCTCGTATCTAGAAAAATCGAGTTGTTTGAGACAACAATGGAAACATCTCTAAGTTGTGGGACCTTGCGTGCTTGAGACGAATCTTCGAGAGAAGGTCGGTTCCTCTACCCATTTCTACCGCTAATACTACTCCTAATGTAGAAAGTAAATCCTAAACTAAGTGAGCCAAGGGACCATGGATAGAAGGATATGCGAAAGGGGAAATCCTAAGCTAAGGAAGGTGATAGTGCAAAGGAAACGTTTAATCACTCTCCACGAGGGTGAAGGAAATAGAAAGGGCGTGGGAGAAGAGGGGCGAACGGCGTGTGCCACAGATCAACATGCGAGCTCGGCCTTCCAGGTCGCACAACACATGAGCATGGGAGCTGCAAGCATGCAAGCGAGAGGAAACACATAGCATACCAAAAAATGTAAACAAAGAGGCGAGATGCAAGACAATGAGACAAGGGCAGACATATGTGACACAAAACCTGATTTTATTGCTAAAGGGATGCACAATCATTTACATTCACGACAGGAGGTGATAATACATTGCAGAGACCAATTCAAGGTTTGAAACTCATGAGAAGTCAGACACCATTTTAGTATGGTTTCATTACAATAGAGAGGATCCATTGAAATGAGAAATGCTCTTACATTTAAAGAATAAGGAAGAGAGAATTGAAGGAGAAAGGGAGGAAACTCGGATTCATATCTTCAACCACCAACAACAAGTGATAAATGCATGCAAACCACCTATAATGTTGTCAAACGCACCTTCTCGAGTCGGTTTGGCATGTAGAAGAAGGAAGAAGGCCAAATCTACATAAATCTAGGTGGTTAGAGTGATTAGATGTGTGTATTGATGATCAGAATGACGTTTCCCTATTTTATGTCCATTTAATCCTACCTAAATCTAACTTTGAAAATTCCAATGTGTAGCTGATGTCAAAGAACTTCCAAATGAGACTAGGTGTGCGGGAATCGAAACCAATCATAGCAAAAGTTATGGTCATCGAAGTCTATAAGTTGCTCTAACACGCAATGACACATGGCAAGCATTGATTGATCGAAGAAATCAGCCAACTGTTGATTTTTTTGTCTTTTCCTATATGTGTCATGTACTTAGGTTGGTTGTCAAGATTTAGCACATTATTGGTGTGCTATGATAGGTTACATGCAGGCACACTCAATCGTTTGAGAGAATGACATGACACAAAATGACATAGAAGAAGGAACAAAGATGCACACACAAAAGGATGAGGCGCGGAGGAAAACAGAAGGAAGGCACACGTAATGGTAACACACACAGGAGGAATAGGAAAAATAGTTAAGGAAGAGACGTATGGTCAAGGCATAACTATTACAAAAGTAATGTATAGGGCATGAGGAAAGGGCGCGCGAGGATGCCAAGGACTTAGTTGATTTATGAAACAAATATAGGGCATATACGAAGGGTGAATGCATGGGTGCACAAAGAGTGTGTGTAAAAGGGAGAATATGGAGGGAAGTATGCGAAGCAATCACGAGAGAAAGTAAAAGAAAAGGGGAGTAAAAGTAAGAAATAAGGTGCGCGAGAAGAACTACAACCAAGTGAAATGTGCCAGGAGAAAACTTGAGTGTGCGTAACTGAAATGTGAAACATCGTAGTCAGAATAAAATATAAGTTGTCTAAAACTTGGGAGAGTTATTTGGGTCAACACGTGCTAACAAAGTGTGCTTCATGTGTAACATTTTTATGCAATATTATTTGCTTCCATGGTTATTTATTAAATTGTTTGTCATTTTTATCACCGTATGCTCTTGTTTGCGGGATTTTCCCTTTGTCTTGTGTGCACACTTGTTTTCTTAAGGCCATAATGGCCTTTATTGTCTTAACATCGTGAGTGATGTCCTATGTGTTGATCTGTGTTTCCAACTTCCTATCCAGGTGAGTGTACGAGTAATCAAGAAACATGAAACCACGTCGAGTATACAAGGGTTTAGTACCTTGGAGATGGAGATGGATGATACGGGCGCAAAAAAAGTAGATGCATGATATCAAGAAGCTAGATCTACAAAACTAAACCAAGATAAGATTAGAACACAATATGCGGGGTTTCCTAGATGGTACCGGTTCCAAGAGGATTTCAACTCCCTTGGAGGATGTCAACCCTTGTGTTAGATAAGATAATAATAGATTGTGAACAGTAGTAAAAATGACAAGCAACTGAAATAACAAGAGTACTTAGCTTATGTCCTGCTATGGAAATGAACCGGGCATCAAGATGGCAAGATAAGAGACACTATCAAAGCTTTCTCCTTCAAATGGGTAGAACTTAGTTAAGCTCTTTCTTCTCTTCTCTAGGCCTAGGTATCTCCAGGTCTTCTTAAAAATATCTCCTCCTTCTTTTCGGTCCTTTTTTTCTTTTTTCTTTTTCTTTTTTAAATATATCCTCCTTGAAATATGGGGAAAACCCCATATTTATAGCTTAGATATGAGACTAAAATGCAGGTTAGATGATACCCAGGGTGTAGTAAAGTAACCTGAGTTAGGGATATGATGTGATCAACGTGGGTCCCATATTTTGACTTATTAGGCAAATTGGGGGACATGATTTGAATGGGGGTGAGATAAAGATTTTATTTTAAAAAGAATATGTCGGAGATATGCATTATGAATTAAATAATTTGTGAGAGATGGGGATGATTCCAAAAATTAAATTATCAAATGGGTCCATATGGAGCCCATTGATAATCAATCAAATAATGTGGGTAAATAAATAATATTTTATTTTATTTAAGGAAAAGAGATGCGAGAATAGAATAGCGTGCATGTGAAATGTCGAGAGGAGCGCTATACCAAAAATAGGTGTCTACATTTGCCCCTTTTCGTTGAGTGGTTTGCGATAGTAAGCCACGAGACAAAAACAAAAAAGGATTAGATGAAAGGTGTGTCTGAGGATGGATGAAGACATGACCAAAGGCAAGATGCCTCAAGCAAAAAAAAGATTGCAATAAAAAAAAAGTATGGTGGTGACTCCAATATCACATCGGTAGAGGACAATTGCGGTCTCAATGGAGACAGATGATAATGTTCTATAGACCAATGAGTGGGTGAAGACCATTGCAGTATGGATGTAAACCAAGATGACCAATGGGTCATAGGAAAACATCAAAATATGTGCAACTAAATGTGAAATATGTGCGCAATCCTTTGTTTGCGGGATTATGTGAAAAATCATGCGTCCATAAAAGGGACGTGGATGAAGACAATGATGCCCCAACACAGGGCACGAGAAAGACACAAAGTGAGTTATATACGCCGACAAGTACAAGAATGAAAAAGGTGCCCCATGATAGGGCACGAAGATGACATAATGGGAGATGGATATGTAAATAAAATTCCCCAGGGGGAATAACCATAAATGTGCATATGATGAGAAGATAGGATAAAAGGGTGAGATAGAATGCCCTAAAAGGGTGATAAATATGATGGCAATCATGTTTCATAGGAAAGATGCATAAGTGTTAGCAAATTAGAAGGTGAAGAAGACAAAAATTCTTGTGTCTTTGGTAAGTGTGATAGAAATACTTTTGTGACAAAACAAAAGTAGAGAAAATATTCAAGGAAGAGAACAAGATTAGATAGGTGATGGTCGTTATGGTATCTTCCAAGACAAAAATGTCAAAAGAAGATGGGAAGAGATTCTTAGAAATGGATATGATGATGTCCTGCAAGATGACCTGCGAAGATAAAAGATGTGACAGGGGGTTCTTAAAAAAAAAAGAGTTCAATGTGGCAAAGAGAAGAACAAGAACGGTAATGAAAGGGATAGATGGTGATACATAAATTGAGAGAAACATCGGCATTGACTATGAATTCCAAATCTAAGGGATGTTGAGAAAGAGAAAAGGGAATAGACAGGAGGATTGGTTGATTATGAGAAGAGAAAGAAAGAGTGAATATGAAGGTGACAAGGATATGGAATAGAGGAATGGAGACGAAGGAGGAGAAAATAAAGAGTGAAAGGGGAGGAAGAAGATAACAAAGAAGGATTATAGAGAAAGGGGGAAATGAAGAAGGACAAACAAAGAGAAGACAAGAAAAGAATAGAGCAGAGGATGAAATTATGAAAAAGGGAGAGAGTTATTCAAGATGAAAGGTGTGATGAAGGATGGAGCAGAGGAAAATAGAGAGGTAATGGAAAATGAAAGAGATGATAGAGCAAAGAAAATTGAAGGAAACATATCATAGTGAGGAAATCCAAGGAAAATAATATGGAACTGACCGCATGGAAATGCATGTGGATGATGAGATGATAAAGGAAATGGGATAACGTTGAAGAGTCAGGTTTTGATGGGGAAGTAAGGAGGAAGTGCAAGGTAAAATGGGGAAAAGGATGATGTAGAGGAAGTAAAATAAGATAAAGATCAGAAAGGAGGAGAAGACAATGAAGAAAATTATGTAGATGGAAGGGAACCAAGAATGAATATATTTGGTAAAGAGTGAGAAGCATAAGGAACATAAAGAGAAACTTGAGGGAAGGAATGACATCGATTGGAAAAGAAATGGAGATGCATGAGATGAGGATATGTTGATGATGAGAAAATAGAGAGAAGGTGTATGATGAAGACAGTGAAGAAATTGGCAAGGAAGAATGACAGATAGAGAGGTGGTGAGGAAAAAGAAAGGATGGGATAGGAGAGGCAATGCCAGTGAATGGATGTTAGGAGAAATCCACCGATAATGATCAGTAGGAAAATATGGGACAAAAGATGAGACAAGGCAGAAAGTAAACGAAGAATGGGAGGGGGAACGCCAATGAAGGGATGTTAGGAGAAGTCCTTCGATAATGATCAGAGGACACAGAGGAAGGAAGGAATGAAGATAGAATGGAGGAGGTCAAAGAAAAGGATTCAACTATGTAGAATGGGGATGAGTGATTTTTAGGAGAAGTCCATTGATAATTCTTAGCATGGAAATAGAAGAGGAAGATGAAATAATGTTAAGGGAAGATCAATGACAATGATGGGTAAGTATGGGGGTAGATATGTGGGAGAAATCTAGAAGATGGAGTGAAAAGAGTAAAGAAAGGAGGGATAATGATGTGTAGGAAGATGAAGGTGAGGAGAGGATGCAGTGGATGAGAATGAATGAGAGAAAAATGAAGAAACAAGACATGAAATGAATGGAGAAGCAACGGTTAAGTAAGATTACCCAGCGACGGATGATGGAGATGAAAAAGGGACTAGTAGGAAGTGGTGTTTGCGAGAATGAAAGAGGAGGTGAGAGGATGTGATGATGGGGAATGCCGAGAAAATGTAGATGGAGAGAATGTGGGGTAGTGGGGGAGTGCAGGATGAAAAATCATGCTTAAGAGAGACTCTTAAGTAAGATCGCCATGCCGCAGGAGGATTTAAGTAAGATCACCAAACTAACAGTGACAATATGGAAGATAAAGACAACATTGTATTAGATGCAGGTGTGGAAGGGTTGGTTAGAATGAATGGATATGATGAGAGGCGGAGACAGAAGATGAGGAAGAGATGATGGGAGATGGAAGGATCAAATGACCAACCATTCTTAAGAGAAACTCTTAAGTAAGATTTCCTACGGAGATGGTTAAGTAGGATCGCCAAACCGAAGAAGAAGAAGAATGATGAAAAGACTAAGCAATGTATACCAAAATGGAACAAGAGATGAAAGGAGGTGATAACAATGTGATAACAAGGAAACATAAGAGTGTGACATGAATGGATTGAGGAATATATGTAGTGTAGATGGAGAGTGTAAGGGAAATCCTTAACGGGATGCCCACGTGGTGGTGGTGATGATGCAAGAGTGTTAAGCGGAAAAGGAGGAGTGGAAAGATGTTTGTGGTGGTGATTGTTGTCTATTGAAAGAGGAAATGGTGGAGAAGCTTCTACAGTGGGAGGATCTAAGGAAGAAGATATACCTTAACTAAGGTTCTCTGGCTATATGGATGGTTAAGCAAGATTGTCAAACTGAAAGTGGAAGAGTAAAAGAGAAACTCAAGAGGAAAGACAAGTAAGATATTTGGCGTCGTGCAAGGGGATAGAAAGGTGAGAAGGATGATGTGGAGACAAATGGTGATGAGTGGACATGGAGAGCGAGGAGCAATGGATCAAAGATGGTGTTGAACATGTTGAGAGATAAGGAGTTTAGGATAACAAACTTGCCTTGAGAAGGACCCTCAAGTAGGATTCGCAAATTGCACGATGATCAAGTAGAATTCACAAACCAAAGAGTGTATTTGCAAACACATTCATGGAGATGATGGATAGATATAAAATTCATAGTGTGAAATTTGATGTGATTTTTATAAAAGATGATTTAGATGAGATGAATGGAACATAGTTGTAGCAAGGGTGTATAGGGAAACTATGTTTGAATTGATTGGAGATAAATAAGAAAGGGGACCACTCAAAGCATTACACTTGTAGCCAATAGTAGGTGTTAATACATAACCAACAATAGTTAGTTATACCAAAAGATCATGAGGGAAATATGGATGAAAGATGCTCATAATCCTAATGTTGACATGAAAAAGGGATCAAGATGTGACTTGTACATGGGAAGAGGGATCTCCAAAGTGGTGTTCCTTAAATCTATGCCCCAACTTTGGTAAGGGAAAAAAAATAGCATAAAGTTGATCAATGCGGGAAGCTTTTGGAAAATGTTGATAAAGGAAGGTTGATCAATGCGGAAAACCTTCCAGATGCCATAATAATAGAATAGCCATCCTTCGAGGGTATGGTCTACTTTATACATAATATAGATGACAAGAATAATATGATAGCCATCCTTCAAGGGATCGGTCTATTTCTTTTGATTTTGCTTGGATTTTGATTTGTATACTTTTTTTTTTATTTGCATGAACAACTTGTCCTTTGAGGATCAGTCTATTTTTATATATATATTTTTTATTTTGCCTTTTACATACATGAAGTTGAGCTTCACATGGGGAGAGCTAGGAATAGCTAAGTAAACCACTTAAGAGGGGATAAGGAATGTACAAGAGACACTCTAGGACCCTTTGCATGGCTGCAATAGGAGAATGAGAAGATAATGGATGTAATGGTTACGAGATCACATCAAAGTAGTGAAGGCGGACCACATAATTTAGATTATTACAATGACAAATGGAAGGGGCTAAAGATGGCAGAACAATCTAAGGATGTAACTAAGTTCTCATTGGTAGATATGCTAACAGTAGATTGGTCGCAAGTGCAATGCATTAAGAGGCCCCATTTCTAGTTTACCACCATGAGAGGGAAAACAATGTAGTTGCAATAAGATGAGATGATAGCTAAGCAGGAAACAAAAACTATGTCCTGAAGGAAACAAACATATGACCACAATGGTGGATTTAGATGAAAATAAATGATGATGCCCCAAGAGAGATATAAACATAGAAGGACAAACATGGCCGCACATGAGGGCTTGATGAAATAAATGATGTCCCAAAAGAGACACACATATAGCCATAATGGTGGACTTCAAAATAGACGATGCCCCAGAAGAGACACAAATATAGAAAAAGGTCCCTCAATGGAGAGACAAACATGGCCTCAAAGGAGGGCTTTAACAATGAAAAAATGATGCTCCCAAAAGGAGCATAAACATAAAATAATAAATATTGCCTCAAAGGAGGGATTATGAAATAAAAAGATGTCCCAAGGAGACACAAATACAACCACAATGGTGGACTTTGAAATAGATGGTACCCCGAAAGACACAAATAGAGCCACAAAGGTGGACTTAGAAAAAAGGTCCCTCGATGGAGAGAAAAACATGGCCTCAAAGGAGGGCTTGATATGAAAAAGATGATACTCCCAAAAGGAGCATAAACGTAAAAGAAAAAATATGGCCTCAAAGGAGGGCTTATGAAATAAACGATGTCCCAAAGGGGACACAAATATAGCCACAATGGTGGACTTCGAAATAGATGGTGCCCCAGAAGAGACACAAATGTAGAAAAAAATGGTCCCTCAATGGAGAGACAAACACGACCTCGAGAGGAGGGCTTCAATGAAAAATGATACTCCCAAAAGGAGCACAAACATAAAAGAACAAATATGGCCTCAAAGGAGGGCTTATGAAATAAATGATGTCCCGAAGGAGACACAAATATAGCCACAATGGTGGACTTTGAAATAGATGGTGCCCCATAAGAGACAAAAATATAGCCACAAAGGTGGACTTAGAGAAAAAGGTCCCTCAATGGAGAGACAAATATGGCCTCAAAGGAGGGCTTCAATGAAAAAGATGATACTCCCAAAGGAGCACAAACATAAAATAACAAATATGGCCTCAAAGGAGGGCTTAGAATGAGATGATGATCTGGATATAATTAATTTAGATTGGATGGATATGAAGAAAGGTAGATAAAACAATGTCAAAGATGAAGTCCCCTAGTAACAAGGGATTTGTACAGATGATGTGTTCAAGGGCGAGGGAAGATTATTCTCCCAACAAGTTAAATGTGAAGGAGGTAAAGGATGTCGAAAGAGCTTAGATGAGATTGTTTTATATTTGGATGGGGTAAATGATCGGAGACCACAAGTGTGTTTAGTAAGATAAGTGGCATTGATGAACAATGGCGGGCATTCCTTAGGAGGAATGACATGGGCTGGATGAATATTAAGGGATGATGTGGATGGAGGGATCATGGGAGATCTGACAAATGGGATATGGATTGGATTCAAGGTGGATGAAGAAGGAACTTTCCCTGAATGAGGAAATCATCTTTCTCAATAAGGTTGTGGATGATTGACCGAAAGGCCTTACAATGTTCGATGTCATGGCTTGGGGTATGATGATAAGCACAACTACAATTAGGATTGAACCATGATGGCTTGGGACCATAGGGATTAAAGGCTTTAATAGGAGGAAGTTTGATGGCAGATGTTCGAGTTAAATGTCGAAAGATATTTGCATATGACCCCATTGAAGTGTCATGGGGAAGGTAACTTTTGTGGGTTTTGATAGGATGTCTCAACTTAGAGTTAGGAGAAAACATAGATGTAGATTGGATGTGTGAATTTCATGTTTTGGAGGACAAATCAAATTTGGTTGAAGGATGATATTGTTTGGATGTGGATTGATTATTGCAAGATGTCGTAGATGGAAAAATGATCTGACATGGATGTTGTGGCATTGGATTGTTGAGAAGAGGAAAACTGGATGTTTTGTGTGGATGTGTAGGGAGAGTCGGGGATGTTTTCCCCGAGCCTTAGACTTCAACCGAGAAGATTTACCTTTAGCAGGGATGACAATAATTTCAACCGAGGATCTGATAGCGGTGGTGTGGTTATTAATGGAGAAACTGTTCTAAAACAAGATGAAGATGTTAATGAAGAGATAGGTGTTTGTATGATGCGATTAATGATATCTATGTGAGACATGGATTGTTTCGATTTTGGCATGGAAAGAGATGATTTTGTAGAGGGAGAAGGTAAAATCATCTTTATTTGATTTAGGTGGATGTGTTGGTATAGTAGGTGATTCAAGGGGTATATTTGATAGGGTTGCTGATTGAGAGATTTGGTTGGTGTGATAGAAGGATTGGGTAAAGAGTATTGGGGTATACTAGGTGATGTGGCCATGGGAAAGGTTGTCAAGGTAGAGCTAGGTGGATTTGTTGATATGATAGGTATAGGGGTAGCTGGGATAGATAAAGATGTAGGCATTTTTGGAATATGTGGAGATGTGAGTGATGTGATAACCGATGGAGTAGACCTTATAGGTATGGGTAATGCAACAAAATGCAGGGAGCATTTTCGGATGTATAGAAGTAGAAGAGACTAGTTGTTTCATAGAATGTTATGGGGTGAAGAAATAGATGGGAGAGATGTAGGGATATGTGGGGATAGTTTAGTTGGGGGTTGAAATAAGTGATGAAGATGAATCTAATGTGGTAGATTGGGGTGTATTTGAAATGGTGAAATGGATGATATAGTTGAATTTGATGTGGATGTGGCAAGGATAGGAGAAGGTACAGGTTCAAGATAGGTAGTGAAAGTTGATGTAGGTGTGATAGGTTCTGAATAAGAGGTGGGAATAATGTCCACTATGGGAACATGTGGAGTTGGTGACAATATGGGATCTTGATTGATAGTGTCAACCATACAAGCATTTGATAGTTGAGATGTAAAGGGGGTGACGTGATTCATTTGGTGGTTGATTAGTTTGTGTAGTGGAAGTATCAATTTGGATATCCCCTTGATTTACAAGTTGTTGGACACGATCTTTGAAGGAACGACATCTCTCAATGTCATGACCTTTGACTCGATGATATTTACAAAAGTGGGCCTCGTGATACCAAATAGGCTTGGCTTGCGAGTTGTCTACGGGTCGTATGGGAGGCAGTTGGATAGAGTTTACGCTCATCAACTTATCAAATACATAATTGTATGATTCTCCTAAAGGAGTGTAGTTGGTTGTTGATTGAGGAGATCGTTGTTGAGACCATGTGTTTGGTGTAGATGGGGATGAGGGTTCAATGACCACAGTGTTGGCCGCAGTCTTGAACTTCGTCATTATGTGTGAATAGTTTGGTGGATTAAATTTTTGATTTAGTTGAACTTAGTTTAAGATGATCCTTGCTCAATGGCACGGTTTCGAGCTTGTAAGCCATTGTGAAAGCTTCATCAAAGGTTTGGAATGATTGGATCTGCAAAGTGGATGATATATGTTTGGCACACGAATGCGAGAATAAGTCGATGAGTTCAGGTTTGTGGGATAGTGAAGGATAGTTGATTTATAACAACATGCCATCGTGTGACAAAGTCGGAGATGGGCTCATTTTCATATTGTCGAATGGTATATAGATCAATGATAGTGGTCTTGCGTGTGATATTGATAGAAAAGTGTTCTAAGAACAACTGTGCAAGTTGGGTGAAAGAGAATATGGAATGTCATGGGATATTGTGGTACCAGTCCAACCGAGACCAGAGACAAAGACATAGGGAAAGTGTGAAGAAGTAAATCATGATCATGCGCAATAAGACAACATGCGTGTTTAAATGTGAGGAGATGTTGTTGGGGATCTTCTTTATTATTGAACTTATTAAATGTAGGAAGTTTCCAACGAGGAGGATAGGGTTTGATTGGAATCGACGGATGAATCGGTTCATTACAAATTGTTCATAGGATAAGGTGTTCTTGGGTGGTACGGTAAGGATTTCTAAACTGGCTAACCGATTCATTAAGGCATGAATTGAATCACTCGAGGTGTTGTAAGGTTGATATTGGATTGGTTGTGTGGTTTGAAAAGTAGTTTGATAAGGCAAATGATGTGTTTGTGGGTGTGTGGGTGTTTGGTGAAGCGTCTGATAAGGTGGTTGATAAGTTTTGTGGATAGGATGTTTGCGGAATGGTTTGATAAGATAATTGATTAATTTGTGGATATGTAGATGTTGGAGGAGTTACTTGGCAAAGACTAACATGTGTCATAGGTTGGGATTGTTGCATAGGTTGACTTTGAATAATAGGAATATGGTGTGTTCGTTGAAGCTGGGTAGGTTGTTGTGGTAGATGATAAGTAGGGATATGAGTGTTAAGGGGTTGAGACTGTTGGAGCATAGGATGGGTAGGAATGTAGGTATTCAAAGGCTAAGATTGTTTGATGGGCATACTAGTGGCGGATGAAATAGAATTGACAAAAAGGGATGTGGGTGGAATGTGATCCACCAATTGAGGAGATTGGGAGGATTGAGAGATTGTAGGAGATTTTGGAGTAAGAAGTCATATATGGGGTTAGGAGGAGATTTGAGTGTATCTAGAGGAGCAGGAGATGGTGGTGTGATCGATTTAGGAAGACTAGCTTGATGAGAGATATGAGGGTTGGTGTCAAGGTGGGGAGAATTTTGTATGACATGGTTCTCATGAGGTGAGACCATGGAGACTGGAGATTGGGTGACCGAAGGTGGTTTTGAGTTTAGAATCTTGTTGGGTGAGATCATCAGAAGAAGTAACTTTATTGGATAGAGCAGATTGTTTGTTTGTCTCGATTTGGGAGAGAGCGACAATAGGTGTGAAATAGAGAAACATTTGTTTATGTATGTTGTTGACAAATAAATCAAGCAAAAAAAAATTTTAGCATCATGATTAATTTAGAGGATGTGAACAGAAAAGAAAAGTAGGTAATAAAGGTGCCTAAAGAAGTCTAAGGCTGGTTTCAGAGTATTATGGATTGGGAGATGTCGAGATGGTTTCTGTTGGGTGTTTAGGTCCCAATCAATTAACCAGGTGAGAGGAATGTTTTGGATGTGTTAATTATGTTTGTGCAGTCTCAGGCAGTGTGTGATAAGTGAAATGCAAAGAGTTAAATTCTTTTACTTAAGCTATGTGATCGAGGCAGGATGCAGAAGGTTCATTTTAAACCAAAATGAAATGTGACGTTCGATGTATACAAGACACTCAGGAAAGGGAAAGTTTGATGCAAAAAAGAGAAAATAGAGAAAAATGAGAAATACCTAGAGAATCACTTTTCCTGGTTATGTGATTGTACTTGATGATGGTGTTTTTAGAAGAGCGATCGTGGCCTAAAACACTGGTACCCTAAAATGGCACCGTTTAGAATTGCAGATGAGGCTAATAAGTTTCTTTTTTTTTTTATTTTGCAAAGCAAGTGATATCTAACGACGTTGTTGGATGATCGTGAATTTGTTGATTTCACCTGGAAAATAAAATAAATATAATTAGTTGATATGGTTAAGAAAGAAGATATAGATGTTATCAAAAGGCTACTTCGCAAAAAGAAGCAAGATAATAATAATGAAACTAATTAAAAAAAAAAAGTTATAGATCGATGTTCATATACAATGAAAGGAAATAAGCTATGAAAGCTATTAATAAACTATAAACGATTAAATGTTATAAATAAACTATAAAACTATAGTTTATTAATAGACTATAAACTAAAGACTGATTTTCTTATTAAAATAAATGATTAAAGAAATATGAATTAAATAAACATATAAAACAAACAACAAAATAAATGATTAAATGCTAAGATATATTATAAACTATCCATAATAATAATAATAATAATAATATAATAATACAAAAACTATGAAATGGATCTAATGAAAAGAATTTGGAGTAGATTAATCGATTCAAATTTGAGGAATGCATCTAGTCTTGAAGTGGAACAACACGGGCATTTTATAGATTGTGGATGGTGTCTATGCAAAAGTTGGATTATTTTTAGTCAAAAATGCAAAAGTGTCTCAACTTTACTCACCCACATGTGCGGGACCAACAAATTGACTTCCCACCACCAAGGGGTCATTCCATGTGGGGAAGAGTGTTTCCAAAAGACAGATCAATTTATAAAGGTGATGGATCGTTTTGATGGAAAAGCAAACCAAATCAAATCTGTGTTTGTAGGAACAACAAAGTCAAAAGTTGAATCTAGGACGGGTAGATGGAAACTAGTTAGTTATGTTGCATATGGACGTGACTCTTCACATGATGAATGATATAAAAATCAAGAAATATCTAATTAGCCATGGTGCTACACGCACTATTTATTGTATTGTAGAGAATTGTAAGCCCATTGCCAAATTGTATCAGAATTTTATAAAACAGACTATAAATGATTGCTAAATAATTTCGTTAAAGCGCATGTACAGTCAGTAGATTATATTACTAAATGCGTTCTAAAGAATTGGAAATCATTCACATTAAAGAGATCTACAGTCACTACAACAAAGCTTGCGTGAAGTTAACACTCAGTTGGATGCCTCAAAGGGTCAGAATCGTGTAATGTTTATACCTGCAATGTGAAAGAATTGTAAGTCGACTACTAAAAGGATATTGTATAGTTGAACGTAGTATTTCTATGTTTTTTTGTTTCATGCTATTGATTTCACTAGTGCTTTGGAGAATAGAGGAGGATCTGGGATTATAAGAGTGAATTTTACGGGGTTAGATAGGGAGGTGAAATATCTCAACGTGGGAAGGATCTCAGTCGGCGTAGGAGAGAGCTTCAGGTGGATGGGGATACATGAGAGAGAATGTAGAGATCTGTGGGAAACACGAGAAGATGATGGTTCAGTGGCAGTGAGGAGAAGTGTGGATGGGAGATGGGATGGGAAGAGGAGAGTGGGATAAAAGGGAGACGGGGAGCAGAGAGGGGGATGGAGATTTGGATCGATGGAGGGAACGAGTGGGGTGAATAAGAGAGGGAGGGAGGAAGGAAAGGAAAGATGCGGTGAAGAGGCGAGAGTTGAGGAATCTCATGGGGAGAAGAAGTGGTGTGGACGAGTGGGTGAAGCTAGAGTCGAGGAGAGTGGAGAGGAGAGGAGGTCGAGGATGGTTAGGAGATGTGGTGGAGATCACAAGTAAGGTGGAAGGAGATAAGGAATTCGGGATTTGTGGATGGTGAGGTAGGATGGGGAGATTGAGTGGAAAAGGAGCTGGAGCAAGGAAGGAGATGGGGGCTCGTGGGAGAGAATGGCGGTGAGGATGGCTCGGTGAATAAAGGAGATAACTCAAGAGTGAATTGGGAGCGTGGTGGTTGGAAGCAAGATGGGGTGAGTGGAGAGATGGGTGGAGAGAAGAGAGAGGTGTGTGTGAGGAGATAAGAAGATGGCAAACTCGGTGTGTGGGATGGAGAGTAGCGCGGAAGGAGCTCAAAGAGTGGAGTCATATTGCAAAGTGGCTGAGCGGGAGATGGTGGTGAGTCGGTAGGGAGTTGACAAGGGAGTGAGATGGTTAAATGGCTGAGGAGAGAGGTGGTGGATGGGTCGTGTGGGTTGAGAGTTGGGATGTGGGGTAGCTTAGGATAATAACAATATTTTTTTAAAAAAATTGATTTTATTTTAATTTTTTAATCATTTATTTAATTAAATATAAAAAATGAATTCTATAGTACACGTAAAACAAGAACAAAACTATGATTTTTTTTGTTTAAAAATCAAATGAATATGGACTATTGCAAAGACTATAGATTCTTATAATTGCGAAAAACAAGATCTATATCTATGGTACAACTAAGACCACAAAAAAAAAGTCAGAGAATACGATTATTTTTTGGATTTTGTTCCCCATGCGAGTATAACCTAACATATGAATTTTATTTTTATTTTTATTTGGGTAGGATTATGTATTTAATAATAAAACTAAACTTGAGACTAAATACCAAGCCAGTTAAGCACAAGAAGAGTACTTACCTTGAAGACGACACAAACCTCTGCTACAGACAAAAGATAACACCAAACCTACACGAGGTGAATAAAAGAAAAAAACAAACAAATATGACCAGATCTTGGATCTGGTCCCACTGGCGTGCCAAATGTTGATCTATGTTTCCAGCTTCTTGTCCAGATGAGTGTACGAGTAATCAAGAAACACGAAACCACGTCGAGTATACAAGGGCTTAGTACCTTGGAGATGGAGATGGATGATACGGGCGCAAAGAAAGTAGATGCATGATATCAAGAAGCTAGATCTGTAAAACTAAACCAGATAAGATTAGAACACAATATGCGGGGTTGCCGATGGTACCGGTTCCAAGAGGATTTCAACTCCCTTGGAGGATGTCAACCCCCGTGTCAAACAAGATAATAATAGATCGTGAATAGTAGTAAAAATGACAAGCAACTAAAATAACAAGAGTACTTAGCTTATGTCCTGCTATGGAAATGAATCGGGCATCAAGATGGCAAGATAAGAGACAATGTCAGAGCTTTCTCCTTCAAACTGACAAAACTTAGTTAAGCTCTTTCTTCTCTTCTCTAAGCCTAGGTATCTCCCTTGGTCTTCTTAAAAATATCTCCTCCTTCTTTTCGGTCCTTTATATATATATATATCCTCCCTTGAAATATGGGGAAAACCCCATATTTATAGCTTAGATATGAGACTAAACTGCAGGTTAGATGATACCCAGGGTGTAGTAAAGTAACTTGAGTTAGGGATATGATGTGATCAATGTGGGTCCCATATTTTGACTTATTAGGCAAAGTGGGGGACATGATTTGAATGGGGGTGAGATAAAGATTTCATTTTAAAAAGAAGGTGTCGGAGATATGCATTATGAATTAAATAATTTGTGAGAGATGGGGATGATGCCAAAAATTGAATTATCAAATGGGTCCATATGGAGCCCATTGATAATCAATCAAATAATGTGAGCAAATAAATAAGATTTTATTTAATTGTGCATCATATACGTGAATCACACCCCATACAGAGTTACACACAACACAAGACTCGATGACAACACGCTTTCAATTTTGGACAAGGATCGAATAATACTTGGGTCCTTAGTACAATGGTATTTCTGGATGCTTGAAACTAGGGGGCAACACAACGGCCTTCCCTAAGTACTAGTAAATGGGGGCAATTACACAGTTCTTCAACATGTCATAGAGGATTTTGATAGGGCAGAGAGTCCTTTAGCACTGGGCATTTACACAATGACTTTTACAAGGTAGAGAGTCCTTAGCACATACACACCATCTGCAATGGTGTTTTACACAGCAGGAAGTAGTTAAAGGTTGGCGGACAACACTAGACAATTCTCCCTACACTTCTTCCATTACATTGGCATGAGATATTCTCAAAAATCAATCGTCGATGTCATCTTCAAGATCCTTTCTACACCCTTTTTCTCATCACAGATTAGGCACACATGTTTCTTTTTCACATTTTACACTTTACATACTTTCCTTACACATTTTTTACATATTTTGATCATATACATGCGTATTTGACTACTTGTTGGCTTCTCTTTTCAGGTCCGTACGTATGGGAAGCATTAGTCAAACATCACCACAATACAAAATCACACACGTTGACGTTGACAACAAGTACATCATAACAACTACACATGTGTTCTCCGCCCTAGGTTCATTTTCATCACTTTTTCACTTTCTCCTCCTTAGCATCCATGCTTCACATTTTTATCACTCCACACTTTGTCTAGTCCCTCGACACATTTTCTACATGGATATTAGGTACACATCTCTATCTACTTTATGTTTTCAAGATTTCCACTCACCAACATAAAGTGGGGGAAAATTTAGACACAAATTCACGCCTTTAGGTAATTATCTAGTCGTGATCTTACATACTACTATTCATAGTAAGAATGGTACTAATTAACCCATGTATTTGACCACCTTTATTTCCTTTCTTTCACTTTTCTTGGTCTTACACTTTTACTTTCTTAGTCTATCTTTTCATACTTCATAATTTATCATCCCGACACCAACGCCTAGACCAGACATCATTGCCAAGCGCCTTCGTCCAATTTGGGTGCCCTTGTCATATTTGTATTTTACTCACACTTTTTGTATCCTTTCTAGTCATTTGAGCATCTACTATCTCCACCTAAGGTTGCATCCATCAAGACATCTAAGAGCTTCATTGCATCCATCTAGCTCCATCACAAGGGACACAAGGGTTGGTTCATCTGCATACACTTCATATGAGGAAAGTTTTTTCTATTCCATGCACACATTTACTACATGTCTTTACATCTAGCTACTTGCTCGCTATCCAAGTGCAACTGACACAAGAACAACCTAGGGAAAGATTCCACACACACACATAGAAATACAATGGGTTTGAGATGTAGTGCAACGCTCAGTTGTAAGTCCACCATTGTGGTAGTTGAGGACATTCTAACCCCTCATTCTACATCTTTCCTTTTTAGGATTTGATTTCTATTTGAGGGTTTTGTAGGTTTATTCTTCATTGCAGGTTTAATGTGACCTCAATGATCATTGTGCGAACTCATAACGACAAAAGGTGAGCATCAACAAACATTGTTTATGAGTATTTATGCAAACCTAAGCACCAAGAATTAATACCCAGTGTCCCTATCCCTCTCCAGGCGCCCCAATCTAGCTTATATGTCCAGATCTACATTTTTAGTGCTCCAATGCGATGGTCAATGCTTCAATTTTCTCAGCTTTCCAATCATATACACCTTCTACGAAATTTTGAATTAGCTAGGGCATCTTACCATTATTTGCACATTAGGGTTTCATTATTTATTACTTAGTTTACTTTGGTATATTTATGTATTTCATTATTGCATTTATTTATTATTACTATAACATCAAATTAGGCTTGTGTATTTACATTTTAGCTTGATCAAAACCCATTCCGGTATTCCTCATGAATGTGATCCATGACCCTAACTACTCCTAACATTATGTGTTATTGTATTCCCCATTCTATTACATTCACTCCATCTATGTCAAACAAATGCTTATACGAAGTTCCATTGGAGACATGCTCATACACAAGTAGCTTGTGGTAGCCTTATACACAAAATCCCCAAATGCAAGAAAGGTTTAGGTGATGGATTCACCCTATGATGTCCATCTCTACCTAGAATTTTTACTCCCTGTGATTAAGGGCTTCTCATTTATTCATGGTGATATGTCTCGATCTGATAAAATGCCCCATACATTTGTCCAAATCCTCCTTACAACAAGGATATCATGGGATAGGGGCATCACGCTACCTCCACCCCAGTGCCACATCACTATAAAGGAGTTATGTGTATATGAGTCAAGAACAAAATTTCTATAGATGAGAGTGTTTTATTTGTGTGTCAATGCATGGCTACTCCCATGTCCACAATCTATCTAATCTACATTATCAAATTGAGGAACCCTTCCTATAATAGAGACCACACCTATCGACATAATTTTATTGACTAGAAAACAAAACAAAATATTATTAGCCGATAGGCTATATAGTGTCACAAAAGGTCCCTCCTAGATTTGCTATACTTGTCTCGTGTTAGAATTTTATTTAGAAAAACACTTGGAGTAGTCAGCAGTCTGAGCACTATATCAACATCAGTCGTCACTCTTAAACTTGTTAGCTCTAATATAATCTCCCGTCCAACACTTTTTCTATCATGAGACGAAGACACATTCTTGACAACCAAAAAGGAGTGACAATCATTAAATGGGGATGAGGCAATGATTGCGTGGGAAAATTCAGTGGTCCAGGTAATGTGTCAACATCACTCGCCACTCTTAAACCTGTTAGCTCCAATAGAATCTCCCATGCATATTTGAAGTGGAGATACATGTAGGGAGTAGAGGATGTGTATGTTAGAAACCAAAGCACATGTAAACAAGATGGACTAGTAATAAGTGTTAGTAGAAAAGCTAACATGCAATAGAAGACAATGTAATAAGCAACTAGGAAGACAAGATAGACCACGAAAAGTGGGTTTTAAACATGGTACATCACTCACAATGTCACAAGACAATTAGGGCCAAAGTGGCTATAAACAAGAAAACAATAGTCAAGCAAGACATAGGGCATATATCGCAAAACAATAACAAACAATATTAAGCAAAAAGTGACAAATAGCCATGGTTGTATAGATCTTGCAAGACAAATGCTACACATGAAGCACCCGTTAGCATGTTAGAAAGATAAATAATATGTTAAAGCGTGTATATATTAGTGAAAAATAAAGTGGCAATAATGAGACGTAGTGAATGATGTAATAATAAAACTTGTAAAGTGTGATAGTAGTAAATGTAGATGCCCCCAGGAGCCTCAGTGGGATTGGTAAAAGATATAGTGTCAAGCATCATTACATCATGTGAAAAATTGTAAGATATATGCATTCACTTCTAGAGACCAAGTGAATGCGCATGTGTATATGATAAATATAATGACATACTTGAGTATCTATCTAGCATAATAAGCAAAGTGTAACATGTAAGTAGTATAAGTAAGCAATAGTAAAAGTAACCAAGATATGTGAATATTGTATGAGTGTAATGGTGTGATATGTAAGGTGTGTAGATGGTAAGAGCAACGTTTCCCCTAGTGGATGTGTATGAGATGAGGTTCATTTATAGAAACCCTCAACAATCAAGAATGAACCATAAAATAAGAGTGCGTCATCGGGTAATGGGTGTGTCACGTGTGAGTAGATGCTTGAAAAGATATGCCATGAAGAACAGGTTGTGAAGTGTGTAATGTGAGGTTTAGTGATGTAGTGTGCCCTCAACAATCAAGTGTGAACCATAACATGAGAGTGCGTCCTTAAGTAATGAATGTGTTGTGTGAGAGTAGATGCTAGAAAGATATATCATGAAGCACATAGTGTGAAGTGTGTATGCTTTGTGAGGTTCATGGATAACATAGCCCTCAATAGTAAAGTGTGAATCGTAGCACAAGATTGTGTCATCGGGTAATGAATGTGTTACATGAGAATGGGTGCTAGAAAGATATATCGTGAAGCATCGAGTGTGAAGTGTGGAGACCATTTTTTATGATGATAAGGGGGAGATGGTCATAAGTTCCTATGTGTTCTAATAAAGCATCATCAGTGTAGAATGTATCTAATGCATGCCAAGTGGAAGAAGTGGAATCATCGACGAGATTAGGATACAATAGAGTGAGGTGATGAGTGTGGGAAATATTACAAAATTTAGGGGGAGATGGGGCAGTATAGTTGATGCCTAGCTTGGTGGACTATGTGGGGATGGGAAGAGGTTTGATGATTCCCTTTCCATATTTTCCTAACTCGGTGCCAGTGAAGCCATAATGAAGCATATATTGATATCCAGGACCATATTTAGTAAAAGTGGGTGAAAAGGTGTCAGGAGGAGGGGTAGCAGGTGAATGATTGATGATGTTGTAGAAGGAAAATGGGGAGGGATCAACTAAGGCTTCATAGACCACACCTTGATATAAAAATTTAAGTTGTGTATGAAGGGTTGAGGGAACCGCATGCATAGCATGGATCCAAGGTTGCCTAAGAAGAATGTTATAATTAAGATTATTAGGCATTACATGACATGAGATAGGAAAAGTGCATGGTCCAATAGTAATGGGGAGGGTGATTGTGCCTAAGACCCATTTGGGAATGTTATCAAAGCCACAGATAGAAACAGACGAGGGAAGCAAGGAGGCTTCGGAAATGCCAATTTGGTGAAGGAATGCTAAATTAAAAATATTAAGGCCATAACCATTGTTCATTAAAGATCACTTAACCCCCACGTTATTGATGCAAACATGAATATAAAGAGGGGGATAATTATCTAAAATAGATTGAGAAGGAATTTTTGCATATGTAAAATATTTTCTTCCTTAAAAGATAATGTTGTAGTAAATTTATGATACACATATTCAGGAGAAGTATGCGAGATGAATATAAGTGTTGGACAAAAGAGATTGGATTTTAATTTGACATTAAATTTTGCCCCAAAAAAAGGTGGGGATGGAGACACTCATGGTGACATAAAGCTAGGGTATCGAAGCTAGCAACAAAGAAGGAACAAATAGTGTTCGAAGGAGGATACAGATTCACCAAATGATTTAATATAAATGGAAATTAATTTTGATTTCATAGTAACTATTGTGATGTATGATATATAAATGCTCATATATAGTAAAAATGCTAACAAACAAGCATGTAAATGTGAAACCCCAAGCAAGAGAGGGAGATAAGGAGACTTAATTGATTTCTGAGCAATATGGAAGTGATATGGGCAGGTGAGTAGCTAAAATAGACCGAGGATATTTTTCATTGATGCTCGTTGGAGCTTCAGAAACTGCACAAGATAGAAGTGCCTGGGAGAGGACAAGAGCATTTGGGCCCGGTTTCTAGATCTAGGGTGTGTCTAAATGTTACAAATATGGCTCTTTAAGGATCAGATGATGTTCATTGTCCTTTTCTATATGTCTCTATGGAGTCATTGTTTGATCTGTAAGTGTACCTATAACCTACGAGAAAGATGTTCACGTGCACATACCCACAAATCACATCAAACCTAAAAAGGAAAATGTAGGACGAGGAGTCAAACTAACTCCTGACGGTCACTTGAAGAGCGAACTTACGACCGAGCACTACACTACATCTCAAACTCCATGTAGTTATGTGTGAGTGTGTGTAATGATGCCCTAGGATGCCCTTGTACAAGTTACACAAATGATAGTGGGCTAGATATAGAATGTAGTGAATGTATAGTTTGTGTGAGATGAAATAGAATAGACTTCCCCTCCTATGTTGTATATGCAGAAGAATGCAACCCTTAGCCCTTTAATAAGTGTGCTAGATGGATGATTTGAAGTGCTCTCGTGCCTTTGGGTGCAAGCTTAGGTGATAATATGTAATGTTTAGTGTTTGGTACTTTATTTTAAAAACATAACTATGTATTTATATGATTCCCTTGTTTGAATTTCATAATTGAAAACTGAAAGGCTGACCCAAAGTAGTAAAAAGTAATTAAGAAGCAAAAGGGGTCCAAAAGGATAAGAAAAAGATAAAGAGGGACAAGGGCAACTAGAAGGACAGAGCACCTAGCACCAAAGTGTTCCATCTTGGTGTTAGTGCCTGAGGCCATAAAAGATAAAGCAGTCAAAATGTCGACAAGAGTGCAAGATGTGTAAATCTAATAAAAGTGCGAAGTCAAAGCAAAAAGCTAAAGGGAGTTGTTAATTACTACTTTTTTTCTTAGGATTCACATAAATGCTAGCATGATTTTAGGACCTAAAAATTTACCCAAGTGCATAGATTTTGTGTTTATAATTCCTTCTCACAAATAAGATCCATTTGCGATCGCAGAACCGAACTCATGGATCCCTAAATCATGTTGTAGGCATTTGTCAAATGCTACAACCAAGTGTTTTGAGCCTAAGCCCATTCATTAGAATGGAATTTTGCCTTGAAACAATGCTTGATTGTTATTCCATGAAAAGTTTCTCCGAGACAGTAAAATTACACGTGATCACCTGCTCTCTTTTGAGGATTTACAGGAAGTGGTCATGCAAATGGACAATGACAAGGCGCCCAACTACGATAGATTTCCCTATTAATTTTATAAGGCTCTTTGGGACACAGTTGATCCAAATCTTCATCAAGTTTACATGGAGGGTTTAGAGTCTCGAATCTTGGCCCCCATATCAACAAAGATAAAATCAAAATCATCCCTAAACTGGGAGACCCCAAGTTGATAAGTAATCGATGTCCCATCATTATACTTAATGTGTCATACACAATCATAGCCAAAGCTCTTTCCATTTGGATGTGACGATCCTTCCTATCATTATTTTGATAATGGAGTCCCATTTATGGGAAAAGCCAAAGGCTCAAATGTGCACATGCACAATTTAATCAATCATATTCGACATTTAATTATCACAAAGGTTATAGATACAAAGAGCAAGCTATTCTAACCCTTATAAAAACAAAGACTAATCTAGGATGGTTATTGTAACCACCTAGATTGTTTCATAACCACTGACCTTCCTAAATTTTTTCACAGCCTGCGTGAGTTGTTTTCACAACTCAAAACATTAATTTATTTTCTCCACACACATAAAAATATTTAATATAGAGCATTAAAATATTCATGTTAGGACCGATTCTAACATTTCCCCAGTTCTAACATGGGGCGAGGAACCTTCTGGAGTTGCATGATGACATTTGGTTGTGATCGGTCGTTGCCTCCGTCTTCTTGGTTGCCGCTGATGGTTGAAGGTTGCCATGTTTTAACATTGCCCACCCTTAACTGAAAAACCATGGATGTCGGTTTCAACCGATAATGCATCTAATCACAATTTGATCACCTTTATTTTTCAAAACAAATTTATTGCTCTTGAATTTTATATTTCACCCTTTTTCAAAAATACTCACTTCTTACAATTTTTCTCCTTTGTAATAATCAACCTCCTCTTAATACCATAATTTCTTATTTAAAACATTATTCAAAAGAAATTTTAAATAAAAACTTGCTTATGTTGTCATAAGAAAGGTTGACCCCTAAACCTCTTCAAGCCGAATGAAACCACTTTAGATATTACCTCGTTCAATAATATATCCGATAAAACTTATCTTTAACTATAATATATATATATATATATATATATACACACACACACACACACACACACATATATATATATATATATATATATATATATATATATATATATATATATAGATGTGTACATATATATACATGTATGTATATATATACATACACATATATATATATATATATATATATATATATATATATATATATATAAAGTTTTACCAAATACTAGGGTTTCGTAGTTTTGTGTTAGGAGATTTGGCCGCCAAGATCTATGCCATTTATAGGTTTCTATGCTTGCTACATCGTCGAATAGCTCGAGATCGAGGTCAAGCATCTCGACAACATTGATCCAGGAGATGAACTCACCAAGATAAGAGATGAACTCGCCAAATATAAGTGGAAATCTATGAAAGATGTAGGAGATCTTTATGGTGGTATGTGAGGAGGACACAACTTCTATTGTGGACTACATTGGAAACTTTCTTCCCAATTTCATAGAGAAAATAAAGCATCTTAGGAGATCAAGCGGATCGATGCCGAGTCAACAACATGATTTTAAAACTGTCATTTCTCATCTCGCATCATAATATGTGTCATGGTGATGCCTTCAATGGTGTAGTTGATAGGCGTGTTGGCATGGCCTCGAGCTTTGAAAGTGTTGTCTAACATGACGCACCATGACACATAGTCTCCAGTGGCCACCGCGCACACTAGATGTTCTGCACATGGATCGAGTTATGTGGTATGTCACATATGTTGCGTTGACAATAAATGTTGTCTTTGAAGTTGCATGAATAATGTGAGTTGACACATTGCTACATAAGCTTGTGCTACATGCACATGGTCTACAAGGCCCTTAGGAGATGAGCATGGAGTGACACAATCTTGACACTTCGAGACTCGCACATGATTGATGATTTTGTCCGACATAAATGTTTTTGGGAACTAGATCTTGCAAAAGCTTCATCCGTTCACTTTTTTTTTATCTTCTCTTTCTACAACTCGTTATTTTCTACAAACCTATATATATATATATATATTCTAATTTTTGAATTAAAAAGGAACAAGATGGAGTGAATAAACTATGAATAGAATGGAGAGTGAGAAGCATGCAGGTGAATGATGAATGTCACCAAAATTATAAGAGGTCCTGGTCCGAACTTATTGACAAAATGCAAGCAGGGATGGATGAACATGAATGACATTTGCATGTGGTCTTCACTGCATAGCCATCAATTCATTGTGCTGCAAAAGATAGGTGAATGGAAAGTACAGAGTCCAGGGAAAACCTACTTTGATACCAAATGAAAATGGAGTCCCATTTCTAGGAAGAGCTAAAGGCTCAAATGTGCACAAGCATGATTTAATCAATCATATTTGACATTTAATTATCACAAAGGTTACAAATATAAAGAGCTAGCTATTCTAACTCTTATAACAACAAACACTAATCTAGGATGGTTATTCTAACCACCTAGATTCTTTCATAACCACTAACCTTCCTAAAATCTCTCACACCCTACGTGAGTTGTTTTCCAACCTGAACATTAATTTATTTGCTCCACACACATAAAAATATTTAATACAGAGCATTATAATATTCATGTTAGGACTAATTCCCAACATATTTGACTTAAAGAAACTAACTTCATTCAAGGGATATATATCCTTGAAAACATCATTTGAGTATGGGAAGGCATGGAATGGGCTCACAAATCCAATCAAGAAGCCCTCTTCATCAAAATTGACTTTAAGAAGGCCTATGACCAAATAGAATGACCTTTCATTCTTTTCATGCTCAAAGCCTTGGAATTTGGTCTGAATTTCATTTAGACTATCAATGTGGTCTTTGAGCATGCCTCTGCCCATATCCTCATTAATGGGAAAAGTTCGAGTTGTTTGGAAATTTCAGATCCATCCGGTAAGGATGGCCCCGGTGCCCGCCCTATGTTCTAAAGCAATTGAAGGATTTGGTTACTTGTTTGCCAAAGCTCAATCCCAAGGGCTTGTCGGGGCATTGCTCTGCCCTTTGTTGATGGCTCCCAATTGCTTAATGGCCATTTCACGGATGACTCCTTTCTTATGCTCATTGAAGAGGAAAGTAACATTAATAACGTCATGTAATGCCTAGAAAAATTTTGTTTAACATTTGGATTTTCCATCCAATGGTGCAAAACACAATGTTAAAGACAATCCTTCCTTCTCTCACCCCATTGTTTGGCTTCCTATGATTGGAAGATGCTCAACCACAAAGAAATGTTCAATTTTCTTGGTATTCCTTTTTTCCTTTCAAGCTTCTCCTACAAAGCTTTGGCAATATGTCATGCGAACGGTGGTTCGAAACCTAAATACTAGATCACCAAGTTGTTGTCTTTATCGGGTAAATTTTAGATTTACTCCAAAGTTCTTGAAGCCACACATATTTACTACTCCTTCTACTAGGTTCCTTTAAGAAGTCTATGCAAAAACTTGAAAAAGCTCGCTTAAAGAATTCCTCTGACCAATGCTTCTATCAGCTTAAGGTTTTCACAAAGTAACATGGGAAACTTGTTGCCTACCTAGAGACTCAAGTGGCTTAGGTCTCTTTGAAATTTTACGTCAAGGGCAAGCACTATGTGCCAAATGGAGAATCTGAAGCATGGGAGGAATGAAAACATGAAAGGTGCTCCTACGAAATGGTATTGTAGAAGTCACCCCGTATGGCGCAACTTTACCTTAAAAGGCATCGACTATGCCAATCTTCTCATTGCCCCTATTCCAATCAAAGTGGTTGGTACCTTTGTGCTTGAAATAATTTGGAAAACTTGGGAGAAAATCAAACCATGGCTCCAAAGTGGAATGGCAACAACTTTTTGCAACTACCTTTCATTTAATCTTCACTCTCTATGGTGGTTTCCCATCATTCAATTCTAGGATAATTGTCTAGCCAAAGGTGTGCCTTGATTCCTACTCTCTGCCTATTCAAGTGTGACATTCACACTATCTAAGACCTTTTCTTGCAAACACACTCAATCTTGGCTATCTTGGCAAGAGCTCAAAGTGCAGTTCAAATTGGCTCTTCCGTATAAAAATCTCATCAAAGTCATAATTTCCTTTGTGTCGATCACAAGATTGTTATTATTTCGAATTGTTCTGATGGACGGACTAGAAATGGTATGTGGACACTTCCATAATTATTCAACTAATTATTGCGAGGCTATGCCTGGATTTCGCTAAATTTTCCCATGGTGGGCAAGCTCAATACACGATGTGGAACCTAAAATTACACACTTTCTATGGTGTGTTCTTCACCAAGGCCTTTCACTCGGTGCATGTCCAAAGTGTATTTGGGAGTGTCTCGCCCTTGAGCAAATGACCCTTTTGTGGACATCTGGAAACTTTATCTCACATGTTCTAGTACTTTCACAAAGCCTAGAGGGCTTGGAATTGGATTCATTCTTTCTTCCTCCCTTTTTATCCGAATGCTTCACTTGGCAACATGTGCTATTAGGAGACAATCCTTGAATGCCACACAAATTTTCCCATATTTGACATGCTTTCAGAGGGGAAATATTATTCTGGTTATGGAAAGAAAGGAATTCTTATTTATTTGCTAATGTTGAAGTTGATCAACAATTCTCTATTTATAACAAATATGTGGTTATCATGAATGTCTTCTGCATTCAAGTTCAAGCCAACAAAGTGGCGATTGAGGTGGAACACCTAAAAATGCTCCTATATTACTTGGGCGAGGCCCCTCTTAATGTTTCTAGAGAATTGTCGTCCCTCTCACCCTCCCCCGCCATATGTCAATGCTAGTGGGTTCTAAAGAGATGGTGTCCACCGAGCCGTTCTCGGTGTCACTCTTTTAGTTATGTCTCACAATCCCCTTACATCCAACCTCCTCGAAGGAGCTTCTCTCCTCCACCTTCGGCTCATCACCGAGGATGGGACACCCCCTCGCCACCTAGCCTGACTGACCGGGGCTCATTAATCGCCCTTGAGATGCACACTCAATATTATAGAGTAATTGATGCATAAATGGCGAAGTATAGTAATGACACAAATAAACTAAGATTTAAAATATGAAACCCTAAGAAAGAGAGGAGATAAATTAACTTAGCTAATATCTGGCAATTTGGAACTGATCTGGGTAGGGAGAAGTGATGAAGAAGATGAAAACAACATCATAATTGATCTCTATAAATCATGGAGTTCACAAACAAGGCTAGGCAGGGTGTTCATAACATGATAGAGGTGCTTAGCGTTGATGACTGTATCTGGGTGCCCGTGACTGTGTAAAAGCTTTGGATTTGATTTTTGTTGCATTGAAAGGGTGTCATAATTACTCTTTGTTGGCTACTTGATGTTCGCTCCTTGATCGATGAAGGTACTTGAACTCCGCAAAAAGATGTTCACCTACACAAGCCCAAAAACCACATCAAACCTAAAAAAGAAAATCTAGAATGGGGAGTCACACTAACCTCGATGGTCCCCCCAAAAGCGAACTTACGACCGAGCACTGCACTACATCTCAGACTCCATGTAGTTCTTGTGAGTGTGTGTAAAAATGATGCCCTTATGTAAGTTATACTTGATAATAGATTGTAGCTAGAATGTAACAACGTAGTAAAATGTGTGGATGAAATAAAATGAACTTTCCCTTCCTATGTTGTGCATGCGCAGAGATGTTGCAGCCCTTGTCCCTTGAATGGATGCTAGATGGATGCCTTTGAGTGCTTTAGGTGCCTTTTAAATGCAAGCTTAGGTGATAGTAGTAATGCTTAGTGTTTGGTCCTTGATTTTGAACACATAACTATGTATTTATATGATTCCCTTGTTTGAATTTCATAATTGACAACTGGAAAGATGACCCATAAGTGAAAAAATGCCCAAAAAAAAAAGAGACCCAAAAGGAGCGATTAAGGTAGAAAAGGGTGAGAGGCGCTTGGGCGTTGGTGTCTGAAGCCATAAAAGATAAATCAGTAAAGTTTCGACTAGGTTGTAGGGTGTGTAAGACCAAATAGAAAACAAGAAATAAAGAAAAGAGGCCAAAGATAGTTGTCAACCACTAGTTTTCTTGTTTAGGAATCATGTAAATGTTAGCATGCTTTTAAGACCTAGAAATGTACCCAAGTGCATGATTTAGTGTCTACAGGAACCTCCCGCCTCCGACCAAAAATTTCCCAGGTTGTCTCTCACCATCTCACCTTCTCGAGCCCCCGTCGAAGATACATAAGAAGGAAGCGAACTCGACTCTAGTTGGGATGTGCCGGAGATAGTGACAACGATCTGCCCGGTTCCGTTGGTATGATTAGGACCTTGACCTGCAAAACTTTAATTTACAACGATGACTTAATATTTTTACTTATGTGATTTTTGATGCTTTATAATCATCCTTGTTCATATGCTTTGTTGTTGCCTAGTTTGGTTCCTAGTTTTGGGGCATGCTTCCATATTTCCTTTTTTAATTATCTTGTATCATTTTACTTGTTAATATAATATAAGATCTTATTCATAACAAAAAACTTCACAATATTACATGTGATTGCTATTTATTATATAAATCACTTGTGGATGCCCATTCTCAATCATGATAGAACATGTTTATATGTAAGTAAATGACAACACTTCAAGAATAATTCTCTAACAAGAAGTGATACTAGAGATATCGGAATTTTAAAAGGTCACAAATTGTACATGAATACTAGTTGCGAACAACAACGTAACCTAAAGAGACACATCCTTGACATTAGAGATATGTCATGAGGACAAAAACAGTCTTGGGTAAGATGTTTGGAGACATATCCCAAGTACTTATAGAGATTCCATAAACACCTCGGTAGTCTCCTCTGTGGTGGACTTACACTTTGTACAATCCTTAAAAAAGAAATTAATCTTTCTAATGTTAATGTTTGTCTTTATCTAGTTTTGTGTTATTTTAAAAAAATCAATCAATCATAATAAAATGTATCTTGTTGGTGGAAAATTTATTGATGTATTGCTTGTTCGATTTTTTTAGGGTTGGAGAGACTTTGTGGTCACGACTCCAACTCGAGTTTAATATCGATAGATACTTACACGTGTTTATGAGTTTTTAATTATAAATAATTAATAATTTCAAAATTTTCTTTGTAAGTTGTTTATTGATAGGTGATAGATGGTGTCATGAAGATTTAGACACGGCCATAGTTTACTTTACGCAATCCTTATGCCAATAGGGGTGACCCTTCATGGAGTTGATTCTTTCACACCCCAACCAATGTCTTTAGCTTTGGTGACATTATCGATACCACCAGAGGCGACGGCACGACGACATGCTTGGTGTTGCGTGCTTGTTGCATCTTGGAATTACTTCTATGATTCTAAAAATCTACATTCAGTCAAAAAATCAATCTTGCCTTGGTAATATGTTACGATCCTTGTGCCACTTGGAGCGAAACCACATTGGAGGTAACACTCTCACTAATATAATGGTTGATTGGTTGCGAGATACGAATGTTTTTGGCTTATTAGCTAGGTTGAGTATGACTCATAAGTACATCTCAAATTACTTTGACAACTCTACAAACCCTCATATTTTATACTATTGAAAAAAGTTCCAAGTAAGAGGAAAAAATATTTTTACAAATTAAAAAAATTATTAATTTTTTTCAATTAAAATACCTCAAATAACATATAACAAATTTAGATTTTTTAAAGACTATATAACCTACCTTGAGATAGAGTTTTAAAAAAGCCCCATGCGTCCCATGTTAGCAATATTAAAAAGTCCTCCCGCATTTTCCCACGATCCTTCACACATTATTTTGATAATGGAGTCCCATTTCTGGGAAGAGCCAAAGGCTCAAATGTGCACATGCACAATTTAATCTATCATATTTGACATTTAATTATCACAAAGGTTATAGATACAAAGAGCAATCTATTCTAACCCTTATAACAACAAACACTAATCTAGGATGGTTATTGTAACCACCTAGATTGTTTCATAACCATTGACCTTCCTAAAATTTCTCACGCCCTATGTGAGTTATTTTCACAACTCACAACATTAATTTATTTGCTCCACACACATAATAATATTTAATATGGAGCATTACAATATTCATGTTAGGACTAATTCCTAACATTCCCCCCCTTAGTTCTAACATGGGGTGAGGAACCTTCTAGAGTTGCATGATGACAATTGGTTGTGTTCGGTCGTTGCCTCTATCTTCTTGGTTGCGCCGATGGTTTAAGGTTGCCATGTTTTAACATTGCCCGCCCTTAACTAAAAAACCATGGATGTCGGTTTCAACCAATAATGCATCCAATCACAATTTGATCACCTTTATTTTTGAAAACAATTTTATTGCTATTGAATTTTATATTTCCCCCTTTTTCAAAAATACTCCCTTCTTACAAAATTTTCTCCTTTGTAATAATCAACCTCCTCTTCGTACCATAATTTCTTATTTAAAACATTCTTTAAAAGAAATTTTAAATAAAAAAATTACTTATGTTGTCATAAGAAATGTTGACCCCTAAACCTCTTCAAGCCGAATGAAACCACTTTAGTTATTACCTCGTTCAATAATATATCTGATAAAACTTATCTTTAACTGATATATATATATATATATATATATATATATATATATATATATATATATATAATATAAAGTTTTACCAAATACTAGGGTTTCATAGTTTTATGTTAGGAGATTTGACCGCCAAGATTTGTGCCATTTATAGGTTTCCACTACATCGTTGAATAGCTCGAGATCGGAGGTCAAGGATTTGCCGAAATTGATCTAGGAGATGAACTCACCGAGATAGGAGATGAACTTGCCAAATATAAGTGGAAATCTATGAAAGATGTTGGAGATCTTCATGGGTTGTATGTGAGGAGGACACAACTTCTATTGTGGACTACATTGGAAACTTTCTTCCCAATTTCATAGAGAAAATAAAGCATCTTAGCAGATCAAGCCAGATCTGATGCCGAGTCAACAACATGATTTTGAAACTGTCATTTCTCATCTACATCATAATATGTGTCGTGGCTGATGCCTTCAACGGTGTAGTTGATAGGCGTGTTGGCATGGCCTGAGCTTTGAAAGTGTTGTCTAACATGACGCACTGTGACACATAGTCTCCAGGTGGCCACCATGTGCACTAGATGTTCTGCACATGGACCGAGTTACGTGGTATGTCGCAGTTGTTGCGTTAACAATAGATGTGGCGCTGAAGTTGCGTGAATAATGTGAGTTGACACATTGATACACAAGCTTGTGTTGCATGCACATGGTCTACAAGGCCCTTAGGAGATGAGCATGGAGTGACACAATCTTGACACTTCAGAGACTGCACATGATTGATGATTTTGTCTGACATCAATGTTTTCTGGGAACTAGATCTTGCAAAAGCTTCATCCGTTCGCTTATTTTTTTATCTTCTATTACAACTCTGTTATTTTCTACAAACCTGATATATATATATATATATATATATATATATATATATATATATATATATATATATATATATATATATATTTATAATTTTGAATAAAAAGGAACAAGATGGAGTGAATAAACTGTGAATAGAATGGAGAGTGAGAAGCATGCAGTGAACAATGAATGTCACCAAAATTACAAGAGGTCCAGTCTACAACTTGTTGACAAAATGCAAGCAAGGATGGATGAACATGAATGACATTTGCATGTGGTCTTCACTGCATAGCCATCAATTCATTGTGCTGTAAAAGATAGGTGAATGGAAAGTACAGAGTCAAGGAAAACCCGCTTTGATACCAAATGACAATGGAGTCCCATTTAGGAAGAGCTGAAGGCTCAAATGTGCACAGACATGATTTAATCAATCATATTCGACATTTAATTATCACAAAGGTTATAGATATAAAGAGCTAGCTATTCTAACTCTTATAACAACAAACACTAATCTAGGATGGTTATTCTAACCACCTAGATTCTTTCATAACCACTAACCATCCTAAAATCTCTCACACCCTACGTGAGTTGTTTTCACAACTCACAACATTAATTTATTTTCTCCACACACATAATAATATTTAATATGGAGCATTACAATATTCATGTTAGGACTAATTCCCAACATATTCAACTTAAAGAAACTAATTTCATTCAAGGGAGATATATCCTTGATAACATCATTGTAGTATGTGAAGGCATGGAATGGGCTCAAAAATCCAATCAACAAGCCCTCTTCATCAAAATTGACTTTGAGAAGGCTTATGACCGAATAGAATGGCCTTTCATTCTTGTCATGCTCAAAGCCTTGGGCTTTGGTCTGAATTTCATTTAGACTATCAATATGCTCTTTGTGCATGCCTCTGCCCATATCACCATTAATGGGAAAAGTTCGTGAGTCGTTTAGGAATTTTCGATCCATCCGGTAAGGATGGCCCCCAGTGCCCGCCCTCTATGTTCTAGTAGTTGAAGGATTTGGTTACTTATTTGCCAAAGCTTAATCCCAAGGATTTTTCGGGGCATTGCTCCGCCCTTTGTTGATGGCTCCCAATTACTTAATGGCCATTTCGCAGATGACTCCTTTCTTATGCTCATTGAAGAGGAAAGTAACATTAATAACGTCATGCAATGCCCGAAAATTTTTGTTTAACATCTGGATTTTCCATCCAATGGTACAAAACGCAATGCTATAGACAGTCCTTCCTTCTCACACCCCATTGGTTGGCTTCCTATGATTGGAAGATGCTCAACCACAAAGAAATGTTCAATTTTCTTGGTATTCCTTTTTCCTTTCGAGCTTCTCCTACAAAGCTTTGGCAATATGTCATGCAACAGGTGGTTCGAAACTGAAATACTAGATCACCAAGTTGTCTTTATTAGGTAAATTTCAGATTTACTCCAAAGTTCTTGAAGCCACACATGTTTACTTACTCCTTCTACTAGGTTCCTTTAATGAGAAGTCTATGCAAAAACTTGAAAAACTACTTAAAGAATTCCTCTGGACCAATGCTTCTATCGGTGAAGGTTTTCACAAAGTAACATGGGAAACTTGTTGCCTGCCCAGAGACTCGGGTGGCTTAGGCCTCTTTGAAATTTTACGTCGAGGGCAAGCACTATGTGCCAATGGACAATCAAAGCATGGGAGGAATGAAAACATGAAAGGTGCTCCTACGAAATGGTATTGTAGAAGTCACCCTGTATGGCAACACCTTGAAAGGCATCGACTATGCCAATATTCTCGTTGCCCCTATTCCAATCAAAGTGGTTGGTACCTTTGTGCTCAAAAGAATTTGGAAATCTTGGGAGAAAATCAAACCATGGCTCGGTGGAATGGCAAAAATTTTGCAACTACCTTTCATTTAATCTTCACTCTCTATGGTGGTTTCCCATCATTCAATTTTAGGATCGTTGTCTAGCCAATGTGCCTTGGATTCCTGCTCTTTGCCTATTCAAGTGTGACATTCACACTATCTAAGACCTTTTTTGCAAACACACTCAATCTTGGCTATCTTGGCAAGAGCTCAAAGTGTAATTCAAATTGGCTCTTCCAGGATAGAAATCTCATCAAAGTCATGATTTCCTTTGTGTCGATCACAAGATAGTTATTATTCAATCATTCTTGATGGACGGACTAGAAATGGTATGTAGACACTTCCATAATTATTCAAATAGCTAAGGCTATGCCCGGATTTTGCTTGAATTTTCCCATAGTGGGCAAGCTCAATACACGATGGGGAATTTGATCCTTGCCATCAATTTGGAAAACCAAATTTGCTACGGTTTATCCACCTATGTGGAACCTAAAATTACACACTTTCTATGGTGTGTTCTTCACCAAGAGCATTTCACTCACTGTCCACGTCAGTGCATTTTTGGGAGTGTCTCGCCTTGAAATGACCCTTTTGTGGACATCTGGAAACTTTATGTCACATGTTCTGGTACTTTCACAAGGCCTAGAGAGCTTGGAATTGGATTCATTCTTTCTTCCTCCCTTTTTCCCCAGAATGCTTCACTTGGCAACATGTGCTATTATTAGAAAAATCCTTGAATACTTCACCATTTTTCCCATATTTGACATGCTTTCAGAGGGGAATTATATTATGGTTATGGAAAGAAAGGAATTCTTATTTATTTGCTAATGTTGAAGTTGATCAACAATTCTCTATTTATAACAAATATGTGGTTATCATGAATGTCTTACTGCAGATTCAAGTTCAAGCCAACAAAGTGGCGATTGAGGTGGAACACCTACAAATGCTCCTATATTCTTGAGGCGATGCCCCTTGCAATGTTTCTAGAGAATTGTTGTCCCCTCTCACCCCTCCTCGCCGCATATGTCAATGTCTTAGTGGGGTGCCCAAGAGATGGTGGCCACCGGAGCCATTCTCGGTGTCACTCTTTAGTTATGTCACAATCCCCTTGCATCCAACCTCCTCGAAGGAGCTTCTCTCCTCCTCCTTCGGCTCATCACCGAGGATGGGACACCCCCTCGCCACCTAGCCAACTCGACCGGGGCTCATTGACTACCCTCGAGATGTGCACTCATGATGGCAAAAATTAAATTAATTTAATTTGAATTAAATCTAAATATTATAGAGTAATTGATACATAAATGGCGAAGTACATTAATGACACAAATAAACTAAGATTTAAAATATGAAACCCTAAGAAAGAGAGGGAGATAAATTAACTTAGTTGATATCTGTGCAATTTGGAACTGATTTGGGTAGGGAGAAGTGATGAAGAAGATGAAAACAATGTCATAATTGATCTCTATAAATCCTGGAGTTCACAAACAAGGCTAGGCACGGGGGTGTCCATAGTAGGATAGAGGCACTTAGGCGTTGATGACTATATTTGGGTGCTCGTGACTATGTAAAAGCTCTGGATTTGATTTTTTTGCATTGAAAGGGTGTCGTAATTACTCTTTGTTGGCTACTTGATGTTCGCTCCTTGATCGATGAAGGTACTTGTAACCTACAAAAGATGTTCACCTACACAAGCCCAAAACCACATCAAACCTAAAAAGAAAATCTAGAATGGGGAGTCACACTGAACCTCGATGGTCCCCCGAAAGCGAACTTACGATTGAGCACTTTGCACTACATCTCAGACTCCATGTAGTTCTTGTGAGTGTGTGTAAAAATGATGCCCTTATGTAAGTTACACTTGATAACAAATTGTAGCTAGAATGTAACAACGTAGTAAAATGTGTGGATGAAATAAAATGAACTTTCCCTTCCTATGTTGTGCATGCGAGTTAGTTGCTGCACCCTTGTCCCTTGAATGGATACTAGATGGATGCCTTCGAGTGCTTTAGGTGCCTTTTAAATGTAAGCTTAAGTGATAGTAGTAATGCTTAGTGTTTGGTCCTTGATTTTGAACACATAACTATGCATTTATATGATACCCTTGTTTGAATTTCATAATTGACAAGCTGGAAGGCCGACTCATAAGTGAAAAGATGCCCAAAAAAAAAGAGGCCCAAAAAAAAAGAGACCCAAAAGGAGCAAGTAAGGTAGAAAAGGGTGAGAGGCGCTTGGGGGACAAGAGCGCACTGGCTGTGTCTGAAAGCCATAAAAGATAAATCAATAAAGTTCCGACTGGGTTGTAGGGTGTGTAAGACCAAGTACAAAACAAGAAATAAAGAAAAGAGGCCAAAGATAGTTGTCGACAACAACTAGTTTTCTTGTTTAGGAATCATGTAAATGTTAGCATGCTTTTAAGACTTAGAAATGTACCCAAGTGCATGATTTAGTGTCTACAGGAACCTCCCGCCTCCGACCAAAAATTTCCCGGTTTGTCTCTCACCATCTCACCTTCTCGGGCCCCTGTCAAGATACACAAGAAGGAAGCCAACTCGACTCTAGTTGGGATGTGCGGATAGTGACAAAGATCTGCTGGTTACTTCAGTTGGTATGATTAGGACCTTGACCTGCAAAACTTTAATTTGCAATGATGACTTAATATTTTTACTTATGTGATTTTTGATGCTTTGTAATCATCCTTGTTCATATGCTTTGTTGTTGCTAGTTTGGTTCTAGTTTGGGGCATGCTTCCATATTTCCTTTTTTTTTTAATTATCTTGTATCATTCTACTTGTTAATATAATATAAGATCTTATTCATAACAAAAAACTTCACAATAGTACATGTGATTGCTATTTATTATATAAATCACTTGTGGATGCCCATTCTCAATCATATCGTAACATGTTTATATGTAAGTAAATGACAACACTTCAAGAATAATTCTCTAACAAGAAATGATACTAGAGATATTGGGAATTTTAAAAGGTCACAAATTGTACATGAATACTAGTTGTGAACAACAACGTAACCTAAAGAAACACATCCCCGACATTAGAGATATGTCACGAGGACAAAAATCGTGTCTTGAGGTAAGATGTTTGGAGACATATCCCAAGTACTTATAGAGATTCCATAAACACCTCGGTAGTCTCCTCTGTGGGTGGACTTACACTTTGTACAATCCTTAAAAAGAGAAAATAATCTTTCTAATGTTAATGTTTGTCTTTATCTAGTTTTGTGTTATTTTTAAAAAAATCAATCAATCCTAATAAAATGTATCTCGTTGGTGGAAAATTTATTGATGTATTGCTTATTCGATTTTTTTAGGGTTAGAGAGACCTTGTGGTCACGACTCCAACTCGAGTTTAATGTCGATAAATACTTACATGTGTTTATGAGTTTTTAATTATAAATAATTAATAATTTCAATTTTTTTTTGTAAATTGTTTATTGATAGGTAATAGATGGTGTCATGAAGATTTAGACACGGTCATAATTTACTTCGCAATCCTTATGCCAATAGGGGTGACACTTCAATGGAGTTGACTTCACTAACATCGTATGCTAATAACGTTGACACCCCAACCAATGTCTTTAGCTTTGGCGACATTGTCGATACTTCGCCAGAGGCGATGGCGACGGACATGCTTGGTGTTGCGTGCTTGTTGCATCTTGGAATTACTTCTATGATTCTAAAATCTACATTCATCAAAAAATCAATCTTGCCTTGGTAATATGTTACGATCCTTGTGCCACTTGGGCGAAACCACATTGGAGGTAACACTCTCACTAATATAATGGTTGATTGGTTGCATGAGATATGAATGTTTTTTGGCTTATTAGCTAGGTTAAGTATGACTCATAAGTACATCTCAAATTACTTTGACAACTCTACAAACCCTCATATTTTATACTATTGAAAAAAGTTCCAAGTAAGAGGAAAAATATTTTTACAAATTAAAAAAATTATTAATTTTTTTCAATTAAAATACCTCAAATAACATATAACAAATTTAGATTTTTTAAAGACTATATAACCTACCTTGAGATAGGGTTTTAAAAAAGCACCATGCGTCCCATGTTAGCAATATTAAAAAGTCCTCATGCATTTTCCCACGATCATACTCATTAAGCATTACTTAACAATATGTAAATACAAACTTATTTGGATAAAAAAGTCCCAAGCAATTATCATGCTGAACAACATTCAAATAGATGAGCGGGAACACACTTTCATTCGATCCTTAATGTCACGCTACCACCAATCAACCGTCGTACATATCGATCCAACGGTTAGAAATTCATATTGGCATTTGCCACGGATCACATGCGGGGAAGGGCAGATCCGACGGCCAATCACGCGAGCGGATGGCACAGCAACTTTGTTATAAAATCAGACGCACCAGATGAACGGGAAAGGGTCTGTATTTGTCATCAAGGAGTGTGGTTCCCGCTTGCTCGAGAAAATGTCTGGACGAGGAAAGGGCGGCAAGGGTTTGGGAAAAGGAGGAGCCAAAAGGCACAGGAAAGTCCTCCGCGATAACATCCAGGGTATCACCAAGCCTGCTATCAGGCGTCTGGCCAGGAGGGGAGGTGTTAAGCGTATTAGCGGGCTGATCTATGAAGAAACCAGGGAGTTTTGAAGATCTTCCTGGAAAATGTGATCAGGGATGCGGTCACATACACTGAACACGCACGGCGAAAGACAGTGACAGCCATGGATGTGGTGTATGCCCTCAAGAGACAGGGCAGAACTCTCTACGGATTCGGCGGTTAGATTTCATCTCTCCGGGCGATCCTAACGTTTCTTCTTTTCCTTCTGGTGTTTCTTAACGCCACTTCTGTTACGGAATCGTTTGTTGAGAACCTCAAGAGTTGGATTTTATGTAATTGTATGCTCTACGTATTTATCATTTTGTCATACGGCTGTGAGGAAGGGTACCTGTGATATTTCCTATTTTGCTATTTGTTTGTGCTAGGTCAAGATGATTATTCTTTTATTTAGATCAGACTCATTAAAAGGACATACTCCGGGCTGCCCTGAATGGCACTGTTATTTACGCCGATGGACGTTTTCTTTACAGTCGGAGTCGACTTGCACCGTTCGAATCGACGGTAGAAAACAGACTCTGTACGCAGGCAAGACCATTGCAAATATTGCAACCGTGGATCAATTTTTCACTGGGCTGCTACTGTTGAAGGCATGGGGTGCTCATCTATGGTGACGGCTTGCCATTAATGAAACTGTCGGCCGTGCATATGGCTGAGTGTCTGAAATTTTTTGTACCTCCGCTTGGAAGGATTCACAGTTTGCAGCGTAGACACAGAAAAAAACAGTGAGCCCTAAATTGATCCGGACTCGAACATTAGACATTGGCGCCCATTTGAACAAATCTAAAAGGAAAGCGATGCATGGCATCATGTATCCTACAAAATAAACCCTTTCCACCTACTTGCCTGGGTAAATATAGCTGAAATAATCCACGACGTTATGTAGGCGTTCCACAGGAGCGAAAATCCTGTGCCTAGTATGAAGTAGGAGATGTAGGCTACATTAAAACTGTCTTTTGGGGGACGAGGAGATCCTTAGTTTGTGAGAGGCATACCGATCCTGTTCGGCGCCATTTTTACCTCTTGAGCTTCTGAATAATCCTATAAATAACAGACAGCGTTTTGCTCAAAAGAAATAAAACAGAAATGGGGTTTCGTTGTGTTCTTTTTCTTCTTTCCGCTGGGCAGCATTAGTAAGCCTCCGCTTCGATCCCTGTCGTTGTCAAAGCAATCATTGTCCCATAGACTGTTTGGGGTTATTGTCAATTCGTTTTGGAAAGTAGGTAGGATAACCTTGTTTTTCCAATTATTCTAGATATTATTGAGATACCTAATTTCTTCAAATAGCCCAAATTTAGTTGATTTTTGTTTGTTCTTGTTGTTCTCAGTGGTTGCAAATTAATGGGGAACTGTCAAGCTTCAGATGCTGCAACAGTAATTGTGGAGCATCCAGGGGGTAAGATTCAGAGGATTTATTGGTCTGTTTGTGCAAATGAGGTGATGGGTTCAAATCCTGGGCACTATGTGGCTCTTGTTACAACACTTTCTACAAAGAATAGCGAATCAGTAGCTCAGAAGCAACTCAAACTTCTTCGCCCTGAAGATACTCTGCATATAGGCCATAACTATCGCCTAGTTAGCTTTCAAGGTATATTTAAGCTTTCTCAAAACCCTCACACTAAACTTTGATCGAAATATGTTGATCAATATCATTGCTCCCTCCATTTTAGTTATATTCATTCTAAAGTCTGTTTACCCAATGTATTTTTGTGTGTATCTATGGAACTGTTGCAGATATTTCTTTTATCTTTTTCTGGTAAAGAATTCTTCCCAGTTGCACCGTGTATCTGAATTGCCTCTTGACCATATCTGAATTTAGTCATATACTTCACAATTTTCGCAATTAACACAATACTACAATTACTGTGATAAATTCTTTGTTAACTTCCAGCAATTAGTGTCCTGTACACCAAATTTCCAAAGGTGGATTCATAGATGTCTATTCAGCATTCATTATGTGGACAGTTCCGAAAAAAATAAGATATTGATAATCCAGTCCATTGTACTGTCATTTTCGGAAGCATATTCTACTTATGGACTCGCAAGATAAACATGTATGTAGTCAATATAAAACCAGCATTTATCCACCGCCTGGTTTGACAAAAACCTTGTTCAATTAACTGGATGCCATTTTAGTTAACAAAACAAGACAAAAGCATCAATCTCACTTCGAAATCCGAAGGAAACCCAAAAAAAGTAATGAACTCACAGAAAAGAACTGGCTCTCTTTCTTCTCTGTTAAGATTATGGAATGTTAAAGGAAGGATAAGATTTTGTTTACAACTTGACTCATATAAGTTTTAAAGCCCAAACATTTGTGCTGAGGAATTCAGAAGCATAAAGTTTTATTCAATGGCCGAGCCTGTAACCCAATAGAGCGTGAGGTCTCTCCTAGGAAAGATGAAGAGGCCTCTCCTAGGAAAGAGATATTGTCATTAGAAACAATGAGACAAGGTATTTTTTTACTGTTTGGGTTTAGGGTTTTTCATAGTTCTTATTCACAACTTCCTTTTTCTGTTTTTTTTTAAAGTAAAAAGTTGTGTTTTTGTGAATGAATAAATCCTTAATTTTTCTTGTTACATGTGGGTATTCAAAATTATGTCGTTTTAGATTTAATTTACTAGTGAGTATATACTATATTGTTATTTTAGATTAAATTTACTATTGGGTTTAATTCTGTTATTTTTAGCTGAACTACTAGGTAGCAAGATTGTATCCTTTTAGAATAAATTTGTTACTGATTAAAATTATTATTGGGTTTACACCATTCTCCATTTTTTTTTCGATATAGATTTGCTATTGGGTATCCAACATTATATGATTTTTGATTAATTTTTTTTATTAACATAGCATTATTTTGTTTTCGATAAAATGTGCTAATAAGTAGTACAACATTATGATTATATTTATTTAGAATAATTTTATTATGAGTGATTTTTTTGGTTTGGGTTTGGGTTTAGCCTTATGATTGATCGTTTAAAAATAATTGGTTGTTTGAAACTATTTAAAGTGGAGGAATTGGAAGGGAAAATAGTGGGTGTGTATTTTTCTACATATTGGTGCCCTCCATGTAGGGCATTCACCTTTGCTTTGGCAGAAGCTTATACAAAGTTATTGGAGAAAGGGGGCTTGGAGGTCATCTTTGTTTCTGAAGATGAAGATGATAAATTATTCGAAGAGTATCACAAGACAATGTCATGGCTTGTATTGCCGTTCTCATATGCAAAGGCTAAAGAGAAACTTGATCAGGTCTTTGATGTCAAGGGCATTCCCGCTCTTATCCTTTTGGACCAGAAGTGCAAAACAATCAGTGTTGATGGTGTAAACATCATTGGAGATTATGGTGCTGAGGCATATCCATTTAGCAAAGAGAGGCTTGGTGAGCTTAAGGCCGAGGAGGAAGCTATTAGGCTTTCACAGTCCTTGAATTCTCTTCTTGTCTCTCCTGACAGAGATTTTGTCATTGCTAATGGGCATAAATGTGAGTGAATGTTCTTTATCGTGATTGAGTGTTGGCTTACATTATTGTCATAATAGTCTTGTATCATGAATATGATATTGATGTTTGTCTGTTTTTCTATGATTCACTAGTTTATCTTATATAAACCTTTTGAATAAGTGCTTGTGTTTGATCTAGTTGGCAAGATTTCTCTATTTTCAGCTCATTGGTGCCCTCTTTGTAGAGGATTCACTCCAACAACTGAGCAAATTCTACAATGATTTGAAGAATAAAGGCAAGGACTTGGAGATTGTGTTTATCTCCAGTGACCAAGATGAAGAGTCCTTCCAAGAATATTTTAGAAGCATGCCATGGCTTGCTTTGCCTTACATAGATTGAGTAGCTAAAAATCTATTGTGATACTTTGAAATTGAAGGCATCCCAACCTTGATTGTGCTTGGACCAGATGGGAAAACATTACAAACAGAAGCTATGGAACATGATGTTCAAGTTCATCCATTTACTCAAGAAAAATTGGATGAGATTAAAGCCCAAGAGGAAGCAAGACGTGCTACACAGACCTTGTAATCTCTGTTAGTCTCTGATGAGTGCAATTTTGTTATTACACACAGTGGTGAGAAGGTAAGTGTGAACCATTCAACCCTCAATTGCCATATTGTTTTAGATATTTTTCTTTAATTCATTTGCATGTGCACTTTAAAAAACTAAAACTTAAAATTACCAAGAAAGAATAGGTGCACCATATAGACATGTATTAATGTACTGAACCATTTAATGAAGCTTAGCAAATCATAGGTAGGCTTCACCATACAACTATCTTTTAGGAAAACCTCCATAATATCCTTTAATGGAAGAATACAAAACAAGAGACAAATGAATAGCTTTAACATTAGGCTAGAGAAGGCCCACAACTTGTAAAGGTTGTCTTGACTTACATTTATGCCCAATCTCGTAGATATGATTCTACATAAACTCAACATTTGTACCAAACTAAGGGTGCATATACCACATACAACATTATGATATTATGTGTGTAGGGCCAGAAAGATACCAATTCTATAGTATTTGTGACAACATTTTATAGGTTTCTTTAGATGCACGAGTTCTCATGTCTGCTGATCCACCAAATTTTGCTCTCAACAATAGATTTTCTTATTTGCAAGAGAAACAATATAATTTAAGGTCGTAATTGTTGAGTTAAAGGTCTAGATATATCCATCTGGCACAATAGATGTTAACTACCCTTTTTAATTGTGTAATGGTTGTAAGCCACTAATATTTGTGTTATCATAGACATAAATGAGTCTTCAAATATCGTTATTTTGCTTTAACTCCCATTTTTGGGCTCACAAGAAAGACGATTTATATTTTTTTGCTCATTGGTGCCCCCCTTGCCGTGGATTCACCCCAAAGCTTGCAGAAGTATACAATAAGCTCAAGCAAAAAGGAGAAGCCTTTGAGATTGTTTTCCTTTCTAGTGACAGAGACCAAGAGGCCTTTGAAGAATATCATGCAAGCATGCCATGGTTAGCCCTTCCATATGGAGACAATGTCAAGAAGGATCTAAGCCGCTATTTCAATGTCAAAGGAATTCCATCTTTGGTCATAATTGGCCCTGATGGAAAAACAACGACAACAGATGCCGAAACATTGTTTCTCTCCAAGGGGCCAAGGCATATCCTTTTATTGATTCTTGGCTTCTAGAGTTGGAGAAAGAAAAAGAAGAACTGGCAGAGAAATGGCCAAAGGAAGTAAAGCACATCTTGCACGAACATACTCGAGTTTGACTAAGAGAGAAGCCTATAAGCGTGATGCATGCGGCGAAGGAGGTGTTAGTACAAAATCATAGCACCCCCGAATGGCCAAAGATGTGAAGTGGTTCAAATGGGGCATTCAATGTGATTGCATAACATTGGATCATCTTTCAAGCTGTGGGACTTGTAAACCTGAGATGATCCTCCAGAGAAAGTTGGTTCTTGTTCCTAAACTACCTGCCACGAGCTACTCTAATGTAGACAAAAACTAAACTATCCTAATCTAACCATTCCAAGGAACCAAAGAGAAAGAGAGGGTGAAAGAAAAGCCTACACTAAAGTGATGATACACCAAAGAAGGAAAGGGGTGAGATGCTCACATTAAGGGAGGATGAAGCGGGGAGAAAGGAAGATGGGAAGGTCGGATAGAAGTGACATAAACCTGCACCCTAATCCACGATCTAAACTCCATGAAACACAACGCTCTGCACTGCAAATGTGAAATACATGCACATAAAACAAATTTGAAAGGGAGAGGCACAAAGAGACAACAAAAAAATGCTAAGGGTTGAAGAAACACCACAAAAACACGTTTTATTGCTCTATATGGGTGCACAAGACCATTACGTTTTTTCTTAGAGGCACAAAAATGCTTGCCAGGCGTAGGAGAAGGTTTTCAACTCAAAATGGAGTCGAGAAACAAATTTGATAGAGTTTCCCTACGCCTAGAATAATCTCCCTTTCAAATGAGAAGTGTTACAATATATAGAAAGAATAAGAGAGAGAAGAGGGAAAAGTCGAATCCTGTTTCAACTACCACAGATATGCATTGAATCCTACCTTGAAGACTCAACCGCTATCAATCAATGCCCCTTTCAAATCTGCCCCAAATATGTCGATTCTAGCTCCCTCTGTCTGTTCGGCGTATTGAAGAAGAACGACGGATCAAATCGAATCAGATCTAGTAGTTGGAGAAATCGGGCTCTGTATTAATGGCCTAGAAGACGTTTTCCCATTTTCACCCACCAATGCCTACAAAAATGATATTTTATGTTTCCAAGGCATAGAGGGCGTCGAGACGTTTCCAAAAAATCTTCTCCCGCCCAAATATGAGTTCTCAGTCAAAAGATATGGCCATTTGAATTTTTGGGTCGTGGGCGCATAATATTTAAATGAGTCTGTCTATACCGGGTCCACGTGGCAATTCTGCTCGTTTGAGATTTGACTCCTTCCTTCGCTCTTGGAATAACGCCCATGTGACACGTGGCGGCATCCACAGTTTCCTATTTCCTTTGTATTCTTCCTGAGTCTTTTCTACGGGCGGAGGCACTATATCCGACCCAAGACATGTGGAGGCTTTGCACATGTTTAGAAACTGCCCCCAAACTTTACCTTTGGAGTTGCGCGGATATGACACATGGAGACCTCGCGGGCCTTTGGACTTTTTAATGATCACCCTCACCTTTTCGGGCTCTGGGACACGTGGAAGGCCCGCGCGCATTTGACAACCTACTCAGGGTCCCACTTTTGAATGTGCGTTGTTTGGACACTTGGCGCCTTCCACCTGAATTCATTACTTAGTCGTTTTGGGCCCGTTCTTCTTTTGACCTCTGTTGACCATTGGTTACATGGAGGGCTGGCGCAAGTTTGAGTCTCTGCCTTGGGCTCCCATTTTGGAATTACGCTGAGCCGACACTTGGCCCCTTTTGCCGAGTCGAAGACTTTTCAACGACCGGTGCAACTTTTTGGAGCTCTAAACGCATGGAGGCTTGGCACTTGTTTGAGCCTGCCCCTTTGGTTTTAACTTTTGGAGGTGCACCGTTTGGACACTTGGCAGCTTCCGTGTCTCCTCCATACTTAGTCGATTTTAGGGTCCGTCCTGAACTATTTCAAAGCCCGAAGACTTTGAATCTTCACCGTTTCTTTTCCTTTGAGTGTCTGGTTCCTTTGGCACTGCTCAGCCTCCTTCCTCGACCTTGCTATTCCATTTCTGAACCCGCCTGTAATTTGTTTGTTGGATTTGAGGCACGATTCACTCGATAGAGCCATTTCTTGAATTTCTTCTTGCATGGGGTCGTTTAATCTTTTACAAGCCCCGCCACTCCATTGTAAAGTCCCTCTGCAACCTTGTTTGTCGTCTTGGAATGTGAGCTCGCGGTCTGAGTTGTTTCCTTCATAATTTCCTTATGTGTAGGACTTGTCTTGACCAAATTTGCTGAGGGGCGAATTTGGAATAACAATTTGGCGACTCACGGGGACATCTACCTACTAGATGAAGAGACTAGTAGCCTTGAAGCGTCCATTGGGCATGGAGTCACAATTAATGGCCTGGTATTGACCCTTCCTTCAAAATGGACTCCCGACTACCTGCACTTTCTATGTTTTGCTGTCCCCCAGAGCTTCCCCTCAATTTTCATAAGAAATTCTTGAAATGGAGTTTCTGAGAGTAGAAAATTGTATTGACTGGGGCTTTCATTTGTCCCTAAATTTGAATTTAAAACGTCATTTGGTTGCTCTGCATTTGTTTCATTTTTTGGAACTAGCAACTGCTATAGATAGCTATGGATCTTTCTGCCATGAATATTGAAGAGCATGGCCTTGGTCATCCAGGATGGATCATGAATAAATGTTTACCCGAGGCACATTGAACTTCGCAATGACATAACCTTGGAGCAACAAAACACAACAACAATGCTATGTACAAAGAATCAAATCATACATGCCTCAAATGAGACATGCAGAGTGTGCACAAGCACTTCTTTTGCTGAAATTTTTTTACTCCTACTCCTATACTAACCAAAAAAGAAAGAAAAGCTTAAACAAAGCCCGCTACAGGCAGGGAGAAATAGCTTCCCTTTCTCAAAAGGGGCAGCCATGCAAATGATTTGACACTGAATATGGCTGCCTGGATGAATAAAAAATTGACTTTAAGCTTGTCCTCCACCCAAATCATCAAGGTATCTACATTAACCAAAAATACCTCCTCAAGCTGATTGGCATTGGACTCCTGGAGATGTTGATGATGACCCTTGGTACTTTGATGCTCATCCTCATGCCCTAAAGTAGGCATGATTGGTTTTGGCTTCTCCCTTGGCTCTAATGAAGCCAAATATCTGATTGGGCAAGGTATGGTCCTTTGAATTTGCCCATGGTTCTGAACTCTAACTCCAAAAATGGAGTCTTTTTGTGGACCTTCTTGGATGGATGGTGAGAGAGAGATGATGACATCTCCTTGCCTTTTCTCTTCTTTCTCTTGTGAAGAACATGTAAAATCATAATCTTCCAACCCTAGGTCCAGAGGGATGTTGTGAGACACATGCTGTTGTCTTTGAGTGCCCTCCTTTATGGCAACATGCTCATGTACTTGGAAGATGGATGGAGGAGTAGATGATGTAACTTCCATGGGCTCCTCTCCATCAAAGCAATCCTCCAAGTCAAACATATAATCTGTCTCCTTGTTGTCATGTTGCATGTGGTCTACCTCCTCCATGGTGTCCTCCTGATCTGCAACCTGGTCACCATGGCTCCCTTCATCCTCAAACATGAAGTTTGAAAGCTCAAACTTTTCTTCAACATCAGAGCTTGAAGGGGATAAGTGGAAGGAAGAACTGAAGGTTCTCCAAGTGCTGCTCCACTTTTGGAACCTCTGAAATTGTATGGTCCTCCTCCATCAAGGGTTTATCAATCAAATCAAGCCCTTGAAATGAAAGCAAAAAATCTTCAATGATGTCTTCTTTATTGAGTGGCCTCGATTCCCGATCCGATCTCTCCCACCGCCTCCTCTTAAGTGGGACTTGGAGCTGGTTGTTCTTCCTCTTCAACTGGTTGTGCAACTTGGGTCAGCTCAACATCCTCTTCAGAAAAAAGTGCCATCATGGACCCGACATCCTGAGCAGCCAGATCGCTGATCTCCTTCTTGCTTTTGTTCCTTCTCTGCTACAAACTCGGTCTCAGCCACCACTGGCTCTTTAACTTTGACCTCCTCTACGGCTTGACCATCAAGGGGATCTTTATAAACCCAAATTTGATGACCCAACTCTTCGATTGTCTCTGTCATTTTTTTCTCTCGTTGGGCTCCCCTTCTTGTTGTTTTCCTTGACTGGATTCTTGAGTCTCTTCCCAACATGGACTTGGGAAAGCAAGAGGAGTGATAGGTTGGGGTTCAACCAACTTTGCAATTGTTTGTGGTGGGGAGGGAGGTGGAACTTCTTGTTTGTTTAGAGGGGATGACTATTTGGAAGGGAAAGGGGGAGAGGAACTGAGGTGGGATGGGAGATCAGGAGATGGAGAAAAGAAATTAACACTTGGGGCAGCAGATGAGGGGCTTGACTCATGACACTGCTGAAATGATAAAGCTTGAGAAAGAGAAAATGAAGGACATGGAGCTGGTGATTGACTTACCCATTGACAAGGTTGTCTCGCACCTTGCTCATAAGCCTCAATGTCCTCAATCCACTGTGTAAGTTGAGGCAACACTTCAACCATGAAGTTAAGCTTCTCTTGAGGGCTGTAATGTCTTGGAAAAGGGCCTTCCCATGGACAAGGTGCCCTACAACCAATCTTGAATGTCTTCATTTGTGCTATGCCCCTTGACTGAACCATGTCAACCTCCATTTTTTGAATTTTCTCCAATATACCAAAATTCTCCACATAGTTGTCACCATTGTATGCGTCCCCTTGTTCTTGATAAGCTCTATGGCCAAACTGACTTTGACCTTACTCATATGGGTAAGTGTAATGGTCCTGGATCTGATTATAATGCTGATTTGGAGGAGTTTGGAAATGCGTTGGAGGTGGACTGCATTGCTGTAAGTGTGAGTTTCATGAAGGGAATGAAGTCATGATTGCACAACCTCATGGAATGGGAGAAAATGAAAGAGATGAAAGAAAAAAATGTATGAAAATGAGTGGAAAAGGTCTGCAACTTAGAGAATGGGTTTTTGACTAGACGGAGTCGCCAGATGTGTTTGCATGTGCCTCAAAATGCTGAATCCCACCAAGAACACATCTACTTGATGAAATGAAGTGGTAAGGTACCTCAGACATGTCCCCGGGTGTGCCAAAACTGTTAGTGCAAAATCACAACACCCCTGAATGGCCAAAGATGTGAAGTGGTTAAAATGGGGCATTTGGTGTGATTGCATAACATTGGATCATCTCTCAAGTTATGGGACTTGCAAACCTAAGATGATCCTCCAGAGAAAGTTGGTTCTTGTTCCTAAACTACCTGCCACAAGCTACTCTAATGCGGCAAAAACTAAACTATCCTAATCTAACCATTCCAAGGAACCAAAGAGAAAGAGAGGGTGAAAGAAAAGCCTACACTAAAGCGGTGATACACCAGAGAAGGAAAGGGGTGAGATGCTCTGTTGAGGGAGGATGAAACAAGGGAGAAAGGAAGATGGGAAGGTCAGATAGAAGTGACACAAACCCAAACCCTAATCCATGATCAAAACTCCATGAAACACAACGCCTTGCACCTGCAAATGTGAAATACATGCACATAAAACAAATTTGAAAGGGAGAGGCACAAAGAGACAACAAAACAATGCAAAGGGTTGAAGAAACACCACAAAAACACGTTTTATTGCTCTATATGGGTGCACAGACCATTACGTTTCTGCTTAGAGGCACAAAAATGCTTGCCAGGTGTAGGAGAAGGTTTTCAACTCAAAATGGAGTCGGAAACAAATTTGATAGAGTTTCCCTACGCCCAAAATAATCTCCCCTTTCAAATGAGAAGTGTTACAATATATAGAAAGAATAAGAGAGAGAAGAGGGAAAAGTTGAATCCTATTTCAACTACCACGGGATATGCATTGAATCCTGCCTTGAAGACTCAACCGCTATCAATCAATGCCCCTTTCAAATCCACCCCAAATCATCATTTTGGCTCCCTCTGTCTGTCCGGCATATTGAAGAAGAATGACGGATCGAATCGAATCAGATCTAGTAGTTGGAGAAATCGGGCTTTGTATTAATGGCCTGGAAGACATTTTCCCATTTTTCACCCACCAACACCTGCAAAAAATGATATTTTATGTTTCCAAGGCATAGAGGGCGTCGAGACGTTTCCAAAAAATCTTCTCCCGCCCAAATCTGAGTTCTTAGTCAAAAGATATGGCCATTTGAATTTTTGGGTCGTGGGCACGTAATATTTAAATGAGTCTGTTTGTACTGGGTCCACGTGGTAGCTCTGCACTCGTTTGAGATTTGACTCCTTCCTTCACTCTTGGAATAGCGCCCATGTGACACGTGGTGGCGTCCGCAGGTTTCCCTATTTCCTTTGTATTCTTCCTGAGTCTTTTCGCGGCGAAGGCACTATATCCGACCCAAGACACGTGGAGGCTTTGCGCATGTTTAGAAATTGCCCCCAGACTTTACCTTTAGAGTAGCATGGATACGACACGTGGAGACCTCCGTGGGCCTTTGACCTTTCAACAGTCACCCTCACCTTTTCGGGCTCTGGGACACATGGAAGGCCCGCACGCATTTGACAACCTGCTCAGGGTCCCACTTTTGAATGTGCGTTGTTTGGACACCTGACACCTTCCACTTGCATTCATTACTTAGCCGTTTTGGGCCCATTCTCCTTTTGACCTCTGTTGACCATTGGCTATGTGGAGGGCTGGCGCAAGTTTGAGTCTCCGCCTTGGGCTCCCATTTTGGAATTGCGCTGAGCCGACACTTGGCCCCTTCCACCGAGTCGAAGACTTTTCAACGGTCGGTGCAACTTTGGAGCTCTGGACGCGTGGAGGCTTGGCGCTTGTTTGAGCCTGCCCCTTTGGTTTTAACTTTTGGAGGTGCGCCGTTTGGACACTTGGCAGCTTCCGTTGTCTCCTCCATACTTAGTTGATTTCGGGGTCCGTCCTGAACTATTTCAGAGCCCGAAGACTTTGAATCTTTGTTGTTTCTTTTCCTTTGAGTCTTTAGTTCCTTTGACACCGCTCGGCCTCCTTCCCCAACCCTGCTATTCCATTTCCGAGCCCACCTGTAATTTGTTTGTTGGATTTGAGGCACAAATTTGCTCGACAAAGTTGTTTCTTGAATTTCTTCTTGCACGGGATTATTTGATCTTTCGCAGGCCCGCCACTCCATTGTAAAGTCCCTCTACAACCTTGTTTGTCATCCTAGAATGTGAGCTCGCGGGTCTGAGTCGTTTCCTTCATAATTTCCTTATGTGCAGGACTTGTCTTGACCAAATTTCGGGGGTGAATTTGGGATAACAGAGGTGGGTGGTCCTTTTTACTTTGCAAAGTTTGCGATTTTGATCTTCATCCAAATTGTGCTTTGAAGGATGAAGATTCTCGACGAAACAAGGAATAACAACCAAAAATGAGGCTTTAGAAAATGGGAACAAGTCGGCAAATGTCATCTGTGAAGGAGATGTTTGTCGAAGGGTTTAATCATAAAAGAAAGTAAGGCTTTCGAGAGCTTTCTAGAGATTCCCGATATAGTATATGGAGTGCTTAATCATGCAAGCAAATAATCCTTTCAAGGCTTTCTACCACAACATAAGAGGTATTATATGAAAAATTTGTACAAAGTTTCCATTTTAAAATGGTTTTGGTGCACTTTATGATTTGGTGGGCATCTATTACACTGCCAAAGTATTCTAGCATGCCCCTCGCGGTGTCGGTTTTCATGGACCAGATAAATTTTGTTTCTCATGTCCCCATCCCGCATTCAGTTCCACTGCTACTGCCAAGCAACTCACAAGGGCATTCTAAATGACCCCGAAGTCCTCGCATCTCTCGGGCCCATAGCCCAACACACAATGTGGATTGCACTGAAGCGGAATACAACATTGCGTACGTCGACCGGAAAAAAATTGATTTGTAGGATTTTTTGTAGCACAATGCTGCTCATTTTTTGCACAATCAATATGATGCCCTTGATGATTTGGAGGATGAGGATATGACTCTTGACCAACGTTCCCATGAATTGTTTATCTTGGAATGTTAGGGGTCTTACAGACACATGTCATAAATATGTGGTGTGTAAAACTCGACAACGATGTGTAAATCGGGCGTTTTGATTTTGCAAGAAGTAAAAATTACAGGTTTTCGCGATTCATGACGGTATGCAAATACATCCGGCCCGACACTTTGGCTTTCTCAGAGCAATCATGAAGCAAGGTGTGGGGATTAATTTCGCTTTTTGCTCCTAAATGGCGGCCCTTATTAATTGACCATGGAATCGACCCCACCAACCGTGTCATATGGGTCCTCTTTAATATTGATGGCCGCCTTTTGGGCTCATAAATATTTACGCCTCGAATGATGTGGCCGAAAGGGCCGATCTGTGGTGGTGGATAGCCAACTCCATTCCCGATGCCTATTGGGTAATAAGTGGAGATTTTAATATGGTTGAATCCCCTAATGATAAATGTGGCCACTTGCCTATGAGGTGGACACCTGGTGAAAGGGAAGCGTGGTACTTCATGTAAAATAAATTTGGATTTTTTGATCCTAACGCATCTCGCTTTCCCACCTCTGCAGCTTGGTACACGTGGACCAATCTTCATGGAGGGACAAATCGTGTCCTTAAACGGCTTGACAAGGCCATGTTGTCAGCTCAAAACTTCTTTGAGTTTGATAGCATTTATTCTATGCCAATGGAGGTCATGTCGACTTTGTCCTTTTGGACCACTCTCCTATACGATTTCGTATATGTTGGCATGATGCGCGCCCATTTTGTCATAAAGGCCAATTCTTTCTTAATACCGCATTGATGCTACATGGCCCCACTGTTAATCTTATCAAGCGGGTTTGGAATTTAGCTCCACGACCCAGTCACTGTCAGTGGTTTCATCCACCTATGCAAACCAACTGGATACAATGGTGGGAAGATGCGCCGACTCGACTACCGTGATTTATTAGAATCTACTACCGATAGTCATGTAAAAATTTGGTGCCGCTATACACCGCCAACAACTCATCTCTTAGCTAGGGGATAGTGGCGCTTCAAGGCGATCCTTCTCGACGCTGGGCAACCGCAAGTTGCAACGCTCTGGGATCAAATCCAAATTGCGGATAACTATAATGCTAGAGGTGCTCAGATGCATTAGCTCAAGATTGGAGATTGGATTTCGAAATAATTCTCTCTGTCTCCAAGCCAGAAAACCTTCTCAAAAAATCTGAGCTATCATGGACAATGAAGCTCGAATTACTGACCCACAACTTATGTTGCAAGCCTTTGTGCGCCATTAGAAGCTTGTCTTTCAAGCTCAGCCGCGCTCCGCAGCTTGCCGAACCGCTCTTGACCACTGTTTGGGTGTTTTGCTGCGCAAGCTTTCAGAGGCTCAGAAGGTGATCTCCATGAAGCCACTCTGCAAATGGCTAATGATAAAGCGCCAGGTTGTGATGGATTCCCTTATGAATTCTATAAAGCTCTTTGAGATTCTGTCGGGCAAGACCTTTTCCAGGTATATCTTGAAGGATTTTAGAACCAATCCCTAGGGCCACAAATTAATAAGGGAAACATTAAATTTATCCCTAAGCAAGGAGATCCCAAGAAAATCACTTGTTGGCGGTCGATTACGCTACTGAATGTCTCCTACAAAATCATTGCCAAAGCGTTAGCTCTGTGATTATGCAATCTTTTGCCTGTTATTATTCAGCCAGAGCAAACAAGCTTCATACATGGGTGTTTCATCTTGATAACATCATCACGGTGTGGGAAGGCATGGAATGGGCTCACAGATTTCATCAGTCGCCATGTTTATCAAGATTGACTTTGAGAAGGCTTATGATCGAATTGAATGACCATTCATTCTCGCCATGCTTTAGGCCCTTGGCTTTGGACCCATTTTTATTCAATCCATCAATATGCTTTTTGCATATGCTTCTTCTCAAATTTCTATCAATGGCCTTATCTCGGATCCCTTTGGGCTTTTCTGGTCTATCATACAAGACTATACTCTTGCCCCTACACTGTATGTGCTGGCGACCGAAGGCTTTGGTGATCTCTTAGCTCATGCCAAAGCGCAAGGTCTTGTTCATGGAATTTCGCTGCATGATGAGCCCAATTCTCAGCTTCTCAATGGGCATTTTGCGGGTGATTCCATCCTTACGCTTATCGAGGATGAGACCAACATTTGCAATGCTATGCAATGTGTGGATACTTTCTGCCTAGCTTCTGGTACATCCATTCAATGGTGAAAAACCCAATGTTACCGGTAATCTTTCCTTCCCCGCGCCCTTTGGTTTGCCACACTTTGCCATGAAAAATTCTGCAACATGGTGAGATTTTCAAATTTATAGGTATTCCTTTTGCTTTTCAAGCCTCCCGGATGAACTATGGCATTATGTCTTTCAACGGGTGGCGAAAAAATTGGAATATTGGATTACTAGGCCTTTATCTCTAGCTGACAAATTCTAAATCTACTCTAAAGTTCTTACTGTGACCCATGTTTACTACTCGTTGTGTTGGGTTCCTTCCAAAGCCTCCATTTAGAAGCTTAAAAAATTGCTCTAAGCTTTCCTATGGGCTAATGCTTCTACTGACAAAGGTTTTCATCGGGTAGCCTAGGATATATGTTATTTGCCTCACAATTCTGGAGACCTCGGGTTTAATCATATTCAACGCCAAGGGCAAGCTCTTTGTGCTAAGTGGATTATCAGAAGCATTACAAGCCAAGAAGCTTGGAAAGTTCTCATACGACATGGCATTGTGGAATGCTCTCCTTATGGCCGCCATGCGTTGAAAGGCTTAGGGTTTGTCAATTTGCTTATCACTCTCCCGTGCTGTCAAAATTGTTGGCACCTTTGTGCTTAAAATTATTTGGAAAGCGTGGGAATGTGTCAAACCTTGGATTTTATCGAAAGGGGATGGTTTTCGTAATGGGCTCTCTCTCAATCAACAATCTCTCTGGCGATCGCCAATTTTTCAATCCCAAGATCTATGCTTAGCAGAGGTCCTGAGAATCTCCGCGCTCAAAATTCTTCAAGAGCAGAATTCGCACCATAGAGGACTTATTCTGCAAGAACACTCAATCCTGGTTATCTTGGCCGGATTTTAAAGTTCTGTATTTGTCTTTCCAACCAAGATCATGATACTTTCACTACTGTGATCAATTCGGTTCTTGATCACATGTTGCATAAGATTGTTGTGCATTCCTCTCTTGATGGTGGACAGACTAGAAGTTGTATGCTGATACTCCTTTCTGTAACTACAAAGCCAACAAAGGCTATTGTTGGCTCTCGCCCCATTTTCCCAGGTTGGACAAAATTAATACTCGTTAGGGAATTCACGCCACTATGTCTACCTATGTTAGACGATTTGAGATTGTTTGATCAGTATGTGTGAGCCCAAAATTGCTCATTCTCTCTGGTGTATTCTACACCAAGGCCTTCCTATCAGGGCTCATCTTGTTCAAATTGGGATTTCGGCTCCCAACTGCCCCTTCTGTAGGCATTTGGAAACACTTTTGCATGTCTTATGGTTCTGTCCCAAAGCTCAAATTTCCTGGAACTGGATCCGTTCTTTTTTTTCCCTCGTGATCCCAGTGTTTTACTTAGTAACATATCCTCTTGGGAGATAATCACAAACTTCTGCCTATGTTCACCTAGATTTGACATGTTTTCAGATGGGAGATTCTATTTTGGATATGGAAAGAAAGAAATGCTTTTTTCTTTGCTAATTCTACAGTTGATCAATCTTTCTCGATTTATAATAAATCTATGGTGATCTCCAATGTACTTCTACATATTCAAGTTCAAACAAACAAGGTGGCCCTGTAAGTGGACCACCTTTAGGCCCTACTTGTGCCATTGAAGGAAGCCCCGTGTAACGTTGCTTGAGTGCCTTCATTTCCCACCAGAGCTCCTCGCCTTCAGCCGTGGTGGTGGCGCGCAACCGATCTCATCGCCATGTTTTTAGTCGCACCCGCCGCTCTCTGGGCCATTACATTGGCATAGTCATTCGCTGCTTGCGCCACCGTGGCTGTGGCTCTCCGCTACATTCGTTGACTTGCCAACGGGGTTGGGCTTGCCACCTTGGCTCAACCTCGCCATCCCTACGCACGGGGAAGAGACCCAGAGGAAGAACTGCTGCTGGATGGGAGACTCAAATGGTGACAAGGACTCTACTGTTCGAGGTGGCCGATGATCGTGATCTGCTGCACTGGGACATGGATTTGCTGCTGCTGCTTGATAGTTCCTTTTAAGTGTTTTTGGGCGATGCCTTTTGTTTTGTTGTATTCTCCTAGGCTCGACCTAGTTTGACTTTTGCTATTCTAGGCTCGACCTAGCTTGTTCGTGGTTTAGGGGTGTGCTCTCATACTGCTCGTTGTTTTTGTTTAAAGCTATCTTAGTGAAATCCGTCACACCAAAACCTCGAGGCATTAGTTAAATCCGTACATGAGGATCATAAAATCCCACCACACTTCCCTAGAGCCCGATTTGGGCCGGGTTTGCACCCGCACTCCCATACGTATGAGCCCCGCTTCATCGACGCTTAGGCACCCCATAGGCCCCGACTACATGACGTAACCAACCGAGTGGGATTTGAACACGGGTGGTCACTCTAATACCACTTGATAAGAACCTTGCATATAATAAATCAAAATTGCATAATATAACACAACACAAGAGATATGGGTGGGCCAAGATGCCCAAATATGCAAAATAATACCCTTAAGGTAGGGCAACACCATACAATGCTCCTTAAGGAAGGAGTAACTCCACAATCTCCCAAGATGGGAATCCACATCGAGGGGGACACCTCCAATATACCTCTACCAAGTATAAGAATCAACTCATACATACCTCCTTGGCATCCATGTATATCCATAATTATTATTCATGTGATTCCATGTCATATAATTATTGTTCCATTGATTCCATGTATAGCAAAAAAATTATTACTCCTCCAATTCCCCGTATCCCCATATAGATTCTTTGCCCTTGTGTGTCCTAGCATGTCTCCATGATTTTTTCCTCTCATGATGATGTGGGTGTCTATATGGGTGCAACCTTAGTATGCTCAACTCCGTTATCCTGTAAAATTGACAAGGGAAATTTTGCAGATAACCATACCAAAATTTCATTTTGGTCCCCTGAGGAGGTCTGATTAACGTTCAAAAAAGCCTAAAATTTCCCTTCTGAAAATCAAGTTTTAATAACTTAGCCATTTTCAGCCTTTTTGAACTCGGCACACGAAATGTTGTGTCGACACAGAGAAATGTGCGCCCCTTTGAAAATCCTTTGGCGTCATAAAGGACATGTCAACATCAACAAAGTTGCGCCCCTTTGGTGCAGAAAATGACATGTCAGCATAATCAAACATGCGCCTGAAAAGTGCGCTAAGGCGCTAAAAAATGATGTCAACACATTAAAAAATGCGCTAAGTTGATTTCCCTTAGGCGCTGAAAACTTCATGTTGACATCTCCAAATATGCGCTTAAGGCGCTAATGACGTAATGTCGACGTTAAAGAACTTGCGCCAAGGCGCATTTATACCCATGTCGACACTTTAAAAAGTGCGCCAAAGAAAACTGGGTGGGGAAATAAATACTATATTTTCCTATAAATACGCGGTTAACACATGTCATTTTAATGATTCGAAAATTATGAAAAGTCTTTCTCTGCTTTGTTAGCTATCCCTATCACGCCCGCTCCGCTTTTCGAGTTTGTGGACCCCAACGTCATCCTTCGTCCTTTGTTAAACCGGGTAAGTGGTTTTTAATCCTCCTTGTTGTTTTTTGTGGTTTTTTTTTTTGTTGTGTTTGGTTTTAGGATTGTTATAAAAGGTTAAATCTAAAAATGAATAAACTACCACTCTATAACCTTCTGGAAACTACCTTATCCCTCCTTCTAGATCTACAAATCTGGGAAGGCTCTGCCTTTGAAAGAAACAAAACCCATCTTCCCTACCTGCTACCTTGCTCTTTTCTCTCTCGTATCATCTAAAATCCAAATGCAAAATAAGAGAGAAATCAAAATCAAGAAATCGCCAAAACACCCAACTGTTTTCCCTTCGGCGTAATCTGCATATATGCTACATCACACACAGTCGCACCATAGCGCATTTCAAACCCATGTAGCATAAGCCCTTCTGCGCAATCCAAAACAAATACTTAGCAATTTCTTAAAAGCGCAGTGCAAATGCAATGACAATGACATTATTTGTTGTGTAAACCAAATCCTCGCCGCGCAAGTAAAACCCTTGCGCACTGGCTCTTCGTGCTACATTTCCCATACCTGCGCTTTGGCGCACTTTAAAAGCATGCAACACCAAACTCTCTTTCGCCTCACAAAACACTCTTCTTAAAGCGCTGATGCCATTTCTATAACACCAACACTACATGTTGTGTGTTGCTTACCCGCGCCCCGCGCCTTTCTACTTGGCGCTAAAACCTTTTATGCAACACTCTTCAAAAGTGCACCCCTCTATAACCCTTTGGCACAACTTTTCCTTGTCAACACTAGCACACCTTTTTCATGTCAACATCCCCAAAAGTGCACCCAACCTTTTTAAGCCTCTGCAACATGCTATGAACTTGCGCCTTGCGCCCTAAGCCTCATAATTGCTCATTCTTCTTTCTACAAGCTTTCATTATGGATTACATGACGGTTGACATGGCTCTTCTGTGTTGGACCTCTTTGATTCTCCTTGCAGAACAACAACAACCATCCTCGAGCTCACACATGTCTTCGTTGAGCAAGAAGCCCACTAAGTCTAAAGGAAAAGCTAAGTTGACAGAGCAAGAGATGGAGTATAGACATCGAGAAAGTCGAATGCCCGACTCGTATGCAGAGTGATCTCGACATCAGAGACTCCGAGCTCGGGCACATTGATATGGAAGACTTCTGGGAAAGAACCAACCAGGCCACTAGTGGTCCCTGGATGAACAAACTGGTAGGCAGTGGATTGCACTTTGCAGTTGGGCTGCCAGTAAGTGCTATTAATAACGAGTTCATCATGTTGGTGGCTCGATGCTATAACAAGGACACAAGATGTGTCGAGGATAAAGAAGGAAAGACGGTCATTGACCTAACTGCTCGTCACTTCAAAATAACTCTAGGCATCCCTCATTATAGGCAGTACGTCGCCATCAGCCTTGAAGACTACAAGAAGGCATGAGACGACAATGAGGATAAGTGTATGCAAATGATGAACGAGTTATATCTTAAGAACAAAATTCGGTGAGCCGATGGCCTCAGACCATCCACCGCAGTGACTTCAACGAGGAACTGAGTGATACAATCACCTTCCTGAGCAGAGTATATGGGCTTCCTGATGCCCATCATTTCCATAAATGGATGCTGAGGTACTTAGAGACCATGAGTAAGAATGTGCCTAAGTAGCATTTTGGCTGGGGAGAAATCATCAGCGATACCATCTCTCAGCAACTTCAACAGGTCATGACAACTGGGAAGTTCTATATGAATTCCTACGTTGTGTACACTGCAACGCATCAGCGAGGGATTTCGCAGGCCTGGCACGAAATGGGGTATGGCCTCAGGTCAAAATATACGAATACTACCCAGAGCTAAGGCTCGAGAACAACATCCTCAGTTCTCAAAAATCAACGACGCCTTCTTCTATGAGGTGATTTGCCTATTGAGGTCGAATATGAGACATGGTCGAACTAGCCCCAGTGTGGTCACTGTCACGAAGAAGTGGGGGCATTGTTCACTTAGTTTCCCACATTCACCTATCTCAGGGCGGTGAATTTTGAGGGTGAACCGACCAAGCTACCAAGGTATGCAGGACCCAAGCTGATTCTCTTAGAGTTGTCAAGGCAACTAATCACATATCATGAGAGATGCATGAAGAGAAAGAAGGGAGGAACTCCATTCCCCCTTATAGTGGGCCGATACACTTGCACCACACTGGCCAAAGCACGGAAATGTATGCCGAGCTTGAATTGTTGAACCTAAAGCACAACTTCCCGGCCAGGCCTACTTTTGATTGCTTGAGGTTGCCTCCCAAAGGAAAAATTGATCCTATTCATGTCCTTGAGATCAAGGACATCTACATTGACCTGACACATGAAATAGATCTCAAGCGGAAGGATCACTCCAAGCTGGCTTTGGAAGAAATCAAACACTATGGCATGGCCATCATTCCAAAAGGATTCCAAGAACTCTGATCAAGAAATTGATCAAGTTTACCTAGACACGGATGGGGATGATTGGCCATTCGTAGAAATTGACAAAGCCAAGGCACCAAAGACCATCCAAGAAAGGGTCAAGCACACGTTGCAGTGCACAACATCGAACATTGGTGCAAATAGAATGGTATCATCTACCTCGGGGTAGATTTCACTGCTTCTCCCTCAGAAAGAGCACCTCTAAGGCCGACCCAAGTACCGAAAGGAAAAGGGAAAGACAAGGAGGGAGAATGGAGCAAAGAAGAAGCTCTTAAAATCCCTCCTACTACTTCCGAGAAGCAGGCGGTCGACCTGGTGTCTCCAGGCAAAGAAGAAGAGACCACTGAAGTCTCAATGGACACATCCACTCAGGATGTGGTCACAACTACAACCACTAAGGTACCCACCACTCCTTCTTCCGCTCCTTCTCATTCCCCTGTTGTGGAAGCATCTGTCCCCATGGATGTTTCTTCTTCTCTCCCTTCCTTCCTTCCATCTCCCACCTCTTCCATCTTCTCCTCTCTCGCAGATCTGTCACCTAGTGTTCCCTCCATCTGATTACAGATCCCTTTCGCCTCCATGACCTTTTCTTCTCCAGTAGTAACTCTAGGCCCTATAAGCAACAAAGCATGTTAGACTACTTGTCGATGCCACCACAAGTGTCTCAATTTTTCCTCCCTACGACCTCTTCGATTGCTTCCCCTTTCACTCCTGTTTCTTCTTCCATTCCCTCCACTCCTTCTCCCCCTAAGTCCAAGATGGATCTCGACCATCCGGGTCAACTCAAAAGAAAAGTTCCCATAGCACCCATGGACTTCTCTGATCATTCTGAAGAAGGGACCAAAGAAGTAGAAAGTGATAACTCGCTTTTCAAAAAGCATTTCGTGAGAGAGGGTCATGGAGATTGCATATCCTGATCCCACTAAAGAGAAGAAAGACCTGTCTCCTATAGACTTTACAGTGACCCAAGTCATAATGGGAGCTTCATCTGAGAGCCTACAAGGAGAGGCTTTATCTGCAGTAGATGCCCTCTACAGAAACTTCAAGAAGCAAAGGAGGAGAAGAGGATACTAAAGGAACAAAACAAACATCTTCTCCAAGCTTTGCAGAGAATGGGCAACGCACCTCCTATGACTGCCGCCGAGCCTACTGAAGCTCTCAGCCAAGACAAGATAAATGAATACACCAAGATTGGTGAACAAGGCGCAGAAATGTCCTCCTGGATAGAGCGAGTCCTCAGAGATAGTGAGGAAATAATCACGAAATTCACAAGACTCTACCAGAGTATAGATCAGGCAAACAAGGAGTTGCAGGCAAGAAGTGAAGATCCCTCTCCGGAGTTAGACCATGCTAGATGCAACATGAAATTTTTCGTGCAATGGTCGATTGCTCGGTGACGACCTATTAAAGGTCGACATCATTAATCACCCGTGGGCACACAACAAAGCTCTCGTCACTTTAGATTACCAGGTTGATCAAATGGAATTTATCCTGAAAGGATAGATAAAATCAAGGAGGAAGCCCTGGATGCAAAACATCAAATGGAGCAGACGGTCACGAAGATGTCTCCAGGGATGCTTAGCAAAGTGTTCACCTTGAGGGAGGTAGACGATACCATCCAGCTCTTCAAAGAAATCATAACACAAGGTTTTTCGCTAGAGGTCACTTTTGACCAAGAGTCTATCAATAACCTTCTGGCTTGCCGTGATTTCATTGGATACTTGATTGAGGCATGCGACGAGTACGTCGGGCTACCTGACAAGCTCAAGACTGAAAAAGAAACTTGCAAAGTCATCGAGACCACTTCAAGGGTCCTGATCATAATCAACTTCAGACCATGATCAACAAGTTTATGGAGTATCGAGCTTAGTATCACATCACCTCTCCGGATCAGAAGCAAGACACTCCGTTCAAACAAAGAGATGACAACGAATAGTTTCTCTTCTTGTGTATGCTTTGATATTTTTGTAAAAATGTTTAAAAAGTTTGTTGGCATTTACGATGACATCATCTATGCTGCATCATGGGATGTTGCCATCCACCAAACTTGCCTCAAAGTCAACTTTTGACTTTTTAGATATTTCGTAGATATTTTGTAAATAGTGGTTGGCTTCTTTTGTCTTCTTCCTCCTTCTCCTTCTATAAATACTGGAATACTTGTTGTATTCTAGGTGGACATTTTGTATGAAAAAGAGGTGAAGAGAGAAAGACTTTGTGCCTTCTTGTAATATAAGAGATTTTAATATATATGTTAAGACTTTGTGCTCAATATATGTGTTATCTGCATCATATCTCTCTTATGTTAGATTTGTGTTTCTATTATGTTGGATTCATTCTTTTTATCGTCATATGTTCATCATTATTGCTTTGTTTGTTTACGCAAGTAAGTTTGGCTCTGTTTATTACCAACCTAAAGCATAAATCCTCCGACCTTTCTGTCTTGGAATTCATTTCTTTTCTCCCTTCGATCTATCCTTCCTCCGTTCCTTCCTCCCTACCTTTTTGCTCACAAATTGAACTACCTCTACTAGGATGAGATCCCAAACCCCTAAAGTTAGAATAGTGCAGATCTACACAGATTCATGCTTGATAGAATAGCAATGAACCAGTTTCACTTTGCTGTCTCAAAGAGGGGCTATGCCTACACACCGTTGGCCTGTTTCCCCATGATCTCGCTAACCGATGATTTTCAAACCAACACAACCTTATCAATCTTTTCCTCCACTTTCTTTTCCTCTTCCAACTTGTTTGCTATTTCTTTTTTCTCTTGAGTAGAGAAACTATTTTTTACTTTTTCATCATGTTCTTCATCCTCTCCTTCTGATTCATCCTTATTCCCTTCACCATCTTCAAATTCATCTTCATGATCCAACTTTACATTACTTTTTTCCTTGCTAAGTGTGATATCTTGCAATGTAATTTTATTTCTCTTGTATCATAATTTCATGAATTTCTTTTGCACATTAATATTAATTGTTCTCAATGTCTCTAACCAAGGATATTCGAGAACAATATCCATACCATCCATATCTAAAGCATAAAAATTTGAATGTAAAACATATTTATTCATATAAAACTTTAAATCTTCAAAAACTTGAATATGCTTACCATCCATTTGAGATTCCTTGATATGCTTTGTTTGCACATGTAGATTTTGAGCTACATCCATATTGATGAAGTTATATTTGCTGCTAGGGTTTATGGAAACAATTACCTTTTTTCTTTGAATGCACCCTTCAAACTGAAATATTGAAGCTTCCTTCCTTGGAGATGCACTATCCTGTGTAGCAGCTTCATCATCAACATTTTCTTCTTCTTCTTCTTCTGCTGTTGCTTCTTCTTCTTCTTCTTCTTCTTTTTTAACAAAATTGTGTTTCTTTTTTGTTTCCCATCTAGCTAAGAAAATATCCTCCATTTCCTCCCAATCCCAATCCAATAGATCTATATCCAAATAAGAATACCAATGTTGCGCTTTCCCACCAAGATGAAGATAAAAACTAACCCATACTAAACATTCTTCAAAATACATTTGTTTAAATTGTATCCACCATTTTTTTGCATCAATTTCCCCATTACCATAGAAAATTGGTATATCCATGATGCATAAAAATTAGGGTTTCACAAACTTACTCCTTTGACCAATATTTTACCTGATGATTTCATCAATCATTCAACCTCAAATATGAAACCACAAAGAAGTAACCCCTGCTAAAATTTTGAGAGATTTCCGAAAATGTAAGAAATTCAGAAAATTCCTCAAATTGCGGCCTGTGGAGCAAAATAGTGAAAAACAATAAAACTGAAATAACTCTGTCAAAATAGATCCACCAATTCTGAAATTTCAGTGGTATCACCATTTAATATATTACCAACAACCCAAAAAAATTATTTCCTAATTCGTCATTATTCAGAAGATATAGATGAAACCTTAGAATTAGGGTTTCAACCCTAAAACAAACACAGATTTTGTAAAACAGCTCCAAAAAATCTGAAATTCAAAGGGAAGATCACTTGAACAATGTATCCACTCCCCACAAAAATATATGAAAAATTCCAAGTCTATCTCAAGATATAGACAAATCACCAACATTAGGGTTTCATCCCACAAATTGCACGGATCAACGCTCTCGATACCAAATGTAACGAATCACACCAAAACCTCGAGGCGTTAGTGAAATCCACACATGAGGATCATAATGTACATGTTTGTTGTTGCTGCTTGATAGTGCCTTTTAAGTGTTTTTGGGCGATACCTTTTGTTTTGTTGTACTCTCCTAGGCTCGGCCTAGTTTGAATTTTGCTATTCTAGGTTCGACCTAGCTTGTTCGTGGTTTAGGGGCGTGCTCTCATACTACCCGTTGTTTTTGTTTAAATTTATCTCGTATCTTATTGCATTAATATAATATAAGATCCCTTTTCATCAAAAAAGGCCGTTCATGTGTATATAGATAAGATTTATATTTTTTACATATTTTATATATATCTAAAATGAACTATTTAAAAAATTAGACAATTTTCAAAAAATTTAGCCTCCTTTATTTACAGTTTTATAATTTTATTTTTGGTAATTTACGCTTAAAATAAAAAAAACAACCCACAACTTGTCAATTTCTAGGCTGCCTCATGCAGATGTGTCCTCTCCATGCTCTGCTTTGGGTTTTGAAAAGTGCTTAACTCGATGGGTAAGTTTTTTTGACATGGCTCTATTTTTTCAGTCATCTTTTATTTTGCTATTAATAATGTGGATGGCATTGGTTTTCAGACGGCTATTAGCGAGAGCTCCATTTAGCATAGTGTTCGTAAGGTCTTATTTATTTAATTATGTGAGGGCAAAACTTTGCACAAGTTACGGGGTTAAATCCATCATCATTTTGACATTTTCGTGATTTTAGCTATAAAATACTTGCAAAATTTTGAAATAACCGTCACACGTGTCTTGCATATTTACAATATGGCTATGAAATATGTCTAGACAATTGTCAAATTTAACTCGTAGTGGATATCGTATTGCCCACTTCATTGATAACTTTCTAAAATAACTCTAATGTCGTGTTGTATAAGTTCAAACATCATCTTTCATTCCCAAAATATTGCAATGAATGGACCTAATTATATTGTATTATTGTTGATGTTGACATGCACCCCAAAAGCTTTGAAGAAAATAAAATAAAAATTCTTGCTTTGGTGTTCTTTTCCATTAAGAAAAAATGTTTCTATTGTTCTTTAGATGGTATTGCCTTTAGTTGTACCTCCATAACCTTGTGCTTTGTGTGAAACAAAAAAAATTGCACCGTGGGTCTTGCCACCACTGGCGCTGGCAACAACATCCACAAAATCCACCTTCCATTAAGCCTTGATGGTTTATTTTGCCTTGTTATGAACTCTTGTTTTAACATAGTTGTAGGGATGTCGGTGCATGTCCAAAAAGGCTTGGATGGAATCGTGTTCATTTTCAAACAAGTTAGTCCCTAACAGAACAACATGAAAGAGAGACACTATCTCATAAGGTAGTTGCAGGACCTCAAACAAATCCATGACATGTTGTGAATGGCCTCACCAACATTCTCGCCGATAAGCATAGGCCTTTGCACAATGCACAAGCCTCGTAGAGGAGGCAACATAGTTTCAAAAGTCTTATCTAAATCTGAACCTAAGCTCTACATAGGCCATTGAGGGACCGAAATGACCCATGTCTAAGGGGGCAAGCCTTGAGCCATTGATTGTGTTGTCCATATTCTCAATGACCTCAAAGGCTTCAATGAGTCTCCTTCACCAACGCCTACAAATAGGAAGCTTCATCATGTTTTTCCCTTACTCGTCATGCCCTCCAACTCATCCTCGTCATCTAGCTTACCTTCTTCTTTAAGAGATAAAAAATCAACAAAACAATCAACATTGTCCTTGGAGTTGTGGATGTCCAGGCCCTTGAGTCAATGTTCCTATGCAATGAGATCTCCAAATTCAACTACTCCCCCATCTCACTAGCCAACATTCCCACTACAAATCATAACCAAGAACATGACCATAGGAAAGCAAGAGACTAAACTAACCATATTTTGATTCACTTGCTTCTCTCTTCGGATTGAATAGTTGTTGTTCCCTCCTTTTCAAAATACTACTCCTTTGTGCTTCCTTCTATATATTCACTCAAGTACACTACATGGTGTATTTCCATCTCTCACTTCGCTTTCATATCCTCCTCTCACATGACACAATTGCTTCTTTTATGACTATCGGTGTTTCCATTGCACCCCTTTGGTGCGATTGCTATTTTAGTCTCTATTATGTTCTTTAGATGCGTAAATTTGGTACCGTAGGAATGGTAGTTGTATTGTTATAATAGATTAGAACCATATTGTTATGGATCTCGTAACATATCTAAAAAATGGAAACATGGGGAAGGGAGAAAATCACAGAGGAGAGGGAAAATAAGAGGAAGGGAAAACACATAGGGTCAAATAGAGAAGAAAAAAGCTTTGAAAAGTAATAAAATTATAATTATTTATTTATTGGTCAATATAGTTCTAAATTGTAAGTTATTGATTTAATTTCTTAACATATTTGCCATTGTTGAGGTCATAGTTTCTTTGCTAGAGCTTAAAATCTAGAATTGTATCATATCATATAATTTTAATGTTTAAGGTTTAATAAAAAAAAATTAAATTTAGAAAAATCACATAATCAACATTGTTGAGATTATAAAATTTATAGTTATATTATGCATAGTTACCTAAGTCTCGGGGATAAAGGATAGGGGGATGGAGGAATAGGGTTTCTCAAACGGTTAATGTTTCGATTTTCCTCGTTGCTTTGATTGAATTTGATAGCCACAACTCGTGGATACCCATAGACTCGCTAAATCACCGTTTGTAAAATTTGAATACTTTTTCGCACTTTGCAATAACACCGGTTCTTTTTTTTTTTGTCTCCTCCTTCCTTTGACTACATAGTTTTAAGTTCTCTTTTTCCTCGTGTTTCCTTCAACTTCAATTCACAATTCAATGTTGTTTCCCTATCGGCATGTCCATTGCACCTCGGGGTGCAATTGCTAGTTTTAAATTAATATAGAAAAGTGATAATGACTTCTCTTCTCGGTGTATTTAAGAGTTAGGGCCAATAACAATTAAGATTTTTTTGATAATTTTTGGTCTGTTGATTTTATCCCTCGTGAACCAATCTACAAGATCGTCTCAATTTGTAGGTCCTAGACAAGAGCTTGTTATCAATTTTTTTCTAATTTATTTTTGTTAGGGAATTTTTTTGATTTGAAGTTCCAAGTTTGGGAGAATGCAAGGTAAGATTGCTAAGCCGTGTCTTGTCATTGCTAGTTGTAATTTGTAAAATATTAGTTGAATACAACCACGATTTGTTGAGGCATTACATTGGAAGGTCTCTAACTCTTAATGGGATGTCGTGTAGTATTCAGTATGACTTTGCTTTTCAACTTGCTTTTTCAAACTTTTTTCTTTTCTCAATCTCTTTGGATCCTTTTTGGCTCCATCTCCTTTTCTATAAGCAGTTTTATGTATTGATTAGTAATAATAACTAGTGACTTATTTACTCAATTTTATTTCATCATTCTAGCCTTGACGACTTCTCCTAATAAATTAATTGTCTTTAATTTAAAAAAAAAAGTATTTGTTATAATTTTTTTGCTTTAATCTTGCTTCTTCTTTTGTTTTCCATTTTGATTCTTGATAAAGTTGTGGACCAAATTTGACTCATGAGGTTTGTGGTTTTGAAGGAGTATATGTGGTGTCTTTTTCATTGTTGAAGTTTAAATTGATATTAAGATTAAACACTATTTTTATCTAATTGAGAGGGCTAATTTGGGTAAGTAGTGTTAGTAAATCATTGAATTGACTCTTTCTTGATTGAGTTATTGCTTGTTGGTTAATATATTCACTAGTGTTTTGTTTAATTTGTTGAATATTGCATTATTTATTTGTTTGTGTTGAGTGCAATTTTAACATCTCCATTATGTTTAATTTGTTGAGCATCACATTTTTATTTGTTCGTGTGTTAAGTGCAATCTCAACAGCTTTTGTCATATTGCTCATTGTTTGGTATTTTTGAATTTGCACTAATTAATTTTAACATGTTTTTTATTGCATATGATTCATCTTGATTAGATGTGTCAAATGTTTTGTTAGATGTTATGTTTTCATTTAAGACATTTAGATTAAGAGGTCATATATTTCATCTTGAAATTTGTTTTAATGTTTTCAAGTGAAAAGTTTTTTTAGAATGTCTTACTCCTTAATGCTAGCTAATTTTACCATGTTGACATCTATACCATGTTTTCAAATAGTTATTTGTGTCTCTTTTATTTGAAGTAACTTTTGAATAACCCAAAACATTGACATCCAATGGTTGTAGTTTGTGAGGAGTGTGTGTTGATAATGTAAGTAAATATAACTCTAAATGTTTTGTTTCTTAAATTATTTTTAAAACCATATGAAAATCATGACAATTAAAAAATAGTAAATGCTTATTGGTTAGATACATAACATTAGGTATAGATGTAGTAAAGCGATACAACTATTTCATGAATAACTTATTTGTCATTCATATGCACGAGGTTATGTTGTAGTGCAAACATTAGGCTCACAATGTGCGATGTAATTTACAATTGCAAAATTACATAGTAGGTTGTGACATGGTGTTTGCATGGTGGCACAACTTCATGCATGAATGCCAAATGAATTATTCACAAAATGGTTGCATCATTTGTTGCATTTAAATTTAGTGGCATGTCTCTAACCAACAAGTATTTAGTGATTTTTGATGGTCATGGTTCTTATATGGATCTACAAACAATCCAAAAGGCATAAAGTTTGGGGATAAATTTACTTATATTATCAACACACACTTCTCATAAACTACATCCATTGGATTTTAGTGTTTTTGTTCCATTCAAAAGTTATTTCAAAGAGGAGAAGTGCAAATAACTATTTGAGAAACATGAGATAGATGCCAACACAACAAAATTAACTACATTGGGGAATACAATATTTTTCACGTAAAATATTAAAGTAGGTTTCAAGAGGACAAGTACATGGTCTCTTAATCCAAATACTTTAGATGAAGGCATGTTACTTAGCAGAAAATTTGACACATATAATCAAGATGAATCATATGCAACATAAAACATGCAAAGGTTAACTAGTGTTGATTTAGAGGTACTAAATAGTGAACAACATAGTGAAGATGTTGAATTTTTTTGCAACACACATGCGCAAGTAAAGAATGTGATGCTCAATAGAATAAACAAAATGCTAGTGAATTTGTTGATAAAAAAATAACTCAAGTTGAAGGGAGTCAAATTTGATGAGTCACAAACACTACCTATTGAAGTTATCCTCCCGATTGAATGAAAAAAAGTTATTAATTTTGGTGTCAATTTGAACTTCAACAATGAAGAAACCATCTTATATATTCCCTTATTGCTACTACTACTTTATAATTTAGATGTAGTTCACTACTTTTTCAACGCTCAAGATAAGGAATAAAATGATGTAATTGAGTTAAAAGAAGCAAAGATTAGAGAAAAAAGTGTAATGATTTTTTTGAGGAAAATCAAGTACAAATATCTCTTTCTAAATTCTTGAAACTTTTGATGGAAATGGTGGATTCATCAAGGTCAAATTGTAACGATGGAATAATATTGAGTTAGGAATATCAACATGGAGTTGCTCATGAAATAAGAGAAAACAAAGAAAGAAATTGAAGACTTGAAGCAAAGTAAAAGTGTATGGATACAAGAGTGGAAGGCAAAGAGAATTGTTGGAAGAGAACTAAAGGAGCAAGTGATGATTAAAAAGGAAATTATAAGGAAAGACAAAGAGCACCATAAGTTAATGCAAAGGCAAAAAAGGAGATGGAGCAAAAAGGATCCAAAGAGATTAGGAAAGAAAGGAGAAAGAGTTTGAGAAGGTGAGAAGGGAGTTGGAAAGGAAAAGGAGACATAGTACTCCACAAAATCCTTTCCTTTAAAAACACCCATTGTAATGGAATTATTTGCCTAGTTGTTGTTAATGCATACTATTCAACTTGGGTAAATTGTCCTTCATGTTCTTGTCCATTATCAACCACACATGCACAAGAAGCCAAAAACACTACCATGCAACAACTCGACTTCAAGCATGGTTGGGGATTCACCACTACCATTTCCAAATTTTTGGAAGTAGGGGCACAAATAGTTCAAGCTTATTTTGGAGGTTTGCTAGGGCCTTTTGATCATATAATAGGATACAAATATTTTGATAATTGTTTGGGCCAAGGATATTTTTATTGTTGTAAGGCCATGGCTATTTTTAATTGTTGTATATGCAACCACATATAACATAAGTAATATATGACCTAAATATGTTTTTGTGTGTGTAGTTGTTTCAAATATGTAGTGAAAAATAACTCAATGAATCATATTGGCCAATAACATGGATACACTGAAAAACACATAACAAATATTCAAATATTTGATGTGTCTCGCTTTTAATTTGACTTATTCTCTTTCCAAGAAAAAGATGTGATATAATTGATCCAAATTTACCTCAAACAAACGTATTAGTAACACAATTGATCAAATTTGAACATAACAATCATACCAATGTTCTATCATTGCTTTAATGAGGGCAATATCTTCACCACATTCATCATTGAAAACTTTTATTCATCCATATCCCTACAAATGAAATAAAAAGGATTCCAAACCACAAAGAATATATTTAGATGGTAAAATTAATCTTTAAATCCCTATCTAGACTATATAATATAGGCGCACCACAATATTTTCCATGATAAATATTGTGTTGATAAACACAATTCACATGTCATACGAGCTTGTCAAACTACCATATGTTGTAATATGATTCTATGTTAGGGATTGCAACTTCTAAAAGTGTTCAACGATTGCATTTTAGAAAAGGGTTCTAGTTTTAGTTGTGTGATTATCATTACCCTACAACTCTATGGTTTCAATTGGCGTTGTATCCATAGATGCCACAATTTCAATTGAAGCAATTTTAGAGTTGAAATAGGTCATCGAGGAACATTCACATTCACATGCACAAAACATCTCATGTATAACATACAATCCAATCATCAATATTCAAGGAAGCAAAAACAAAAACAAGCGGTTCTAGTGAATGTTCACTTACCGCTGCTATTGGAGTTTGTCAAAATACCCATCTCGAACTTAATGATTGTGGCCTTCTAGTTCCACTTTGTAATACTTGCCTCCTTTACCATACATTTCACACACATGATGTTGTGGGGGAAGGTGCACTTAAGCAGGATATCCACCACACTACTAGAAATTACATTCTCCTTTTCTCGATATATAAAAACCAAGTCTCGCACATCATTAGACCCATAAACACATGTTCCACCATTGACCGTGCTAGCCCACCTTTTCCAATCCTACTTCTAGGAGTCGAACATTGTGCACAAATTCTTGAAACATTGACCAAAATGTACTAAAAAGTTATGATTTTGGTGAGATTCAATGCCATCATGTTCACTACCCATTGTCGGGATGGTTAGATTTAGCCTTAGAGTCTCCTCCTCATTTGAACTTGCCATATTGTCGCACACATTTTCCACTTGGGTTTCCTAGAATGAGAATGGAATCCCCATAAAATTTGCATACTCACACAACCCTCGCATACCCATTTGCTATGTAGATGAATGGAATTAGAGGGGAAATGAAAAAAATATAGGTAGAAATAAAAAGCGTTAGTTATAATAACCTAAACATGCCACACTAGAACCGTTTGTATCCCCATTAGAATGAGTGCAAAGCAAATGAGCTATGAATTCAAATTTCATAATTGTCAATCCTCGTAGCATTAAAGTGAGGATGCCAATTTTATTGACAAGTGTTACACTTAATGTTAGTTCCAATATTAAGTGTAATGACAGTTAATTCAAATACTAATACAATTATTTTGTATTAGTCACTGAGTGTTTAAATGTTGACAGTTAGTGTATGATTATTTAATGCACAACTTCACCAACCTCAAACATCTGCATTAGAAAATGGGTGTGAGGTGGTCACTATAACTCAAAACGATGAAATATAGTCCATAATCATTGTCTCCTCTCCCCTAGTTCTAAATCATACACAATGTTCACTTCTTTATCGTACATAAGTGCGGCCAAATATTTTCAATCCTTCCACACCTGATGCATTGCCCAAAGATGCAACCCACAATATATGATTGTCTTGTTTAATATGTCAAGTTTCTACCATAAAATGATTCATCGAATTTCTTGACTCGCTAATGGCCATTTGGCAATGACATCGCACAAAAAAGTAGAAATTGCAAAAGAAATAATCTTTGCATTTTGCAGGGAGTAGGAGAGCCTTTACAATGGATATCTTGTTGTTATCATCATGGTGTTCAAGCACAAATGCTCTTTTTCACGGTTGGGATTGTTTCAATGATGTTCATGGTATGGAGCAAGGTTGGAGTTTAGGGAAAGAGAATTGGTTGGCCTCTTAGCATATTGGAATTTGGGATGACTTTTAATTGGAGAAGCATTGGATTTCACACCTTTTGGCTATTCAACAAAGCATGCGAGCTTTATGGAAAAAATAAGGCTATTGCTAGTTGATGGTAAAAAAAATTCTCTATGTTATATGGATTTTGTAGTGTAAACCAACAAAATAAAATTTGCACAATTTAATGAATTAGTCCTGCTTACATTGTTAATGAATCCAATCTTGCTTGCATTATTACCTATGAGCTACCACGAAACAAGTGTGAATGCTGATTTTTGTCACGCCTTGGATCAAATTGATTTTATCAAGATTTTAATGGAATATGTTTATCATATGTTATAATTTGTTTGTGTTCAGTCTATTTCCATTAATGGTATTACTCTGACCTTATTTATTTCAAACTTGAGTAGTTTTATTCCCTCTATCATAACTTATTTTGATCCTCTGCTCACATATTTCTTTCATAGTTCTTATTTAAAATATTTCTTCGTATTTTATTCCAATTAACAAATCATGAAAGCTTACAAATAATTTATTTATATCTTTCTTTCTAGAATGATGTGGATACTGTAATTTTTAATTTTTTCTTTTACCGTCTTGAAACTTGAAACAAATATAACCTTTGATATCAAGCCCCTATGTTTTTGTTTATGCCTGTAGAGAAATGCTCTTTATGATGCATCAAAGCATATACAAGTTTGAAACACTCTTCCTTACATAAATAGATGGTGATTTTGTGGGCCTTTTCAATACAAAACATGTATTTAATTTTTTTACATGTAAAAACATTTCTATTGTAAATAACTAATGAATATTTTTCATGAACATTTAACACGCTTTGAATTAAGGTCCAAATGTTTAATATTTTGTCTTCAGATTATGACCTACTTCTTATTCTATATTCCCACTATTTGCTTTTAGGAGGGGGCCTTAGAAACTTGTTGGTGATAAGTTTACCACAATTCAAAGTGAGCTTGAGAAACTTTTTTTTTTGCTGAACACATAAAAGTCTTAGTACCTTGATAATTATACTCAATACAATTTATTAAATTAAATATATTGTATGTTGTTGTTGAATCTCAATAAAAGTACGTTGTGGTGTAATCTCAAGCCCCTTTTGAATAGATCTTATAGTTGGTAAATCCTATTATCATAACTAGTTTACCAATGTCAAAATATTATCATCATAATTAATTTATCAATCGCATTTCATTAATCATATATTTGATCTTATTTATGAGATTTTAGCAGAATACTTATAAGTAGCTTGCTATGTTGTCATGTTTTCGGGTACATTATGGATAAGGAGATTTAATTTCAGACCTTTTGTTGGGGCTTCACCCGTAAGTGAATGTGCAAATGCATATATCTTGTTCAATAGATGATTAGAGGAAGTAAAATTTGTTATATTGTAAGACACTTGAGATATTTCATAGGGGTTCAGAGTTAATGCTTAAAATGTAGTCTATAATTGGTTAAAACAACATCTTGTCCCACAATATTTTGTGCTCTATAATCACCTTTTTTAAAAAAATTTATGATGTTTGTACTAGATTTCTTCTTTTCATGTGAAGTCTAAATGTTTATACTACTTTTCATCATGGAAGCGTTGGTACAATATACGCCCTTCACATTGAAACTTGGACTAGACCTTCATTTTTTACCATGGATTCCATGTATAGAGAATAAAACAAAATTGCTATACAAACTCAAATGTATTTAGAATTACAAATTGAAAAGACAAATGTTGTCACTTTGATAAGCCCTGAAAGAATTTTTGTACACATCAATAAAGTTTAGCGTTTTGGCCATTATATCATTTCTAAATTTCAGCATTTTTTCCATTATGTTAAACAAAAATGCATAGGAAACTAGAGAAAAAATGGGAGGACTAAAAAGAGTTGCAAACTAGCAATGTGGTAAGTGTTTATTGTTTCATTCCACATGTTACCATAGTGATGTTGCATTTGTAATGGCACAAGGACTTATATTAAAATGTCATTTACATTTTGGAAACCTCATTCGATGGTCAAATTATTTTAATAGTTTTATTTTATTTTATTTCTTTTTGATTGATCCTCTAATCCTTTTGCAGTAATGTTCTTTTAATAGCTTATGTCTATATATAATTTCCTTTCAATACCCTCCATTTCTTTTATAAATATCATTGTGTTCTTGAAGATTTCCATTTTCTTAGTTTAAAATTGGAACTCAATAGCAAAGAAGAATTGTTGAAGGATTATATCTTATGCAGGACGTTTAGTGGAGTGATATAATTATTCATCAAATCACCATATAATATCTCATGCATACATTATTTTTGCAAGATTTACGATTACAACAATAAGATGTGTCGAACGACAAATCAAGTTTCCGTTTTACCCTTAGAGGAACAAGATTTCTATTTTTCAAAGGCCTCTATTTTGTCTTGATTAAAAGTATACATACAAATAAGGAAAGAAATGAATGAAAAGATTCATTGATTTTTCATACAATAAGAGAATTCATGTAATTTCCCGGCTTTCAATAATTAATTAAACTCCTAATAATGGAGAAGGCTCGTGATTTTACTGAGTATTTACCTATAGTCGAGTTGAATTTGAAAATGATGATAACATAACACTAGAATAGTTTATGTTTTTAAAACCATAGGAACATATCAAGTTCAAAATATTTAGATTTTGTCATTTAAAAATTATATCATAACTTAGAAGAATCAACAATTTAATTCAAGGATAGGATTTTTATTGGTGTACAAGGTTGGGGTTATGAAAAACAAAAATTATTTAATACACCACTTATATATAAAAAATAATTTATAAGAACATCTCGGGCTAAAATAATAATTACTTCACAACATTTAATAAAAAATCAATTCAAAACTTCAACGAAAGATGTTTTACAACAAAATTAGATGTTAAGGATAATGTGGGGAGGAGGCCCTCTAGCTTAGAGGTGTCTCTTCATATTATTCTCCCTCCTCCCCAACCACTCTCCCTTGAATGGGGAGGGGGAGGTTAGTAGTGGGGATACTCCTTTCGGAAGGAGATCCAAGATGTGGTAGGATCCTATCTTTCGAAGGAGAGAATGAAGCGAGGAGATCTTCCCTTTCAAATTTAGAGGAAGAGAAACCAAAAACACTAAAATAGTTAACAATTACATGTCAAAATAATAATAAGACAGCTTTCATGTGGCCCCATGTGGGCATATTTTTTTATTAATGTTAGAGTATCAAAGCTTGGGAAGGATTTTAAATACAAAGTATTTGAAACATAATTATCACCACAAAGATCCAAGTGGTGTTAGTTCTCCAATAAGTCATGACCTTCAGCTCAAATATACACTCCAACATCTTCCATAAAGGGTTTGCCACACTTTCCTTAACATTGAAGAACAACAATAATAAAGTCACAATGCAAGGGTGACTATATTTGGAAGAGTGTGAACACATCCATGAAATGCATTATGTCACAAATTAAAATACTATAACTTTTGTAAGCAACATAGATCCGATGAGAACTTTTGTTCCAATAAATCGTTAATTGGGTCACAATAATAATGGTAAAGACAATGTCATAGTGCATGCAAAAATTATGACAGCTTTATTTATTTTTGCAACAAAAAATAACACTCATGAATTACATATTTTGCCACACCTGTCTAGCACGTGTAATGATTTCATCCCTTTAAAATATCATGCTCACTGCAATCCATTAGGATTTTTTTTTTTAAAGAACGATGATGCATGTAGTATATTCATTCCACCCTTTTTATTATTTCGCATGTGCCTTTTTACTTTTGCACTTCCAAGTTATGTACTTATCACATGGATGTGATGATTTTCAATATTATTTTGCATCTCTTCTACCCATTTCATCGACACATGAATGTTGTAGTTAAGTGTGAAGGTAACTTGAAAATGACAAATAACCTCCCTATATATATGAACTATGGAAACCCCTATCGTGAACGGACCCCCTCTCTAATCTAAATCAATAGTTTCCATCCCATAGAGAATACTTTGAACATGTACGAACCCCGACGACCCGCACCTCGAAGGAACCAAAGTTTGAACATGCTTTTTGTGTTGTTCGACCCCCATATAGGCGAACACATTTTTTTCATGTACTCCCCATCCTTATCGGAGTATCCATTACACCTTTGGGTACAATTGCTAGTTACTGAGGACCTCTACTATTTTTAATGATAAGATTGAGGTTGAACAATTTCATTTTAATCATTAAGAATGAGATTGAACAATTTTTAGCTCTTGTAGATTGTAATTAAAATATTTGTCACATGTAATTATTATCTTATGATATTTTTGAGTGCAATTTCAAATTACTTGGAAGATGTCTATATATAATAATTTGGAAAATGATGTATTTATATCATGGGTATTTTTTCATATAAAACTTTAAGATTGAAACATAATTTCTAGATTAAGCAACCATTTATAGTGTATCTTTTAACTACAGCAAAATGAAAATATTGTTAGGGTATTGTGAAGATATATTGGGTTATAAACTATCATATCCAAAAACTCAAAAAAGTATATAAGAAAGGATGTTGAGTTTAATGAGAGTGTCGAGACCCATCCACCCTCCACACACACACCACTTGGTGCACAAATCAATCTTATTTACAATCCAATAGGTGATCAAGGCTCCTCTCTACTAGGAACAATAATGTGGATAGTAGTGATTATTTACACCCTAAAAATACAATGTAAGATATGTTATATGTAGAATATTTTGAATAAATTAATCCATATTAACCATATAATCTAGAATATAACTATTAATGTCATAAATAATGATACAATGATGAAATGATAATGTAAAACATGAGAAGGGATGAATAATTAGTTTTGCAGAGGTACAAAAGTGTTTTGGGTGTGTATACATGATAAAAGAGATGATTTTAAATTGGGAATACATCATTCCTAATATTGTCACTAGAAATTTCTCCTTTACGGAATTGCATAGATTTGGCTAGGGAATATTAAAATTTGGTCCTTCTCCTATGGTTTTGAACCTATAATTAGTTGAGCTTTATAACTTTACTTTCCTATCATTGGTCTAGAAATGGTTGTTATTTGTCGCTAGGTCGTGCACACATTTGACGCCACTTGTAATGTCCTTAAACAACTACAAAACCCTAGAGGTTACAAAAACTTCATGAAATAATTAAATAACAAAAGGAGAAAGTTGTGTGTCAAGTAAGGTTAGACTGACTCTAGTGGTCAACCCTTGATGAACCAATCTAGGAACTTTAGTACATCCCCTCGAGTGGAATAAAACCTCGTGTATTTATCTTAGTTTTCATGAAAATAATGTATGCAATCTAATCCAACCCCTACATATACCCGTGTCCTTAACACAAAAATAACAAACATGACTATAGATATAATAAAAATGTACCCAATGTGATAGTAGTGTGGTGTGATGTGCTTCAAATGATATAATTTATTCCCTTGTCCCTTAAGACCTTTGGAATTGTTGATAGCAATCTTCTCTTGATAAGACATAGCTCTAAGACCTTTGAATGCTCGGTAATGGAGGAAGTTAAACTTTTGAACCTAGTTTGAGTGCTTCATATCTATACGAGAGGTTGTTACTCAAGGACACGGAATTGATTTTAGAAGACTTAAGAGTTGTAATAAGAGTCTTAAAAGGAGGTCAATGAAATTTATAATCATTTATATCAATCTTGAAGGTGTATGAGCATCCAAGTGAAAGAATGAGGAGTATTTACAAGCCTTAAGATAGGTATTGATAATGTATTTATGCATGCATTTTTTAACCAAGGGATATAAGCCAAATCATTAACTATTAAACACCTAATTACCATATTTAGGTGTTTATATTGATAAGCGTTCTATAATGGTGACAAGGATGTGATCTAATGGTGTGTCTATGACAGACTAATATAGATTCTCATATGATATATGTTATTGGGGCTCAAATCTAGGCATGCACACAAGTTGTAGATACCAAATGTACTTAAGAAATATTGTAATGACCCCAAGGGTGACGACAAAAAACACACAAAAATTATTTTAATTAAACCAAAATTTCAAATCACCCTTACAAATTAGGTACAAAAATTGATACCTCTCGATTTCTTAGTCCCACACTTAACAAACAAACACATGCAAGAAACAATATAGTAGTACACGTGGTTAAATTCTATCTAATTATGTCCATTCTCCTTTTCCTTATTTTTCAAATAGATTCTGCTTTTTAATTTGTACCCCTCTTCTTTTACTGGTTATTCTCTTATCTCCTTTTTCTCTACGAATCTCTCTTTGCGTTTTTCCAAAAAATGGGCTCCCTTAATCTCTTAAACATGCTCTCCTTCTTTCTTAATTTGGCTCCATTTCCCAAATAAAATATCTTGTTCTATTCTTATTAGTGTAAAATATCACAGCACCAGTTTTAGGTTTTAAACTCGTTTTTCTTAATGCCCACAATTTGATCCCATAGTATCTCCGTTGAATGCATCTCGCCGGTACATTCAGTGTCGACTGCCAACATTTTTGTTGATTGTTGAACACCTGCTAACGACGTTCTCAGTCTTCGTTAGCTAGAAGTTGGAAGCACAATTTCTGGCATGACACTGTTATCAGTACGGAGCGGGCCCCTCTGAACCCCAATATATAATTCTCATTCCATTTAATATGTTTTCAAATTTCTCCCACTTGTGTCTGTCCAATGCCCTGCTCTGTTCCATGACCGCAATAAAACATGATGGAGGGAGGTCAAATACGAGACCTAATGCATGGAGTCTGCCTCGACTTGATATCCACTGCTCCACGTTAAGATTTGTTATAGAAAAATTACAAGCTCTCCGTTTATGGAGGTAAATAATTGATAAATGCAGAGTTTTTTGTCATTGTTTATGGATATGCACATTTGACATGGGGAGAGAGATAAATGCATTCAAGTGCTCCAGTATTGACTATTCCATGAAGCACAACATAATCCATGTATGTTAATGTGCATATGGTATAAAAAAGAAGCTTTGGTATGTCCTTGCAGTGAATACTAACGATTGAATAATCCTTATGTATACAGTTTTGAACATTGTCACGAACCTTGTCTATGCTTCCACATTTTGCATAAATGTCTACCGGGGTGGTTGCAACTTCATTTGACACATTTCCTTTATTCTTTATGGTTTTATGGATGTCCAATCCATGTTATAAAGCCCCCTATTTGGCACAAGAAGGTAGGATGCTAGCAAAGGTTATGGAATTTGGCTTTAAACCTGCCAATTGCATTGTCTTGAAAGTTTCTAAAGCCTTTTCAAAAAATATGTTTTGTGCATATCTTGCAATCATTGATGTCCATGAGAGCAAATTCTTTTGATGCATTTTGTCAAACAATTCACATCCCTTGTCTATGCTTCATCACTTTGCATACATGTCTACTCAGGTAGTTGTAACTACAATAGCTGACAAAATTCCTCCATCTGTTATATTTTGATGGATGTCCATACCCTGTTCAAAGATCCCATTTTGGCATAGGCAGGGATGATGCTAGAAAAGGTAGTGGAATTTGGATTTACACCATCCAATTGCATTTGCTTGAAACTGTTTAAATACTTTTCAACAAATCCATTTTGTGCATAGCCTGCAATCAATGTTGTCCATGAGAACACATCTCTTCAATGTAAACTTTCCACGATTTCAGAGTGATTATCTCTAATATATATTATCAGATGGTACATGAAACATCCTCAATGTAATCTTTAAGTATTCCACATCATCTTCGTTATCTAGCTATTAACAAACCATCATGAGGTACGTTGTTTGTTTTGATCATTATAAAGCATTTTCCCTATACAAATAGCTTTTTATTGTGGTTTTGTTCTTATTGCCATGCCTTTCCTTTGTTGTAACATAATGTAATTTTTGAGGACCATTGATATAAATTCACAATGAAGGTTTTGTGCATACAATAAACCCCTTCTTGTTACAATTTTACTCATCTAGTGTTGATTGTATTCATAACCAAAGAATGGTATGCTCAGTTATTGTTGTGATTTTTGTTATATTATTTTTAGATGCCTTTGTCACACAATTCATTTGCAATAGGCATGTGACGATTTCTTAAAAAAATAATTATTTTATGAATACATACAATAATTCATATTTTTCAGTAGCCATAGATTTTTTTTGTTTGGCAATTATAGATTTCATTTCTTTAGAAGTGGTAATTTAAGTATTTTATAGCTATATCACACATTTTTTGACTCACACAATATTTGAGTTTAATTTTTCAAATGTTCCCAATTACAAATTTCCTCAGCTGTTCATATTTTATATCTAGATTTATATTTTTATTGTCGATTTCAATCTTAGACATTGTGATATTTAGAATAGTTTAAGGCTTTTAGTTAGGAACATACGAACCACATAAGTGCGGGAAAGAAAAAAACAAAGAAAAGATCATCAAAAATTAATAATAAGAAGAAATCAAGAAGGAAAATTATTGTTGATAAAAAAATGATTATTCAGGTATCTACATACCCGAAATTGTAGGGTACTACACCGCCAGAACGATGTTACACATGCCCCAATGATGATACAGGTCTCCTTGCAAGGTGTTCGGAATCCAGAAAAGCTCACCAAGTACATGTATGTATCTCGCATGCCCCCACATGCTTTGTTTTGCCCTCTCCCCCCTTTTTTCTTGCATCTTTGTCTTGGCTGACAAAACCGTTGCCTGGCAGGCGGCGCCAGTCCGTGATCGCCACCCAAGACAGGCCGGTCCCATGTAACCGCCACCTCAGCAGGCGACCGCCGCCCAGTGACATGGTGGCGGTCCTGAATCTACCGCCTACTGCACAGGGCGGCGGTCCTGTTCGCATTTTCTAGATTCTTCCGATGATCGCGTCAAATGTAAATCTTCAATTTTACACGCTTTCTTCAACCACTTTGGCTTGCATTAATGTTTTTGGTTCCCTGGTAATAGTGTTTTTCCTTTGTTTATAGTAAAAGAGTTCAAATGGGAGTTACCCTCTGGTAAATGCATTGGTTATAAATAGCCAACTTGTTTTCAAGCAAATGGCCCCTCATCTTCTCAATTCTCTTATTCAGTCTTTGAATTTCTTGCTTAGAATTCTACTAGCTTCATGTTTTGCATCAATTATTAGTTTTCCTTTGTTGTTTAGAAGTCATTCAATCTTCTTGTTTTAGTCTTGTTTCATTGTTATGCCATACAAGTCAATTTAGCATGGAATAGCTTCATTTCCATATTAGAATCCATTAAAGTTGGAGGCTTTGTTTTGTCACAAGGATAGATTCTAAAACTCTCGGTACAGTTGCGTTGTATTCCCGCAATAAATCCCGCTAGGAATTGCATAGTCAAGCTCTGTTCACTTGCGCTATCCCTCTCCTACTTGCATTGTATTCGGTCTATATCCAAAGCTGCCATTGTTTGAATACCATCTTTTGTTGATACTATCATATACACGCTTTTTTGGATTCACGAGGACATGAAGGAACGAGGAGATCACACTGAGGGGACGAAATCACACACAACTGGATTTACCACTATTCTGTAAACATCGGGTTTGAGCTATCAAAGTTCTAATTCTGACAACGTATCAAATAAAGTAGTGAATTATTTCATTTCGGTCAAAAGTTTGCTCTCGATATCGCTTGGGAAGCCATGTGGGATTGATAGTTTCGAGCTGTGATTCATTCCTCACTTCGAGGTAGGATCGAGAGTCTTTTAATTCAAAATAAATAGTTGCTTAGATACTTAGGGTAAAATCACAACCGCACAAACAAATAGCCATACCGAGCTACTTTGGTTGTTTTATTCTATTAATTGATTAGTTGTCCATTTTATAAATATACTAGAGTAAATGCTCTTTAATTTCATTAAAATACGTCATTGAAAATACAAAAATAGAAAACGCTTGCATAGTGTAAATACTTCTTTCATAATCGGTTTATTAATGTTAGTTAGAAGTTGAATCATTTTGTATGATAATCATACAGACCTAGAGAGCCTAGAGAATATATATTTGAACCCATAGTGTCTCACCCAAATCTACCCACAACATTAGCTAATATAGATCAAGACCTTAGGATACAAGTCTTTCGAGCAACAACAAACCTACAAGCAATTAGTGAACAATTGAGGGTTAAATATCGAAGACGACAAAGCTTACACGTTTTTGGTCAAATCATCCTAATTATAGGTTGCCTTGATAAAATATCTCGAATGACCGTCAAGGTTTCGAAAGACAACAGACATTTGGTTGCGATCCTTTAGTTCCACAACCTGACGCAGGAGACCTCCTCATTGACATAGATACTAGCTTACGCATTCAAGTTGCTAGAACACCTGTAAGGTATTCCAAGAAAATCATACAACTTCTAGTTCTAAACATAGAGGCTGAAAAGGCATACAATTATTGGATAGTTGGAAGAAGGGATTGATTCTTCACATGACCATAATAGGTCCACAACAACCACGAACTCACGGTTGTGATCCCCAAGTCCCACAACCCAACGGACTTGCAAATCAATTAAGTATTGACACCGGCTTACGAACGCTGGTATTTAGATCCTCACCACTCCCGCCAGATATCATCACACAAATCTCCGTATTAAATATAGAGGCCAATCAATCTAATACTTTCTGGGCTAGACCAGAAAACCATCCATAGTTCACTACAATTCCACTCCTATCACCATTTTCATGACCTTGTCTGGAGATATATACGAAGCTCCCACAGTCACTTCCCACGTATCCAACAACCAAGAAACCGGATCTCGGCAGAGCTCGACATTGATTGGAGCCTCCGAACAACCATTATATCTAAACGAACCATTACACCAATTCAAGTTAGGAGGGCCTTCTTCGCCTTAGATTCGCATATTCCATTATTGCGTATTGAGGATATAAGACTACCCGATTAGCTTGTCTGTATCCATCCACATTCAAACATTCACCGGCTATCTCGACACGACCTCGGGAGATCGGGTACGAGGAAGAGGCACTTGCAAATTCCCATGCTCGCATGTCACTTTTCCATCGTACAATGGTATCATTTGTCTCGAGTTGAATAAGTAACCGAGTAATCTTTGTTCACATTGACTACAAGTTCCAAGGTGGTACCCTACCATAAAATCACGTTCTCTCCCTTTCATAAGGGAACATGTGAACATAAGATATCTATTTTTTTAATATCTAATGGAATTGATTAATTAAAGAGCCAAAAAGTGCACACTGAGTTTATAGAAGCCACCACAGATCAAACATATAGATGAGACATGTAAAATAATAAGATAGGTTCTATGCAAATAGTTATTAAGGTTATTTACTTAACGACATTCCTCATATTATTTAATTTTACATTCTTTAAAACATTTATTTTTGTTCAAACTTGATCATTCAATAACTCTTGCCCCTACAGGCATAACCTTCGGGGTGCACTTGTTAGTCTTTTACATTTGTGTGCAATAATAGAGGACAACAATAACATTGTCATATAACCTATCCAAATGTGCTAATTTAGGTATGTTGTATCCTTATATAGTTATTTTCTATGAAATGGGTTTGGCTTCTTCCTTTAAAAAGGTTCATCTGTTTCCCCTCCCATTTGCTATGATAAATTTATTGTAATAAATGATACCAATTTTTCAATGTACGTAACATAAATATAGGTTTTACTAAACATGGATATGCGGTAGTTCCATTGGGAATTTTGTTTACTAACACCTCCTTGTGGATTCATTATATTGTATATGTAATTTTTCCAAGGTGTGGCTACTATATTTTGAGCAATAAGTATTGATGTTTTTTTTTCCTAATTTTGAATCGTTCCCCCAATGGAAGAGAATTTCGTGGACCTACTCGAAGATGTCATTACTCTAATCACATGTATGTTTATGCATCTACAAATATTTTGGTTCAAAAAAGTTTTATTGCTTCCAATAGAACAAGGTTTAGAGGTCATTTTTATGATGTCATATTAATGTGTTACCTTTGTATTTTTCAATTTATAATATCTTGTAGTACTAACCATATAGTTAGGATTTTTAGAGCTTATGAGAATATAATAGTTTTCTATAAACATAGTGATTTTTAAGTATTTCAAATTTAGTCATACTAAATATTTGTTGTGTGGTTTTATTCCTATTGTAAATTCATTTTTGTTTACACGAAGAATATGAAAGCTATGACTTTATGACTGTGAGATTGTTCTCTAAGGATCAATATAGAACTTTGTGCACATCGAAGAGGTTGCACTCCAATGGGGATGTGAATGCTCCAAGTAATCAGTAAGAGTAAATCAAACACAAAGAAAAATCAAACATGAAAGAATGTGTCTACTCATCCTCATAGCTCAAATAGAAAGGGTACATATATAGGATTGTTGTGTAACTTACGTGCATGCCACATGGATATATGGAACCCTAATGACTTATGATCTCGTCAACTGAGATGACTCGTCATGTGTGAGGTGGATGAGACACCAAGTGGTGATGAGGTAAGTTACATACACCAACACCCCCTTTATCGAAGTTGAGGTAGAGGTCATGACAAGTCAAAATAGAAAGAGAAATCCCTAAACAACTAAGAAATATGTATCAATGGGGCTCGACAACTAAAGGCCTGATAAGGTATCCATGTACAAACAACATCTTTCGAGAAAAAAAGGAGAGGAGAAGAGAAATGGGTCTCAACTCGACCTGATGAGGTATCCATGTACAATAAATATCTCAAATAATGGAGGAAAATCATAAGATAAAATCATCCACTTATAATAGATAAAACACTCACCTAAACAATATAAGAAAATGTGTCAAATGGGTCCCGACAATTGAGGCCTAATAAGGTACCCATGTACAAACCGCAAACTTTCTACATGAAGAAGATGAGGATGAGACATGAAAGCCGAAGTAGATGTGTTGCATAGTGGACCCCACCACAAGACTAGAGCACAAGTAAAAATACTTGGCTTCAACGAAGGGTTCGGTAAAGAATTATGCAACCGGATCTAAAGTCTATAATTCTATGACGCTCCAAGAAGAGTGTGGATGATGTGGCCTTACTCCCGTGGACCAAGAAGGTAAGTCCGCATCGAACAATGTTTCCGCCCTTAAGAAGAATAAAAATGGCCTATCAAAAGTCCACCCACTCCACAAAGGAACATGAAGGCAACAATACGAATAACTTTGAATCTAGTCCATTGGAATGTGACATAGGTCTAACAAATGAGTGCACAAGAACCAAAGGTAATTCCACAAGCGTAGAATTGTCAGAGTGTGAGAGAGGAACATCTACCGAAAGGATGCCCAAGTGAAGTGAAGGCAAAAAAACACCCACAATAGTAGAAAGAGGATCCATAAGCAAGGGTGGATCAATGATGGTCTCTAAAATAGTGGAAGTGATAAGAGTCCCAAAAGGGGACTCCCAACAAAGGAGATTAAGAAATCCTCCAAAACACCTGTAGAAGGATGAGAAACTCCTTGTATTGCATCACAAGTAGGCATTACAAAGAGACAATGAAGGTCTGACAGATACTCATCCCAAAAGGGTGGCTTAACAAACAAAAGAGCAATGTCTAACATGTATGAATCATCAACACATAGAGGAGGAGTGGAAAGGGCCTCACACACTGGAAGTGGAAAGGAGGCAGATGTAATGACAATATGAGGATGGGAACAAGACTGTCTGATGTTAGGTGGGAAGGAAGGAATGTCAACATTCTCTAAATTGTGGTTGGGAGGAGGAAAGGAGTCCTCATTAATACTCTCATCATCAGAACTAGAAGAATAAACCTCGTCATCAAGGACAAAAACAAACAAATTAGTGTTAGCATAATTTTCATCACATGAAGAAGGAGAGGAGACAATGGTATCAATAGGAGAAGAAACAATGACAATCTTTGAAGGGTCTCCAAATAAGGACTGGAGAATGCTCCAAACAGTTCAAGGACACCCCGTGAGTGCCACATGATGGTGGAGAGGCCTAGAAATGTACATCAACAAATGACCAACCATACTACAAGTGTTAAGTCAGTCCTTCAAATTGATCAAAACTGATCAGGATCACTGGGGGTAGGTATTCATCCATACAAGAACATATGGTGGTCATTGTGAGTGAGAAAACATTGAAAGGAACGATAATCAAATCGTACCAAGCCAAGAACACAGATGCTAATCAAACACCACGATCAATAAGATAAAAACAATTCACCAGAATAGCTTTACATAAAACCTTTGCAAACAAATGAGTAGCAATATCATATATTATTATGGAACTCAATGCAATACATTGAGAATGGGTCTTGCTTAAATAGGCAAGGAATAACAATCTAAAAACCAGTCAAGGTCGTAGATCAAGCCATAAATCAAGGAAATAACTAGTCATTAAAGAACTAGTCAAGACCATAGATTTAGGAGAGAACTAGACATCAATGATCTAGTCAATACCATAGATCCAGGAAAGAACTAGTCAATACCATAGATCAAGGAAAAACTATACCTAACAACTAGATAATATCTCATAATATCTAAATAAATAAAAAGAAATATCCACACACATAAGTGGGTGAGGATAAATACAATAAAGGTAAATAATGTACCTAGGTGAACATGAGCTAAGGTAAATACCTACTCTAACACCCCCTCAGAGTGAAGCTAGGGGCCAAAATAGAAGTGGCATGTCCATAGTATGAGTCTCGATAACTACGCCTGATGAGGTACTCATTTACAATAACTGGGAAAAAAGGGACACCGCAAGGTACCCAAAACTAGTAACAACAAAGTAAAGGGAGTAAAGACCCGTTCCAAGGCATCCCAAGAAGCTCAGCTCAAAAAAATTTGTACAATGCTAAAGAATTTTGGTGTGCACTATGGTCTGAATCCACTGCTCGATCACAAAACTCAAAAACAATTGACACTGGGCTCCACTAGAATATCTCCATACAAGGAGACTATCAATGGAGTGATGTCGAAAGTGCAAAAAAACACCAAACATAATTCGATCAAGTGCTGCAAATAGGTGTGCCACGATCCAAGAACAATAACCAAAGCAACAAGGTAATGACACAAAATCCAGAGTGTCACGATCCAAGAAAAGTCAAGGTAACAAGGCAAGGACACAAAACCCGAAGAAGCAAGATCAACACCACACCCTCCCATACTGCTAAATGGGTGGAGTGGCGCTACAAATCTGTATGAGTTTTCAAAACAACTACTCGAACAATGACAAACTAACACTGGGCTCCACCAGAATAGCTCCCCCACAAGAGAGATTGTCAACATGTCAAAAGTGTTGAAAATACAGATACAAAATTTCTCAACAAACAAGAGAGATACACTACACTGCTAAATAAAAATGCTCAAAATAAGAAGCATCACAATGCATAAGGTATAGAAAGTGGAGCAAGAGGCCGAATGATGGAGGAGCCACGCCTGTAAAGTCCTCTCAACGAATGCCTATGTCACCTCCATGAGTGATCAGATATCCACCCCAAATCAACACGGATGGATGAAGAAGATGTCTGCATATGACTTGGTGTAAAATGCACAATGGGTGCATGCAAAAGAACATCAGAATGTGTGTCAAGTTGATCATGTCTGACAACTGAAATCTCAGGTTTCTCAAGCCTGAGTGAAGATGTAGAACTCATGTGTTACTCAGGATCCTCAGAAAGAGTCGAGCGAACAAAAAAGAAGCTTTGTCAATGTGTGATCCCAATGAAGTATCTGCTCGAAAACCAATGTCATGACGAGAATTCCACTTAACATGTGGAATAGAGGAAATAATACCCTATGAATGTCTGCCAATGACTTCGCTAGTGAGACCCATAGAACGGAGCATGCGAGAACTGAATGCAGTAGTATGCTTCTCAAAAAATCCATGCAACTGAGCAAAAATATGATACACAACATGTGGTGCTATAATAGGCACAGATGTGGAAGAGCATGCACTAACAAGCTTCATAGGTGTATGAGCATCAAGAGCAGGAACAAACTCAAAGACTGACAGATCAATGTCAGTGGGTTCAGGAGAAATAGTTACAAGTGGACTAGGAGCATGGATATGGCTGTCCACAATATGATGGTGATGTTGTAGGCTAGCAAGTTTTGTTCTGCAGAAGTGTATTATTGTATCCTTATCATGAATGAGTGATTGTAGAAGAGAATTTCACTTCTTGAGTGATCTATTTTCTTCCACAAATTTTACAATATCCTCTTGAAGTCCACATACTTTAGAGAAAAACATATCATTCTCAAAATCTATGATAGGTACAAACTGTGCAGCCCCCAAAATTTATGACGTCGGGCTCAAATTAAATCTGCGTCCACAATTGATTACAACACTCCTCCATATTTGGCAATTTATAATTATAGTGCAAGTCTCAAAATAAATAACTCCAATGGAAAGAGCACAAAAAAACAAGCACTTTTGCAAAAAGGCACTCAAAACCGAGTTACTGATCAAAAGATACAAACTTTTTAATATTTTACTCTGTTATTTATTTTAGTTGCCACTAAAATAAAATAAATTGTTGTTGCCTTCACCACACAATTAAAATTAAAGGGGGCTGAAGTTAAGCACCTATTAGTAGGAATCACAAGCTTTAAGCCCTCATATGACCATACCATATGACCAAGGGCTAAGGATTTTAATGTAGTGACCTTTATTTGCCGAAAATAGCAACCTATGGATTTGCCCAAAATAACCCCAGTACAGATCTCAAGAAATCCAATAAACTCGAATAAATAAAATCACGTTTTTTTTTTCCTTCACTCGAATCCCAAGGTGCCCCTGTGTACTTCTCTGCAAAAATAAAGAAACCATAAAAAATGACTGCCTCCATAATTGGCCGAGTTTACAGTTGATCTTATGGTTTTCATGCCTTTCGGATCCAATGGAAGCCTCCGTTTTGCATAAAAATACACGCAGCAACAAAATATGACCAAATCCCAAATATATGAATACATAAATAATTTATTTGCAAAATAAAACTTACAGACGGATGCCAACAACAATCTCCTACTCTGATACCATGAAAGGAACAATAACCGTGATCGTACTCAATCCAAGAACACAAATGCTAATCAAGCACCACGATTAATAAGATGAAAGCAATTCGCTAGAATAGCTTTACATAAAACCTTTGCAAACAAATGAGCAACAATATCATATATTATTATGGAACTCAATGCAATACATTGAGAATGGGCCTTGCTTAAATAGGCAAGGAATAACAATCTAAGAACCAATCAAGGTCATAGATCAAACCATAAATCAAGGAAATAACTAGTCATCAAAGAACTAGTCAAGACCATAGATTTAGGAGAGAACTAGACATCAAGGATATAGTCAATACCATAGATCTAGAAAAAACTATACCATAGATCAAGGAAAGAACTATACCTAATATAATATCTCTAATATATAAATAAATAAAAGAAATATACACACACATAAGTGGGTGAGGATAAATACAATAAAGGTAAATAATGTACCTAGGTGAACATGAGCTAAGGTAAATACCTACTCTAACAAACATTTCATGCTCAAATGCCACAAAGGTCGCATAGTTAGCCCTACCAAGAAGAAGAGGCGGAGGTTGTAATGTAGAAATGGTCGTATGAAGTGTAGGTCTAGGAAAAACAATATCCATAGTGCATTAGTGAAAAGAGTAAGAAGTGCATAAATGCAAGAAAAGAAGGGGTGCACAAATACACACAAGGTTGTAAGATGTCGAACTCAACCAAGAATGCGTATGCATGCAATACGACTATTTCACCTAATTTGTTGCTTCTCGTTAAAAGCGAATAGGAAATAGGTTAGAGGAATACTTGTGATATGTAGGTAAGGTTGAATGCGCACGTTAATGAATTTTTATCCAATTTGAGCGTGAAGAGCTTCCCTTTGGCTAGGAGGAATGACCTGTATAAGAAACAAAACAAGACAACTAAATATTATTAATAATATAAGTTAGTGGACCGCTTTAAAGTGAGTGCTAGATCCGGGAAGCGAGGTGTTTCTTAGAAGGCTGTCAATCCATTTTCAAATACAATTTAATGCAAATATCATGAAGTAAGGAAATCCTATTGTAGTTATACGATTTAGGTATCTCGTGCAAATACAATAAGAAAATATAATCTAATAGGAAAGGTTATGATTAAATCGAGGTTTGGTAGGTAATTTTGGGTTTTACAGTCCTAACAGTGGTCCGGATTGATCGGGTGAGGTCTGGGTTAGTTTTGGTGGCTCAAGAGGGTCACTGGTCAAAAGGAATGAAATGACACAGAGATCGATATCGGTCAGGTGACCAATGTCGGTATAGAGGTGAAATCGACGATGGTTAGGTAACCGGCATCGGTAGGGGCAATTGACAATAATTTGATAAAAATATTTTTTGGGGCTTCTTTGTGATTACAGAGAGTAAGAAGGGTGTGGTTAGGTTCATGATATTACTAAGAAGACTTGGGGATATAGAGGGGGAAGTCACGGAAGGAAAAAAAGGCTATAGGTGGTTGGGTTGGTAGATTGGTGAGGAGGTGGAGATAAAGGAATACAGGTAGAAATAAAGTATAATGAAAGAGGTAAGGAATCTATACTTTAAGAAAGCACAATATGATTGAAATCATGTATACTTACTTGCATTTATAGATCTAGTAGGTGAAGGTGGAGGGTAGTTGATCCGTGAAGAGATTCTAGAGTCAGTGTCGTGGCAATACTCCCGTAATGTTCCTAGGAGTATTCTAATGCCCTGGAATGAGAACCAGATACTTGTTTGGGCTTGTGGTTGAGTATTTTGTGTCATCTAGATGCTTTGAGAGGCTTTTGATTCGCGTTTGAATGCAATAGTTCTCCCAAAACTGAAAATGACCAACCTGGGTAAAAGGTTGTAAAATTGTATATAAAGTAATCGATGGCGGTTAGGTGACTAGCTCGGTTGAGGAATAACCGGCGTCGGTTAAGGTGGATAAGTCTAGGTTTTCCAAAATGGCACGATATTTACTATTTTTGGCGTGATTGATATCCTTAATTTGGGTCTTAAGTGATAGAGTCCACCCAGATAAGTATGAGTTCTTCTAGGAGAGGTAGTGGGAGTTAATGCTAGGTTTAGACTAAGTCTTAGTTGGTTAGGATTGGTATAGAATTAGTCTTAATTAATTAATAGGTTGTGAATGGGTCTTTGAGTGAGGTGGATAGGTGAGTTGGTTGTAGGTGAGGTGGATGGGTGAGGTAATTAATTAATTTGATTATTGCAATGAAATTAATTAACATGTGTGCACTAGGGACATGAGTGGGTATAGTATGAATTTATTTAATTGACGGGGGTTAAGGGAATTTGTCTCAATTTTCAGTGTCTACATTTGCCCCTTTTTGTCACGTAGCTTGTATTTGGTAAGTGATGCTGACAAAAACATAAGTGGTTGCTCCAAATATAGGTGAGAGTGGGGTTGGCCTAGGTAGGAGTGAAGGTGATCCCCCCTCAAACCAGAAATATTGAAGTTGTAGGCAGAAGTGGTGAGTGGTTTGATAAATAGGTTGTTAATAAAAACAAGGGTGGATGGGTTATAGGTAAGGGTAATGGTCCTGGTCGGGTAATATGTAAGGGCAATCAAACACACACATGCGTATAGATTATGATAAGGTACCAGGTTGAAGAGCTTACAAACTCTACTTCATCAAAGATCGATAGGTTTATCCAAACAAGGTTGAAGTGGTTCAGGTATCCAAGGTATCATATATGGTCTTGAATTACAACTAGGCAAGGTGTAGGAACAGTAATAGGTTTTGTTCCAGGGCACCAAAGGTATGGTCGGGATAAACATCACGACATTAGGCAAAGTAAGGTCATTAGGCTGAACAATATGGGTAGCAACATCGCAAGGTATAATGAGTACACAAATTCGAATGTCCAATTGGAGGGTTGGGTGCGGGTGTGTAGGTGGGTTCATGGGTAGGGTCGAGGTATAGGCAAAGACATGTCCCTAAACACCGTTAGGGAATGGAATAGGCAAGGCAAGCTTGTGGGTGAACCTAATAGGTAATGCTAAGGGTAAATGGTGCAAGAACGACATATTTTTGGGAAAAACGGGCATTGTTGAGGCCATATGGTTAATTCAGGTGACCAATGTCAGTTAGAGGTTAACTGATATCAGTTGACTAGGGCATGACTTGACCGACATTTGGTCATGTTGATTTGGGGCTAAAAAGGAAAAATATGTGTTTCAGATTCATTTGTTTCTTCGTCATGTGTGGAAAACAATAGAGAAGACGTGGAAGGTTGGAAAGTGATGGTATGAGGTTCTTAGTGAGTTGGCGAGCTAATATCAAGTAATTGGAATTCGGTAGGTGGGTCCACAAGATCGAGTGGATCCATTTGATTGGTTGTGAGCGGAGGAGTGGATCTGTGGTCGTGGTGGAGCTGGGAGAGGGAGAAGGAGGACCACCACATAGAGAAGCAGAGGTGCCATCTGCGAGGCGATACCAACAGAGGTAGGAATCAATCCTCAGGCCCTGTTTTAAACAAATTTGGGTAAAAATGAATGAATTTGGGGGAAGTTTTGTTTTTAAAAATATGGGTGAAAATGGGTGAAATTGAGGTGGGGAAGGGAAAATATAGGTTAAATAAGTTGGGAAATGATTGTAGGTTGAATTTGGGTGGGGTAGGATAGGTTTTTAGTGGGTTTTGGTTGTTTTTGAAATGGGAGGCGCGGGGTTTGGTTTATCGCCGAAATAGTGACCAACATCGGTCAAGGTTTAGTCGATGTCGGGCTTTGGTTTGCACGACATCGATCGGTTAAAGGGTGACCAACACCGGTCAAGAGGACTACTTATGGTCAAAAGGCGTGTCGATCCTTGTAAAAAGTGAATTGGGTTAAAAAGAGTTAGTTGGGAAAGTGAAAAAAATGTGAGGTAGGGGTAGGTGAAGACTAATGTAGGCGAAAAGAGGGCAAAGTGAGTGTAGGTAGGGCATGATTATGCAGGTGTGTAATAGGTAAGTAGGTGAAATGATTGATGATATTGGGTAAGTATCGAATGTGTTATCCCGTAAAATTGACAAGGGCAATTTTACCGATAACCATACCGAAAATTTTGTTTCGATCCCTCGTTAGGGATCCTTCGCGTTCGAAACGTTGTAAAATCCCTTCCCGGGAAATCTAGTTTTCGAACTTAGTCTTTTTGAGCCTTTTTTGGCTGGGCGCATGGATTTGCCTTGCAACACAAAGTTTTGGTGCGCCCACTTAAAAGCCTTTGGCGCATGGTTTTCCATGTTAGCACGTCTTTCGGTGCGCCAAAGGATGTTGAGTCTCTTTTGCGTGCGCCAAGGCGCATGCGCCTTATTGTTGACATTGCTTTTGTTGCGCCACTTTTCGGTGCGCCAAAGGGCGCACATAATCTCGCTGCAACACAAAGTTTTGGTGCGCCAAAGGGCGCACATAACTTCATGTCGACAATGCATATGGTGCGCCAAAGGCGCGCTCAATCTTCTGTTGTCAAATACTTTCGTGCGCCAAAGGGCGCACGCTTTCCCTCGCGACAAGAATTTCATGCGCCATTTCAAAAGTGGTTGGCGCATTGATGACCAGTTTTTCTATAAATATACGTGCGCGCCCAATGTCATTTTCATTCTTTTGCAAAGCACGTGATCATTCTGGACTTATCGACCTCCTCAAGTCGTCGTTTTCATCGCCCTGTGGACCCGCTCTCCAAACTTTTGCTATATATCCAAGGTGAGAGGTTCTCCCTCTTCTCCGTTTTGTGCTTTCGGTTCTTTGAGTGTTCTTGGTCTGTGTTTTGGCTTGCTGGCCGGTTTTAAAATGAGATTATGATTAAGCTAGCTCCTCCCCTGTGCTGTCCTGTCTCATTTTCTTCTTTTCCTCCTCCCTTCCCTCCCTCTTTCCAGATCTGCTGGTAAAGAGTGTTGTTTTGAAAAGGCTTGGTCTGAAAATCTTTTTATGAAACCTTATATGTCCAAGCAACCTTTGAAATGGAGGAAAGAAAGAAAAGGTTTGAGCTATGAGTTTAGTTCTGTGGCGCACTAAACATAAAAGCATTGGCCCCTTTGGCGCATCTACCCGCCCTGTTACATGATCTAAACCCACGCCAATGGCGCACCCATTTGTCATGCTGCATCTAGAACTCATGCGCCCTCAAGGCGCGCCTTTCTCGCATGCTACAAGTGTCGATCCCGCGCCCCCTTAAAAGCCTTTGGCGCACCATTTATCCATGTTACATCCCGTTTCCATGCGCCAAAGGGCGCACCCAGCTTCCATGCAACACAAGCCTTATTCGCGCAAGTATAAAGCTATAAAGGCGCGGGCGCACCCCCGATCGCCAGTAACATGATGTTGTGTAAACCCTTCATGCGCCGCGCCATATCCCTTTTGGCGCACGAAAAGTCCATGTTACACGATCCATCCATGCGCCAAAGGGCGCACCGAATCCCAATGTAACACACAATTTTCATGCGCCCTGCTATAAAATGCAATCTGCTACATCCGTGCGCCATGCGCCTTTGGCGCCAGTATAACCTCTGCAACACTCTTTTTCTGTGCGCCTTATCCATTTGGCCTGCAACATGCAATTTTCATGCGCCCTGCGCCCTGAGCCTTAAAATCTCTAACTCTTTCTTCTGCTAGCATTCCAATGGAAGATCAAATGACTAATTCAACCTTTTTGGATTGGGTCTCGCTTCTTCTTCATGCAGATCAGCAACTGAGTTCGAAAGAACACATGTCTACGTCAAGCAAAAACCCACCAAACCAAGAGGAAAGGCTAAGGCGACGGAAGAGATGAAATACAAATATCAGAGGGTCAGGATGCCCGAATCACAGGCTGAGTGTAGTATGGATGTCAGAGACTCAGAATTGGGTCACATTGACATGGAGGAATTCTGGGTTAGGACTCAGAAAGTTACAAGAAGTCCATGGATGGACAAGTTAATAGCGGTGCCACTTCGCCCTTGGCCGAGGAATCCCCGTCAGCGCTGTCAACAACGAATTCATGATGGTGATTGCCCAATGTTACAACAAAGACACAAGATGTGTCGAAAATAGCAAGGGCGAGGTAGTCATAAACCTCACTGCCCGTCATTTTGAAATAATGCTCGGCATCCCTCACCACCGGAACTTCGTGGCTGTTAGCCAACAAGAATGCATCAAGGCCTGGGAAGACAACGAAGACCAGTGCATGCAGTTGATGAATGAGGTCTACCTAAAGAACAAGAAGGTGGTGACCCGGTGGCCACAGACTATCCACCGAAGTGATTTCTCAGAGGAGCTCAGCGATACTATCACCTTCCTGAGCAGAGTCTTCGGGCTTTCAGATGCCCACTATTTCCATAAGTGGATGCTGCGGTACTTGGAGACAATGAATAAAAATTTACCCGATCAACACTTTTCTGGGGTGAAATAATACAAAGACACCATCTCCGAGTAGCAACGATTCGCCACAACAGAGTGTTCCATATGAACTCCTATGTAGTCTACGCTGCACTGCCATCGGCAAGGGATTATCCTGGGCCGAACCGAAGTGGAGTATGGCCTCGAGCCAAGATATTTGATTACTACCCGGAGCCGAGGTGGAGAATAGCATCCAACATTTCACAAAAGTTAACGATGCATTCTTCTATCATGTCATCTCGCCTACCGAGGCCAAACATGACTCATAGCCTGGACGACCAAAAACATAGTGGCGATCAAATACAGAAATGGGGGCCCTGTTCACCCAATTTCCCACGTTCACCTATCGAGGGCTGCCAACTTTTTGGGAGAACCAACTGTGCTACCAAGGTATCTTTGGCCTAAGTTGATTCTACTAGAACTGCGAAGGCAATGGTCACATACCATGAGAAGTGCCTCAAAAGAAAGAAGGGTGGAACTCCTTTCCCCCTCACAAGGTGATACATGCTCCACCCACCATAAGGTGAAGGAAATGTTCAGAGGAGCTACTCAACTTGAAGCATGACTTCCCAGCCAGGCCTACCTTCGACCCAAGAAGCTGCCTGCCAAAAGCGAAGCTCGATCCGATCCATGTCCCTCAAATTGAGGATATTTACATTGACGTTCTCCATGAGGCGGAACTCAGAAGAAAGGATCACTCTCGCTTGGCATTGGCGGAAATCATCCAATACGGAGTGGCCATTGTCCCCGAAGGCTTCCAGACTACGGAAGATGAAGTAGATAAGGTGTATAATGACACAGATGGGGACAATTGGCCCTTCCCGGCCATTGACAGGAACAAGGCTCCTCAAACAATTGAGGAGAGGGTCAAAGAGACTATGCGGAGAACAGAGCATTGGTGCCGCATGAACAGACTAATCTACCTAGGGGTAGATTTCACAACTTCCCCTTGGGCAACGCACTCCAAGGTCCAAGAAGCGGTAAAAGGCAAAGGTGCGAAGGTGAAACTAGCACCATTCAGAAGAAGCCTCTAAAGTCCTCTTCCCTCGAGCAACGAGGTTATAACTCGGGAGGAAGAATTGATGAGAGGATAGTCCTATACGCCCATCCACCCGTGATGTCGGCGTCACAACTTGAGGTCCCTTCTATCCCTTCTTCTTCTCTTCCTTCCCCTCCTCGAGTGACTCAAACGACCACCCCTTTGGTCGTGTCCTCTCCCCTGCCTTTCTTCTACCCTTTCCCTGCTTCTTCATCTATCTTCTCCTCCCTCGCATTTGTCTTCCTCTATTTCTTCCCTCATTTCCGAGCTCCCTTCCCTTCCTATGTCTTCTGCAGCTGCGGTTTCCCTTCCTCGTGGACACTTCTTCGGCTATTCTTTCAATGCGCGCCGCTTGCGTGTCTCCACGTTTTCCCCTCTTCTACCGTTCTTTGCCTCCCCCTCTGTCTCTGGTCCTTCTTCTATGGGACCAGCTTGGATCTCTCAAAGAATGAGCAAAGAAAGAGGAAAGTTCTCATCGCTCGATGGACTTTTCGGCAATTCTAGCCAAAGGGGCAAAGAAGCACAAGCCGATTACACGCTTCTCGAAAGCGCTGGTGAGAGAGTCATGGAAATAGCGTACTCGACCCCTCAAAGAGAAAGAAGATCTGTCTCCGACAGATTTCACCGTGACCCAAGTCACAATGGGGACATCCTCTCGAAAGTCTCCGGGGAAGCTCTTTTCAGCTTGATGCACTCTGCAAAAGCTTCAGGAAACGAAAGAGGAGAAAAGGCTACTGAAGGAGCAGAACAAATACCTGCTTCAAGCCTTACAGAAGATGGGAAGTGCACCTCCCACAACTGCACCGAGACTCCTGAGCTGCTCAGTCAGGAGAAGATCAATGAGTATTCAAAGATCGGCGAGCAGGGTATGGCCGTTTCTGCTTGGAGGAGCCAAATCCTCAAGGATAGTGAAAGAGTAATCGCCGAGTATATCAGTTTATACCTAAACATCGGAAAGGCGAATAAGGAACTCCAAGCATTAGCGGGTCCGATATCAGAAGAGTTAGAGCATGCTAGACTCCATTCCAACAAATGTTCGATTGTAGAAAGATCTCGCAGTCAAGTTCGGAGTATTCGGCCATCCAAGGGCCCTCAACAAAACTATGTCCACTCTGGACTATCGGATAGATCAGCTGGAATTAGTTGGAAAAGATAGACAAGGTGAAGGAAGAGGCCCCGATGCGATGCATCAAATGGAAAAATTGTCCTCGCCATGACTCGGGGTTGCTCTCTCCTTCCCTTACCTTGAGATCGGTGATGACACTATCCAGATTTTCAAGGAGATAGCTTCTCAAGGGAGACAGGGCGGAGGTCACATTCGACACCGAATCTATCAACAACCTCACCTTTGTAGGGACTTCATCGGGTTCCTTATCGAGGCAGGGAAAGATTATTCCAAAATCCCAGAAAAGCTCATAGACGAGCGGGAGACTTGCGTAGTGTAGCAATCGGTGAACGGCACGAGGATCCATCACAGATCAATTTGGGCCGATGATCAGCAAGTTTTTGGAATACCGCGCTCAGTTCCACATATCATCACCTGAGCAGCATCAGAAACAGGCAACCCCTTTTCGGCCGCAGGATGATGATGATGAGTAGCTTCTTCTTCTTCTTCTTCTTCTTCTTCTCTATTCTCCGACTTTCTTTTTGAAATGTCTAAAACGTGTTGATCTGAATGATGACATCATCCATGTTGCATCATGGGATGATGTCATCCACCAAGTTGTCAAAGTCAACATGACTTTTAGATATTTTGTAAATATCTTTGTAAGTAAGTGGTTGGCTCCATTTTGCCTTCTCTCTCCCTCATCTTCTATAAATATGGGAATACTTGTTGTATTCGGGGTGAACATTTTTTAGATAGAAATAGAAGTGAGGAGAGAAAGACTTTGAGCTTTCTTGTATGAGAAAAAGAATACAATTATTCGAGGCTCAATAGCATGTTATACATTAGATATTTCTTACGTTAGATCTGTATGTGTTTAATCATTGGATTCATATCTACTTTTCTTTCATTTGCTCATCGTATTGCTTTGTTTATTTATGCAAGTAGGTTTGGCTCATGTTACTACCAAACTAAAAACATAAATCTTCCGACCTTTACGCTTTGGAATTCATTTCTTTTCTCCTTCGGATCTGTTCTTTCTCTTCTCCCTCTTTCATTCCTTTCTTTTCGCACTGAAACACTCTACCCCGAAGGCGTAATCATGAGACTTGCATAGATTCCTGGGGTAGAATAGCAATAAACCGGTTTACTTCTTGTGACTCAAAGAGGGGCTAAGCCACGCACTGCTGGCTCTCGTCTATCCATAGATGTCCACGCGGCTGCATTTTCGGACCAACGAGAATGGAGAAAATAGGGTTTTAGTTGAAATATGTAAAGGCCGTATGGAAACCAGTGAAGGGTAGGTATGATTGATGGTTTTAGGTATGATTTGGTAAAAAATGGCTAAGTATGAGGTCAGTTGAGGTTTGAGGAATAGGTGATCTGAGAAGGTCTTGACTTGACAGGTGCTAGTTTGGTTGATGCATCCAAGAGATCAGGTGACTATGAGAGATGAAGTACCGCGTCTATTGGTACAAATGCGGTTGGCGTGACAATTGAATAGTGGGAGCACATAGCAGATGTGGGACTTAGTTCGATCAAGTGTTATAGGCATATAGGCCAAGATCCTAGCTTGATGGTCACTCTCATCAACAAATGGGACTCCTTACCATACCTTTCATCTACCGACTAGCGAGATGACCGTCACATTGGAGGACATGTATAGGATCCTGTGGCTTCCTATTGTTGGGGAGCTAGTGTATTTGATTTTGTCGAGGCATCGGTGGAGCCCATAGTGGTGATATTTGGTGAGGTGATGGGCATGCTGAGTTATCACAATGCGAGTATGAGTTATGGGGATATGTATGCGGCATATCCACAGAGACCAAGCTACCTATTTTGATGATGGTGGTAGTAGGCCGTTTTGATCTCCTAGATTTCGAGGGTGGGAGATTTCCACGAGCTCTGATGGGGGTGCTATAGGACATGATTGAGGAACAGGTATGTTTTTATTGGGAACCAACTTTTCTAGTTCAGTTGTATAGGGAGCTATGGGCCTATGGTAGGTATAGGAGATTTGGTGTGTGTTGTACATTCTTGTTACATTGTTGGGTGTATGAGCACATTGTGTGTGTGCATCCAGTTGGGTTACCACGATAGGAATGGTTCGGGGTGGTTTGTATAAAGTGGGTTTCAGGAGATGGGTACCAGTCGGGCACATCCGAGAGTGGCCAGGGCCACATATGATGTTACATACTACATGTGGTTGTTGGAGGGCCTATTAGCAGTTGATATCGTGTGGCGGCTATATGTTGATTTTTTGTCATATAGAGGCATGGATGAGGAGTTAGAGGAGCTTCATTTATTGAGATGGATACGGGCGGCATACCGGTGAGCACGAGATGATACCCATGGATAGGGTCATACGGTAGTTTAGATCGCGGCAGATGTGCCCCACATTTCCCACAAGATGCAGTAGAGATGATGTGGAGAGACCCATGTCTCCACCACGTCCGAGTGATCCCACAGGGTAGGAGGAGTAGGTGCTAGATCGATGGATTGATGATGCAAGCATCACCAATGGATACATGCAGTGGTGGGTGGAACAACTACGGGCGACACCACCGAGGCTAAAGGAAGCTTTGATTTAGCGACAGTCATAGTGCAGAGGGATACATTGCATGGGTAGGTGGCTGCCCTACAGCACAAATTACAAGATTGCAAGAGATAGTTGATAGGGGCACAGGTGACGGCACTACAGCCTGGTAAGCACAGTGCAGACTCCCACACATGGTGGATATGGAGATGGAGGGCAGGTGGTTGCCTTATAAGCATAGATAGTCGGATTACAGGCCGATTGGCCATAACACAAGCACGGAGTTGCGGCCTACAGCCCAACCATTAGGATGAATCAAACCATCCAGTCTCTTACGAAGGTGACCTTTTCAATTTTGAATCACCCACTAAGAATGTATTCCCCTATGTATCTTCTCATTATTCAATCAACATCCTTATTTTCAAGTCTTCCAATTTTATACTTGTTATATCAATGTCATTCTTTGTCAAGATACTCAATATTTGAAGTTGAAATTGGCTCCAAAATTGAGTGTTTGATATTGGTTCCAGACCTGAATATGTGACCTTAGTGATGGATAAAAAAATGAGATAGGAAAAATTTGAGCTGATCAAGTGACTTGAGTCCAATTGCAAGACTTTCTATTTTTGGAAAGTCCTGTATGGGATGGTTATTTTTAGTAACTTTTTAGTTTTGTCACTTTTGATGATTTTATGTGTTTGGAGTAACATGGACACTAGAGGTTTAGTGTTTTTGAAACTTACTATATTTATACATATGATACTTGTCATAACTTTCTATTTTGAGATGGGCGTCTTCTAAGTGTTAGATTAGAATGAACTCGGTCTCAAAAGATTAGGTTTTGTCTTGGGACCTTTTGCGCTAGTTTTTGAGGATTTTTATTTACGAGAACTCCATAGATCTAAACTGGAAACTCCAGGGGATGAAAATTTCTACCGAATACTGTAAATTATACATAGCATCAATGATAGTGTTCGTGCAGTCAAGCCGATGATGTTTTTGGGAGGAGTGCACCTTTGGTAAGTTGTGGTGGAAATCAGGTACACGAATTGTGAAATATGAGAAAATTTCATTTTCCAAGCTTGATGTCCTAGGAAAAACCATTAGCATTTCTATAAAATAATAGAATTTTTGGGGGAAATAACAAACCTTGCATTTCAAAAAAATTTGTATTTTGAGTTGTGGAATCATTTCATTCAAATGCAAGTTTTAACTTAAATTGAACCTAACAGGCTAAATTGTGGTTGGAGGAGGATTAGCATATGGTTGCACCCTTAACAATAGGGGGAAAGGTGTAAAGGGACAAGATGGGAAAGGAAGTTAAATTTTCACCTAATGATGACAAGTGGCAAGCTCAGGTGCAATGTGAGAGAGATGTAAGGGGCAAAAATAGATTTCGGGGGCTATAAATTGGTCCTTGATATGTCATGGGGTTGAATGGAAGGAAGAGGAGAACATTTTCATGTCCAGTTCATCCATTTATTTGTTAGTGAAATTTTAGGGGACACCATCATCTTAAAATTTTCCATGGGTCATCATCTCATGAGGAGGGGAGAAGTGGTTTGAGCGGGATGCAAGTTTGATGTTTCATAGGGGCGGAAGTTGTGATCTGCAAGTTAGGAGGAGAGAGGCCTCATGGGGGAATGCACTTTTGTGTCCCCAATGTACATTTTCATGTTTGGGAAAATAAAATGGGACACAATATGCTCTAAAATGCACCATGGGGTCTCGTTAACATGAGAAGGGGGCCATTTTTTACTAGACTTGAGCTTGCACCTCTAATACTCGCAACACTTAAAGTTGATTTTTTAAGTGACGAAAACTTACAAAAGGAAGGGGGTGAAATTTTTTGTCCCACGTGTCCCTTTCAACCTTTGGAAAAATCCAAGGGGACGCTCCATGCTCCAAAGTGCATTCATGTTTTTTCATATGTTGATGTCATCCCGCCAACTCCGTTTTAGAACATCGAGAGTGATTTTTCCACCCCGAGAGCATGGAATGGTGTTATGGGGTCAAAATTTATATGATTTTGACTTAAAATAACTTGTTGAAATCATCCCAACAACTTTAAATATCCCATTCATCCTTTGAATTGATTTGCAAGGCATGTTCCAATTTTGACTTGAAGGGGTAGCCGCAGTGTCATGGATTATCACATAAGGTTTTGGAGTCTTGGAGTAAAAGTGACGTGTCAATCAAGTGGAGGAGTCTAAGATATCTCTATTTACTATTTTTTCCTTCCCAAATCCTTTTGGAACTCCTAAAATCACTGGAGCAAAAGTGATGTGTCTATCATCTCCAAAGTGCGCTTATGCTTTTTTCATATGTTCATGTCATCCTACCAACTCCATTTTAGAACACCGAGAGCGTGTTTTCTGCCCTTGGAGCATGGAATGGTGTTATGGGGTCAAAAATTATATGATTTTGACTCAAAATCACTTGTTAAAATCATCCCAACAACTTTAAAGAGCCCATTTGTCCCGTAAATTGATTTTCGGGCATGTTCCAATTTTGACTTGAAGGGGTAGCCACAATGTCATGGATTATCACAGAAGATTTTCGAGTCTTGGAGAAAAAGTGATGTTTCAATCAAGTGGAGGATTCCAAGATCTCTCCATTTACTATTTTTTGCCTCCCAAATCCTTTTGGAACTCCCAAAATCATCTGGACAAGTCAATTTTCTCTGTCGGAGTATGACATCCCCTACACCCATAATGACCCTATTTTACTTGTTTGATTCCTGACATCACATGGATCCATATAATTCCAAAAACTTCCTTGAATGAATGAAAATATACTCTACAAAACTTCTAGATGAGTTACACTCTTGCAATCACCTCCTGGGAGTATTCACTAGTTATAAAATGGCCCTTTCTAAGCCTCCAAGAATAGTTGTTATGTTGTGGATCTCAATAACTTCTTTAATCGCCTTAGGCATACATCCCTATGAATGAAACATACTTGAAAATATTTTTAGCACATTCCTCTTAGCAAAAATGAGGATAAAATTATTAGCTATAGGAAGGGTTCACGGTGACCGAAGATGAATTTTCAAGTGGGTGCTTGATTGTCATGGCCAATTTTTTCAATTTTTCATGTTATACATTTAACATGACAACAATTGGCTCTATCTTGGGGAAAATAGATTGTAACTAACCTCAGGTATCTCATGGAGTATCAGATCATTTCCTTATCCGTTGGGCCATAGAGTCACCATACTTGAACAACTAGAAAAGTTACCGACACAACCAAGAGAAAAACAACACAAACACACAATAGAAAGGGGAAACACACAACAGAAAGGGAAACACATAATAGAAATGGAAACATAATATAACATACCTACATCACCTATGGTACATGCGGGAACAACCCCCTTTCACTATAGCATAGATTCTTCACTGAATTTTTACTCATGCATGGTATCACCAAATGCCTTTGCTCTACAAATCCATTGATGACTCATTAAAAATTACCTCTTTCTTAATTTCTTGAGAAATTTTGCATGATTGTTCTTGTAAGTGAGGGTCCATTATAAGGCTCATTGTTTTGTTGTTCTAACATTCACGCTTCCGTCTACTCATCTATTTGTAAATTCATTCCAATTCCTGATTTTCTATTGTTGTTATAAGAATGAGTCTTGATCATATCTAGCTTACCATTTTCACATAAGGTTTGTGATCTTTGATGGGAATTTTACCTTTGTTTTTATTTGCTTCATGACCATGGTCTTTATGAGTTGGTTCTCAACAAATATTTTGAGATTTTGAACCTCATCACAAGCTTCTTGGTGCTCCATGTTTCTCAATTGCTCTAAACAACTATCCTTCACACATATCAGCTCATCTTTGACCCACTTCTTACTATGATGTGGTGTGCACGGTGCATTGTCCTATTATGGGGAGAATGAGCACAATGTCGAATATTAAAAATGAAAATCATTATCTCCTCATCTTGGCCATTTGAGCTTTGAAATTCATCTTCATGATGGGGGCATATTCTTCTTGAGTAGAGGCACCTTTGAAAGACCCAATTGTAGACACCAAAATTTGGTATCACTACCCTCCACCCCATGTTTGCTCTCATTTCATCATGATCACCCATTCAAATTTCATATTCCCTCCTAAATTCAATTTATCCCATTAATTACCATTTCCCACCCTTAATCCTATCCCATTATTCCATGTATATTAATTATACTTAATCATCATTAATTAATCATAATCTTCATCTAACTCATTTCTCATCCCTAAATATCCCAATTTATTATCCCTAGGCCATCATTTAATGTTTTTACCCATCCATGGCCTTTATTTACTCCTTTTCATCTCCCACCTACCCATTTATCTTCCCTATGCAACCATAGCTTGTCTTTATCCATCTAAACCCTAATCTCGCCTCCTATGGGCTTGATGCCTTGAGTTGGGAATCCTTCCACCACCTAAATGGATGGGTCCCGTAGTTGGTGGCGACCCATTCAGGATGTCATCAACCCTATAAAGCTGCCCTTATGCCTTCTTGTTCAGGATGCAATTTTGAGATTTTCTGAGCTCTTATAACCTTTACTTCGGTTTTCAAAGCATTTGTTTACGATTATCATCATATTGTTGAGGGTTATTGGAGATTTTGTATTCATTTTGGGAGCTTTGGAGTCCTCTTGTCATTGCATGCTTAGATCCATCACTCTCATCTCTTTGCAACTATCATTATTGTGTTTATAGGATATCTACCATCCCAGGGGCCTCGTTCTTACATCCACCACCTCCATCTTCATCTATAGGTTTCCATTTTGTCTTTTCATTCATTTAAAACTAGATCATCCCAAGTCGTTGTCGACCTTGCCAAGTTGTCGTCTACCCCTCTTTGCTTCATTTTTCCTATCATCTCCCTTTATTACTTGTTTGATCTTTGTCGTTCATCTTTCGATCCAATCATTTTGTCCCCTTTTCCATCTTAGATCCATTCACCAACCCCTAATCGCCACCAAGCCACCCTAGTCATCACCAACCCGGTCTCAGTGTCTTTCTTACACTTGCCATTTGTTTTCTTAATTTTCTTGCATCCTTTCTATTTCCAATCAATTTTACAAGTTTATGTCTTCATTCACTCAATTTTAGTTCAGCCACAAGAGGACTTACAAGCCCTTCTTGGTGCATTTTCTCCTTATCCAACCCCAATCACCGTCAAATGGCCCTCTACGGTCTCGGTCTCCATCGACCCATGCATGTTTGGTTTATTTAGCATCTATTTAGATCAAATTTGTGCTTTGTTTAAATTTATGCATTTCAATATTTTGTTTATCTCAGATTTACTGCATATTATTTAGATCTTAGCTACATCTAATTTATCAATATCTTTTTATCTTATCTTTATCAAAATGAAGGTTAACATCCATCCTAGGAATTTTTCACTTCACGGGACTGACATTGTCAAGCAACCCTCCCATCTATCTACTAATCCATCTCATGTTGAGTTTTCTTGATTTGTAGGTCACTTAGCTCGCAACGAGGAGGAGTTCATATTGTGCCCATATCCATCCATATCATCTCAAGGTACCATAAACCCTTACATATTTAGAGTTACTTGTTTCCTTTATTACTATTTTACTAATCAATAGAGCAGGAGCGAAGAAACTTGGTCAACACCAAAAAAATATCATCCATACATTCCTCATTAAGGATGTTTTCATATTCTAATGGGAAAGAGAAGGTTTCATAATCATGATAATATTCATTAAACAAATATTTGTGTTGGATCTTGAGAAGGTGATTTAAAACTTGGGGATCATATGCCAAGAAGTCATTTAATATCCCTTTCTCTTCGTGTCTTATATTGCTCATCGCCTTGAGACCACTTCATTGCAAGTCAAGATTTCCATGACCTTCATCACCAACAAGTAGAGAACTTGCATTTATATTCACATCACATTCACATCCATCATATCATCATTATGGTTCTTGATATGACCCATTACACCTAGGTACTCCCGCATCAATATGGGAAGCTCAACATCTTGCTTTGAAGTTATGAAAAATTTACTATACCTTGAATCTTAATATAAAATTTCTACCTTTGGGTCATCTGGTTTTTGGACCATGTATTTCATTTTCCTTATAGGAAGGAATTTTTCATCTTTCCATGGACAGGTATGGTGGCATATCACCAATCCATCTTGTATATCTTTGCCAACATCTCGATAGAAAATTTGGCTCAACAATATCCCATACGAAGCTGACATGTCTGCCACAAGTATTTTCATCTTGATCTTCTTGTCAAGAAATTTTGTAAATGCTACTTGAGCATCCTTAACTCGTTAGAATCACAATGGACTAAGGGGGTTGAATCAGTCCTAAAAATATTTCAATTCATTTACCATAACTTATAACATCATCCAAAACAACCATTAACCATATACATTCAATATGAGCTTATTAAGTGTGTAACATCCATTCACAAGAACATAAAACATGAGAGAGAACACATGAACACCATATGTAAGTGGAATTTACCCTCAAGGAGAAAAAAACCCACTAAAACAACCATTAACCATATACATTCAATATGAGCTTATTAAGTGTGTAACATCCATTCACAAGAACATAAAACATGAGAGAGAACACATGAACACCATATGTAAGTGGGAAACCCTCAAGGGGAAGAAAACCCACTGAAACCTCTGCTTATATTACACAAAACAAAGGACTTGCAAGAATATTACACATCATGCAAGATTTGTTTAGTGAGGCACCAACCCCACAAGGAGCACCAACCCCTAGTTTAGTAGGACACCAATCCTACAAGGAGGCTACAACCCCCAATATGACCAAGCACCAACTCATCCACATAAAATGGTTGATCACTGAAGATATGTTTCGGAACAACTGATGGTGATCACAAATTCAGCTCCAAACATACCAAACCCTCTTAATCTTCTCTCTCTTCTTTACTCAAAATCTTCTTCTTCTTCAAGTTGATTTCTCCTTTTCCCTAGATCACCATTATCTAATCTCTCTCTAGGATATTTTCACATCTTAATTTCCATCTTCTACAGGTCACAAATACCTCTCATGCATCCACAAGTTCCCCTCTAGGTTGTACTTTTCTCCCACTTGCACAACTAGTCACAATGAGCCTTCTAATTTGCTTTTATACCTATTTCTTTTCCCCAAATCACCTGGTTCAGCCTTCATAGTGCAAAAATATTTTCTATATCATAAGAAAATGATAAAAATATAATCTAAAGGACCAAGTAGGTCGCCACTATCACTAAGACCCACCAAAAGCTCCATTGGGACACAACAAGACTTGAAACCCCAAAACAAATAACTCGCCATAGAAGGAATGAACAAAATAAAAACTAACTCCACAAAATCCTAGAACACACTTATAAATTTTGTCTAAGAACTTATGAACCTCCAGAAAACATGAAACACACTCATACCAAGCATCACACCATGAAACTCACTTGAGACCATGCTCAACCAAACACCCTCAAAATTGACCTTCAAAGAATAGGTCATAACTTGCTCATACCTTAGCAAAAACTCAAGTGTGATATATCATTGGAAATATCTTGGAGTCAAGATCATGAAAAAATTCAAACCAAGTCTTAACTCTACATGTAGCTCTTCCAAAACCACTCTTTTCCCGCACTACTTCAAACTCCCTCAAAACTGCCTAAAACCAATCCTCATAAATAGGGCACACTTTTTACTTTAGAACCTCAACCATGATTTGAAACCATCATATACATGTATTAAAACTCCCATGATTCAATAAATGGTAAATTAGTTAATAGGTTCAATGGGAAACTTTTTCACAAACTGAAACTTTCTAAAAACAAGCATTTTTGAGTAGGGCCCACATACTATTAAAAATATAATCACACTGGAGATAGTTGGAGGAGTCCTCTACAATCATCACTTTTTCCAAAACAATCAAAATTAGTTCACTACAAGCATTTTCCTCCAATTCACTATTGAGTTCAACCTTGTTTACCTTCTTAACGGTTGTTCATAAAACTCGAGACAATAAAACAACTTTGATCCACTTGTAAAATATTCATAACCAACCTAATTTACTATTCAAAAGAGCTCATGTCCCCATGAAAATCATACATTCCATAACGAGCATCTAAAATTCAACTTTTGGCTCTAAAACACACCTTTGAAAACTCGATTTTGGCAAAAACCTCATATCTTGAGCAAATCTTATCATACTGACCTAAAACTTAACTTGAAGCATCATAAAAACCTTCTTTAATTTTTCCAAGTCTAAATTTATTTTGAAAACCTCTAAAACTTCTCAATCACGAGACTTACCTATGTTTACATGCCTTGTTCTCAAGAACTTACTTCAAAAGGACCATGAAACAACATCAAACCTTTGAATACAAACCTAAAACTCCTCATACACATGTTATACAACATCAAAATTCTCTAAAAATTCTTCAACAAGGCTTCCTGCTTCATACTTCATGTTTCCATGCCAAACCCCATGCACTAGGTCTAGGAATAGGCTTAGAAAGACTTTTACAACACATGACATCGCATAAACCGACCTTGTTTACCCATCAGAAACACTTAGAAACCTCTAACACATCATACTAACCTTTCTTGACCTCGTGAATACCTTCAACAACCACTGGAGAGCACATACTATGACCATGCACACTAAACCATGCTCCAAGACACCATAGAACTTCACCAAACCAAGACACTACCAATCAACCTTCATATTTGACCATGAATAACACCTCATGAAGACTCATATGACATCATGACACCCTTTTCCATCAATGGCCTTTGACATCAATGAAAACCTAAGACACAATGGCCAACAAGAGGTACTTATTTGGTTTCTATGGAGTAACAATGGCCGAGTAGTAGGGATGGATAAGATACCAAGAGCCTTGGTAACTTTCATGCGGGGATGACATTGTCGAGGCACTAGATTCAATAATGCAGCTTATTCAATTTGTACCCATTGACTATCCGGTAAGTTATAAAGGTTCTACCTTCCCATAAGTGGAGGATGTGGAAGCAAGAAGGTTCTGAGAAGGATTGGATGAGGAGTGAGAGGTGGTTCTTTAGTAGTGACATTTTTGGAATATGAATTTTAATTACTTCCTTTGATAAATTGGACAAGTTTATCAAATTACTTAGGATGGGTTTTCAAATAGTTAAACTCATAGATCTAAACTTTGGATTTCTTGGCATGGTCAATGATCTCAAAGGGTGAGGAAGTGGTAGGCACATTAAGAACTATGACAACCTTGACATGAGTGGGATTTGCATTTTTAGGGTCAATGAAGCGAAACCGATTTGAAATGTGAAGATGAAAGATACTTACTCAAAGACGTAGATGGAGCTTTGGCTGAGGTAGTCTTGGGATTCTTCTTAGATGACCCCATGCATGTGGGCAACAATGATAATCCTTTTGTTGTTTTTTATAGAGTCTTCGTTTGAGGATACAAGTGCTTTGCTTGGGTAGTGGAAGAAGTGGATTCTTTCTCTATTTGTGAGTGTGTGAACACTGCACAAGGTTAGTTATTCATATCAACCATGGGTTCTTCAGTGAGTATTCAAAATACCCAATCTTACATTTTCATCTTCTTCTTCTCCTTCAATTTCCAATTCAAAAATTTCTTCTCCTTCATCTTCATAGGTTCCACATACTACATTAACCAGAGGAGATTTCAAGGTAAGATTTTAGGTGTTCTCATATTTTGATTCTTGTTCTAGTTTTGGTATGAGGAATGTTGAGTAATTTCTTTCTTTGATGTAATCAAGTCATTGACCAATTTTTGCAACAACGAATCAACACTTTCATCTTTGAAACTTTGGACCTTATTCTTTATTCAATAGTTCTTAATATTCCCTGAAATGATAAGGTCATAGTCCGCTTCAATGGAAAGTTATTGAGAAATTTCCAAAGTGTTTGGTTGAGCTCTCCGCAACATGAACCTAACTTCAAGAAACTAAGCATTTATGAAGAACCTCTTATGATTATCTCATAGGATGAGCACTTGTAGGAAATTTGTGAACCAACTTATTGAATTTTTCCACAAATTCTTTCACGGGATCTTGTAGTTCTTTTTTCATCTGGGATGATTGAGCGAGGTGGGCATGGGGATCTTCTGTGGTCTTGAATCTTATTTCAAACCTAGTTTTCATGTCATCTTAATCAGTGATGGAGCGAGGTGGAAAGTAGTAAAACCATTCTCTTTGTGACATCTTGTAATGAATCTATGAATAACTACACAACAACATCTTCATGTTCCAATCCAATAACTCCACATGTTGTGATGAAATTGTGAAATGAGCATCTAGATGTTTCTTTTTCATTTTTATATAACTTGGGAAAGTTATTCCTTGATCCTTTTGGTAGTTCATGTAGTGGAGGAACCAATACTAGCGGGCCGGTATTTTAACTCCAATATAAAAGTGCATCATTGTGTATTCTTCTTCCGGAAGAAGGATAACAAGTAGTTCTACAATTGCTTCTTCAATGGGATCTTCAAAAGGAAAGTTAGGGTCAAATTCAAGAAGAAATTATTTCCTAACTTGTCTTGCTACCTAGATAATAGGAAGTCTGAAATTAACTTGTCTTGCTACGTTGCGGATCAACAATGCCACTTGCATGATCAACTCGAGTATATATTTTTTCTTCCAGTTTTCTCAAAGTGTTAGATAGGAATGTAACCAGAAAAATGCATATTTTTCAATGGGATTCAATAGGGCTTTAGCATATTCAAATATTATTTTTGGTATTTTTAGTTTTCCAATTTTTATGGGTTTTAGAATTTATATATTTTTAGATTTTCAAATATATTTTAAGGGTGCACAAAGGAAAATATTCCCCAATAAAGTCTCCAAAAATGTTGGTCAAATAATTTGTTGCAGGACAGATTAGTGGTTTTCACCAATGGTCATGGGGCTAGGCCCCACCTTATTGGGTATGGTGAGGTTGTCATTATTGAATACAAAGACTAAAGAAATTGTGGGGTGGTTGTTAGGCCAAGGATTACACGTGAATACTTCACTAAACATGTGGAAAACTATTTGTATGATGTATAAGTGAGAATTTGGTAAAGGAGAGTAGGAAAAATAAAGAGAGGGTTAATGTCATGAGTAGGAACTAGCAGATTCTCACCAACAATAACCAGAGTAGGTCCACATTCAATAGAAGAAGACAACCATGTAAGTAATAATAAGACTAATAAATTAGAGACATAAAGTTTTGTGAGTTCATTAATCAAAGACACAAAGTTCCTTATTAGTTTTACAAGATAACAATGCTTGTAAAGTTAGAAAATAGAGAGGATGGAAGAACATAGGCAAAGAGATATAAGAAATTAGCTTTATTTCTTGAAGTAGTAGTAAAATCCAACTAGTAACAATCAACAAATGCTAACCCTGACGCAGTTCCTTCTTGGTTTTACAAGATTACAATGCTTGCAAAGTTGGAAAATAGAGAGGATGGAAGAACATAGGCAAGGAGATAGAAGAATGTAGCTTTATTGCTTGAAGTAGTAGTGAAAGCCAACAACTAGTAACAATCAACAAATATTAACCCTTTGGAATGGAGAATCCATCCCAATTTATAGCTTACAAAATGTCTCTTCCCCTCCGTGTCAGGTGACTTTTCATCTTTCCACCACTTGTGACCTTTTGCATTCCCTAAGAACGAATTTAAGTTGTTTTCTTATTTTTGAAGGACTTTTACAATGCCAAATTAAATTTGAAGAAATTCTTCATGAATGAGATTATTTTCCTCTAACCTCCTATTGACTTAAAGTACTGAGATTGAAAATTTCTCCTTCCATAAGATGTGGACACACTCCAAGGCATTGAATGAGTGTTTAGAAACATTACTACGTGACATTGCACCGTGGGATTGCTTGATCTCGCAAACATGAATGAACATCCTTATTTCAAGTCTTCTAGTTTTATACTTATTATATCACCTGTCATTCTTCATTAGGATAGTCAACTCCAAACTTGAGTGTTTGAGATTGGTTCCAGACCTGAATACTTGACCTTCATGATGGCGAAAAGTAATGAGATAGGTGGAATGTGAGTTTATATAAGTTACTTGAGCCCGATTGCAAGACTTTCTATTTTTACATGTCCTGTCTAGGATGGCTATATTTAGTAACTTTTTAGTTTTGTCACTTTTTAATTATTTTTACTTGTTTGGAATAACATGGACACTTTGAAGGTTTGTTCTTTTGGAAACTTATGGTATTTAGACATATGAAGCATGTCACAACTTTTTATTTTTATATGGGGTCTTATAGGTGCCATATTGGAACGAAATTGGTCTCAAAAGATTAGGTTTTGTCTCGGAACTTCTGCTCCAGCTTTTCTTAAAGCAAATCTAAAAAGGAAATTCTTAAAGCTGAAAATTATATAGATCATAAATGGAAGTGTTCTTACATTCAAACTAAAGGCATTTTTGGGAGGAGTGCACTGGTAAATTTTGGTGGAAATCGGGTGCACAGATTGTGAGATATGAGCAAATTTCATTTTCCAAGCTTGATGTCCCAAGAAAAACCAATAGTTATATATAAAAATGGATTTTTGGGGGAAATCACATCCCTTGTAATTCAAAAATGTTTAAGTGTTTTGAGTTTTGGAGTTATTTCATTCAAATGCAAGTTTTAACTTAGATTGAACCCAACAAGCTAAACCGGGTTGGAGGAGGGTTGACATGTGGTTGCACCCTAAAAATAGGCTACAAAAGTTAAAAAGGTACAACAGGGTAAAGGAAGTGTGATTTTCACTTGATGATGACAAGTGGCAAGTTGTGTTTGCGCGTGTGTGAGGAGATACGGGGGGTGAAAATGGCATCCGGGGGCTACAAACTAGTCCTTAATATGTAATGGGGTTGAATAGAAGGAAGAGAAGCACATATTCATGTCCCGTTTTTCCCTTTTTATGTTTTCATAATGCTATGGGGCACCATTAGATTAAAAATGTGTCATGGTTCATCATCTCATGTGGAAGGAAGAAGTGGTATGAGCAGGATGCAAATTTTATGTTTCCTAGGGGCGAAAGTTGTGATCTACAAGCTACGAGGAGAGGGGCATCATGGGGGACCTTAATTTTGTGTCCCACATGTCCCTTTTCACCTTGGGGACAATACAAGGGGACACAAAATGCTCCAAAATTTGTCATGGGGTCTTGTGAACATGAGAAGGGGATCGATTTGACTAGACTTGAGTTTACACCTCTAACACTCACAACACTTAAAGTTGATGTTTTTAAGTGACAAAAACTTGCAAAAGGAAGGGGGTGAAATTTTTGTCCCCCATGTCCCTTTTCATATTTTTTAAAATATAAGGGGAGACTCCATACTCCAAAGTGGCGCTCATGCTTTTTTCATATGTTGATGTCATCCTGCCAACTCCGTTTTAGAGCACTCAAACTCGCTTTTTCTCCCCAAGAGCATAGAATAGTACTTTGGGTTAAAAAACTATATGAATTTGACTCCAAATAAATTTTTAGATCATAAAAACCACTTTGAGGATCCCATTCTAATTTCAAATTGATTTTCAAGGCCTATTCCACTTTTGACTTGAAGGGGCAACTACAATGTCATGGATTATCACAAAAGATTTTGGAGTCTTGGAACAAAAGTGATGTGTCCATTAAGTGGATAATTCCAAGATATTTCCATTGAGTATGTTTTTCCTCCCTACTCCTTCCGAACTCCTAGAATCATCCAGACAATTCAGCTTTATGTGTTGGAGTATGACATCCCCTACACCCTCAATGACCCTAATTCTATTGACTGATTCCCGACATCACCCGGTCCTTATAATTCCACCAAACTTACTTGAATACATTTAAAAATCATCATCACAACTTCCATATGGGTTGTGACCTTATAATCACCTTCCTGGAGGTGCTCACCAGCTTATAATATGGCCAAAAATGGGCCTTTTTAGGCCTCAGGAATAGTCGTTCCGCTGGATCTCATTAAATTATTCAATCACCTTAGGCATACATATTTTCACATGAAACACACTTGAAAATATTTTTAGCTTCCTCCTAGCCAAAATGAGAATGGCAATGTGGGCATAGAAAAGGGTTTACAAAGCGGAATTTTCAAGTGGTAGCTTGGTTGTCATGGAAAAAAAATTCAATTTTGCATGCTAGAAATTTAGCATGAAAAAAATTTCCTATTTATACTCCCAAGTATCCTAATATCTATTCTATAAAACATGTTATATGTAGTGGCTCTAGCCCTAGTAAGTCTCCACTAGGCCCTCTGTTTCACAAATGATCTCTAGTGGTTCTTGCCCTCCCGCAGATTTCATCATCGATATTCTATTTCACACATAATCTCTAGTGGCTCTCACCCTTCCACGATTACTCATTAGTTTTATAGTGCACATATTATCTCTAGTGGCTCAAATTCTTCTAGTTCTCCTCATATTTATACTTTGTCACACATTGTCTCTCATGGATCTAGTCCACCTTGTTCTCCTCCCAAGATTGTTATAGCACATATTACTACTTTCGTATCACCCATATATGTACATCATTCCTTAGAAAAATTGAGGCTCCTCCTATTTATTCAATATTTAATTCACTTACTCATAAGGCCCTCATTGGGTATCTATTATGCTACCTCTCTCCCTATACATAGTTATATTCAATAATACACAAAACATTCATATATTTACAAAACTACAAAACTAAGACCTATATACATATATTGGGTTGTTTACACTTTACATCACATGTATTTTTGTCATTATGGTTTGATTGATAACATATATTTTTCTAGTCTTTACACACATACATTCACGAGGTATATTGATCTTGATGTGGGACACATAGATCATTGCACACTAATATGAGCAACTTCAGTTCCTGACATAACTTTTCTTGGGGGCATCCCTCCACACTATACATGTGTTATTATTTCATTATAGTTATTTTCTACTTCCTCATTACGCTTGATTACATATATCATGTATATGTTATCTTTTGAGCTAATAGGACTAACACATGTGTCTATGAAACAATAACATATATTGCTTCATGTGCTTTCTTACTATTTTTTTATTAATGTTTAACATCATTGTTTTCTATACATGTTTGTTAGTTATTTGTGTTACTACTTGTATGTGGCCTAAGTTCCTTGATTTTCTTATGACATTGTGGGTGTCCCATGTTTGTAGATCTATGCCTTTCTTAAGTGAAATTAATTCTCTTATATGCGGCATAAGTGCCTTGATTTCCTTGTGACAACATGTATCCCCCACATTTGTGGATCTATGCCTTGTGACTCTTCTCTGCATGTTATTTCTTCTATTTTCTCACTTGACTATTGTTATCTATCTTTGATTGTTCTATTAAATTTATGTTGTTGTTACTCATGGTGTTCATATTACTCTTATCATCCATTATTTATCTTGTTTCTTGTCTCTTTGCGCGTCATGGTTGCGACCACGCATAACCCTTTTTTATAGGTACATGTTCTCAAATGTGGCCATCACTTCAACATTCTACATTCTCCTATATATTCTCATACATATAATGCATAGGCATGTGTCTATTCTTTTGAGTCGCGCATGTAAATGCTTTATCACACATGCCTCAATAGAGGGTGCATTTATTGGGATATATTCTAAATTTACATGCATAATTATAAGTTCATAAACATGTTATTACAATGAACAAGTCCTTGAAAGCATCTCTAGATAACAAAATTTGGTAGAAAATAAATAGGTGCAAGACCATATAGAAAAGGTCGAGACCGTACAAATGTTCCCACCCAACCATGCATTTCTTCCTAGGGGAAACTACACAAAATTTCTTTCAGTTTGGAGTTTTCACTTATAGATACAATTTGTTACATAATATCATATTCATATAACACAATTATCACCAGTTTATAGGAGGCATGAATATTTCATTCCTTCTCGACTTCATCTTTAGTTCGATTAAAAAAATAGGTGTTTTGGGGGCACGAGTCTCCTTCTCCATTTTCATTTTAGCATAATACACATTCTACCTTAGTAATACAACACACAAGAAGAGCATGAGGGCACTCATTCTCTTTTGTACCTTGTGTTTATATATACAAAATGGGTCTAGATCCTTCTGTAATGGTGTGGTATGTGGGTTTATGGAAAGTATCAAATTGGCTAAGTTCTCCATATGTAGTCTTTCCTCCCTCATTTCAAAGGGTAAGATATCATAGTTACTAAATAATTTGATACATTGTATTCTTCCTTCACAAGGTATCTTAGTCTTTCTCTCTCTCTCTCTCTTATCCTATCTATACCTTACATTTGGTGTTGGGATACATACACCCAAGATCTTGTAGTTTCTCCTTTGACACAATTGGGGACTGATCACTCCCAATTCTTTGGTAAGTTCAATAACACAATTCAAAATCTCCAACTGCAAGCAAAAAGAAAATGGAAAGTCTTCCTCTCGTAAGACAAACATGTTTATTATTTTGATGTTTAACATTTCTTGATTTCACTTTATGCAAGTTTAAATTCTATATTTACAATTGAGTTATAGGTTTCATCATGGAACATGCTAATACTAACACATCCAAAGAACAAAAAAAAGAGTGAAGGCAAAGTGTGTCTACACACTCATGAATTTTTCCTTTAAACATGTAATTTTCATTTCATACTTAAAGGGGGAAAATGTAGACACTTAAATTTGGAAATTTACCCTTTGACACTTCTAATTATGAATGTACTCATTTGCTAAGAGAAACACCCACATCTTATCACCACTTAATTCATCTTGTTATCTCTTTCCTAACTTGATTATTCCCCCACATTGTTGTGTCGAAAAAATTTGAGTGTGAACGCATAAGATCATTACTTAAACTCTACTTTTCAATATGCAACTTCTAGATTTCATTCACCACATCCCTTTTCAAAACCATACAACTAAGCCATGATATGAAATTTGGACCTATCTGAATTGTATGGTCTCAAATTGACACATCCTCCAACTTTGCTTTCAATGTAATAACATTTGTTTTGTCCTTTCATCTTCCTAGGTTGGCCTTACCATGATATTTTACCTTGAAAACCCTATATAAGCAAGTTAGGATCACTTCATTCACTCACTTGGCACTCTCTCTCATTGTAATACATATAAAAGGAACTTAAGGATCCCTAAATCTTAATAAAGTTGATGCACATCTATTAGGGCAACCACTACTACAATTTTGAAGCACTCAACCAGGTCAAGGAGTCTAACTTCCCTCACTTCCAAGCACACCAAGATCTCTATTTAAAATTATTAGAAAGAGTACAATCCTTTCAAACATGTTCAAAGTGGTTCGATTTTCTAACTAGTTGTATTCGTATAAATGTTATATGATAAATGGATAACTATGACATTGTTTGAGGCATCTTTGAAGTTATAAAGAACTAGACGGTGCAAAAATTGCACTTCAACCCAAAAACTAACCTTCTTGCAGGGCCACCGACGGTAAGGGTTTGAGCATGATTTAGTTGATTGCATATGGTTTCAAAATTGCGTGTAACTTAGTGTTTTAAAATTAAATACATTTCCAGGTCACCAAAGGGAAAATAAAGTTGCATAACCCAAGAGCAAGTAGGTCCAAGGTAGTACAAGTGGTCCTGGACCATACAACCATTTGTAGAAGACCTGCACAGTCTGAAACCGAGTGTTTTTCTAGTTACATTCTTCAAAACAAAGGTTGATCAGCCTTTGCACTCCCAAATTCCTCATTTGTTGCACCCAAATCTCTCTTGTAGTCATGTGTAGCTAAGTACACCTTCCTTCTTGTATTTCGAGCATGTAATATATTGCAATCATTAATTTTAAGCACTAATATGTTATTATGATATTATATATTTAACATTGGAACTTAATTAATCAAAATAACTTCTAGTTTGAAACCTTATATTTGTTTGTAGTTTTGTGCATTCCATAACATTATTTAAAAGATAGTCAAATTTGAAAAAGGGTGTAAACAAATTTTCTTGGTGTTAGGAGTTTTTGGTTGGTTGGTAATATCATCCATGGTAGCATTATACTTATGATTGGTGACCATATGTCCTTCACTACCTTGGTTGGATTGCATGTTAACCTTATATCTCTCACATGTTTGGAATAGGGAGATAATATTTTCATTGGTGACATAGGTTTTTCGGCCATTATTGATAACTTTATCAATCCTTTGTGCTGTTGTCAAGGTATCCTCATAAGAATTATTAGGGAAATTTTGTTTGTGTTCCCTTGTGTTTTTGTTGAGAGAGTAGAGGAAGAGGTCACACGACTTCCTTTGGTCCATATGGGGAGCACCAATAGAAGAATAAATAAATTTATGCCACCGACAAAGAAGTGGACATCAAATTCACTTAGTTCTTATTTGATATACAAAAATTCCTTTATTCGATCATAAGTAGTTTGTTCGTTTCAAAATATTTGATGAACTTGGCTATAATTTTCCTAAAGGGGTAGATAGAAGCCCCATTTAGGTGGTAATACCAATCAAGTGTGTTTATAGATGGTTTCAAAATTGTGCAAAACTTAGGGTCTAACAACGAAGCACATTTCTAAGCCAGTGAAGGGAAAAGAAAGTTGCGAACCCAAGAGCAAGACATACAAGTGGTCCTTAACCATACATCCATTCCTAGAAGACTCATGCGATCGACACCAAGTTATTTTCCAGCTTATAGTATTCTCAAAGTTGATCAACATTTGCACTCCCAAATTCCTCATTTGTTGCACCTAAATCTCTCATGTACAATCTTGTGTGGCTAAGTACACCTTCCTTATTATGTTTCAAGCTTGTAACTATTGATCGAGTTTTTTTGTCCCTATCTAGATTAGTGAGCTAGATAACAAAGAAAATCAAGCAACCTCAAAGATGCGGGGTTTAAGGTACCCATAGAGCTAATGGATGCAAATGGACGGGCATAAAGTGAATGTCCTCACTGCGAGCTGGATAGACCTGTAAAATAGAGGCAACTAAGAGGAAAACATATTAGATGGTATATGCGGGGCTTCTGACAAAGTCGATTCTAGGAAGTGTTACCTTCCTTTCATGGATGTCAACCCCATTTGATAAGATAAACTAGTATAAATGAAAGATAGATGGATAACATGTAGAAAATGATAGATAACAGAACCTAAAAACATTGATGTATAGAGGAGCTACTAATATGATCAAAGTAAATGTAAAGAAAACCAAAATAATAGAACCATAAAGGCACGAGGATGGTATTATGGTGATTCAAGTGGCATCACAAGGGAATTTTGATGATATTATGATAAGTGAGGGGCTATAATGTCATATATTTTCTATCACTCTTAGCTTTTTCGAAAGAGGGGGGAAGGCATGTATTTATAGCTGGAGATGGGGTTAATTTAGGGGTTATCGTGTAATCGGGGTTTGATAAAGTAACCGTAATTATGTGAGTAGGGGGACATGATTTGAGTGATTATGTACAATAATGAATTTGATATGGATTATTTTGCATTATTTAAATCATGAGTGGGGTTTATGATTTGAATAATTAATTATTAGGTGGGGTTATGTGACTTAATTTGGAATATTTGGATATTAACATATAACAAGGTTTAGGTATTTGAAAGGGGATCAATTAACCAATTAAGATTGATTAATTGAATATGTAGTTTTGGTGGGAAATGGGATTTAAATGGGTAAGCCTAATAAAGGAGAGAAAATGTGGGGTGAAGGGGAGGAATGATACCAAAAACAGTGTCTACATTTGCCCCTTTTTGATGAGTGGTTTGCGTTAGGCAAGCCGCGAGACAAAAACAATGAAGTATTGAAAATATGATTGATTGAGTGTTCCCCCTCAAACTTGGGATTGACAACATAAAGGAATTCAATCATGAGTTTGAAAGAGATAGATGTTAAAGGTCGGGTGTGTAACGAAAAATGGGTAAAATTATAATGCAAAGCAAGAAGCCCAAGTAAAAAGATCACAATAGCAATAAAAATTATGGCGTTGACTTTGATATCACGTGGGTAGGGGACAAAGGGCGGTCTCAATGGAGACGGTGGCAATGTTCTACAAGCCAGTGAGTGGGAAAAAATCAATCTAATATGGATGCAAAACGTGATGACCAATTGGTCATAGGAAAACATCAAAGTATGCACAAACAAATGCAAAATACTTTGTATGTGAGGAATCGAGTGAAAAATTATGCATCTTCAAGGACAAGGATACATGATATGCCCAAGTGAGGGGGTGAATAGTATTGAAGAGAGATTTCCTAAGGAAGATGTTTTGTTGACAAGAAAATACTAGAAGAAGAAAGTAGAACAAATGTTGATTCATGGAAATGGGGGAAGATTACGATCGATGTTTTCCAAGCAAAAAGTAGAGCAGGCACTTGCGAGGGAAAAGGTGATAGTTGATGGTCGTTATGGTATCCTCAAAGACAAAAATACCATGGGAAGAAATGCTTAGAAATGGATATGATGATGCCCCCTCGAGAGGGCTGACGAGGATAGAAGAGGCGACAAAGCTCTCGAAAAGAGGAGAGGTCAATGCTGTAGAGAGGAGGACGAGAATGGGGTGTAATGAAATGGATCGGTGGTGGTGCACAAATGGAGAAATATCATAATCGACCGTGAATGCTAGGTGTGAGGATGTGTTGAAGGACGTAATGAGTAAGAGTGGCAAAAAAAGGAATGAACAAGAGTAGTGGTTGATTATGAGAAGAGCAAGAAAGGTCAAAGGTGAAGGAGACAAGGGTATGGAATAGAGCAAACAGAGATGGAGGAGGAGAAAAAAGGAATGAAAGAGGGAGAAGAGAATAAGAGAGAGGGATGATAGGGGAAGAAGGAAATGATAAAGGACAAATAAGGAGAAGACAATAAAATGACAGAGCAAGAGGGTGAAATTATGAAAAAGGGAGAGAGATATTCAAAACAAAGGGAGTGAAGAAGGGTGAAGGAGATGAAGGGAGAGAAATGATGGAAAATGAAAGAGATGAAGGGAGAAAACGATGGAAAATGATAGAGATGATAGAGCTGAGAAAATAAATAAACTATAGGAGGAGGTGAAGAAGACAAAAATAGGTGGAAGAGAATAATAGAGAAGGATGATAGGAGAAGGGAATGAGGAAAGACGAACAAGAAGACGAGATGAGAATAGGGGGAAAATCAAGAAAAAGGGAGAGAAGGATGGAAAAATGAAGGGGATGAGGATGATGAAGAATTTAAAGAAGATGAAAGAGGGGTAGAACGGAGAAAAGAAAAAAATGATGAGGGACCAAGAAGATGTGGAGAAGATCATAGAAAAGAAGAGAAACTAATACAGAATGAGTGAAAAGGTGGGGTGATAGAGAAAGGAAGGGGAGGGTAGGAGGAAGGTGAAAATGATGGGGAAGAAGAGATGATAGAGTAGATATAGGGAGAATATTGAAGGGCCCAGGTTACCATGAGGAAAACCAAGGTAAATAATATGGAACAGACCGCATGGAAATGCATGTGGATGGTGAGATGATAAAAAATATGGGACAACACTGAAGAGTCGGTTATCAATGGGGAAGTAAGAAGGAAACACAAAGTAAAAAGGGGCAGAATATGATACAGAGGAAGTGAAATAAGACAAGGAGTAGAAAGGAGGGGAGGACAACAAAGAAAATGATGCAGAAGGAAGGAAACCAAGAGTGGAGATATTCGGTGAAGAGTGAGCAGATAAAGAAATGTAAAGAGAAGAAATAAAGGAGGAATGACATGGATTGGCAAAGATGTGGAGATTCATGAAATGAGGATAAGAGGATGATGATAAAATAGATAGAGGGTGTATGATGAAGACAATAAAGAAATTAGCAAGGAAGAATGGAATATGGAGAGGTCGCGAGGAAAAAAAAGGAGGGATAGAAGAGGAAACACTGGTGAAGGGATGTTAAGAGAAGTTAATCAATAATGATTGGTGTATACAGGGAAGGAAGGAATGAAGAGAAAATGGAGGAGGTCAAAAAGAGTGAACAAGGCCACACAAAATGGGGAGGAGTGAATTTTAGGAGAATTCCACCAATAATTATTAGCACGGAAATGGAAGATGATGATGAAAGAATGCTAAGGGAATACCACCAATGATGGCGATTAGACATGGGGTGGATATGTGGGATAACTCGAGAAAAAGGAATGGAAAGATTAAAGAAAGGAGGGATAATGATTGGAGCTAAAATGAAGGCGAGGAGAGGATGTAATGGAGGAGCATGAAGAAACAAGATATGAAAAGAATGGGAAGAAACGGTATTAAGTGTGAGAGATCAAGAAGGAGAAAATGGGGAAAGGAAAATGATTATAGGTGGAAGATAGCAGATGCACTCTATGATATCATAGGTTGATAAAGGATAATAGTATTAGGAAAATGTGTTTGGTAAGGAAGACTAGGAGGAAGGAACGATCAACGGAGGGAAGGAATAACGAGGTGAGGGAGAAGTCTAGAATGATAAGTCTACCTTAAGGTAAATCCTTAAGTAAGAAAATTATGCAACATAAGTGGTTAAGTAATATTTCCAAGCGAGGGATGATGGAGAAGAAAAATGGGCAAAAAGAGGTGGTGTTTGCGAGAATGAAAGAGGAGGTGAGAGGATGTGATTATGGGGAATGACGAGAAAATGTGGACGGTGAGAAGATGGAGTGACGGGGAGTGTAAGATGAATCTGATGTGATAGATTGGGGCATGATCAAAGTGGATGAAGTAGATGGTATAGTCAAAGTTGATGTGGATGTGGTAAGGGTAGGAGCAGGTATAGGTATAGGACAAGTAGTAAAAGTTGATATAGGTGTGATAGTTGTGGATATGATAGGTTTTGAATAAGGAGTGGGAATAATGTCTAAGGTAGGAACATGCGGAGTCGGTGATGAGATGAGATCTTGATTGACGGTGTTAACGGTGTAAGCATTTGATAGTTGAGATGTAAAAGGGGTGGCTTGATTTGTTGGTGGTTGATTAGGAAAAGGTTGCGTAATTTTGTTAAGGGGTTGGCTAGGTGAAGTGGTGGAGTTGTCCATTTGGATATCCCCTTGATTTATAAGTTGTTGGATACAATCTTTGAAGGAACGACATTTCTCAATGTCGTGACCTTTGACTTGATGATATTTACAATAGTGGGTTTTGTGATACCAAATAGGCTTGGGTCGCAAGTCATCCATGGGTTGTATGGGAGGAAGTTAGATGGAGTGTACTGCCATCAACTTGTCAAATACAGAACTATAGGATTCCCCCAAGGGGGTATAGTTAGGAGATGGTCTAGGGGCTTGTTGTTGAGGCCATGTGCTAGATATAGGTGCGGATGAGGACTTAACAACCACGGTGTTGGCTGCACCCTTAAATGTGTCATTATGTGTGGATGGTTTAGTAAATTTAATTTTAGGTTTGGTCGGTTTAAGATGACCTTGCTCAATGGCACGGGTTTCGAGTTTACAAGCCATGGTGAAGGCTTTGTCAAAGGTTTGGAATGATTGGATTTGCAAGGTAGATGATATATGCTTCGCACATGAACGTGAGAAGAGTTTGATGAGTCTAGTTTGTGGAAAAGAAAAGGATGGTTTATAATTCCACACCATCGGATGACAAAGTCTACGATGGACTCGTCTTCAAACTGTCGGATGGTGTATAGGTCAGTGATAGTGATTTTACATGCAATGTTGATCGAAAAGTGTTCTAAGAATAATGCGAAGAGTTGGGTGAAGGAAAATATAGAGTATTGAGGTATACTATTATACCAGTCTAACGTGGGACTAGACAAGGACATGGGGAAAGTGCAAAGCATCAGGTCTTGATCATGTGCAATAAGATAACATGCATGTTTGAATGCACGAAGATGTTGCTAGGGATCTTCCTTGTTGTTGAACTTAATGAACTTAGGAAGCTCCCAATGAGGAGGGTAAGGTTTGATAGGAACCAATGGATGAATCGAGTTCATTACATATTTGCTCGTAGGATAAATTAACTTTGGGTGCCAAGGTAGCGGCTTCTAGACTAGCCATCCTATTCATAAAAGCGTGAATAGGATCATTTGATGTGATGATAGGTTGGGATTGGATTGGTTATGTGGCATGGAATGTAGCTTGATAAGGCAGTTGATACATTTGTGGATGTGTGGGTGTTTGGGGAACCATTTGATAAAGTGGTTGATTAATTTGTGGATGTGCGGGTGTTTGGGGAATCGTTTGATAAGGATTAATATATGTCATGGGTTGAGATTGGGTAAGTTGTTGCATAGGTTGATGTTGAGAAATAGGGACGTGATATGATTGTTGGGATTGAGCTAGTTGTTATGGTAAATGATGAGTGGGGATATGAGTGTTAAGAGGTTGAGACGATTGGAGCATATGATGGGTAGGAATGTAAGTGCTAAGAGGTTGAGATGGTTGGATAGGCATACTAGTGGCGGATGAAACAGTTGGGGGAATAGGATCCACTGATTGAGTATATTGATAGGATTGAAGGATTGTGGGAGATTTACGAAATAAGAAATCATATATGGGGTTAGGAGGAGGTCCAAGAGTTTCTAAGGGAGCTAGAGATGGGGGTGTAGTTGGTCTAAAAGGTTAGATTGATGAGGGAAATGAGGATTTGTTTCAAGACAGGGGATAATTTTGGATGACATGGTCCTCATGAAGTGAGACCATGGAGATAAGGGGTTGGATAACCGAAGGTATGGTCTCAAATTTAGAATCTTGTTGGGAGAGATCATTAGAGGAAGGGATTTTATTGGATGGAGTAGATTGTTGTGTTGTTTCGATCTGAGAAAGAGTGACAATAGGCATGAAATAGATGAACATTTGTTTATGTAATTTATTAACAAACAAATCAAGCAACAAGTTTCTTATCATCATGATTAATTAGAAGATGTGAAAAGAAAAGTGGATAACGAAGGTACCTAAGGAATGATAGTCTAAGGCTGGTTTCTAGTAGTTTTGGCTAGGGAGAGTCTTAGGTGACTTCCTATTGGGTGATGAAATCCCAAACAATGAACCGGGTAAGGAGATGTTTTGATGTGTTGATTTTTTCGTGAGTCTAGGTTGTGTGTGGTAACGTGAGATGTAGAAGGTTAAACCCTATTTAAACTATGTGAGCAAGCAGGATGCATGGGGTTCTTTTTAGACCAAATCCCAAATGTGAAGTTCGATGTAGACAATCACCTAAGAAAGGGAAATCACAATGCAAAAAGGAGCAAATAGGGAAAACGCGAATACCCGAGAGAATTTTTTATTTTTATTTGGTTACATGGTATTTTGAGATGTTAATCAAAGTGACCAAGAACATCTAGTGACCCTAAATTTAAACCGTTCACGATTTCGAAGGGGCCAGTGAAAGAGATTTTAGGTGTGTTTATGTTTCAACAATTGGTCTTTGACGACGTAATTTGCAAGTTTGTAGAGTTCATAAGACAATAGTGACAAGATTACTGTGGTTGGTGTTTTGTGTATCATTCATATGAATATAAGCCTACAAGAGATACAAGGAGAATTTATCCTCAAGGTGGATATAGACTACTGAAAGTAACATACCGAACTGACAGAGACAACACTAAACCCTGCAAACAAGTAAGCCTAAAAACAAAATATTCACAAGATATCTAAATGGATGACAACTATGAATAAGGATAGTCGTTATATGTATGACATCTACACAAGAAAAGTAAAGTAAAAAACAAATGACCAGATCTAGGATTGGTCCCACCAGGCGTGCCAAAATGTTGATCAAGTTTTCTTCGTCCCTGTCCAGATTAGTGAGCTAGATAACAAAGAAAATCAAGCAACCTCAAATATGCGGGGTTTAAGGTACTTGTAGAGCTGATGGATGCAAATGGATGGGTGTAAAGTGAATGTCCTCATTGCGAGATGGATAGACCTGTAAAACAAAGGCAACTAAGAGGAAAATGAATTCTAGATGGTATATGTGGGGGTTGCTTGACGAAGTCGGTTCCAGGAAGTGTTACCTTCCTTTTACGGATGTCAACACTCTTTTGATAAGATAAACTTATATAAATGAAAGATAGATGGATAACATGCAGAAACTGATAAATAACAAAACTTGAAAACATCGATGTATAGAGGAACTACTAATCTAATCAAAGTAAATGTAAAACAAACCAAACTAAGAGAACCACAAAGGCATGAGGATGGTATTATGGTGATTCAAGTGGAATCACAAGGGCACTGTGATGATATTATGATAAGCGAGGGGCTATAATGTCAAAGGTTTTCTATCACTCTTAACTTGTTCGAAAGAGGGGGGAAGGCCTATATTTATAACTTGGAGATGGGGTTAATTTAGGGGTTATCAGGTAATCGAGGTTTGACAAAGTAACCCTGATTAGGTGAGTGGGGGGATGATTTGAGTGATTAGGTACAATAATGGATTTGATATGAATTATTTTGCCTTATTTAAATCATGAGTGGGGTTCATGATTTCAATGATTTTTAGTATTTAATTTTTAGGTGGGTGATGTGACTTAATTGGAATATTTGGATATTAACATATAATGAGGTTTAGGTATTTGAAAGGGAATCAATTAACCAATTAAGATTAATTGATTGAATATGTAGTTTTGGTGGGAAATGGGATTTATTCAAATGTAGGGGGAAAGGGACTCGAATGGATAAGCCTAGTAGAGGAGAGCAAATGTGGGGTGAGAGGAACGATACCAAAACATGTGTCTACATAAACATAATGTAATCATTAATTTTAAGTATTGATACATTATTATGATATTATATAATTAACATTAAAATTTAATTAATTAAAATAGATCCTATTTTCAAACCTTACATTCCTTTGTAGTGTCATGCATACCATAACATTATTTAAAAGATAATCCAATCTAAAAAAGGTGTAAACAATTATTTTTGGTGTTAAGAATTTTTTGGTTGGTCGATAATAGCATCCATGGTAGCATTACAATTATGATTTATGACCATAGGTCCTTAACTACCTTAGTTAGCTTGCATGTTGATTTGATATCAATCCCGTGTTTTGATTAGGTGAGGTAAGATTTCTATTGGTTACATAGGTTTTATGACCATTGTTGATAGCGGCTTGATGAATCCTTCATGCACAATTAAGGCCTCCTTATAAGAGTTATTGGGGAATTTTGTTTGTCTTCCCTTGTGTTTTTGTTGAGAGAGTAGAGGAAGAGGTCACACAACTTCCTTTGGTCTATATGGGGAGCACTAATAGAATAATACAAAACTTTCCTCCACACGATAAAGAAGAGGACATCAAATTCATTTGGTTCTTGGTTGATATACAAGAATTATTTTATTTCAATCATAAGTAGCTTATTCATGTCAAAATATTTGATGAACTCGACTATAAGAAGCCTAAAGGGCTAGATAGAAGCCTCGTGGAGTTGGTAATACCAATCAAGCGTGATTCCTTCAAGGGTTTTGGAAAAAATGTAACCACCCCATCCCAAGAGAGGAGCTCTAGAATGGTCATCATGTAGGCTTTGATGTGAGTGTTAAATTTTCTTTCCCCTTTATACTTGGTAATTATAGGTAATGGTGAGGTAGGATGGTTGTACATATGACATTTGTCAAGGGGTTATTTGAAATATTCAACATATGTCTCCATTACATCAAAATCTGAAGTAGATGTATCATTGTGGAAAATGGGGAGGAGTTGTATAAGTGTTGGTTGCAGAAAGACATTAGGATTGAATTTTGTAGCTTGGGTGGGAGGCACACAACTCATAGGAAAATAACCATCAAGTTGTGTTGTCTTAAAAAGGTATGATAATAAGGTGGCAAGGTACTTGAGAAAATTGTACCAACAAGTTATTATGTGGGATGGGTGTATGGTAGAGGTATACTTGTCGGTGTGAAGATTACATTGGTAAATGGTGGAAGTGTAGTGGTTGTCACATTGTTGGGAATGGTGTAAGTGGATGTTATGTTAGTGACACGTTGATATGGATAAATGTGAAATGGATGAGGGCCATATACCTAAGGTACCATAACTAGTGAGAAAATATCCTCAACTTTGTTGTGGGGGATGACTTGTGTATTGATGTTGAATGTACGGTTGTTGGACGGAAGTGGTGGGGACATGACCATGATTATTAGAAGTTGAGGTCATATTTTGAACAACATGATAGTGACATGGGAGGGTTAGGCACCCTCTAATTCTTAAATACATCCCACCAAGGTAGAGATGAGGTCATTTACCATGGGTTGTGATATTGCTTTATGAGATTGGCTTATAACGAGATCCGTCGGAAGGGGTGATATCCCATTATAAATTGGTTCATAGATTTTTCAAGAATAAATAAAGTTTAATTTTTTTATCGAAGTAGAAAAATTCGGTATTTTCTTAAATATATTATTTTAAAAGAGTTTCTAGAACAGATCAAACTTCTTATTATCAAAATGATTTGAACTGTTCCAAGAACCCAACATGCATTTTTATTGTTTGGTATTTTGTTTGAGTTTGTGTGATCTTTCTCTTGTTTTAAAAATATAAATTGGCTGGCTATGAGAGTAGATGCATGAGATTGTATCCTTGTTTAAAGCGTCGCCTTGACTCAAAGTCGATCATTAATTTGATCAAATCATGTGATTACCTCGTTCTTATGTGTCTGCATGATTATGTGTGGCCTTGTCATTACTTGTGGATAAATGTTTGTCATATTACTTTGATCAAATCACATGATTACCTTGTCATAAGGTGTTTGCATGATTATATATGGCCTTATCATTACTTGTGGATAAACATTTTTCCCACTAATTGTTGTCATGTTATTCGATCAAGACGAATGTCAAAAGATTATACAGAGGACTCAAAGATCATTTGACATGAGTAGGTGAATGTACATGGACGAGTTGTGGGAGTGTCCTTCATCAATGAAGTTATCATACCAACTAGAAAACACAAGTTTTAACTGGGTGTGAGTGTAGTTGATTAAGGAGTCAAAACCTATAGGTCTATCAAAACCCCTTCTTATTTGGGGGTTATATGAACACCTATAAAATAATGGTAGAGGAAGAAGATGAAAAGAAAGAAAGAAAACAAAAGGGAATACAAGAAGGAACAAGTCCTTCACATTGGGTTAACTAGATTTGCATGCACTATATAATGCAAGAGCTCTTCGGTGTAGTTGACTTCTCAAGGTTAGGCTAAGACAATTGATGTGAGGATGTAGTGTGAGTGGTTCATGATTTGGATGAGGGTGACGTGCATGCCTAGAAGACTACTCCAATGTATACCAAATACATTATGTTTCCTATTTTTTTCTAAAAAGGTAAATTGGATAAACATGCAAGTCCTACAATAGTTGGTATCGATGAATGCCAAGTATTGTAGTTCATGATAAATGTTAGTGTCTAAAAATGGAGCAAAGTTAGGTTGGGTCATGCATGGAATTTATCTTTTTCTTTCAGTTTGGTATTGTTTAGGGATGGTCATGGGAGTGAAGGAATGAAAAGGAAATATGATGAGGATAAACCCAAGGATGAAGATATAACTTAATTCCTAGAGTTCACTTGCGCTTGTTGTCTATGGGAAGAGTTGTTCACATATAGGCAAGGCTTATGCATCTATTATGCATAATCTCTCAACGATGAGATGAGGTGTGGTGGTGAAGTGAAAGACCTCACATCTTATATTAGAGTTGATATTGTCTTGTATGTTGTCCCACTAAAGTGGAATGAGAACGTGATTGAATTTATATACCCTTCCTAGATATATTTTGTTGTCAAGTGTCACCCAAGGGTGGGAGGTGTTACCCTATACTTGGAGTAGCTATATTAGGTGCTAATCATTTTGTTGTAGCTTGTTTGGGAGTTGTCTCGAATGTTTTGGATTGAGGAGTAGTTAGAGTGTTGATTCAATAATGTGTGTGGTGCTTGCTAGTTTTATAGTGAATAATAAATTGTAGTGGCTTAGTGATAGTTTTTGTGGAAGAAAATGATGTAGCTGGAAGGTGAATGAAGATCTTATGTGTGAGTTTTATTGTTGAAGATGTATTAGCTGATTTTTATGCGAAGGTATGACAAGTTGTTTTGTGTTTTAATCAATGTGAACTTGAAAGAAAATGTATGCCGAAATTTGTGTGATTTAAAAGTAGTTTCTTTAATATATTGAATGCATGCAATAACAATCACAAAAATATAGATCCAAATATAAAATTTATATATTTTTATTTTTAAAATTTTGAAGTATTGAAAATGAATATGTGCTAATAAATATCTTCCTATTTGGTTATAAGTAATGATTTTTTTCCAGATCTATTGATGCCATTGATTTCTATAAATGAGTGTAAATGGTGAATAAATATGACTTCTTCAAGTAATGCAAATGCAAAAGATGAAGTCTTTCCAATTTTGTTTTTTTTTCTTTGAATGATTTGAAAGAATAATTTGTGAAAACACTTAAATGCAAGAGTAAGTTAATGTAGAAAAATATGAGACACGATCGTAAAGAGGAGAATAGATCTAGAGCCAAGAGGATCTAAAAAAATAATATAAACTCTATCATAATATGCTTCTCTTTTCTTTTTTTTTGGAGTTTTTCTAGATCTTTTAATAAAAATAAATATAGATATGAATTGATAAATCAAGATATAGAAAGTGAAATAAATTCCTAACCTATTCTATAACACGAAGAGGCTAGAAATAATTTGAATATCACTTAGTTTGTTACCTCTTTGTTGTTTTGCTCAATTGATATGAAAATTTGTAGTAGTGAAGGTGGAAGTAAATCAATTGGATGAATGTAAAAGCTGGAAAGGATTAGGGGCATTCAAAGTTTCAAGTGGCATGACATGACAAGACAAGGGTTAAATTGATTGATTTATTCATGTTTTAAAACTCATAAGTCCTACACTATATTTTTTTTGTAAGATTGGAAATAAGAAGTAGACAATTCATTCACAAGGGTTTGGTATATATATCAACATCCACATATCTCTAATATATATTTTCATGTAGGATATAGAAGCATGGAAAATTTATCATAGTTAACAAGAGTGGATTTACACCCATGGTTTCCACTTTCTACATTTATAAGTTGAAAATGTATTAGTTTCCAATCATAGTCGAATGACCAAGACTCACGAGATCTGTAAACTCTCTACTTTAGAATTATTCACAGAATCCTAATTAAAACGTTGGTGTTCTACTTTCGATTAGAAAATGACAGAGATAGATAGTGAATGAATTTTGCTTATGCTTAGAATCAAAATTTGCAAGAAAGGAAAGAATATAACTCATAAACACCAACAAGTTTTATCCTAGAAACCTCTAGAGGAGGAAAACCAGTCGGGAAGGGAAAATGCTCTTTCTTCCCACTTTTATTGGCCAATTCAATCAATAAGTACATAATTTACAATAAGTATGAAAGAGAAGTAGATAATATCTCACACTTCCTCCCAATTACTTGTTTGCTCTACCTCAACACTCCTTTCTTCTACAAACACAGTTCCAACACTAAGAATTTATTGCTCACTTGTTTTCATGCTTTGATAATCCAATAATCTCCTTCCTACATGTATTTATAGCCCTTCTCATGTCCTCCATGCCACTAGAGGATGGGAAAGGTCATGGAGGAGAAGAGACATGGACAACCTTTCCAATTCAGGATTGTTCGTTTCACATTTTATTTTTATGTCCAAAAGAGCCAAGACTGCTACCCAATGTAGACCGGCGATTACATGACCATCGCTGCGTTGGGCAGCGGTTCTGCAATTGAAGCTCTACACAGAGCGGCGATTCTATTAACATAAAGATAGAACCTTAGTTTCATCAATTTCCTTCTTCAAAGATGCTAGTTGATCGATGAAGTAGAGTCATTTTGGATCCTTATGGATCACACCTCCCCTACTTAGGAGGATTTTTGTCCCACAAAATCTTAGTGGGGGAGTAGATGAGGAAATAATTCCCTCACTTTCTCCTTCGAGTACCACCGGGCCTACCTTGGTGTCTTCCTTTTAGTCCAACTCTGCCAAGACTCCTGCGGACCTCTCCTAGTCTCTCTGACCTTCTGTTGCAGCACTACATCCTCATCCAATTCACCTTGTGAGTCCAAGACGCAATCCTCAATGGAAGGTAACAACTTTAGTCCTTCATCTTCATCTAACATGGATGGCTCATATAGGTGCAAGTTCTCACAGTTTACTACAGAGTACATCCTCATAAATGATGGAAAATCAAGTCGAAAGGCATTTTCTCCAACCTGCTCTAATATGGTGAAGGGTCCATATCGTAGTGGCTTGAGCTTTCGTGCTTGACCTTGTAGTCTCTCCTTGCTCAAGTAAAGCCAAAATCTATCTCCAACATGAAGCTTATGTTATCTCTTGTGCTAATTGTGCCTAGCCTTGTACTTGGATTGATATTTCTCTAATTGTTCTTTGACTTTGAGATGGATTTGTCAAATCCTCTCAATGAATTTTTTTACTCTAGTCACCTTTGTGTCTCGTGTCTCCTCCTCATCTTGCTGCCCAACTGTTATGTCCAATGGATTTGTAGGCATATATCCCAATCATGTTTCAAATGGTGACTTCATAGTGGATGTGTGTACTACCTAGTTATAGGAATGTTGAATGTAAGCTAAGGCCTCGTCCTAAGTCCTTGGGTATTTGCTATTATACCCTTGATCAATTGTACCAAATTCATGTTCACCACCTCAATCTATCCATTTGTTTGTGGATGGAAGGTTGTGCTCCTCTGTAACCTGGTATCCATCTTGTCCCAAAAAGTAGTCCAAAAATTCCCCAAGAACCTGGAATCCCTGTCAAAAACAATAGACTTTGGCAAACCAAAATGCACCCATACATTAGCAAAGAAAAGATTCACTACCTCACGTGATTTTATTATCTTTTTACATGCCATAAGAATACACATCTCACTAAATCTATCAACAACATAGAGATAGTCATGACCATGTTTAGACATAGGTAATCCTCCTACAAAATCCATAGAAATGTCCTCCCATGGATGAGTAGGTATTGGAAAAGGCATATACAAACCTTCCTTCCTAGTCTTAGGCTTACTAGTACAACAAAGTTTACATCCACGTATAAATTTTGATACTTCTTCTTGCATATTGGGCCAATACACATACCTTTGCAAGTGGGTTAGGGTCTTACCAACACCGAAATTTCCCACTACTTTCAGGTATGTGCTTCCCTCATCAATAGAAGTCACACAAAGCTTCCTCCATCGGTAGAGCAACCCGTCCTTGAGATAACAATCTTCAATCCTCATCCTTTCAGCCCCTTGGGACTTTAAATCGCTGAAATGTACCCTAAGTCTTTGTCTTGGGCATATGCCTCTCTGTAAGCTTCCTTCGTGAAGGGCTCGATTTGAGAGATCGTGGCCAAGCGGAGAACTTGTCTGTGTGGGCGGCCTAGACAATATGTCTACCACCAAGTTTGTACTACCCTTCTTATATTTGATCACCAGATGGAACTGTTGAAGGAACCCCATCCATTTATAGTGCCTTGCCTCGCTGCAATTTAGATTGTGCTTGTAAATACTTTGGAGAGGTTTTTAGGTCAATGTGCATAATAGTTTCTTTACCCAACAAATAATGCTTCCATTTTTTAATTTCCTGAACTAGTGCATACATTTCCTTGTCATATACTGAATATCCTTTAACTGTTGAAGTAAAAGTTTCAGAATGATAGCATACGAGTTTACCTCCTCAAGCAACACTGCGTCCATACGGTAATAATCGACATTTGTCTCTACTTCAAAGGGTCACTACAAATTAGGAAGAGAAAGTCTTGGAGCATGAATAATCTTGTATTTCAATAACTCAAAGGATTTTTCTTGTTCCTTACCCTACCAAAACCCTTACTCTTTGTGGCCACTTTGTGTAGAGGTATTTCAATCACAGAGAAGGTCGGAATGAACTTCCGCATGTACTTGTCATCGCCCCACAAAACTCCTAGTCTCTATGGATCCAATTAGTGTTGGTCAACCGGTGATGGCTTCCACTTCTTTGGATCCACTCATAGCTCTCCTCTTCCAACCATGTGCCTAAGATAGACAAGTGACTATTTGGAAAATTCACATTTCTTCATATTACAAAGCGATTGTTTCTCCCCGAGAACTTGCAAGACTTACCGCAAAGAGTTAGATGTTCCTCCCATGTGGCACTAAAAATCAAGATATCATCTAGATAAATAGTGACACATGAATCTATGAAATCCCATATTACATCATTCATCAATATCATAAATGTAGTGGGTGCATTACATAAACCAAATGGAAGCACTAACCATTCATACAAACCCTGTTTTGTCTTGAAGGCATTCCTCCATATATCCTCCTTCATTTTGACTTGGTGATAACCTGACTTGAGATCCAACTTTGTGAAGAATTTGGCATGCTGAAGCTGGTCCAAGAGATCATCTATGCGGGGAAGTGGATATATGTTCTTTATGGTGATCTTGTTCAAAGCGCGGTAGTCGATGCACATTATCCAAGAACCATTTTTTTCGCACCGTCACAATAGGTGAACCGCATGGTGAGGTGCTCGACGTATCACACCACTGGTCTAGTAGTTCTGTTGTTGTTTTTACTTGATACTCTTTGACAAGGATTGCTTATACAAGCAGATGTTCGGTAGAGGGGACTCTGCAATGTGAATCCCATGCTCTACTTCTCATTTTGGTGGTAACCCACCGGGAGCCCTGAAAAATTTCCCCCGAAAAGATTGAATAATAATATCCAAATCTTGTATTACCCGGTTATAAATCTCTAAACTTCTACCCCATCTTGTTTATCCTTTAACAAAAGTAAACAAAACTAATTATGATTTGCCTAAGTAATTCATTTCGCTTGGTTAGCACTCACCATAGTAACCTGTGTCTTACGCTGGTGTGCCCAGATGTTGTAGTTGATCCCATCCTTGACCCATTTGTACCGATTTTCCCATATCATAAATATGAAATCCTTGATATACAAGTAAGGAATCCTAAAAACAACATCAAAAGCATCAAGGGGAATAACATCAGCTTCAAATACATCGATATATTGGGAATTTATCCCAAAACTTAGCTTACATCTTTTTGTTACATGAATTTCAACACCCTTCTTCACCCAACCCAAAGGATAAGGGTGTGGGTGCTCATAAGTCTCAAGACCAAGCTTCTTTAAAATTGCTTCAGAAATCAAGTTAAACTAAGAACTGGTATCAACCAAAGCATTTACCTTTGTTCTCTTGATCTAAATTTTGATCTGGAATAGTCTACTCATCTCCTCTTCCTAGTTTTCCATGTTGGTGGCCATGCATCCAAGCCTCTCGTCTACATCAGAGTCATCTTCAATTTTCACCTCCCATTATGTCTTTACAGCTGTCATGGACTTCTTTGAGTCCTTGGTTCGGTTCTTCAGATGCAAATCCGAATGTAACTTCCAACATGTAGCGTCAGTATGACCATTGATATCACAATTCTTGCAAAAAATCTTGGGATCTCTACGAGTATTTAAAGTAGTGGCAGCATGTTTACCTTTCCCTTTCCACTTACCCTTGTTACTTGTTTGCCCATGTTCTTTCTTTTATTGATTTGTCGACTGCTTTACCTTTGGCTCTGCTTCTTCTTGCTTCTTTTCATCATCTATGTAGTATGTTTGCACACACACATCGTTGAGATCTTTGGGATTTGTGGGGATGACTTTTCTTCGAAGGTGAGTGTGAAGTCCTCCCAAGTACTTAGTCATAATATCCTCATCCTCCAAGTCCATGTTCAACAACATGGCTCCTCTCGAAACTCCGTAGTATAGTCCTACACACTTTGACCACTGCCTTGTCTAAAATACTACCATTTAATCATTTGGTCAGTCTTGTGGCCAATAGGATAGAAGTTAGCTCTAAGTAATTCTTTAAATTCTTGCCAAGATTTCACAATAGGACGTTTCTTCTTTTCACAAGTGGCTAGATGGGTTTCCCACCAAACCAGAGCGTGTCCCTCCATTTTGAGACGTGCAAAGGTGATCCTCTGTGCCTCAGTGACATTATGGATGCTAAAGTAGACTTCTAGTTGTTTTAACCATTTATCAAGCAACTCTGCATCTACTTGTCCTTCAAATCTTTTAATTTCAACTTTCATCTCAACTTTAAAAGGAGCATGATCAGATTTTACCTTTTCTCTTGCATTTGAAGTCTCTTCTTCACACTCTTCCCCATAATCTTCCTCATGGTGGCTCCTTCCTATGCCAAACTTTTCGGCTAAGCCTCGAACCACTGAGTCCATGGAGTCTTGCTTAGTAGGATTCATCTTCTACAAATCTGCAAGTTCTTCTTGCCTTCTAAACATCCTATCCATCATGGTCTCCAACATCTCAATTCTACGGACCAAGTTCTCTTCCTCCATTTGTCCCCGAATTCTTTGTTTCCACTTCCTTGTATAAATATTTGGATCGCAAGGTAAAGCCTATTCGCCTTTAGATATCATCATTGTCATACAAATCCAAGAACGAATACCACAATCCTGGATACTTGTTAGCTCTGATACCAAAATGATCTGTAAACTCTCTACTTTGGAATTATTCACAGAATCACAATTAAAACGTTGTTGTTCTACTTTCGATTAGAAAATGACAGAGATAGCTAGTGAATGAATTTTGCTTATGCTTAGAATCAACAATTTACAAGAAAGGAAAGAATATAACTCATAAACACCAACAAGTTTTATCCTGGAAACCTCTAGAGGAGGAAAACCAGTCAGGAAGGGAAAATGCTCTTTCTTCCCACTTTTATTGGCCAATTCAATCAATAAGTATAAAATTTACAATAAGTATGAAAGAGAAGTAGATAATATCTCACACTTCCTCCCAATTACTTGTTTGCTCTGCCTCAACACTCCTTTCTTCTACAAACACAATTCCAACACTAAGAATTTCTTGCTCACTTTCTTTCATGCTTTGATAATCCAATACTCTCCTTCCTACATGTATTTATAGCCCTTCTCATGTCCTCCCGTGCACTGGAGGATGGGAAAGGTCATGGAGGAGAAGAGACACAGACAACCTTTCCAATTCTAGGACTGTTCATTTCAAATTTTATTTTTCTGTCCAAAAGAGCCAGGACCGTCACCCAATGCAAACCGGTGGTCATAGGACCACCACCCATGTTGGGTGGTGGTTCTCGCAATCGTCACTTTGCACAGGCGGTGGATGTGTTAACATAAAGACAGAACCTTCATTTCTTCATTTTCCTTCTTTGGTGCTGGTTGATTTGATGAAGTAGAGTCATTTTGGATCCCTATGGATCACTCACTAAGTTTGTAAAGTAATTGCACATTTATATAAGAGGAACATGGTGAGGATTTTATCAACATGTTGCTGGAATTTTCAATAGTATTTTAGCTTTGGGGAATTTTATGTGTAATTGATTGTCTTCTTCTTCTAAGAAAACAAAAATTTGTAGATTCTATATAGTAATTTTCTTGTACCTATTCTCAAGAAATAAATGTGTGATTGTAGCGTCCCCATTGCTAGCATGGATGGATGTGAAGGTAAAGGTATAATTGAGATCTAATTTGGTTGCAGAAGAGAAGTTAAATTAGTGATCCAAATGGCTTCCAAAACCGATGTCAATGATTTATCCTTATCCTTAAAACATAATTTTAACTTTTAGAAAATTTCTATTCTCATTTATAGATAAGAAATTACAAATCCCCTCTTCTACTTGTTTATATTTCATTCCATCCTCTACAAAAATTGAAGAGACGAATTTGAAATTTCCAATTTGGGGTAGAAAATAAGTAATAAAAAGGAAAAGAAAATATCACCGGTTGTGAAATAAAGAAGTTGTGATATAATACATAAATTGTGTGTTTTTACATCCACTTGTCTCCTTATATCCATCATTACTTTGTGAATGTTATATAACACATCAAGAGCCATATAGTATCTTTGAATGTGTTATCAGCTAATTTTGACTTCACAAAATTAATAAACATGGGAATTTTGAAATTTTTCAAAAGTATTATTTTGCGTGATTTAATGCCCTCGTCGTGATCGCGATCGTGATTTAATGCCCGATCTTTGTTTCATCCATTCCGGTGAGAACTCCTCCCGCCAAGTTATAAACTACATTAATAATTAATTAATTTATTTATTATCCTTTATTTGATAAAATCAATTTTTGGGTTTTTAATTAAATAAATATTAATTAAAATTCATTCGACAAGATTTATTTTAATTGTCGAGGGAAAGTAAGCTTCTACTTCCAATTGTTGAGATGCCAAATTGGCATCCCATACCCAGATTTCCCCCTTCCTGGCAAATTCATTTTATTTCCCCACTTGTGGGATTTCTTCCACTGATTGTCAATTCAATGAATTGGCAAACGGCAAAAAATCTCCCAATTTCCCACATGGGGAAATAAAATGGGGATTGTCAGTACCCCTTGCCATTTTTGTTGGCAAATGGTTGTTTATTTCCCACTTTCCCGACAATTAATGCCACTACCCGGGAAAGAGGGAATTGGTTATTCCAATGGAAATAAGAAACGGTTACAAAAGCTTCTTTAACCATTTCTCCATCAAACTCCTTGGAAAATTCATGCGAAGAAGCTTTGAAGCTTTCAAATTTCTAGTTTATTGTAAACACAATTAAAAAGGATTACGTTAGCTATCAAAGAACAAAGAACACCACACCAGGGAGAAGATTTTCCAACGCATTGGGGAGAGCTTACAGCAATAGATTCACCACGCATTGGAATAAAAGCAAGTGTCAACGTGCCAAAGGAAAAAGGTGAAAAAAATTCCAATGCATTGCATAAAGCAAGGAGTCCACGTTGCAGTTCAGGAAATTCTCCACGCCAAATCCTTGTTTCTAACACATTCCAAGAAGAATTTTATCAAGTCCACGCATTGATCCAAATCCAAGCCAAAAGAACAACAATTTTCCGACGCAGCAGAGGGAGAGAAAAGAATAATAACATTCCAACACAACAAGGAGAGGAAGGAATAGCAAGTTTCAACGCAGCCACATGAGAGAGAGAGAGAGATAATCACGCATGCCAAGAAACAAAATTTAAAAAAAAGACAAGAATTCCTCCCACGCCTTCATCACAAGGAATAGCAAACAACTTCCAAAACAGTCCAAAATGCATAAGTAACCAAGAGGAATTTCCACACAGGTTTTAAAGGAAGTTTCAATGTATGCATTCACCACGCAACCAAAGGGAATCAAAGTTTATGCCATTGGAAGTTTAAGAAAAATATTTCAATGCAAAATAGTCTAGAAGTTTCCAATGCCCAAGGAGAGAGGCCACACAACATGCAAAAGTTTTAATCAATTTCCACGCATGGGTAAAAGCAAGAGAACAACAATTTAAAAAAGGACAAGAATTCCTCCCACACACTCATCAAAGGAAATAGCACTAAAGGCCACGCATTGGTTAAAAAGAACAGTCCAATTTCAACGCCTAAGCACCAACAAGTTGAGAAAGTGATATATATATATATATATATATCCACATCCACGCACTTTTCAGGCAAAAGCTCGAGTTTTCACGCAGGCTATAAAGAAATTCCAATCACAAGCAGTTGTTGAAAACCAATACGCTACCCACGCATCAATCAGAAGTCCACAGGAAGAAGGAAAGCCCAAAGTACGCATTCATTAAAATCAGTGATTTTCACACAAATAAGAAGTTACGATTCACGCATGCAAAGGAGAATTTTCTTAGGTGAATTAAATAAAAAAATTGGAATATTAAAATCGAGATTTTTATTTAATATATATATATATCATTGTCACCCATAATTGAAATTCAAGCCTAGTCTCGGTGTGATGTATAAAAAAATTGTAACCCAGACCGATTATTATTATTATTATTAAATAAAATAATAATAATATTAAAATGAGTCATATTTTTCTTGCATTGACGGGAGTTTCGAGAGATAGAGACCTGACCCCATTTGCATTTTTTGGTGCATGAGTCATTTTTCTAGAATTCATAATGGTTGAAAAGTCTAATAAATTTGCAGGAAGATCGAGGAATCCATTGGAGAAATCGAATAAGTCTCGTGCTCAAGTATGATTTCCAAGGAATCATTCCTCCCAGTTCCATCAAGTCGAATACAACAATATCACCGATACAAATCTGGGTCACATTAATGTGCAATAATTCTGTGATCGGGTGAAAGCTGAAGGCAAAACCATATTCTCATATAGGCTTTACCATAGTGGTATACCCCAAGCAGTGGTATTTCCAGTCTCGGTGCAATGTCCAGAGTTGGTTATTGCTTTCACAAAGCATTATGATCCCGAGAGATGAGAAATTTTTAAAGATAATTGCGAGCCTTTCCTCTTAATCACACCAAAGCACATTGAGGAGTTGCTCAACATACCCAAATTCCCTAAGAATGTGGATATCACTCAAAAGTCAGCACAAGAATTTTGGGATGAAGAACCCCTTAGGTGGAGCAAGATGGTTAATAACAATTGGTTAGTGACCAAGAGGCCTCGAGTTGACCAGCTTCCTAAAGAGTTGTACCGCATTGAGTTCGTGGAAGAAATTGGGGACATGATTACTCTCCTAAGTCGAGTCTTCGGTTTACCCTCTGCCAGGATTTTCCACCCATGGATGTATCAATTTATCTGTATCATCCTTGCCAAGAGAGAGTTTGTGGATTGGGCCACCATCATCAGTGATACCCTTCACAAACAATTGATCGAAGTGAAGATGACTGGATGTTTCTACATGACATCATATTTGACTTATGCAGTGGCTAGAAGAAAGCTATTTTCGGACTCGAAATGAGAGGAGTCATGGGTCCATCAAATAATGCCTTCCATTATTATCCACAGCTAAGTTTCAAAAATAACTCTCATCATTTCAGAAGAGTTAACGATGCATTCACCTTCCACGTGATTCGAAACCTGAATTAGAATACAAAGGAAAGATTTTCTAAAGAGGCCATGGATGTCATTTCCCAATGGGGAACATGGTTTATTCAATTTTCATCCTTTTCCTACATTCACGTAAGTGACTTTGCGTACTCCATGGAAGCTTCCTAAGTACGTCAGTGAAAAGTGGGCATTAATGGAGCTTGCATGGACAATTATTCCAAGTTCATTGTCTTCTCAGTGAAAAGCATCGCTCAGGAATTCATTTCCCAATCCAAATGGGAGAATACCAATGTCCAAATCTCTTCAGTGCACAACTCATGGAAAAAGAGTTTTCCCTCATCACTATTCATCCATATGTGAAGAGATCCCAGTTTGATATCAATGGATATATGCGAAAGATTCTTGAACAAAGTATCAACATAACCCTACCACGGAAGATTTCTAGGTTGCTGTTTGGACGAACATGAAGCAAGAAGATGAGAGTTTTCTCACCTAACCCTTTCTCGAGATCAAGGCCTTTCACATCGAGAACCCTCCATATTCATTTGTAGATGACAATGAAGATGTTATTGATCCTTCATATGATGCGATTACTTTTACCTTGTTGTTAGGAATTGATTGACCAAAAGAGATGAATTTTCTCTTGATAACAAGAATGAACCGATTCTCGAAAGAAGTCATTGTTAGTGCGGTAGAATCACAACACCCCGGATGGCCCGATTGTGAGGTGGGGCATCCGGTGTGATTGCAAAACATGGGACCATCTCTCAAGTTGTGGGACTTGCAAAACCCGAGATGGACCTCCGAGAAAAGCCGATTCTTCGCTTCCTAATATACCTGCCATAAACTACTCCGGTGCGGCAGCGAGAACTATCCTATCCTAATCTAACCATTCCAAGAGGATAAAGAGAGAGAGAGGGTGAAAGAGCCTACACTAAGCGGTGATACACCAAAAAAGGAAGTGGTTGAATCACATACCTAACCGCCTGAAGTGGAGAGAGGTGAGCAGAGGAGAGGGTGGACAAGATGCACCACAGACCAGAGATAGTTTTCACACAAAACACCACTTCAAAACCCATTAAACACGGATCCCGTGACTTTGAGCAACAAACATCGGAATATGCACAGTATACCTACGCAACAATGAGAGGCGAGGAGAGATAATAAAATAAGCAAAGGATGGACATATGCATCACAAAACAGATTTTATTGCTCCAAAAGTTCACACAGTACATCGTTAGTGGGCAAGAGGCAAGAGAATGCCATTACAGAGCCGTGAAAGGAGGCTTAGACTCGCATTCTACCCTAAGGAAGAAAGAGAGAGGGGGCAGAAGAGGAGAAACAACGACCAACCTTTCGAATATGCCCTCTCTCATCAATATATAAGAAGAATAAGACAGAGAGAGGAAAAAAATTCGAATCCTACTTCAACTACCTAGAGATATGCATTGAATCCTACTTTGAAAGCCCAACCACTATCAATCAATGCCTCTCTCAAATCCACCCCAAATATGTCATGTCTGGTTCCCTGTCTACTTGGCATGTTGAAGAAGGAAGAATGGCATCAAATCGAATCAAATTTGGTGGTTGAAGAAATATGATTTTGCTTTAATGGCCTGATAGAAGTTTTCCCATTTTTCCCCACCAAAGCCTGTTAAGAATGATATTTTATGTTTCCATGGTGTAGAGGATGTTGAGACGTTTCCAAAAAGTCTTCTCCCGCCCAAATATGAGCTCCCAATCAAAAGATATGGCCATTTGAATATTTGGGTCTCGGGCGTGTAAATTTGATAGAGTTTTGTCCGTACTAGGTCCACGTGGCAACCTTGCACTTCTTGGAGATTCGACTCCTTCCTTTCACTTCTAAAATAGTGCCGACCGACACGTGGCGCTTCAGTGGGCTCCTTGGGCTCCTTTATATTTTGCTTGAGTCCTTCATGTTTAATTCGGGCCAAAAAGTCCGACCACTGACACGTGGAGGCTTGGCGCTTGTTTGGAAAGCCCGCTCAAATTTTAATTTTGAAATAGCGCTACGTTGACACTTGGCTCCCTCTACTACCCCGCCTCTGCTTTGACTATTCAACCCCTTGACTCTATCCCTTTTTGGACCTGGGACATGTGGAAGGCCCGCGCTTATTTGAAAACCCGCTCAAGATTTTACCTTTGAAGGAGCGTCGTTAAGACATGTGGTGCCTTCCACCTGCACTCTTATACTTAACCAATTTAGGCCCGCTTTTGAATTTGACCTCTGTTGACCATTGGCCACGTGGAGGGTTTGGCGCGAAAGTCCGGGTCTCCACCTTGAGCTTACCTTTGGAGACGCGTCATTTGGACACTTGCGCTTCCATTTACTCTCTATACTTAGCCCATTTCGGGGCTCGTTACGAGTCATTTGCGAGCTTGAAGACTTGAGCCTTCGTCGTTTCTTCTCCTTTGAGCCTCTGGTTCTTTGACACTGCTCGGCCTCCTTTCCTAACCATGCTATTCCATTTTAGAGTTTGCACCATGTAATTGATTCGCTTGGATTTGAAGCATGGGCTTGCATACAACGAAATTATTTCTTGAATTTATTTATGCACAAGTGGTCGTGTTTGATCCAATTTTACCTGGGTGAAAATTGAGATAACAGAAGCATATCTTGGTATGAAAGAGAACTTGCAAAGTTACAATCAATCCAAGATCATACTTTAAGATTACAAAAAATTGCCAACTCAAGGAGGTCTCCAGTCAACCAAAGCTTCTTCTCAATCAACCTTTGTGCCATCTAGTCATATGCAACAAGCAAGAAAGGAGTGGTTGCCAAAATCCACTTCATCGAATGTGTCACGAGGTGAAGAATCTAAGGGTCCTAGCCCCTATGAAGGAAGAGAGCATGTATCAGGATTTTCCACTTCAAGTAGAGATTCTTCTACTCACATTACAAACAATCCTTAGCCATACCTTGCACAAGAGTCCACTCAGTGCAGGTAGTCCAAATATCAAACACTTCGGAACCTACAGTTCACAAAGAGATTTCCCAAAATCTCCCAGATGATCAAGAGGTGGATATCGAGGTTATTTCTCCAAAAATTGAGGTTGTGGAAAGGATTCTTATAGAATCTCATGATGTCAAGAACAATGAGAATGTTGCTTTGGGCTCCAGGCTTCTGTATGTAGAAGTAGTGAATGATACTCCTTTTTGGGTTGATTGCAAAATCAAGAAAAGGAAGAGGGTTGTCAAGGCAATTGACATTGACTTTGATGCCCTTTTCAAACTTTCAAATGACGTCATTCCCAAGAAGCCTAAAGTGCTTTCCCGAATAATGGTGGATGATGATGGAAACAAATTTACGGATCTTGCCATCCCACAAGTTGACAAGGAGCGTGATGCCATGACATTTGCTGATTATGAAGTTTCCAGACTTGGACTTGGGAAGTCCACATTGGAAAGTGACATGGCGATGGCCCGAGATTCAATTGATATCATGCTAAAGAGACTTGAGAAATATAAGTCTCAAAACTCTCAGCTCAAGGCTGAAAATAATCAATTGGTGGAATATGTTCAACATCTGATAAATCCCATATCATCCACTTTCCTAGTACCCGATGCAGTGGCTGCCCCTGATGAAGAAACTCTCAATTTATCAAAAGAAATAAACACATTGGGCCATGTCACTAAAACTTGGCTTTCAGATATTCTCGTTTTAGGCCAAGAGACGATCAAAACAACCATTAAGCTCCATGAAGATATCAATGCATATCTTGATCCAATTCTTTCTTTCAAGGAAAATTTTGTTTCTAACATATCAAATTTGGATGAGATATTGCCCAGTCTACAGGAGATGACGAGTATGGAGTCCTCAACTTTAGCCATTGAAGGAATTCTCGAATTTGAATGTCGAGGGACACGTTTTCTTTGGTGTCTACATCTCAAATCAAGAAAGACACTTCTCGAGGATTCTATGATCCATTATGAGAGCGTATGCAATGAAGCCTTCACTTCACTCGCCTTGATTCAAGAATTCATAGTTGAGATCCCTTGCGATCTTGTAAATGAGCAAAATCAAAGGTATTCATCAGAACATGTGAAAGAACAATTTTCACAATTGTTTGACGACATGTATACTCCTGCCATCAATTTCTCTTCAGCTTCAATGGAACGTTGCATCAAATTAAAGAACTTGTTTGAGAATGCTCAATCAAATATGGTTAATTTGAATGATATGCCAGGTAAGATCTTGGAATTGCAGGTATTTTGAGAGGCTATTCTTCGACCAAATGAAGCTCTGAAGAAGAAAAGATGTTTGAAACATTGGGAAGGTTCATATCCTTTCAATGGTGAAAAGTGACGATCCTAATTTCACCAATGGGATAAGGAGATAGTTTTCTTGGTATCTAACAAAGTAGGAGAGTCCATTTCTCATACGTTTGAGATAGGCGGACCCCATTTCAATGGATAAGGCATTGGTTATTGTCATATGTTTTAAAAGTGGAATTTTAAAAAGGGATGTTGTTATTGAGCTTACTTTTTGAAAATTGTGGATAACTTAAGTGGTTTCTATTTTTAGTTGCTTTTAATAAAGTTGGTTGAAAAAGTCAAAGTCACTTAAGTGCCCTATTTAATGTTCATGTAAAACCCTAACTACTTTGTAACCAACTTTTGGGTTATAAAAGGAAGTTAGGGGCTCATTTGTAAAGGGCGATTTTGAGAGAGGAGAAGAAAATACTTTTGTATGCAAGCTTTATTTCGAAGAAAGAAACTTTGTGTTCTTTTGAGAAGACATTTTGGAGTTAATGAAATATGAACTTTATGTCTCATTCATTATCTTTTTAGCATTTGATGTTCTTATGTTCATTAGATGTTAGTGTTTTAAATCTTGCATGCGAATATTGTCTTGGATCTTATTGTCAATGCTATTAATATGTTGTTCTAGTTCACAGTGATCAAGCTCTGATTATCTACTTGCTCACGTGTGTTTCATTTTACTCATTCTCGTTTAACTGATGCAAACTCTGTTTTATTTGTGTTAGTTATTTATTGTTCTTCTCCATGCAATATTAGGGTATGCTTTTACCTAATTCTAGCATGTTCCTTCCATTCATTCATTTCCATTCCTTTCCTTCATTCAATTCCTTCCCTCTCATTCACTTTTCTTTCCATTGATGTTCCAAAACACCCCCACATACAATTTTGAATGTACATGTGTAAATACAATTTTGGTTTTCAATAAAAGCAGCTCACCTTCATTGAGGAGGGACTTCGTTCTCACATTGTTACACGTCATTTGCATGTGTACAAATCCATATGCTAACAAAATGTTTAACAATTTGTTATAGATTATTCTTCTAAGATTTTAAATTACTAGATTCATAAAAGTTTTGTTATATTAAATTTCTTTAATGTTACAAGCAAACATATGATTGCTTTAAATCCATGTACACGTACGCACAAAAGATTTTAAGTCTACCTATTTAATATCTTAGTAAAAACAACATAAATTTTAATTTTTGTCTAAGAATCGAATATAAAGTAAGCACATTAAATGTTAATTAATTACGCCGTAAGGCGTTCTTGTTGTGGAATGAGACCTCCTCTGTCTGACAACTTTCAGAAATCGGACGGCTATCTTTGGCTGCTGCATCGTCGTTGAAATCGAACGGCAGAGGGAAAATCACGGATCTCAGAGGAAAGAACCAATCCACGCGAAGCACAGGGATTATGCTTTGTTGGAAGCAAATCTGGCTGTCTATGTGTGAGGAATGACAATGGCCGTCGATTTGTGAGGAATGACAATGGTCCCTCATACCTGCGTGAGAATGGTGCGGATTGTAGATCATGGCCACGCAAGGGGAGGCGAAAGGGGCTGGAATGGCTACGGCCATGGTTCGAACCGAGGCAGGGACGGATGGGCGACCAAGCCACCGCCCTCCCGCACACAATAGTGCCCGACAATAGATCATGGTCATTTTACTCAAACATGTGGGAGTGACACAGTCAGGTGCATGTTTAAATCTGGAGTGTCCATTTTTAGGCTGTATCGACGTCCCCTGCTAAATCTGAGCCGTTCCATCTGTGAGTACCGCAGTACTTCCAAATCACACCAAAATAAATTAAATTCAATGTAGTTAAAATTAAAAACAGTGGTAAAATTAAGCGTTGGATTTTGGACAGCCTAGCTGTTTGGGTAACATACACAATTCTTCTTTACCACTTGAAATTAAGACGGGTGACAGATGGAGTCACTGTCCTCGTGTTTTTAATTTGACACATTTAAATGTTTTTTCTTTCGGGAGTTCCTGGTTCGTTTTCTCGATATGCATTTACATTGTTTACTTCTTAATTTTATGCACAAAGAGTTAATGTATTAAGACTGTAAATCGTATTGATTTTCAAATGTACATACTTTTCATTGTAACTATATCTATATGTATTAAAGTCTTCCTTTGTTTCTCTAAGAGATTTTAATTCCTGCATCAGTAATGAACCTAACATGGATATGTGTAATGTAACCATACCTGCAACCTGAAATTAAGGCATGCTTGGAAAGTGTAAATTTCACTCAAACACACAAACATTTTCCAATGGTGATTTTAAATTTTATAGTGAAAATTTGTGATTGACGGTTTTCCCATATGCGTTTTGTCTCGATTAGCGAAGCAATTTTTTGTAACATAAAAACATAGAGAAACAAGACACTTAACGCGTCGTACGGTGAGAAATCGACTGCCCATTAGGGGTTAAATTTGACGGCCGTTTATACTCTTTTTTGGGTGATTTTAACCGTAAAATACTTGCAAATATTTGTATGCATATTTAAAATTTGATTGTCAATTTTAATATATATTTATATGTAAATTATAAAAAATATATTTAAAATATTTAAATAAATATAAAATATTGTTATAAATAACATTGTTTTTTATATTTGAAGGGTGGTATTAAAAAATTACTGTGACTCGAGGAATGTGTGACAGGCATAGGGGGCCGTCAAATTTAACCCCTTTTGCCCCACTTGCCAGCATGGGGAAACAATAAATATTTGAGCAATATTCATCTGACCGCCTATTTTTGGACAAACAGGATGCAAACACATTTATGCCGAAAAGTGTTTGACGTCTTTACAGTGAGAAGCTTGCCCCCTAACTATGTCAAGTTACACGCTAAAATCTGGAGTGTAAATTTTGAACGTTGTATTGACGTCTTCTAATGAATCTGAGCCATTCATGTCATCCTTACATATATTTACAATTTTTTTTCACGGATCAAATTGGACACAACGAAACTCAAAATTTAAACGAAAAGAAGTCATTAAAAACCATTCACAAATTTCACACCGTCTCGTTCAAAAACCATTTGGATTAGCCTACAAATCTCCCGTGTAAAACCCCCATGGAAATTTCAATGTGGTGAACGAAAAGTCATTGATCGACTTTTGGATCAGCTATTGTTACGTCAACAGACATTGATTTTTCTGTTAACTAACCTCGGTCTGCATGTCGGCTAACATTGTCGATGGACGTGAGTATAGGAAAATAAGCCCTTTTGATAGAAAAAATAATAATTTTGAGGGCACATGGTGGTTTGATAAATACAAGGACGAGCATTTGGAAGGGAAGATAACTCTTCTTCCCTTAGTGCGAGTAAACCAATCACTAATAATGTCATTCTTTTTTATCCACTAATTTAATCCACATAAGATTCGTCTTAAAGGAAACCATGTTGAGAAGGGGACTTTGTTCCAAAGTTTTAAAAAGAACTATAATAAAATTATTTGACCTAAAGATGAATCCATATCCTGACGAATTTACTCTTTTGCCCAAGATACAAGTGATCCACCTGGTTGTAGGTATTCATGCAGCGGTCGTAAAAGGCCTTGACTACGAAGTCAAGGTAATGAATCTTGATCTTCTCATTGGAATTCCTGATCATGTTGTTGAACTCAGTCTTCATGTTCATCCGGTCCCTGGTGCCATTGAGTTGTGAGAAGTTGGTGCTTACATATTAGAATTTGGGTGAGTGCGAGTAGAGGATGAGCCACGTGATGAGAATAACTTGGTTAATGGTGCAACTAGCATTATTGTCAACATTGTCTATGATAATGCCTCTTCCCTACCTCATTTGCCTTTATTTGTCATCATCAAATTCGATTGATATACTGACCCCTCATGGGATACCGATAATCCTTCCCATGTTCCTGTGCCGCCAATTTCCAAAGGTAGCCGCAGACAATTGCCACTCAAAATGGCTTGGGAATTATCTATCCACAAGTCCCAAGATCTAACTCTTCATGAGGCAACTATTGACATTGGAGACACTAAATGACAAGGGCTTACATTCACCACTTTTTCTAGAGTCCCGGTTTGAATGACATTCACATTTCTCCACCTTCCTCGTTCGAACGTTACTCCAAGATGTCAAATGTTGATCTTCTGCAGTCTCGTTTAAATGGTGAGTCACGCATACATTCCCTTCCTTCATTCTCCCCCCCTTCATTCCACTAACCCATCCCTTTCCTTCATTTTATTCTGTTACATTGTTTCACCTTCCACTGCTTCACTATCCTCGTCCATGTATTGAAGGGTTTTTCTTTGTAAATATCCTGTGTTGTAATATACAATGGTTCGTTGTACATATATCTTTTTCTGTAATATGTATCCTAAATTGTACATATCTTATACTATAATATATAATGGTCTTCATATGTCCCAATCTTGTACTGTAATATGTGATATATGGTTAGTTCATGTAGTGATGGGTTTTGCTTTCCATATGTCTTCTACTGTAATATATAATGGTTTTTCTATGTTTAAATCTTATACTATAATATGTAATATATAATGGTTAGTTCATTTATTTAACGGGTCTCCTTTCTATATATCTTCTACTGAAATATATAATGTTTCCTTCTAATTTTTCTCCTCCAATTCTTGCCTCTTCCCCTTCCTTCCTGACATTCAAAACATTCCTTTCTCCCATCCACTCTTCTCGTAACACCTGCTTCCCTTTCGGCGTTCACATCACACACCTCGCGTGCGATTGCTAGTAAGCACATTAAATGTTAATTAATTGATTAACATTCTTATACAATTTCCGTATTTTACCATGGACATAACCCACCTCTTTTTTCTATTAATGCGTGTAAATTCTAATTGAAGCCGGAGAATTGTTAATTTTGTTAGTGGCTTCTCTAACCGGCCAAAAAGGCTTCCCTTCCACTTTTTTAAGTCGGCAACTAATGCGAGCAAAGCCAAGGGAACACGTTCACACTTTCGTTTGATCCTTAACGTCGAACTACAACCAATCAGCTGCCAGATCTCTTGATCCAACGGTGAGAAATTCATATTGGCATTTGCCACGGATCAACTGAGGAAAGGGCAGATCCGACGGCCAAACACGCGAGCGGATGGCACGGCACCTGTTATAAAAACAGATGCACGAGTTAAAGGATTTCTCAGTTCATTTTGAGGGTTTGAATTTGTCGTAAGGCGCTTGTTTGAGAAAATGTCTGGACGAGGAAAGGGCGGCAAGGGTTTGGGAAAGGGAGGAGCCAAGAGGCACAGGAAAGTCCTCCGCGATAATATCCAGGGCATCACCAAGCCTGCTATCAGGCGTCTCGCCAGGAGGGGAGGTGTCAAGCGTATCAGCGGGCTCATCTATGAAGAAACCAGGGGTGTATTGAAGATCTTCTTGGAAAATGTTATAAGGGACGCGGTGACCTACACAGAGCATGCGCGGCGAAAGACAGTGACAGCCATGGATGTGGTGTATGCCCTCAAGAGGCAGGGCAGGACTCTCTACGGCTTCGGCGGTTAGATTTCATCTCTTCGGCCGATCCAACCGTTAATTCTTTTTCTTTTTGGTGTTTATAAACACCACCTCTGATAAGGATATGCCTGTTAAGTCCTTTTACCTGTTTAAAGATTTGGGCGAAATTAGATGTACTTTGTTTTTAAAATTTATTTATTAGTTTGGCGTTACTTTCATCGAAGAATGTCTTGTTTGTGCTGTAAGCAAGTTAAGATGATTATTCTTTTCATTTTATATTCGTGTGCTCTTCTCATCGGGGGTAGTTGCAGGCTCCTCTTTGTTGTCAATCAGGGTGTTCACTGTAGACCGCAAAGCCCAGGTTGTTCACTGTTCTTTGTACGGTAAGATTGCAAAGCTTAGTGTTGTCCCTGCCTGTTCGAATTTATAAATACAATTAGTGCCAACGAGACCGCAATTGTTGATACTACGCTGGCAAGCCTTTATCCCTTAATGAAAGTCCCAAGATTGGGCCATCTAATTCTTCTTGCTGGATGCTGCTTAGGAAAACTTACGAGAAGATTCATTTGCAGGTTTCCAAAAGTTTTAAGAAGTTGAAACAAAATAAAGGATTCGTTAAATTAATAAGCTAATTCAGTTACCTATGAAAGTCTTTAACCAATATAGTATGGTATCTGTGACATATAGTTACGGTGGAGTAGAATAGATTAAAGAGTATGTATAGAACGGAATTATGGAAGCCATAGAATGAGTAATCGTTATGAAGGAATTGTATTGATGTTTAAAGTTTGTTAGTTTTAAGGAATTGCATTGATGAAGGCATTGTAGTGATGTCTAAAATTTTCTAATTTTTGAGGAATTGATATGAATTTTTGCTAAAAGCCTTTGTTAATTGTATCAAAGGTTTTTTCAAAATTTGAAATTGTTAGACAACATATGCGAATACCCATTGCTGTTATTTATTCAGTAGGCTAAAAAGCAAGAAAAGTTATTGAAAGACTATAATATAAGTTATTGAAGAGAATACAAATTGCTTTATACAAATCCACTTTTATTCTAGTGACTTAATATGATATATATATTTTTAATGTAGAATAAATGGTCGGATGGAAAAATACCATCCTAAAAACTACATATGAACTCATGAATACATACTTAGCAAAATTTGTTAAGACATCATATTTCATTATATTTTAAAATCATGAAATTGATAGAACTGTTACTAAAATGTAAAAGTGACGATCTTCCCTCTATTGTTACATTCTTTGTGTGGCTAGTTAGAGCATTGATTGTTCATCAAGTTATGACTTTGACACTCCTATGCACACCTTTTTGTAAGTCTTTGTTGTGAGTTAGGACGAAGTTTTGATTTTAGAAAGCATGCTGTTACTAGATCATTGTTAAATGATGTTTCTAATTATGTTGATACTTTGTGAAGGTTGAAGCAATAAAATATAAAAAGGATGAAAAAGAGAGTGCATACTTGTCTTGAAGATGTTTGAAAGAAATTACTACAATATGTTATGTCTAATTTTGTTTATTTCTTGTTGATTAGGAGAATAATTGTAGAGTGTTGAGTCTAATATAGATGTCTCTCAAATATTTGGAATGAGTGGTCAAAATTTGACCACACTTGTTTAATGTTGTTTTTAGGAAAATGCACTTTTCTATATAGAAATGAAAATTGAATATTGTTGTATAACCATTGAGTTTATTTTCGTTTTTTAGTTGAATTTATACAAATTGATGTTGAAATCCCCAAATATATATGTGGGATTTTTGAGATACATCTGATCAATAATAGTTAGGATGTTTTGGATGTTTGTATTTGGAGTTGCATAGATATTTATTATTGTCAATAATTGGCCATGCACAAGCAAAATATCAAATAATGCTTCTATCTTTATCAATATTAAATTGCATTGTGTGTATAAATGATATATATCTTTTTGGTATAGATAATGATCCCATATATATAATATATAAATGTGTGATAGCTATGTGAAAATGAGTTATTTTTAGTAATGATTGGCATGAGAGATTTTGCAAACACAATATATCACATTGCAGTAAGGCATAATATGAATAATTTTGTCAAAGTGTGCTTGAATGTCATGTGTTCAATGAACAAAGGATAATGGAGTAATGAAATTCAATGGAGAGAGTTTTTCAGCAAATACAATATATCACATTGCATTAAGACATAATATGAATAATTTTGTCAAAGTGTGCTTGAATGTCATGTGTTCAATGAACAAAGGATAATGGAATAATTAAATTCAATGGAGAATAAGTTACTTTCCAATTGCCAATTTGTTTCTGATTGAAGATGACATTTCAATAGCAATTTCTTTTTGATATTCAAATCATTGCTTATTAAAGTGTATCGATACAAGTTTTTCTATGATAGTTATATGAGATGAAGTGTGTAAGGCACTTTGTAACTTATAACTCCAAGAGATCTAAATGCACAATTTCGTTTTTATATTGAAATTATTGTTTGTTAAAGGATGCAATAGATACAAGTTTTTTATGGTCTTTACATGAGATAACATGTGTAAAACACTTTGTGATTTATAACTCCAAGAGATCTAAATGCAAGTTTGTCAATTATTTATAAGTCCTCGAGCTCTTATGTGCATGTCTATATGTTGACTTTTTCAAAGGTTTAACAACTCGCAATATAAGCACCCATTGTGCATCAATGTCAATATTCTAGAGATGTGTATATTTTGTAGTTTGTTGTAGACCAATTGTTGGATAACTGAATTTTATACAGATTGTGTACATTTTCTATGAAAGTGTAAGCTTTGAAAGTGACATGTGATCCATTTACCAAGCTATCTTGAATGACATAGATTTGAACAAATAGTTCAACTAATGTCTTTCATGGTAATTTTGTTTGGAAGAGCAACTCTGCAAGTGTACCTAGTTGTTTCATCACATAAAAGATCTTGTTTGTCAATTGTGTTGATGACAATTTCTTTTTCGGGAGTTTGTAGAAACATTTTTCCATTGTGATTGTTGACATTGATATTTTTGATAAAAAAAGATATGGAAATGTAGGGTCATTTGGTGTCACATTCAATGGGATGATTTCATATTAAAAGGTAATAAAGCGCTGAATGGGATGTTATGCCTCCCTCTTGCATTGTAGGCAACCTTTCTCATGAAAGCCAAAATTAACCCTTTTAGTTTCAATTGTTCACTATTAATTGAATTATTATAGATATGAATCAAGTTTTTGAAGATAATTTTTGCAATGAATGTGTTTTCCATCCTTGTACTTGCTAGTTAAAAAGAGATACAATGGCATTTCAAGATTCATGTATTCTTTCAATGCAACATTTTTTTTTAACATGCACATTTTCTTGTAATATGTAACATTATCTATCATGAATGGATGTTTAACAATTTCAAATTGTTTTTTTGTACTTTTGTGTGTTATTGAATTGTGGAGAGGAAGATCAACATGTATACCATATTTTTCTTGAAATGTTTCTTTTTTTTTTTTCCGTTGAATATGTCGAAGCATTATCTTGAGTTTTGTATTTCATTTATTCAAGAGCAGCATACATAACACCCCATTTTGTGTTGATATATTAACAAATCTTGTCTTATTCTACCTCATAGTTTTATGAAGGAACACATGCATCTTTCCATGTTGAAAAATCAGCTTTGAGAATATTTTTGGTTCTTTGAAATGAAATGTACGACAAAAGCTTTTCTCAACAATAATTCTCTATATCCATATGTGGATTATAATTTACAAACCGGATGACACGTTGTTTTCCTTGTTTACAAGCTTTCTTACCATATTTGCCATATGTAGAAGCAAAATCAGCAAGGCAAATATTGGAAAGAGAGTATGCATGTGCAACGTGATAGTCTATAATAGATTGACAAATAATATTTTTGGATTGATTGGATTCTTGTTTCAATAAGTTTGGTTGTTTTAGGATAAATGTGCGTTCTTTAGAGTAAGAAGTATTTATGAATATGTATTTTCGTGAACTGTTATTAAATGGAATGGACATAATAATGTATGCATCTTGTTGTACATATGTTTGTTGAGAATTGAGAACATTTGTAAATTTTTGTATCATTTAAATAACATCAAGATGGGATGTTTGTGTTGTTCAAATATTCATTTGAATGCTTATGTCATTGATCTATCAATTTTTGTCATGTATGAACTTAGATAGGTTGTTGTTGCATATGCATTAAGAACAAATTGTGTAATGTTCCTTTTAGGGTAGATCCGGAAAATTTTGGATTTCTCTTGAAACCCTTATGATTCAAATACTTAAAATTCAACTAGCAAATTGAAAGTTATATTTAAAACTTAACAATTTGATTTTTATTTTTGATGGCATCATACATGCAAAAACAATTGGAAATAAATATAGAAACCCTCCAAATTATTTTAGTCAAGAGCCAAAACAAACATAACACGAGCACCAAAAAATATGATTTTTGTGTTTTTTAGACCATTGTAACTAAAATATGATAGTGGCAAATATATTTCACCAACACCGCTGGAAATAATGATTCCAAACCCAAACACAACCATAGTAGAAGAGCGCAAACAACTCCAAAAATTATGAAGAAGTCAAATACCACCGAAAGTTGGGTTCCAATGCCCTAGAAGCCCACAAACTCCTCTAAGATGCAAGTCGCCACACTAGGAGAGGGTTTTAAAACTTTTGCCAAAGCTCTAACAACCCTTCTACTCCTTGTCTCAACCAATGATGGAGCTTTTACCCCTTTCTTGTCGTGAATGATGATTTTTGTCCTCAATAATGAAATTGAGGGTTTTTGTCCCCAATAATTGAAAGTGTAGCACAAATGATCAACTCGTAATATCAAGATAATAGATCCCCAAATGAACCCCTTCATCCTCTTTTTATAACTTTCTCTTTCCTCTTTCTTTCAATTTCAAAGTGGCTCACTTACTTTAAAAGTCACTTTTATAAGTTGCCTATACTATATCATAAAGTTATTTTTATCACTGAAATTTGCACCCTTACTAAAATTGGATTCAACATGAGTGTGGGTCACTCATGATCTTTCTCTAGGTGAAAATATTGGTTCCCTTCATCCTAGTTCGTTGCAACTAATCCTATACCCCTGTCTACTCTAAACTATCTAGCCTAAGCTAATGATTCAAGGAGACAAAATTAGGCGGCAAATAAAGCTGAGAACAAAAGGGAGGTGATGTACCAAACTGAAATGTGGAGCTTCTTTGGTTCTAAGAGACAAATGCAAGTTTGTAAATGAAGATCATGAAGAATGCACACAACTCTAACGCATGCGACTAGAAAGAGTGCAAAATATGTAAGAGGACAAAGATATTCACACCAAACATAGAATGTTTGAAGGAAAGAAAGAAACCACACTTGCATTAATCAATGCTCAACAATTTGCACACAAATCCGAGGCAAGAAAACCCTCATACACAAGTTGTAGAGATCAAAAGCATGAAGTTTCGAGTTCACAAGAGAGAAGCTCAAAAATATGCAAAGGACGAATCCAAAGAAGAACCCCTTCAATGTGCATGAGCACTTACATTTATAGAACTTGTGGAGGAAGAGTGAAAAAGAGGAGGAAAAGGATGGGTGCCATGTTGGAGTAGCGATCTCTAAAATCTTGTTGAACAAGCATGGACGCCATGATTTCTTGCAATGTTGACTTGTAGTTCATGCATTGACACCAAATTAAAGAGAGCCAATCACCACAATATGAAAGCCTTTGATTCAATCGCATGCCATCATGCTACGTGGGACAACACCATACTTCATTAAATGTGGGTAATTGAAAGCGATGTCGAGGTCGTGGATGAAAAGAAACATGCACGACTTTAACACTTTCTCGTGGAATTATAATGTTCTATTGTAAAGCTGGATTTATTTTACCTCTGCGGATTGAGAAATCCACGGCCTTAGAATGTTACATGACTCTTTCGCGACTTTTGACCTCACATGTCGTTGCAGGTCTTGACCTCGCTCGACGACTTGTACATTGGACATGTCTTTGCGGATTTAGAAATTTACAAGACATCCCAACTTTTCACATCTGGACATGTCTTTGCATTTTTCGAACTTAGCCATTTAGAAATTTACAAGACATCCCAACTTTTCACCATCGTGGATGAACGAACACTAGGAACCTTCGTGTGTTTGCTGATTTATTTTACCTCTGCGGATTGAGAAATCCACGGCCTTAGAATGTTACACGACTTTTCACGACTTAGCCATTTTCTACTTGTCCCCCTTGTACATTGGACCTTGGGGATTTAGAAATTTACCTCCCAACTTTTCACCATCTCATGAACACTAGGAAGTGTTTGCGGCTTTTCACTTGTCCCCCTGCATTGACGCCTCTCACTTGCATTTTCTGACCCATCATTCTCTCGGTTTTGCATGTTAGGAGAACCCTCGAAGTGACCAATTTCCACAACACCATACTCTCACAACAACCTTTGTTCCTTCATTTCATGGCTTTCTTGAATAAAAGTCGCCCAGTGTTGTTTTGAATAAATTGTTCAAGATTGCCTAAGGCACAATTTTAGAAAACAATTTGGCGAACTCCAAGGGCATCTGCCTAATAGATGACGATGATTAATAACCTTGAGCAATCCATTGTGCATGAAGTCAAGTATAAATATGAATTTGGTCCCTTGAGATTGAAACAGATCCCTGAATTCACATGAAAACCTGCACTTAACACCTGCTTGAAACTGCTCTGAAACTCTATCTTGAACTGATCCTTGGAGCTTTTGATGAATGACCATGAAACTGCTACAAACCTTTTGAATTTACACCATAGTGTAGAGGAAAAGACTTGGCTTGCGTCTAACTACAATGGGCTTAAAAACTATGTACAAAAGGGAAAATCATACATGTTTCAAGTGAAACATGCAGAGAGTGCATACACACTTATTACAAACAAAGATGATCACCACAAGGATTGAGAAAAAGACACTCAATCAGTGATCAACACACAACAAATAAGGGAACCTCCAACAACAAAACACAAAACACACAAGTATTTACAAGATGTAATATACAAACTTAATGGAAATGTTTAAGATAAATCCCATTGATTGGGATTTACAATGCTTCTCCATCAAGGTTGGACAACTCGAAAGAGTTGGCCTCTTTGTGTGATGATGATGTATGGCCCACTCCAAAGTGCATCAAATTTGGAGTGCCACCTTGGTTTGGCTCTTTCCTCATCCCACTTAAAGACTAGATCATCTATCTTGAAAGCTTGTGGCTTAGCTTTCTTGTCAAATGTCCTGTTTGTTAGACAATTGGTGCTTTTCTAACTTGGTCATGGCAGATTGTCTTGATTCTTCAAGCTCAATCAATTTTGTCATTCTCATCTCTCTCTGATCTGCGCACCTTCCAATTCCAATTGTTGAGCAAGCTCCAATGAAAGTAATTCAAGGGACGATGGGAGCCTAGCTTCTCTACCATTGACAAGGATGAATGGAGAACTGCCAATTACTCTTTTTGGAGTAACTCTATCAACCCAAAAACATTCTTTACTTTAGTATGCCAATGCCTTTGATTAATCTCCATATTCCTTTTCATGATCCTGATCAGGTTCTTGTTAGTGGATTTTGCCAAGTGATCACCTTGCAAGTAGTAGTTAGAGGAAGTCTTCAAATAAACTCTGTGTCTGAGATCCCAATTAGAGATCTTGAAAGTTTAAGAAAGCTTATAAACCTAAATTTATAAGCTTATAAAGCCCAATCCAAAATGATGGTTTGGGAACCCCAAACCTCATTATAATATCTTCTAGAAAATCAATTATATGATTGATTTAGTAGCCTCCTTGAGCGGTATGGTCACCATCCACACGGTAAGGTAGTTTGTTGATGTCGACACTTGTGACCCGCACTTGATATAGGATTTAATCGTGTCTATGAAATCAAGCCCCCATTGAGAAAAGGGTTCATCCACCTGAATATGATGAAGGGGAAGGGCCGCCATCTTCTTTTACCAGTGAAGAAAACACATTCTTTACATTTTCTGACCCAATGATGTGCATCTGTGAATAGTGTGGGCCAGAAGTATCCTACTTTGAGAATTTTCATTGTCATGGCCTCACCCGAGAAGTGTCCTCCCGAGAAACCATTGTGGAACTTCGTCAAGACCTTACTACATGTTGTCCTTCAAAACACCTTAGTAGGACACCATCCAAATTCTTCTAAATTGATTATCATCTATTAATGTGTAAGGCACTAATTACAACCTCAAGTGCCTCATCTTTGTTTTGCTTAAAAGAGGAGAGTAGCCTCCATTGCCAAAGAATGTTGCCATGTCATTGATCTAACCACCGTGGCTAAGTTGACCTCTTTCATCTTGCAAAAATTTGATGTTATGCGGAAACTCAACATTTTGTGGCTTTATTATGTTATGTGGATTTCAACCATTTTGCGGATTTGCAACACTTTGTGGATTTCTAACTTGAGGATGCTCCAAAATCAGGGGTGTCCTTGCTCTTCCTCCATGAAGAAAGAGACTTCTTCATTATCCTTTGCATCTATGGCAACATATTCACAGTGCTCTGCTTTTCACCAACTTCGTGGCCTTGATGGTCACATTGAACTCCATGATTTTGGTTATAAGCCTATAAATAACTTGGTAATTAAATATATTATTATTTTTGAATTGTCCTATAATCACAATTATACATTACATGTTTATACGTAAAATGTATTACACTTTAACATAAATTGGCTTTCCCATATATATATATATATATATATATATATATATATATATATATATATATATATATATACAGTGACCACAATAGAATTGGCCCTCGTTCTAAAACAATGATTGATTGGTTACGGGATGAATAAGTTTGTTAGCTTAGCTTTCCTCTATCTAATCCTAGATTAATTGATAAGTTTGGTCTGCAACAACATATATATCCCGATATACCATGATTTGTATGCAAATATAGGCGATGCCATAATGGAAGGGGCCTCTTCCTAACATAACGATTGGTTGGTTGCATTATGAATATGTAGATATGCCTTTGCATCTTGGAATTGCTTCTACTACTCTAAAAATCCTCATTCATAAAACACTATTAAATATCACTCCCATAGTAGTGCATTGTCAACTTAGAATGGATTCTACTACCCTAAAAACCCTCATTCATAAAACAATACTAAATACCACACCCCCCTTGGTGGATAAACTTGTAAATGTTATAATTGTTCATAAAACAATACTAATCAACTTGGCATTATGATATGAAAAACTTTTCCAAAATCCTTTAGTAATGTAGGTGTAGCTTGTTTTCTGGATGGTTTATAACCTTCACTTAGAGGTGATGTAAATAAAAACTCAAAACAACGTCTCAAGCTACTCTTTACTAGGGTTTGTTGTGAACAACCTCAACATTCGCTTTGTTCAAATCTATATTCTTCCTACTACAATTAAACTATATCACATTAACTTCACCTTCAATTCTTTGATTACAATCATCAAATTTAAATTTTTTGTAGAAATCATGACGAACAAAGAAGCCTTAGTAGACAATGGAACCTTAGGAGATGAAATGGCTTAGAAGAAACATAATTCATGGGATTTGAAGATGCAGTTGCCTTTAATTTTGTGGAGAATGGTGTTTAGAAAACACTTGCATTTGCCTAAAAGTTTCCAAGTCATTTTCAACAAATCCATTTTTGCAGATCATGCAATCACTTTGCAGCCCATACGACCACATTATTTCAAACATTTTGTCAAACTATTCACATACTTCCACCTTTTGTAGAGTCCACAACTGTTTCAAAAGAGGTGTAAACAAATTTCAATTATAAGAGCACTCTCATTTTAAAAGCTCAAGCAAGCCCTCTAAAATAAATCGTAATGACTAATGTTGTATCCGACATTTTTACTATTGTTCCCGACCAATGATTTCCCATTATAATATTTGAAGTGATGTGGAGGTCTTTAATGGTTTGTTTTTTTATTATTTATCTATTTTTGATGGGTTAAATGAGGGTTTTGTTGGCTATCCTTTGGTTCTTTGGCTCAAACAACAAAGGTAAAATCTTGCATCAACAATCATAAAATAAATGTATCTTGATTTGAGCTCTTTGTTTTCTTTTTATTTGTAGAAGAGTGGCTAGATTGAGTGTAAGGTCAAGGAATTATTTTTGCCTTTGCCACCAGGATAGCATTTCTTGGAAGTCTAGGGTCTAAGCTTTGCCATTGGGGAAGATCACTAGCTTGAACCCTAAAAATTACAAGACAAATATGTGCATTTAAAAGATTTGCAAAAGTGTGCGTACCAATCTTCTACACTATAGATCGTCTAACTAGGAAAAGGCAAGTCGCTAGAAACGTCACCAGGAATACAACAATTCCCCAACAATGCTTAGCCTAGAGATGGACGCCTCCAGCATAAATACATGTATTCATTTGGTTAGAATATTATAAACACATTGTGAACTAAATATTCTAATAAACATAAAATTAATGCTTCTTGGTCTTCAAATAAATTAGTGATAATTATCTTAAACAGTCCTTTGTCTTCATGACCTTTGTTTGTCTCACAATATTTAGCAAAATCCTTAAGTTGACTTTGGCCCTTTAGTTGTGATTGCCAATTAGGTTGAACCTTTATTCCTAGATTGTAGTGTAAACGTTTTGCTACTAAAGAAGCTTCTTCATGGGAGCATTTGTATCTCACAAAATTACACTTAAATGAGGAGAGACACATGAGGGATTTGTCATGTTCGGTGTCTAGACATCTATGAATTACCATAACAAATCAATAACTTGTATCATCTCAAAGTTGTCTAAAAGAAATCATCCAAACATTTCTTCGTTGTTGCAAGGTATCATCTCAAGTTGTCTAAATATCATCGAAACATATATCCGTTGCCTTCTTGAACATCGTTGCACTATCATTTTGTTCACCTAACTTTATTTGAAAAGCCCACTTTGTAAAAAGAAACAAAAACCATGCCTACAGAATGACTATTGAAAATTTCCACCCATTTAATCTCATTAACTTCTACTTGCGACTACCTTTCTTTTGAGAGTAGTTGAATTTTTATGTTGTATTGTTAATACCTTCTACTTTCAAGGTGCAAGGGCGTGGCTTAAGTGTTCACCAGCGACCTACCCAGATTTACACAACCGGATAGGACTTGCCTTTCATTAACGCACCTTAAAGTGTACCAGTTAGCAGAGTAGCAAAAACTCCTGTAAATATATTTTTAATTAAAAACACCTGCTTTCTAATCTTGGAAATTCACCAAACCCAAACTTTAAGTTTATGCACAAAATGTCCCCTACAACTCTTACACCAAGTTTCATGCTTCATGTGCATTGAGAACAAATTGAAACCATTCTCCAATGGACTAGAATCCAAAAGCCGTAACTATATGAACTGGACATATATCGAAGGAAAACAACTACAATGATGGATACAATTGACACCGTATGCAGTATAGAAAGAATTCAGAACAAAAATTGCAGGAAAAAGGCCTTGTGTTCTAATCACACAATGCAAATTACACACATATCAATCTTAATTTGAACAATATGCAATTGTGGGTTGACGGCCATGACCAAAAACAATATCAAACCCTCTACTCCATTTTATCAACATTTCATTTTAAAACTTCCATCTAAGGACTCAGAAAGAACCGCTTGTAACATTTACTCCTTACTGCCCAAGTATAAGAGGCATAAAATAATTTTTGGGGTCTGCCAATTGTTCCAATGCATTTGGTTTCTGCTCTTTGGGGTGTTGTTACAGGTTTGGGCTCATCCAATGGGTTCCCCACGTCTTTGTTTCATGCTATTTATTCAGGTGTTTTGGAGGTCTGATGTCTAATATGCAAACATCCTATTGATCAACTGATCAATTTTAGACATAATAAAAATGATATTTATTCAGTAATTTTAGGGCATGGGAATGAAAATAATAATTTTTGGTATAGCAGTCCACAAGCAATTCACCAGAACTCCTTTCAGTAATCATATAAACATGGAAATGAAAATATCAATTTCAGATACAACAGTCTGCACTTATTATGCCTTTATTGAGGAACCTTAGAAGGAAAAGTTTCTAATAACATTACAAATTATTCTTAAAATATCTAGGGAAGATTTGAGCCCTTGTTCAATCCAGAGGGATATGTGCTTCCAATCATACCACTAGAATGCACAAAATAAATAAGGAAAGCTTCTGCCAGCGTTCACAAATCAAGGAGATGTATTTCCAATTACACCACTAGAATACACAAAAATAATAGTTGGTTGAATATTATTATGAATGATGTTAATAATAAAAATTATTTGTATACGGGTATAAGGGAGCAAGGAGATGTTGATCAGGGTACTAGGGCTGGCTGATAGGATTTACAAGTCAGATTACTTGAATAAGAACTAAAATATTATAAGAGTTGATATAGCAGAAGCGAATATTAAACTGTAATAGGGACCCATTAAAGAAACGGTTTGCTTTGTCAATGGAGTTCAACCAAAAAGGGTTCCGAATGATCCCAACAACACTAGCAATTCATTGAAATGCTGAAATGCTACTACAAGATGTAGAATAAAAAATCCCTTGATTATGGAAATGATTTGGTCGAAAATGCTAACATTATTGGATTCCATTAGAGGATGTGTAGTTTAACATCAACTTTGATTGGGATGCTATGGGAGCATCTCTCACTTGGGGATGTGGAGAGGCGTTAATTGACTCTGAAGGAGAGGTGATGGAATACCAAATATCATTACATGTCATATAAAGGTGGTGAGTTTGAGGCTCCAAAATATGAATACAGCAATCAGACATCATATCTTTGGCATTTACAATTTTGAAAAATTATTCATTTCCTTAATACAAGGAGGTAATTTCTGATAGGATAAATACTCAACTTTCTAAGTATACTACTAAATAAATGAATTAAGATTCGAACAATCATGCCTTTATTTAGAAGAGCTTGTCAATCTAAATAGCGCCAAGCATGTTGAAGTACCAATTTTTAAATTTGCTCATAATCTTAAGGAGAAATATTTTTAGATTGATTAAAAGTAATGATTGGGAGTGCCAAGAAAGTAATCACAATTTGGAGTGCTCAAAATAAATAAAACTATTATAGATATCTTAAGATTGGCTCACATACTTTCACCCATTGGAGGGTTCCACATTAAAGGACAACTCTCACCTTCTCGACAAAACTTCTGCTGACTGATTATGAATGGCCTCAATCTAGCTGCACCACTGCATTGGGCGTGAAAAAAACTTTTTTGAGACAAAAAAACTGAGCTCCAAACTCCACCACATGCCCAAGATATTGTGATATTTTGATCACTTCTCCAAGACAGAAGATAAACTGTCATGTGACGGCCATGGGGGCACGCCCAATTCTTTTACCATCTCACAATACTATACTCACTCCTCCCAGCCCACTTGACCACCATCGTTATGCCTATTGCATAAATACCAACACCATTCAAAATGACAACATAGCTAGGAAGAGACTTTTAATCGCCAAAAGTCAAACTCCGGGATAGAATTATAATGAATTGGAAGTAGAGACACTACCAAATGACCGGAGGGGATTAAGCCTTAGGCAAACTAGGTAGTTGCCTAGGGCGCCAACGATCAAGGGCGCTTAAATCTAAAAATTTCTTTTTTTGTCGATTAATTTTAGAACTTACCTTTTAAATAAGTTATCTCAAGACTTTATATTGTTCAACCCATTTATAGATATTATTGTATAGTAACATAAATTTCACCTATACACAAAAAAAAAAATTATATTATTTTTGCGAGTAAAAAAATATATATCATATTTATAAGCATATACGATTTTTTGGTACTATTACCCATTCTCGATGTAGCTCCAGTTAATTTGTTCTAAAAAAAGTTAATGTATTTTTATAATGTTGCTAGTGTATCTAATAGAGGTGAGGTGAGTATAATTAAAGGAAAAAAATATTTGATTTTCTATTCTTAATTTTTTGGGTAAATTTTCTATTATTTTGTTATGGAAGAATCCGTAGGCCTAGTCCAAATACAACTCTTCACAAAACCATGAAAGCTACATAAACGTTTTTGTTTCTTTGTAAAACAATGGTGCTTTTTTCAGGATAGAGTTCATGTCACCTACTTGATATGGTTAAATCAGACTTGTAAGAAGCCTTGTATAAAATATTGTATTTTTTGCATTTTGAGCATCTCCTATAACTAATTTTTTCCATCCACGGAATATCCTTGATAATTTAATAATATATTTTTATTATTATTTTATTATGACCATGATATAAATTTAAAAATACAAAAATATACATATTTTATTTATTTCCTTTATGGAAAAAAATATTAAATAAAATTTTTTTAGAGGGCACCCACTGAAACTATTGCCTAGGGCACTCCTGACCTTTAATAAGGCCCTGCAAATGACACTTACAGATTATAGTTGTTGGCACACCATTGTTGACATGACTTACCACTCCAATTTAGTTAACGCAGGTATCAAATGTTTGTGAGAATGTAAAGTACTCTCCATACAATTTCCTGTTTGCTGCAAAGGAAAGGTTATGATCAGGTGATTGCTGTACCTGTGATTGCTAAAGAGAATGTCAGTTGTGCACAGTAGGTTCTTTATTGTTTCAGGTTCACCCTCTATGGATCCCTTCTAGACTTTTATGATTTTTAAAAAGAATTTTGGTTTTCAGTGAAGTAGTGGGACAAAAATTTATTTGGGCCCATGGAGCAAAGTAACATGTTCTTGTTGTTGCTTTGTTGGGGTATATATAGAGAATGGTTTTAGTATTTTTGAAATCTAAAATAGGAACTAAGTCTGTACCAACTCTCAAAGAATCTCCGAAAATTGATGGAAATTATGATAGTATGTTAATAAATTCCCAATCAAGCCTTTTCTTCAGAAAAACAATTTGTTAAATTGAAGGGTCTGAAAAAAGTTTTGCCATTGCGGTCAAGAGAAGGCCCTGAACCATATATAGTCCATTAAATCTGCCTCTATAAGATGATTTTACTAAATTAGATGTAGCAGCCAACACCAAGGAAGTAACGAACTACCATCCACTCTTTTTTTCTAGCATGAAGAATGAAATAAATAACTAATTGTAAGACGGTTCTCAATTCTTGTATCTAAGGAGAAAACAAATAAAGTAATAACTGGAACATCTGCTGTAAGGTTCAGTTGGCCATTCAGGCTGAGCTTTAATTTCATTTGTCAAATTTCTAAATTGGCATCTATCTTCGATCTAATCCTTTCCTGCTGACAAAGTATCAACCCATCCACACAAAAGTGGAACTTCAGACATCAGTTAGATTTGTAATCACTAATCCACAAACTCTAGATACTTCAAACTTCTCACGGCGTACGTGATGACTTGGGCTGTGACAATCCTACCTACCCCAGCACATTCATCTTCTAGGGCATCAAACATTCTTTCGAATGAAATATATCTAGAATGATGTGCAGAATTGGAAATTCTCCTCCAGAACTGCAAGGAAACCTGCATCACACACCCTCTAGGAACGACTATGAAGTGCATATCTTAAATACATCTATCTGTAAAATGCAGATAGATAACAATCTTGAGGCATCTATCTCAAGATTCATCACATGGTTTCCTCCGTTCAAGGGTTCCACATTGATTAACAAATCCATCACTTTCTCTGTAAATTATTCACTGATTGGTGATAGAGGGTCTCAATCTAACTCCACCCTTGCATCAAGTTCATAAACATTTATCCAAAAAAAAGGGAGCTCCAAACACCATCATATGCCTAAAATATCACAATTTTTTGATTGCCCTTTCCAAACAAGAAGAAAAACTACCCTAAGACAGTAAACAGATCTCAATAAATGGATAGGGCAGAAATGAAGGACTTGTGCTGGGTTAGACATAAGAGGTTACCTTGAAGTTGTTTTTCCTAATGCAGAAGATCAAAATATAATATTTCTTGGTGGCCCCTAGTTATTCATAAATTCCGGCCTCTGAATTAGGGCATGGACTCCTCTTTTATATAACAGGTTCCCTCTCTTGACAAATGTCAATTGGTTAAGTGGCTGACAGAAGAAAAGAAATCAGATGTCATCATATACACGAGACTAGAATGAGTCGAGAGTACTTCAATATTATTTAATTAAACCCCTTTGCAGGGCACCCTATGGTGAGACATGGAAATTTGGAATCTCAAAACAATCTCCGGCAAGCTAATCTCCAAATTCCCTTCTTACATAATCTTATTATGAATAATCTCATCAGCAATCCCTTTATTGTTTTATATCAAATATAAAAAAATGATAATACAGATTGTTCGACCAATTTAGGGGGACAATTTAAAAAGAGACCCAAAAGTTCTGTTGGATTGCAGGGGTGAGATTTCAAATTGATAATTAGGGTCGCATAAAAACAAGGATCTCTGTCTCTGACTCATAGAGTAGATTTTTTCTTAGTTTATTTTGCCAAACCACTGCCCTGATGGCTATTGAGCCTAAAAGTCATTTTCATTTGGACCAACAAAAGACAAGGTGACATGGACTATAACACTGAGAAGACCTGTTCAGATTTTCATTAGTCCAAAAAGGTGGAAGTGGGTATGAAATTTAATTCAAAAACAATCTGTTACCCAAGGCCATACCATTGGCCCTTGAATTCAAAACCAGAAAAGAATCTCACGCTAGAAAGAATCCCCATGAAATTTACACTATTCAGGATCTATATAGTTCAAGATAAGCTTCTGCAAAAATTACTGTCAAGGGTTTGAAAATGTTTACTGTGTCAAAGAAAGCAAAAAAACGCAAAAAGAAAGCCTGAAGATGGAATCAAATCCACTTTAAAAATACTTATTTAAAGAGCCTGCTTTCTTGAGGCATAGACACATAGGCACATAGAGGGGCTTTACTCTTTTTTTTGCAGCAACAGGTCCTATTATTAATTTTCAATCCTGCCACAGGAACAAATAAAATCTTATCCTGGTAAATAGGAGCTACAAATTTTTCACAACCTGATCTTAAGAGGTAGTTGGGGAAGGGGGTTGGAAGTGTCTCTATAGTTTATGGTTCTTTCTGATCATGTGAAGCAAATAGCATACATTCCAGCCAATACTTTTCTCAATCTAAAATTAAATTGGACCATTCAACTGCAAAATAATCCAAAAATATCTCACCAAGTCTTGTTGAAAAATTTATAAGAAACACAGAAACATGTGAATGCTAAAATGCCCCTAAATTTTCTTAGCAGCATCCACTGAGATATTTTAGGACTCTCCCCTTCATGAGACAATGGGGTAATTACCTGAAGTAAGTACATCAACATACTAGATCAGAAATTATTTCCCCACATTAGTAAAAGAGAGACAACCTTAATTACTGATTTTTAAGAAGTGCTCAGAATAGAGAGGACCCGTTAAAAGCAAAATCAAGAGTCAACTGGTTGCAAAGAGATAGAAATACATAACTCTTCCATCTCTTGGCAAGAGCCCACAGATATAGGAATAGATTTTAGTAGATTGTCAACCTCTCAAGATAAGAAATCTCAGAAAATGATAAATCAAAGCAGCACAAGGAGAACTGTTCTAAAAGACGTACTACAAGAGGAAGCAATTAATAGACAGCCTGCCCAAGCAAGGCCATTCAATATTCCTAGCTTCGACCTTCATGAATAACAATGCAGATTACAATAATACATTAAGCAGTGTGATTTACAAAACTGTTTTTAAAGTAATGGTAAAACGTAAAATGATTGAAGACTTGCGTGCACAAAATTATTTTTGGGGAACAAAAGAGGGTTTTAATTTTTAAAGCGGGGCAACAAATTCTAGATGGAAACAGATTTCTCCACGGCCAGAATAAATCGATGGGCCTCGTCAAGCTTAACATGAATAAGGAATAGCACACAGTGAATTGAGGGTTTCTAAATAAGATCCTCGACAGGTGTAGTTGTTCAATCAGCAATCTAGCAGACTTTGAAGTGGACCAGTGGGGAGTAGTTACCAGTGACTGTGTAAGTGAACAATGTGTCATTCAAAAGTTCTTAGAGTGCTTTTTACATGTCTGCTGAAAATTAGAACTGCCAGAAACAATGGTTGCAAGGTTTGAGAATCATCTATGACACGGAACTGTTGAACGCTTTGGGGTAGGGAATAGGCTCCACAACAGTGATAGCTTATAAAGGCAACATTCCAACCATTTATTATTACAAGCCGAGTAACAGACAATTAAACAATTCCTAGGTTTTAATCAATAAATTATTCCAACAAATACAGGCGACTAGTAAATTCACACTGAGATACAAGGGCAAACCCCACGCTAAAGATAACAAGCGCATGATACATGATTCAACATCTCTTAGAAGGGATAGCAAATCATAATGAAGGTGGTGTTACAAAACACCATTTGAAAGAAAATTCAATACTTAGGCCTTCTTCGGAGTTTTCTTGGGTGACTTGGGCTCCTTCTCTGAAGTGGAGGATTTCTTTGGCAGGAGCACCTGGTGAATGCTTGGCAGAACTCCACCGTGCGCAATGGTCACGCCGCCCAGTAATTTTCCCAACTCCTCGTCATTTCTGATCGCAAGAAGGAGATGCCTGGGGATAATTCTGTTCTTCTTGTTGTCCCTGGCCGCGTTTCCAGCCAGCTCCAGCACCTCTGCTGCCAGATACTCCATCACAGCGGCTAAGTAAACTGGAGCACCGACACCGACTCTCTTGGCATATCGCCCCTTCTTCAGATATCTTCCGAGTCTGCCTACAGGAAACTGAAGCCCAGCTTTCAGAGATTTGGAAACACTTTTCTTCTTGGCACCTCCCTTTCTTCCCCCCTTTCCTGTCTTTGGCGCCTCCATTGTTTATCGCCTTCGATTCGAAACGACAGCCAAGATCTTGAAACGGAGAAGATCTAAACTCAGAAATGAAGCTCAACACATAAAAATTTCATCGGAATTCCCAGTAGTTATATAGACATGTTACACTCTGTTTCAAGGGGATTCGCTGACCGTCGGATTCAGTTATTACGGACGGTTCGGACGGATTATGCTTCGATCCGTGAACAACCGATCCAACCAATCGGACCTTTTGTATGGAATTAAAAGTAAATGCTCCTTTTACTCGATTGGAGGCTACTTTTAGGCTTCTCCCTTTTCTATGGGGAGAACTTGTGCTATTGAAAGGTATACTACTAAAATTTGAAGTGTAGTTAGGTGCCTCCAATATACTAAAGGTACGAGGTGGTTTCTATGGGGAAAATGTTTGCTATTTAGGTAGCTAATTCTTGTCATGTCAACTTAATTTTTATTTTGGTTTTCGGTCGATTAACTTTTCGAAAATGAAATATCGATGTTAGGGTTGATGTTAGGTTTTGTATGTGGTTAAAACAACATAGAGCATGTCAAACGTAACATGGAAAAAGCTTTATAGGGCAACTTGCTTTTACTCTGTCATGTTATTTTTGTTTCTCTCTTATTGATGCAAGTCACATTCTCTTCCAAGATTATCTAATTGTGCATTTAATGATGTTTCCACTTATTTCCATGTTTTTGTAGCATATTGGATCCATGGGTTAGTGCCCTTGTCTAGTTTCATATTCGATGTCTAGAGAGGCAAAATGTAACATGGCCAAAGCTAAGAGAATGCTTCAACACCGTGGTGAATCTTTACAGCATGTATGATGGCATCAACTCGCGCTCAAACTCAACTAGTTTTTATCTTGTGCACTTCCCCAAATGCATACATTATGCGATTACCCTAACCTCATTGTGTGTCGGATGTTACCAAAACGCATGTGGAGTACGCATTCTTTTATCACCCTTAAAAATATATATATTCAAAAAAATGTTTCAATGTATAAATGTCAAGCCCAATAGATTGAGAGTTTTTGGGGCTTAAATGAGAGTTGTCACGAATTTGTTCTCCTAAAAATGAAAGTTATAACTTATTTGTGTCCGCGTAGAATTAGAAGAGCAACTATAGCCTATTAGTTATTTTTAAAATTAGAAAATCAAACTAGGAGCCTTTCTTTTTATGGTTAATGTAAAGTGGATGTCAATTTAGTCTTAGGGGATGAAGTGACTTTGTAAGAGTCAGTTCCAAAAATAAAGAAGGGGATTTGCTAGTAATTTTCTAAGTATTTACGGTTTTATTTCCTCTTAAATTTCGGTATGTATGAGTTTAATGATGTCTCTTCTAAAAATATTCTTGCCATATATTTTTATTTGTCATTGCATTATGCATTAGTTTTTTTTTGGAAGATTGATAGGTTGCGATTATGAAGATAGAAGGTTTGATCTACATCGATTGGTATTAGAGCTAGAAAAATCTCTTTAGGAGAAGTGTGAAAGGAAATAAAGCTCGATCTAAGCTTTTTGAAGGTGTGTGTGTGTTGAAGTGATGCAACCAAAGCGCACCTAAAACTAAGGAGACAAGTGATAACAAGAATTCACATATGTGCGAGTGAAGAAGAGTGATTTGAGTGTCTTCCACAAAGAGTGCGGGTGGGTAACAGAGACTAAAAAGAGCTCATTAAAGCTCAAATACAGTTATAGAGACCATGTAGAGACCAAAGACGTGCGAAAAAAGTGAGAAAGGATAATTACGTAAGTGTAAAGTTATGAAGGAATATGAGAAGGTTTGTAAGAGATTATTGAATCTCATGTATGTTTATTCCAAGTTATAGGAGTCCAGAAATAATTGAAATAAGTTTTGTAATAGTGAAGAAGATGATAAAGAAAATTATGTTTCGATTTTGTTATAGGGTGTGAAAAGGATCCCTACAAGTGAGAGAGAAGTGTGAATAGACCCTTGTGATAAGTCATAACAAACTATGAAAAATAAGTTTGTTATGACTATGAGAGTGTGAAGAAGTCTCAAAAGGTTAAGTGTACAAATGAACTTGAATGAGACCAGGAAAGATCAAACCATGAAAAAAAAATCTAATGAGTTGAGAGCGAAGTGTGAAGGAAGATATTGTCAAAAGGAGAGACAAGATTTCCATGAAGGGCAATACAAAGAAAAGAGGAGCGAGACTTAGAATTTTTCACAAGAAGGAGACTATAGAAAATTAGAGGGATGGTTGTGATCCACTTATGTTAGTGATGAAAGAGCTCAAGAAGGAGCTATAGAAGGTACAAATCTTGTTGGATTGCATGAGGATGGAAAGTCGAAAGAATACAATGAAGAGGATGAAATCCTCGCGAATGAAAAATTAGAAGGAAATCCTTTGAAGGAGGTTGCGCCAAGAAGTTGAGAATGTGGAGGAAGACCACATGCATCTATGTGAAAAAGAAGAAGTAGGTCAGTACTAGAGACTTAATTTTACTGAGAATTATTTATCGTGATTATAGACACAAAATCAAGCACTTGGGTACAATTATAGGTCTTAAAAGCATACTAGCATTTTGATTAACTAAAATGTGGATATTTGGAATAATTAGTCTAACTAGGAACTTCATAAATAATAATCGATAAATGCAGTAAATAAATATGGAAAGTGGTCCAAATAACTAAACTAATGAAAATGTGAAACCCTAATTGACAAGTAGGGTTGGAAGGAGCTTAGCTGATTCATAGCCGTGATCTCGGTGTGTCGTAAAATCAATTAAATATTTCGAGAGGCGGGAGTGAACATGCATAGGTCCCATAAAGGATGGATCTAAACTATCCGAAGGGATTGGGGTACTTGGGAGAGGAACATGGTGCCGTGGGCACCCTAGTCTGGATTTTGGGTGCCCTGGTTTGTGCAGGAGGTCCAAAAACCAACTTTGGAGGGTTAGAAGATGATTTGAATCCTTTTCTCCCTATTGTGTGTAACTTGTTGCTCTGTGTTGGATGTTGCCAATGATCAATGATGAAAGAAAGACCCATAAGACCCCAAAACAAGTATTAAACCCTAAAAAAGAAAAATGCAAATGAAGGGGCTCGGATGTCATGCAACGCCACATGGTGGACTTATTAATTGAGCGTTGCACTACATCTCAAACCCGATGTAGTTTTATGTGTGTGTGTGTGATCATGCCCTAGGTTGATCTTGTGTTAGTCGTACTTTGTGAAAGTAGCAAGCAATAACTATGTGTAGAAAATGTAATAGAATGGTGGATGGAATAGAATAAACTTCCCTCCTATGTAGTGTGATGCAGATGAACTAGCCTTGTGCCTTTTTGATGGAGCTAGATGGATGTAAATGAGCTCTAGATGGATGCAACCTTAGATGATGATAGTAGTGCCTAGTGTTTGGTCCCTCATTATGGTCTCATAACTTTATATTTATATGGTTCTCTTATTCTAATTTCGTAATTAACCTCGAAAAGGCCAACCACCAAAAAGATAAGAAGCTCAAATGGTTAGAAAGTGCCCAAAAAGTGGTGGGAAAGTGTAAAAGGATCAGGGCGCCCCGAGATCGAGGATAAAATGATGGAAAGTGTCAAAAATAGATTAGGCATATGTGTGGTGAAGGTCGGGAATTACGACAAAAGTAAATAAAAATGACCAAGAGACGGGGTTAATTAGTACTTTCTTCACTCAAAAACCATATGAATAGTAGTATAAGACCGAGACTAAATAATGTCTAAAGTGCATGATTTTGTGTCTACATTTGCCCCACTTTATATTGGTAAACAAAAGCTTGGTAATATAAAGTAGATAGAGATGCGTATATGATAGTCCATGTAAAGTGATGTAGAAACGCTATTTGAAGGAATAGATAACTCGTGGAATGACAAGAAGATGATGGAGCATGGAAACTAAAGATGCAAAAGTGCAAAAAGGTGATGAGAGTGAAGCTAGGGCGGAAATGTGTGTGTAGTTGTCGATGTGTGTAATGTACCTGCATGGTTAGTATGGTGTGTGATGCATCAAGATGTTGTTGTTGCCTCATTTGTTGTAGTTGTTGTTGTTGACTGTTTGTTTCTCATACAGACGGACCTGCAAGGAAAAAATGATCAAGTAGTCAAATACGCATAAAAGACACATGTATATATATTTGAAAGCATGTAAATGTAAAGTACATAAATGAAAAATGGAACATGTGTACCTAATCCATGTCGAGAGAAAAGAGTTTAGAAAGAGGATATCTTGTCCTAGGTTTTTTGGGCGATCTGACGCTATAGGCCGAAGAAGTGTAGGGAGGAATTCCGCTATATCCTCCAACTTGTAACTACTTCCCTGAATGTGTGTGAAGAGATCTCTGTATTGCCTGGTTTTTTGGGTGATCTGACGCCACTCTGAAGTAGTGTAGAGAGGAATTCTCACTGTATCCTCTAACCTATAACTTGCTCCCCATAATGCTAAGGACAACCATGTCTTGTAAAATTCATTGTGTACGGGGTTCGTAGACTGTCTGAACCCACTTGTTGTATATAACCCACAATGCCAAGGGTGGAAAGTGCACTTGAACTAAACCGGTGTAGAAGCGTTGTGTAGAATGTAAAAACCCCAAATGATGCCCCCCTCTTTGGGGGCACATGTGACGTCATTGATAGGAGAATGCGGCCCCAAAAGAGGACCAACCGCATGTACTTTGAAACTCTACCTGCAAGGGAAAGGAATGCGCTTGGTAGAAACCAAGGCGCACACAAACAAGAAGGCTAGCCAAAGACAAGTGTTAGTATGAACAAGCATGCATGTATAAGACAATGTGTAATCTATGCAAACAATGTATAAGATACCAAACAAAGTAGTAATGTAAACATGCAAGAAGGTAAAATAAGTTGCACAAAGCGGGCTGCAAACATGGGACATCACTCATAATGTTGCAAGACATGCAAGGCCATCACAACCACATACAACAAACAATTGTGCACACCAAACAAAGGGCACACCGTATACAAAAACAAGCAATAACAAACAAATAAATAAACAAGTATAGAATTAAAGGATTGGCTTCTTGAAGTATATGCTCCATCCATCCATTTATCGATCTTCCCTTCTGACCTATCTTCTCAATCTCATGATAGGAAATATCATCCAGAGGAAGAAAATATCGAGCAGATGGTAGTTGAAATCTCGGTAGATGGAGTTGGTTGTGTTACCTTTCTTAATAATGTAGTGAGCTGCTCAACTTTTGCTTTGAGCTCATCCTTGGAAACCTTGTCTTTGTCATATTTTTCTAATAGATTCCCAAGAGTATTATGTACATCCTGTTTGGCTCCTTCGTGTGTTGCCTTTCCAAATGAAAATCTAGAAATTCGATAGTCAGCTGTTGTAATGGTTTCCTTGGTTTTTCCCGCAACTGGAGTAGCAACTTCTACAATCCTCTCTTGATTGATTCACCGACAAGCTAGAGACAATATTTGGTATCTTGGCCAATCTCTCGGTGTGGGTTCCAACATACTCATATCTATAACATCCACCAAAGGTACTTTCTTTTTTTTTGGAGTTTGGCGAAACAACCATTCTAGTATATAGCGGATGCTTGATGGAAATGGAGCAACTGATTCGGTACATGAAGCACTCAACAATAAAAGAGCACCTGTAACATTACTTGGCACTTGAACAGAGGTGGTAATTATGGGAGGGTGGAAGTGAGAATAGCCCCACAGTGGATATAATGGGAATAGAAGATGAGATGGGAGGAAATGATAGTGTTAGAGGAAGTGAAGTAGATTGGGTGACCCAATCATCTCCCTACTAATATAATGGAAGAGATGAGAACACAGGGCCATATAAGGAGATGGGAAAGAAGAAATGATGGTGGAATTGGAAGAAAGTGATGGAGGAAGTGACAATGGAAAAGGAAGAGGATATGATAGATTTTGTGAGATACTTGGAGAATCAGTGACTTCAATTATTTTTGGCATTGGTATTGCTGGAGACACAACCTTGGAAGGAGGAGACTTGGAGAGAGAGGAGCTACCAACAACAAATGAAATATTATTGGGACTGTCTGTGCCTTTGGATTGACCTCTTTCCTTTTGTAGGTGTTGGAAGACTCATGGTTGATTGGGATCCTATATTTGTAGGTTGGTTTAACCCTTTGGGTGAAATTCCTAAGGTGGCCAACCAATTATAAATTCTTTGCAAAATGGGTCCTGCCCTCTCCTTGCTACTGCAACATTCTTCTACATACCAATCAATCCATGAAAATGGTTGATTGGAAACATTATTATTCTTGTATGCTGCATCCAAAAATTCCTCTTCATCTTGCATTTCCTTTGGAATCTCTGCGATACCAAACTGCCAAATCTCATCCAGAGTTAGCCTCTCATAATCTCTTTTTCGGATGATGAATTCATCCCGACAATGAATCCAAATATCTTCCAACTGGGGACACATGGGAACTGACAAACTGTTTCATTAAATTTTCCCAAGTAATCAAAACCTGGTTTGAGGATGGAAAGTCTGCAGGTTACTTGACATCTCCACGTCTATGTTCTTTTCCCTATGAATATTCACACAAGTGTATCTGCCAATTGAAATGGGAAACTAAACTCCCAACTTGTGTCATTTATTCTAAATCTTATGATAGTCCAACAATTTCCAAACCAACTCTAAAAAAACCCACTTGTCGGTGGGGCATCTTGGCAACTTACTAGGAGCACCTACAAAACCAGGAATCTGAATGTATGTAAATGTAGGGAACTATAGGTAGATATCTCCCCACTCGCATACTTCTTTGAAGGCTTCATCGGAAATCCTTCGATTGTATAACTCTTTATCAAAACAATAGAGAATGAAAGAAAAGAAGGCATAATTAATTATGCGGAAGTGTCTGCTTCCCTCATCCAGTGTAAGTTGAGGATAAAAATCATATATTTGTGTAGCACTTCGAAAACCCTTAGTGTTTAGCTAAGTGAAATATCCCATAACGGCTGCAACATAGACCAAAAAGGAGGTCATGTAGAAACTCTTTGACATCAAAACCTTGCTTAACTGAAAGTAGATGGAGTTGTTGATATGCTTTCCCCATCTGATAAATTCCTTGTTCTTCTTGATGGTGGCAATATACAGGAACATCCATTCCTAAAATTACTTTACATAGGCAAGGCTTGAAACTCTACTTAGTAACACAATAATTTTATTGATTTCTTGAATAAAGTCTAACCGATACATGGTCTTGGGCAGTTTGGTAACACTCTGCCCAGATAACTCTTCAACATGACCTTTATGCAAAACTCAGCTTCTTTTTCCCAATTATCCACCTGTCGATTCTGGTGAAATTATTGTGTAGTCTTCAACGTCTTGGAGTTTGAATAAATCCTAGAAGAAATATGGGTCCAAACAGATTACCACCTTGTCATCAACATCCTTAACTGACCTGGATTCTTCATCAAAGTGAGTTGATGTAGCTAAGATGAATTCAAGGCAATGCATAGATGCGTGAAAGCCAATGTAGAAGAGAAAGTCCACTGTTGTGTATGGTTTGCATCCGGATTTATTATTGGGGCCTTCACCCTTTCCCGGAAGCATTGAAAATTAATTTGCCCGAGATCAATGTCTCCTATATTCCCAAGTCTGAGGATAGACAAGAGTGAGGAGCAACTCTAAGGAATGTATACTTCATCTTTTCTTTACCTTTGGTTGCAGGAGTTAACATTAAATTTTTTATTTCAGAAACCAAAGGCCTTCAAAATCTGAAATGGTAAAGTTTTGAAACTCGAAAATATTCTTCTCCAAAACTCAAGTAAAAACTCCTAAATGAAAACTTCAAAAACCACAAAGAAAAAAGTTCCGAATTGGAAAAAGTTTTGAAGCGAAAAAGTTACTAAGCAGAAAAAGTTCTGAAACCTAAACAATCCGAACTTTGAAACCGAAGACTTCCAAAATGAAAAGTTCTGAAATCCCAAAAAGTTCCGAAAATGCAGACTTTGTCGAAGGCACAACAAACTAGTAAAATGCTTGGGAAAATTGTGATGGAATCAGAGCTGGATGCCTATAAAAATTTGGATTTTTCAAACGTTGAGGTCAAAAAAATCTTCAAAGAAAACATGGTGAGCAATGAGGGCCTCATCTCAAAAAACAAAGGAAGGAAGAACAAAAAGATAACAAACAAGGAAAAACAAACCAAGAAGACCTTAAACCAAAAAATAAAAAAACCTATGTAAAATACCTTGTGAATGTCACCACGAAAGTATAAAGTCATAGTAAAAAAACCAGATTATCGAGCAAAATGTCGAAGTGAAAATGACGGGTAAAATCTGTGTTTATATAAGAAAACCAAAATTAATGCTCAAAACCCAGATTTGTACGAGATTTGGTGAGAATTAAATGCGCAAGAAACTCTGAAAGTCTGAAATTCTGAAATTTAAGAACTTCAGAGTTTCAGATTTCAGAAATAAAGAGGTGAAAATCGTGAAAAGGTGATGAAAAACTCTGAAACCTGAAAATTTAAAATTTTGAAATTTTGGAATTTCGAATTTTCAAACTTCGAAGTCCGAAAGCAAAAACTCGAGAATTGGATGGGAAAGTTAAAAACTTGAAAGTTCAAGTTCAAATTTCAAATTTGACTTAACTCAAGAAGATTTTACCCAAAAAATGCGACTTGGTATTCGAAATCTAAAATTCTAAAATTTGAACTTCGCAGCTTTCGGACTTCAGAACTCCAAGTTAGAAAATTTCAAAACACCAAAGGAGATCTTCGAATTCAAAAGTCGAAAGTCTGAAAGTCCAAAATTTTGGACTTTTGGGTTTTCAGAGTTTGGAACTCCAAAATCAAAATTTTGATTCTTTACCATTTAATCTCCGAAAGGAAAATCCCCGAAATCCGAAGTCTAAAATTCAAACTTTTGGAATTTGGGGAAATTTCAATTTTTTTAAAACACTTCCACAAGAAAGATTGATTGACTTTAACATCGGCTTTTCAAGGTAGATTTAAAGTTAACAGGTGCATCACCATATTTACATTTCATGTTCTCCTTCTACCTTTCCCCTGTAATGTTTTAGCTTAGTGATTAACATTAGAGTAGTTAGGATTAGAGTTGGTTGTCTCCAGAGGTCTAGCTTAAAGATTTGAGTTCCCATGCCTTATAAGCATTCCCATTATTTTTGTTAAGGCATTGATACCTAGTTGGTGTTTCTTAAGCATGCATTTTCAATGGAAAACATGACTCTCTATTGGAAGTTGGTTGGAATCTTACTCTATTTAACTCATACACATCCTAATATTTCTCATGTTGTCGTGCTATATTTTGACCCCATGAAATCCATTAACAAGCTATAAAACATCTTATTTGATATCTTTATAGTACTACTAATAATGGGACCGAGTACAAGTAAGGTGGAAAAATCAATTTTTTTGGGTATACTTTAGGGGAAGTAGAAAAAAATCATACTCTTTTTGAACCAAAAGTTGTAGACTATTGAGATACTAATTGGTTAGGGGATCTAGATGATCACAACTCAACTACGGGGATATACCGATCATCTTAGGGAATGTCCCATGGATTGGTCTTGTAAAATGAAAACCACTATTTCTTTGTATACAATTAAGGTAGAATATATTGGAGCTTTTTATAGGACGTGATTCAATATGGATACGATGCTTTCTTTCTAAATTCAGTCTTATTAAGTGCAAGGCTTGAGACACCCTTTGACTATTTTATGGTATAGATTTAGGGTCTCTTTGAATATAATTTTTTTCAAGAATTATTCACATCTTACCAAAGGGTTCGGCCTCTTGAAATGCATGCAAATGAGACTTACTCAAAGGATTACATGACTAAAAAGAATGAGAGGCGGAGCCTCAGGATTCAAGAAGGTATGGACATATGTCTTTAGAGCCTGCACATGTTCTTCCAACTAATCTTGGGTTTCTTATTTCACTAACTAGCTTGGCATTTTTTTATTCAAAGTTATGAATGTATCCCTCATAACCCAATTATCCAAGAGGAATTATAGTCATATCATAGTCATCTATCTACATTTGAGCTTCATATTTATCAACCTTATGATGAGAAATATCAACAAATTGGGACCTCGAAGCATCCATCATCAGTCAGGAAATGGTTATGGCCTTCCGAGGGGTAGGAGTGAGGTGAAAAATTTATTGAGAAAGATAGACCATGTGAGTTTTTGTTTTTTCCATGATCTATTTTCATTCACTTATGAGGTTTTGTACCCAAGAGAAGGTACAACCCATGGGATCATGTAGAACAAGAGTCGTGGATTGGTTTTGGTTGTATGGGGAACCATGGTTTGACTCAGGATTAGGGGATGGTACACGGATGAAACTTGAGTGAGATTACAAGGAGGCTATAGGGGACCGAAGTTGAGAGTTAATTTGTGGCCTGGAGGACTCGGGTGACTTATGACTAGTGACATAATGAAATCTATTGGTTTAGGAGACCTAGGTTTATCTACCCTTACGATTAGTAACTTTCTATGAGGAGAATTAGGTTGAGAAAGTGGAGGTGAAACTTGTCAAGGAGCCCACAATTTAGAAGAATTTTCCTCATCCCTTGACATATTTGGATTCTTGATGTAAACCTCAGTCATTGACCTTTTACGTTACTTGCGGGAGTATTAAGTTGCTTGGTGACCTTACAGAACAATTAACTTGACCAATTTCTTGAGAAACCACTTCTTTGATATTTGTAATACAAAAGTCATTCATATTTAAATATCTATATTTGTTACCATTGACCAATCGATTGGTGGTAGAGGAGTGTGCCGATTGATTCCATGAAGCTAGGTTCATACATGTTGAAATCATGGATTAAACCTTCATTTACCCATTCTAGATGGCAGTCCCTCATCTCGTTAAATTGTCATTCTCCTGAAATCTCTTTGCCAGGACTTATGTTTTTGTAAGGAACGATAAGAATATTGTTCCAAGCTATAAAAATCTTATATGATAATATCAAACCACATTTAATAAGTTGAAAGGAACTCGACAAAATAACCTTAAAAAGGATTTAGAAACAAAGAGTTACAATATCATATATCATCATAATGTCACGAGTTAACTCAATAATCGGGATGTACATATAAGAGGGAAGCACAATGCTACCTAGATCGTGGTGAAGAACTCCCACTAACCGATATTGGCAGTTAAGCTAACTCCACAAAACTAGCAAGCTAACTCCACATGACTAACAAGCTAACTCCACACAACTAGTACACCTAAGCAAGCTAACTCAACAAGTGTAGAGATAACCTAAGTGCAAGAATTATCCTAATAAACAAATAAAAGGATAAATAATAACCTACACTAACAATTTCATCCGCACGATCCTCCCAATAATCCTCAATTTTGGGATGATGATAGATGACAATATTTTTTCCTTCTACTCCCAAGTGTTACTTACTCTCAAATAGTTTCCTTGTAGTATAAGCACGGAAGGTGAATGATACCAAATAAGATTCAATGTTACGAGTGTTTTTGTAGACTTACATGAGTATGTTCCCAGTGGATCAGAATATCATTCCTTTAATTTTATTTTCCTTCCACCTTTGAGGCATACTTGAGATAGTTTTCGACATATTTGAATGAGCACAATCTTATTACCCAAGAACTGCAGAAGTCAGAAGGAGAATTATCAAAGCAACCCACCCGAATATAGGATAAGGTTTTGAACTAAATGAAACAACTCATGTGTTTAATAACCAGTTCATGGGATTGTCTTGACAAGATTTCATTCATATTTCCATCCAATATCTCATGCAATTAGCATAGATAAGGCATCATTGAATTTGGTGAATTTTCATTTATAATTGCGAAGAGTAAGTTGAGGATGAACATGATATATCGGTGCTCCTGCGCAGGATATTTCTCTTAGGGACAATCTCAACCAACTTTGTAGGGATGCGATGGCATACACTCGGTAAGAATTAATGGTAAAATTCTTGGTCATCTCCATATTGATCAATTGTAGATGTAATTTATCACTTATTATTTGGCCCCAGTCTATCTTTTGAGTTCCCTCTTTTGTTATCAAAGTGAATTGGGCCATCCACGAGTGAAAATATTTGGTGGATGCTTCCTCCATCAAGCAGACTCAACATGACCATGTAGTCGGTATATTTTCAACAAAGTTTTAGTGAGGGAAATTCTTAGGAAGGTAAGAATACTTATGAGAATATTTTATCCAATGGCCAATTGTTAAGCTTCGCAAACACAATTATTTCCTCTCCCATTCTAAGCAATGTATCATCTTTACTCAAAATGACCACATTCCTTGGCATGAGAATGCCAAAACATATAGAGATTCATTTTGGAATTTGGATGGCCAAAAATGCATCCATCATTTTTAGTTATTATTTGATTATCAATTTCATAGTTACGAGAACAATTATGAACAATATCGATTTCTTGGAGAGACAAATGAAACCCGCAATCGTTGGGTTGTGGATCCCGATAGCGACGGGGATTGCAAGGGGGGCTTCGCCCCCTCATGGGGTATGGGGGAATGCCCCTGGCGGGAGTTTGGGGGCGCGCCCCATAAGCCACATTTTATATGTATTTATGCATTATGAAATCTAGACCGTTCCTTATTAGGTCACAGATCTAACGGTGGTTTTCTATGTTTCCCCAAAATGATAAAAACCCTAATATATTTAAAGGGTCGTTATGTATGAGGCTCATTACATTTTTAGTGGCGCACTATGAGAGAGAGAGTTTGACTTGAATAAAAGGCTTGGTCAAGCTTTACTGGTGGACGTAGCCCATTTTGGGTGAACCACATTAAATTTGTGTCTTTGTTTTATTGCATTCTTTTCTATTTTATGTTTTCTGCATTATTCATTACATGTTTGTTTATCTATACAACTGGTATAATCCTAACAACTGGTATCAGAGCATGTTTGAGATTTATTTTTTGGCAAAGTATACTCACAGAGGGATTTCTGTTTGAGTGGGAGAAGCAATAATGGCAGAGGAGAATAAGTTCAAAGTTGAGAAGTTTGATGACCGAAATTACCAGCTATGGAAAATGCAGGTGGAAGATTACTCTGTATCAAAAGGATCTATACCTACCGTTGGGAGGTGAAGAAGTGAAACCCTCAATCATGTCTGATGAGGAGTGGAAGGTTTTGGATATGAAGGCTCTCGGTGTGATTCGATTGAGTTTGGCATCGTCCGTAGCTTCAAATATCTCACAGGTGAAGAGTACGATAGAGTTGATGAAAACCCTAGCTAATTTATATGAAACACCTAGTGCATCCAATAAATTTTATTTGATGAAAAGATTGTTTAATCTACAAATTAAAGAAGGTGGATTTGTATCTAACCATCTTAATGATTTCCACACTATTGTAAATCGCTTAGATTCGAGCTAATATCCCATTTGATGAGGAGGTTAGAGCATTATTATTCCTATGTTCTTTGCCAGAAAGTTGGGACAACTTAGTAATGGTAGTTAGTAATACATCAACTACTTCTCTTAAATTTGAAGATGTAGTCAGTGTCATTTTAAATGAGGAAATGCATAGGAAAAGTACAGGGGAAAATTCTTCTTTTGGAAATGTGTTGAATATGGAGAGTAGAGGGAGGAGAAAGGAGAAATCAAAGAGTAAGGCTCGTGGGAGATCTAAATCGAATATGGGAAGATCCAAATCTAGGAGTAGAGGCATTACTTACTGGAACTGTGGAAAGAGAGGACATGCTAAAAAGGATTTTTGGTTCAAAGGAAACAAAGAAAACTAGCCTGAAGGTATTAAAGAGGAAAATATGACAGGTAATATTGTTCAGGATGCTCTTATACTTTCTCTTGATATTAGAGTAGAATCTTGGGTAATAGATTCATGTGCCTCTTTCCATGTAACCCCTGATAAGGGCTATTTTAAAGAGTATGTCCAGGGAAATTTTGGACAGGTTTATTTGGGCGATGATGAGCCATACGACATTTTCTGGGAAGGACAATGTACGCCTGAAATTACAGAATGGAAATACATGGATATTGAGAGATGTGAGGCATGTACCTAGCCTCAGGAGAAATACCATCTCTGCAAGATAGTTGGGTGGTGAAGCTTGCACATTCACATTCACTTCAGATTCTTGGAATATTTCTAAGGGTGCCCCAGTAGTGGCACTGGGTAAGAAAGTAGACACTCTTTATTTGTCTACTTGTATATCTAATTATTCTACCATATTGTCTACTTTAGATGAGGATGCCCGCATGTGGCATAGTAGATTGGGACATATGAGTGAGAAGGGCATGAAAATTCTATAGGAAAAGGTAAGCTTTCAAGTTTGAAGCAATTAGACTTAGAGTTTTGTGAGCATTGCATTTTTGGGAAACATAAAAGAGTTAGATTTCTCAAGGTAGGGAATGCCAAGAAAGAGAAAAAGTTAGAGCTAGTCCATACAGATGTGTGGGGCGTGGCAAGTCAGCATCTCATGGTGGTTCTTTGTACTATGTCATATTCATAGATGATGCCATAAGGAAGGTTTGTGTATACTGCATTAAGTGTAAGTATGATGTATTTGATACATTTAAGAGATGGAAAGCACTTGTTGAGAATCAATGTGGTTTTAAATTTAAATGTTTGAGATCCGATAATGGCGGAAAGTATTGCAGTAAGAAGAAATTTGATGATTATTGTTCCTTGAATAGGATTCGTAGAGAGAAAAATAGTTCCTAGGACTCCACAACAAAATGGTGTTAGTGAGAGGATGAATAGAACAATAATGGAGTGTGCACAATCAATGAGATTGCACGCGGGGTTACCTCTTCAATTTTGGGCAGAGGCCGTAGATATTGTTGTGTACTTAATCAATCGTGGGCCTTTGAGTGCACTAGATGGAGGAATTCTGAAGAAGCCTAGACCGGGAAAGAGGTAGACCTTTCATTTTTAAGAGTATTTGGTTCAGAGGCATTTGTGCATGTTAATAAATAAAACAAGAAGAAATTGGATTCAAAATCCAAACATTGTACATTCATAGGCTATGGCTCCAATGGTGATTATGGATTTCAGTTTTGGGATCTAGATGAATCTAAGATAATTAGGAGTCGTGATGTTGTTTGGCGTGAAAATAAAATGTACAAGGATTAGGTACATGATGACAAAAATCCCAAGGAAGAATTGGTTGAGGATATAGCTCCTAAAAATGAACTCTCAGGTGGAAAATATCCACCTACAGGTACCGAGGTTGACAATTCTATAGGTCAAGCATGACATCCAGTGTCGGCATCGACACCTCTATCAAAAATTCAAGAAAATGAGCAGAAACAAATAATGATCCCGTGACACCCCCATCTTCAGTAAGAAGGTCACAATGTATTAGTAGACCTCCAAAAATATTTTCCCTGCTTTGTATTATTTGTTACTAACAGATAGTGGTGAGCCAGAGAGCTTTGATGAAGCAATGCAAGTGGAGTCCACTAAGGAGTGGGAGTGTGGCATGAATGAGGAGATGGACTCTTGGAGAAGAACCAAACATGGGATTTAGTCAAATTGCAGCGATTGGGAAGAGAGTTCTACAAATCAAATGGGTCTACCGTGTGAAAGAAGAAGAAGGTGGACGGAAAAGGTACAAAAGCAAGGCTTGTAGTGAAGGGGTATGAATAAAATAAAGGTATCAATTTTGATGAAATTTTCTCCCCTGTTGTAAAGATGTCTTCCATTCGTATTGTATTAAGTTTAGTTGTTGTTGAAGATTTACACTTAGAGAAACTTGATGTCAAGATGACATTTCTCCATGGTGACTTGGAGGAGGATATTTATATGCAACAACCACTTGGGTATGAGGTGAAGGGTAAGGAGAAATTGGTTTACAGGTTGAAGAAGAGCCTATACGGGCTCAAGCAAGCTCCTCGGCAATGGTATCTAAGGTTTGATAGTTTTATGCATGAGCATGGTTTTACTAGATGTCAATCAGATCATTGTGTGTACTTTAAACGGTTGGATAGTGGGAGCTACATTATTCTTCTGATTATATGTAGACGATATGCTTGTAGCAGGTCTCGATATGCGAGGAAATTGCAAAGCTTAAGGAAAAGCTTGCAAAAACATTTGCAATGAAGGATTTGGGTGCAACAAAGAAAATTATCAGTAAGCAAATCAAGAGGGACATGAAAAATAAGAAATTGGTGTTTTCTCAAGAGGACTATGTAGAAAAGGTGTTAGAGATGTTTTTGATGCAAAATACGAAACCAGGTTAGTACACCTTTGGTTGGGCATTTTAGATTAAGTAAAGAGAAATTACCAACAACACAAGAGGAAAAATATTATATGGCACGGTTCCTTATTCTTCAATAGTTAGGAGCCTCATGTATGTCATGGTGTGTACTAGGCCAGACATTGCCCAAGCAATGGGAGTTGTTAGTAGGTATATGGAAAATCCGAGGTAAAGCACATTGGAAGGCAGTCCGCTGGTTTCTCGTGTACTTGAGAGGGACCATGAGCGAGCACTTGTGCTTCGAAGGGTCGATTATAATTTATAGGGATTTTTGGATTCAAATATGGCAGGAGATGTGGATAGCAGGAGGATCACTACTGGATACGTGTTTACAGTTGGTGGTGCAGCAGTGAGTTGGATCTCAAAGTTGCAGAAGGTAGTTGCCCTATCTACTACAAAGGCAGAATATGTTGCAGTGACTAAGGAAAGTAAGGAAATGTTATGGATGAGTAGGTTCATGGAGGAGTTGGGTAAGGAACAAGGGGATTGTAAGTTACACAGTGATAGTCAAAGTGCAATTCACCTAACAAAGAACTCGGCCTTCCATTCCAGAACCAAACACATTCAACTAAGATATCACTTCATACGACAGGTGTTGGAGGATGGGAAGCTTGAGTTGGTGAAGATTCATATAGATGATAATCCTACTGATATGTTTACTAAGCCAATGACAAAGGAGAAGTTGGATTTTCATTCAACTTTTGTGGGTCTTCAAGATTGATCTTGAAGTGGAAGAAACAAGCCAAGAAGAAAATTCCAAGTAGGAGTTGTAGTGGTGGAGTTACAACAATCAGTCTCCAAGTGGGAGATTATTGGTTGTGGATCTTGATAGCGATGGGGGTTACTGAAGGGGGTCCGAGGGGATGGCTCCCCTGGTGGGGGTTCAGGGGTAGCGCCCTCATAAGACACATTTTATATGTATTTATGCATTGTGAAATTTGGATTGTTCCTTATTAGGTCACGATCTAACGGGTGGTTTTCTATGTTTCCCCGAAATGATAAAAACCCTAATATCTTTAAAGGTTCATTATGTATGAGGCTCATTGTATTAGTGGCGGCACTATGAGAGAGAGTTTGGCTAGACTGAATAAAAGGATTGGTTGTTTCTAGTGGACGTAACCCATTTTGGGTGAACCACGTTAAATTTGTGTCTCTATTTTATTGCATTCTTTTCTGTTTTACGTTTTCTGCATTATTCATTGCATGCTTGTTTATCTATACAACTGGTATAATCCTAACAACAACTTGATACAAACCATTTTTGAATATTTTATTTATAAGTACACTTATGTTTCCTTCATCCATCTACCTTTGCAAGTCATTGAAATCCATATGATCCACATTTATATCCCCTATATTCATATACTTGGTGACCAAGATTGAAATTGTATCATAGACCTCATATTTGAACTTCATGTTTGTAGTGTGGCACCGTACATTTGCTATGGAGAACTAGTATGGAGATTACAAATAAATCATTTCATTACATCCAATTAATGATAGATCATATTAAAGGCATTTTGGAGTAGAGGAGTTTGGAAAAGTTTCAAGGTTTTTATCTATGGAATATAATACAATGAGCAAATGATTATTTTTTCAAGCTAGGAATAGAGCTGGTTTTCATGGGTTCATGGGGCAAAAATGAATGAAATTTTTGGTTTTCCCCTTTCCCTTTATCTATTTTGTTGTTTGGGTTATTGGAGGGAAGGTAGTAATTCAAAAAGTAACTTAACTAGGAAGGAGATTTGATGTGGAGATTACAAAATGCAAATGCAAAGTGAGAAATACATGGAACAAGACAAAAAGTGTGCACCAATCAGGTGAGGGAACACTTTTAGAATGCTTCAAGAATTTAAAATCTCCGTTCTAAATGTAAGTATGCCTCCAAAAGTGCAAATTTTCCTAGAGGAATTCAAGGGGGTGTAAACATGAAGTGGGAGCAAGTTTCCTTGACTTTTAGTCAACATAAACCAACCAATAGGAATGAGTTGCACTTTTGCAAGGGAGAATGCAAAGTTCAAATGCGAAAAATTGCATGGAGACCTCCAAAAGTGCATGCCAATCATATCATTTTACTTAAGTTGTGTTGATGTCACCATCCTAATGGAGAAACATAACAAATAGTAAATTTTTGAGCTAAAAAGAAAAACTTTGAGTTTCTAGGTCGTATAATATATGATTTTGATTGGAACTCACTCAAAAATTCATTTCAACCATCTTAAAGAGTTGAAAATATGTCATTTTTAAATTTTATGCCAAGTCACCTATTATCCAATTTTGCCCCTCGGGAAAAATTAAACAAACACGACCTTGCACGGGGGAAAATGGAGAGGTTGGTTCACCATGCGAGCTCGCATTTAATCCCAAAAATCAAGTTGCAAGCGGGCTCAAAAATGGAGATGCAAGGTCATAAAATGAAATGGCTAAGGGCATGTCGAAAGAGATAAGAACTCAAGCGGAAGGATGGAAAAAGGCTCAAAGTTTTAGACTTCACATTTGGCATTTCAAGAAAAGGCAAAATGAACAATGCCAAAACCCCCAAAGTCAAAATGTCCGAAAGTCCTGAAATTTGAGACTTTTAGGTTTCAAATTTAAGAGTTTTCAGTTGGAAAAATGGCCAAAAGGTTTGAGTTTTGGGGTTTCAAAACTCTCAGAGCACAAAATTGAAAAAATGGGCATGCGATGTCCGAAATGGAAACCCTAAAAGTCCGAAATTTCGACTTCGAGGTTTCAGACTTCGGAGTTTCGGAACTCTCAAGCCCCGAAACCCAAAAATCACCCCTCAATGTCTCGAAACTCCAAACTCCGAAAGTTTGAAATTTTGGACTTTCAGGTTTTGGACTTTCAAAGCTCTTAAGTAAATTTGGCAAATGAAATATGATTCGACTTCTAAAACGAAAATGTCTAAAAGTCTGAATTTCAAGATCTTGGTGGTTGTATGCCTTTTAGACTTCAAGCAAGAAGATCAACGATTGCGAGTGCAATGACACTCCAACCTTCGATGGCCATAACTTTTGGTGGGAGCTTAGATTTGTGCAAGAAAGGAATTTTTAAAATTAGTGAGACTAAGTTATTCCAAATTCAGAAATATAGTCCGCCATTTTTAGAGGGTGTTCCAAGTTTCTCACCTACCTCCATAATGAGGTATGGACTTCCTTTCTTGCCCAAAAAGGAACAATACATGGAGGCATGGGTTTTGCAGTAGAACCCATCATTGTTGTAGGTGAATTCAAGGCATTTTTGGGGTGGTTGAAGAAAGATTCAGATTTCTTCTATCTCCTTCTCTAATTCTTCCTATATATTGTAAGGAGGGGCATTTTTCTAAAGGTTGGACCATTTTTCTTTGCACCTCCCTTCTTCTCTTGTCTACAAGTGAGTTTGTGGAGTTCAAACATCCCTTTCAATATGTAATGCAAGTTTGTGCCTCTTGGCCATTGTAATGCACTGTATCAATTTTGTGGAGCAATAATACAAGTTTGTGGATGATTTTCAACCCTTTCTTATGTTCATTGCATCTTCCTGATCTCTCATTGCAACCTTGGTTACTTGTGCATGGTAATTGTATCACATTTTAATGGTTTGTGTTTAATGGCAAAGTAGGTGTTCAAAATTCCTTTGGTGCATCACCTCTGTTAGTTTAGGTTTAATTTCTTGCATCTTCTTAACCCTCGTCTCCTTGGCAAGTTAGAGTATATCCTCTATAATATGAATGTGTGCATCTGAACAGAGGAATAGGAACTGACCTTCATCCGGAGAGCTTTCCCGATTGCAAAGTCCCACACTTTGGGAAAATCTCCATGTTATGAAATCACACTGAGAGTCTCAACCCATCGAGTTGCAAACATTCAGGGGTGTTGTGATTATGCATCAACATCGCCCTTTTAGTGTAAGGAGCAACAATGAGTTGAGCTACCACGGGACATGGGATGAGTTGGAGTAAAACTAATGCTTTTACCATGAAGATGATTATATGAGATTTCATTTGACCATAATTTACCTTTTTAATCCACCTGAAACTCTTGAAATGTTTAGTTGAAGAGAACCTTTCTCTAGAGACCAAAATCACCTTCTTCAAAAAAAGTGTTAGGACCGAATGTGTTGCAATCTTGGTCCAGAGCTCTAGAAATATGATCTACACCATAATAACATGAAGTAAACTTGGAAACCTTTCTCGATGACTGTAATCAAGATTCCCGTAACCACCCGAGAACTACCTAGATGTTTACACTTGTAAAAGGGTTAAAATGACAATATTGACCAAGACTCCTAAAAGAGGCAAATTTTTCTCTAGGGTGTCAAATAAAATGCCTAGACATTTTACATGCCAACAGGACTTGAATTGGGCTTGTAGGATATTTATTCCATGATTTTAATACCTATAGAAAAATCCATTTATGGGTTTATAATGTATGTAACTTGTAAAAAATATACCTTAACAATATGGGAGTTTGTGAATTTATCTTTTTGTCTTTTAACATCACATATTTTTAATAAGTACTAATGTCATGAAATAAAACACAAATGTTCCATGTAAATGTTGAACACAAAACTCAACTAAAAGAGAGGCCCCATTAAGAATAAATACCCCAAACATAGAATTTCGAATTCAATATGAAAGTAATAGACATGCATACAAAACATTACGATGTAAAAAGGAATTTAAAAGAGACCCCAAACGTAGATAGAATGTTGATTCAATACTACATAATAAATGCTCATACAAAACATTCAAATATATTGAACAAAAAATCACATTTGATAAAACTAAAGAAATAGATAGAATACAAGTTAAATACTAAAGTAATGTAAGAGTTTGCCAACATTTGGTTGTAAATGACTGGACCCAAAAATCACACCAAAAATACTCTTATCATAAATATAGTACCAAAAATTCCATCAAGAATTTAAGGACATAATAACCAAGTATTTAATAGAACCACTTGTGTTATGTGAAAGACTAAAAATTATCCTCCTTATATGTCCACTCAAAGCGTTGAATAGGAAATAGTCCTTGAAAGACACATTAGCCTTGTAATATAATGAGGCCTATAAATTATAATAGAAATAAAAGACCCTAGCCATTTTTTTGTAGGAGACACAAATCTTAAGTTCACATTCCTCACACACCACTATGGCTCAGTAAACGTAGTAGATGAATAAATTATCAACCACCCTTAAATTAATATTCAAGTAAATGGTTACTTCAACAATGGTTTTGAATATTTTTGGTAAGCATAATTTCTCTTAGCTTTCCTATTTTTTGGTATGTGGTGGATGAAAAATATTTTATTATATACATAATTTTATCTTATCTATGATGGTAAAATCCTTTTGCTTTGTAATCATGCCTCAAACATAACATGAGATTCTCACTTTTAAGGATGTGTAACAAATTACACAAGCTTCAACCTAAGGCATTTCATAAAATGATTGGTTTGTGTATTTTAGGCTTGTTCTTTTACACTTGTGTCTATGAGGTCATATGAACCTTTTAACATGTGATTATGTAGATCAAACCTTTTGTCTTTATACCCCACAACTTGTTGAATCTTCCAACAAAAACTAGTGCAAATGTAATGGAAAATAGAAATATACAACAAGAATAATTTATAGAAGATAAAACATCAAACTCATACAAAATTAGAATTTAAGAGGAGACAAAACCACGTATACTCATAAAATTACCAAAAATCCCCTTTATTTTCTAGAATCAACACTTACAGAGTCACTTCCTCCCTCTAAGACTCAACCGATATGTGTTTTATATTAACCACCAACAAAAAGACTCCTAGTTTCATTTTCCAATTGTAAAAAAAATTGTTAATAGACTATAACTACTCTTCTAATTCTAAGTGGACACAAATCAATTGTAGTAGATTCCATTTTTAAGAGAACAAATTCTTGAAAACTCTTAGTTGAAGCTCCTAAAACTATTAGCTGTAGGGATTGACAAATGTACATTTAAAATAAAATAAAAAATTAAATATTTCCTTTTTTATTGGGTGATGCAAGATCGCATGCACCAAGGATACTCATGCATAAAACACTTGAGGTGATAAAAATTTATCTCTTGTTCATATATATCGAGCAAGTGGTAGAACCACCCTTCTAGTTGTGGATATTGACAAACAAGGATTCTCTATACCATGAACTTGTCTCTTCAACCGGCATGTGTTTTCTTCACTTCTAACTCTCAATTGACCTTTTAACACTTATCTTTCTCTATTTAGAAATCTTGGGCTCACCATGAATTGATCACCACCACCAAAAGTTTTTTTAAACCATTTCATCATCTTCTTCATTTTTGTGGGTTTTGTCCAATCTTTGTAGGCCTATATCCTCTAATGGTTATTACTAACCATTCCTTCTACTTTATGGGTTGAAACCCACCTCTATCTTACCTCCTCTGCCAAAATAATTTTTATATTTTACCCACACTCAACTTTACACTAGTCCATTAGACATATGGACTTTGAAAGAATGCATGCACTCTCGTGTGTAACTCTTTTCCTCCTTTTTCAATTGCAACCTCTTCCTCTCGTCACTCTCTTTCGTTTGATAAGAATTTTTTTGTCTTCTCTTCTAATCATGATGGATCTTAATAAGTCATCTTTGTAGAACATGAACTCTAATGGATCCATGTCTCTCTTATTGATCAACAATTATGTAACTAGCTATTTTATTTCTTTTTGTATGCTTCTCTATAATATTATTCTCTTGTTGAGCTCTTCAATGAGCTTCGCTTCATCTCGCCTTGTTTTACATGCCTTTGTGGAGTATATCAAAGAACACTTTTGTTGCTCCTCATTTTTCATGGGTTCAAACAAATCATTATCTCTTCTTTTGTACACATGATTCTTCCATCGGACTCATTTTTCCTCCTCTGAAGGCTTCCTTGAGAACCTTCTCTCTTCGTCATCATCACCTGCATGTGCACAACTAAGAACAATGTTATAATGAAAATATAGGAGGAAACATTACCTTTGAATGTTTCACCCATTAGAACCCATTCTCCTCCTTTAATACTTGCACCCTTTAATCTCATAATCTCTTATAGTACCTCTATCTCTACCCTCTCTTCCTTTGCACGTGTTTAAGAGTTTCAATGGCTCTAATTTTATTCCTTTACTTAGGATTCTTATAAGTGACTGATTTTTCTCCTTCTTTTGTACTATAACAAATGCTTCTTTCACCCCTCTCATTCCTACACAAACACACCTCACAACAATTTCAAAATAATAATTTTGGGGCATGTTACACCCTTAGTCCTATAACTTATATTGGATATGTAAAGTCAACGTGTGGCTTATATAATATCTTGTCTTGTCATATGTTATTAATTTATGCTTCCATATGTTTAGTAGGTCGGCCTTGGTGTTGGCCATAACATAGGATCGGTATATATAGGTGGTAGTGAGGAGTAGTTAATCACCATATTAAATATTTGAGTCTTATTACATGGTTTAGATGTTTCCCCTCGAAGTGGATAAGTTATTCTACTTGTATATTGTGACCATTTATCTATAATATTGTGCTCTTTGGTGTTATATTACTGCTTATATTCAAATTTATAAAAGTGGTATCAAAGCTTGATCTTAGACAGAGATGCATCAAAACCCTAATTTTGAAGGTTTGATTATATCTCAAAAATGGTAATGAATTTCTCTACAATTTTTTTGTGGTGTGGAAAAATCATTCAAGTAATCTCCTCTCCAAATTTCAAACATTTTGGACTTGTTTTGGAAAATTTATAGCAGTTTTATGTTTTTTCATAAATTGGCCACCTAGGTTACAATTTTTGGAATTTTTTAAGTTCTTATATTTTGAAAAATATTTCCAAAAATTAGCTATGGTTTATTCTTTATGATATCCTCTGTTCAGCCAATAAGTTTACGAAACCCCAAACCCTAAATTTTTACCCTATTCCTTCTACCTCAAGTCCCAAACCCTACATCATGACCGATAGATCAACTTGAGGCTAAGGGAAATGTCAAGAAATTCCAGGAATTAACCCAAATAAGGAAGATATAGATTTAGAATCTTCTGGTTTAAGAGTATCCAATGTAGTCAACCAACTTCAAGAAAAGGTAAATAATATGGTAAGGATGACCTCAACAACGAGCTTCTTCATCTGAAAGGTAGCCTTAGGGGTGAGCTGAAGATGGATTTTGAATCAATGAAGTAGGAGTTATTGCTCACTCTTTCAAAAACAAATCCCCATTCCAGTCATATGGGATCCTCTAACAATACACAAACAGGTCCAAATCACTCTAATCAAGGAGGATCCTTTACACATTCAGGTGGTTCTCCTCACCAATGGCGTGGTATTATTCCAAAAGTGGAAATGCATGAATTCGATGGAAAGGATATGCTCAATTGGATTACCCAAATGGAGAATTTCTTTGATATCCATCAGATCCCATTGGGACAAAAGGTGACCATGGTATCCTTATATCTAGAATCTAACCAATTCGTCTGGTATTGTTGGTTATGTGCTCAAAGGCAGAATAATAGACTAAGTGTCACATGGATAGCTTTAACTGAAGAGATTCAATTACACTATAGTTCTAGTGTGTCAAAGAATTACTTCAACTAATTATCAAAGTTACAACAAACACGTTCAATAAAGGATTATGTTCATCAATTTCAAAATCTTTCCTTGCATGTGGAGGATATTACAGAAGAGTATATGAATGAACTATTTCTTAGGGGTCTTAAGGACCACATTGAGCATGAGGTGCACATGTTTAATCCACTCAAGGTTTCTAATTATATTACCATGACGCGTAGGGCAAAGGAAACATTTCTTTCCAACAGAAGGAATACCTTCACTAACATAAAATTTCGTAGCACCTTGCCACCATTGTACCCTCGACCAGTTCGACTGACACCTCAAAAAATTAAAGAAAAAAGAGAAAAAGGGTTATGTTTTAACTATGACAACAAATATGGACCAGGTTATAAATGTGTTGAGAAGAAATTGTTTTACATTGAAGGGACTAGTGATGAGGAAGAATATGAGGAAACATCAAGTGAGGAAGTGGAAAAATTAGAGAAAGAATATGAAGATCCCCAACCCACTATCTCATACCATGATCTATTAGGTATTAACACTCCACAAACCCTTTAGGTCATGGGTTATCTTAATAAGAAGAAGGTGATAATATTGATTGATTTAGGGAGCACACATAATTTCATCAATCATAAGCCGGCAGAAAGGCTAAATTGTTTCATCTACCCAACACCTAAATTTTAAGTAATGATTGCTGGTGACTAAATAGTCTATTTGTAAAATGGATGGAGCCTTCTCTGAGGACAATAATAATCTGAGCTTGAATTTGACTACATGGAGTGAAATCAGAGAAGAAGATTTAGATCTTCTCCTTCAGGAGGATGTTATTGATGATGTTTCAAAGTTTTTGAACATCAAAAGGCCATGGAATTTTGGTCTCAAGTTTTTGTAGGATTTAATTAAGAAGTTGATGACAAATGAGTAGAAATCATGGATTCTATGAATGACATATCATAAGAGTTTAATATTGTTAATTGTAAGTTCTTCAACAAAATCATTGATTCTTTCTCGGAGGATCGATCAAGACAAATTTCAAGATTTGGTGAAGCGAGATGATGAGGTTACTCAAACTTTCAGTAGTGACTCCATTGATAGGTTGGTTTCATGCTCAAAATTTCATAGGGTGACTAAAGAAAGTGGTGGGTAAACTTAGAATAATTCCAGCCAAGGTCACAAGGGAAATCGAGACAGTGGATGTAGTGAACCACTATGTGTGTGGGCCCAAGGATGGATAAATTTAGGGAATTATCAAGTTTTCATCAAATACAAGAACCGAATGGCTTGCGTGGGAGAAAGAGCAATAGAAACCTGAGAAGGAGAAGGTGTTGTGGGACCAAGACAAAGCTAAGTGGCCATGTGAAGGATGGATCCAAGCTCTGATCGATCCGAGTTGCAGGGTTGACTGAATCAAATCCTTGCAACAAAATTTTCTATTTTTATGGGAGCATGTTCTTTAGAAATTAATGACATTTATATTTTTAGTATTTATTAGTTAAAGGCCCAGTTGTAATGGCTCAGCCTAAGGAACTTATAAATAGTTAAGTGTATGAAGTCTTTAGGATATAGATGGATCATTTGAAAATTTGTTCTTCAAGCTTGAAAGAGTGCTTTTGAATATTTAAAACCTTTCAATTACATTCAGAGTGATATTTTTCCGTGAAGAATATGAGTTATTGTGTTAATGGTTAATTATGTATGCTTTGTGGATGCATAATTCCTTAGTATAAGTGGTTAACTTGCCTTTATTTCATAAATATCTTATTTCATTCTATGTGAAAGCATATAATATAATTTTGAATATCAGTTGTGGAGAGATTATTTTCCTTCTGTTATTAAAGCCATGTTATCATTAACTGTCATAAGTGAAATAGATACTTGACATGTGCATATCCCTTACTCTCATAGTTGTTGATTGTGTTTTCAATAAGATTTGATCTACCTGTTATGTATACTTGGGTCTTATGAGGAAAAGTACTATTTTTGAATATGGTTTGTTATTTACCTTGTCTAAATAGCATTCGGTGAATTGGATTGTAATAGTTGTTTTATTCTTTTTGAGTTACCTCTTTTCCGGTGTAAGGATCATATGATTATCTAGTCTTACTCTTGGTGTATCACCACATATTTATTTATTTTGTTATTTCTACCCCCTAAACCTCGTAAAGTGAGTAGATTAGAATTTTCTAAAGTGTTTTAGTCTTACACATCGATTCCAGTTGAGTGCCCCAAGTTCCAAAGGAATTCGGCCTTCTCCGGAGGTTCATCCCAAGGCAACAAGGTCCCACACCTTCGGGGATGTTCCCATGTTGCATGAGATCTTTCAATAGTTCAACGGTGCACGATCCACGTGACAACAATTTTTGGACATCCCGAGTGGGACAGAGTTGGTACTTCTCTTCACTTTACACAAATCAAAGTACCCGAAGCGATTCTCCATTTCTCTAGATTCCAAAACTCAGTTCGTTAACTTATGTGAATAATTTAGATAAGAGATTCTTAAAACCAAGGAAACTATCAACATATTGAACTTTCCTTCTCCTCCAAAGAGAAGAAGAAGAGGTGTTTCAACATCACCAATTATAGCTTTACCTCATAGAGGTCATTCAACTCCTCCTAATGGAAGGTTTCCTCCACCAAGGAACAATCGACCCTTGGTCACCATGGCAGCCAATGCTTTTCCTCCTTTCAATGCCAACAACCCCTTGCTATTAGCCCAAAGAGATGTTATACCTATAACTTGCTTTGAAAAGTTTTCCATTCTATACTAGAGAAACCAATGTTACTCCTTGGGAGCACATTTTGGATGTGGCTAGTATTTGTGCATAGTGCATAGTATTACAAAGATAATGTGGCGGTTAGACTTCTCACTACTTCATTTAAAGGTAAAGCACTTCAATGGTTCCGAAGCTTAATAATGTTGGTTCCATTACTACTTGGAATGAGTTAGGCATAAATCTCTACAAGCAGTTTGAGGATAAAAGTGATCACCTATCACTTATGGAACAACTCACTACCATAAAATGAGCCCCTCAAGAATATATGAGTGATTTTAATTTTCGGTTCAAAAAACTTGGAACCGAATCCCAACGCTCATAAGGCCATCTCCAAATAATGCATTCTTGTATTATTTATGGGCCTTAAACAATGATATAGTAGTTATGATTCAGTCTATGGGGGAACTACAGTTCTCTGATGTCTACGAGATTGCTATAAGGGCCAAAAATTCTTTAATTCAAGCTGGAAAGATTGTGCCTAGGCCGCCCATGCCTTTATTTGCTGAAATCATAGGTAAACAACCAATCATCGCGCCTATTCCAACACATTCAAGTCAATCAACTATGACTACAACTATTCCTTCTAATGATCTGGTGGAGGTCAAATCATCTTGCAAACCTTTGGGAATGAGCTCGTAGAAATAAAAAGGCAAAAAATTTCCAATATGCCTCCATATCAATCCCAATACTAAATAGGTCACCCCCCTTTTCAAGGAAGAAATCAGTCCCAAAACCAGGCTACAAATCAAGCTGCAAATGTTAAGCCTTTGAATTTTGGAACCCTCTTGCTACGCTAGTTCATCTAGAGCCATAGTACTTGTCCAAAATAATCTTGTCCAAGATTATGAATGGTGCTACCCTTGTTCTCAACCTCACAACCAAAATATTTTCCCAAATGGATTTTTGAGTCAAGCTCTTATGGTCCAAAGTATATCCACTCCACCTCTTTGATCAATAAAAAAATCATCTATAAGAGAACCAAGATCAACCTCTTGATGAAACCACATTACTAAATTGGCAAACAGATGATTTTTGCGGTTTGAATACCAATGCCTCCTCTATAAGTGACACATACACGTTCTAAAAAGAGAGAAATGGAACTCAAACCTTCCAAAGATGATCAAGCATCCACTTCACAAACTCAAGCACAAGAGTGGTCGGTTGATAAATATGCAGAAAGAAATCACCGAAACATTGCTAATCAAGCTTGTGGGGAAAGAAGGTTCTTCGGTATCACAATACCAAATAAGCATTTTCCAAAAGAGGATCCTAATGCCCAAAGAAGTATTAGAAAAGTTGGGAAATTCCATTCAGCATTGTGGAAAAAATGAAGAAGACAAACTTGAGCATCATATGTGGGACACACTCTCAATTCCTTCTCAACAAAATTTGTTGCGGAGGCTTTGAATAATTTTGGTACAATTGATGGATCATCGGGTCATAAAGTAGCAATAACAAACAAGTATGTGTCAACCAGAAGGGAAAATAATCCTAAGGCCAAAAAACCACCACCATTCTATATTTCCTTGATCATTGGTGATCATTTGGTGCATAATTGCATGATCGATTCTAGAGCCAGTAGTTCCATTATGCCTAAGCAGATTGCAGATGTACTAGGCATACAATATGTGCCGGTTGCAAGAGGAGTTGTTTAGCTGGATGACACAACTGTTAAGACTTTTGAGTTATTAAGGACTCCAACTTACCATCCATGCATGTCCCAGCTTGTCATTCACACAGGACATATCCATTATTGATCTTCCTCCTCTCTTCACCATTTTCCTATCACGAGATTTCACTACCAAGATGGGTGGTTACTTGTCATCAGATTGGTCACATATGATTCTTAGAACTTGTTATGGGACAAAAGTGACTATAAGAGCAGAGTCGATTTTCCATAATCATGTGGAGCCATACACTGCTAATCCCATAAATGGGAATTATGCCATTTGTGACCTAAAGAGGAGGATGTTGATCATGAACCAACTACTCTCATAGAAGAGGTTCTAGATACAATGCTTGATGAGGTAAGTACAAGATCATCAATATGATCCCTACGTTGATTTATTGGTAGATGAAGAATCTGGACTACTATTTTTGGAGGAAACTAGATTGGGTACATATTGCATCCATGAAGAAGGTACAATCATACCTCAATTGGTTAAAACATCAAACAATTTTGAGGGACTGTGGCAATTGTTCTTTGATGGTTCGAGAAGTAAAAATGGATCTGTGTGAAGGAGTTATGTTGATTTCTCTAAGAAGGAGATAAATATTTCTCATCTTTTTGGTTGCAATTTAGTTGCACCAATAATGTCACCAAATATGAGGCCCTCATACAAGGGATTCAACTAGCTCAAAAGAGAGGAATCAAGGCTCGATGTCTTTTGGAGATAATGAGTTGGTTTTGCATCAAGTGACGACCACAACACATCAAAAATGATCTCTTAAGATCATATAAGAATCGAGTTTGGGACTTGATAGAAGATTTTAAGCTTTTGGAATTCATGTAGTTCCTAAAAAAGCAAAATCGGATGCTGATAGGCTTGCTACAATTGGCTCATAGTATGACATACCTATAGACATCATGAAAGAAGGGTAGAAAATGGTCAAAATGGTGGTCCATCCCGCATAATTCCAGATAATTTGAGTAGTTGGAAAGTGTTTGATAGTGACAAAAAAATTGTTCTTTTCCTATAAGAAGAGGTGGAATTTGTTGCCAAACACCAAGATAAACTACAAAAATCATATGGTGATCAAATTATATAGTTAAAGGGAAACAAGCTACCAAAAGGCTTAGTTACTCTTGAATCCATCTTCAATTTAGATGACCAGGAAAAATGAAAAAACAAACATGGTGGTCAAGGAAGAGGATTTTGAAGAGGTCGAGGTGGCGAGCTAAAAAAATTTTTTTAAGATTGGGAAAGTATGTATATACCAGAGAGAAGAAAGCTTTCATCAAACTATGTCAAGAATATCATGACATTTTTGCATGGAGCTACAAAGACTGCGTGGTTTTGATCCAGTCTAAACACATACATACCATTGAACTAAATCCAAATTCAAAGCCATTTCATCAAAAACAGAGGCCAATTAATCCCAAAATTGAGCCACTAATGAGAAAGGAGCTAACCAAACTCATCGAGGCTTGTATAATTTTTCCCATCAAGCATTCCTCATGGGTAGCCAATCTAGTTCCTGTAAGGAAGAAGAATGAGAGAGATCCAGTTGTGCATGGATTTTAGGGATTTAAATCATGCCTCATTGAAAGACCATTATCCTCTTCCATCAATGGAGAAAATCCTTCAAATAGGTGGCAGGAGCTCAAATATTTTCCTTTCTCGATGGATATTCGGGTATACAATCATATTCTAGTCCAAGAATCTGACCAATTCAAAATGGATTTCACTACTAAGTGGGGCACATATGCTTACAACAAAATGCCATTTGGATTGTCCAATATCGGGCTACTTTCCAAAGAGCCATGGACATGGCATTTAAAGGACTAATCAATGATATCATCTTGGTTTACCTTGATGATATAACTGTATATTCTAAGCATGCTAAAGATCACATCACACATCTAAGGAAGGTTTTCCAATGATGTAGAGAATTTGGGGTTTCACTTAACCCCAAGAAATGCATTTTTGTAGTAAGAGGGAAATTTTTGGGACACGTTGTTTCAGTGGAAGGAATGTCCATCGATCCAACTAGGATTCATTCGATTATGTCTTTATCTCTCCCAAGTCACAAGAAAGGTCTCTAGAGTTTTCTAGGAACCATAAATTTTGTGTGAAGATTCATCCCCAATTTGCAATGTTTGGCTAAACCACTTGAAAACCATGTTGAAGAAGAATATTCCATTCTCATGGAAAAAAGAAGGGAGGGAGAGCTTTAAAGCTATCAAAATGGCCATTTCTCAAGCTCCCATGTTGGTAAACCCTAGGTTTGATAAATATTTTATTCTTTATGCTTTTGTAGGTCAAGAAAGTATTTCGGGATTCTCACCCAACAAAATGATGATCTGATGGAGCAACCAATTGCCTTCTTCATTCAATCCTTAAAGAATATGAGCTCAAATATTCATTTGTTGAGAAACAAGTCTTTGTAGTTATTCAAGCTCTGAAGAAATTTAAGCACATGTTGTCCAACAAAAAAATTCACCTAATGGTCTCCCATCCTGGCATCAAAGGACTTTTTTTTGAATAAAGAGATGAATGAGAAATGTGTTGGATGGATCACGAAGGTGATGGAGTATGATGTACACATCAAAGTCACTAAACTTGTTAGAGGTAAGGGTTTATGTCAGTAACTTGCTGCAGACATGGAGATCAAAGATGATGAAGATGTTATGCTTTTGAATACTGATGAAGGTGATGATCAAGTTGATTGGTTGACAAAGATGCAAAATTTCCTCCTCTCGGGGCATATCCTTTAAACATGGATAAATTCCAAAGACATACTTTCCATCTCCAAGTCTATTCCATATGTCTTGGTGGATAATATTCTTTTCTAAAAGACTTGAATGGTGTTCTTCTTCACTTTGCATCAAACTAGAACAGGTGAATAAAATATTAGAAGAATTCCACAATGGCCTATCCGAGGGGCATTACTTTGTGAATGACTACTACCAAAATTATGTGAGTTGGTTACTATTGGCCAGATTTTTTCAAAGATGCTCATCTCTTGGGTGAGGAAATGTAAAGAATGTGCCCTTTTCACACAAAATAGAAGTTGACAACTCTTCCCCTACATCCCATTCAGTGGATCAACCTTTCATTCAATGGGGTTAGATTTTATCGGGATGATCAATCCTCCATCTAGTGATGGACATAAATGGGTTCTTACTACAATACAAACTACTTCACTCGATGATGGACAAAGGCAATGACATTGAAAGAAAGTAACGAGAAGGTAGTCCTCAATTTCTTGGAAAATATAATGACAAGGTTCGGTGTCCCATTTATAGTCATTTATGACAATGCAATGGCTTTTCTCGTTTGAAGTTGAGTGAATGGGTGGTTAAGAATGGGTTACCTCAAGAATTCATCCAATTACTATCCATAAGGGAATGGGTTGGCCGAGTCTAGCAATAAGAACCTCATAAGAATTATCAAACACACAATGGAGGCTAACAAAAGGACTGCATACACAGCTTAAGACTACCTTATGGGAAGATCAAATTACACCTAAAAGAGCCATCAGAAATTCACCTTTCATGCTTGTATATGGAAGGGAGGCAAAACTCCCGCTCTCCTTGGAATTACCTTCTTTGGAGTTGGCTCATCAGCTTGAAGTTATGGAAAATGACTCCTTGACGGTGAGGTTTGCTAAACTCATGGAGTTGGAAGAAGTGTGAAAACATGGCCATGAAAACTTTAGGACAACATCAGGCTCAGGTTAAGAAATCCTTTGACAAGAAAGCTTCTAATAGGAATTTTCAAGAGGGAGATTTGGTTCTCAAATGGGATGAAAGACAAGAGCCAAACCAGGTAGGCATGCCAAGTTTGATGCTCTCTGGAGTGGACCATACATCATCACAAGTTGTAAAGAGGTGAATTCATTTCATCTATCTAGACTCAATGGAGAAGAATTTCCCATTCACGTGAATGGGATACATCTCAAAGCTTTCTTTTGAGATTGTTTCACCCTGTACAGTTCTTTTTTCTTTTCCTCCAAGTGCTTTACACATTGTTTTGTTTTCATTTTTTTCCTTTTCTTTTGTTTTTTATGTGTGCTCTGAATGTAGTTTTTCTTCCAAGACTCCTTTTCCCAATGGTTTGTATAAGGCTACTGGCCCAAAATATTAGCAAGAAAGCATTCCCTGGAGGTCACCAAAAATGTTAACTTTAAATCTACCTTGAAAATTTGATGTTAAAGTCGATCAATATTTCACATGGAAGTGTTTAAAAAAATTGTTAAAATTCTCAGAATTCCAAAATATGAAATTTTGGGCTTCAGATTTTGGGGATTTTCCTTTTTAGAGATTAAATGGAAAGAATTGAAATTTTGATTTTGGAGTTCTAAACTCCAAAACCTAAAAGTCTGAAATTTTAGACTTTCAACTTTCAGAATTCAGAAGATCTCTTTGGTAATTTGTGATTTTCTAACTTGGAGTTCCGAAGTCCAAAACTCCAAAGTTCTAAAATTTTGAAACTTTAGACTTTCAGGTTTCAGAATCCATGTTCCCTTTTTGAGAAATCTTCTTCAAAGTTTTGAAAGTTTGAAACTCCAAAGTTCTAAAATTTCAGAACTTTGAAATTTCAGGTTTCAGAAGTTTCCCAACCATTTTTGATATTTCACTTTTGGACTTCCAAAGTCCAAAAGTTTAAAGTTCAAAATTTTGGAACTTTGGACTTTTGGGTTTCAGAGTTTTTCCATTACCTTTTCACGATTTTCATCTCTTAAAGTTTCTGAAGTCCAAAACTCCAAAGTTCCAAAATTTTAGAACTTTAGACTTTTAGAGTTTCAGAATTTCGGGGGTTCTTTGTGCATTTAATTCTCACCAACCTTCCATATGGATCAGATTTTGAGCATTAATTTTGGGTTTTCTATATAAACTCAATTTTACCTATGTCATTTTCACTTGACATTTTTCTCTGATGATCTAATTTTTACTATACTTTTTGTACTTTTACAACGTCATTTTCAAGGTATTTTATTTAGGTTTTTTTTTTTTTTTGGTTTAAGATCTTCTTGGTTTGTTTTTCCTTTTTTTTTTTTTTTCTTCCTTTTTTGTTTTGGAGATGAAACCCTCATTTCCCACCATGTTTTCTTTGAAGGTGTTTTTGACCTCAACAGTTGCAAAATCCAATTTTTTACAGATCCAGCTCAGATTTCATCATAATTTTTGAAGATCCTCTCCTAAGCATTTTACTTTTTTGTTGTGCCTTGGTGAAGTCTACATTTTTGGGGTTTTAAATTTTCTCTTTTTGGAGTTTCAAAACTTTTTTATTTTACAATTTTTGGTTTTCATTTCAGATTTTTAATTATGGAGTTTTGAAATTTTCTTTTTATTTGGAACTTTTCATTTTTCAAAAATTTTCATTTTTGAAACTTTTCCATTTCATTTTTGTTACTTTTTTTCCGTTTCAAAACTTTTTTTCTTTCATTTTTTTTTTTTCTTTTTCGGATTTTCGGGTTTTTTCTTTTTTTCAGATTTTTTTTGAGTTTTAGAAAAAAATTTTTTTGACTTTCGGAGTTTCAAACTTTTCCATTTTTTTTGAAAGGCCTTCGATTCTAAAATAAAAAATTTAATGTCAACTTCTGCAGCCAAAGGAAAAGAAAAGATGAAGTATACATTCCTCGGAGTTTCTCCTCACTCTTGTCTATCCTCAGACTTGGGAATATAGGAGACACTGATCTCGGGCAGATTGATTTTCTAGACTTTTGGGAAAGGGTGAAATCCCCCAACAAGAAATCCTAGATGTAAGCCATATATGATAACAGTGGACTTGTTCTTGTTGTTGGCTTTCCCACATCCATGCATTTCCCTGAATTCATCTTAGCTTGCAACAACTCACTTTGATGAAGAATCCAGTCAGTAAAGGATGTTGATGGCAAGGTGGTAATCTGTTTGGACCCATATTTCTTTGAGGATTTATTCAAACTCCCAGATGTCAAAGACTACACAAAAATTTCACCAGAATTGGTAGTGGAGCATTGGGACAAAGAAGCTGAGTTATGCATAAAAGTCATGTTGAAGAGCTATCTAGCCAAGAGTGTTACCAAACTTCCCAAGACCATGTATCGATCAGACTTCATCCAAGAAGTCAATGACATTATTGTGTTACTAAGTAGAGTTTCGGGCCTTGCCTCTGTAAAGGAATTTCAGGAATGGATGTTCTATATATTTACTATCAAGAAAAACAAGGAATTCATAAGATGGGGAGAGCATATCAATAACTCCATCTACTTTCAGTTAAGCAAGGTTTTGTCATCAAAGAGTTTCTACATGACCTCCTTTTTTGGTCTATGTTGCAGCCACTATGGGAGATTTCACTAGGTTGAACACTAAGGGTATTCAAAGTGCTTCACAAATCTATGATTTTTATCCTCAACTTACACTGGATGAGGGAAGAAGACACTTCCATAGAATTAATGATGCCTTCTTTGTTGTCATTCTCTATCATTTTGATAAAGAGTTATACAATCAAAGGATTTCGATGAATCCTTCAAAATAAGTATGTGAGTGGGGAGCTATTTACCTATAGTTTCCTACATTTACATACATTCATTCCTGGTTTTGTAGGTGCTCCTAGTAAGTTGCCAAGATGCCCCACCGACAAGTGGGTTTTTCTAGAGTTGGTTCGGCAATTGTTGACTATCATAAGATTCAGAATAAATGACACAAGTCAGGAGTTCAATTTCCCATTTCAATTGGTAGATACACTTGTGCAAATATTCATAGGGTGAAAAAACATAGATGCAGAGATGTCATAAGTAACCTTGCGGACTTTCCATCCTCAGACCAGTTTTGATTACTGGGGAAAATTTAACAAAACAGTTTATCCAGTTCCCATGTGTCCTAGTTGGAAGATATTTGGATTCATTGTCAGGATGAATTCATCATCCAAAAAGATATTATGAGAGGCTAACTCTGGATGAGGTTCGAAGTTTGGTATCACAGAGATTCCAAAGGAAATGCAAGATGAGGAGGAAGTTTTGGATGTAACATACAAAAATAATAATGTTGCCAATCAACCATTTCCATGGATTGATTGGTATGTAGAAGAATGTTGCAATACCAAGGAGAGGGTGGGCCCATTTTGTAAAGAACTTATAATTGGTTGGCTACCTTGGGAATTTCACCCAAAGGGTTAGATCAACCTACAAATATAGGATCCCAATCAACCATGAGTCTTCCAACACCTACAAAAGGAAAAGGTCCATCCAAAGGGCCCATATAGTCCCTAAGAAGATTTCATTTGTTGTTGGTAGCTCCTCTCTCTCCAAGGCTCCTCCTTCCAAGGTTGTGTCTCCAATGTAATACCAATGTCAGAAATAGTTGAAGTTACTGATTCTCCAAGTGTCTCACAAGATCTATCATCTCCTCTTCCTCTTCCATTGTCACTTCCTCCATCACTTCCTTCCACTTCTACATCATTTCTTCTTTCCCATCTCCTTCTATGGCCCAGGTGTTCTCATCTCTTCTAGTTCTCTCAGTAGGGAAATGATTGGGTCACCCATCTCTACTTCACTTCCTCTAAACTTTCATTTCCTCCCATCTCATCTTCTAATCCCATTATATCCACCCTTGGGGCTATTCTCACTTCCACCTCATCCATCATTACCACCTCCATTTCATGCCAACTAATGTTACCAAGTGCTCTTGTATTTTCTAGTGCTTCAGTACCAAATCAATTGTTCCATTTCCATCAACATCCACTATACCAGAATGGTTGTTTCACCAGACTCCAAAAAAAAAGAAAGTACCTCTAGTGGATGTTATAGATCTGAGTGTGTTGGAACCCACACCAAAGAGATAGGCCAAGAGGCCAAATATTGTCTCCATCTTATCAGTGAATCAATCTAGAGAGAGGGTCATAGAAGTTGCTACTCCCGTTGAGGGAAAAACCAAGGAAACCATTACAACAACTGACTATCAATTTCTAGATTTTCATTAGGAAAAGCAACACACATGAAGGAGCCAAATAGGATGTACAAATTCTCTTGGGAATTTGTTAGAAAAATATGACAAAGACAAGGCTTCCAAGGATGAGCTCAAAGTAAAATTTGAGAAGCTCACTACATTATTAAGAAAGGTAACACAACCTACTCCATCTACCGAGATTTCAACTACCACTGACTCTGATAGTTTCTTCCACTCTTGATGATATTTCCTATCACGAGATTGAGAAGATAGGTCAAAGGGAAGATCAGTAAATGGATGGATGGAGCGTATACTTCAAGAATCCAATCCTTTAATTAAAGAGGTTGTTGAAATATATAATGATTTGCAGATTGGAAGAGCCACTTATTTGTAAAATGGATGAAGCCTTCTCCGAGACAATAATAATTTGAACTTGAATTTGACTACATGGAGTGAAATCAGAGAAGAAGATCCAGATCTACTTCTTCAAGAGGATGTAATTGATGATGTTTCAAAGTTGTTTGAATATCAAAAGGCCATGGAATTCTGGTCCCAAGTATTGCAGGATTTAATTAAGAAATTGGATGACAAATGCGTGTGAAATCATGGATGCTCTAAATGACATATCAAAAGAATTTGATATTGTTAATTGTAAGTTCTTCAACAAAAACATTGATGCTCTTCCAGAGGATCAGATCAAGAAAATTTCAAAGATTTGGTGAAGTGAGATGATGAGGTTACTCAGACTTTCAATAGTGACTCCATTGATAGGTTGGTTTCATGCCAAAATTTCATAGGGTGACTAAAGAAAGTGGTGGGTAAACTTAGAAGAATTCCAGCCAAGGTCACAAGGGAAATCAAGACAATGGATGTAGTAAACCACTACATGTGTGGGCCAGGATGGATAAATTCAGGGAATTATCAAGTGTTTCATCAATACAAGCACTGAATGGCTGCGTGGGAGAAAGAACAAGAGAAACCTAAGAAGGAGAAGGTGTTGCAGGGGCCAAGCCAAAGCTAAGTGGCCATGGAAGGATGGATCCAAGCTCTGGATCGGTCCAAGTTGTAGGGTTGACTAAGTCAAACCCTTGCAACAAACTTTGCTATTTTTATGGGAGCATGTTCCCTAGAACTTAATGACATTTCTATTTTTAGTAATTTGTTAGTTAAGGCCCAACTGTAATGGCTCAACCTAAGGAACTTATAAATAGTTAAGTGCATGAAGTCTTTTAGGAGATAGAGGGATCATTTGAAAAGTTTCTTCAAGCTTGGAAGAGTGCTTTTGAATATTTAAAACCTTTCAATTACATTCAGAGTGATATTTTTCCATGAAGAATCTGAAGTTATTGTGTTAATGGTTAATCTATCTATGCTTTGTGGATGCACAATTCCTTAGTATAAGTGGTTAACTTGCCTTTATTTCAGAAATATCTTATTTCATTCTATGTGAAAGTGATATAATTGTTTTGAATATCAGTTGTGGAGAGATTATTTTCCTTTTGTTATTAAAGCCATGCTTATCATTAGTTTTCATAAGTGAAATAGATACTTGACATGTGCATATTCCTTACTCTCATAGTTGTTGATTGTGTTTTCAAAAGGATTTGATCTCACTGTTATGTATACTTGGGGTCTTATAAGGAAAAGTATATTATTTTGACTATGGTTTGTTATTTTCCCTGTCTAAATAGCATTCAATGAATTGGATTGTAATAGTTGTTTTATTCTTTCTAAGTTACCTTTTTCGGTTTAAGGATTATCTTTATCTAGTCTTACTCTTGATGTATCACCGCATGTTTATTTATTTTGATCATCATGAAGTGATTATCTAGTCTTAAAATCATTAAAAATATTATAAAAATGTCTACAACACTTGGGAATGTCAATACCCAAAAGGGTATAATAAATTTTCACTCGGAAGAGAAGAATCCTTTATTATGATATGGTCCTACTATTTCTAATAGAGTAGAGAAGAAGAGAGCCAATGAGAAGAAACATATTAAGATTTGAACTACAAAATCCTATCCAAAATAAAGTTAAAAACAATAAATGATCAGATTTGGTGTCTAACAACTCAATATATGCTAAAATGGTAAATATATCCCCTATTACTTTCGAATAGGTGGTACTTTGTTTGCAAATAGGTTTACATGTTTAATTAAAGTGTTAGGATCGAGAGAATGGATTTCATTGAGATCTAAAACTAATTTTCCTTTGCATTTAATACGAATGGAATGGTAGTAGGGATATTTAAATACATTACTACTTACAATATATGGTTCATCCTAGAAAAATTTATATGGTTATACATAGGGATTCAATAACTTTCTCTATGGTTGTGACATTTTTTTATGACTTTCGTCTTTGAAAACCTAAGTACCACACATTAGTGAAACCCTCTATATGATACAAAACAACTTCTAACCCTAACCATGGGTAGGATACCTTACAACAAGGTTAGTATTTATGTTGAATTATAATTTACGCACCGCCTATGTCGAACTAACTAAACCAAAGAGGCATACAACCACATGTAGTTCTCCTCCTAACATGTGATATCTACATGAATGTAACTACCTTGGAAACTTGATCGATTAATAAATGGAAACAATGGTTTAGCACACTTAATATTACCTTGGATTTAAAGGTATCTAGAATGGTAAGCTTGACTCTTGAACCTGGTTAGAAGTTCTTCAAACCTATGTGTGGGTTACTCATAAATTGTGTTATTGATTTGAAGGAATTTAGGAGAGATTAGAGTTATTTTGGAATGTATTTTACGATGATTTCTCTTGAAAGTTCCAAGTGAGGTAAATAAGTGAGTTAGACTTGCTTTTATAGGCAGTTTGTAGGTTTAATTCCACATTAATTCTAACCTATGGGATATGAAAAAACAACGAAAATATATCAAATTGGAAAAGTGACCATTGGGTATCTATAGATTAAATTTTAAACTTAATTATGAATTTTTAGACGCAGTTGGACTTTAATTGACAGACCTAGATAGGAAATCTATGGGATTTTGTAAAGTTCTAAGAATTATCCATGGGAGGAATATAGTATTGTGCAATGATGCAATTAGTTATTTTAACAAATAAGGAATGTGAAAAGAGAATAAATTCATGCAAGAGAGATTCTTGAAAATCCTACTAGTTTGACCCCTTATTTGGTATCTATCTATCTCCAAAATATCCATTTGCCTATTGTCCTCTACTTTATTTTCCACCTAACTCAAAGTCATTATCCTACCTATAACTAGTATACCCATAATCTTGTATACATCCTCAAGTGTAATGTTCCAGGTCCCCTAAGCCTATGGGAACCATAAGGTGTTCCAAGCCCACATCATAATATGTAAAAATATTATACAACAATCTAGTATCTAGTGTAACCAACTGACCCTATAAAATCTTCTAGATCCATGCAAGGTCTAGAAGAAATATCTCCTCAACATTTAATAAGGTTGTGGCTTGGGACAACCGCTTTGAATCCCAAACCCGCACCATCTTATATAGCCACCATGCATCCACAAGAAGATAATCCAACTAGAAACATGTATAAAAACTAACCTTAAAACATAATGTTATGAAAAAAATCCCATTAACATGTGGTAGATGTGTAAGTTTTATTGTATATAGATATGTGGTTGCACAATTGTCATGTCGGTTACACAATCACCAATTTATAAAGGTTGATGGTTTCACCACGAGTTACACCAATCACGCCTTGGAAAAGAGAAAAGCTCAAAAAATATATTAAATCGTCAAAAATAGAAAAATATCATCCTACTCTTCCCATCCTAAAAACATCTTGACACTATTTGTACTACAAGCCATCACCCCCTAACCCCATTTCCTCCAATTTTTTGAAATTAGGTTTTATTCACAAACTTGGAGAAAAATCACATGTATTGGCACACCACCTCTTTTCATTGATACCTCTATTATCCTCTCCTCTTGATATACTTGTAGACTATATCAACTCGCAAATTGGTCTATAATGGATCAGAGCTCAAAAATCACAAGAAGACAAAGTGTAAATGATTTCCCAATTATGAAAAAGTACCTTATATATAACCCTATTATTTTAATATTTAAATTGAATTTTTTTCTTTTTATAGTATATAGAGGACTAAATTTCATATTTTTGTCATGTTTTGGACTAATTACAAGATTTTCAAGTTTACATGTGGCATAAAATTAACATGACAATGTTTTTATTTTGTTGTACATTAAAATACTTTTATTACATATTTCTTATCTTGTAATTCTTCATGATTTCTTTCGTGTACAAAATCCATACTCAATATCAATTTTTGTTCCCCTAATAGGTTGTGTTAGGTAGTATGTATCGAAATATATATATTTTTAAATATAACGTTCTCATATGAATTATAAAATTCAAACACACGTTCAAGATTTAATAATTGTTCTCTCCGCCCAAACAACACAGTTTGATCATACAATTTCTTTTTAAAACGAATGTTCCCTGCTTCACATATTTACAATATGGAACACACATTCAATGCCATTCAATCTTATAACAGATTCTATATGCTGCTGTAAATGACTCGATGAACTGCCGATCTTCCATTTTCATGGCTCGGGTTTCAACGATCCTTCATTTCATGACTCGGCAACAACCGATCCTTCATGTACATGACTCGGCAACAACCGATCCTTCATGTTTGTTTATGCATAGTATATTTTATATACTTGTTCTCATAACCTTCCCCGGTTATCGAAGTGATCCATTTAAGAAGCCTATCTGAATATCTGTTATTGATATTCATCTGACATCCTGCATCTTAAATTAAGTGATAAGGACAACGCAACCAGCAATTGCGATACTTTGGCCAAAGATTTTCACATGCTTTGCATGATCATATTCCTGAATGTGATACACATCTACGGAATACGTCCTTCACTTCACTTCACCTGTTATCTAGAATGGTCTTTCCTGGTTCCTACCAGTCCTCATCGTTTAAGTTCCGTTTTAACTTTCGATTCCAAATAGTAATATGAACGGGTATAGGAAGGCACTCCTGGTAACTAAAGATACGCAGACATACGGTGTCGTTACCCCACGACTCCGTGTGTCTGATTATCTTTAGTATTCCGGAGTCACTCCGTATACCAGATCATACCCTATCTCCACCCCAGCTAAGATCTACACTTTCAGCCTATGTATTCTCAATGTTTTAATTCGGGAGGGCATTGCTATATATCACCGCAACATTGTGTCGTCATGAAGACCCCGTCTTCATGAAGACACCTTGCTGTAGCTGGCGTATGCCAATGTCCTGCATCCTCCCATCGAGAATACACATCCTGCCCAAGTGACTTAGCCACGAGTTAATAGTTAAAGCAATTTTCAAAGCATCCACGCCGATCCCTTGATCCTCGCTTTCCGTTGCAGTTGTATATAACTAAGAGGACTAAACTGTCCATTAGTTTGCCAAGTATCATCTCCTTCGTATCGAAGGGCTACATTTCCTTACTTGGTTTATTTCTTAATCATTGATTAAGCAATCCGCATCGACGGACATAATAAGTTTAACCTATTAAACTTAGCCAAGATGTTTCCAATCGCAACTAATTTCAATATTAACTTATTAGACGTCATTCAAACGAGGTCTAAACTTCGAGAAATGTATTCATTATTCTCCTTAACGTTATATAGTTAAGGTCCATTAGTTATGGATATATGTATCCTATATCCTTTATTCTCAATTTTATCAAACGGGATCATTAATGAGGTTCAAAACGAAGTTCGAATACTCCCAATTTAAATTGATATTCCTTAGCTCCTAAGCTAATCCTAATACCCTCCGATTATAAAATCATATTCTTCTTAATCCTTTTTAATGTCAATTCAAAATTCATCTTTACCCAAGTATGAATTAATTGCATTGTTCAACTTAAAAGTTGTATTTAAGTAAGAATAGATATCAGTTTCAATTCAGCATCCATCCAAGGACTATGAAACAATTCCAAATCAAGAATTAACATCTTATTCCCAATTTATATAACAATATCAAACTGATATAATTATTGAAAATATCACACTTGTAACTGTATTCAATATTTCAAGTCATAATTTGTACATTTGCCAATCCAACTGATTGGGTATAGTTTATACAAAGCATCCATACAACTCATGGACAGAAGAATGTACTTTCTTCTTTCACAATTCCTCAAAGAGGAAATAAAGCAACAGTTACAATTTAATTTACACCTAATCAAGAGGCATCAGAAGACAGCCAAGTCTTCATTCTAATCAAATTCCATCTGCAAAATGAATTGCACGGATCAGTTCAATGAACTGAGCACATTAAGCACTTATCCTTAAAATAAGATGCTTCAACTAATCAAGCTTTTGATAAAAGAACCCCGCTTTTATGAAACACACAAAAAAAACATCAATCTCAAAATAGGCACAAAAGAGAGATCAGCATAACCACTAAACTATCAAAAATATCATCACAACAGCCAAGGGACTCGCTGTCCTGCTTCCACATAATCATTGCAAGTATCAATTTACAAAATTTGTAAAGTTAGGAATTCAAGTAGTTTGCCTATATAAAGATACGCTTATCTTTCCACGCCTTTCATTAATAACAAATGCAAAGGATGAAACTAACTGAATATAAATCCATTACTTTCCTTTCCGTTCATGAAGCATGTTAAATTTAAAGCATTCAAGTACAAACAAGAAAGCGAACAGCAATGCATATAGTAGCTCCCATCTAAGCACTATAAAATTCATCATTCACGAATTCCAGATTTCCAACTAAATGAAAGAAGAAAGATCATTTTTCTAAAACATTCATTCATATCTCTATTTCTTCCACATGACTGTCCTAACAGTGGAATCCAAACGAAATTCAATTCAAGATAACAGTTCAGAGTGAAACTTACAAAATCCACTCGTAATTCACTTTCTGGCAGTGAGAATAGTTTCATCTATAAACAGCTTTAAAATGAAATCAAGAAGAATTCATCATCCATATCCATATTTCTTTTGATTCAGACTCATATAAAGATCCTATGTATTAGCTAAACATAGCAGATCCCTCAACAATATAAGGTTACATACCATATATTTGCCAACAATAAAGAAAATCGTATTTCTTTCACGCAAGCATATATAATCATATGATCTTTTATGCATATCACTTAATCACATATATCTTCTTAATAACAAGTGGTACATTCATTCGTATAATATTTATTCATTATCATTACCCTACAAGAATCCATTCATTCACTATAATTCCAATGTTTCACTTTAGAGTCCAAATAGCAAAAAGAAAGAATTCATTCTCTTTGATTTCATTAAGAAACAATATGTATTCGGCAGAAGTAAAACACTCAAATCATGTTTTTCTTAAAGATGACAACTCAAATTATAAAAATAGCGAGCAATGTCATCCCTTATTGAATAAAGAACTCACATAGCCTATACAATATCAATCCAACATGCTTCAACAATGAATACTCAATTCGAGTTCTATCTCGATCAACCGTTAATTCCAAAACAGCATTTTCCATTTTCTTAAGGAGGGACAAAACTCCAATTATAACATTCATATATCAATACCTCTATAAGGTCAAACCCGTTTAAGGGGTTAATTACCTAAGCATGGTACACAAATAGACTCGAAAAACAAGCTAATTCCCACAATTTCTATTTATTAAGGACAAAAATCCAAGTCGAGTTCACATTCACAAGACAATTCAATGTAAGGTCAAACCTCATCTACAAGACACCATGGAATCAACTTTCCATCACCGAATAAAGAAATATAATCATTCACCGCATAAATACAAATCAATTTGTATTTGCGTATACATCCAAACAGGAGACCGAACAACATCATTAGATCACCATAAGACCAACCCATTCTCACAAAGAAAGAGAGAATAATCCAAAGAACAACCTCGGAAGGAAAAATAGCTGCTTTTTCTCTATTCTCACGGTACCAAAACGTATTCGCTTATTTCTTAAACAAGTAAAGACACAACAATGGAAATATCGCAAATACTTCATTCAAGCGAAACCAGATACTCATAGAAAACCCAAATACCATCTTCATTAAAATCCCAAAACCGGAGAAGGGAAATGATCTATATCCATGAAACTTTCAATAAGAAACAATTTCAAACACTAATGCTTCTTTATTTTTAGTCCGTCAACAAAAGGACGTATAGTTCCAATGCCAAAAACAACTCAAGTAACTCAGACTCATTTACTTTCCATTCCACAAGAATAATCAATTAATATTTTCATATAACACCCATAATCAAAGCACCTTATGGAGGTAATTCCATTCGAGAAGAACAATACGATTAAACACAAGAACAGAGGAACAATTTTCTTAACATTCCCTAAAGAATGACAAAAAGAAAAGATTATACTTAAAGGAACAATTCCACTTTATGGAGCGATTGCACAGCCTTTTCCGGTTTCGAGCAACACGAATAAATCAAGGGAATATCCATCTCAAACCATTTATACAATCCAACTAATATCGTAAATCATTTTCAACATGAATCGAGCAAAGGCAAATCAAGGCCGAGCAACCAAAATCAAATCTTCTTATCATTTTCCAAAGAAAAGAAGCAAGAACCAACAAAATCCATTTCCAAATCAACTCAATAACAATCATGCAATCCCAACCCAAGAGCAGGGTTGTTTTAATGAAACATTTAAATCAAGCAAAGATTTTAAAGAGAAGGGCTTAACGTGCCTGTATTCTCTCTTCCAGAACTCGAAGAAAACGTTGTTTGCCGCGTTTTTCTTCCACAATCGGCAACACAGTATTCCCAGCACTCCCTTCCTTCTTCAGGCTTATCAACAGCCTCAAATCTTCCAGGAAAATGTCAAATGCAAGAGCTGGTTCGACTGAACCAGACCAAAGAAACCAAATGCAGAGCAACTTTTCAAAAGGCTCGAACCAACAAAAATGAAAACCAATTTTTCCTCATGCTGTTTCCAAGGCGAGCTGGTCGCGAGGACCAAAACAATTAATGCATTAAAGGCTTTGCCTTTCTCCTTACTTTCCACGCCACCGCCACTTGGGTTGGCAAGCCTCCAAATTTCAAATTTTCCATGCAAATGAATTTAGCCATAACTTCCAAATGGATACCTCTATTTCCTACCCGTCCCGCCAAAACTGGCGCCGTCCACGAAGGGACAGTTCATTTAATACCAATGAATGCCTCTTTCCCATCCTTATCCCTTTCCTCCCAAGGGTCTACGTACCCCCTTAGTTTAGGATTAGTTTAGGTTACATAATTCATTCGACCTAGGTCTTAGTTAAACCTTAGGTTTTAGAATTTAGATTTATTTTCCTTTTTTTTTTTTTTTTGTAATTTAAAAATCCACTTAGGATAGTAGTGTAGGATGTATGTTAGGCCTTAGGGTTAGTTTAGGTTTAATTCACACTAACCACTAACACTAACAACTTCCTTCCAAATTTCTTACTAACATCCACGTTAACGCAGAGCAGACGTTCGTCCTTCGATTACATGCCAAGGCCACCCGTGTCCAGGCGTTTCGCCCCCACGAGGTCCCGACTTGACAAGACAGGTTCAAGAATCGAACCCCTGTCGTTGGCATTTTCGTGCTAGCTATTCACACCTGTAATCAGGCGCTGCACGCTCATAATAATCCTAGTCCATTTCAAGTGTGAATCAACATAGAAACACAAGAGGACCTCAGCATACTTGAATCAATGGAATTGATTCTGGGTATGCTGTCAATCAGCACAAGAGCAAGCAATTATACGACAATCTGTCGTCACATCAGCAAACACACAAGTACAATATTTGTTGTCCCATGCAATAAATCACAGTATGCAAGAATCCAAATTAGCAACACATTCTCTTAAGATCAAAACATATCTTAACATGTTTGCTTTCATTCCAAGAGCTATAACAGTATGTAAAACATTCACCAAGTTAACATACAAAATCAGAGTGTTACATTCTTCCCTCCTTAAAGAATCATCGTCCCGATGATCAGATTTACAAATCAAGGAGTTCATAGGACAAAGTTCAGTTATTGTCCTTTCATTCATAAGTTCATACCAAAAATAGATTCTCTCTTAAAAACAACGTTTTAAGACAACTGTACAATAGACTAATAATTGTCTAAATTTGGTAAATTTTCAGTTCTCTGAATTTCATATTCAGTTAAACAGATGTGGAAAAGTAGATCTCATTTCTTCGAGATTCTCCCAAGTTGCACTTTCTTCGCTGAACTGGTCCCACTGGACCTTACATTGGTTCACTTCGCGATTTCTCAAGTACAATCAAGGCGAGTTCCCAACACTCGAATGGGCTTAACCACGATTATTCCCGGGTCTTGACTGCGCAAGGAATTCCAATTTAGCACATGTGATAAATCTGTCACGTATTTCTTAAGCAAAGAAATATGAAAAACATCATGCATTTGAGACAAAGCAGGAGGTAATGCTAGACGATAAGCTACAGGGTTGATTATTTCAATAATTTCAAAAGGTCCCACGTAACGTGGTGACAACTTGGCAGCCTTGCCAAAAGTTATGGAGCTCTTTTTCGGCTTCACCCGAAGAAAGACCTTCTCTCCAAGTTTATAATGCCTGTCAACCCGCTTCAAGTCTGCATAGCTCTTCTACCTATTGGCAGCCTCCTTTAGATGTTCCCGAATCATTTTGATTTGCTGTTCCATTTCCATAAGGATTTCTGGCCCAATTACCTCTCTGTCCTCAACGCTGTCCCAGCTGACAGGGGTTCTGCATTTTCTTCCATACAATGCTTCAAAGGGCGCCATTTTTAAAGAGGCATGATAGGTGTTATTGTAAGCAAATTCTACCAGCGGAAGGTATTCCTCCCATTTATACTGCTGGTCCATGCAATACATCCTCAAGCATGTCCTCTAAACTTGATTAACTCTCTCACCGTCCATCCGTTTCGGATGATATGCGAATCAAGTTTAATTTAGTTCCCAAGGCTGCATTAAGCGTTTGCCAAAACCTTGATGTCATCCTCGGATCTCTGTCCGATATGATTAATTCCGGTATTCCATGCAACCTGAAGATTTCATGCACAAATCTTCTTGCTAAAACTGGTGCATCGTCCTTCAAATTACCAGCAATGAAGTGTGCCACTTTGGTCAATTTGTCGACTACAACCAGGATAATGTCATGTTTATTTCTTGACATAGGCAATCCTTGAACGAAATCCATCGTTATCACTTGCCACTTATACTGCGGAATGCTATGGGGATACAATAATCCAGAAGGGTGCATATGTTCCGCTTTAACACGCTGACATTCCAAGCAGTGTGTTACAAACTCTACCACATCCTTTTTCATTCCCTTCCAAAAATATTGCTGCTTAAGATCAGCAAGCATTTTTGTAATGCCAGGGTGCCCAGAAAAAGGTGAATTATGGAATTCAGTTAGCAATTTCCCTCTTAAGTCATTTGCCACAGGTACATATACCCTGTTTTCGAACCTCATAACTCCTTCGTTATCAAAACGAAATCCTTTATACCTGCTGTCCTGCGGGTCTGCAACAAGTGCTGATTTGACTTGCTGAAAATAAGGATCTGATTCCAAGGCATCTTTTACCTCATCCTTAAACTGAGTTCTTAACGTTATAAGAGCAGAGATATGCTTCCTTCGACTCAGAGCATCTGCTACTCTATTTTCCTTGCCCTTAATGTAGCTTATATCAAAATCATACTGAGACAGAAATTCTAACCATCTTCGTTGCCTTGCATTCGATTTGGTGAGTAAAATATACTTCACCCCCGTGATGGTCTGCTTTTTAATTCAAAGGGCTTGCCAAGGAGGTAATGCCTCCATATTTGAAGCGCATGTACTATGGCAGCGAGCTCAAGATCGTGTGGAGCATAGTTCTGTTCATGTAACTTAAGCTTTCTGCTTTCATAAGCGATAACATGGTTATTCTGTAACAGAATACCTCCAAGGCCTTCTCCTGAGGCGTCCGTTACAACCATAAAATCTCCATTTGGATCAGTGCATCAAAATAGGTGCCGTAGTTAATCGCTTCCTTTAACTTTTTAAAGGCAGATTCACATTTGTCTGTCGCATAAATTTCTTTTCTTTCTTCTCGCAACGAAGTGATTGGGGCAGCAATTTTTGAAAAGTCCTTAACGAACTTTCTATAATATCCAAATAAGCCCATGAAGCTCCTCACTTCGTGCACGTTCTTAGGCGCAGGCCACTCAGTTATAGCTGTGATCTTTGAAGGGTCAACAGCTATCCCGTCTTTGCTTATAACGTGTCCCAAATAATGCACCTCTGCATCATAAAAGGAACATTTGGACAAGCTTTGCCATACAACTTCCTCTTTCTTAAGATTTCCAAAGACTATCCTGAGATGTTCTTGGTGCTCTTCGACATTTTTAGAGTATATAAGAATGTCGTCTAAGAATACAAGCACAAACTTGTCTAAGTATTCTTGAAAAATGTTATTCATTAGATTCATGAAGGCGGCAGGTGCATTAGTCAGCCCAAAAGGCAACACCGTGAACTCATAGTGCCCATACCTCGTTCTAAAAGCTGTTTTATGAATATCTTCCTCTTTTATTCTCAGCTGATGGTACCCTGACCGCAGATCTATTTTTGAATAGACTGATGCTCCTCGCATCTGATCAAACAGATCATCGATTCTTGGAAGTGGGTATCGATTTTTAATGGTTGCTTTATTCAGCATTCTGTAATCAATGCACAACCTCAAGGTGCCATCCTTTTTCTTTACAAAAATTACCGGCGCTCCCCAAGGTGAGACGCTCGGTCTGATCAGCCCCTTAGTCAGAAGTTCTTGTAACTGAGCCTTCAGTTCTACCAGCTCAATGGTAGTCATTCTATAAGGTGCCTTAGATATGGGTTCCGTTCCTGGTTTGATCTCATAAAAAGTCAAACTCACGTTTGGGCGGAAGACCCGCAATTCCTCCGAAACACATCACGGAAATCCTCAACAATGGATATCTTTCCATGAAATCATTATCTTCCTCTTCATTTTCTGTCATTTTTACCGCATACAAAGTGCAGCCTCTCTGCTTTTAGCCCTCTTTAGTTGCATAGCCGCCTTTCTAACCGCAACTTCCCTTTACACCTTGAATGATTGCGGCTTTCTTTCGCAGTCATCAAGGCAATCGATTTGTTTTTCATAACAATCAACCTTTGCCTTATGTTCAGCTAACCAATTAACTCCAATAATGATATCATATGATCCTAGAGGAGTGACATACAAGTCAACTTCGGTGGAGAAACCAGGCAGTCAAGAATTGCCCCAAAAAGGCACATTTCGATCAGTATGGATAACATTATTCCCATAATGCACTCGTCCATGTTTTATCCATTCTCGCAGCCTTTCTTTTTAATTTCATAGCAAGTTCAGAGAAATAAAACATTCTGTAGCTCCAGTATCAAAAAGTACAACTACAGGTTTACCGAATAACTTACCAGTAACTTCTATGGGCGTCACTTGCTTTTCAGCTTGTCTGTTAGACACTGCAAAGATGTATCCTATGCCGTCCCGCGATCATCCTTCTTCGAGGACAAAGATTCGCATAGTGGTCCTTTCCACACGCTTGAAGCATCCTCCAGCTGGCCCTTTTCTAGGTTCAAATTTATTACCAGCCTTAAAGTTATCGTTCTGGCTTCCATAGGACTTCTGTCCAATGCCATTAACTTTTGGAAAGCTGTTCCGCACACTATTTACAGGTCTGTTCATCACAGGTTTCTTGTTGTTATCAACAACAATTTTATTTTTCACACCAAACCTTTTCCAAGGTCCCCTTTTTGGTGCAAGAGACGAAGAAGGATTGGGAATCTTCTTCCTTATCTCTTCCCTGTGAGCAGATATTGCTCTCAATTTCTGTTCCTGTCTGATTGCCTTTTCGACAACTCCATCCATGGTGGTTGGGCCGTGGACATCCACTTCGCCACCAATGATGGGATTCAGTCCCATTATGAATTTCCGTATTCTGAACTTCTCGTCAGCTTGGTACTGCGGCACATACTTAAGGAGTTTAGTAAACCCTTCCCAAAGATTCTCGTCACCGACACCTTCCTCGCGACTTAAAAATTCAGTCATTTTCCTATCAAAATAGAGTTGAGGCAGCCATCTTTGCCTAAAATAACCCTTAAATTGATCCCAAGTTATGTCTGATTCGACAATATTCAGCTCAACCTTACGGTTGTCCCACCAGGATGATGCTTCATGAGAAAGCTGATATGCTCCCCATATCGCTTTAGTCTCTTCAGAGAAGTTTCTTATTGCAAAGTATTTCTCCATTTCACTGAGCTAGTTTTCAGCTCCGTCCCCAAGAGTTGTTCCATCAAACTTTGGAGGACTTATTCTCTTTATATCATTTGTAAGTTCAGCTGCTAATCTTGCCCTTTTATTTTCAGGGGGATTAGGAGCAATTACATTATTATCATCAACACCCGGATTCCCTCCGTTGATGTTGTCCACAGGAGGTAGCTGATCATTTATTTCAGCTTCATTCCCCTCCTCTTCATTGCCCATTGACTGCTGTTCCAGTACAGTCAAACGATCCCTCGTATCAAGTAGGGCAGCAAGGATTTCATCCAGCTTTTGGGCAGTTGCTGCTTCTCCACCCTGCAACGGGTTATTCGCAGCATTCCCTCTTGTCCTGACCATTTTCTGTTCAATAAGAAAATGTAAACTTTATTAATAACGTGGACTCATTAGGTCCAAGAGCTGCAACCTTCAGCTCTGATACCAAGATGTAACATCCCCATTTTAAAACACCAGAACAAGGGAAATTTTTTTTTTTTTTTTTTTTAAATATAACGTTCTCTGTTATGAATTATAAAATTCAAACACACGTTCAAGATTTAATAATTGTTCTCTGCCCAAACCACACAGTTTGGATCATACAATTTCTTTTTAAAACGAATGTTCCCTTCTTCACATATTTACAATATGGAACACACATTCAATGCCATTCAATCTCATAACAGATTCTATATGCTTCTGTAAATGACTCGATGAACTGCCGATCTTCCATTTTCATGGCTCGGGTTTCAACGATCCTTCATTTCATGACTCGGCAACAACCGATCCTTCATGTACATGACTCGGCAACAACCGATCCTTCATGTTTGTTTATGCATAGTATATTTTATATACTTGTTCTCATAACCTTCCCCGGTTATCGAAGTGATCCATTTAAGAAGCCTATCTGAATATCTGTTACTGATATTCATCTGACATCCTGCATCTTAAATTAAGTGATAAGGACAACGCAACCAGCAATTGCGATACTTTGGCCAAAGATTTTCACATGCTTTGCATGATCATATTCCTGAATGTGATACACATCTACGGAATACGTCCTTCACTTCACTTCACCTGTTATCTAGAATGGTCTTTCCTGGTTCCTACCACTCCTCATCGTTTAAGTCCGTTTTAACTTTCGATTCCAAATAGTAATATGAACGGGTATAGGAAGGCACTCCTGGTAACTAAAGATACGCAGACATACGGTGTCGTTACCCCACGACTCCGTGTGTCTGATTATCTTTAGTATTCCGGAGTCACTCCGTATACCAGATCATACCCTATCTCCACCCCAGCTAAGATCTACACTTTCAGCCTATGTATTCTCAATGTTTTAATTCGGGAGGGCATTGCTATATGTCAGCTGCAACATTGTGTCGTCATGAAGACCCCGTCTTCATGAAGACACCTTGCTGTAGCTGGCGTATGCCAATGTCCTGCAAATCCTCCCATCGAGAATACACATCCTGCCCAAGTGACTTAGCCACGAGTTAATAGTTAAAGCAATTTTCAGCATCCACGCTGATCCCTTGATCCTCGTTTCCGTTGCAGTTGTATATAACTAAGAGGGACTAAACTGTCCATTAGTTTGCCAAGTATCATCTCCTTCGTATCGAAGGGCTACATTTCCTTACTTGGTTTATTTCTTAATCATTGGATTAAGCAGTCCGTACCGACGGACATAATAAGTTTAACCTATTAAACTTAGCCAAGATGTTTCCAACTGCAACTAATTTCAGAATATTAACTTATTAGACGTCATTCAAACGAGGTCTAAACTTCGAGAAATGTATTCATTATTCTCCTTAACGTTATATAGTTAAGGTCCATTAGTTATGGATATATGTATCTATATCCTTTATTCTCAATTTTATCAAACGGGATCATTAATGAGGTTCGAAACGAAGTTCGAATACTCCCAATTTAAATTGATATTCCTTAGCTCCTAAGCTAATCCTGAATACCCTCCGATTATAAAATCATATTCTTCTTAATCCTTTTTAATGTCAATTCAAAATTCATCTTTACCCAAGTATGAATTAATTGCATTGTTCAACTTAAAAGTTGTATTTAAGTAAGAATAGATATCGCTTCAATTCAACATCCATCCAAGGACTATGAAACAATTCCAAATCAAGAATTAACATCTTATTCCCAATTTATATAACAATATCAAACGATATAATTATTGAAAATATCACACTTGTAATCGTATTCAATATTTCAAGTCATAATTTGTACATTTGCCAATCCAACCGATTGGGTATAGTTTATACAAAGCATCCATACAACTCATGGGCGAGAAGAATATATTTTCTTCTTTCACAATTCCTCAAAGAGGAATAAAAGCAACAGTTACAATTTAATTTACATTCTATCAAGAGGCATCAGAAGACAGCCAAGTCTTCATTCTAATCAAATTCCATCTGCAAAATGAATTGCACGGATCGGTTCGATTGAATCGAGCACATTAAGCACTTATCCTTAAAATAAGATGCTTCAACAAATCAAGTTTCAATAAAAGAACCCTGATTTTATGAAACAACAGCAAAACATCAATCTCGAAAGAGCACAAAAGAGAGATCAGCATAACCACTAAACTATCAAAATATCATCACAACCAGCCAAGGGACTGCTGTCCCGTTTTCACATAATCATTGCAAGTATCAATTTACAATATTTGTAAAGTTAGGAATACAAGTAGCTTGCTGCCTTATAGCATACAGTTATCCTTTCCACGCCTTTCATTAATAACAAATGCAAAGGATGAAACTAACTGAATATAAATCCATTACTTTCCTTTCCGTTCATGAAGCATGTTAAATTTAAAGCATTCAAGTACAAACAAGAAAGCGAACAACAATGCATATAGTAGCTCCCATCTAAGCACTATAATTTTCTTCATTCACGAATTCCAGATTTCTAACTAAATGAAAGAAGAAAGATCATTTTTCTAAAACATTAATTCATATCTCTATTTCTTTCCACATGACTGTCCTAACAGTGGAATCCAAACGAAAGACAAATCAAAATAACAGTTCAGAGTGAAACTTACAAAATCCACTCGGAATTCACTTTCTGGCAGCAAGAATAATTTCATTTATTTCCAGTTCATATGAATGCCAAGCAGGTTAGTAAGACATTATATTCATCGTTGAAGCAATCATATAAAGCATACTATGTATTTGCTAAACTAGCCGAGATTCCCTACTTCTTACATACCATATAGCTAATAAAACAACAATTATGCAACCACGCATAGCATATATTTCAATCATATGATCTTTTATACCTCTAATATAGTTCTTAATAACAAGTGGTACATTGCTTGTTACCTACAAAGCAAGATCAAGTCATATGCACTATAATTCCAATGTCACTTTCGAGTCCCAAATAGCAAAAAGAGAAGAATTCATTCTCTACGATTTCATTAAGAACAATCATTGTATTCAGAATGAAGTAAAAACATTCAAATCATGTTTTTCTAATCAAGACAACTCAATTATAAAGATAGCAGAACAGTCGTCCTTAATGAATAGCAACTCACATAGCCTGTACAGAACCAATCCAATCATGCCTCAACAATGAATAACCAATTCGAGTTCTATCTCGATCAACCGTTAATTCCAAAACAACATTTTCCATTTTCTTAAGGAGGTACAGAACTCAAAATATAACATTCATATATCAATACCTCTATAAGGTCAAACCCGTTTAAGGGGTTAATTACCTAAGCATGGTACTGACAAATCAAATAGACTCGAAAAACAAGCTAATTCCCACAATTTCTATTTATTAAGGACAAAATCCAAGTCGAGTTCACATTCACAAGACAATTGCATGTAAGGTCAAACCTCATCTACAAGACACCATGGAATCAACTTTCCATCACCGAATAAAGAAATATAATCATTCAACGCACCGAATACAAATCAATTTGTATTTGGGTATACATCCAACAGGAGAGACCAACAACATCATTAGATCACCATAAGACCAACCCATTCTCACAAAGAAAGAGAAAACATAATCCAAAGAACAACCTCGGAAGGAAAAATAGCTGCTTTTTCTCTATTCTCACGGTACCACCAAACGTATTCGCTTATTTCTTAAACAAGTAAAGACACAACAATGGAAATATCGTAAATACTTCATTCAAGCGAAACCAGATACTCATAGAAAACCCAAATACCATCTTCATTAAAATCCCAAAACCGGAGAAGGGAAATGATCTATATCCTTGAAACTTTCAATAAGAAACAATTTCAAACACTAATGCTTCTTTATTTTTAGTCCGTCAACAAAAGGACGTATAGTTCCAATGCCAAAAAAGCTCAAGTAACCAGTACTGCTTTTTTTTCCATTCCACAAGAATGATCAATTAATATTTTCATATAACACCCATAACAGCACCTTATGGAGGTAATTCCATTCGAGAAGAACAATACGATTTAAACACAAAGAATCAGAGGAACAATTTTCTTAACATTCCCTAAAGAATACAAAGCAAGAAAAAGATTATACTTAAAGGAACAATTCCACTTTAAGGAGCGATTGCACATCCTTTTCCGGTTTTTGAGCAACACGAACAAAGAGGAATATCCATCTCAAACCATTTATACAATCAACAACTAATAATACTCGTAAATCATTTTCAACATGAATCGAGCAAAGGCAAATCAAGGCCGAGAGCAACCAAAATCAAATCTTCTTATCATTTTCCAAAGAAAAGAAGCAAGAACCAACAAAATCCATTTCCAAATCAACTCAATAACAATCATGCAATCCCAACCCAAGAGCAGGGTTGTTTTAATGAAACATTTAAATCAAGCAAAGATTTTAAAGAGAAGGGCTTAACGTGCTCGTATTCTCTCTCCAGCTCAAGAAAACGTTGTTTGCCGCGTTTTTCTTCTTCACAACGGCAACACAATATTCCCAACACTTCTTCCTTCTTCAAAGCTTATCAACACCTCAAATCTTCCAAGAAAATGTCAAATGCAAGAGAGCTGGTTCGACCAACTGCACTAAAGAAACCAAATGCGAGCAACTTTTCAAAAAGGCTCGAACCAACAAAAATGAAAACCAATTTTCCTCATGTCTTTGTTTCCAAGGCAAGCTGGTCGTCGAGGACCAAAAACCATTAATGCAATAAAGGCTCGCCTTTTCCTTATTTTCCACGCCACCGCCACTTGGGTTGGCAGTTCCAAATTTCAAATTTTCCATGCAAATGAATTTAGCCAAACTCCAAATAGATACCTCTATTTCCTACCCGCCCGCCAAAATCGGGCGCCGCCACCCACGAAGGGACAGTTCATTTAATACCAATGAATGCCTCTTTCCCATCCTTATCCCTTTCTTCCCAAGGGTCTCATGTACTTTAGTTTAGGATTAGTTTAGGTTACATAATTCATTCGACCTAGGTCTTAGTTAAACCTTAGGTTTTAGAATTTAGATTTATTTTCCTTTTTTTTTTTTTTGTAATTTAAAAATCCACTTAGGATAGTAGTGTAGGATGTATGTTAGGTCTTAGGGTTAGTTTAGGTTTAATTCACACTAACCACTAACACTAACAACTTCCTTCCAACCCCTTACTAACATCCACGTTAACGCAGAGCAGGACGTTCCGTCCTTCAGATTACATGCCAAGGCCACCCGTGTCCAGGCGTTTCTCGCCCCACGAGGTCCCGAATTGACAAAGACAGGTTCAAGAATCGAACCCCTGTCGTTGGCATTTTCGTGCTAGCTATTCACACCTGTAATCAGGCGCTGCACGCTTATAATAATCCTAGTCCAGTTCAAGTGTGAATTAACATAGAAAACACAAGAGGACCTCAGTATACTTGAATCAATGGAATTGATTCAGGTATGCTGTCAATCAGCACAAGAGCAAGCAATTATACGACAATCATCAGTCATCACATCAAAAACACACAAGTACAATATTTGTTGTCCCATGCAATAAATCACAAAGATGCAAGAATCCAAATTAGCAACACATTCTCTTAAGATCAAAACATATCTTAACATGTTTGCTTTCATTCCAAGAGCTATAACAAGATGTAAAACATTCACCAAGTTAACATACAAAATCGAGTGTTTACATTCTTCCTCCTTAAAGAATCATCGTCCCGATGATCAGATTTACAAATCAAGGAGTTCATAGGACAAAATTCAGTTATTGTCCTTTCATTCATAAGTTCATACCAAAAACAGATTCTCTCTTAAAAACAACGTTTTAAGACAACTGTACAATAGACTAATAATTGTCTAAATTTGGTAAAATTTTCAGTTCTCTGAATTTCATATTCAGTTAAACAGATGTGGAAAAGTAGATCTCATTTCTTCGAGATTCTCCCAAGTTGCACTTTCTTGCTGAATCGGTCCCACTTTGGACCTTACATTGGTTCACTTCGCGATTTCTCAAGTACAACTGGCGAGTTCCCAACACTCGAATGGGCTTAACCACGATTATTCCTGGGTCTTGGACCTGCAAGGAATTCCAATTTAGCACATGTGATAAATCTGTCACGTATTTCTTAAGCAAAGAAATATGAAAAACATCATGCATTTGAGACAAAGCAGGAGGTAATGCTAGACGATAAGCTACAGGGTTGATTATTTCAATAATTTCAAAAGGTCCCACGTAACGTGGTGACAACTTGGCAGCCTTGCCAAAAGTTATGGAGCTCTTTTTCGGCTTCACCCGAAGAAAGACCTTCTCTCCAAGTTTATAATGCCTGTCAACCCGCTTCAAGTCTGCATAGCTCTTCTGCCTATTGGCAGCCTCCTTTAGATGTTCCCGAATCATTTTGATTTGCTGTTCCATTTCCATAAGGATTTCTGGCCCAATTACCTCTCTGTCCTCAACGCTGTCCCAGCTGACAGGGGTTCTGCATTTTCTTCCATACAATGCTTCAAAGGGCGCCATTTTTAAAGAGGCATGATAGGTGTTATTGTAAGCAAATTCTACCAGCGGAAGGTATTCCTCCCATTTATACTGTTGGTCCATGCAATACATCCTCAGCATGTCCTCTAAAACTTGATTAACTCTCTCAGTCTGTCCATCCGTTTCTGGATGATATGCAGAACTGAAGTTTAATTTAGTTCCCAAGGCTGCATTAAGCGTTTGCCAAAACCTTGATGTCATCCTCGGATCTCTGTCCGATATGATTAATTCCGGTATTCCATGCAACTTGAAGATTTCATGCACGAATCTTCTTGCTAAAACTGGTGCATCGTCCTTCAAATTACCAGCAATGAAGTGTGCCACTTTGGTCAATTTGTCGACTACAACCAGGATAATGTCATGTTTATTTCTTGACATAGGCAATCCTTGAACGAAATCCATCGTTATCACTTGCCACTTATACTGCGGAATGCTGTGGGGATACAATAATCCAGAAGGGTGCATATGTTCCGCTTTAACACGCTGACATTCCAAGCAGTGTGTTACAAACTCTACCACATCCTTTTTCATTCCCTTCCAAAATATTGCTTTGCTTAAGATCAGCAAGCATTTTTGTAATGCCAGGGTGCCCAGAAAAAGGTGAATTATGGAATTCAGTTAGCAATTTCCCTCTTAAGTCATTTGCCACAGGTACATATACCCTGTTTTCGAACCTCAGAACTCCTTCGTTATCAAAACGAAATCCTTTATACCTGCTGTCCTGCGGGTCTGCAACAAGTGCTGATTTGACTTGCTGGAAATAAGGATCCGATTCCAAGGCATCTTTTACCTCATCCTTAAATTGAGTTCTTAACGTTATAAGAGCAGAGATATGCTTCCTTCGACTCAGAGCATCTGCTACTCTATTTTCCTTGCCCTTAATGTAGCTTATATCAAAATCATACTGAGACAGAAATTCTAACCATCTTCGTTGCCTTGCATTCAGATTTGGCTGAGTAAAAATATACTTCAGCCCCAGATGGTCTGTTTTTAATTCAAAGGGCTTGCCAAGGAGGTAATGCCTCCATATTTGAAGCGCATGTACTATGGCAGCGAGCTCAAGATCGTGTGGAGCATAGTTCTGTTCATGTAACTTAAGCTTTCTGCTTTCATAAGCGATAACATGGTTATTCTGTAATAGAATACCTCCAAGGCCTTCTCCTGAGGCGTCCGTTACAACCATAAAATCTCCATTTGGATCAGGTACAGTCAAAATAGGTGCTGTAGTTAACTGCTCCTTTAACTTTTTAAAGGCAGATTCACATTTGTCTTTCCAGACAAATTTCTTTTCTTTCTTTTGCAACGAAGTGATTGGGGCAGCAATTTTTGAAAAGTCCTTAACGAACTTTCTATAATATCCAGCCAAGCCCATGAAGCTCCTCACTTCGTGCACGTTCTTAGCGCAGGCCACTCAGTTATAGCTGTGATCTTTGAAGGGTCAACAGCTATCCCGTCTTTGCTTATAACGTGTCCCAAATAATGCACCTCTGCATCATAAAAGGAACATTTGGACAGTTTGCCATACAACTTCCTCTTTCTTAAGATTTCCAGCACTATCCTGAGATGTTCTTGGTGCTCTTCGACATTTTTAGAGTATATAAGAATGTCGTCTAAGAATACAAGCACAAACTTGTCTAAGTATTCTTGAAAAATGTTATTCATTAGATTCATGAAGGCGGCAGGTGCATTAGTCAGCCCAAAAGGCAACACCGTGAACTCATAATGCCCATACCTCGTTCTAAAAGCTGTTTTATGAATATCTTCCTCTTTTATTCTCAGCTGATGGTACCCTGACCGCAGATCTATTTTTGAATAGACTGATGCTCCTCGCATCTGATCAAACAGATCATCGATCCTTGGAAGTGGGTATCGATTTTTAATGGTTGCTTTATTCAGCATTCTGTAATCAATGCACAACCTCAAGGTGCCATCCTTTTTCTTTACGAAAATTACCGGCGCTCCCCAAGGTGAGACGCTCGGTCTGATCAGCCCCTTAGTCAGGAGTTCTTGTAACTGAGCCTTCAGCTCTACCAACTCAATGGTAGTCATTCTATAAGGTGCCTTAGATATGGGTTCCGTTCCTGGTTTGATCTCTATAGCGAAGTCAAACTCACGTTTGGGCGGAAGACCCGGCAATTCCTCCGGAAACACATCACGGAAATCCCTCAACAATGGATATCTTTCCATGAAATCATTATCTTCCTCTTCATTTTCTGTCATTTTTACCGCATACAAAGTGCAGCCTCTGTTTTTAGCCCTCTTTAGTTGCATAGCCGTCAGTTTCCTAACTGCAACTTCCCGTTTTACACCTTGAATGATTGCTGCTTTCTGCAGGTCATCAAGGCAACTGATTTGTTTTTCATAACAGTCAACCTTTGCCTTATGTTCAGCCAACCAGTTAACTCCAATAATGATATCATATGATCCTAGAGGAGTGACATACAAGTCAACTTCGGTGGAGAAACCAGGCAGGTCAAGAATTGCCCCAAAAAGGCACATTTCAACTGTATGGACAACATTATTCCCATAATGCACTGTCCATGTTTTATCCATTCTCGCAGCCTTTCTTTTTAATTTCATAGCAAGTTCAGTAGAAATAAAACATTCTGTAGCTCCAGTATCAAAAAGTACAACTACAGGTTTACCAAATAGCTTACCAGTAACTTCTATGGGCGTCACTTGCTTTTCAGCTTGTCGGTTAGACACTGCAGCATGTATCCTATGCTGCTGTCCGCGATCATCCTTCTTCAGAGGACAGTGATTCGCATAGTGGTCCTTTCCACAGTTGAAGCATCCTCCAGCTGGCCCTTTTCTAGGTTCAAATTTATTACCAGCCTTAAAGTTATCGTTCTGGCTTCCATAGGACTTCTGTCCAATGCCATTAACTTTTGGAAAGCTATTCCGCACACTATTTACAGGTCTGTTCATCACAGGTTTCTTGTTGTTATCTACAACAATTTTATTTTTCACACCAAACCTTTTCCAAGGTCCCCTTTTTGGTGCAAGAGACGAAGAAGGATTGGGAATCTTCTTCCTTATCTCTTCCCTGTGAGCAGATATTGCTCTCAATTTCTGTTCCTGTCTGATTGCCTTTTCGACAACTCCATCCATGGTGGTTGGGCCGTGGACATCCACTTCGCCACCAATGATGGGATTCAGTCCCATTATGAATTTCCGTATTCTGAACTTCTCGTCAGCTTGGTACTGCGGCACATACTTAAGGAGTTTAGTAAACCCTTCCCAGTATTCTGTCACCGACAGCCTTCCTTGCGACCAGTTCTGAAATTCAGTCATTTTCCTATCAAAATAGAGTTGAGGCAGCCATCTTTGCCTAAAATATCCCTTAAATTGATCCCAAGTTATGTCTGATTCGACAATATTCAGCTCAACCTTACGGTTGTCCCACCAGGATGATGCTTCATGAGAAAGCTGATATGCTCCCCATATCGCTTTAGTCTCTTCGGAGAAGTTTCTTATTGCAAAGTATTTCTCCATTTCACTGAGCCAGTTCTCAGCTCCGTCCCCAAGAGTTGTTCCATCAAACTTTGGAGGACTTATTCTCTTTATATCATTTGTAAGTTCAGCTGCTAATCTTGCCCTTTTATTTTCAGGGGGATTAGGAGCAATTACATTATTATCATCAACACCCGATTCCCTCCGTTGATGTTGTCCACAGGAGGCAGCTGATCATTTATTTCAGCTTCATTCCCCTCCTCTTCATTGCCCATTGACTGCTGTTCCAGTACAGTCAAACGATCCCTCGTATCAAGTAGGGCAGCAAGGATTTCATCCAGCTTTTGGGCAGTTGCTGCTTCTCCACCCTGCAACGGGTTATTCGCAGCATTCCCTCTTGTCCTGACCATTTTCTGTTCAATAAGAAAATGTAAACTTTATTAATAACGTGGACTCATTAGGTCCAAGAGCTGCAACCTTCAGCTCTGATACCAAGATGTAACATCCCCATTTTAAAACACCAGAACAAGGGAAATATTTTTTTTTTTTTTTTAAATATATAACGTTCTCTGTTATGAATTATAAAATTCAAACACACGTTCAAGATTTAATAATTGTTCTCTGCCCAAACAACACAGTTTGGATCATACAATTTCTTTTTAAAACGAATGTTCCCTGTTCACATATTTACAATATGGAACACACATTCAATGCCATTCAATCTTATAACAGATTCTATATGTTGCTGTAAATGACTCGATGAACTGCCGATCTTCCATTTTCATGGCTCGGAGTTTCAACGATCCTTCATTTCATGACTCGGCAACAACCGATCCTTCATGTACATGACTCGGCAACAACCGATCCTTCATGTTTGTTTATGCATAGTATATTTTATATACTTGTTCTCATAACCTTCCCCGGTTATCGAAGTGATCCATTTAAGAAGCCTATCTGAATATCTGTTACTGATATTCATCTGACATCCTGCATCTTAAATTAAGTGATAAGGACAACGCAACCAGCAATTGCGATACTTTGGCCAAAGATTTTCACATGCTTTGCATGATCATATTCTGAATGTGATACACATCTACGGAATACGTCCTTCACTTCACTTCACCATTATCTAGAATGGTCTTTCTGGTTCCTACCAGGTCCTCATCGTTTAAGTTCCGTTTTAACTTTCGATTCCAACTAGTAATATGAACGGGTTAGGAAGGCACTCCGGTAACTAAAGATACGCGAGACATACGGTGTCGTTACCCCACGACTCCGTGTGTCTGATTATCTTTAGTATTCCGGAGTCACTCCGTATACCAAATCATACCCTATCTCCACCCCAGCTAAGATCTACACATTCAGCCTATGTATTCTAAATGTTTTAATTCGGGAGGGCATTGCTATATGTCGGGCCGAACATTGTGTCGTCATGAAGACCCCGTCTTCATGAAGACACCTTGCTGTAGCTGGCGTATGCCAATGTCCTGCAGAATCCTCCCAACGAGAATACACATCCTGCCCAAGTGACTTAGCCACGAGTTAATAGTTTAAGCAATTTTCAGCGTCCACGCTGATCCCTTGATCCTCGTTTCCGTTGCAATTGTATATAACTAAGAGGGACTAAACTGTCCATTAGTTTGCCAAGTATCATCTCCTTCGTATCGAAGGGCTACATTTCCTTACTTGGTTTATTTCTTAATCATTGATTAAGCAGTCCGTACCGACGGACATAATAAGTTTAACCTATTAAACTTAGCCAAGATGTTTCCAACTGCAACTAATTTCAGAATATTAACTTATTAGACGTCATTCAAACGAGGTCTAAACTTCGAGAAATGTATTCATTATTCTCCTTAACGTTATATAGTTAAGGTCATTAGTTATGGATATATGTATCCTATATCCTTTATTCGAATTTTATCAAACGGGATCATTAATGAGGTTCGAAAACGAAGTTCGAATACTCCCAATTTAAATTGATATTCCTTAGCTCCTAAGCTAATCCTGAATACCCTCGATTATAAAATCATATTCTTCTTAATCCTTTTTAATGTCAATTCAAAATTCATCTTTACCCAAGTATGAATTAATTGCATTGTTCAACTTAAAGGTTGTATTTAAGTAAGAATAGATATCAGTTTCAATTCAACATCCATCCAAGGACTATGAAACAATTCCAAATCAAGAATTAACATCTTATTCCCAATTTATATAACAATATCAAACTGATATAATTATTGAAAATATCACACTTGTAACTGTATTCAATATTTCAAGTCATAATTTGTACATTTGCCAATCCAGCTGATTGGGTATAGTTTATACAAAGCATCCATACAACTCATGGACAGAAGAATATATTTTCTTCGTTCACAATTCCTCAAAGAGGAATAAAAGCAACAGTTACAATTTAATTTACATTTAATCAAGAGGCATCAGAAGACAGCCAAGTCTTCATTCTAATCAAATTCCATCTGCAAAATGAATTGCACGGATCAGTTCAATGAACTGAGCACATTAAGCACTTATCCTTAAAATAAGATGCTTGACTAATCAAGCTTTCAATAAAAGAACCCTACTTTTATGAAACAACAACAAAACATCAATCTCAAAAAGCACAAAAGAGAGATCAGCATAACCACTAAACTATCAAAATATCATCACAACCAGCCAAGGAACTGCTGTCCCGTTTCCACATAATCATTGCAAGTATCAATTTACAAAATTTGTAAAGTTAGGAATTCAAGTAGCTTGCTGCCTATATAGCATACAGTTATCTTTTCCACGCCTTTCATTAATAACAAATGCAAAGGATGAAACTAACTGAATATAAATCCATTACTTTCCTTTCCGTTCATGAAGCATGTTAAATTTAAAGCATTCAAGTACAACAAGAAAGCGAACAGCAATGCATATAGTAGCTCCCATCTAAGCACTATAAAATTCTTCATTCACGAATTCCAGATTTCTAACTAAATGAAAGAAGAAAGATCATTTTTCTAAAACATTAATTCATATCTCTATTTCTTCCACATGACTTGTCCTAACAAAGGGAATCCAAACGAAATTCAATTCAAGATAACATTCGAGTGAAACTTACAAAATCCACTCGGAATTCACTTTCCGGCAAGAGAATAATTTCATTTATTCAAGTTTATATGAATACCAAGAAGAATTAGTAAGACATTATATTCATCGTTGGGCAAAGCCATATCAATATGCATACTTATGTATTTCCTATCAACTATAAGATTCCCTACTTATTACACCATATAGCTAAGCCAATCGTACAATTATGCAACCACGCAAAACGTATATATTTCAATCATATGATCTTTTATACCTAATGATCTAATATAGTTCTTAATAACAAGTGGTACATTCTTTGTTACCTACAAAGCAAGATCCATTCATATGCACTATAATTCCAATGTCACTTTCGAGTCCCAAATAGCAAAAAAGAAGAATTCATTCTCTATTTATTTCATTAAGAAACAATCATTGTATTCAAATGAAGTAAAACACTCAAATCATGTTTTTCTTAAGCATGACAACTCAAATTATAAAAATAGCAGAACAGTTGTCCTTATTGAATAAGCAACTCACATAGCCATGGTATACTGATATCAATCCAACATGCTTCAACAATGAATACTCAATTCGAGTTCTATCTCGATCAACCGTTAATTCCAAAACAGCATTTTCCATTTTCTTAAGGAGGTCAGACGAACTCCAATTATAACATTCATATATCAATACCTCTATAAGGTCAAACCCGTTTAAGGGGTTAATTACCTAAGCATGGTACAGGTCAAATAGACTCGAAAAAAAAACAAGCTAATTCCCACACTTTCTATTTATTAAGGAGAAAAATCCAAGTCGAGTTCACATTCACAAGACAATTCAAACAGAAGGTCAAACCTCATCTACAAGTCGCCATGGAATCAACTTTCCATCACCGAATAAAGAAATATAATCATTCACCGCATACGAATACAAATCAATTTGTATTTGGTATACACGATCCATCATAAGGGACCGAACCAACAAATCATTTCATCATTAGATCACCATAAACCAACCCATTCTCACAAAGAAAGAAAAACATAATCCAAAGAACAACCCTCGGAAGGAAAAATAGCTACTTTTTCTCTATTCTCACGGGTACCAAAACGTATTCGCTTATTTCTTAAACAAGTAAAGACACAACAATGATGAAATATCGTAAATACTTCATTCAAGCGAAACCAGATACTCATAGAAAACCCAAATACCATCTTCATTAAAATCCCAAAGTGGAGAAGGAAATGATCTATATCCTTGAAACTTTCAATAAGAAACAATTTCAAACACTAATGCTTCTTTATTTTTAGTCCACAACAAAAGGACGTATAGTTCCAATGCCAAAACATACTCAAGTAAATTTTTCCCTCACAAACGCTTTACTTTCCATTCCACAAGAATAATCAATTAATATTTTCATATACACCCATAAACTCAGCACCTTATGGAGGTAATTCCATTTCCAGAAGAACAATACAAGGTTAAACACATTTCATAGAAATAACAATTTTCTTAACATTCCCTAAAGAATGACAACAACAAAGAAGAAAAGATTATACTTAAAGGAACAATTCCACTTTATGGAGCGATTGCACTGGCCTTTTCCATTTTCGAGCAACACGAATAGAAAGGAATATCCATCTCAAACCATTTATACAATCAATAACTAATATCAAATCATTTTCAACATGAATCGAGCAAAGGCAAATCAAGGCCGAGCAACCAGAATCAAATCTTCTTATCATTTTCCAAAGAAAAGAAGCAAGAACCAACAAAATCCATTTCCAAATCAACTCAACAACAATCATGCAATCCCAACCCAAGAGCAGGGTTGTTTTAATGAAACATTTAAATCAAGCAAAGATTTTAAAGAGAAGGGCTTAACGTGCCTGTATTCTCTCTTCCAAAATTCGAAGAAAACGTTGTTTGCCGCGTTTTTCTTCCACAACGGCAACACAATATTCCCAGCACTTCCTTCCTTCTTCTGGCTTATCAACAGCCTCAAAACTTCCAAGAAAATGCCAAATGCAAGAGCTGGTTCGACCGAACCAGACCAAAGAAACCAAATGCAGAGCAACTTTTCAAAAGGCTCGAACCAACAAAAATGAAAACCAATTTTTCCTCATGCTGTTTCCAAGGCAAGCTGGTCGCGAGGACCAAAACCATTAATGCATAAAGGCTCGCCTTTCCTTATTTTCCACGCCACCTCCACTTGGGTTGGCGAGTTCTCCAAATTTCAAATTTTCCATGCAAATGAATTTAGCCAAAACTTCCAAATGATACCTCTATTTCCTACCCGCCCGCCAAAATCGGCGCCGTCCACGAAGGGACAGCTTCATTTAATACCAATGAATGCCTCTTTCCCATCCTTATCCCTTTTCTCCCAAGGGTCTCATGTACCCCTTAGTTTGGGATTAGTTTAGGTTACATAATTCATTCGACCTAGGTCTTAGTTAAACCTTAGGTTTTAGAATTTAGATTTATTTTCCTTTTTTTTTTTTTTTTTGTAATTTAAAAATCCACTTAGGATAGTAGTGTAGGATGTATGTTAGGTCTTAGGGTTAGTTTAGGTTTAATTCACACTAACCACTAACACTAACAACTTCCTTCCAGCCCCTTACTAACATCCACGTTAACGCAGAGCAGGACGTTCCGTCCTTCCGATTACATGCCAAGGCCACCCGTGTCCAGGCGTTTCTCGCCCCACGAGGTCCCGAATTCGACAGTACAGGGTTCAAGAATCGAACCCCTGTCGTTGGCATTTTCGTGCTAGCTATTCACACCTGTAATCAGACGCTGCACGCTCATAATAATCCTAGTCCAGTTCAAGTGTGAATTAACATAGAAAACACAAGAGGACCTCAGCATACTTGAATCAATGGAATTGATTCAGGGTATGCTGTCAATCAGCACAAGAGCAAGCAATTATACGACAATCTGTCGTCACATCAGCAAACACACAAGTACAATATTTGTTGTCCCATGCAATAAATCACAGTATGCAAGAATCCAAATTAGCAACACATTCTCTTAAGATCAAAACATATCTTAACATGTTTGCTTTCATTCCAAGAGCTATAACAGTATGTAAAACATTCACCAAGTTAACATACAAAATCAGAGTGTTACATTCTTCCCTCCTTAAAGAATCATCGTCCCGATGATCAGATTAACAAATCAAGGAGTTCCTAGGACAAAGTTCAGTTATTGTCCTTTCATTCATAAGTTCATACCAAAAACAGATTCTCTCTTAAAAACAACGTTTTAAGACAACTGTACAATAGACTAATAATTGTCTAAATTTGGTAAATTTTCAGTTCTCTGAATTTCATATTCAATTAAACAGATGTGGAAAAGTAGATCTCATTTCTTCGAGATTCTCCCAAGTTGCACTTTCTTCGCTGAACTGGTCCCACTGGACCTTACATTGGTTCACTTCGCGATTTCTCAAGTACAACTGGCGAGTTCCCAACACTCGAATGGGCTTAACCACGATTATTCCTGGGTCTTGGACCTGCAAGGAATTCCAATTTAGCACATGTGATAAATCTGTCACGTATTTCTTAAGCAAAGAAATATGAAAAACATCATGCATTTGAGACAAAGCAGGAGGTAATGCTAGACGATAAGCTACAGGGTTGATTATTTCAATAATTTCAAAAGGTCCCACGTAACGTGGTGACAACTTGGCAGCCTTGCCAAAAGTTATGGAGCTCTTTTTCGGCTTCACCCGAAGAAAGACCTTCTCTCCAAGTTTATAATGCCTGTCAACCCGCTTCAAGTCTGCATAGCTCTTACGCCTTTGGCAGCCTCCTTTAGATGTTCCCGAATCATTTTGATTTGCTGTTCCATTTCCATAAGGATTTCTGGCCCAATTACCTCTCTGTCCTCAACGCTGTCCCAGCTGACAGGGGTTCTGCATTTTCTTCCATACAATGCTTCAAAGGGCGCCATTTTTAAAGAGGCATGATAGGTGTTATTGTAAGCAAATTCTACCAGCGGAAGGTATTCCTCCCATTTATACTGCTGGTCCATGCAATACATCCTCAGCATGTCCTCTAAAACTTGATTAACTCTCTCAGTCTGTCCATCCGTTTCTGGATGATATGCAGAACTGAAGTTTAATTTAGTTCCCAAGGCTGCATTAAGCGTTTGCCAAAACCTTGATGTCATCCTCGGATCTCTGTCCGATATGATTAATTCCGGTATTCCATGCAACCTGAAGATTTCATGCACAAATCTTCTTGCTAAAACTGGTGCATCGTCCTTCAAATTACCAGCAATGAAGTGTGCCACTTTGGTCAATTTGTCGACTACAACCAGGATAATGTCATGTTTATTTCTTGACATAGGCAATCCTTGAACGAAATCCATCGTTATCACTTGCCACTTATACTGCGGAATGCTGTGGGGATACAATAATCCAGAAGGGTGCATATGTTCCGCTTTAACACGCTGACATTCCAAGCAGTGTGTTACAAACTCTACCACATCCTTTTTCATTCCCTTCCAAAAATATTGCTGCTTAAGATCAGCAAGCATTTTTGTGATGCCAGGGTGTCCAGAAAAAGGTGAATTATGGAATTCAGTGAGCAATTTCCCTCTTAAGTCATTTGCCACAGGTACATATACCCTGTTTTCGAACCTCAGAACTCCTTCGTTATCAAAACGAAATCCCTTATACCTGCTGTCCTGCGGGTCTGCAGCAAGTGCTGATTTGACTTGCTGAAAATAGGGATCTGATTCCAAGGCATCTTTTACCTCATCCTTAAACTGAGTTCTTAACGTTATAAGAGCAGAGATATGCTTCCTTCGACTCAGAGCATCTGCTACTCTATTTTCCTTGCCCTTAATGTAGCTTATATCAAAATCATACTGAGACAGAAATTCTAACCATCTTCGTTGCCTTGCATTCAGATTTGGCTGAGTAAAAATATACTTCAGCCCCAGATGGTCTGTTTTTAATTCAAAGGGCTTGCCAAGAAGGTAATGCCTCCATATTTGAAGCGCATGTACTATGGCAGCGAGCTCAAGATCGTGTGGAGCATAGTTCTGTTCATGTAACTTAAGCTTTCTGCTTTCATAAGCGATAACATGGTTATTCTGTAACAAAATACCTCCAAGGCCTTCTCCTGAGGCGTCCGTTACAACCATAAAATCTCCATTTGGATCAGGTACAGTCAAAATAGGTGCTGTAGTTAACTGCTCCTTTAACTTTTTAAAGGCAGATTCACATTTGTCTGTCCAGACAAATTTCTTTTCTTTCTTTTGCAACGAAGTGATTGGGGCAGCAATTTTTGAAAAGTCCTTAACGAACTTTCTATAATATCCAGCCAAGCCCATGAAGCTCCTCACTTCGTGCACGTTCTTAGGCGCAGGCCACTCAGTTATAGCTGTGATCTTTGAAGGGTCAACAGCTATCCCGTCTTTGCTTATAACGTGTCCCAAATAATGCACCTCTGCATCATAAAAGGAACATTTGGACAGTTTGCCATACAACTTCCTCTTTCTTAAGATTTCCAGCACTATCCTGAGATGTTCTTGGTGCTCTTCGACATTTTTAGAGTATATAAGAATGTCGTCTAAGAATACAAGCACAAACTTGTCTAAGTATTCTTGAAAAATGTTATTCATTAGATTCATGAAGGCGGCAGGTGCATTAGTCAGCCCAAAAGGCAACACCGTGAACTCATAATGCCCATACCTCGTTCTAAAAGCTGTTTTATGAATATCTTCCTCTTTTATTCTCAGCTGATGGTACCCTGACCGCAGATCTATTTTTGAATAGACTGATGCTCCTCGCATCTGATCAAACAGATCATCGATTCTTGGAAGTGGGTATCGATTTTTAATGGTTGCTTTATTCAGCATTCTGTAATCAATGCACAGCCTCAAGGTGCCATCCTTTTTCTTTACGAAAATTACCGGCGCTCCCCAAGGTGAGACGCTCGGTCTGATCAGCCCCTTAGTCAGAAGTTCTTGTAACTGAGCCTTCAGTTCTACCAGCTCAATGGTAGTCATTCTATAAGGTGCCTTAGATATGGGTTCCGTTCCTGGTTTGATCTCTATAGCGAAGTCAAACTCACGTTTGGGCGGAAGACCCGGCAATTCCTCCGGAAACACATCACGGAAATCCCTCAACAATGGATATCTTTCCATGAAATCATTATCTTCCTCTTCATTTTCTGTCATTTTTACCGCATACAAAGTGCAGCCTCTGTTTTTAGCCCTCTTTAGTTGCATAGCCGTCAGTTTCCTAACTGCAACTTCCCGTTTTACACCTTGAATGATTACTGCTTTCTGCAGGTCATCAAGGCAACTGATTTGTTTTTCATAACAGTCAACCTTTGCCTTATGTTCAGCCAACCAGTTAACTCCAATAATGATATCATATGATCCTAGAGGAGTGACATACAAGTCAACTTCGGTGGAGAAACCAGGCAGGTCAAGAATTGCCCCAAAAAGGCACATTTCAACTGTATGGACAGCATTATTCCCATAATGCACTGTCCATGTTTTATCCATTCTCGCAGCCTTTCTTTTTAATTTCATAGCAAGTTCAGCAGAAATAAAACATTCTGTAGCTCCAGTATCAAAAAGTACAACTACAGGTTTACCGAATAACTTACCCGTAACTTCTATGGGCGTCACTTGCTTTTCAGCTTGTCTGTTAGACACTGCAGCATGTATCCTATGCTGCTGTCCGCGATCATCCTTCTTCAGAGGACAGTGATTCGCATAGTGGTCCTTTCCACAGTTGAAGCATCCTCCAGCTGGCCCTTTTCTAGGTTCAAATTTATTACCAGCCTTAAAGTTATCGTTCTGGCTTCCATAGGACTTCTGTCCAATGCCATTAACTTTTGGAAGCTGTTCCGCACGCTATTTACAGGTCTGTTCATCACAGGTTTCTTGTTGTTATCAACAACAATTTTATTTTTCACACCAAACCTTTTCCAAGGTCCCCTTTTTGGTGCAAGAGACGAAGAAGGATTGGGAATCTTCTTCCTTATCTCTTCCCTGTGAGCAGATATTGCTCTCAATTTTGTTCTGTCGATTGCCTTTTCGACAACTCCATCCATGGTGGTTGGGCCGTGGACATCCACTTCGCCACCAATGATGGGATTCAGATCCCATTATGAATTTCCGTATTCTCGAACTTCTCGTCGGCTTATCTGCGGCACATACTTAAGGAGTTTAGTAAACCCTTCCCGATTCTCGTCACCGACGACCTTCCTTCTCGACCGACTCTGAAATTCAGGTCATTTTCCTATCAAAATAGAGTTGAGGCAGCCATCTTTGCCTAAAATAACCCTTAAATTGATCCCAAGTTATGTCCGATTCGACAATATTCAGCTCAACCTTACGGTTGTCCCACCAGATGATGCTTCATGAGAAAGCCGATATGCTCCCCATATCGCTTTAGTCTCTTCGGAGAAGTTTCTTATTGCAAAGTATTTCTCCATTTCACTTGAGCCGCTCTCACTCCGTCCCCAAGAGTTGTTCCATCAAACTTTGGAGGACTTATTCTCTTTATATCATTTGTAAGTTCACCGCTAATCTTGCCCTTTTATTTTCGGGGATTAGGAGCAATTACATTATTATCATCAACACCCGATTCCCTCCGTTGATGTTGTCCACGGAGGTAGCTGATCATTTATTTCAGCTTCATTCCCCTCCTCTTCATTGCCCCATTGATCGCTGTTCCAAGATACGGTCAAACGATCCTCGTATCAAGTAGGGCAGCAAGGATTTCATCCACTTTTGGGCGATTCTTTGCTTCTCCACCTACGCAACGGGTTATTCGCAGCATTCCCTCTTGTCCTGACCATTTTCTGTTCAATAAGAAAATGTAAACTTTATTAATAACGTGGACTCATTAGGTCCAAGAGCTGCAACCTTCAGCTCTGATACCAAGATGTAACATCCCCATTTTAAAACACCAGAACAAGGGAAATTTTTTTTTTTTTTTTTTTAATATAACGTTCTCTGTTATGAATTATAAAATTCAAACACACGTTCAAGATTTAATAATTGTTCTCTGCCCAAACAACACAGTTTGGATCATACAATTTCTTTTTAAAACGAATGTTCCCTGTTCACATATTTACAATATGGAACACACATTCAATGCCATTCAATCTTATAACAGATTCTATATGCTGCTGTAAATGACTCGATGAACTGCCGATCTTCCATTTTCATGGCTCGGAGTTTCAACGATCCTTCATTTCATGACTCGGAAACAACCGATCCTTCATGTACATGACTCGGCAACAACCGATCCTTCATGTTTGTTTATGCATAGTATATTTTATATACTTGTTCTCATAACCTTCCCCGGTTATCGAAGTGATCCATTTAAGAAGCCTATCTGAATATCTGTTACTGATATTCATCTGACATCCTGCATCTTAAATTAAGTGATAAGGACAACGCAACCAGCAATTGCGATACTTTGGCCAAAGATTTTCACATGCTTTGCATGATCATATTCCTGAATGTGATACACATCTACGGAATACGTCCTTCACTTCACTTCACCGTTATCTAGAATGGTCTTTCCCGTTCCTACCACTCCTCATCGTTTAAGTTCCGTTTTAACTTTCGATTCCAACTAGTAATATGAATGCGGGTATAGGAAGGCACTCCCAGTAACTAAAGATACGCAGACATACGGTGTCGTTACCCCACGACGCTCCGTGTGTCTCGATTATCTTTAGTATTCCTGAGTCACTCCGTATACCGATCATACCCTATCTCCACCCCACTAAGATCTACACATTCAAATTATGTGTATTCTAAATGTTTTAATTCGGGAGGGCATTTGCATATGTCATGTCACCGCAACATTGTGTCGTCATGAAGACCCCGTCTTCATGAAGACACCTTGCTGTAGCTGGCGTATGCCAATGTCCTGCAGAATCCTCCCATCGAGAATACACATCCTGCCCAAGTGACTTAGCCACGAGTTAATAGTTTAAGCAATTTTCAGCATCCACGCTGATCCCTTGATCCTCGTTTCCGTTGCAGTTGTATATAACTAAGAGGGACTAAACTGTCCATTAGTTTGCCAAGTATCATCTCCTTCGTATCGAAGGGCTACATTTCCTTACTTGGTTTATTTCTTAATCATTGGATTAAGCAGTCCGTACCGACGGACATAATAAGTTTAACCTATTAAACTTAGCCAAGATGTTTCCAACTGCAACTAATTTCAGAATATTAACTTATTAGACGTCATTCAAACGAGGTCTAAACTTCGAGAAATGTATTCATTATTCTCCTTAACGTTATATAGTTAAGGTCCATTAGTTATGGATATATGTATCCTATAGCCTTTATTCTGAATTTTATCAAACGGGATCATTAATGAGGTTCGAAAACGAAGTTCGAATACTCCCAATTTAAATTGATATTCCTTAGCTCCTAAGCTAATCCTGAATACCCTCTGATTATAAAATCATATTCTTCTTAATCCTTTTTAATGTCAATTCAAAATTCATCTTTACCCAAGTATGAATTAATTGCATTGTTCAACTTAAAAGTTGTATTTAAGTAAGAATAGATATCAGTTTCAATTCAGCATCCATCCAAGGACTATGAAACAATTCCAAATCAAGAATTAACATCTTATTCCCAATTTATATAACAATATCAAACTGATATAATTATTGAAAATATCACACTTGTAACTGTATTCAATATTTCAAGTCATAATTTGTACATTTGCCAATCCAACTGATTGGGTATAGTTTATACAAAGCATCCATACAACTCATGGACAGAAGAATATATTTTCTTCTTTCACAATTCCTCAAAGAGGAATAAAAGCAACAGTTACAATTTAATTTACACCTAATCAAGAGGCATCAGAAGACAGCCAAGTCTTCATTCTAATCAAATTCCATCTGCAAAATGAATTGCACGGGTCAGTTCAATGAACTGAGCACATTAAGCACTTATCCTTAAAATAAGATGCTTCAACTAACTGTTTCAATAAAAGAACCCTGCTTTTATGAAACAACAACAAAACATCAATCTCGAAAAGCACAAAAGAGAGATCAGCATAACCACTAAACTATCAAAATATCATCACAACCAGCCAAGGGACTGCTGTCCCGTTTCCACATAATCATTGCAAGTATCAATTTACAAAATTTGTAAAGTTAGGAATTCAAGTAGCTTGCTGCCTATACAGCATACAGTTATCTTTTCCACGCCTTTCATTAATAACAAATGCAAAGGATGAAACTAACTGAATATAAATCCATTACTTTCCTTTCCGTTCATGAAGCATGTTAAATTTAAAGCATTCAAGTACAAACAAGAAAGCGAACAGCAATGCATATAGTAGCTCCCATCTAAGCACTATAAAATTCATCATTCACGAATTCCAGAATTCCAACTAAATGAAAGAGAAAGATCATTTTTCTAAAACATTAATTCATATCTCTATTTCTTCCACATGACTGTCCTAACAAAGGGAATCCAAACGAAATTCAATTCAAGATAACAGCTTCGAGTGAAACTTACAAAATCCACTCGTAATTCACTTTCCTGGCAAAGAAATAATTTCATTTATATTTCAGCTTTATATGAATATCAAACAAGAATTAGTCAGACATTATATTTCTTTTGATCGTTCATATAAAGATCCGAAAGCATTAGCCATACAACATTCATGTATATCCGAGATCAACTATATAAGGTTATTACCATATATATTTGCCATAATAAAGAAAATCGTATTTCTTTAGCATACTAACAAACAATTTTGCAACCACGCAATCATTAATCATATAATCTTTCTAATTCTTAGAACGCATATAGTTCTTAATAACAAGTTATTCATTATCATTACCTACACAAGCAAGATCCATTATTCACATGCACTATAATTCCAATGTCACTTTCGAGTCCCAAATAAAAAAAGAATTCATTCTCTATGATTTCATTAAGAAACAATCATTGTATTCAAATGAAAGTAAAACACTCAAATCATGTTTTTCTTAGCATGACAACTCAAATTATAAAAATAGCGAGAAATAGTCATCCTTATTGAATAAAAACTCACATAGCCTATGTCAATATCAATCCAACATGCTTCAACAATGAATACTCAATTCGAGTTCTATCTCGATCAACCGTTAATTCCAAAACAACATTTTCCATTTTCTTAAGGAGGGACGAACTCCAATTATAACATTCATATATCAATACCTCTATAAGGTCAAACCCGTTTAAGGGGTTAATTACCTAAGCATGGTACAACAAATAGACTCGAAAAAACAAGCTAATTCCCACAATTTCTATTTATTAAGGACAAAAATCCAAGTCGAGTTCACATTCACAAGACAATTCAACATGAAGGTCAAACCTCATCTACAAGACACCATGGAATCAACTTTTCCATCACCGAATAAAGAAATATAATCATTCACCGCACCGAATACAAATCAATTTGTATTTGTGTACACATCCAAAGGAGGAGACCAAACAAAGATCATTAGATCACCATAAGACCAACCCATTCTCACAAAGAAAGAGAAAACATAATCCAAAGAACAACCTCGTAAGGAAAAAAGCTGCTTTTTTTCTCTATTCTCACGGGTACCAAAACGTATTCGCTTATTTCTTAAACAAGTAAAGACACAACAATGGAAATATCGTAAATACTTCATTCAAGCGAAACCAGATACTCATAAAACCCAAATACCATCTTCATTAAAATCCCAAAATGGAGAAGGAAATGATCTATATCCTTGAAAAAATTTCAATAAGAAACAATTTCAAACACTAATGCTTCTTTATTTTTAGTCCGTCAACAAAAGGACGTATAGTTCCAATGCCAAAAACAACTCAAAGTAACTCGTATGCTTTTACTTTCCATTCCACAAGAATAATCAATTAATATTTTCATATAACACCCATAACAAAGACCTTATGGAGGTAATTCCATTCGAGAAGAACAATACAATTAAACACAAACTCAACAGAGGAATTTTCTTTAACATTCCCAAAAATGACAAGATTCAAGAAAATTTCATTATACATAAAGGAAATTTCACTTTAAGGAGCGATTAAGCAACGACAAAAGATTTTTAAAGTTTTCGATTACAACACGAACAGCGATAAATGGAATATCCATCTCAAACCATTTATACAGTCAACAACTAATACTGTAAATCATTTTCAACATGACTCGAGCAAAGGCAAATCAAGGCCGAGCAACCAAAAGCAAATCTTTTTATCATTTTCCAAAGAAAAGGAGCAAGAACCAACAAAATCCATTTCCAAATCAACTCAACAACAATCATGCAATCCCAACCCAAGAGCAGGGTTGTTTTAATGAAACATTTAATCAAAGCAAAGATTTTAAAGAGAAGGGCTTAACGTGCCTGTATTCTCTCTTCCAGAACTCGAGAAAACGCGTTGTTTTGCGCGTTTTCTTCCACAATCGGCAACACAAATATTCCCAACTCCTTCCTTCTTCTTCGGCTTATCAACAAATTTCAAATCTTCCACAAAATGTCAAATGCAAGAGCTGGTTCGACTGAACCAGACCAAAGAAACCAAATGCAGAGCAACTTTTCAAAAGGCTCGAACCAACAAAAATGAAAACCAATTTTTTCCTCATGCTGTTTCCAAGGCGAGCTGGTCGCGAGGACCAAAAACCATTAATGCATTAAAGGCTCGCCTTTTCCTTACTTTCCACGCCACCGCCACTTGGGTTGTGCGAGTTTCCAAATTTCAAATTTTCCATGCAAATGAATTTAGCCAAACTTCCAAATGGATACCTCTATTTCCTACCTGCCCCGCCAAAACTGGCGCCGTCCACGAAGGGACAGTTCATTTAATACCAATGAATGCCTCCTTCCCATCCTTATCCCTTTTCTTCCCAAGGGTCTGCGTACCCCTTAGTTTAGGATTAGTTTAGGTTACATAATTCATTCGACCTAGGTCTTAGTTAAACCTTAGGTTTTAGAATTTAGATTTATTTTCCTTTCTTTTTTTTTTTTTTTGTAATTTAAAAATCCACTTAGGATAGTAGTGTAGGATGTATGTTAGGTCTTAGGGTTAGTTTAGGTTTAATTCACACTAACCACTAACACTAACAACTTCCTTCCAGCCCCTTACTAACATCCACGTTAGCAGCAGCAGGGACGTTCCGTCCTTCAGATTACATGCCAAGGCCACCCGTGTCCAGGCGTTTCTCGCCCCACGAGGTCCCGAATTCGACAGTACAGGGTTCAAGAATCGAACCCCTGTCGTTGGCATTTTCGTGCTAGCTATTCACACCTGTAATCAGGCGCTGCACGCTCATAATAATCCTAGTCCAGTTCAAGTGTGAATTAACATAGAAAACACAAGAGGACCTCAGCATACTTGAATCAATGGAATTGATTCAGGGTATGCTGTCAATCAGCACAAGAGCAAGCAATTATATGACAATGCAGCCGTCACATCATCAAGAAACACACAAGTACAATATTTTTTTGTCCCATGCAATAAATCACAAGATGCAAGAATCCAAATTAGCAACACATTCTCTTAAGATCAAAACATATCTTAACATGTTTGCTTTCATTCCAAGAGCTATAACAATATGTAAAACATTCACCAACAAAACTACCAAAAGGTTTCATAACCACCCCGATGCTTCTACTAGCCTCTATGAATCCTTTGAAATCCCCCATATAAGTCTCATAATGGTACTTATGGTCTCGCTTATCAACCTTGGTGGTTACACAACCACCACATTTGTATGAACATTTAATTTTAGACCCAATAACGTGTTTTCTAACTCATTTTGTATGAAAGATATTTTGATTTACATGTAAATAAACACATATGACCTCCAAATAACTCAATATGAAATCCACTTCATTCTAATGAATTCAATCATCACCATATATCAATTTTTGAACTACCACTTGAATTTAATCAAGTCTCGCATGAGAAATTTCATCTCTTTTGGAAAAAAACATGCAATCATTAAATGGGTTGGAAGATTTGAATTTGGATTGGTTTTTTTTAGAATTAGAAGATTTTCCATGTTTATATCACATAATCATTTAGGAGCTAAATTTTGGGGAGAGATCAAAGGGGCATCAACCATCCTTGGTGTTAATTGCCATTAAAAGTGAACCAAAATTCAACTCTACATACTTTCTTCATCTCACATTATTAAAATAGATATGAAGGAGCTCAATACAATAATATCATCCCATTTAAATTCAAGCCAAACTCTTCTACACATTTATTTTTTCGATTCTGACCATTCTACCTACATTTTCTTTGTTGTAGAGATTTACTTGATCAATTAAGCACACAAAATCGAGAGAAACAAGTGATAGTAATCACATATCATATCCAATCATCATTTTCTAGTGACAACTTAGATGTTTCTCTTTTATTTATTGTGGTTTATTAAATTTCATATATCATTTGTTGATTCATTCTTGAAATCCCAAAACAAAAGCAAAAAAATAGAGTTTGTGAAGATTTAGTTATTTAGAACATTATTTTCTCTTAATCTCCTTTCACATATGTAAGTAGACATTAATTATTATTTTTAAATTAAAATTATGAATTAAAACCATTAAATATATGTTTCATTCCATTTACAAATCATTGAAGCTCATTTAGAATGTAGATTGCTTGTAATTGTAATAATTTTCCTTACACAGGGATAATTTTTTAACTTGCATTCATACACACAAAACAAGTACTTATTTTCAGAAAAAAATTATTTAGATTAGGGAAATTGAAAATAAGTTTAAAAATATTCATTTAGCTAGTTTTGCATCTCTTTTTGGGGGTTATATCTTGAATGTGTAAATATTAAAATTAATTCATAATTACATTTCCAAAAATGCATTAGTTTCTAGATTCATATTTATATTTATGATTTTTTAAAAATAAAGCTTATTCTATATTATTAAATCATCTTGGAACTCATTGAAAAAAACACAAGAAACAACTTCTTTTCCTCCTTCACGCAAGCCATCTTCTTTAAAAACCACAAGACAAACATTTGCGATAAATTTCACCTCTTTTGCATAGTAACCAACAAGCCACACAATTACATAACTTAAAAACCCAAATATAGAAAACTCCCATTCAAACTCCAACCAAATACACATTTCCCTATTTAGCTACCCATAATTGTAGGATTTCCCCTCACACTCGTGATAGCCAAGTATTCCTTGGTAAAATAGGACAAATCTCATGCATTTCCACTCCCTTTAAAGTGGATATTGATTAAAAATATGAGGATAAGTCTTGTTTAACTTCTCTTTCAAGCCTCATCATCGAACAATTTTTTTAGATGCACAAACCTTTCCCAAAAGAGCACAAATCAATGAAAAATTCCCATACTTTTCTTCCAATAATCCAAATTTAGGATTTGATTCATTTCTTTTCATCCTCGGTGTAGCTTCATCCCATTTTCATTCCCTCATATGTATGGCCATTCTCATGAAGTACAAACTATATAGGAGTGAGTAGCTTCTATACTTAATCCAACCTAATTTTGATCCATTTCTAGACACTAATACTCGACTAATAACTATGGTATTTGTTTCTCATCGAGACCCATTATTATAGGACTTGCATTCTTAGTTAGTTTTCCACTTTGGATGAAAAATTCAAGGTAACAAAATATATCTCATATAGGTTAGAGCACCATCCTAGGGGTGATAAACCATAGTTCATACACATCCCAAATCAAATAATAGTCCCTTTTGGTTGTCTCGACCTGGCCTTGGAAAGTTGAATACATTGGAAACTACTAAATTTTTTATTACATATAATACCCATCAATTCCCATATCGTCTTCTATAAATTACCATAAAAGGTGATATTTTGTTCAAATATGATGGATGTTGGGATTCCAATGTGGACCCATACATCTTTGAGAACCCATCCAATCTAAAAAACATTACATTGGGTCAACATTTTTTCGTAAGTATTCCAATTATGAAATCCATTTTTACAGATCTTATGGTTTGGATGGAACATGTCAAGAAGTGCGAGTCCCAACTTTTTATTTGTGGGCTTGGTAATGCAACAAGGAATGTAAGACTTGATGTGATTATCAACATTTGTGAGCATGTGTGACCACTATAAAATGTGACTCTGATTCAGCTATAGTTTTTATAATGTTAAAAGTATCTTGATTTCTTTGAAGAGTGTCCCTAAAAATGAGTCTCTAAAGAGGTGTTTCATTAGGTACATGAAGATGGATAAGTTTATGGAGAATCTTGTAATTGAGATATAACTATTGAGCTTGTTCACCATAAAAAATAGTGGTATAGGTGTCTGCAAATTTCTTATTAGTTGAGTAAATGGATACCCAATTTGAAAAAATTTAGTCACCGGTGTCCAACACTATGAGAAGTGCGTGTATCGGTAATCGGATAAGGCAATATATACTATGACTAGGGAAATATATTACCTTGTTATCATTTCCCTTATTTTGCTTGATCAAGAGATGGATATGTTAGAGTAAGTAATCCACTTCACGTCTTTCCATTATCTAGCTTGTTTTGGATTTTATAATCTAGAGTGGTTTAGGATCAGATTGAACAATTATCTCCATGGCTAAGATGTAGTGATGCCAATTTTTAACTATTTACAATATATGATACAAATATTTTTATTAGGTGGAGTGCCTCTACACTATTTCACTTGGATGTCTATTAATGGTATGTGATTGGATTTCAATGTTGCATGAGTAACCCAATGAGTTTGTAGATAAACAAATCAATGTAAAGCTCAAAGGAGTGTGAAAAGTCGGAATTTTGAGAATATGCATTGCACAAAGGTATTTTTAAACACCTTAAAATCATGTTGTTGTGCATGAGTAAAATAAATTTTTAATTTGGAATGCATAATTTGATAGAGTGGCCATGATATGTTGAGAAATCAAAGGTGAAGCTATAATAAGAATTTACAAGTCCAAGAAAACTATGTAACTATATGAGTTTGTGTAGAGCAGGATAATCCTAAGTCACTTTGATGTTCTATGGATCTACATGTATCCCTGCTCTTTCAATGATGTATTCCAAGTATTGAATCTATGGTATGCTAAATAAAAACTTGGATAAGTTTTCCTCAACTCATGTTTGCGAAAAGTGTCTAATATGTACATGACATGATCCACACGCTCCTACCAATTCTTGATGAATATGAGGATGTCATCTAATTAGATAATGATCAATAAATTAAGGAAGGGATAAATTAGGCCACCCATTAATCACAAGAATAACATATGTGCATTGGTTAAAATGAAAGACATAAATAATAGTTTGTATAATATACTTATTGTGTTTTGGAATGTGTCCTCTAGGAGTCTTTAGGATGGACTAGGCCTTGGTGGTGAATAGAAGATGTCGGGTCAACCTTAGTGAAGTATTGTGTACCTTAGAATTGATCTAAGAGGTAATCAATGTGTAACAACAAATGCATATTCTTGGTTTTGATCTTATTGAGTGTGTGATAGCCTATGTAGAGTCACAATATCCCATTTTTATTGGGTTTTAGAATTATTTGAACCTCGTAAGGAAAAGAGTTAGGGGTAAACTTGACCTAATCAAGGAGATATTCTATATGGTGCTAGATTTTATCATTATACCAAAATTATATACACTACATTAGGTTATTAGGAAGAGGGTATCTGGTAAGAAAAATTATGTGATGCTTTAGCACATAACACATTGGAAGGATTTTCAATTTCACAAATAGTTTTCTATGTTGATTCAATAACTTATTAAGTTTCTACTACACATATGATGTTGGTATGACTGATGCTTCCAATACTTTTTTCTCTCTTTCATAGATGTCTTTGGAAAATCCATGAGAAATATAAACATTTGCATGTGTGATATGAGTTTGTGACATCGTTTATAAAATAAAAAGGTGAATTTGATCATGGGTCGGGACACAAAGAAATTTAAATTTTATCTTTGACTTGAATTATCCATATCTACAAATTTTCTGATATGTAGCATCATGTTCATAGAAGTTGGGCCTCTTTAGTAATATGTCGTATACCTTAGAGGTACGATGTCACAAGTGAAATTATATTTCATTAGATTAAATTTATAATGGACATTACTTTCCCTATGAGCCTAGATATAATTACTTAATTGAAGTCATCTAAGAATGTATGTGTGAGGATGCGATGAAGAGGGAAGTGAAAGGAATTGAGTTCCATCTTGAGTGACGAGGTTATTTTAACTCCAAATGTTAGTTATGACACATAGATATTTTCTTGTAAACAAAAAATTAATGTGGAAGACATTCTCTCATTCTTTAGAAGCACTAATATTAATAACACTATTGTTTAGATAATAGCTATATGAACTAGTATCATCAATTCGTAGGAAATGATGTAGATTTTGGAAGAAGGTACTATTGTGTATGATATTACAAATCCTCGTGGGAGTGTAAGTAGTGTCAATGGAAATAATGTATACTCATATTATTCTTTCCTTTGTCTAATTTGGAATATATAAAAGCCTTCTAGTTTTATTGGAAAACCTATTTAGGCTTTTGACTTTTGTCAAAGTGTTCTACTTATTCTACATAGGGGATTGAGATGGTGGATAATGTGTCGGTTAGATATTATGGATGAAATTGGATAAATATGTGAATTGTTTATTAATCTTGTTATTGGATTAAATACATGTGATGTTGTTATATGTTTCACCTAAAGAATCAAAATATAAACACTCCATCTTGGTGCATAGATAAGGTGATATTATGTTTATGTACCTCAACACTTTATGTTTCTTCAAGAGGTCCTCATGCAAATGTGAAACATAGTCATGGAATGTTTTGGTGTATTCTTCCACTTTGTATTCTCATTGCTTTTTATAAATATTATAACTTAATGTATTCATCACAAATGATCTTAAGGGAGTAATACTCCTTTTCAGAGAGCACAAACAAATCACACAAAGTCTAAATTGATTGGAACTCTTTTTCATGTTGTGCATGAATATCTCCCACCAATTTGAAAATTAAATGGACATATCTAATTCCATAAAGTTGATATTATCTTCATTATTTAAGTGGTTGAATGAGAAGTAGGCACCTCAAGTTGGTGTAACTATGTGTGATCCAAATGGCACTCCCATCGATTGAGTTAAACCATCAACTCATTGGTATTGAATATTTCCTTATGTTGTACCTCTAACATGTCCAAAATTACACTTGAAACATTTGGGTAACCTCATGTTGTCTCTTGGTGTCAACCATCTTACTCTTGTTATATTATGGGTAGCTGGAACTTGAACCAATTTCATGTCATTATTTTTCTCATTGAGCTCACATTTTTATATGAATAGAAAAAGCTAATATATATGCCCTAATATTAATTATATATACTATAGATCCCATGATCATGTGTGGGAATAGTATTACACTAGTTATAGTAGTGATGATTATAAGAGTTTGCGTAGGTTATTGAATGCAATGAACAAAACACATAATAATGTAGGGAAGACATTTTTGCAAGAAATGCAACTTCTATTCATTAATGGTGATTAGGTGAATGCAAATATGTATAAAGAATTAGTAATAAAAATAGATAATACTATTATATAAAAGGGGAATATGTCATTATTGATTATCTAAACTATTGCAAAGGTATCACAAACACATTAATTCTAGAGGAAAACTAAGAAAAGCTATCTATTGCATCTCGAGTGAGTGTAAAATCATAAATATAAAGATATAACCTTATTATTGATGTTTTAAGATTATAATTTACAATGTACTCATTGTAAACAGTACAATTTGGTATGTTTTCCTTTTACAATGCCAAATTTGGCTATGCTCCTTCTTGAAGAAAATTATCACATTTAGAATCTAATCAAATTCTCTCTAAAAATTTCGTGACTTATTTGTCTTTACACTGTGTTATGTTGTCAATTCAAGAAATAATATTAAATTAAAGTAGGACACAATCCCTATACATCATGATATAAATTTCTATTTTACACCACATTCCTCTTGTCTAGGAGCATACAAAAGTTCAAGATGTGAAATTTGTTCCAAGACAACTTATACGGTCCTACGCCTTTCCATTCTCGACTCTATTTTCAATTTGAATATCTTTATTGTATCATTTCATATTCCTAGGGTCAACCTTATTATAATATTTCACCTATGGAATTTTATATAAGTAATTAAATGTCACTTTATAACTCACCTGACACTCTTACAAGCTCCTATTGTAAATATCATTCCAAAATCATTTAAGAGTATCTTAAATATATCCAAATCAAATACACGTCAATTAGAGCAATCCCTACTATAGGTATGAAGCACTCAACTATGTAAAATATTCTAGCTTCCTCTATTTCCAAATTCAAGGGTATTTTAAATATATCCAAACCAAATACACATCGATTTGAGCAGTCCCTACTATAGGTATGAAGCACTCAAATATGTCAAATATTATAGCTTCCTCCATTTCCACGTATAAAAATTCCATATATCCACACCTTAGCAAGAGAAATGTCACTCTAAACATTTTCAAATGATTTTAATGAATAATGGATTAGGCCATGTAGCCTAGGCACATCACATCACACTACTAGCATACTTTGGTACATTTTATAATATATGGTTATCCCATTATCTTTATGTCGAGTAGACACAAGGAACACATAGGGGATTGGATTAGATTGCACTCACACTTACACAAGCACCTAAGATAACTACATAAGGTTTGATCCCACATGATGGCATGTAGTTTTACACTTGGATTGGTTCTAAAACTAGGGTTGATCCATGACAACCTTAGAAGTAGATGAAAGTGGAGTGGAAAATTCACATTCAATAGTCTTAAGAGAAGTATAATCGTTACTAACATGTTCATGCTCAGAAATATCATCATTATTAGACAAAGTTTCACATTAAAGAATCTCATCAAGTGTATCATCAACATATAATGAAGTAGGAGAAGAAATATCATGAGATGTATCTTTACAATCATTAGAAGCATTTTCAGAAATGGAAGAAGTATGAGATACAACTTTACAATCATCCTAACTAGTATGAGAAATAGCATCATGCACATGTACATTTCCATCATGATTTTTTTCTATAGTATCACAATCAAGACCAAGCATATAATCGATAATAGCATCATCAAGAGTTTTAGTAGAAATAGAAGAAGGTGGAGTAGTCCTAGTGCCTATGGAATAACAAGGATTACAACTAGAAATGTTTTGTTCTTTAGAAACAATGTTGCAAGAAGAATGGGCGAAACTAGTAGGAATGTTGCCTTCATTGGCCAAAAGTATTCTTTGAATATTATCATCAACGCAAGGATTGCAATAGAGAGCACTAAGTTCAACTTTAGTAACCTCATCATAAATAGGGTTAACACTCTCATGATGCATAGCTTGCCTAGGAGAAGAAGATTTACTTTTCACCATTAGGGTTTAGTGGATCCTAGGGAAAGGAGTTCTAATATACAGGTTCACCAAAATGATTCAATAAAATCTGATATATTTTATTAAAATCTAATTTTAGAAACTACTACAATGATATACAACAAGATACAAATGATTTCATGCTTTTATAAATGTAACTATGTAAGCAAATGTGAAAGGTAAGATACTTATCTAGTTTTTTTCTTATCCCAAGAAGTGTGTCTAACCTAGAAAGACCGATGAAAATTATGTGTAGAGTACTAGGAATGCTCGATAAAAATTATTTAAATTACATATCGACAGGGACATGGGCGCTCAAGGCGGGGCGAGGATCTGAGGTCTAGACCTCTCCCAAGGCGTTGGAGTTGCAGAAAATCTTAGAACTTGATTTCTTCAGTGTCGCTAGGATTTCACACTTGTTCGTCCGATGATTACTTTTATGTCACACTTAGATCACCAAGGTACCTGTAAACCTACAACATAAATAGTCTCCTACAAAACCCCTAAACTACATCAAATCCTAAAAAAGGAAAGATGCAAAATGGGAGGTCGGACTATCCTCGGTTGTTAACAAAGTGAACTTACGACTGAGCATTGCACTACATCTCATACCCCATGTAGTTTTATGTTCTTGTGTGTACAATAGTGCTCTTAGGTTTCCCTTGCGTCGATGATGCCAAGATAGCGGCGGTAGCTAGATAGAATGCAAATGTGTGGATGGAAAAATGAACTTCCCCTTCCTATGTAGTGTGTATGAAAAGTAATAAGCCCAAGATGTAGTCTCTTTGATATGTAGATAGATAGCCCTTGATAAAAATTATCACCCTTATAATGGTATGTATGTTGTGTTTATATAGGGATATCTTGCTTGAATTTCAACACTAGTGACACGACATGCCAACTAGGACATCGGGATAGGAGTAATAAAACCAAAAATTCCAACCACAAATGTCAAAAATGTGAACAAAAACAAAGAGGATAGGAGCACCCAGGGTTGGATAGGAGCGCCAGGGAGCTAGTGTCCAATCAGGAGCTAATGTCCCGAGATAATCGACGACAAATGTGAGAATACTGAGACATGGATCCCTATGACCTGACCAAAAATGGGTGCAGAAGTGAGAGAGGTGAGAGATAAAACAATATAATCAATCAAAACAACTATTTGGACTAGACGGTGTGTCACCAGTAAATACTTTTCTTACTCAAGATCCATGCATAACACAACATAATTGGCAATATAGTAAAATAGTAGTATGTGCATGATTTTATGTCTAGAATGTGTCTATTATCTTTAAAATGTTTTTTTTTTTTATTGGCAAATAGTTTTTGAAAGGGACTATACCCTTATGCAGTAGGCTCGAAGCCTTAATAGGAAAATAAAGCTCGAAAAAAGGATCAACATCCCGATATAACAATAAGGACCAAGTGCGTAACGCGATCTGAAAGAAACAATCAACAAAGAACACAACAAAAATAAACACTGGGGCGGTGATCAAACAAGCAAACACGCAGGTGTCCGGCCACAAAAATGATAACCATGTACTCTAATACCACCACTAACGGAGAAAACAACCAGACGATCATCACAAAAGAGCCCAACAAAAATCGACAAGGAAGGAACCAACAAAAGCAAACCAAATTTGCAACAAAACAAAGAACAAAACAACAACACAATGCCTAAAGAATCGCGTAGCGAAAGCCATAAGCCAAAATGTAGCAATGATAGCGCCCAAAAAGACAATAATAAAATCTTGTCCGATATGGTGGGGATTTAGATTTGGCATTACCCTTCTTTTTCCGATCCACCACCGTCTATTCCGATTTTCCACATCCACTACAAATGGTCGGAAAAACTGCAATAGGTTTGATGGGGGAGTGACCCAAATGGGAGGTCGGAATATCTTTAATCACCGAATCAGTGACCTGTAAAGAAGAATAATCGGAGGCTTCTCTCGTGGTCTGTGAATCAACCATGATGGGTGAGTTAGCTTGCGGGGGCACTCGAATCCTTAGCCGGATTTGAGTCGATTGTAAGATGTTCAGAGAATCCCTCCACCAGGATGTTTTGGTCTTACGTTTGGAGTGTTCACGACATCCGTAACATGACCAGGTTTGAAGCAACGCCTACATCTCGAAGGCAAGTCTCTCATAGTCTATCCTCTACACCCAGAGCCTCGGCTCCAATCGAAGATTGATTTCTGTGCAGTAAACATTTGGAGGTATCGAGATCAACCAGATTCGAGCATAAGTAGTATGGGTTTGAAGGGAGGTCTTATCATCAACTGCTACACATGAGCCTAAAGTATCCCCTATAGCAATGAGACAAGATCTCTTCCAAAGCTGCAATGGGAGTCTCAGTGACAGACGAACCCAAATCGGGTAGGTATCAAAGACTCCTTTAATGGGTCGAAAGATGGATACCATGGTTTGGACATAAGCCCATGTTCCCCCAAACCCAATGTTGACTAAAAATTAAATCCCTATCTTCGGGGTTTCAAAGACAAAGAATGAAGTAAGCTTTAGCACAAGGATAAAGCTCAATCTTACCTTGTATTTTTCTCTCCATCTCTGGGCTATCCAAACATGAAGCCGAGAAAGCTTAGGCCAAAATTTGTGAAATCTGCATATGAGCCCCGTGATGGGAGAGATTTTCCTCCTCCTTAAGAACCTTTAGAAGTAAATCCTCTTCGATTTTCAGTCGGGACCTCTAGGAGGGTTTTAAGAGCTCATTTCGACATTCTCCTTCTGTTTGGAGACCAAGCATAAGATCCGGACCTATTGTTGTTGCTTTGTTTAGATTGTCACAGCTCGCTTACCACCGTACCTCTTCCTCCATCACCAGATCCACTCTTAGTCTCTTGCAACCTGCAGTTACCAGTATTGAGTTTTAAAGGAGATAATGAATCTTTGACTGAGCCATCTTTACCTGTCCCATGAGTGAACACCCCTGTTTTGATATGGGGGTCTTGGTTAGTATTGCAAGCCATACCAATCCATGAGATTGGTGCTTTATTTTCCTCTACATTTTTGCATCCACCTCCCACAGATACCACTGGTTTCTCGCCGCCATTAATAGGGACCTCATTTCGAACTGAGAGGGGCGAACCTCTGGCAATGCTCGTGCCTCCTCGAACCCTTTTTTTAGATGAAGCCCGCGTAGAAACCATGGTAGCCGCGGAACAGTCGCGGAGCAATCTCGGAAAGCGATTGCGGTATTATCTTTAAAATGTTATTACTGCATAATAACACTTTAAAGAGGGAAAATGTAGAAACCCTAAAAATACATATCTATTCTTAGTCATCCCTATTACCTATACAATGTGCCAAGTTAGTTATAGAATTCATTCTAAACCACTACCCTCTCACATTCCATTAGGATTCACCCACATCCCTTTAAAATTAATTTAATTAATTCTTTCGTGCTTAAAGTATACACTCACATCCCTTGTCTAATTTAATTATCATTTAAATAAATAAATAACTAATTATCCACTCATCTCCACTTCACCATCCAACTCACTCAAGTTGAGCTAGCTTACTCAATTTCTAGAACCCTACAAAAGTTGAGGAAAAATATTCATGTACATCCACCTTTTTGAATAAAATCTTGAAAGCTAACTAAATATTCATAGCCCCTTAAATGAATATTCAAACCATGGAACTACACAGACCAAATCAACTTGTTAATTCAGGAAAATGCATTCATTTTTCTGCAACTTATTCAAACCTTGATCCAAAATCCATGGCCTCTCCTTCATATAAATATGAGGCTCTCTCCTTCACAATTCATCTCTTGGAAGCTTTAAGCATTTGCAACAATACTCTGCCCAATTGCCACTAGAATTTACATACCAAAAGGTTGTCCATTTGATCATTCATTTCTCGTAGCATCCTTCTTCCATTTGGAACCAAGTTTGGAGCATCCACAACCAAATCATCCAAAGAGATCCAACAAGTGTGGTACTCCATTCCACACTTCAGCTATCTCATCCGAGGTTGCAAGAGAACTTGAAGGAAGGTTTGCATTTGTTTTTCATTGCTTATTGCTTCATTGCTTTTAATTTTCCTTGTATACAGTGACCTACTCATTCAATCATACCCTTCAAGATCAACATCTTTCTACTATTTATACCTTCTTTTCCTTGTTAACCATATAATTATTTCAATGTTATATTCATTATTCATGATTAGGATAATCTTCATAATGTTTACAAATGATATATACATAGATATAATTCTTGCATATTGAAACACTTAATCCATATTTAAATAAAATATACCCATACCTGACATTCATATCCTAAAACATTCACTCTTTTGAAAGGGTATTGTTATTACTCACTTACTTCTAAGATAGAGCTTCATAAATAACTTATAGTCTTTTGCCCTACTAGGTCCTGCCTCGGGTTGATATGTGTGTAAGTTTTATACAATAGATAATTTATTCAAGAGAATTCATACATACATACAAGTGAATAAAACACCATGGAATATAAAAATAGTGTTTTTATATAACATAAGGTTCTATTATTGACCCTGGTCCCAAATATACACTTCACGTATGACGAATTAGTTGAGAGAATCGCCTTGGAACCATTATAAACTTTTAACATTTTTATGTGGCTAGCCTATCAAATCTATATAATAAGAAATTCAAATGAACTTAAAAATCCTCGAGTTAAATTTACCAATTTCTCGGACTTGCTTCATGGTTGACATATAAAATGATCCAAGTCATGTTAATGCAATATTGTGAACCGATTTACTTGACATAGTTATTACTAACATATTATTCAATCATAACCAATATTGTCAAAAACATTGTTACATTGCACTTCCATAGGTATTAAATCTCATTTTAGAATTCTATCCTATAAATGTTAATTATATCCCCTTCACAAGGCCAAGCAATGAAATAGTTATATATAAGCACAATCTATATCACCAAATTTTATTGATGAATGAACCCTTAAATGAGATGAACGAAAATACACATTTTTATCTTCATATGATAGTATAGTTTTCCTTTGCATAAACATATCTTTAGAAGTTTATAAAAGATGAGATAATGTAATACTTTCTACCAAAAATATGATAGCCAAAAGAAGCACTTATTCTTTCAAGATTTATCAATTCATTTAACAATGGCTTCAAGTCCATTACCTATTCTACAAACCTAAACCTAATTGAGAGAAGAGGAATAGATACTAACCGAGAGTTCTTGATTATCTATTATTTGTACAAACCATAATACACATAGACACACAATGAACCCATGTTTATATGTGATTACCAAGAAAAGGTGGATGATCCTACCAATATGTGCACAATCCAACCATCTTATTATAACATGTGTTGGACTATTGGTTCTAATATTTTCATGTAATAGATCATCTCTCATAGTATGGCACAAGGCCAACCAAAAAGAATAAGGAAATCCTTTACCAACTTATACAAACCAAAAGAGTTTCAACATTCGAATACAATTAAATAAGTCTTTAGTTCCATCTCAAACCAAAAAAATCAATATAAATTATTTCTTTTTCATAATTATTAATTTAGATTAGCAAAAATTATTTTCATAAACTTTTTGAGGAAATAACAAGATTAATAAATTGTATAATATCCTACGGATCAAAATCTAATCAAGTACATACAAAATAAGTGTATGGGTTAGTTCTAAAGAACTAACATTAATCCATTTCCTTACATTAAACAAAATTCAGTAATAAATCATACATAAACAAGTTTTTATTAGATAATAGAGGGTGAGTTAAATTCCTTTATATTATGTCCTCGTTTTACACCCAAGTGTTTAGGGTTCAAACACAAGAATCTACTTTATTCAATCAAAAGTGTCACCATCTTGATGTGTCAAAATCCTTTCCACATATTTAAACACAGTGCCTTTATGGAAATTCATATATCATCACAATAATATACCAAATCATGCCATAAGCCTTAACACCAAAAATTTCAAAGCGGAGGGCACATAAAAATGGATGTTACCCATATATCAATGTATACACACATGCATACAATGGTGTATACCCAAAAGCAAAAATTCATAAAACATTCATTTCTTAACCAAAAAAACACATATGCATATGAGAGTGTTATCAAAGTAAAGAAACCCTCACGCATAAATAAGTACTAAGTAATTCCTAGTGTAAGGAAAGGAACCATGCATGTATAAAATATGTCTAAACCAATATGAGAGTTGTGCCTTACGCAAGTGGGATGGTCTAGCAATTTTTATAGTTGTTGCTCTAACTCCCAATGAAACAACCAATTCTAATTAACTTAAAATTGTGCCTTGATATGGAATTATAAAATTCCATTTTTCAATTACAAAACATACGACTCATGCCACCATGAATGGTTGAGGCTCAACTTGAGTCTTCCATGAAACTTGCCCATGTAACTCAACTAATGGTCCTCTCCTTTATTTCAAACACCAAAATAACCAATAAAAATAAAATAAATCTAAATAGAACTAGAGTGTGGAGTGGATTCTATAGGATTATTCAAAATTTTCATGCAACTACATGAGCTAGGGTTTCACTAGTTTTCTATGCTTCAAAGTGGAGTCTTAAATGACCAAACAATGATGACGAAGAGGAAGTCAACTTTCTTTTTAAATGGATTCCAAATTTCCCAAAACTTCTCTCAAACTTCCAGATTGGATCCATGACCCCTACAATCATGTTAGAGTCGTTATTTAACACGAAGTCAAATAAAATAATTATGCATCAACACGCCAATTATACCTCTTTTCCAAGTCAAATTATTATTCCAAACCAAACACCAATCAAAATATTTCCAATCATAGAAATATTTGCATTATTATAATATTCTAAGATTAATATATAACCCATGGATTTTCAAGCAAGACGATCAAGTCAAGGTCATATAATCATAAAACCTCCCCCAAAAGGCTAGTAAAACAATAATTTCCAATGTGAGTAAAATCCCTTTTGATAATTCTTTTATAATTTATAATGCCATGAATATTTGTAAAGACCAATAAAATAGTAGTCATAAACACCATAAGGAGGAACCTCAAGTAAGTCATATTGAATTCCATGTCAATGTAAACCATAATGCCTCCCAATGAGTTCACAAGATGCTAAGGGCCTAATACCTTATTTCAAACAACATATTTAGCCTTTAAATGACATGTCACTAACAAAACATAATACTTATAATGTCAAGGTTATAACTACAATATCAAGCCATATTATCCCATAATAGTAATGTTAGGGTCATAATGACCATTAAGTAAGTCATATGCCGTATCATAATAACAATAATAATGATAACATTTTACACCGAGACTACATGTTTTCAATATCATATTGTAATGTTAAACCACAATATCACATAATAGCAATTTTAGTGATCATGATGACCATCAATGGTTCATGGCGAATCAAATGATGTAATCAAATCCAACACAACATAATATATATCCTACCTAGCCCATTCAAATCCAAATATTATGGTATATCCTCCTTAAGAAGGTATTACACATAAGGATGAGGCCTTGAGCCCTACATGTATAGGTCAAAACCACACAACCATTAGTCACTATCAAATATTAATTATGTATAAAATTATAAACCATTATATTGATATCATGTCTTAAAGATAATGCCATGATAGAGGATAATAAATCTATAATGCTTCATTCGATGATTTTAGTGTGAGCTAAGACTACGATGACACACCATCAACCTGAGCACAAACCTTTAATCAGGTTTTTAATAGATTAGTAATTTCATTTTATAGTTATATGTTCTATTTAAATCCTCACAAACATAAAATTTAGGCGATCGCAAAGTGGCGTGTGACATTGTTTTTCTCATTAATTATTGTATTCCATTTGAAGTTATAATTCAAAAAATTTCCTTGAATTGCATTCTTCATATACATAACCCATGGAGGATTTCACTAAGTTATGGCATATCACATTCATTCATAGGATACTAAATAACACCCCTATTTCTAAATCTACATCTTTATGTTTTATTGTTAACAACCCATCCTAATACACCATTCCTATCTTTAAAAAAACCATGTATCACATGTTACCATTTTTATGTGACATTTTAAATACACCTTATTATTTGTACTCTTTCTATTGAATTCAATATTTTACATTCACCACAAAATTTAATCATGTAAGTTAAATCCTAGTTGAAATTGATCTCAAACTCTAAAAAAGCTCTTACCATACCTAGCTTAATGCATCCCTTCTTTTAATTTCTATTTTCACATCCCGATTATTTAGAATTTTCATGTCATTTCCTTTTGGTGTCATCCCTTTTTATGCTACTATATACATTTATTATACTAAACAACATATAATAATTTCTACAAGAAAATAGATAAAATGATGTGTCGATGAAGACCTATATGGATGCATAAGGAATATCCATTGCTACTAAAACAATCTATGACAATGTTGTGCCCATCTATCCTACCCTAATATTTATTTCAAAAACATTTTTAAAAAAACCCTTATACCCTTTAATACAAGGCAATGCATGAGGACGATTTTGGTTAGTATTAAAATACCCAATATGAATAGTCATATTAAGGTATTGGTTAAGTACGTGAATCCCGAGTTATCTCAATAAATGATTAAGATTGACAACCAAATTAGAAAGTTTGAAGAAGATCAAATAAACCTTTTTAGAAAAGTTAAATTTTAATCATGAAAATTTTCCTTATTATTTTGGTTTCTCTGTTTTCATAGCTCTTGTTGTTGTAATTCTCATTATTATCAATTTAAAAAAGAAAAATGAGTGGACCTCATTTTAGTTAAGGATGACATGGATAGTTGTGCTAAGATTGTATATAAGGTCATATTATGTTTTAGGTGTCAAGACCATATAAACATTCTAAATAGTTGATGAAGATAAACACATGATATATGCTTAAGTTATACAAAAATGAAACTTTATAATTCATACAAGTTCAATAGAATCTAATATGAATGAATTACTAAATCACATTACATCATCAATCTAGGCATAATTTTTATTACTCTATGTATTTATTGCACTAAAACAATCCTCCCTGTTACCCCCGTGGGTGGCATAAAATCCTTTATTAATGGGCTTCTCAACTCTTGCATCATTTGATGCATGCATCATAGGTGGAACTCGGAAAAAATGGCACCAAAGAAGGCAATGAAGTTTGTCTCGAAGTTCTTCCATGAGGTACTAGCTCTAACCTAGAAACCCTTTGCATGATGTTGTTCTTCATTGACCATAGTTTGATAAATTATGTCATTAGATTGAATCCTTTACCCTTGTTGGTTATTTTTCGGGATGAGTCCCCGAGCCTACTCAAACAATGGGTTCACAACTAATGACAATCCTATGGATTCAAGATTAAGGGGGCTCAAAATTTAACCAAGGGATTTTTCCTTTTTCATTTCAATGTGAACACTATAAAACCATTGTCAACCATTAAATTTATGAGATTTTCACAATTCATCATTGAGGTATTTGATTTTCACAATAGTCTCAACCACGGATATTTCAAGTGTCTGAACAAGCTAAACTTAAAATCCTAGTCTATATTGAATTCCTTGTTCTACCTCTCCCCTTCCGGGATTGTTTGAACAACTTATCAAACCATTCTAGGGCACTTCATATGTCTAAAGAAGCCCAAATTTTATGCATCCCATCCTTAAAAACACCGCATTGAAATTGACCTAGAAAAAGACCTTAAGGAAACTATAGATATCAAAATTGGAAGCATTGTATTATCTCAACGTGTGCTTTACATTGACCTTATGAATATGTGCTTTAAGTGTCAAGACTTAGAACATATGATTAGAGAATTCCCTTTAATGGATGCCTAACACCAACACCTTTAGGAAAATAACTGATCAAAACCAAACCCTCTAGAACGCATTAGATGGATGGAATACAATCATAAGAAAAATAATGTCACTCATGGTAACTCGTGACCTTCACTCGATTCTTACCATCAAGTTGGTACCTCTAGAGCTAACACCTCCACCAATGTTTCCAAATAAGTCACTCCGCCCACTCCTAAAGCCTCACCACCACTCTTTCGCGCCCCACTTGTAGCCTCCTCTCTTGGGCCATCCATGCCCTTTGAGCATGTGTCACAGCCCCTCTTTGGGCGAGTCTGCAAAAAGACAACATTATTTTTCTCAAATGCAAGTCCATGCCCTATCGGCGGTCTCGAATCCCTTCTCCTTCTAAGGATGGATAATATATTCAAGAAAAATGATGACACTTCCAAGTTCTTGACTATGTGCCTCTTTACCAATTAAATTTCACTAATAATAATAATAATTTCTTTGCCCTCAAATATCTTGGTGATGAGGTATCCATACACCTTAATGTTTCTTATTGATTGTTTACACTTGGAATGTATGTGGCCTTACTAAAATGACCCGCCATTATCTTAGTATGAGACAATTGTCTAAATTTCTAAAATATAAAATTTTTGTGCATGCAAGACGTTAAAATATTTGGGTTTCTTCTTCAATATGAATCCAAATCTATTTGGTTAGGCGTTATGTGTCATATGTCTAATCATGATATTGTTAGTGGAGGGATCATCACGCTTCTTGTGCGAGAGCTTTCTTGAATATCATCTCGGGACTCGATCCCACCCACCGAATGATATAGACCCTCTTTGATTTTCATGGATGTATCGTTGAATTCAAAAACTTATATGTGTTTAATGATGTTGTCGAGTGGTCTCTTTTTGGCCTTGGATAGCTGACTCCCTTCCAGGATGTCCATTGGATTTTATGTGGGGATTTTAACATGGTTAAGTCTAACAAGGATAAAGAAGGAAGCTTACTTGATTAGGTGGTGTCTCGAAGAGTTTGAAGTTTGGTTTTACATGTGACATAAGTGGGCATTTTGATCCTAACGACCATCGCAAGAAATACTTCACTACTCTTGGTTCACCTCGTCTAATTTTGGCAAGGAAAAGACAAAGTGGTTAAGAGGTTAAATCATTCTCTTATTATTGAACAAGGTATATTTTCTCTCTCCTCCAAGAAAATTGACCTACTTTGGTGGTTAATACTATTGGGATCTCTAACCATCAGCCCATTCATTTTTGCATCTCATGGAATGCTCCCATTTCAAAAACAAAAATCAAAATTTTATCTCAACATTTCTTATCTTTGACATGAGAAAACTCAGGGGCCATATTGCTAGGATTTGGAATATGGTTCCCAAACCTTTAGGCAATATAGTATGAATAGATTGGTGGGCTAATTCCACATAAAGGACCACCACCTTTCTCAAGCTATATGGGAAATAAACTACCATTTATAAGAAAATATCCCATGAGGCTTCACACCATGAATTTTATTGGATTTCATAGGATCTTGATAACTCTCCCTTTTTATTTCAATTCTGAAAAAGCAAGCCTCCCCATGGAGACATAAACTCAAGGTTGAAGAGGCATAAAAAGCAAGAGGTTTTCAAATCATAGATAGACTTCATTGGTTCAAGATTGAAGGCAAAGATTATAAAAAAATTTCCTCTTCTTTGCTCTGGCCCTTTCTGATAAAATCAAGGCCATTCAAGTTGCTAATTTTAGGATCACCAAACTACTTGATATTCTACAATCCTTTGTTCACCATTATCGTGATGTTTTTGTTGATCAACCTTCCTCTCGTGAAAGATAATATGGTTTAATGAAATGCCTACAAGTGGTACCCTATAAACTCTCCCAAACTCATAGAGTCACTCGTGACAAATCCTTCTCTCTCAATGACCCTAAGGAAGTAGTTATGTAAATGGTAGAAGATAAAGCCCCAAGTATTGATGTCTTCCCTTATGAATTCGATAAAATTCTTTGGGATACAATTGACAATGATTTACATAAAGTTTACCTTGAACCCGTAACCTCTAATTCCATGGGGGTGCTTATCAATCAAGGTAACATTAAATTTATCCCTAAATCTAAAGACCCTAAGCAAATTCCTAATTGGAGGTCTATTTCTCTCCTCTATGTATTGTATAAGATCATAGCCAAATCCCTTGTTAATAGACTCCAAAATATTCTTACCCTCATTATACAAAGTGAATAGACTGGGTTTATACAAAATAGATACATCCTTGACAATGTGATAGTTGTTTAGGAAGGTATGGAATGGGCAAGAGTCTCTGACCAAAAATCTCTTTTTGTGAAGATTGATTTTGAAAAATCATACGACAAGATTAAATGGCCTTTCATTATTGTCATGCTTCAAGATCTAGGTTTTGTACCTCACTTTGTTCACTATGTCAACATGATTTTTTAGGATACATGAGCTTACAATTCCATTAATAGTGCTCAATCCTCTAGAATTGGGATATTTGGATCTATTAGACAAGGATTCCCCTTTCCCCTCATCTTTATGTTCTAGCAAAAATAAGGCTTCAAATATCTATTGGCTAGATATTCCTCCCAATGTTTGGTCAAAGGAATATGCTCCCTCATTATGAACAACAACTCATAAATTGGCACTTTTTATGACTCTTTTCTCATTTTAACTAAAGAAGAAGAATCAATAAAAATGCCATGGAATACTTGAATATCTTCTACCTTACTTCACGCTCTTTGATATGATCCTCATGTGTGGATTTCACTAATGCCTCGAGGTTTTGGTGTAATGGATTCACATTTGGTATCGTGCAACAAATCACGTTTGAATCCCACTTGGTTGGTTACTCCATGTAGCCAGGGCATGTGGGGCACCTAAATGTCGGTGAAGCAAGGCACGTATGTATGGGAGTACGGGCATAGACCCACCGACGTCGAATCTAAGTAAGTGTGGGTGGATGATATGATCCTCATGTGTGGATTTCACTTTGATGCCTCAAGGTTTTAGTGTAATGGTTCTTTAAACTATTTTATTCATTGGAAAAAGACTCGGTGTTATAGGAAATATCTCACTCCCAAACCTCCTTGGTTGAAAGGAGTTCAATGGAAATGAATTCAACCTTGTGTGCAATTCAAATTTCTTGCCATAACATTTAATTTTAGAGCTTCTTCATCTGAACTATGGACTTTATGTTGTTAAAACAACGGAAAAGTAACTTATTGGATCAATAAACATCTTTCTATTATAGGAAATTCTAAATTTTCTCTAACATTTTGGTCATCAATCATGTTTATTATTCATCTTGTTGGGCTCCTCGGAAGTGGCCTATGTTAAATTGGAAAATCTTCTCGAGACTTCATATGGGCTAACTCGCAGAGGTCATGAAGGGTTCCACAAAGTGGTATAGGAAATATGTTTCCGGTCTAAAGAAGCATGAGGGTTGGGGATTTTGGATACTAAGCTTCAAGGAAAAAACCTTAGCATAAAATGGATTATTCAAGCTTTGAAGGATATGAAGTATGGAAAATATTACTCTCAAACTCTATCATTTAAGGGACCCTATGGGATGCCAAGCATGGAAAGGATTGGGATTCCAAAGTCTTATCCTTTCTTCAATGCCGGTGAATATTTTTGGCACCCTTGTTGTTAAGAGTGTAGACACAAAATCACGCACTTGGGTATAGTTTTAGGCCCTAAGAACATGCTAGTATTTACATGATTCCTAAGCAAGAAAACTAGTGGTTGACAACTATATTTGGACTCTTTTCTTTTTCTCTTTTTTTCTCTTTGGTTTTACACACCCTATAGCCCAATAATAACTTTACTTGTTTATCTTTCATGGCTTCAGACACTAGCACCCATGTTCTTCTATCCCTCGGGTGCCCCCCGACCCTTTCTTGTCTTACTCACTCCTTTTGGGTCTCTTTTATCTTTTGGGAATATTTTTCACTTATGGGCCGGCCTTCCAGTTATCAATTACGAAATTCAAATAAGGGAATCATATAAATACATAGTTATGTTTTCAAAATAAAGGACCAAACACTAAGCATTACTATCATCACCTAAGCTTGCATCCAAAGGCACTAAAGCACTTCAAAGGAATCCATCTAGCATCCATTCAAGGGACAAGGGTTGCATACTTCTACATAAACTGAAAAGTAAGGGTAAGTCTATTTTATTCCATCCACACATACTATTACATTGCTACATTCTATCTATATCCCGCTATGAAGTGTAATTTGTACAAGGGCATCCTAGGGCATCATTTCTACACACACACACACAAGAAATACATGGAGTTTAAGACGTATTGCTGCGCTCGTCGTAAGTTCACTCTCAAGGTGACCTCTCGGGTTAGTCCAACTCCCCATTATGTATTCTCCTTTTTAGGTTTGATGTGGTTTGTGGGCTTGTGTAGGTGAACTTCTATTTTGCAGGTTACAGGTACCATCAACGATCCCGCTATGAATATCAGGTGATAAATAGAGAACAACTGCGAAACCCTAGCAAAACAAAAGAGACCAAATTTTGAGAATATACACAGTCACCAATGCCCAGTTATGGTCTACAGTGCCTAAGCGGCCATGTCCTGCTACAGATGACCATGTCCTACTATAGGCGCCCATGTCCGGCTCTGTTCTTGCACTCCAATTTTTTTAGTGACTAGTGACGACACTGTTTGCGGTATGTTCATCATTGCACCTACTTAGATCACTTCTTGTCCATTGATAAATTGGCTAAGTCTTCTCACCTCTCTTATTTCTTAGGGTTTTATATTTACATGTTAGTTTGCTTGTGTCATACTATATTTTAGCATTTGTACATCATTAGGAAGAATATTTATTGTGCAATATAGATTTAATTAATTCAAATTAAATTAAATCAAAGAGCATTTGGAAATCTTGGGAATTACTTAAACCCAATCTCATTTGATTTGGGAAAAGCTTCAAGATGCGACCGTTGGTTAATTCTATCTCGTTATGGTGGTCTCACATTCTTAATTTTTATAATGTCTTATTTACCATGGTGCCTTGATTAAAATTTTGTGATTGTTTAAAAAGGGGGTAAAAGTCATTGGGGACATATTTTGAAAGGATTTTTAGGCTTGGATGTTATGAGCTATGCTAAAGCTAAGTCCCATCTTAAAGAAGAGGATGTCAAATATAATGTAGAAATCACAAACTCCATACATGATAGCTTTCTACGTAAAATTGTGATTTCTTCACAAAATTGGTATTTCTTTCTAGGCTTACCTTGGTGGAGATATTGGCATTGGACTACAACTACTCCCTTTTGTCACAATAAACCACATATTGGTTACCATCTCCTTACCCCCAACATGTCATGAGTGATTCTTTAAACCATCGTTGGAATATCAAATCCGAGTACGATTTGGGCGAGATAGTTTGATAATATCTAGAAATCTCGCATTGAACCCAAAAATATCATTTTCTATGGTGCTTTATTATCAAGGCCTTCCTAATGGAGACCGACTCGATATATGGGGGTTGTAAACCCCATTTGTCCTACTTGACAACAACATGGTTATTTTAAACACATCTTTTGGTTTTGCCTGCACACACAATCTGCATGGAAATGGATTTATACCCTTTTCCAACCTTTTTCTCTTGAATTTTTACTTGGGAGATGGTTCTTCAAAGGGATTCGACCTTTCTCCCTACAAAATATAAAAATATTGGAAAATTTATAGATCCGATATTCTATTTCATAATTGGAAAGGTATAAAATTTGCTTACTTTAATAATGTTTCTATGGATAGAGAATTTATTGTGACTAATAAAGTTAGTGTGATCTCCAATGTTATGCTCCATATACAAGTCCAAATGGAAAATATCTTCCTAAAGTGGAACACTTGCAATACATGATTTTGCATTGGGGGAATGCCTCGTGTGTTTTGTATTAGAAGCCTCCGGACTCCCCATGCCACCATTCCCCTTCTCAGGGCCGTGATTGGGGCTTCCATATATGTTATTCCAATAGTTGGTAGATCTCCTCTACTCATCGTCGCAACACTCCTCCCAGATCTCGGCACCCTTCTCTCTCCCATAGTGGCGGAGTTTTCAAATAGATCAACGTCAATGAAAACAATGGTGGTAGTGGGTAAGACACCCGTGCATAGAGGAAAGTCCTATGGTTGGCGCTTGCAATTTCTCCCCACCACCAATCAACAAGTTATCAAAGAAGAATATCAACAATAACAAAATGATGGGTGGGATCTCATATTAGACATGAATCAACCCTCCACCATTGATGACTGGGAGGACAAGCCAGATAACCCTACACCTCCAATTTGTTGTAGTTTAATGTTGCTTTCTTGCTAGTTGGTGTCTTTTATTTCGTGCTTATTTTTTGGTTAAAAATCACACTTTTATTATGTAATCGTGATTTTTGATGCCATTATGAGGTGAGTTGGCTTTCTCTTGAGGCCTTTTTGGCTCACCGAAACTAGCATTCTAGGTATGATTTCTTCCACCCATTTTTTGTATTATTGACGTGTACTATATATTTTTATTAATAAAATCATGTTTTTCAATTAAAAACATCATCTAATATGGGAAATTTACTTTTTCATAGATAAAGATGGTAAAATGCCAAAGGGACCAATTTTATTGGAACACATCAATATTTAACTAGTAATACAAGATAATTACAATAAAAGGCGGTCTGATTTTTAAGTAAATACCCTCCTCAATTATTTGTATGATATGGGATTTTTCCAATAATGCTATATTTTTTCTGGCCACATAGCTAAATAGTCGATAAGCTATATTGCATGAGACTTTGGCTCCCAAAAAGGGTCTCATGCATGAAAATAGCAGGCCAACAAAAGCTCGTGAGAGAATTCGAGAATGAGGATCAAGCGGGAAGATGTGCACATCAACCGAGTTGCACTCAAATGGAAGTGTGACGTAGTTCCATGTAGTAAGAAAACATTCAACCATGAAAATTTACATGTAAGAGAAAAGGGTCTACTCATTCTCATAGATCAGAAAAAGGGTACAAATAGGAGTGTTGTGTAACTCCTAATGCAAGACCATCATACCTCCATAATGGAGAAGAGGATTTACATTCCGAAATGGAAAGTAACTCATGTATGACACAATAACGCACACTGACACATATGACAGGAATTTTTCATACCCCTTAAGACACCTAATACCTATGACCTCACCTAAGTGAGATGACTCACCATGTGATGTGGACAATGCCACGAGATGACAAGGAAAGTACACACACAAACACCCCCTTCATCATAACTTAGGATGGGACGACAAGACATAAACAAGAAATGGATCCCATAAGCTACACCCGAATGAGGTACCCATGTACATCAAGGATCTAAAGTAATGGAGGAAAACTTAGTGGGAAAAACCCTCCACTTACAAGAGATAGAAGACTCCCCTAACAACCTAATAAGAATGTGTCAAATGGGTCTCGACAACTAAAGGCCTAATAAGGTACCCATGTACAAACTGAAATATTTCTATAAGAAGAAGAAGAGAATAGAAGAAGGAGACAAGAGAAACCAGAGAAGATGTGAAGCCATATCTGGATTTGAAATCTGCAACTCTACAAAGTTTCCAAGAAGAGTGTCGATGATGTAGTCTTCATCCTGTAGACTAAAGAAGATCCATCCACATCGAATAATGTTCTTTCCCTTAAGAAGGATAGAAATGGAGTATTGGAAGTCCACCCACTCTGCGAAGGAAACCAAAGGTAGTAGTATGAAGAACTCTAAATCTGGTCCACTGAATGTGACATAGGTCTAGCAAACGAGTGCAAAAGAACCAAAGGTAATGCCACGAAACTAGAAACTGTCCAAGTGTCCGAGAGGAACATCCATTGAAAGGATGCCCAAGTGAAATGAAGGCAAAAATACCCCCACAATAATAGAAAGAGGATCCACAAGAGGAGGTGTATCAGTGATGGTATCTCGAAAATAATTGGAAGTGATAAGAGTCCCAGAAGGGGCACTCCCAACAAAGGATATGAAGGATCCTCTGAAACACCTGTAGAAGAATGAGAAGTACCATGTACTGCATTAAAAGTAGGCACTATGAAGAGACAACTAAGGTCCATAAGATACTCTTCCCAAAAGGGTGGCTCAACAAACAAAAGAGAAATGTATGACAAGTATGAATCATCAACATATGAAGGAGGAGGAGTGGAAGAAGCCTCACACACTAGAAATGGAAAGGAGGTAGATGTAATGAGAGTATGAGGTTGGGAACAAGACTTCTTGATGTTTGATGGGATAAGAGGGGTGTCAACATTCTCTTAAAGGTGGCTAGGAGAAGGAGGAGAGGAGTCCTCATCAGTACTCTCATCATCAGAACTAGAAGAAAAAACCTCATCATTAGGGATAGAAACAAGCAAGTCCATGTCAACAAAACTGTCATAACATGAAGAGGGATAGGAGACAACTATATCGGTAGGACAAGTAACAACGACAATCTCTGAAGGGTCTCCAAATAAGAAGTGAAGAATGTTCCAATAGTGTGATGACAATGAAAGTGCTGCCATATGAAGGTGGAGAGGGTTGAGACGTCTATTAACAAGAAACCAAGAACATGATCACATTTGTCAAGCTAGTCTTCAAGATGATAAGGATTAGTGGGTGTAGGAACTAGCCCATACAAAAGGGTTAAAGGCCCTCACGAGTAAAGTAATGTTCCATGCGAAAAGCCATGATTTGTAATTCTCTCTACCAAGAAGAAGTGGCGGAGGCTGAGAAGCAATCCTACAAGCTCAAGTCTAGAAAAAACATCCTCCATGGTGCATCTACGAAAAAATTAGTGTAAAAGAGTCATAGATGACAATACATGTTCAAATGGGACGTTGAATGTCGAAATCATCTGAATGTAAGAAAAGAAAGTGTGAGAGAATAAACACAAGGTTGAAAATGCCATTCAACCAAGAATGTGTCTACGCATGCAATACAACACCCAAGAACAATGATAACCCCCTGTTTGTGGCACTTTATAAACAATGTGTTAATTACAATAAGGTGTGTTCATGTGATGTGAAACATTTGACCACTCACCTTATAGTAGGTGATGAATCACGCAAGAGTGGAGGCCACAATAAGTCTCAAGTCGGAAGTAGAGAACAACACTTAAACAAACACAAAAGGGCATAAACAAGGAATGAAGGGACAAGACAAAGTTCGGTGTGAGAAAAAGTGTCTCACATCGCATAAGGGGCTCTCTTGCCACAAGGCTGTGGTAGACGCACTCACTAGCCCACAAGTGAAGAAGAGCACTATAATGCAAAAACAATTCAAAATGAGTCAAAAGGGGCCCAAAATGCCAAAATGACCTTCAAAATGTGTACAACCATCTAAAAATGCCAAAAATGGCTCTAAATGAGACCTACACACTCCAAAAAGGCTACACACTCCCACAAATGGTCAACAAAGAAAAATGCTCAATAACCCTAGTTTTGGAATAAATTTTGCACAGTTTTGACTTAATTTTTGAAAAGTTAAAAATAAAAAAGCACCGAGGTTAGCATTTAAAAACTTAGGATCACCGATTAACGATGACCTCCTAATTAAATACCTTTAATTAGATGACCCAAAAACTAGATCCTAATTAAAGATTAAGGCCTAATTAAAAAAAAAACCTTTCATTTAATTAATAAGGCCTACTTAATAAATTAAGGCTATGTAAAAACTTAGGTTGGAATCAATATTCCTAGGTTTTAAAAAAATTAAGATTTAAAAAAGCGGGCTTTAAAATTTAAAAGGAGGGAAGGATTGGATAAACGAGTCAATCGGGAGGTGGCTCAATGAGCCCGAGGAGGTGGGAAAGGGTGAGTGAGCTTGACACGAGGAAGGAGGTGGGTCAAGGTGGCAGATGGGGTGACATGCAGGAAAGCAATCCGAGAGGCTAGCGAGTCCAGGGCTCGAAGCAACCCATGACATCAAACGACACATGGATCTTGGCGTAATGCACGACACGAAAAGGTAGACTAACGAGTAAGGTGGAAACGCACGAAAGGCGGGATGGTAAGGCATCCAAGCGCAATGGGAACGATGAGGCGAGAACACAATGACGAGCTTGGCAAAGGTAAAACCACAGGGAAATTTGGGGTCGCAGGGAATGACGTTGCAGCGAGAACATGACGGCCAAGGTGAGCCGAAGGAAACTTGCAGAGAGAAGAGCCAGGATCAAGGCAAGACGAGCTTGGAAAGCAGCAAGGTACAATGTTGAAAGTGTTGGAGTCGAGGTAGAAACGCAACAAACGCAGTTAAGAGCTTTGAGCGAGTCCAAGGTAAGTAAGCACAAGGCAAAGGATAATGCCAACATGGGCGAAAGGATGAGACGAGCTAAGGAACAAGCTAGTAGGTAACGAAATACATAATGAGGCCGAGGAAACCAACCAATGATGACCAAATAAACAACTAGGGAACACAATGCATAACTCAATGACAACGAAACCCACATGCAACTAAGACCAAAACAAGCCAAACAAAACTAACTCGCCAACACAAGCACTCAACTCGGCTCGAGATGAGACCAAATACAAAGCTAGCAGAAACTCAGAGAGGAGCTCATCGAGCTAGGGAAGGTCTTAGTTGAGTGGGAGGAGCTCGGAGGGAGTTTGAAAGTGGGTGAGTGAGAATGGAATGACAGGAAGGCAGGGAGAAGGAGGGCACACAACAAAAGGATGCAAAAATTTTTTAAACGAACTTTTTAATGAAAAACCAAGAAAAAAACTATAAATACCTCCAAAAGATGATTTTCACCAAAGTTGGTTGTAGATAGCCGATTTAGGTAGAAAAACCTTGAAACTCCAAAACTCCAGAAATGACTTGCACATGCACAAAAAACAACCCACAAACCTATAAAATTCCATGAAAACCAAGATGAACCCAAAAAATGTAATGAAGCACAATGGAATAACGATTATGAAGCTTACACATGAAACCGTAAGAACATGAAACCGAGAGTAGTAGGCAAAAAAATAGAGAGTGGTATAGATCCCAACAACATGCTCGATATCATGTGAGATAATACGAGAAAAAAGATCAAGCGGGATGGCGCACACATCAACCAAGTTACACTCGAACAATAGTGTGACAGAGTTCCATGTAGTAAGCAAGCATTTAACCATGAAAATGTGCATGGAAAGGAAAAAGGTCTACTCATTCTCATAAACCAGGAAAAAAGTACAAATACGAGTGTTGTGTAACTCCCAATGCAAGACCATCATACATCCATAATGGAGAAGAGGAGTTACATTTCAGAAATGGAAAGTAACTATTGTATGATGCACTAACGCACACTAACAAAATCTATCATACCCCCTAAGACACCTAAGACCTATGACCTCACCTAAGTGAGATGACTCGATCTTGAAATTGCTTTGACTCTAACAATCTGCATTCAATCAAAAAATCAATCCCACCTAAGTTGATTGGCCTTGCCCAATATTAATAATCGAATGAATACTATCCAATAAATGGCTTTAACAACTTAAACCTTCTTTTTGTGCAAGTGCTGACTGTACAAACACTCTTCAAAACTGATGTGTCTGTCACTTTTCATGTACAACCATGAATCTATCAACAATAGAATAGTCAATATCATTTTTAAACATAAAATAACATATATTATACTTCCATGTTTGCCAAATTTAAAGTCAACATGTATTTAATACAAGGATATATAATTGTATTTCATCCCTATACAAAATTGATACCACATCATCATATCAATTTGATGTCACTTTTCATATAATTTAAGTTCCCATTTTACTGTGTAAAAGGTCTTGTCATTCACACACTTTGGGCCAGGTTCTCACAAGCAGAAGTCCAAAGTGCACCATTTTCAAATACAAGTTGTCTTTTAAGCATTAACTTTCTCACCATTTTCTATACCAACTACTCCCATAAATGATGTACCTGCATATTTTCAACAAATGTGAGGCTCAAGAAACAAAGATTGAATTGAAATGAGAAATCAAATCAAATTGAACTTCAAATATGAGTATTGAAATAAAATATCATAAATCTTGATCCACCCCTATCAGTTTCACCCAATCAAAAACAAGCACAAGGATCAACCAATTTTACCCAATAAAAAAAAGCACAAGGATCACTCAACTACAACACTTTTCATATCTCCTATAAATCCAGTTCCTCAACTACTCTGAAATTTTATTCAGTTAGAGTTATTTTGCTAGTGCATGACAATTACAGCCTAAGTCAGCCATAATCAATCAAGTATTCCACATCATAGTGCCACATAGTAAGTTCTTAACTCTGTTGTTATATTGATGCACATTCATTTAATTTTAATTTTAATTTTTTTCAATCTATATATGGGAGGGGAGCCTGTAAAAAACCTGGTAATCCCAAAAATCTGTCAAAAGAAGCGCTTGAGAATTCTCTACAGCCCAATCTACTTTGCAAACAAATCTGACATGTAACCCACCGTGCATACTTGCTGGTGCATACTTTATGCTGCCTTTTCATGTAGATGTATATTAACAAGTAATTCCAGACTATATTAATGAAATCTGTATTTCACATTTACAAGTAGATGTATGTTCCCCTTGCTGGTTCATATTTTATGCTGCCTTTTCATGTAGATGTATATTAACAAGTAATTCCAGACTATATTAATGAAATCTGTATTTCATATTTTATGCTGCCTTTTCATGTAGATGTATATTAACAAGTAATTCTAGACTATATTAATGAAATCTGTATTTCATATTTACAAGTAGATGTATGTTCCTCACTTGGGTGCATACTTTATGCTTTGCGCTTTTCATGTAGATGTATATTAACAAGTAATTCCAGACTAAATTAATGAAATATGTATTTCATATTTACAAGTAGTCAGTATGTTCACGTAGACGTATATTTACAAGAAATTCCAAAGCAAATTAAGGAAAGGCTCTATGGGAGGGGAGCCACCGGTCATGGTGCACCCAAACTTTGGTGGATTATAGTGACATTAAAAAAACATTGTAATCACAAAAATCATCAAAAGAAGCTGCGTGAGAATTCTCTACAGCCCCATCTCCTTTGCTAACACATTTGACACACAGATCACCATACACATGAGCCGGAGTGTGAGATGTCTCAATTTCGAGTTTTCATGGTGCGGACCAATACAAGTAGAAACCCCCACCGCTTTATCGTATTCACCGCCACTTATCACTAAAACAATCACTGTTTCCGAGGACTGCGAAATCCACGCATAGGGATATGGTAGTAATAAACAACCACTAATTTTCATGTAGATGTATATTAACAAGTAATTCCAGACTAAATTAATGAAACATGTATTTCATATTTACAAGTAGCTGTATGTTCTGTAGACGTATATTTACAAGAAATTCCAGGCTAAATTAAGGAAAGGCTCTATATTTGCAAATAGATATATAAGAAATATACATCTACTTGTAAAAATACATCTACAGAATACACATCTGAATCTAAATATACATCTACATAATATACAACGACAAGAAAAGGCAGCATAAAATATACAGTTACATGAAAATGAAGCATAAAATATACAACTACATGAAAAGGCAACATAAAATATGCATCTAACATGTAATTACTTGTAAGTATATATATACATATTTCTTCAATTTATCCTGGAATTACTTGTAAATATAAATCTACATGTACACATACATCTACAAGTTTCATTAATTTAGCTCGAATTACTTGTGAATATTCATCTACATTAAAAGGAAGCATACAACTATATCGCATGCATGCGCCTTTTCATGTATGATGTATATTTGGTCATAAATTCAAATTTGTATTTGTTTCAATAACATTGCCTTCCTCTGTACTAGACCCATTTTCACCTTTGATTTTTGAAGTATCCATTGCTCAGAACATAGGCACTCACATCAAATGGCTGCACTTCCTTTTACGTTTGTTGATTCAATATTCTAAAAATCTCATTGTTGTAAGTTACATCGGTTTGGTAAATTTATCTATCTTAGCAGGTTTTTATTGACATCATGAGGAGAAGGCAGCTTCCAAAAAGAGTAAGACCTGCATGTGCCAAAATTAGGGGAGCAAGATTTCCGCCAAGTGAAGAACATGAAGAAGAGGCTATCAATACCCCACCTCAAGATGCCAATACCCCACCTGCCACACACACACCATGAAGAAGTAAATGTCCAAGCAATAAGAGTGAGCCCTTCAACACAAAATGTGTCAAAGCCAAGATCTAATTGGAACAAGTCTGATATGAATAATGCCATGAAAGATGTTGAAGATTATGGATACTCTACACGTGCTACTGCAAAAAAATGGGGTATACCAATGACCACCCTTACTTCTTGGCTGATGGGCATTACCACCACTAAAAGAAAGGGTCCACCAACAATTCTAACAGATGAAGAAGAGATGGAGATAGTGAGTTGGTGTCATGAAATGGCTGACATGGGACATGGGTTAGAAATTATACAACTTAAGACATGTGTGGCACAAATCATGAAAACAAGGTCTAACCCATTCACGATGGTTTTCCGGTAAGTCATGGTGGGCGTGTTTTAAAAAAGACACCCGATCTAACATTAAGGACAATCAAGGCCTTGATAAGGATCGAGCAAAGGTGTTTGAGGCCATCAATTGTCAGTTCCTTTCTACATTAATTTGTCTAAAGCTTATGAGGCCAACCCATATGGACCAAACCGAATATGGAATTGTGATGAAACTAGATTACAAGCTGGAGGAACTCATGGTATGAGAGTGCTTGCTAAAAGGGGTAGTAGAAGTGTCCCATAAATCATCCCAAAAAGCAGGGAATGGATTACCATATTGTGTTGTGTAAATGTTGCTGGACAAAGCATTCCAGGATTCTATCTTTTTAAGGGGAAGAGCCATTTAGAAAATTATATCACAGGTCAGAGCTCCGGAGCTTGCATGGCAACACAATCACATGCATGGATGACAAAAGATTTATTCATGAACTGGTTACATCACTTTGCATCATCTATACCTGGTGGAGTGTCTCCTACCAATAGGCATTTACTAATTTTTGATGGCCATGGTTCACATGTTGCTTTGGGGACAATTCAAGAAGCCAGGAGTTTGGGGATTGATTTGTTAACATTGCCGCACACACCTCTCATAAATTACAGCCATTAGATGTGAGTGTCTTTGCTCCATTCAAAACATACTTCAAGGAGGAGAGACGCAAATGGATAGTCAGAAACCATGGGATAGATGTGAAAAGGGTGAATTAGCAGAGTTAGGGAGCAAAGCATTCGAATGGCTCTTACACCTAAGAACATTAAATCAGATTCAAAAGAACAGGGATATGGCCTCTTAATCCCAATGCCTTGATGAAGACATGGGACCAAGCAGTAACATTTGACACATCTTTTCAAGATGATGTCAGTGCAAAAGAAAAAATATGCTTCATCTATCTAGGGTTGATTTAGAGCAAAGTGAAGATGCTCGATGGTGCCTAACACACAATCGAGAAAGAATCGTAACCTCAAAGAGATGGGAGATAAATATAAATGAATGTGTTGCTCAACAATTGGAAACTCCAAACAAATTAATCAAATCGATGAATCACTATCTTTGCCCACGTAAGATAGCCCTCCCGATTGGATGAAAGAAGCAACTCTTAATCTTGGTGTCAACTTGAACTTCAATAATGAAGAGGTCACCTCTCTTTACCCTCTCATCCAACACTACTTCATGACTCGATTTGGTGCACTACTATGTTGGCAAATAACCCAAGAAAATGATGCATTCACAGCTTAGAGGCAAAGCAGGGTATTAGGGGCATTCAAACCAAACTTGTGAGGCAAACCAAGGACAAAAACTCTTGTAGATTCTCAAACTCCCCGTGGAAAAGGTTAGAGAATCATCAAGGTCAAATAGTGCTTCGGTATAAGATTGAGTAGGGAATCTCTACTAATTACCGCAGATCAAGACATGGAGCTTCTGTTGAGAAAGAGAACATAAAAAAGAAATAGATGAATCAAGCAAAGAAAAAAAAAGAACAAATCCAGGAGAAGAAGGCTGAACGAATTGTTGAAAGGGAGAGGAAGGAGCAGGAAAAGATTGAAAAAGAATATAGAAGGAAAACAAAGGAGCACCAAAAGTTGATTCAAAGGCAAGAAAGGGAACAGAGAAAGGAACAGGAAAGGATTCAAAGGGATCAAGAGATAAAGGAGAAGGAGTTTGAGAAGGCAAGAAGAGAGTTAGAAAGGAAAAGGAGATTGAGTAGTCCAATTAATCCTTTTCCTGATCAACACCCAATGTTAAGAGAATTAATGGGCATACATTGCCCTTTATCAGTTTCAACACATAATACTGCAGTTGGAGTGAATGCTTCTCCAAGTTCTGATCCATTCCCAACTACGCCTGTGAGGGATGTCAACATGGGGAGGCAATTGCAAAGTAACACCCCAACTTCAACCTCAACTGCAGATTCAACACCGCCTTCCTCGGATTTTGGAAATGATATTTTCGAAAGTAAATATTTAATTTTGAGGGCTGAATTTTTGATGTGTGGAATTGGCCTTTCGATTTAAAAACTACAATATAGTAGTAGTAGTTATATGGCCCAAGTATATTGTATGGCCATGTTTTTGTAATGGACAATGGAAATGTTTACTGAATGAATATATGTCTTCCAAGTTATGTGATACCCTTTTTCAAAGATTTAAACTCCTATTGTTTCTGAAAATTACACTGAGTAATAGAAAATAGTAAATGACATTAAAGTAATGTACCTGTAAGCCAATAACACAATCTACCAGTAGAAAAGAGAAATATGCAATAGTTTCTATCACTGCCTCAATGAGGGTAAAAACCTCACCTATTAGAACCGTATGGACTGTAGATATTCAAAGAGAATCAAACAATTTCCAAACTAAAAAATGTGTTGATAACAACAAGCATCTGCACTTCCATTCTCAGTCACTCCAACAAGCATAACAACACCACTGCAAGACATGTACAAATTATACTATCAGTTTTTAATATGTAAAATCACCAAATTATACAAATCAGTTACTAATAATAGGGGTTACCATGTCTTTTGACAAATCAGCCTCTTGGACTTTCTTGTAACATACGAAGGCTTTCATCAACTATGATTGAAATATATTCATTTATAAATCCTATCTGATTATAAATCGATCTCATACTAGTGTTGTTTGAATCAATCACCTCCATTTCATTTATTGCTCAAGGAGCCTAAACCCTTGATTAGCTTCAAATATGAACAATTTTCCAAACTTCACATTAAAACGACTAAGTTTTCGTTACCATAAAAGAAGTAAATGACTAAGAACAAAACAATGTACAAAACGAAACCTCTTTTGAAGCATCCACGGCAAGATTCAAATGATTCTTTCTAGTTTAGAAGGAAGCAATGTTAAAATATCACTTAAAGTAGATATTATTGCTGAAGAAAGAAATCAGAAGTACCTTCCACTCTCTGCATCTGTTGTTATAACGTATAGCCAGGCAATACACTCGAAAGTATGACTAGCTCCCAACACAGGTGGTGGTGTAAACACCCACACACAAAATTATCAAAGCCGAAACAAGAAGCAACTCTTTTGTTAAACTTTCCAGCGAAAAATGGTAAGCATTCCCCTCTTGATCCATTTTGTTCCACAAATTCGTTGCATTCCACGGAGGTTCAGGCGGTTAACATTTTCCCAAAGCTGGATGGATGTTTGGGAGTGTTTGGTGTAATGAATATCAGTAAATAAATCCGCATGCCAAACATTAAGAACTCTTTTGCTTCCCTGACACGGCATAGAGGATGTTTATTACTACCATATCCCTATGCGTGGATTTCACAGTTGTCGAAAATAGCGAAGGAGATGGGGCTGTAGAGAATTCTCACGCGCTTCTTTTGACAGTTTTTTGTGATTACCTAGTTTTTTTTAATGTTCAGTATAGTGTCCCAAAGTTTGGGTGCACCGTGACTGGATCCCCTCTCATACAATAAGACACTAACCTTATTCTCTGGCAATAAACAAAAATCCAAAAAATTGAGTATAGCAGACTAGGATAGCTGAGTTACAATGTGTCGAAGCAATTACCTAAAATTAATTAATGAGAAGTAGTAGTAAATAAATAGATCCCTATAGCTATGGTGGGGTGGTTATTTATATCCCTATGGTCGTGTTTTCTAAGATAATTACTTAGTCTACATTGTTGCATAACAATGATCAGGATTCACTCGGTGTGTACATTACGAGTGCCTATCAAATCCAATGTCCGACAAAAGGACTCATATCGCTATGGAGCTTGGGTAACATGAAAATTTCAATTAACAGAGGAACCATGTGGAGTCATCTTGTACCAGTGTAGTTATCACAGTCTCATATTACAAAGGAAGCTACATTCAATTACAGTATCAGTGATCATTAGGTGGTCATGTTCTTATAGGAACCTTACTAATGGTCATGGCATCATACTTGTCGGTGTAGGTTTTAGAGAACCACTGAACTATTATTACATTCATTCAACAAGTATAATGTATATCAAACAATGGGTCTGTGCCTGTTGCTTTGAGGTTCAAGAAATATGCAGCTACAATTGTGTCAAAGAGAGGAAAAGGGAAGGATCAAACCAAATTTTACGCTACCAAATGCACAAGTTCCATTAAGAGTGATCAAGAAGCAGAAGAGATAAAATATAATCTCTTTCAAAAAGATTATCGGCATGAAGAGATAAGATGAGGACAACTACAAACCTTATTCTCTGGGAAATAAACAGAAATATATATAAATACTTATGTGGCCTGGCTAACGTTACGTTATACTATCAAGACGCCCTTAACCTCTCGTACATAGATACAAGAATGGAAACTCGTCTGGTCCTTTCAATTATTTGGGGGATTTTATTGATACAAAGAATGGAAATGAGAGTAAAAAAATCACACTTTGAGCACGCTCACTGAGCACAATCGAATGCTACAATGATACAATACTCACGCTTCTTTTTGACAGATTTTATATAAATTCAACAAGTAAAATGATACAACTCTCACGCACTTCTTTTGACAGATTTTTTGATCACCCGGTTTTTTTTAATGTTCAAGATAATGTAATTTTCAGAAACAATAGGAGTTTAAGTCTTTGCAAAAAGGAATCACATAACTAGGAAGACATATAACACAATCTACCAGTAGAAAAGTAAAATATGTAATAGTTTCTATCATCGCCTCAAGAGGGTAAAAACCTCACCTATTAGAACCGAATGGACTCAGAAATATTCGAAGAGAATCAAACAATTTCCAAACTCATTTGATGTGTTGATAAACACAATTGAAATCAATGCTCTGCATCTGCACTTCCATTCTCAGTCAATCCAACAAGCTCCTCCCCACCACTGCAAGACGTGTACAAAAATACTGTCAGTTTTTAATATGTAAAAGCACCAAAGTATACAACTCAGTTTTTAAACCCATGACTAGCTTCAAATATGAACATTTTTCCAAACTTCACATTAAAACGACTAAGTTTTCATTACCATAAAAGAAGTAAATGACTAAGAACTGAATAGTGTACAGAACGAAAACCTCTTTTGAAGCATCCACGACAAGATTCAAATGATTCTTTCTAGTTTAGAAGGAAGCAATGTTAAAATATCACTGAAACTAGATATTATTGCTGAAGAAAGAAGTCAGAAGTACCTTCCACTCTCTGCATCTGACTGTTATAACGAATAGCCAGGCAATACACTGAGAAGTATGACTAGCTCCCAACGCAATCTTCGTCAGTGTAAACACCCACACACAAAAAACCGTATCGTGGTGTTAAATTTTCCAAAGCGAAAACGTAAGCATTCCCTCCCGATCCGTTATGCTCCACTGCTTTTGTCAGCATTCCGCGGTGGTTCGAGCGGTAAACATTCCCCCAGCTGGAGGCGGTTTGGGAGTAGTTGGCACAATGAATAGCAGCTAATAAATCCGCATGCCTAACATTACGAACTCCTTTGCTTCCCTGACACGGCGTAGTGGTTGTTAATTACTACCATATCCCTATGCGTGGATTTCGTAGTCCTCGGAAACAGTGAGTTTTTTAGTGATAAGTGGCAGCGAATATAGTAAACGGTGGGGGGTTCTACTAACAGTAATTGGTCCGCACCGTGAAAACTCGAAATTTTGACACCTCACACTCCAGCTCACGTGTACGGTGATCTACGTGTCAAATGTGTTGGCAAAGATGGGGGTGCAGATGGGTAGTTTTTAGTTTTTATACAGAGAATTCTCGCATAGCTCGGCTTAGGACTTTTGAATAAGAAGAGTCGATGATTTTCAAGTCAATACTTACTACAATAATATAACTAGTGATCATTTTAGGAATGGTGGAAGGTGGGCGGGGTTAGCATATTTTCCACATTCTCAATCTTGTACCTAAAACGGTAGACAATGGTACGTTGGAAATTAAGAAAATCATATATATATATATATATATATAGTGATTTTAACCGTATATTATAGGTGAAAAATTTAGGAAATTGTTTTTATATAATTCTTGTGTGTGTGTGTATGTGCGCGTGCGTGCACGAACTAATCATATAGAAAATATTGGAAATAACAACCAGAGAAAGTGCCAAACCATCAACTAAATTTGATTTGACAGGGACTGATACTTTGAATTTCCAACCCTTGTTGGAAGGAATTTGAACTCAAATCAATTATCTTATAGATTCAACATTATTTTTGTTAGAATGTAAGTTTACATTAAATTATCAAATTATTATTCATTTTTTAGAAGATTTTTGGGCATAAAACATTATATCGTGTTACTTGAGAAGGCACCAATTAACTTGTAAATTTAAGTTAACATCAAAACATCAAAACATCAAATCCTATTGATTTTGAATTTTTATATAAGGTTCATTAAGCATAGACATCCCCAATAAGATCTAAATTCGGATGGGTTAGGTTGTAAAGACACTTACAAGTATTGATGCAATACAATGGTCGTGTAATAAGCACTAATCTATGTAATCAAATTGAAAGTTTCTGGTAACCATGAAATAGACGTCCATTATTCCTACCCTTATCTATCACTGCAGCTACATCTCACCTTATTAGAGTCACTCCTCGCTCCTCTTAAGAGAGGGGTCCCATGTTAAGGGCTATTGCACCTTTTTGGCTCATTTTAATCCCTAATATAACGGAAATGTGAACTCTCACCCTCAATCACATTCTTTCCTCTATAGGTTTATATAGCTCGCGTTACATCCTTGTTCCTATTCAATTTTAGGTAAGGTGTCAACAACCCAAATGGTTGTAGAGTCTCATTATTTTCCAAGAGAATTGGGCGGGGATAGGCCCCATTTCAAAAGAGGAAATGTCATCCGTTTGTCCGTTATCATATACCATTTAATTACATGCGCATCATGACGTCACCCATTTGGGAATGTTTGGGACGGACAACCACAAGACTTTGACCAGGAATCCCACTCTAAAATGCCCACCACTTTTTGTCTTTTTTCCATGGGGATAATATTACCTCAGAAGTACACGTTTAATTCACCGCGAATCCATAATGTGGTGTATATATACATTAGGTATCTATTGAAAAGTATTTTTGTAGTAATAATACATAAAATGTATAGTATTTATCGTATTAAAAAATAGGTGGTAGGGAATTAAACCTAGAATTTACATTGTCTTAATAAATATATTGAATAAAAAATATAACGTGTTAATAATTACATAGTATTAGTAGGGACTTTTAAAAAATAGTGCATAGAACAAGATGCATCGAAGACAAAGTACAAGGTGACGACCAAGGGGAGTTTGAGTAAGCCTTAGGCACTTTAGTCACTTGCTTACTGACGCAAGTATTTATGGGCAATTCATTTTATTATATTTACTAGAAAATATGTTTTTGTTTGCTTTTATTCTATCATTAGTAATTACATATGAGATACGATAGTGCTATGCATAGAATTAATATTACATCATTCGATTAACTTTGTTCTTGATAAGAGATATATCATATTGCAATTTGGAGGATTAATGAATTGCGATTTTCAATTGTTGTAAGGTACTTCAATGCTTAACAAGAAATTGTTGTACTTTTGAATTATGTAACAACCCTCTTGCACATCGTAACTATCTCATATTTTCCTTAATAGTATGTTGACTTACCTATAAAATATTATGTACTAGTGTCTCGAAAATATATCATAGGAATCAACATTCATAAATTTTGAATTTTCTACTCACAAAAATGTACCACACCCACAACAAATGATAAATAATTTGTTTATAGGATACATATGCTAATCTAACTCAATCAAATAATTAAATATTAAGAAAGAGATATAATCAAGAACCAAATGACACTTCCACTAGGTATATTACCCAATGAAGGGGCACTCCTCCAAGTAGTGCCTAAGGCGGTCATAATTCTCAAAACAACTTTGGTGGTGGCGGTGAACATAGATGTCATAAGAGGTAGTGGTGGGGGTTATCAAGCTTGTCGCCCCACCATGTCCAAAGGGCTCTATGAGGTGACAGACTCCTTCCTAACCATCATTTTCTTGATTTTTTTGAAAGGGAACACCCCTAAATACTTACCATACAACCACCACCAGCGTTGCCATCACCACCCATGGAGCCACCACCACCAACATCGCCACCACCACCACCACCACAATGGAAATGGTCAAATTTCCTCCGCCATAGAAAATTCAAAATCGAAATGCGGTCCCCTCCAAGTTGAGGGTCAAACGGCGCCGTCAAAGCGATTCCAAAATATAAGATCTATTTGGGAAGATTGAAAGCGAATTTCCCTCCAAAGATTGAAGAACACGACAAATATGCCCCTTCTTTTGGTCAAAGAACCAACGGTTAGGGTTTGAAGCAGTCGTGGAACATGTGCACCCGTGGACGCCTCTGTAGCCGTCGTTTTGACTCGATCAATTTAAACAAGTTGGTAGTAGTAAGATACCTAATATAATAGGAAGCCCAGTCTCGAACCATTCACCCTTGGTTATCTTTATTTCCTTGAAGCTTCTGACATAGAGAGATTCCCATGGGAAACCATACTTCCTGTGTGGTTCCTAACACCAAGGAAACCGCTATTCATTTAATTCATTCGGACGGAAGCGTGGAGATAATTACCAAATCAGTTATTGCTAGCAAAATTATGCAGAGTTTTCCTGAGCATTTAGTCTGCCATTCGGATTCTCTTTACATTGGGCAGAAAATACCGGCTCTTTCTGCCAAGGAAGAACTCAAGATGGGCCAGAAATATTTCCTCCTGCCAAAGCACTTTTTCAGTCTGTGCTGTCTTGGGTATCACTGGCTTCGTTCATTGCTCCTGCTACACCAGTTGTTGGTTCTGGTATTCCTGGAACCAAGAGTTTTAACACTGTCAGATTAAGGGCGCCTTTATTGAAAAACCCATTTGAAATAGAGAAGGTTGAAGGAGGCCTGAGGATCAGAGTCTGTGCAGATTTTATTTCAAAGCTAATGGAAGATGCGAGATTCAGTGCTAAGGAAGAGAATAGTTCGGCTCAGAGGCTCTGCAATACTCCTCAATTGCAGAAAGATTATGCCCAGTTGGTCAAATCGAGAACCCAGGTTTGGAGACCCAGGCTTGATACAATTAAGGAAATGGAAAAGGTCAGAAGGTTCAAAATCGACAAGAGGCACAAAAGAAGTTGATTAGTGATCATGGCGTAGATTTATAAGTGCGTCCTACATAATGGAAGTATGAGGTATTCTGATATGCTGTAAGCTACCCTATAGATCGAAAGCAGAGTGTTTAGATATCCATCCGCCTTGTATATTATAATTTACTCTGCAGATCTAAACAGGGTGTGGAGCAGCAGCACATCGATCCACCTCATATATTAAAAGTTACCCTATAGATCCAAAGTTGGGGATCATCCCCTCACATACTATAAGTTTCTTGTAGATCCAAGGCGGGATGCCTGGCATAGTGGACCTTAAAAAGGCTTTTCCTTTCTTTTCTAACATTGATTCAGGCTATTTAGTTAAAGCCTCTCTTGACTGATTTCAGCACAGATCATGAATACAATCATGTGCACACTGCAATATTTAATATGGTTGTGAGGCTTGCCATTTTATACAATAGCAGTCTTTTGACCATTTGCTGTAAAATATTGAAATCCATAGCCCATTGTAAATATGCAAGATTGATAACCGTTGAAGCACTGGTTCGTCTTTATTTCTGTTTTTCCTTTCATTTTAAAAATAAAAATGTTTATGAGTGTTCGTTCAATTTTGTTTTATTTTTTTAACACAACTCTCAGGAAGTTAAAGACTCCATGTAAACCCCACACATGAAAGGAAAAAGAAAGGAAACACTTAAATTCTGCCCCACCATTGAAGTGTTGGACTTAGTTGGCTCACGAACCCATTTAGATCTATCTTATACTTGGTCATATGGGGTGTATAGATTATAGGGTATAGTGAGTGTAATAGAATTAATTGAATTAATTATAGAAGTGAGATATGGGTGAATAAGGGATTTAATATTATTGTTGGATATTGTAATGTGCAATGGGTATTTTTAGGGTGTCTAGATTTGCCTCTCTTTAAAGTGTTATTACTAAGTTTTAAAGGTAGTAAACTCATGTAGATGAGTGAATGAATGATAAAGAAGTGTTTTGGAGTGCCTCATTTGTCCCATTGGTGGTTAAGATGCTCAATGAAGAATCATTTTAAGAACCATGAGAGTCAAAGAAATACTGAGAACTCACCAAGGATACAATCAAGATGTCATATAATTATTCTCCGCTCAAATGCACGTCGCTATTAGCCTTAAGCTCGCATCCACACTCTACTCTTCTTCGCAAATTAAGTATTTCAATATTTTATACTTCAAAAGAGTAGAGTACTTTTGATCCCAATAGCGTACTTTGACCATTTTTTTTTTAAAATATTGAAATCCAACCACTCATATGACAATTTAACTTCTAAAGCTAATATGAAATTATGGTTCAAAGCTAATATGAAATTATGGTTCAAGGACTTGTTATAGACTCGATCGGCCTTTTTAAGCTATTGCAACTTCAAAAGATCTTTCTCTAATGCTTCATAACTTCCTAATAACTTTGAAGTATTTTGTGGCTTCAAACAATACTTTGTGTCTTCAATTCTAATTTTATAGTATTGTGTGGTTCCCCTTAAGCTTGTGTGGCAACTCTTAGTGTTTTGCATCTCATGATATACTTTCACATATTCCTTAGTGTCCCACGGTGTCGCGATTCACAAATACTTGCGAGACAAATTTCCAATAGTTTGTGTGGTTTGTGGAAAGACTTCACAGTGCTTGTGCACATTGCCTAAAGGCTTGTGCACATTGCGTAATAGATTGAAGATTATGCAATGGGATAATGCACAACGCTAACATTGTATAAGGGACTTGCACATAGTTCCAACATTGCAAAAATGTAACTTTATTACTTTTTGGGTATCGTCAACAACGTGCAATCCTTCACAACATGACGTGTCAAAAATACAATGTAAAACAAAATGCAAATACCTAATTCAAACTATTCAAACTATATTCGGTCACTACAAGATTGCATGTGAGCTCGGATGCTCTTGCATCATACACCTCGGTAATTTGAAAACTAGAGTTCTTCCTCAATGAATCAATACCATGTTTCACAACATCTACAACACTCAGCCAAGTTGCATCTTCAATATTATTTCCTTTCCACTTGACCAAATATTTTTTATACTCATTCCCGCACATTTTCAAGATATTGGTGTCAATTACTCGTGTTTCCTCATGGACTCTTTTTGGCATATGCTCTCTCAATCCACATCGACATCTTTTGAACTTTACTTATCAACAATTCCCTTTATTGTGTAGTAAAGATACATATTTTCCACATTGAATATAATTGACATATTAATGCATTCAAAAACTTGATCTCACAAGTGTTTTGTGAAAACTTCCTCAACACCTTGCATGGTCCAATTTTCTTCCATTTGAGCTTATTATGTCCCCTAAGGAAACCTTTCCTTCCATAAATGGGCTAAGACCATATATCACATCCGATATTCCACTTCTCTCCTCTCTAAATTTGTGCACTACTTATACTATGCACTCATCTTCTCTAATTGACTACTCGCTAACTCGTGCACTTCGTCCATATATTCTATTAAATATTCTACTTGAATGCTTCTTCCTTCATTTCACAAGAACTCTCTTAATTATGTGTCTCCTTGTTGGTTACTCCCATACACGATCCGAAATGATGTTTTTTTGTGCTCCAATTAACTAAAATATTATACGCAGAGACTCTATTTACAATCACTAAGTCCTATGCTCTTGGCATATCTCCAACCAAACACCTCAATAAGTCTCCATGAATCATGTTTAAAACCTTTGTGTATCCATCAATCTGCAGTGATATGTGAAACTGAATTTTATCTTTGTATCCATCTTCTTCCATAGAGTTCGCCAAAAATGGCTAACAAACTTAGTGTCCCTACAAGACACAATATTGTGTAGAAAACCATGTCATCTCACTATCTCCTTACGAAAAATATTTGTGATGTTATTCAAATCATTAGTCCTCTTATGCAAGCAACAAAATGTGCAATCTTAAAGAGTCTATCCACCACAACAAAGATAGAATCAAATACTTTATGCATCCTAGGAAAAACCAAAACAAAGTCCATACTAATGTCCTCCTACAACTTCTCCAAAAGGGGGAAAGGTTGATCAACCCTTATTCTAAGATCTCAACAAACATATTTTTCACTCTTAACAAACTTGTGAACATCTACAATCATTTGTGGCTATAAGTAACTCTCCATTAGTTGTGTTAATGTCTTATCCAAATTAAAATTTATTTATAAACCACCCTTGTGCTTCTCTTTCACCAAATTCTCCCTCATTGATCCTTTTGGAATGCATAATTGGTTACCCTTAAAAAAGAGGCCTTTCTACACAAAGAAATCCATCCATGGTGTTGTGTCAACACTCGCAGTGTTAGACGTGCTCTCCATGCTTCACCAAAGTTTTCATCTTATGCAAACAACTTCATGGATTTTAAACCCACTACTTCAAATCTCATCTTTGTCATCAACATACAATTGATTTAATATAAATTGAATTAAATCTAATTTTAGAGTAGCTACTGTAATATTTGATATTCAGGTAATTAAGTACATTAAGGCTCAAGCAATAAGCAAATGAGAGAGAGAGAGAGATGAATTAGTTGATTTTGTGCAACCCGAAGTGATCTGAACTGAGTATCTGTTGGATCTGGATAGAAATAACGTCATAATGCCTCGATAAAGATTTGTAAGTACATAAATATGCGGGACAAAAGCGCCCACGGAGGACAAGAGTGTCCTGGCACTAGTGATTGATCTAGGCGTTAGTGTCCAATTAGATTCTCGTGTTTTGAATTTTTCTAGTCGGAAGGTCTTCGCTCAATACTTGTTTTGTCACTCTAACTTCGTTGTTAGGGTTATGATCGCACTTTGTAACTTACAAAGCAAATGTATATCTGCACATGTCTACAAACCACATCAAGTATAATAAAATATATGCAAAATATGGATTCATACTAACCTCGAAGTCACACGAAGAGTGAACTTATGACCGAGTGTTGCACTACATCTCGACTCCATGTAGTTTCCATGTGTGTGTTTATGTGTGTGTGTGTGTGAAATGATGCCCTAGGTTGCTCTTATGCAAGTTACATGATGATAACGGGCTACATGTAGATTGTCACTTAGTATATATAATGTGTGTGATGGAATATAATGAACTCCCCTCCTATGATGTGTATACAAGAATAATGTAACCCTTGTCCCTTATATGGATGTGCTAGATGTATGCCTTATAGTGCTCTTGTGCCTTTTTGCAAGCTTAGGTGGTGATAGATAATGCTTATAATGTTTGGCCTCTTATTCGAGACCAATATACTATATATATATATATATATATATATATATATATATATATATATATATATATATATATATATATATATATGATTCCCTTGTTTGAATTTCGTAATTAACAACTAAAGGCCAACCCAAAGTTTTAAAAGGTGACCAAAAGGTAAAAAGGACCCAAAAGAGTAAGAAAAAGAAAGAGAAGGACAAAAGCACCCATAAGGGACAGGAACGCCCGGCGCTTTTGTCCTAACTAGGCGCTAATGTCCGAGGCCATAAAAGATAAATCATTCAAGTGGTGGCAAAGTTATAAGATATGTAAGTCCAATAAAGTGAAATAAATAAAACAATCAAAGAGCCAAAAGGAGTTGTCAAACATTAGTTTTCTTGCTTAGGAATCATGTATACATTAGCATGCTTTAGGACCTAGAAATGTACCCAAGTGCATAGATTTTGTGTCTACAACAATGCATCACCATATCTATTAGAATGTCCATTTCTATGCTTTAACACACAAGTATATCCTTGTAGGTACTCAACCTACTTCATATGCCTCTAGTTAAACTTTACCCGACTTTTAATAAACGTTAATGCTTGATGATCAATAGATTACAAAGATTCCTTTAGTAATAGGTAGTGCCTTCACTTCATGAGCATTTACACAATTGCATAGAACTCATAATCATACACATTATACTTTCTCTTCACATTATTCAACTTCTCATTGAAAAATGTTATTGTCCTCCCTTCCTAACTCAACAATACACCAAAGGCTAAACCAATAACATCATAATTTGCTTGGAACACCTTCACAAGCTTCTCTATCACCTTCCTCTTCCTCTCTTAAATTTTTTCCTATGTACATTGACTTCAGAAAAATTCTTTCTATCTCCTCACATGGCCTCTATCGAGGTGCACACACTCCACTAAATTCCCTTATGAAATTGTGGTAAAAGCTAGCCAACCTATGAAAAATTCTTGCTTCAAAATCATTGTGTAATGATATCCAATCTACAATTGTGTAAACCTTTTTGGTTGATCCCTCTTTAGACCATCATTGAAATCACAAATCCTAGATACACTAAATCCTCATGCATAAAAATTCATTTCTTCAAATTAATCACCATATTCTTATCACATAACCATTGGAAAACATGTCTAATATGTAAAAATGCTCTTTATGCATCTTATTTAATATCAAGATATCATATAGGTACACGATTGATTCAACAAAAATAGAATTTTATGTTAAACCCTATATTTGCAATGTAGTAGTAAATGAATAAGCAATAAAACATAGATTTGGCCTGAGCAAATAAACAAGATAAATGCAAAACCCTAAGTGCAAGAGGGAGGAAAGAAGACTTAGTTGATTCACAATGATCTTGGGGATGTATAAAGATGGTAAATTGATGAAACAAAAATGTAGATTGTCGTCAACAAACCCAAAAAATTATGTGAGAGTCAAAAATGTTGGGACTAGGGCACCCTGATCTGAGGTGAAGAGTACCTAAGTGCCGCACACCTTCTTTGGGTGTCTGTGACCACTCAAAACCTCATAAAATGATCTTTGCAGGGTTACTGCAAGATGTTTACTAATGTTCATCTTTGGTCGTCATTTGTCGTTGTCTAATCACCGAACATGTCCGAAACCTGCAAAGAGAAAGAGCACTTGCAAAACCCCAAAACACATAAAATCCTAAAAATAAAAAAAGATGCAAATGGGGATTCAAACTAACCCCGATGGTCATCTGACTGAGTGAACTTACGATCTAGGTGTTGTACTACATTTCAAACTCCATGTAGTTTTGTGTGTGTGTGTGTAGAATTGTGCCCTAGGTGGCTCTTGTGCCAGACACACTTGAATAACGAGCAATAACTAGATGTAGAAGATATAAATAGATGTTTGCATGGAAAAATGAACTTCCCCTCCTATGCATGTATGTAGAAATAACAATCCCTTGTCCCTTGTGTGAAACTAGATGGATGTTTGAATGCTCTTGTAATGGCCTTTGAATGCAACCTTAGGTGGTGATAGTAAATGTTTAGTGTTTGGTCTTTATTATGATCACATAGTTTTGCATTTATATGATTCCCTTGTTTGAATTTCATAATTAACCACAAAAGGCCAATAAAAAGAAAATAAGATGCCCAACAACTAGAAATGACCTAAAAGATACGAGTAAGATACAAAGAGGTCGGGGCACCCAAAGGGGACGGGGGCACTTGGGCGCTGGCATCCTGACTAGGCATTGGTGTCCAAATTTAAAAAAACTAAAGTGTCGAAAGTCAGACTAGGAAAGAAGGTGTGTAAGACCAAGAAGGAAACCAAAAAGAAAGAAAAGAGGCCAAAGACAATGGTCAATTAGTACTTTTCTCACTTAGGAATCATATGAATAGTGGTATGTGATTAGGACCTATAAATGTACCCAAAGTGCATGATTTGTCTACATTTACCCCCACTTTATGTTGTTGAGTGAAATCTCGATAACATAAAGTACTTAAGAGATGTGTACCTAATAACCATGTAGATCGATGGTAAAAAAGTGTGAAGAAAAAGTGAAGTGATAATATGAAGCGTGAAATATAGAGAAGAGGAAGTGACCCTACCCTAGGGTGAAAGCATTTATGAGTGTACCATATTGTGTTGTACCTGTTGTTGATGTCGTGATTGATGCTCGATGATGTGATTATTGTTTCTTCCCATAAGGATGGACCTGTAAAAGAGAAGAGAAAAGAGTAGTCAAAGTCATGTATACAAAAATTGATCCAAATATGTAAAAATCATGTAAACGTGTGTAAAATGCAAAAAGGAACATGTGCACATGATTTGTGATGAGTGAAAAGTGTAGAAAGGATCTTGAAAATGTTGTAGAAGAATGAGTTTTTGGGTGATCTCACGCTAAATGCACCAAGAGCGAGTTTTTTTGGGCAATCTCACGCCAAGTGTGGAAAAAGTGTAGGGAGAAAGGTCTAGTGTTATTCTCCAACCTTTGACTACTTCCAAAGTGTAAACACCACTGCAGATGGTGTGTTCAAATATGATCCATTTCGATCCAGTTTGATCCAATGTGAAAATAGAAAAAAGGAGAAAGCATGCATGTTGAGTGTTGAAGGATTATGTTTGTCCTATAAAATCCGTTGTGTAAACTACCAAAAACTATACCAATCTAAGAAAAATTGTAACTACCCCTAGTCATAGGAACCCATGAAGGGTCAAGGGCACCCAGTGCTCTACTATCTAGTGTTGGGCACTGGTGTATGTGTTGTGTTGAAGACCCAAGTTAGATTCTAGGTCATTTTCATGACTAAAGACTATGTTGTACCGGTACTAAACTATATTTTACTATGACAATGAAATGTTGAATGAGGTGACTGATTCACCCAATATATGGCCCCCCTCATTTGGGGTGCATGTGACTTCACTAGGAGTATACGGCCCAAAGGACGATCGAACACTAAACCGTGACTCGATAGCCTATAGGGGAGGGATTGTGCTTCATAGAAACCAAAGCACATGCAAACAAAGTGGCTAGAAAATATGTGTTAGTAAAAGCAAGATAAACACACATATAGAAAATAGTGTGTAAGCTAACATGTAAGAAAAAAAAGTAAACCGTGAAAAGCGGGTTTCAAACATGGGACATCTCTCATAATGTCACAAGAAATCAAGGACAAAGCAGCCAAAATCACACAAGAAATGAACAAGAAAAGCATAGGGAAAATCCCGCAAATAATGTCATAGAATAGCAAGTAACGGAAAAATGACAAAGCAAAGAAATCAAACAACCATGGTAGCAAACAGAACTCTGAAAAAAATGTTGCACATGAAGCACCCATTAGCATGTTAGAAAGATAAAATGTATGTCAAATCATGTATGATCCAATATAGTAGTGTGCTAGTATGAATAGGAAATAGTATAAATCAAAATAATAACACCTATGATGAGTACGAAAGTGGATGCCCCAGGAGCCGTTGCGGGACTAGTAAGAGGTATTGTGCCAAACATATGTGTTGTGTGTGTAAGGATCTATGTAAAATCTACATTCACAACTAGAAGGAAAGTGAACGCGCATGTGTATATATAGAAAAATAATGACATACAAAGTATATGTCTAGCATGTGTAACAAAGTGTACATGTAAGCATAAGAAAGCAAGAGTAAATGCAACCAAGATATGCAGTATATTGTGGATGTGAATGGAATGGAATGCAAAGTGAGTGTGATAGGAGCAATGTGCCCCTCGAGTGAGTGTGAATGAGTATGTATGAGATGAGGTTCATTTATAAATGACCCTCAACAATCAAGAATGAACCATAGAACAAGAGTGTGTCATCGGGAAATGGTTTGAATTGTGTACGCGCTAAAAAGATATAATCATCATAAGCATAGAGTGAGTGAGTGTGATGAGGTTCATTTCAGATTAAGACCATCGAATCAGTATGAACTAGAGTGGAACTAGAGTGTGTCATCAAATAGTGACGATGTGTGAGAATGTGCACTAGAAAGATGTGTCGTGAATGCCGAGTATGAATGTCTCGTGTGTATGTGTGATGTGTAGTGTGTGAGGTTAATGAATGTAGTGAGCCCTCAATAAGTCAAGTGTGAACCATAACACAAGAGTACCTCATAGGTTAATGATGAATACCAATGTATTAAGATGTGTGTGAAAGACTAAATGTGAAGTGTAGGGTGAACAAGTAGAAATGTGAGATGCCTGACCATGCTAGGAGGGGGGAGAGTAAGCATGATGCCCTCCTAAGTGTATGATGATGAGAATGATCAAGTAATATTTTCTAAGAGATCATCATTGTCATGGTCAAAACCAAATGGAGATGCGTCAAAGACTTGATAAGCAATAGTATGTGGTTGATCAAGTAAAGAGACATTATGACGTAGATTGTACATGCCCATTTGTATTATTTGTCGTGAAAGGTGTTGTGGACATCCATGTGTATACCAATGAGTGATTTTGTGAATAGCTGAGAAATGAATCATTAAAAATAGAAACATGGCTAAAGGGCATAGGAAATGTAATATCGATATGATCGGGATCTAAAGTATCCACTAATGTAATCAACCAAGACTGCCCAATAAGTGGGAGAAGTGAAGTACGTGCAACAAATACTTGAAAATGAAAGAGGCAAAGACCATAAGCAACCATGATATAATGAAAAAAGCCATGATATAGATGAGAAGAATGAGGTGGTGGAAATAGATCATCAAGTGTATATCCGAGTCGAGCCAAGCCATCATATGTGTAAATAGTTTCAGAGACAAGTGGGATCGAATGGAATGTGATGCCAATAAGAGTTATTCATGAAAAATGTGCATGTGAAAGGAGGGAGCGCGGATGCAGTTTCCCATGAGAAGATGATGAAGGTGATACAATGTCTAGTGTATGGACATCCCCCAATAAAGTACCATAACATTAGTAGAAGGGGGTTTCTTGAATTGATATTTTCCACAAAGGCCCACCGCAAAAAAAGTATCATTGAAATATGACTCATCAATCTCAATAGGAGTGAAGTTAAGATTGTGTAATGTTTCATCATTAAGCTCTATGACATCGACCTCATCATCAAATCATCAGTGTTGGCATCTTTGATTAAGATAGTATCATCATGAACATCAGTAGGAATGGTGTTAGACACAGGAGCGAGAGAAGTCTCGGTAGATGGAATGGCAGGTGGTGACTAGAAGTAGGAGCATACAAGTGGGTGAAATGAGATCAGTAGTGTGAATGGAAATGGATGGTACACTTGCATGGAGGTGGAAGAAGACTGTGAAGCACTAGATTGACCAATATCATATGTGTCAAGATTGTTATATGGAATAGGTTGCGATGGAGGAATGGGCATATCCATGATAGGGTCGATGTGACAAAATTTGAATGGATCAGGGTCTGTACTGCGATAGTATATGTTCATAGCCATCATGTAAGAATTTAACACATCGATGAACAATAGATGGGACAACATGCATTGTGTGAATCCAAGGTCTACCAAGCAATATATTAAATTGAAATGATGCATCGATGATGAAGAATGTCATAGGAACAATCTTAGGCCCAACTTGTATAGGTAATGTGATAGTGCCAAGGCATGTGCGAGTAGTGGAGTCATAGCCACGAATGAGAGTAGAATTCTTAGAAATGAGATTATCAGTAATGCCAATTTTCTTTAAGAGAGAGTAAAGCGCATAGATTAATTACAAATCCATTGTCAATGAGCACACGTTTAATACAAGTGGTTCTAATGATAATAATGATAAGCAAAGGTGCACATGAATTATCAACCATAGATGGTGGTATGTCCTCATTAGTAAATGATATAGCGTGTGGAAGATTTTTGAGTGACTGAATAAGGTGAGAAAAGACCACCAAAAATTATCACTTTCAATATGAATAGAACGAAGGGAGGCCTCTAATGTGTGATGAAAATCGGGTGCACTACACAATAAATCATAAAGAGAGATCTTAGTCGGTGTATTCTTAAGCTTCTCTATGATATCATAACCCTTATTAGTAGTAGGAGTGGTAGAAGTGATAGGTGGGGAATAGAAACCGGTTGAGCCATAGGTGGATGAGTGTGGCGAGTGGTTATTACATTGATAGTTGGATCAACATTAGGCGTAATAAAGTGAGGGGGATGTTGAGTATGAACTTGCATAAAATCAACAATAGTAGTAATCATGCCAAAAACCTTAGTTGGGGAAAAGAAGGATAAGCATATTGATCCATGACTTGAGAAGAAAAAACATACTCAAAAGGTAGGGTTTGAATGGATGGGTTCACCAAATGATTTAACAAAAAATAAATTTTATGTTAAACCCTATATTTCAATGTAGTAGTAAATGAATAATCAATAAAGCACATATTTGGTGTAAGAAAATAAGAAAGATAAATGCAAAACCCTAAGTGCAAAAGGGAGGAAAGAATACTTAGTTGATTAACAATAATCACGAGATGTGCAGAGCTGAAAATGGATGAAATAGAAATGCAGACTCTATGCAACGATCCAAGAAAATTATGAAAGTGTCGAAAATGTTGGGACCAGGGTGCATGGAGATTGGGTCAAGGGTGTCTAGGTGTTGTAGACCTTCTCTATGGGCACTGTGAGTGCTCGAACCCCTCAGAAAATGATCTTCGTAGGGCCACAAGATGTTCGCTAATGTTCGTCTTTGGTCACATGTTTGTCGTTGATTGATCACTTGATTGAAGTTGTCTAAAAACTAAAAAGACCTATAAACCCCAAAACACATCAAATCCTAAAAATTAAAATATGAAAATGGGGATTCAGACTGACCCCAGCGGTCACCTAATTGAGTGAACTTACAATCTGGGCATTGTACTACATTTTAGACTCCATGTAGTTTTGTGTGTGTGTGTAGAATCATGCCCTAGGTGGCTCTTATGCCAGACACACTTGAATAGCGAGCAATAGCTAGATGTAGAAGATGTAAATAGATGTGTGCATGGAAAAATGAACTTCCCATCCTATGTGTGTATGTAGAAATAACAATCCCTTATGTTGAAGATAGATGGATGCTTGAATGCTCTTGTAATGGCTTTTGAATGCAACCTTAGGTGGTGATAATAAATGCTTAGTGTTTGGTCCTTTATTATGGTCACATAGCTTTGTATTTATATGATTCCCTTGTTTGAATTTTGTAATTAACCACTAAAAGGTCCGACCATCAAGAAAATAAGATGCCCAATAGCTAAAAAGGAACCAAAAGATGCGAGTAAGATACAAAGAGGTCGGGGTGCCCAAAGGAGATGGGGGCGCCTTTGGCGCTACCATCCTAGTTGGGCACTGGTGTCTAGATTCAAAAAAATTGAAGGTTCAAAATTCAGACTAGGCAAGAAGTTGTGTAAGACCAAGAAGGAAACCAAAAAGAAAGCAAAGAGGCCAAAGACAATGGTCAATTAATAATTTTCTCACTTAAGAATCATATGAATAGTGGTATGTGACTAGGACCTAGAAATGTACCCAAAGTGCATGATTTAGTGTCTACAATAATCATAATTTTTCCAAAAATCTTTTAGGAATTATTTCATCAACCTTGTAAAGGTACTCAATGCGATTATCAATCCAAATGGCATAACTAACCACTCATACAATCCTTCATGCATATTGAACACAATCTTCCACTCATCCCCTTATCTAATGTGAATTTGATGGTATTTTCTCTCCAGATCAATCTAATTGAAGTACTTCACACCACTTAGAAATCCATGATGTATTCCATGCATGGAAATGGGAATATATACTTGCTTGTAATCTTGTTTATGGCTTTGGAGTATGTTCACAACCTCCATTCACTACCCTTATTTGTTGTTAGAACCATTGGTACTTCACATGAGCTTGAACTCTCTCTAACCAATTAACAACTCAATATCTCCTCAACTTCATGTTGTATCTATGTATTCTCCTGCGATATCATCATGTAAACTATCATGTTATAAAAACTCAAACCTAGAATCAAATCCATGTGGTGACTAATGTTCGTCATAAGAAATATCCCTTCTAGAAACTTACTAGAAAAAAATGACAAACTCTCCCAACATCTATAAATGTACGGTTGACATAATACTCCAAGATGACACTGGATCAAATAATTGACTTCAATTTGAAAAATGCATCAAAGGGTGTTATTGATGACAATCGATAATTTCCTAACCATGTTTATGATCAACATAAAATATTTTAAATCTTATCCGCAATATAGATTGGTCTAAAAAACGAGACGATGCTTGATGACTTATCCAAAGTCGACATAGATCGGAGTCTTTATTGGATAAGCAAGAGAATATCATAATATAATGTATCAAGAAATTCTCATCCAAAAGATAAGGTTTGCATCAAACCACCATAAAATGAAATTAAATAAGTTGTACATGTTCTTATTATTACTTTACACGGAAAACATTGTTGACACTCAATACCACATGTGGAGTTGGAGGTAATAATGACTCAAATCATTAAAGTCACTCAAAATCACTTGTGGCTAAATAAATCAACAGATGAGAAAACTCCTAATATCATCTTTAAGTGAAGGATAAGGAAAAATAGAAATAAAAAAATATAGAGTTGGTGTAATCAAATTCTCTCAATATTCTCCGATTTACCTCAACTCCCCAAATTGGATGATAATAAAACCCAAAAATTCCTAGTATTTGATCAAGGGGGTCAAGGCTAAGGTACTATTCTTAGTTTTCCTAATTCACCAAGGCCATATGTGCAATAGAATCATATCCCACCTTTTCCTAGTCCCATTGCTACCTAAGCAATTCTCCTTAAACAAATTCCAACACATCCTTTCCTTAAGTTTTGTTTGAACTAAAATAGTTATACAAGGTGATTCTTTAGTCATGTGAGGTGTTATCTCGTATCGATGAGATGTTCAAGAAATGAAATATTATAATCAAGTTTCCATAGATCACAAATAAATAACATCTATATGGGCTCCTCAACTGCCCAAAAATCCTAAAGCGATCTCTATGATCTTGACCGATTACTAAGGAATTAGGTATCTTTAAGACAGTTGATCTCCGGTGATAAAAATAAATAATACATGTGATTTAAGACTATCAATCTAAATCAATTCTCGATAAATCCATTAGAGAGGGAGAAAAGAAATTTTAAGAACAAAAATAAGCTCAATATTTGATCAAATGGATAAGGGAAAGGATACAGGTGCAATATAATGAAATTTTTGACCAATTGAAAAAAACATGTTCAACATATTAAAATGGAGGATACATATGCTTAAGGATTATAAAGATAATTTTAAAGATTCTGTATATATGAGTCTTGACACAATATCAAATATTTAATATTTCATCGAGAATATTAAATATTATTGCAAACAAAATCATATCAACTCTATTTATAACCTCAAGGAAAACATTCTAAACCAAGCAAAAAGAAGAGTCATTTATGACCTCTAGTTTTTGTGTCTCTTTAATCATGAAGTTTATAAAACTTAAAAATTTATTTGATGAAATGGAAAATATATTGTTGTAATACCTTCATGCCCTGACCAAAATTTAGACATGTAAATTACTCGTAAGACACATTTCATATATGTATATGGGATAAACGGAAAAAGTGTAAAGGATCCACTTTAAGGGATTAACAAGTAAAAGCTAAAGAATAATAACTCTCATAATAATTCTACAAAACTATTTAATCATGATGGAACCAAGGTGAATCCTCCTAATTTCCATTCAACTTGAGCTTAAGTGGGGACCACCTTTGGTCATTTTACGACATTCTATAAAGTCATGTCATGAAATCACTTTATTAAATTTATATATTATTATTGTTTTATTTTTTTTTGAAAATGTCGCTAACATGAATAAAAAAGAATACAAGAACCAAAAGGTTAAATAAGTATAAAATACCAAGCCCCTAAAGGGAACCACACTAACTTAAAAATAATCACAACTCATACAAAACAATCCTCATAAAAAAGGCAAAAATCTAAATTTATGTATCAAGATATTTGATTGAGTCTTTGATTATCCCGCCTTTATGCAGAAAGAGCCACTCTTTTAAAGTTTTGAGACATTCCTTCTTCTTCTTAAGAACATCACACATGTCTTGGTTTTGAGTGGTGATTTAATCCAGATGCAAGTAAATATAAAGAAAATATGAGTTTTTAATATGTAGAATAATATGTTCCCATAAACAATTGTTAGTGGTAATTTGTCCTAATATGAAAGATAATGACTAGTTGAAAAGAATTCCAAATGACAGAGAGTGAAGGGTGATATAATGCCAAAAAGGTAGTTTTTAATTCAAAACACTAGGAAAATATCTAAAGAGAGGATCACGTGAAAGAGCATAGTTGAGAGGAATGCGAGTAGTGTTAAAGGAGGTGGTAAAAAGTTTCAAGAGTGAGGTAGAAGGCACATTTTCCTAGAAATACCAAGTTTGGATAAAGTGTGGCCAAAATTAAGTTTCATATGTGGAATATGTGAACCCAATATTTGACATTTGGAAAACAACAAGGGACTTCCAAATGGTGTGTGACATTCATTTCCATTGAGAATAGAAAGCGTTTAAGAAAAATACACAAGATATAACGTGGTTCACCCAGTGTGGGCTACGTCCACCAAGAAACAACCAATATATTATTCCAGAGGTTGTACAATTGAAGATCTACAATCTTCCACACCTTACACGATGTACAATACTTTTCCTCTCACAAGATTCTCTAAGCTCTCACCAAGAATTCCTTCTTACAATTCTCCCAATCTAATTAATCTCTAACCCTAGTTTCCTAGCTTATATAAGCCTATACAAACTTAGGGCACTTTAGCCATTCATTTACAACCATTAGATCAACTTTATAACAAATATTAGATCTAATTCCCGTGACTTAAATATAAACAATCACGCACAAGTAATCGATGTCAGTTTGTCCCAACCGATGTCGGTTAGTATGCTAGGTGACCGACGCGTGGTCAATCACCGATGTAATGTCTTATGTGTAAACCTGCAAGTTGTAAATAAGCTCCTTTGTGAAGCAATTCAGCTCCATAATCTCAACAATCTCCCACTTGGAGATAAATTGTTGCACTATCCCGCACAACTCCATCCTTGGTTCCTCTCCTAGGCTTTGTTTCTTCCTCTTCAAGTCTCAAACTCAAAGACCAACAGAAGTGGAGTGTAGCTCCAACTTCTCCTTTTCCAATGACTTCATTAGCATATCCAGGGTTCTCATTCGTATGAATTTTCTCTAACTTCAGCTTGCCCATCCTCCAACACTTTTATATGAAGTGATATCTCAACTGAATGTGTTTCATTCTTGAATGAAACATTGAGTTCTTTTCCAAATGAATTACACTTTGACTATCACTATACAATCTACAATCCTCTTGCTCCTTTCCCAACTCTTCCATGAACCTACTCATCCATATCATCTCTTTACTAGCCTTTGTAGCTGCAACATACTCGACCTCTAGTAGACAAAGGCCACAACCTTCTGCAATCTCAAAATCCAGCTAATTATCATCCCACCTACTATGAATACATATCCAATGGTGCTTCTCCTACCATCCAAATCTCCAGCCATATCTAAATCAACATAGCCCCATAAAGTAGTATCTAACCCTCCATAACATAACTACATGCTAGATGTCCCTCTCAAATACCTGAGAATCCATTGACTACTTTTCAATGCTCTTTACCTAGATTGGCCATAAATCTTCTCACAACTCCCACTTTTTGTGCAATGTCTGGTCTGGTACAAACCATAACATACATAAGACTTCCAACTGACTGAAGCATATGGAACTCATGTCATGTACTCAACCTCCTCATGTGATGTAGGACACTGATCTTTTCTCAATTTAAAGTGTCCAACCATAGGTGTACCTACAGTTTTGCATCCTTGCATTTTAAATCTTTTCAACACCTTATTGATATAATCCTCCTGAGACAAATACAATTTTTTGTTCTTCCTGTCTCTAAGAATTTGCATGCCAAGGATTTTCTTTACAGCTCCCAAATCCTTCATTGCAAATGTGTGAGCTAATTTTTCTTTAAGCTCACCAATGTCCTGCATACTAGATCCTGCAATAAGCATATCATCCACATACAGTAAAAAAATAATATAGCTCCCATTTTCAAGCTTCTTGAAATAAACACAATGGTCAGATCCACATCTCATATAACCATGATCATGCATAAAATTGTCAAACCTCATATACCATTTCCTTGGAGCTTGTTTGAGCCCATACAAGCTCTTTTTCAACCTACACACATGTTTCTCCTTACCCTTGACTTCATAACCAAGCTTGATTCATATAGATCTCCTCCTCCAAATCACCATGAAGGAAAGTCATCTTAACATCAAGTTGTTCTAAATGTAAATCTTCTACTACAACTAAACTCAGAATAATATGGATGGAAGTCATTTTAACAACAAGAGAAAATATCTCACCAAAATCAATACCTAGTTTTTGTGCAAACCCTTTTACCACAAGCCTTGCTTTGTATCTTTTTTCCACCCTCTTCCTCCTTGATCCTGTAAACCCACTTGTTTACAATGTCCTCTTACCTACTGAAACTTGACCAAATCCCATGTCTAGTTCTGTTTCAAGGAATCCATCTCCTCATCCATGTCATGCTCCCACTAACATGGGGTATCCTGTTGCATTGCTTCTTCAAAACTTTCTAGTTCACCACTATCAATCAATAAAAGATAAAATAATGAAGGAGTAAATATTTCTAGAGGTTTACTTACTCTTTGAGACCTTCTTACAAAAATTTGGGGTGCCTGAGGCTCATTCTGGACCTCCTGACATTCATGTGTCCAAATCAAATCGACGTCGATCGTGAACAACATCGGTCACTCTATAACCGATGTTGGTTCCCCAACCGATGCCGGTCCTATAGCCGATGTCGGTTCACCTACCGACACGCGGTCCTGTGTAGCCAATGTCTTCACCCAACCGACCACGGTCACTACTTTCCGACGACCGATCACCTTGATGATGTCTATGGATTTTTGTTTTAAATCCGAGAATGCACTTTTCTCAACAAACTCTTCACCCGGTTCATTCATTCTTAGGTACCAAAACTTGATCCATGTACATTCTCTTTTCATTCCAATCAATGTTACGACTCCTAACAATCTTAGCATCTTCTAAATCCCAAAACTAGAATCCAAAATCACCATAACCATAACCAATGAAAGTGCATCTCTTGGATTTAGCATCCAACTTCTTCCTATTTTCTTTATCAACATGCACAAAAGCTTTTGAACCAAATACTCTAAGAAAAGAAAGATCTACCTCTTTTCCAGTCCATGCTTCTTCTAGTATTCCACCATTCAGTGCACTTGAGGGGCCACATGGTTGATCAAATATACCATTGTATCTACTGCTTCTACCCAAAACTACAAGGGTAATCCAACATGTATCCTCATGCTTCTAGCACGTTCCATAATAGTTTTGTTCATTCTTTCTACCACTCCATTCTCCCATGTGGAGTTCTAGGAACCATTCTTTCTCTATGTATTCCATTCACTGAATAATAATCATTGAAAACCTTGTTGCAGTACTCACCACCATTGTCAGATCTAAGGCACTTCAACTTCAAATTAGTTTGATTTTCTACAAGGGATTTCCATCTTTTAAATGTTTCAAAAACATCATATTTACGTTTAATACAATAAACCCATACCTTTCTTGTGGCATCATCAATAAAAGTCACATAGTATTGGGATCCTCCATGAGAAGCTACTGGGTTGGTCCCCACACATCTGAGTGCACAAGCTCCAATTTATGCTCCTTCTTTTTGTTGCCCAACTTTAAGAAACCTCACTTTCTTTTGCTTTCCAAATATGCAATGCTCACAAAAATCAAGATCTACATCTTTCAAATCTGATAACTTACCCTTTTCCTTTAAGATCTACATTCCCTTCTTACTCATATGGCCTAGCCGATTATGCCACATGCTTGCATCTGAATCTGAAGTAGATAAAACAAAAAAGGAATCAATAATACAGGTAGACAAATATAATGTTCCTACCTTCTTTCCTCTTGCTACAACAAGAGCTCCCTTGGAAACTTTCCAAGAATCGGTTGAATGTAACCATGCATCCATCTTCACCTAATTGTCCTACAGAAATAAGATTTCTCCCGAGGCTTGGCACATGCCTCACATCTTTCAATATCCATGTATTTCCATTCTGTAATTTAAGATGAACTTCACCTTTACCAGTAATATTGCATGGTTCATCATCTCCTAAATAAACATGCCCAAAATTACCTAGACATAATTTCTAAAATAACCCTTATTAGGGGTAGCATGGAAAGAAGCTCTTGAATCTAAAACCCATGATTCAATTTTATTATCCAAGGAGAGAATAAGGGCATCTTGCATTACCTCTAGATGCTACATTTTCCTCTTTACCTTTCTCTGGTACATTCTCTTTGTTTTCCTTGAACCAACAATCCTTCTTTGCATGTCCTTTCTTTCCACAATTCCAACAGAGTTTATTCCTCTACCTCTGGATTTAGATCTGCACTCTTAGACTTTGATTTCCCATTACTCTTGCTCTTGGATCTCTCCTTTTTCCTTCCTCTACTTTCTACATTCAAAGCATTCCCAGATGATGATTCTCCTAAACTTTTCCTACGTATATTTCTTCATTTAGAATTATACCAATCACATCATCAAACTTCAAAATATTAGTAGCAGATGTTGTATTACTAACAACCATTACCAAATTATCCCAACTATCTAGAAAAGAACACAAGAATAACAATGCTTTCACTTCATCCTCAAAAGGGATATTAACCGATTTTAATTGATTTACAATAGAATGGAAATCATTCAAATGATTAGACACATATCCACCTTCTTGCATTTTAGAATTAAATAATTTCTTCATCAAATAAACTTTATTCGATGCACTTGGTTTTTCATATAAATTAGCTAAAGCTTTCATTAATTCTATTTTGGTTGATGCTTTCGTTATATTCGAAGCCACAGATGCTGTCAAGCTCAATCTTATAGATCCTATAGCCTTTCTATCAAGAATCTTCCATTCTTCATCAATCATCTTTTTGTAGGCCTTGCCTTCTCATCCAACGGTAAATATAGATCTCTCTGATACAGATAATCCTCCACCTGCATCTTCCATAGTTGATAATTACGGCCTTCAAATTTCTACTTTGTATTTACTATCTTCTACCATTGTTGTGCTCCCACTCAATCAGAAATCCCTGTGAGTAAATTTGTCAACACACACAACCCTCAAACAAAGCTCTGATACCATTTGTTGGGGTTAGACCAAACCAGTTGTACAAAATATATATCATATTAAATCATACAAGCAATAAACACGGAAATAACCAACAAAAGAAAATACACAAGATATAACGTGGTTCACCCAGTGTGGGCTACGTCCACCAAGAACAACCAATATATTATTCCAGAGGTTGTACAATTGAAGATTTGCAATCTTCCACACCTTACACGATGTACAATACTTTTCCTCTCACAAGCTTCTCTAAGCTCTCACCAAGAATTCCTTCTTACAATTCTCCCAATCTACCTCTCTAACCCTAGTTTCTAGCTTATATAAGCCTATACAAACTTAGGGCACTTTAGCCATTCATTTACAACCATTAGATCAAATTTATAAAAGTGCAACTTGGAAATAATGAGATATAAATTAACGGTCTCTCAAAAATTAGACTAAGTATTGTGAAAACTACATTAAATGGGATGGAAGCCATTACTAGAAAATCATTAGATAGGATGAAATCCATCACTAAAAATATATGCAAGAAGCACAAGTGAAAATACTATTGAAGAATTCAAATATGCAAGTGGTTTGAATCCGTTACTTGATCATAAAGGAAACCAAGATGTCATTGTATGCACCAAAATAACTCGAAGGAGATTGTTTATCTATTAAAGGACATGATGAAAGTACAAATGAGTACACCAAGAATGGCACGAATTATCTAAAGTAAATGATACAATGTGTTAAGGGTAAACAAGGGAAAAACCCATTAAATAATTAGTATAATACACCCCCATAATGTTAAATGAGTGGAGTAGACAAAGTAATATATCTATATGAGTGGTATGAATTCGCTACTTGAACACCAAACAATGGTAGGAGTTGGGTATGTCGGAAAATGCTCACCAAAGATAATATGGTTCAACTATCAAGGTTTTGAATTTTATAAAAGGGTCTCTCATAAATAGCATGACATTAATGATAATGGGAATACATTATGACTAAGAAAAGGGTGTGAAAAATAAGACACACACATAAAGATAGACTTTCTTTGCTATGAAAAACAATCCCCCAATGACACTTTATAACTTAGTGTAAGTATACATCCCAAATAAGACTAAGTAAGACATTTTGTACACAAAAAGAGCTCCAAACAAGGATATTTTCTACCTATAGAAGAAATCCATATCAATGTGAGATTTACTCCAAAACAAGGGAGCAATGCCAAATAAGTTGATCCGAAACAAAGGGACCACTACTATGAAGAATGAAAATTATATGACCAATGTATATGAATGGTAGAGGATCCACACTTGTAGATTCCACACAAAGAATTGTTATAATGTCATCACGACGATCTAAAATCCATCATAAGTGAATATGAATGGTAGATGAATATGACTTCAATTGTTATGTTGTGGAACCTATTTTCGTGTGTGGAAGTGTTGAAGATTGGACACTAAAAGTGACATATACTCTCTACGCTTTCTCATCGTGTTCAAGGTCAGGTTGGGTCAGGCCCCAAGCGGGGATGCGTGGGTTGTAGCCCCCACTAGTAGGGGTTTGGAGGCACAACCCCCAAGATTTTTTTTTGGCCTAAAAAATGTGCTTTATATCTCGGGAAATGTGTTCTTCTCATATGGGTGGGATTTTTGACCCATAGGTTTATGGGGTGGTTTTGGCCCATGGTTTTAGTACCCATGGTATTGTAAAACTACTTATGTAGTTGCCTATTGGTGTGCTTTTGGTGCATATGGTAGGGTATTGTACATTGTATATGTGTGTGAGTTCAAGTGTGAATTTAGGAGAGTTTGTTGAGCATAGCTCCAAACAGATCTGGGTATTGTATTGAGAGAAAGAGGTGGCTTGTAATAAAAATATGAGCAAGTGATTCTTAGTGGACGTAGCCCAAATTGGGTGAACCACGTTAAATACATCTTTGTGTTGTGTTCTTTTATTTTTGCACTTTTATTTTAGATTTGTGATATTGTTCTGCATATTAGTTTCTACTATTGCGATTTTGTGTGGGATTTTTCTACATATTTTACCTCTTATTCCCTGATTTGGTGTCATGTGAAAAATGATACATGCGAGAAATAATTTATAGAAGTTTCATGACTCTCATGTCTGACTGAAGTAGTCTCATTTCTCTCGTGCTTGAGAAGGTGTGTAGAAGGACTCATATGTCACTCAATATCCTCACAAAGAGTGGAGCAAACAAAAACATATGAGTGTGCACAAAGTGGACCCAATGAAGAATCACCTACTCTATATCTAATACCACTATAAGTAATCAAATGAATAGGTTAGATATGGGAAATAATTCCCTATAAATGGTTACCTATGTCTGGACACCAAAATGACCCATAAAATAAAAAGTGTGGGATCCAAAACTAGTTGTGTGCTTCTCAAATGAGCCAAACACAATGGTGGGTTAATATGAAATATGGGTTACAATATAGGTACAACAATGGTGCATCAAATTTAATTATCAACTCATGATTAGGTAGATAATAAGATGGTGATGTGTCAATATTATTTAAATAAGTGGCATAAGGCGAATATGTTGAATGAAAGGAATGTCCATGGAGTCAATTTGACATTGTAAGCATCTAACGGTGTCCTATAATGACTAAAGAAGTGTTTATTTTCCATAAATTATTGAGAGTGATAGAGAGTTGTGATATTTATCTTTTTATCCTCATAATAAAATCTAACCATGTCTTCTTCAAGTGGATATGCTCCTAAAAAGAGTGTGAATTTTTCTGAAATTAGGTTATTATTTTCTTGTGTGAGAGTGTGGAAGTCATGGATGGAATCCATTTACAATAGAAAGGAAAAAAACACATTAGAAGAACCTCAAAAAGAAAACACACTTAAAAATACCTCCCAAATTGCTTATAATGATGCAATTATCACCAAAAGAACTCAATAGAATGGTTGTAATACAAGCCAAAAATCAATTAAGCCCAACATATAAACTATTTTAATGCACAAAAATGAACCCTAGGTGAAATTAGGTGACACTTTATAAAATAATGTGTTTATAGTAATTTTTCGATATATTTTGACTAAAAATAGAAAAATTATAGTTTTTATGTGGAATGAAATATATCTAAAGCCTGCATTAAAAAGGGTGTAAAAAAATAAACAATTTAAAAAAAAAAGTGGCACTTGAAATTTGTTGGATAAATCAAATGATATGGCCCTTAAAAGGTCCAAAATAAGGACCGAGGGGAAACCTCTAGGAAAAAATGAAATTTATTAGAAAATATGCTAATAAGATGTAAAAAAATATAGAACTAATGCATAGATGTCAAAAACATATGACGGATGAAAAAAATATCACCTCATCTGGCACTTTGAATCAAAAGATATGGCTACCATAAATTCATAACTAAAAATTAGGTACTAAATGGTCCAAACATGGCTAAAATTTTTGCACAAGGGGCTAATGACATTAGAAATAGGTCATATGGGGATTAAAATATGCGATTAGGTGATAAATAATACATAGAGGTCTAGCATGGTACAACTCATGGTCATATGCACTATTAAGGGCTTAAAACAAAGTGTGCTTAGGCTAACATCCATTTGATACAAAAATATTTGGTCTTAGGTATTCAACCTTAAGAACTGTGGTAGACCATGTATTACTGGTGTAAATATATCTAATTTTCCAATAATAACACATTTTAATATATGTGAATGAAATGAATCTTGTTTAAATTTTTATGCCTGAGCCTTTATCATTGAAGAGCATGCCAAACAACTGCAAACTTTAAACAAATGCCACAGGGGAGCACCATAAGTCTAAATTTCAAAATTTCAAACTTTCTAGAAATATAGTGAAGAGGAGATTCTAAAAATATTTATGGTGATGATGTAGTTAACAATTTTTTAATAAAAACTATTGTATAGCCTATTGCCACGTGTTTTTCCTCGAAATATAGAACTTCAAAAATTCATAAAAAAATAATCCATGAAGTGAAAAAAATGTTGTTTTAAACAAATGTTTATTTACTTTGTAATAAAAATACGTAGAAAAACTACAAACATACATATTTTCCAAAAATGCAAAGAAAAGCACATAAAAAGAAAGTTTTGGAAAACTCATAAAACCCAAATGATTTTTGGGAAGTCCAAAATGTTGGTTGTGCCAAAATGTGGATAATGGATCACTAAGTATGTTGGAAAAGAGAAACAACAAAATTTATTTAGAAATCCATAATTACCACTTGATGGAGAAAGGCACTAGTCTGATGTAAGAGTGGGGGATTCCTAGGAAACTCCTAAACGTGGGCTCACACCATCATAGACGAATCAATAATATGATACAACAAATACACAAGAATAAAGAATGATAATAATATATTATTCTCTCAATTAATCACAATATACAAATAGAGGTGGTCAATATATAACAAAAGTAAGAGTTTGATTCCAATTTTTCTTTTGACCGAGGTAATGTAAGAGTTGTGAGACAACTCTACTTTTGAATAAGTAACCAACACATTTTTGAAGTGATGAACATTGTTTCACCTGATTCTAGATGCATTTCTTTGAATGTTGGCCAAGCAGATAAGGGTAAAGGGCTAGGAGGAATACCTGTTGAGATGCTTTGGTTGTAGATTGTTGCTCATGTATGACTTCTAAATCCACAATTGATTGTGAGAGCTTCCTTTTTTCTTAGAGGAACTACCGAAATGGTAAACAATACCACCAAATAAAAGTTACACAATATATACGATTACCTTTTGCCTAGCATTTGATAGATCCGAGAAGTGTGATACTTCCTGACCATTTGTCGATCCACTTTGTTTAAAACAACTTAATGCTAACAATAAAGGAAATCCTATTGTAGTTAAAATGATTTAGGTATCTCATTCGTCTACAATAAGTGAATTCGTTCACAACAAGCTAAGCTATGACTAAATCTGAAGGTCAAGGTCTCTTTCAGGATATTGGTATTGGTCAGGGTAAAGTTTTGGTCTATTTTGGGTATTTGATGGAGGTTTTAAGCTCTGATCTGGGTTTTTGGTAAAAGACACAGAGACCGACGTCGGTTTAGTATGACCGGTGTCGGTTTAGGTTAACCGACAACGGTTGTGGGTAACCAATGTCGGTATGGTCGTGGTACAGGAAATTCAATAAAACTCGAGGCGAGGGTAGATCTAAGGCTAGATGAAGATGGAAGGGCGATGACAAGATTCGGGTGGGTATTGGGTGTGCACAGGAATGATTAAGAATCGGATATGGGCAATTCAGGGGGTATGGGTAAAATGATGGCCAAGTTTGCATGGAGGTAAAAATGGTGGTGGAATGAAAATGAGGGCAGAAACTAGTAATAACAACAAAAGGATCTACCCAATGATAAATGGACAAATGTTGGTTACCAAAAGCACTTACCGCTTGTATGAGCTTGACATCTGGTTGGTAATGGTAGGTGATCAAATGGAATGAACCTGATATGGTGCTTTGGTGCTTCCCGATTCTCCCGTGAAGGCAGATGGTGGTCATGTGATTACTTTTGGTGTTGACTATGGATGCTCTGATGTGTGTACTAACGTTGGTTCTGCTTGCATGTAGCTCGGTTTTGTCACTTGCTCTCAAAAGATGTGTTAATCTCTTTGAAATGTGCCAACCTTGAAATAAGGTTGTTTTGGGGTTAAATGGTAACCGACGATGGTTCTAGCTTAACCGGTCGGCGGTTTAGGGTAACTAGCATCGATTAGGGTGGGAATTCCTAGGTTTACTAATCTAGGCAAATCCGCTTGATTTTCTGGGATCTCATTTCGTTTACTCCGTGGATTAGCATGGAAGCTTCCTTCTAATAGGTAGGAATGTGGTTAGAGGGAATGTAGGCATTGATTTTTAGGGTTTGGGTAGGTCTTAGTTAGTTATGGAAACTTACTAAGAATAGGTCTTAGGGTGAGGTGGCTAGATGAGGTGGATATGTGGGTATTATCCCGATTAGGATATTTAAATAATAAATATTGTGAGGATAATGAATTAATTTAATTGAATTAATTAAATTAATATTAGAGTGGGATGAAAGGGGCCATGGTTAGGTGAATGTGTTCAAGGTGTTTATTTGACGGGGGACCAAGGGGAGTATGACCTAATTTTAGTGTCTACATTTTGCCCCTTTTTGTTGCGTAGCTTGTATCCGTGATCGACAATGACAAAAATAAGATGTGGTTGCCCCAAGTGTGGGTGAAGGTGATCCCCTCAAACCAGGAACTGATGAGGCAGAAGGAAGAATCAGTGAGTGGTTTGATAAAAGGTGAATGTGATGAAGAAGAAGGTGGGTAACGGGGGTAAAGAAAGGAAAAAGGTCCACTTAGGTAATCTAGGTAATGGGTCAGGGTCAAAGGTAGTGACAATCAAACACACACACACGTATAAACTGCAACACGGTACCAGTTGAAGAGTAGAAAACTCTACATTGTCTAAGGTCGATCAGGTTATCCAAACATGGGTTGTTGAGGTCCGGTATCCAGGGTAGAGGATACGGTCCGGCACTCAACGAGGTAAGATGCGGAACGTGTAGGGTGGCTTCGGCACATCCAAAGGGTCAAGGTTTGTTTGGGTAAAGGTCACGGCCGAAGGCAAGGTAAGGTTGTAAGGCTAATCATTGCGGTAACATCATCGTAAGGTAGAGCGAGTGCGTAAGGTCGATGGTCACCCCAAGGGGGCTGGTGTGGGTAGATGGGTACGGCATAGGTAAAGCCATGGGAGAGGTAGAAATATGCCCCACCCAGTGGTAAGAGCGAGTGATGAATGATGAGGTGAGGAGGGTGAGGTGAATGGTTAGGGTAAGCGTTGGGTGAGGGAAAAAAGAGTGACAGGCAGGGTAATAGGGTGAAATTGTGGGAAATATGGAAGAGAGGGTGACCGGTGCCGGTCAAGGGTAACTTTTGCAGGTGTAGGTAGGGTAACCAACCACAGTAAGGTAGGGCATGTGACCGATGCCAATGAAGGTAAAACCAACATCGGTTAGGTCGGGGATGTTATAAAAAAGAAAAATTTCATGCTTTTCGGAATCATTTGTCCGTGTGAAATAGAGGAAAACGACACGAGAGAGAGGGAAAGTTGGAAAGTGTCTGACGGAACGTAAAGCTGATTTGTGAGCAAGAACAATGGGTGATTGGTAGTTGAAAGGTGGGTCCATGAGATCAGATTGTTGGATTCGGGTGGTTGGAGGCGAGGTGACCGATTAGTGATGGTAGAGGTTGGAGAGGGATTGGGCGGGCCACCGTACAATGGCCAGATGTGCCACCACGGTGATGGCAGTGTGATGAGGTAAGAATCAAACCCTTTCCGTGTTTTGTGAGATAGATTAGGTGATAGGTCGAGTTTTGAAATATTGGGTGTGTGGGGAGAAATGAAATTTGAAATGTGGGAGGGTAGATTGGGTAGAATAGGAACAACAAAGAGAGGTAATTGGGTGAATGAGGGGTGGGATGGGGTTGAGGGAAGTGTAGGGGAGAATGGGTGCGTAGAAGGGTTAGGAGAGTGATTTTTTTGAGAGGGGATGGTTTGGGGTTGTGGGTTTTGCCGCGATAGTGGCCAAAATCGGTCGGGGTTAGTTTGGCGTCGGTAGGGTCAAACTGGTATCGGTCATGAAACAAGTGACCCATGTCGGTTTAGGGGTGACTAGGGTTGATTTGAGATAACCTAAGCACACGGTTGGGTTTTAGAGAAAAAGGGGCTAAAAGGGCCCCAGGTCGAGTGGGTGAGAGAGGTAGGGGAAAAGAAGGTGTTTTGGTACAAAATATGGCATAGGTGGAGGTGGGCATGGGTAGATGATAGTGGGTGAGAGTGGGAGTGGGTAGATAGAAATGTGATACGAAGGTAGGTTGGGGAAGAAAAAAGAATGAGATGGGGCATAGGTATAAGTGAGGTGTTGAGTGTGGGTATGATGAAGGTAGATTAATTTGATGTTTGTGTTAGATGCAGGGGAGAGATCAGTGCATGGGATGAGAGACAGGGTGCCACCTTGGTCTTGAGAGTGCGGCGCAAAGACGATTGAGGAGTGGCGACACGTGGAGGAGGTGGGCTGATTGGGTCAGCGCTATTAGCATGCGATCCCCGAAACCGAGTCGATGGTCACCCTCATTGATATATGAGATTCAACGACCCACATGTTCCACTCTACCGACGGTGAGATGACATTCACCCTAGAGGACGTGTGTGAGGATCCTGTGGTTACCGATACGGGGACACGGTGTACTCGATCTCCTCAGAGGCCTCGAGAGGAGTTGATCTTACAAAGTGTTTGGGGAGGGATTGGCAAACATGACATTCCTAGTGCTAGCTTGAGTTACGGGGGAGGTACCTGCTTTGTCCAAAGGAGACGAGGCTAGTTGTTTTATTGATAGATGCGGTGTGTTGTTTTTCACTTTGCCGAATGCAAGGGTGGGAGATTTCCCCGCTCCTTGATGGGGTTTTACATGACATGGTGATGGATTGGACCTGCTTTTCTTGGGTGCCAAAATTCCTTGTGTAGTTATACAGAGAGTTGTGGGCATATGGGCGTCTACGCAGGTTCATCTTATGTTGCACATTTTTTCTACACTGTTGGGCCTATGAGCACATAGTTTGTGTGTGGCCAGTGGGTATGCCCCAAGTAGATGCATTTCTGCCGAGATTGGTTCGGGTGGGGTATAGGTGATGGGTGCCCGTGATTGGAGAGCATCGATCAGACAAGGCTACACATGATGTAGCATATTACAAGCATCTATTGGAGGGGTTGTCCAGGGTGGACATCATATGGAGACCGTATGTGGGTTATCCCTCATACAAATGGATGCATGATGAGCTAGATGGCCTTCAACTTGCTAAGATGGATAGAGGGGCATCATGCCGGGAGCACAAGATGATCCCAGTTGACAGGGTTAGGTGGTAGTTTGGGTTGCTACAGGACATACCTCCACCCTTCCCGTAGTACAAGAGAGATGACGTGGAGAGGCCATTGCCTCTACCACAATCAATAGTTCCCATAGGGTAGGAGGAGTAGGTGGTAGACCGACAGATCGATGATGCTGAAGTGACAGATAGATATAGACAATGGTTGGCGGCTCATTTACAAGCAGTACCACCCAGACCTGGGCAGTCGGATTTAGCCACTATCATGATGTAGAGAGACGCCCTACAGGGGCAAGTGGCGACCTTGATTACCCAGTTGGGGATGGTGCAGGGATAATTAGACGATTCGAGGCGAGGTGGCCGAGTTGCATGCACAGTGGTCATTTTCAAGCCCGAGTGGCGGGGTGGAGATGGGGATGGTGATGATGGTTAAGTGGCTGCCTTACAGGCATAGGTTATAGGGCTATAGGGCTAGTTGGCCACAACACAAGTGTAGATTCATGCATTATAGGTGTGTAGGTACGAGCACAGTGCGAGGCCGATGGCACCTCCACATGCACCGGGACAGGGGCCTAGTTCACGGGTAAGGGTGAGACAAGGTCCCGTAGAGGACAGAGATATAGGGGCCAGGCCTATGGGGCCACCATAGAACATTCCCATATCTAGGTTATAGGATGCCCTAGGTGATGCCAGATACTACCAAGATCAGTTGATGGTGGCCAGGATAGATTTTCTATCCTATGGAGAGTACAGGGAATAGCAGGCCTCAGTGAGAGGACTAGATCCCAGAATCACAATGTAGAGAGCACAGGGGGCCATCAAGCTCTGAGATAGGATCAGGGAGAGGCCACCAGCTCATGGAGACTAGCTCCAGGTGATGTGCTAGCAGGAGGTGGTGAGATGACACCGAGTCGTCGTCGGACAGAGCCGAGGAGGAGAACAAAGATACGGACATAGAGGATGTCTTACAGGATGAGGCTTGATATCTATTCCTGTATTTTGATGTATTATAGTCATTTTTTTATATACCGGCCTACATGCCGAAGATGGTGAGGATGTACTAGATTTTGTATATTTTGATCATATCTGCTGCTGCGCCGAAGATGGTGAGGTGTATATGAGAGTTTTTAAGAGACTGGATTATATACATCGGCCTACATCTTCAAGACATTTGTGATTATGTATATGGATACACATGTTTGGATATTGTATTTATATAGATGATGATGATTATGGGCATTATGTGTTTGTGTTGATAACATTTTATTATTATGCATAGATGGACTTAGGGTAGGTGCGTTAGGCATGGATGGAGTCAGGTCGTGGTTTTAGGCATGGATTGAGTTAGGTTTTGCAGGCATGGATTGAGTCGGTCATGAATTTAGGCATGGATTGAGTTAGTTTTGGTTTACACATGGATTGAGTCAGGTCATGGATTTAGGCATGGATTGAGTTAGGTCGTGGTTTTAGGCATGGATTGAGTTAGGTTTTGGTTTAGGCATGGATTGATTCGGTCATGGATTTAGGCATGGATTGAGTTAGGTCGTGGTTTTAGGCATGGATTGAAGTTAGGTTTTTGTTTAGGCATGGATCGATTCAAGTCATGGATTTAGGCATGGATTGAGTCAAGTTTTGGAGGTTGTAATTCATTAATTTTTGTATTGAATGATGATATGGGTCATGTTTAAAATGTTTTATAAGACATGCATGACGTTGGTAAAGAAATGGTAATCAAAATAAATTTATGTTTTGATTATGAGAAAAATTTGAAGCAATTTGTCGTTTGTTTGGTTTAATTTCCAATTTTTGATATAAAAGGAAATTAAGTAGGGTAGAATGTGGTTTAGGAAAATAAAAGATGAATTGGTTAGGGTAGAGAGTGGCCGAGGTAACCTCCAGGGCCCCATGCCCCACGGAGTGCTACCTATATAGTCCCAGCGAAAAGGGACTTGTCGACACTAAAATTTTCCTCCGTAATTTCTATTTCATTAATGTATGTATTAGGAATATGATGTTGTTAAGTATAATTAGTAGTAGCGTCGATAGAAAATAACGGCGCCGTCGATCACGTGCCGCCAATAATGTGGAGTACGGTACCAAAGTACAATAGGAATGTTGTAAAAGTAAATATTTGTCGTAAGTGGTCCGGTAATGTTAAAATGTCAAAGTTTAGGTAATTAGAGAAGTAGGGTCTACATGATTAGGAATTAGAAATATTATATTGGTAATAAGGACAAGGAGTGAGGTCATAAATATTTTGTGTATTTTATTTGTAAAAAGTCTAAAAATGTGGAACCCATGTAAAATGATAAGGTTTATCTTATCTTAAAAGATAAGCTTACATGTACAGATAAGAGTTAAGGTATGGAATATGATTCGTCAGAGTGGATTTCTTATCCTATCTTAGAGATAAGATGGATAAGCCTGAAAGTTCTATAAATAGAGAGGCCACCCCCTCATTTAGCATAGAAGGAAGTAGTGAGAAATATTGTAGGAAGTGTGCGAAGGAAGCCATCAATTTAAAGGTGTGTTGAAAAAGCCATTAAGAGGTGTAATTGTAAAGTTTCTCCCATAGTCTTGGTGACAGGCAAGTGAAGTCAATAACACTTGAAGTACCTCATGGGTGAGATTATAATGATTTCATGTTAATATTATAATTTACTTTGATATTTCAGATTTTCATCATTAGTCTTATCATAGTCGATGGTATTCTTGTGTTATGTTGTTGTTTTGTTTCCATTACATCCACCAAACTAAAGGTACATGCATTAGTAAATAATCATAGCACGAGGAGTTCCCGGTGAAGAATTATCATAGTGCCGGATTGGTGATGACATTTTGGTTCCGTTGCCGGGACCATTCCTCGTTGGTGGATTTTCTGGAGAGATATTCCCACTTAGTCAAAAATCAATTGGAGGGTAACCTTGTTTTTACTGTGCATAGTAGTTACCATGTTAAAGTCATTTTTGCCATGAATAGTAGTTACCTGGTAAAGTCATTTTTTGGGAATAGTATTTACCGCAGTAAAGTCACTTTTTACCATGAATAGTATTTACCGCAATAACTTTACTTTTTACCGTGAATAGTGTTTACCACAGTAAAGTCAGTTTTTACCGCAGTAAGTCAAGTTTTACCATAGTTTACCATGGTCATTTCTATAGTGATTCTAATTATTTGTGCACATAAGTCTTGTTGATTGTACTTGTGGGTTGGTATTTCACAGTGGTCACTTTTGAAAATGGGAAAGATTCTTGTTTTTTCAGCTCAATCTAATAAAGATGCTTCTTCTTTCATTCAAGAGTTTAAACGATCTTGTATTTGTAATGGCCTTATAAGAAGGGAACAATGGACTGAATTTTTTCCTACCTTTTTGGATGGTTCAACACTTAGGTGGTTTGAAACACTAGGTGATAATGTGAGAAATTCATGGGATTTATTAACTGAAAGTTTTCTTGAAGAATTTGGTGAACAACAGAAATATGCAGATCTCATGATCGAGATCACAAAGCTATCCCAAGGAGAGAAGGAGAAGATAAGGGATTATCATGCTCGTGTTCTAGAGCTAAGGAGGAAGCTTGATGCCCAGATCCGGAAGGAAGGATTAGCGGATGGGTTGATGAATGGCGTGGATAATCTCCTCTGTAAGCACTTCATTCTTGGGATGAAGCCAGAGATCAGACAACGAGTGAAGTATGACCGCCCAACTACCATTGAACAAGTAAAGGAGATTGCAAGAAGGTAAGAAGAAAGCATGGAAGAGGAGCCCAAAGAAATTGTTGCTAAAGTGGAGCCTACACCAGCACCTTTGGTCCAAAATCCACAACCACTTCCGGTGAGCACAAATATTTCTCCTAGTACATCTACTGAGTATGAAGATCTGCTCAAAAAGATGGGTCAATTAACTATTAATCTTCTTCAAGGAAAAGAATTTAGTTCTCAGGGAGGAGATAGAGGTCCAAAAGAAATATTTCTGAAGTTGTTTGTTATGGTTGTTATAAAAGGGTCATTACAAGTATAATTGTCCGAGATAGAGTTTCTACATCCGGTAAAGGAGATAATGATAAAGGAAAACACACCTGTGAATTCTTTTGATGTAGTAGATAAGAGTAGAAATAATGAAGTAGATGTGTTTGTAACAAAAAGAAAGAAAGAAAAAGATAATCAAGATGGAAATGATCCTAAGAAGATGAAAAAAGAAACTAGTAAGAAACATAGGAGAAGAAAGTTGGGTGTGCAGATTTTCTCGATTTCACGAGGGCAAGGACCATACTCCATCTTGGAAGATTTGTCCAAAAGGCTGCAAATATTACATATGGTCAACTCTTGGCTATGTCTTCTGAGAAGAGGCGGGAGTTGCGAAGTGGACTCAATGCTCGACGAAGGAAGGAGGTTGAGGTCCCTGTTTTGGAGGTAGAGGCGGATCCCTATGCTCCACAAGATGAGGTATTATGTAATGGTATTTCAATTCATTTTTAGTTGATGGAGGTGTTGTAAAGAAGTTTAGAAATTACTTTTTAGGGCAAAAATTTCTAGTTAAGGAGAGTTTCAAATGTGAATGAATGATCATGATGAAAATGCTCTAAAATATATTGTAATGAAGACCTGTGGCTAAGAGAGGTTCATGCAAGAAACTACCTGGAATGAAGGGTTTCATGACTTGGGCAGCCTAACCCATCACGGAGGATAACAAGATGGATAATTTTGCTACAAGAATTTGAATTTGATATTATAAAGATAGGCTAGTTGAAAGAAGCATGTCAATGCAGATGCACTCTCTCGAGCCTATGATGGTTTAGGATCATCTTGTGATGATTTTCGATGATTTCCCGATGCGGCATTGTGGAGAATATCCCTTGACTCAATCCCCTCGAATGAATATATTTGATATTTGGAATTATCTTCCATTTTCAGAATCGGATGAATTCAAGTTTCTGATGGTGCCCGTATAAGACTAAGAAGAGGAAGACTACTCAAACGTTTGCTTATAGAGTCATCCATATTCTATTATGCATGGAGTATTATTTCTATGAATAGGACCACTCGCGATGGAACAAGATTTCAAGATCACAGAGAAGCTTTGGATGTTGGGATTTTGTTAGGGCGTGATCAAGATGGAAAGAAGCTAAAGTTTCAAAGAATTCCACAATGGTACATGTGGAGGGTTACACTTCTCTGGACAACTTACACAGAAGGATCTTGGATGCGAGGAAGATCATTATCACCGCCCACTTTGAGCCAAAAGGATGAAAATGGGAATGAACATCTTTTTAAAGATTGTTATAATTATTGTAAGACATGTGATATTTTTGAAACACATGGTAACCAATCCTGGTAAGACTTCATCACTCCATTATGCCTTATTCTTCCACTTGGTCCCTTTGAAAAGTGGGGAATAGACATTGTAGGTCCACTTCCAACTACATCACGCCAAAATAAGTATATTGTAGTTGCCACATTATTTAACCAAGTGGGTTGAAGCTAGGCCATTGAAAACGCCAAAATAAGTATATTGTAGTTCCATGGATGAAGTGGCAAGGTTCATGTATGAAGCATTGTCACCACGGATTTGGTTGCCCATTAGAAATTGTAACAAATCAAGGAAGCCACTTCATTAATGAGGTGGTAGAATCCCTAGTCAATAAGTTTTCTATTAAGCACGGAAGGCAACAACATACAAGCCAAGCACAAATGGACAGTGGAACGAACAAATTTTGTGTTGTGTCAAATTCTAGCAAAAGATGCGACCTTGCAGTACATAAATGGGATAAAAGGATTCATGCGGCATTGTGGGCATATAGGGCAACATCAAAGTTAGCAACAGGATACTCTCCATTTCGGTTGGCGTATGGCATTGATCCAGTTCTTCCTATTGAGTTTGATATTCCCACTGTGAGAGTTATGAAAAATGAAAGGATGGATGAAAGTGATTCAGTAAAAGAAAGGTTGGTACATCTTCATTTGCTGGAGGAAATGAGAGAAATAGCAAAGGATACAAGCCATAAGAAGAAAATGAAGCGAGAGGAATACTTTGATCAAAAGATCCGGTGGTCTCCATTTCATGTGAATGACTTGGTTCTAGTATATGATTCCAGATACAAAAAAAGAAGACAGAGAAAATTTCTTCCAAAATGGATGGGGCCCTACAAAATAGCAGTTGTGCATAAAAATGGTACGTCTTGTTGGAGGAATTGGATTGCACTCCCATTACGAAATGGGTCAACCACGACAAGTTGAAGATTTTCCAAGCACCAGAATAGTCTACTCCGAGGACGGAGTAGAAGCTAGAAAGGGGGAAGATGTCGACACTAAAATTTTCCTCCGTAATTTCTATTTCATTAATGTATGTATTAGGAATATGATGTTGTTAAGTATAATTAGTAGTAGCGTCTGATAGAAGATAACGGCGCCGTCAATGGTACCGCCAATAATGTGGAATACGGTAGCAATATCAAAGTACAATAGGAATGTTGTAAAAAGTAAATATTTGTCGTAAGTGGTCCGGTAATGTTAAAATGTCAAAGTTTGGGTAATTAGAGAAGTAGGGTCTACATGATTAGGAATTAGAAATATTATATTGGTAATAAGGACAAGGAGTGATGTCATAAATATTTTGTGTATTTTATTTGTAAAAAGTCTAAAAATGTGGAACCCATGTAAAATGATAAGGTTTATCTTATCTTAAAAGATAAGCTTACATGTACAAATAAGAGTTAAGGTATGGAATATGATTCGTCAGAGTGGATTTCTTATCCTATCTTAGAGATAAGATGGATAAGCCTGAAAGTTCTATAAATAGAGAGGCCACCCCCCTCATTTAGCATAGAAGGAAGTAGTGAGAAATATTGTAGGAAGTGTGCGAAGGAAGCCATCAGTTTAAAGGTGTGTTGAAGAAGCCATTAAGAGGTGTAATTGTAAAGTTTCTCCCATAGTCTTGGTGAAAGGCAAGTGAAGTCAATAACACTTGAATTACCTCATGGGTGAGATTGTAACAATTTCATGTTAATATTATAATTTACTTTGATATTTCAGATTTGTCATCATTCTGTCTTATCATAGTTGATGGTATTCTTGTGTTATGTTGTTGTTTTGTTTCAGTTACATCCACCAAACTAAAGGTGCATTAGTAAATAATCATAGCACGAGGAGTTCCCGGTGAAGAATTATCATAGTGCTTAGGATTGGTGATGACAGGACCTCGGATTTATGTAGTTCTCCCATAAGCTAGGGAAGAATATGAGGAGGTATGAGAATGAGTGCGTAGGTTTTAAGCATGGTTTGGGTTTAGGCCATTAGGTGTGGGTGAGTTGTGGGCAACCTTGTATAGGTGATTCGATTGTGGTAGAAGAAGAAGATTACCCAAAGGTAAGCGTCGAGGACCAAGTCCTGTATAAGGTAATCAATACGTAATAAAGAAGGTTAAAAGATAAGAGGGGGCAAGAAAGTCACCCAATTGGTGAAAATCACAACCGATGGACCATATCTTAGGTAGGCTAGGGAACATAAGACCCTAAAGAATTTGTATGAGTGATTATCCTAAGGGTGAATAGTAGTCACATGATCACCAAATGTCACAGTTCTAAGAGGTCCCTTGAGGCGGTAGGAAATGGGAGTGCGAATGGTGAGAGGGATGAAAGGTGGTTAATTTTTATATGGTACGAGGTAGCATGCCTTTGTAGTAAGAGATCCAAGGTCTCAATGGGAAATTCCATGACTAAAAGGTTGTTTGTTTTAACTGATGTTTGAGATAGATTGATCGATGCAGGAAGTCCATATGGGATGAAGAAATTAACTCCTTGAGGTCTTCGTGAAGTCGATCGATGCGAGAAGCTTTATATTCTTTCTTTTTTCTTTTTTCTTTTTTTCTTTTTTTTGTTGAAAGAGCTTTATATAGTTGTCCTTCAAGGGAGCAGTCTATTTATAGCAGCATTTGTAGAGAGAAAGATGTCCTTTTAGGGAGTCATCTTTTTATTTTAAGTGTGACTCAAGGAGTTAGATCCGATGTGAGGGCCTTTAAGTCATGGACAAGACTAAGGTGAAGAATAAGATTCTTGCTCGAAATCAAGATTAAACGACCATGGGATCTCATCTAAAAATAGACGAAAAGTATCCATCGAAATCATGCTATGTGCAACACAAAGTGGTACACATATTTTAAGAAAGATAAAAAGTGATGGGTACGCACATGATTCTTATTTAATCGTTAGTGATGGCGTAGGAAGTGGATAGCGCTCAAGGGACGAAGCATGGAAAGAGGCAAAAAGTGAGGTAGGACTGAAAGTCAATAGTAGAATGGTTAAAGATGCAAGGCATTAAGGGGCTCAGGTTTGGGGTTACCATCGAGTGAAGATAAACAATAAGCACCTGATCCGTAATTATGGGTCACGATGTATGGTCCAAGCTAATTAGGAGAAAATTTTCCCCGTTTAATTTTTTTTTTTTGTTTTAGTTACATGTTGATTTTCTTTCAGGACAAGGTCATCGACTTGGAAGGTTCGTTCATGGACACGTTTGTCATAGGCACGTTTGATACATTTTTGGTAAACTTGAAGGTGGTCAAGAGCGTTAAGACGACATTTGTCTAATAACTCAAGTTGTGCTAAACGGTCCTGACAAAATTCGTCATCATTGAGCATGTCATGGAGAGAAATGCAGAGTGAGGGAATCTAGACTTTGAGAGGTAGAACAACCTCTGTGCCGTACACCAACGAAAAGGGTGTGGCAGCAGTGGAAGTATGGATACTAGTGTGGTATGCCCACAAGGCGAAAGGAATGTGCGTATGTTAGTCCTTCCCAATATCGTTAACCACTTTCATGAGAATTTTGTTTAGGGTTTTGTTGGTGGATTTGTCTTGGCCATTGGTCTGTGGGTAATAAGGTGACAAGAAACTTAGTTGAATGTTGAAGGCATCACAAAGTTTTTGCAATGTTTTATTTTTGAATTGTTTTCCGTTATCAGTGATGAGGCGATGAGGAACACCAAAGCGAAAAATGATGTGATGATTGATGAACTCACATATTTTCTCAGCTTTTGTGGAGATGAGTGGTATGGCTTCAACCCATTTTGTGTAGTATTTGGTAGCGGTGATGATCCATTGATGGCATTGGGAAGAATGGGGATTGATCTCTCTGACAAGATCCAAACCCCATTAAGAGAAGGGCCAAAGTCACGAGGCGACTTGTAAGGCATGACTAGGTGTATGATGAAGGTTGGCATGTTGCTGAAATTTTACACAACATTAGACGTAGTCACAACAATCATGTTGAGGGTAGGCTGTAATATCCTAGGTGAAGAATATGCTTAACAACAGCAAGGCCACTAAAGTGACCTCCACATATGCCATGATGAACTTCCTTGATGGTATAAGGAATTTCATAACTCGTGAGGCATCGTAAGAGAATACCATCAAAGTCACGATTATAGAGGAGGCCCCCCATGATGACATAATGAGAGACCTTTTTAAGAAAAGCACGTTGTCCATTACGAGTGAGGTCGGAGGTAAGACAGAGAGAGAAAGATAGTCAGAGTATTGTTTATACCAAAGGTCACTCGGGTCAGGGGTAGTGGTTCCGAAGGAGTAAATGTTGTGAGGTAAATAAGAGGGTGATTGGAGTCATTGTGCGGTGATAAATATTTTAGAATCGACAGAGAAATAGGTATTTGAGAAGCCAAGCGGGCATGGTATCGGCAAATTTGTTCGTTGAACGTGGGAAAGTTTGAATGGCGTAGCGGTCGAAGGTGGTCAAAAGTATGTCTACGCATCTCATTATGACATTGGTATATACCATTGACTTGGTTTACGACCAATTGGGAATCACCAAAGAATCGATGGATTTGACATCCAAGGCATAGACATCATGGAGACTCGTTATCCATATTTCACTCCCGAGCTAAATATTGGATCGAACCATGACCCCGCATAGAAGGAACCCGAGAAAACTCATTCAAATCTTGTAAATTGGTCGTAAAAAGATTCAACAACAAAGTGACAGAGGCCAAGAGAGATCAAAGGATCCTATATAAAAGAAAATGACTCTGTCGGGCCATTTCTACATCTTAAATCCATTCTCCAAGTTACAGGCAAGCAAAACTATAAAATAACAGAGTTAGAAAAGGAAGATGAAAAGGATGACAAGGATTCAAAGTCCTCTGCCTCGGCTCAGAAATAGTTCGAAAGGGTCCAAAATTGACTAAGTATGGAGGAGGCAGCGGAAGAGACCACGTGTCCTCGCGGTGCTTCTCCAAAGATGGACCCAAATAGAGAGGCTCAAACAAGTGTCGCATCTCCACGTATCCTAGGGGAATGGAGGCAAGGTCAAATGGTCAAATAGAGTCAAAGGAAGACAGGGTGGGCCTTAAAAAATTGGCTAAGTATGAATGAGCAAGCGGAGAGTGCCAAGTGTCAGTAGCGCATCTCCAAGAGTTGGTCCCAAGGTAGAGACCCAAGTGAGCACGAGCTCGCCACGTAGCCCAAATTCAATAAGTAAGAGGGACCGTTGAAAAGTCCAAAAGGAGTGGAGGCTGATAAGTGTCAACTCGAAACTCTTCCAAAGGCAAACTTTGGGTTGGGTTTGCAAACAAGCGTGGTGCCTCCACGTGTCCTCAAAGGGGAGAGTTAGTTGAATAGTCAATGCATAAGCCAGGCCAATGGAGGCTGCCAAGTGTCTCAATGGCACTGATTCAAGGGTCAAATAGAGAAAAGGTTCCCAAGTGAGTGCCAGACTAACGCGTGTCCCAGGGGAAGGCGGGGTCGGGAAAAGTTAGTTTTTTGCCCTTTGCCCCAAAAGGAGTAAAAGTTACAAAATGGCATGTGACTCCGCCAAGGAAAAAGTCAACATATAGACCCGAGTCAAAGCCAAGGCGGGGTCTCGGGAAAAAAGTGAAAGTTTTCCTTTTGTCCAAAAGGCATAAAAGTAAAAATGGAAGCATTTTCCCAACCAACCAAAAGGAGCCACGTGTCCATGTAGGAGCTTCGGGAGTTTTCTCGGAATTTTCTGATTTTGTGAAAAAGGAGAAAAGTTAAGTTTTGAGCCCATGAGACCCGATTTTTGTCCCAATCCAGGCCACCCACGTGTCCCAATCCAAAAGGGGGACCCATTTTTCAAATTGTTTTCCCATCCATTTATACAAAATCGATGCAAAACTTCAAAGGGGCATATCTTTCGACTCAGGGCTCGAAATATAGCAAATTTGACACCGTTGAAGCATCTCAATGTCCTCTACACCATGAAGGATTAAAAATACATTTTTTGTAGGCCTGGTAGGTAAAATAAAGAAAAGTATTCTAGGCCATTAACGTAGAATCCAATCTCTTCAACTACCAGATCTGATTCGATTCGATTCGCTGGGGAACCAGAAGTGACATATTGTGGGTGGATTTGCAAAAGGCATTGATATTCAATGGTTGAGCTTTCAAGGTAGGATTCAATGTGTATCTCATGGTGGTTGGAGTAGGATGCGAATTTTCCCTCTTCTCTCTCTTTTCCTTCTATATATACTTTGTAACACTTCTCATTTGAGAAAGAGAGACATTCAGGCATAGAGAAACTCTGTCAAATTTGTTTCTCGATGCCATTTTTGAGTAGCGAACCTTCTCCCATGCCTGAAAAATGTATTTATGCCTCTATTCCAGAAATGTAATGGTTTGTGCACCTTCTAGAGCAATAAAAAATGTGTTTTTGTGGTGTTCTTCAACCCTTTGCATCATTTTGTTGTTTCTTCATGCCTCTCCCTTTCAGTCTTGGTTTTTTATGCATGTATTTCACATTTAAGTGTAGGATGTTGTGTTTCATGGATTTTAATGGATGATTTATAGATCTGGGCCATGTCACTTCTATCTAACCTCCCTCATCTCCATTTTTCTTTCTTTCTCCCTCAATAGAATATCTCGCTTCCTTTCTGGTGTATCACCGCTTTAGTGTAGGCTCTATTTTTCCTCTTTCTCTCTCCTTGGTTCCTTGGAATGGTTAGATTAGGTTAGATTTAGTTTTCCTGCACTTTGGAGTAGCTCGTGGTAGGTAGTTTAGGAACAAGAACCAAGCTTTCTCTAGAGCTTTCCACTTTTGCAAGGTCCCACACCTTGGGAAAGTTCAATGTTATGCAATCACACCAATGAGTCTCCTTAGAAAAGTAGATCCATAACTCATTTGGGGTGTTGTGATTTCACACTAACAGTTTTGGCACACCCGGTGGGACCAAGAGGTCTTAATTTCATTTCATCAAGTTGATGTGTTCTTGGTGAGATTCAGCCTTTAGAGGCACATTCAAAGCACATCTGGTGACTCCATCTAGTCAAAAACCCATTCTCTGAGTTGCAGACCTTTTCCATCCATATCCACTCATTTTCATCCATTTTCTTCTTCCATCTCTTTCATTTTCTCCCACTCCATGAAGTTGTGCAATCATGACTTCATTCCCTTCATGGAACTCACACTTGCAGCAACAACAATACGTTCCACCTCCAATGCTTTTCACAACTCCTCCAAATCAGCATTATGAGTAGATTCAAAATCATTATACCTATCCACAACAGCAATGCCAAAACTAGTTTGGCCATGAAGCTTATCAGGAACAGGGATATGCATATAATGACAACAACCAAATGGAGGATGTTGGTCTGATTGGAGAAGATTCAAAAAATGGAGGCTAGCATGGTGCAGTCTAGAGGCATAGCACAAATGAAGGCATTCAAGATTGGTTTCAGGCACCTTGTCTATGGGAAGGCCCTTTTCCAAGACACTACAACCCTCAAGAGAAGCTTGACTTCATGGTTGAAATGTTTCCCCAACTTGCACAATGGATTGAGGAGATAGAAGCATATGAGAAAAGTCTGAATCAACCTTGTCAATGGGTAAGTCATTCAACAACTCCTTGTCTTTCTTTTTCACCCTCTCAAGCTTTACCATTTCAGCATGATCAAGAGTCAAGCCCCTCAGTTGCTGCCCCAAGTGTTAGTTTCATCCCTCCATCCCCTAGTCTTCCATCCCATCTCAGTTTTTTCCCTTTTCTCTTCCAAATCCAAATTCCCTCCACAAGAGCCAAAATAAATATCCTCCCCTCCAAAGAAACAAGAAGTTTCATCTCCTCCCTCTCCACCACAAACAATTGCAAAGTTGGTTGAACCCCAACTTGCCACTCCTCTTGTTTTCCCAAGTCCATGTTGGGAAGAGTCCCAAGAAACCAGTCAAGGAGAAATAACAAGAAGAAGAGCCCAACAGAAAAGAAATGATAGACAATCTGAAGAGTTGGGCTGCCAAATTTGGGTTTACAAAGATCCCCTTGATGGTCAAGCCAATAGAGGAGGTCAAGATTGAAGAACTAGTGGTGGTTGAGGCTGAGTTTGCAGCAGGAGAAGAGAAAGAACAAGAAGAAGCAAATCAGCAATCAATTTTCTTAGAATGTAGTGTCTATGTTGGCACTTTGTTTGAAAAGAATGTTGATCCAATTGAACTTGCACCATCAACCATGGAAGGAGATAAACAATCAACTCAAAGTCCCATTGGAAAGGAGAAAATGGGTGAAACCAAATCAGAGTTTGTAATAGCAGAAGAAGAAGACATCATTGATGTTTTCTTGCTTTCATTTGAAGGGCCTGATTTGGTCAATAAACCCATCATGGAGGAAATCTCTAAAAGAGATCTTGCAGCCCCAACTTGTCCTCTAGAACAACAGATTGGAGAGTTTGATTTGACAAACTTCATGCTAGAGGAAGAGTTCGATCAAGAGCAAGATAGTCTTGAAGTAATAGAGGAGGCAGGAAGACTCTCCAGATCCAAAAGAAGAGGAGTACATTCCAACGGTGGAGGAGAGCATTCATTTGCAATAGCTTTGCATTTTATAGCAACCTCTGGAATCAAGTTTGGAAGATCTTGATCTTCCATGTTCTTAAAAAGAGGAGGAAGGAAAAGGCGGGAGGATCTCACCACTTCTTCCACACCATCCATCCAAGAAGGTCCACAAGAAGACTCCATTTTGGAGTTGAATTTCAGCAAGGGGCACATTCAAAGGATCGAGACCTTGCCCAATCAAGGTACTTGGCTTCATTGGGGCCAAAGGAGCCACAACCAGTCATGCTCAATTCGGGGCATGAGGATGAGCATCAAAGTACCAAGGGTCATCATCATACCTCTTCAAAGTCCAAATCGGAGCAACTTAAGGAGGTATTTTCCATTAATGCTGATACTTTGATGATTTGGGTGGAGGATCAACTTATTGTCAGTTTTTCACTCATCCAACCAGCCATGTTCAGTGCCAAATCAGTTGCATGGCTGCCTTTTTTGAGGAAGGGAAGCTATTTCTCCTGCCCGGTTGTAGGTTTTGTTTGAGCTCCCTTTTCTCTTGGTTAGAGTAGTGTAGGTAGATTTGTTTTCAGCAAAAGAAGTGCTTATGCACACTCTGCATGTCTCATTTGAGACATGTATGATTTGATCTTTGTATATAAGTTTTGTTTGTATTGCTCAAGAGGGGCATGAGGCTAGGCTCTTAAACTATTTAAGGAAAGAAGGCTCATGTTTTCCTGTGATAGTTGCAAATCGAAATAGGGAACAAATGCAGAGCAACTAAAATCTATTTTGAGATAGTCCATTTGAGGGACAAATGAAAACCACGGGTCGAATCAATTTTCTACTCTCAGAAATCATTGTCTCAAGGTTTTCTTATGAAAATTGAGAGTGCAGGCTCGGGGATAGGCAAGATATAGAAAAGGCTTGCAATCAAGCTTGCAATGGCTCAAGGATCAGTTCCATGTTTATCAAGTAGACTCCATGCCCAATGGATGCTTCAAGGCCACTGGTCTCTCCATCTAGTAGGCAGATGTCCCCATGAGTCACCAAATTGTTATCCATATTTCACTCCCAAGATAAATATTGGATCAAACCATGACCCCGCATAGAAGGAACTCGAGAAAACTCATTCAAATCCTATAAATTGGTCACAAAAAGATTTAGCAATGAAGTGACAGAGGCCAAGAGAGATCAAAGGATCTGTACAAAATAAAATGACTCTGTTAGTTCATTTCTACATCTTAAATCCATTCTCCAAGTTACAAGTAGAACTAGAACTAAAATAAAATAGAGTTAGACAAGAAGGAAGATGCTAGAAATAAGAAGCAAGAAGAAGAAGAATGGCAAAGATTCAAAGTCCTCGGGCTCGAAACAGTTTAGGAAAGGGTCCAAAATTGACTAAGTATGGAGGAGGCAGCGGAAGAGACCACGTGTCCTCGCGGCGCTTCTCCAAAGATGGACCCAAATAGAGAGGCTCAAACAAGCGCCGCATCTCCACGTGTCCCGGGTGGAGAACGGAGGTAGGGTCAAATGGTCAAATAGAGTCAAAGGTGGATAGGTGGGCCTAAAAAAATTGGCTAAGTATGAATGAGCAAGCGAAGAGTGCCAAGTGTCAGCGTAGTGCATCTCCAAGAGTTGGTCCCAAGGTAGAGACCCAAGTGAGCGCGAGCTCACCACGTAGCCCAAAGTCAATAAGTAAGAGGGACCATTGAAAAGTCCACAAAGTAGCGGAGGTGACAAGTGTCAACTCGATGCTCTTCCAAAGGAAAACTTTGGGTTGGGTTTACAAACAAGTGCGGTGCCTCCACGTGTCCTCAAAGGGGGCAGAGTTAGTTGAATAGTCAATGCATAAGCCAGCCGATGGAGGCTGCCAAGTGTCTCAATGGTGTTGATTCAAGGGTCAAATAGAGAAAAGGTTCCCAAGCGAGCGCCAGACTAACGCGTGTCCCAGGGAAGGCGGGGCATCGGGAAAAGTTAGTTTTTTGCCCTTTGCCCCAAAAGGAGTAAAAGTTATAAAATGGCCCGTGACTCTGCCAAGGAAAAAGTCAACATATAGACCCGAGTCAAAGCCAAGGTGGGGAGTTGGGGAAAAAAGTGAAAGTTTTCCTTTTGTCCAAAAGGCATAAAAGCAAAGATGGAAGCACATTTCCCAGCCAACCAAAAGGAGCCACGTGTCCATGCGGAGCTTCGGGGCCGCGGGAGTTTTCTGGATTTTGTGATTTTCGTGAAAAAGGAGAAAAGTTAAGTTCTGAGCCTATAGACTCAATTTTTGTCCCAATCCAAAACCATGCCCGTGTCCCAAAAAAGGGGACCCATTTTTCAAATTGTTTTCCCGCCCATTTGTACATAATCGATGCAAAACTTCAAAGGGGCATATCTTTCGACTCGGGCTCGAAATATAGCAAATTTGACACCGATGGAAGCGTCTCAATGTCCTCTATGCCATGGAAGGATTAAAAATTCATTTTTTTGCAAGCCATGGTAGGTAAAACAAAGAAAAGTATTCCAGGCCATTAATGCAAAATCCAATCTCTTCAACTACCGATCTGATCTGATTCGATTCGATTCGATGGGAACCAAAAGCTACATATTGTAGGTGGATTTGCAGAAGGCATTGATATTTAGTGGTTGAGCTTTCAAGGTAGGATTCAATGTGTATCTCATGGTGGTTGGAGTAGGATGTGAATTTTCCCTCTTCTCTCTCTTTTCCTTCTATATATACTTGTAACACTTCTTGTTTTAAGAAGAGAGACATTCAGGCATAGATAAACTCTGTCAAATTTATTTCTCGATGCCATTTTTGAGCAGCGAACCTTCTCCCACACCTGGAAAATGTATTTGTGCCTCTATTCCATAAATGTAATGGTCTGATGCACCTTCTAAAGCAATAAAAAACATGTTTTTGTGGTGTTCTTCAACCCTTTGCATCATTTTGTTGTTTCTCCGTGCCTCTCCCTTTCAGTCTTGGTTTTCTGTGCATGTATTTCACATTTGCAGGTGCAGGATGTTGTGTTTCATGGAGTTTAATGGATGATTTGCAGATTTGGGTCGTGTCACTTCTGTCTGACCTCCCTCATCTCCATTTTTCTATTTCTTTCTCCCTCAACAGAATATCTCGCTTCCTTTGCTAGTGTATCACTACTTTAGTGTAGGCTCTATTTTTCCTCTTTCTCTCTCCTTGGTTCCTTGGAATGGTTAGATTAGGTTAGATTTAGTTTTCTGCACTGGAGTAGCTCATGGTAGGTAGTTTAGGAACAAGAACCAACTTTCTCTGGAGAGCTTTCCCACTTTTTCAAGGTCCCACACCTTGGGGAAAGTTCAATGTTATGCAATCACACCAAATGAGTCTACCTTAGAAAAGTAGATCCATAACTCATTTGGGGTGCTATGATTTCACACTAACACTTTTGGCACGCCGGTGGGACCAAGAGGTCTTAATTTCATTTCATCAAGTTGATGTGTTCTTGGTGAGATTCAACCTTTAAAGCACATTCAAAGCACATCCGGGAACTCCATCTAGTCAAAAACCCATTCTCTAAGAGTTGCAGACCTTTTCCATCCATATCCACTCATTTTCATCCATTTTCTTCTTCCATCTCTTTCATTTTCTCCCACTCCATGAAGTTGTGCAATCATGACTTCATTCCCTTCATGGAACTCACACTTGCAGCAACGTATTACGTTCCACCTCCAATGCTTTTCGCAACTCCTCCAAATCAGCATTATGAGCAATTCAAAATCATTATACCTATCCACAGCAGCAATGTCAAAACCAGTTTGGCCATGAAGCTTATCAGGAACTGGGATATGTATATAATGACAAAAACCAAATGGAGGATGCTAGTCTATTGGAGAAGATTCAAAAAATGGAGGCTAGCATGGTGCAGTCCAGAGGCATAGCACAAATGAAGGCGTTCAAGATTGGTTTCAGGGAACCTTGTCTATGGGAAGGCCCTTTTCCAAGACACTACAGCCCTCAAGAGAAGCTTGACTTCATGGTTGAAATGTTTCCCCAATTTACACAATGGATTGAGGAGATAGAAGCATATGAGCAAAGTTTGCATCAACCTTGTCAATGGGTAAGTCATTCAACAGCTCCCTGTCTTTCTTTTTCACTCTCTCAAGCTTTACCATTTCAGCATGATCAAGAGTCAAGCCCCTCAATTGCTGCCCCAAGTGTTAGTTTCATCCCTCCATCCCCTAGTCTTCCATCCCATCTCAATTTTTCTGCCCTTTTCTCTTCCAAATCCAAATTCCCTCCACAAGAGCCAAAATAAATATCCTCCCCTCTAAAGAAACAAGAAGTTTCATCTCCTCCCTCTCCACCATAAACAATTACAAAGTTGGTTGAACCCCAACCTGCCACTCCTCTTGAGCGGATGATGAAATGGTTGACACCGATTAGACAATTGTGAAATGAAAAGTCGAATAGATCGCAACTTACCTTACAGGGGTATGGAGTTGCCTACGGTTGGTGGCGGAGGCATTTCAAGAATGGCCTTGACTTTAGCATGGTCAACTTCTATACCACGTAGGGAAACAATAAATCCCAGGAGCTTTCCTAAGAGAACCATGAAGACACACTTCTTGGGTTGAAGGTGGACGTAATATTTAATAAGGTGGTCAAAGATGGTTTTTAGGACGGTGAGGTGCTCGGAGTGGCATTTAGATTTGGCAAGGAGATCATCCACGTAATCTTCCAATATACGATGCATGATGTCATGGAAGATATAAGTCATAGCCCGCTAATATGTGGCACCAGCATTTTTAAGGCCAAAAGGCATAACTCGATAGTAGAAGGTCCCCCAAGGGGTGATGAATGCAGTTTTTGTTGATCTGCTGGGGCAAATAAGATTTGGTTATAACTTTGAGAATCCATCTATGAATGATAGCATCTTGTGACTAGTGGTAAGGTCAACCACTTAGTCAATACCGTAGAGAGAAAGTCATCTTTTGGGCAAGCTAGATTGAGGTCATAGAAAACTATGCAAATGCAGAGTCCCCTTTCACCTTAGTGAGCGGGGACAATGTTAAAAATCCAATGAGGATAATCAATGGGTAAGATGAAGGAAACATAAAGAAGGCGATGAAGTTCTTCTTTGACAAGAAGGGCAATGTGAGGGTGCATTTTCCTCAGCTTTTATTTGATGGGTTTGTCATCAGGAATGGTTACGATATTGTGGACCACTATGGTGGGGTCAATACTGGGCATGTCTGTGTAAGACCAAGCAAAAACATGGTTATGATCTTTGAGAAAAGAAGTGATGGATTCTTGTTCAGCAACATCTAAAGATTGACTGATCTTTAGGATGTGCGGGTCGTCTTGAGTATGAATTTTGATTTCGATAGTTGATTCATTCAACATGGTTTGCATCTCAGATGGTAGCAACTAATGAATATATGAGTCTTCTGCACCAAGGTAGGTGAGTATAGATTCATCATCCTGACATTGAACGACGTTAATCGAAGGTGTATCATCGTCGATCATTTTAGGGTATAGGAAGGGAAGAGAGAAGGGAGCCTCACCTCGCGTTGATAAGTCAGAGGCCCCAAGGAGATGGTGTTTATGAAAAAAAAAGTTAGGAGGGATGGATTCGGGATCCATCAACTCCATCGGTGAAGATGGTGATGGGGGTGATGAAGGTGAAAAAGGGCTGATGTCTTTAATGAGCTCAACGTAGGCCTTCTTGGTAGGTGGTTCAACAAAGTTGATACCACTATGGTCATTATGCTTGCGAGTAGTACATGGAATAATAGTATGGCATCCTTGCTCGTAAAATCCAAAACCAAAACCCTTCCACACATCGGTGCAGGAAGTTGTGGGTGAAAAAATGATTGGTGAGTTACTAGAAGTCAGCCGGAAAATGGGCGGGTTTGTGATGGTGGTTCGTGTGTGTAAGTTGTAGTATTAATTCCCCCATAGGTGATATTGGTATGAAGGTGGGGAGGACCATAAAGTAGGTGTTCTCTATACGGTGATCATAATGAGGGTGTTGGTGGAGACTTTTGTATTCTTGTGGAGTAAGGAATGTGTTGACACTATATAGGTGATACTCCCCCAGAGTGAGGCATTGAAAAATGCCCTCCAAGGGATCGGTGGTTGGTATGTGGGTAGCTGGAATAGATGATGTGGTAGAGGTCGGATTGGGGGTGGAACTAATGAATTGGGAGGCCGATGGTTCGGCTGTGGAGGTTGTGGTAGTGGTAGGAATGGAGGATGTAGGTATGGTTAAGGTAGCGGTTGCATTGGTGAGGGGAGGTGTAGGTGATGTGGCAGTGGTTGTGGAGGTAGATGCTTTGATGGGTATGAGCACGTCATTGGGTCGGTAAAGCATGTTACAAGTTTTGAAAGGTGAGGGTTCAACTAGAATGGTATAGGTGTTTCCTTCATGCTTTAACTTCACAAAACGATGCAAAGTGGAAGGGACACAACCCATGACATGAATCTAGGGTCTCACAAGCAACAAGTTATATTGAAATTCCCCTCCAATACATAAAATAACTATGGAATAGTGCGAAGGCCCACGCAAACATGGAGGATGACAATGCCTAGTGTAGAGGTGATAGCCTCATTGAATGAACGCAACATGATAGAATGTTTATGCATGCAATTGTCGGTATGTGCATTTGAGTGAATGCATGGATGAAATGATATTAATCTAGCGCCCCATCGATCATAACACGTCATACATGTATATCATTGATGTGGAAAAGATGAAGAGAGATGGGTCTGGGTCATCTATTTGGTGTGGTGTAATCTCTTCCTTTGAGAAGCTAAGGGAGGCTACTTGGTGAGTAGGTTGAGGTGTGGATAAAGGTGGAAATTTGGTGAGAGAGGCTACATGATGGGGTGTGATAATGGAGGCTACGGGTGTAGGGTCATTGGGTAAAACCTCAATAGATTGTAAGACCTCTATGAGAGCTTGACGATGGGATTCTGAGGTTTGGATGAGGTCATATAAGGACATTTTGAGGGGGGATTGGTGTAGTTGTTTGAGCATCACGCGGTGTGTGACCCCATTAGAAATAGGATATGTGGGGCTGCAGATAGTGATCTTAGGTATGGGTACGAGATGGTATGTTGGGTATAGGATTGGTTGGTGAGTCAGTTGCCTTTTCCTTTCCTTTTCCCTTGAGCACGAGTAACAATGTGGATCATATTGATCGAGATGGGGAGGTTGGCGAGGTAGGTGAGCATGAAAGGTATAGCGACATGAACGGAAAAATCCTTGTGGTGGGAAGGAACTTTGTGAGATGAGCTGGGCACATTGACATTTAGGTGGAGGTTTGGCGAGGTCATTGATGTAAACCATGTTAATTTCAAACCTTGGGGGTGGCTCTAGGAGTTGTGGAGGTCTTGGTCGTTGAGTGGGCAATGAGGGAAAAACTATGGGAATAGGTGTTGGTGAAATGGGGTCTTCATCGAGAAGGTCATCATCGTCAAAGTTTTCTTCGGGAGGGCACAACTGGATAAGAATATTTTTCAAAGCCTTACAGTTCTCTACATCGTGTCTTGGCACACGATGGTAGGCACAAATTTTGGTGTCGTCAAACCCCTGTGGTTTGGGTTTGAGAGGGTCATAAGGTCTGAGAGGCGGTAATGTGATGATAGAAGTTTCAAGGAGGTTGGTTAAAATTTTGGCGTAGGATCCTGCTAGTGGATCACAATGGGAAGTGAAAGTGGGTTTGGGTGTAGGCGCGGATGATTATAGAGGAACGGTCCTTGCACGAGGGGGAGTAGGTCGAGCTACGGTTTTAGGTGTTGGTGTGATCTTAGATGTTGGTCATGTTTGTTTGGGTAGGGGTATGGTAGATGAACTGACGGAGAGTGTGTGGTTGTTTTGACTACCTTATTGGAGGGTAGCAGATTTTTGTCTTTAGGTTGCACCTTCTTGGGTAAAGGTGATACGGGCACATGAGATCTAGAGGGAAAGGTAGATGGTGGAAGAGGGCACGTTACCCATAGGGATAATGGAGGTGTTGTGAAGGTAGATGGTGTAGGTTGTGTTGGAGGTGTGAGGGAAAGAGACTGAAGTGTCATGGGTAGTGAAGGAGTGATCGATGGTATTAGAGGTATGGGTGGTAAAGATGTTGCAGATGTGGGCGGAAGTCATGGTGGGTGCTTGGATATGTTTGAGGTTTGTAATGGTGGAATGGGCTGTTGTGTTTTTAGTTTACCGATGGGTGGAGGTTTCTTAACCGTGTTAGAAGGGCAAGGTCCTAAGACAAATGAAGAGGGTGAAGGTGATGAAGGTGTGATCGGTGAGGTTAGAGTATGAGATTTATGGGGTTGGCTCTTCTGTTTGGGTGTCGAGTAGGTTTGGTATTGGCCTTGGAGGATGTAGCTAAATCTAATTTGATGGGTGGATGAGTAAGGTGGCGGTTGGGATGACCCCTAAGGTAGTGTTGGGTTTAGGCGAAGAAGATGATGTAAGTGTAGGCTTGGGTGTAGATGTGCATTGGGTTATGGGTAGGGGTGTGGTTTGAGCCATGAGGGGTATCATGGAAGAATTTGTGATAGAGGTGGTTGTGCTTGGTTCAATTGGCCGAAATATTTTTGGGTAGATAGTGGAAGTGTCAGTAAGTGACATCTACATTTGCGTTGAGACAGGAAGTAGAAGATGCCCCCAAAGTAAGGCTCTATCCACATAATCTAAGCGATCAGCTAAGCATGAGAATGGCACATCTGTAGGTGAGGTTGATGAGGACCTAATGGAAATTCTCGTAAAATTTGTCTTAGAGATGGGGAATTTTCTAGCTTCGGCTTCCATGGGTAAGAGAGCCAAAAGTAAGTCTGCATGCTCTTGGGTAGCTGATGGAGAATGATCACCTAGAGAAAAGGTATCTCTACCGGATCTTTGATGGGTGGAGGGGCTGATGGGTGCTCCTCTGTAGGTGGAGGAGATGATGGGTGCTCCTCTTGTAGGTGGAGGAGATGATGGGTGCTCCTCTGTGGGTGGAAGAGATAAACACATATCCTCCTGGACTGAAGAAGTATTGTGGGTGATGGTTCCAAAGGTGAAATAGTTTTGATATTAACGGAAGGCTCCTCCATGGGTGAGGAAGGAGGTGAAAGGTGTTCCTCTATGGGTGGAGGAATAGGTGAGGTGGATTCAAGTGCAGGCGGAGGACTTCGGGCTAGGATTTCCTCGATGGAAGGAATATGAGGTAATTGGGCAGTAATGGGTGTATCACTGAAAATAGCATGGACCTCACAGGTATGACTATCATGAGTTGAGGTCTCTCTCATTTGATCAGAAGAAGGGGCATGATTAGGAAAAGGTTTCTTGAAGATATGTAGGTTTTGATTGGCAGGTGCGTTAGGATTATCCAAGGTTAGCTCACCTTTCTTGAGCATTTCTTGGACAATGTTTTTGAAAGTGATGTAATTGTCATCACTATGACCCTTTACTCGATGATAATTGCAGAAATTGTGCTCTTTATACCATGTGGGTGTGGGGCGAGCAGGGTCAAAACCGGTGTGTGGTTTCACGGGAGGAAGGGTGATGGCCCCAACTTTGATGAGCTTCTCTAAGACAGAAGAATAAGGTTCCCCAATTGGGGTATACTTCCATTGTTCCCATCTGAATTGAAAAGTCTGAACGGGTGAGAGATTAGATGAGGGGCTAGCTTGATTTGATGGATGAGCTGGGTTGGATTTGAGTACCACTGCGTTAGTGGTCCCCTTGGCCTTTGAATAATTGTTTTGTGGTTTTGAAGAAGAAGAGGTATCATTTGACTTGAATGTCGAGTTCTTATTGCGTAATTGGATTTTCTTCTCTTCAATGGCCCAAATCTCAATCTTTCGTCCCATGGTGAATGCTTCGTCGAATGTTCGGAAGGTTTGGACTTGTAGAGTTGGTGAGATATGCCTAGCACAAGCCCACGTGAAGAGTTCAATGAGTTTGTTTTGCGGTAGTTGGAATGTGAGTTGATTGATCAGGCTACGCCAACGAGCAACAAAATCTGTGATGGATTCATCGTCATACTGACGTATAGAGTAGAGGTCAGTCATGGTAACCTTCTTAATGATATTAATGGAGAAGTGATCCAAGAAGGCTTGGGCTACCTAATTAAATGAGAATATAGAGTGTCTAGGTAACCCACTATACCAATCTAACGCAGGTCTAGTCAGAGACATGGGAAAGGTCCTCAGGAGTAAAGCATCATCATGGGCGATCAAATAACACCCATGTTTGAAAGACCACAAATGTTGTTGTGGGTCTTCTTTGCTATTGAAATGGTTGAATTTAGGCATTTCCCAATGCAAGGGATATGATGGATAGGAATGGATGGGTGTATAGGCTCATTACAAATTTCATCGTAGGTGAGAGTGTTGCGGGAACCAAAAATCGATGCCTCCAATGTCTACATCTTGTTCATCATTAACTTGATTAGGTCATTGGTAGGTTGTGATGGATGAGTGACTCTTGTAGCGTAAGAATTTTGGTGTTGGGCATATAACAAGGGTGGCATTCCAGTATATGGTGTTGCTATATAGGTAGATTGAGAAGAAGGCAAGTGAAATAGGGGGTACGTACCCAGAGTGAATAATAGATGAAACATGAGGTTGCTGATAGTACATATATGGAGGTGGAAGGGTCATGGTGACCCTAGTGGCAATGAGGGACTAAAGATTGAGGAATAGAAAGGATGAAGTTTTGAAAAGGGTAGGGGTCACCGACACGGGGTAGTAGTGTAGCTATGGGTATGTGAAGATAATAGTCGTGGATGAGGTTGTGTTATGGGTGGTTGGCGAAGGTATAGTGGATGTGGCGGGTGCAATGGATGTAGCGAAGACACGCAGATCAGGTCATATCGGATATAGGGCCTAGCTATGAAACTATTGGGGATAAAGTAGATGTGGGTAGCGCGAGCCGATGGGGGGCTGACGAGGAGTGGGAACGAGAGTTAGGGGGATAGATACGGGCATGCCATATATCAACCCGACTTTGAGGCATCTCGAGTGGATGAGTGGGAAAGGTAAAACTACAAGGCGACAGGATTTTGGTCAAGGAGTCGTGTGAACTCCTCGTCTCCGGTGGCATAGAGATAGGTTGGATAGGTTCCATGGCTGGTGATAAAATGGAAGGTGGTGAAGGGCTAGGTGGGAGTGGTTGACAACTAGTGTGGAATATGAGGGTGCTTTGCTTGTCGACGTGTCAATACCATGTGAACAAGTACTAACGTGGTAAGACTACTTTCTATAAATGACACAAAAATACAACACAGATAGGATAAATAGGCGGTGGTAGGTGAATTGGGGTTAAAATGTCAATTGGAAAATGACATAGGCTAACTGATGCCGGTTAGGTTAAACCGATGCCGGTCACAGGTAATCCTGCCGGTCACTATGGAAAGTGGACAATTGGTCAAAAACAAGGTATAAAGCCAAATTTACTAGGTATGCAAAATGCTGATGAAACTTACCAGGTCAATGGATATGATAAGAGTGACAGAGACTCTAAACAACTAAAGAAGTGGAATAGGTGTCCTTTTGGGTAGGTTAACCAAAAGAACAGTGAACCAATGCCGGTTGGGTAAAACTGATGGCGGTTAGGGGGTAACCGATGACGGTCACTGGACCGACACCACATTATTGTGAAATTGAAACAACGATGAAGAAAATGTGGTTGTGAGTTAAAATTAAATGTGGAATCAAACCTAGAATTTTGAGAATGATGAGAATAAGGTCCAGGCACACTCAAATGAAGCTGGAATACACCAACTATGATGAGGAGCATGCAAGGGAAATAAGAAAAATGAAGAACGTGACCTCTCACCTCAAAATGCAAGCCAAGTAGAAACACTAAGAAAAATACGATCCTAAGAGTTCTTTTTCTATTATGTTTGTTTAGCTTATGTTATTTAAGGACTGACTCATGAACTATAAAATAGATTTTTTTGGTGAGGATGGCTTCCTACGAAGAAGGAGATCTACAAGGAGAGGTTTCAGGTATGTTATGGCGGGGCGGGTGGTCCCTCTCGATGGAGTATTGGATAGAGATAACCAATGGGGTGCCCACTATGTCATGATCATGTGATCACCTACAAGTTCTTATGGGTGAGATGTTGTTTAAGAATGTGTATATATTTTAAATTTGTGATGTTTAGGTAAGACTCGAGAGAGAAAAAGAAAGGAAGTGATTTTCTATGATTCATTTGTTAACCATCAGATGGGAATGACTTCCAGCATATAGGTTGCCCTCAATTAATGTGAGCTAATGCAGAAAAGCAAAATGAAATGAAATGATTTTTAAACCCAAATCAAAATGTAGAATTCGATGCCACAAATAGATGAACAGGAGAAGGGATGCTCTTTCACTAATGCGATACTAATGAAAGGGAAGAAATGTTCATTTTAAGCACCAAAATAAGATTTCTCTTAGACAATAGAAGAGAAGAAGGTTCCAGGGGAGAAATTTTTAATGTAAGAACTTTTTAGAAAAGAAACAAACATACAACGTTTTCACCTAGAAGTGAAAGAATGCAAAGAACCCCGAATGGGTCCCACCAAGTGTGCCAAAATGTTTCACTTGATTCTAGATGCATTTCTTTGAATGTTGATGAAACAGATAAGGGTAAAGGGCTAGGAGGAATACCTGTTGAGATGTTGGTTGTAGGTTATTGTGCGTATGACTTCTAAATCCACAGCTGATCATGAGAGCTTCCTTTTTGCTTGGAGGAACTACCTGAAATGGAAAACAATACCACCAAATAAAATTTAAACAATATATGCAGTGGACTACCTAGCGTGTGCTAGATCCGGAAGCGTGATACTTCCTAAGCAGTTGTCAATCCACTTATTTAAAACAAATTAATGCTAACAATAAAGGAAATCCTATTATAGTTAAAATGATTTAGGTATCTCATTCGTCTACAATAAGAAAATTCATTCACAACAGGCTAAGCTATGATTGAATCTGAAGGTCAAGGTCTCTGTCAGGATATTGGTATTGGTCAAGGTAAAGTTCTGGTCTGTTTTGGGTATTTGATGGAGGTTTTAAGCTCTGATCTGGGTTTTGGTAAAAGACACAGAGACCAATGTCGATTTAGTATGACCGATGTTAGTTTAGGTTAACCGATGATGGTTGTGGGTAACCGATGTCGGTATGGTCGTGGTACAGGAAATTCAATAAAACTCGAGGCAAGGGTAGATCTAAGGTTAGATGAAGATGGAAGGGCGATGGCAAGATTCGTGTGGGTATTGGGTGTGCACAGGAATGATTAAGATCCGGATATGGGAAATTCAGGGGGTATGGGTAAAAGGATGGTCAAGCTTGCATGGAGGTAAAATGGTGGTGGAATGAAAATGAGGGCAGAAACTAGTAACAACAATAAAATGATCTACCCAATGATAAATGGACAAATGTTGGTTACCAAAAGCACTTACCGCTTGTATGAGCTTGACATCTGGTTGGTAATGGTAGGTGATCAAATGGAATGAACCTGATATGGTGCTGGCACTTCCCCGGATGCTCCGTGAAGGCAGATGGTTGTGTGATTACTTCTGGTGCTAGCTATGGATGCTCTGATGTGTGTACTAATGTTGGTTCTGCTTGCATGCAGCTCTAGTTTTTGTCACTTGCTCTCAAAAGATGTGTTAATCTCTTTGAAATGTGCTAACCTCGAAATAAGGTTTTTTTGGGGGTTAAATGGTAACCGACGGCGGTTCCAGATTAACCATGGCGGTTTAGGGTAATCGGTGTCGGTTAAGGTGGGATTTCTTAGGTTCACTAAACTAGGCGAGATCCCCTTGATTTTCTTGGATCTCATTTCGTTTACTTTGCAGATTAGCATGGAAGCTTCCTTCTAACGGGCGGGAATGTGGTTAGAGGGAATGTAGGCATTGATTTTTAGGGTTTGGGTAGGTCTTAGTTAGTTATGGCAACTTACTAAGAATAGGTCTTAGGGTGAGGTGGCTAGATGAGGTGGATATGTGGGTATTATCCCGATTAGGATATTTAAATAATAAATATTGTGAGGATAATGAATTAATTTAATTGAATTGATTAAATTAATATTAGAGTGGGATGAAAGGGGCCATGGTTAGGTGAATGTGTTCAAGGTGTTTATTTCACGGGGACCAGGGGAGTATGACCTAATTTTAGTGTCTATAAACACATAATGGACACATGTGGGAAGTGGTGGAAAGTGATAATCGATGTCGTTTATCTTATTCTAAGCCTATCGGTGTTCACAAAGCACACCTCGTATAGTTAAGCTAGCATAAGTAAAATTAATATTAATGCAAGTACTATTCTGCATAAATAAGAAGGACATAGAACACTTGGTATTAATAAAGTCTTGTAGTAGAAATGGACACTAAATGAATTAATACAAAAAAGTTGTGTGGTTGTGGTAATGACCGTCTGGTTTGGCCAATGCCATTCTCTCCAGGGGGGTGTAGGATTTTCATGATTTTAAGGAGAGCATTCGATGGAATTAATTATATAAATTAAGCACATCCTTATTTAAGTGTTGTGAAAAATCCAAACATACGATGCAATAGGTTTCTAGGAACCCAATTACCGATGTTTATACCAAACATCCTTAACTATATTAATGCTTTATTGCAAAAGTTTTTTCACTAATTTTTTGTTGGAAATAAGGGGAAGGTAATTAGAGTGAATAACTTGGTTGCACCAAATATTGGAGTTGGGGATACTCAATCCTTGTCAAAGAGATTAACAAAACCATTAGAGAGAGGAGTAATTTCATGCTAAACTAAATAATTACATTTATAAGAAAGAGAGCCAAAAATACATAAAAATGCATTTAGTATTTTGTCTTCATAAAAAGTGGAAATCTATGAGCCTTTATGAGATACACACTTGTTGTCACCCAAAAATTGAACTCTTTTGAACTCCTTCAAAATGTCCATTTTGGTTGCAATGAGTTCACCAAGCTCCATGTGAGAATTTCACCTATAAACTCTTAATGACTTCCTGACACTTTTTCTTGACCTACAGGCCATCACTAAATTCATGTACACTTGTTGAATTAAATTTTTCAAGTAACATATAACCCATTTACCACATCCTCCCTCTTTAGTTAAATATTTAAGTTTTATCAATTATGGGCTTCATTTTGAGGTCATTGGTTCTCGACCTCAATCGACACTTTGAATAAAAATGACACCACTTAAAAAGTTAAATTATTATAAATACTAAATCAAATAATGTATGTTCCCTTTAAATCTATGATCTAAATGAAAATGGCAACTAATAAGGTCTATCATAATGGTTGAAAAAGTGCATGAGAGGAGGAAAGGTAACTTTAGTTACTTATATTCTCGGTGGTAAAGGAAAATCAAGACTTTCGATGTAATTTGTAAAGAAAAAATTTATCCCTTTTTTGTGTTTATATATACACCCCATCATCAAATTACCTACATGTCACGATCTTCTTCCATACCATAAGGAGTATTTAGATGATTTCAAAAAATTTAGGATGAAATTAAAGGAATGTGGTAATCAACAAGGGGAAGTGGCGAGAGTGATCTGCTAGGGTTTTTTGTTCTATCATGATCCAAATTGAGATGTAACTAGTGGAAAACACATTAATGATGGTGTTTAATGTGTTATAACAATCAATTCACAATGAAAGAGATGTAAAAAAATAACTTCTTTTATTGCAATTTGAAATGTATACAAACCGGAAAATTCCATAATATAGATGTATGGTGAGGTTTATCTCTTTATTCAAAACACATTGATTTATAGCTATACAATGGAGAATACGAAAAACTAATAGAATAGAATATAAATGGTTCTAGATGGGATGGATTCAAAAGACAAAAGTGGAAATTTTGAAAATCCACATATTATTACTAGTATTTTATTTAGTGTTCCTTGTTAGGGTCATATCTCCAATCCCGTTGACCTAAAATTCTAACACACACTGGCCCCTTCTCGACCACTTGGCTGTAATTATGATGAAAACACACACTATGATTATCACCAATGCAATGGGCATTCTACTTATCATTGCTTTAAGCTCAAACATCTCATTCAAGATCTTATTGACAATAATGCGATTGAGCTTCCAAAGTCGTCTACTTCTAAACCGCGATGATAATCAAAATCTTAAAATCTTCAATGACACGTTACCAAAACATGACAAACCAGCTATTGATTCCTCTACAAATCACACATATCAAGTTGAACCTCCCCCTTCATTGAGGTCACTTGATTTTATCATTGCTACTATAGATACGCCACCACCAATTATTACATTTTTGGATCACGATTACCATGCTACATTTTCCTCTGATGAGTTGCATATTAATGCTTCTATTGGTACTCATATAGTTAACAATACTATGGTACATCCTTTAGAACTTTCCAATGCATGCTCTGTGGCGCTCTTAGTGGCTATCAACTTTCCTATCTTGCAAATCACATTTCTTGTTCCCAATTCTTATGGACTTATCATCCTTCCCATTACTGTTAGGTCCTTTACCAGACCTACACCATCCCTCGTTACATCTGAAATCAAGCGTTGTGACATGGTCTTGGGTCTCCCTTGGCTTCAAGCTACCCAAACTATCCCTTCCATGATCCACTTATGCCTTAAGTTCATTCATAACAAGTAAGTTGTCACCATTCAAGGTATTCCACCACGCACACCATTACCTAGGCCCACTCTCACCTCTCTTTCAACCCTAGTCATGGCATCTAGGCCTCCTCCACCTCTCAATTCTAAATCTATCTCTACACCTAGCTCTCCCATTTGTACATGGCCTACATCATGACCCCATCATCCTCACCGGTCCATTAGTCCACCCCTTTGGCCTAAGTCCCCTACCCAGAAACCCATTCCTATAAGTGTTCTCCACCTCCTTTACCACATCGATCTCCCTCACATACACATATTTACTCTCCTACACCACCAGGTCTTAGACCATGGTCACATGCCTTCTCTCCTTAAATATTAGATAAGGCACCCTCACTCTTCACTATCATTGAATAAATTTCTATCCCTCGCATACTTGGGGGCCTCACACTTTCTCCCCCTCCCCCTCCATCACTATTGGTTGTTTCTATTATCTACCACACTTCACGCTCTATGTTTCATGATAAATCTTTCCTAACATTTAGTATTAATCACATACAATATGTTCACCACCCAATGGTGCACTCTAGTTCTATTGTTCATACTTGACTTTTGAGGGAGAAATTATTAAATGAACCTCGCATCACACACATCATCGTTGGGGGTAATGCAGCCCCTCCCATTTGTATATCTTACATATCCCAACACATCATCACTTTCACACAACATTTTCACATCTTGGTTGTGTTCACTCTTGTTATCTTATAGTATTTACATGTTGTACTTTTTTTCCTATGTCACTGGATGGTTAGTATGTCACTATGTTTTTATATACACACATGTGTATTCATTTGGTATCTTGAGGTGAATGTAGTACTTCTACATATTCTTACACAATGCATGATGCTCACACGCTTTGCTTTTACCAATCCCATTGAGGTTCTTGAGGGCATATACCTTTACTACTCTCATACTCCACACTCATAGGTCCTATTGTTATAATATTTCATACATCTTGTTTACATCACTTGCTCTTCACCGACCTATATATGCTTTGACATACTATTTATCTTTCTAACATGCTAACAGTGCTTCATGTGTAGCATTTTCCTTACATGATTCTATACAACCATGGTTCTTTGTCACTTCTTATTTTATATATTGTTTGTGGGCTATGCCCTATGTTATGCTTCATCATTGTTTGCTTATGGCCACTTAAGCACTGATTTTCTTGTGACATTGTGAGTGATGTCCCATGTATGCAACCAACTTATTGTGGTATCTCTTGTTTTCACAAGATTACTTGATACATTGTACTCTATTATATTCTACCTCTTTTATACCAACACTTGTTTCTATCCTATATTGTTTTCATGTTCCTTGTTTTCTACCATGCACATCCCCTACCCATGTAGGTATCCAATCTACAACAAGCACATCAGTTTCATGTCCTCTCATTTGGGCCATATCCTCCTACATTCACCACACACACACACACACACCAAATGAGGGGGAAACTATTTGGTGAACAAATCACCCTTTGTCATCTCAGATCTCCAAAACAGAACATCACGTCACAAAAATGGCAAAGAACACACATACCATATAGTGGTCCAAAATCAGACTTGGATCACAAACATAGAGCGGACACTACCGCTCAATATCAGATAGGAACGGTGGGTGCTTGTGTCCCACCTGGGCGCTTGTGTCTTGGGGGTAAAAATAGACAGTTTATCAATTCAACATAGTTTCCAGTAGGTTACTACACATATCTATAGTATTAGGCACTTGCCTTCGGTTATAGAATTCATTCAATCAACTACAATTTAGTTACAAATTGGGACGTGCTAATATGCAAATGGCACTTATCATTTGAGAAGCATTATGGATGGAGAGAAAAACATACCTCTCTCCCCAAAACTCTTCTCTTGGCATGATATTTCCCAAAAACTTGTCCTTGGTGTGAGATCACCCAAAAACTCACTCTTGGTGTGATATCACCAAAAAAACTTGTCCTTGGCGTAGGATAGAAACTCACTCTTAGCTTGAGATAGTGCAAAAATCCCATCCTTGGTGGTAGGACACTCAAATCCATGGTTCGATGCTTTCTTGGTTGGGAATTGATCACTCCCAACCCCATCCAACAACATCTCTAAAGAAAACAAAACAACTTTCTAACTTATATTCTATCATACATCAGTGCACTCTTTCCTTAGCAAATGCTACTTTTTCATATTTATACATATGTTACTCTAATTTTTCACATACGACACTTTGAATACTCTTTTTCTCTTCTTTTGCAGTTCATCCTTACAAGAAACAAGAAGCAACTCACATCAACAAGCAAAATCTCCAACAACATGCTACTACGCATACATTTCACCCTTAGGGTTTACTTTCCTTTCCTAGTTGCAACACTTCACATTACGATCACTTCACGCTTCACATGGATACTTGTCCACTTGGCATGCTATTAACTACACTTCTCTTCAGTTTATAAGGTATGCATTTTCTGTCTACTTTATGCTATCGAGTATTCACTCAACTACACTTGGGTACATTTCTAGGTCTTAAAGCATACTAATATATACATGATTCCTAAGAAAAAAACTAGTGGTTGACAACCCCCTTTGGAATTTTGATTGTTTTATCTCTTACACTTTGTTGGCTTTAGACATCTTACATATTTTTCAACACTTAATTGATTTATCTTTTATGGCCTTGACACTAGCGCCCACGTAGGACGTAAGCACCCGAGCACTCCTGTCCCTTCGGGTATCCATGTCCTTCTCTTTCTTCTTACTCTTTTGGGTCCTTTTCACTTCTTGGTCACCTTTTAACACTTTGGGTCAACCTTTCAGTTGTCAATTACAAAATTTAAACAAGGGAATCATATATACTTAGTTACTTCTTCTAAATCAAGGGCCAAGTATTATAAGCATTATCTATCACCACCTAAGCTTGCACAAAGGCACAAGAGCACTACAAGGCATACATCTAGCACATCCATACAAGGGACAAGGGTTGCATTGGTCTACATACACTGCATAGGAGGGGAGTTCATTCTATTCCATCACACACATTTTGCATACTTGGTACAATCTAGATCTAGCCCATTATCATCGTGCAACTTGCACAAGGGTAACATAGGGCATGAAACACACACACAAAGAACTACATGAAGTCTGAGATGTAATGCTACGCTCAGTCATAAGTTCACTCTTCAAGTGACTGTCGGGGTCAGTCTGAATCCACATTCTACATATTTTTATTATATTTGATGTGGTTTGTGGACATGTGCAGGTAGACATTTGATTTGTAGGTTACAAGACTCTAACAGTGAATTCAAAGTGACAAAGCGAATGTTGGAATGAAGACCTTCTGACTTAGAAAAGACTAGACTCCAAGCATCTGAGTAGACATAAGCACCTAGATCAGTCACTAATTCTGGGCACTCTGTCCTCCTGCAAGCGCTTATGTTCTATACATCCATAGGGTTCATAACCCTCGTCGATCCTTGGTGACATTGTTCCCAGTCTGTTCCAGTAGATACATAGGCTAAATCACTCCTAGGTTGCACGGAATCAACTAAGTCATCTTTCTCCATCCATTTGCTTAGGGTTTTACATATTTTAATTCTTATTGCTTGGACATTATTGCAGTTTATCACCTAAATATTATTGTTATAGTAGTTACTCTTAAATAAAGCTTTACTTCAATTTATATTAAATCACTCCTCCACATTGTACACAAAATTATCATTGTTCTACTATGACATATTTGAGGCCTATGCCTCTATCCCACCTCATGATGAGGCTCTTATTGGGTAGTTCTTGTGGTACTCTATTTCCTATACATAGTTGTTTTAAAAATGCTTCAAAAATATTCAAATAATCACATAATACAAAAACATTCACATATTTGTTAAAAATTACAAAACCAAGACATGTTTATAGTTTAATTGGCTAGCTTTTCACTTTATACATGTTGTTTGTTGTGTTGGTTTGATATATAACATATATTTTCTATCTATACTATTTACACACATGCATTCATGAGGAATATTTAGTGTGATGTAGGACACACACATATTGATACACGATGATAGGTGTTGGCTTGGTTCCTTCCCATTGACACTACTCTTTGGGGGCATCTCCCATATTATACATTTGCTTTTGTTTCATTGCAATTACTTTACATTTCCTCATCATGATTGTTTATCTGGATAATTATTATGTTATCTTTTGAGCTAACAGGAATAACACACATGTCTTATACAATACAACCCTATCTTGCTATATTTTCTTTTAATATCATTATTTGTTATACTTGATTGATATATTATCGTCACTACTTGCCTACTACATTTTCTAATTCCTTATTTTCCTATTGCATGATCTAGTTCATTGCTTATGAGTACTTATTTCCTTACTTTATGATTGTAATATTGTTATTACTTACTTTATATCATGTGAGTTTCTTGATTATTTTGTGATACCATATGTATCCCATGTTTATGAATCTATTCTTATCTTTAATGTATACACTTGCTTCTTTGTATACAACCTACAATTCATTCCAATGTGATTGTCTTGTGACACTTTGTGGGTCTCCAATGATTACGGCTACATGATTACATGTGACTATGTTTCTATGTTATTATTGATTACTTACCTCAACAATATTGTTTATATCTCTATACTAATGATATTATGGCTTATGACATGATTAAAAATTACTAAACTGGTGTTTCTCTTGTTATACTATTAAAACTTTGGCTTATTACTTGTTTGACTCTTACTACATTTATGTCTCTATTTCTATATTATTTCTACTCCACTTATGATATGGTTAACTCTTTCTACACTTTATTATTCCTACTTTTATACACATGTACTATTGTTTGATGTGTGTTGCTTTACTGTGTGTGTCATGGTTTCCACCATGCGTAACCGCTTTTTCAGGTATAGGTTCCCAACATTTGGCCACCATTTCAACTTTCTATGTGATCCTCTGCAAATTATCAAACTTATCATAAATGGGTACACATATTTGCTTGTGGGAAGCACATACACACCCAAAAGGGGGAATTCATCAGGATATATTCTACATCTACAAACATGTTACATGACATGGGGACATGTTTTTATAGGGTCCATATCCTTAGAATCGGGTACATATACTAAAAAGTGGAAAAATTCAATATAGGTAAATATTGTATAACGCAACCAAGACCACAATACATTCCTAAGCACAATAGGTGTTATTGGATAGGGGCATATTCTCATAAATTTATATTATTCTCATTCTATTAGCTATTTACATACTTCTTATGTAGGTTAAAACACAAACTATTTAGCTCATAACATGATATATGGGGCATGAGTACTTCATTCATTCTCCATATAAATTACTCGAAAGCTTGATTGTAATAATAGGGTTTTGGGGCATGGGCCTTATTCTCCTCCACATTATTCCAAAATATATACACTTAGTCTCAACAATACAACGCATGACATGGGCATGGTATATCCATCCCCTTTCACTATGTGGTTCTATCTTACTCAATATTTACTACGAATAAAAAATTGGGCCTAGATCTATCTACATTGGTATGGTTCACGGGGTTGTGAAAGACCTGTATTGAAGTGGTTCGATTATTTGTAGGTTTTCCTTCTTCTTATCTCATGTAATTTAGAGGAAATACATCAAGGTTACTAAAAATTATGATACACTAGACTTGTCTCTTGGTGGGGTACTTAAGTTCCTTTCTCTCCTTGATGTTGGATTACATGCACTTAATACTTCAGAGTTTTGCTTTGGCATGATCGGGGACTAATCACCCATGCTAATCCTTTAACTTATCAACAACAATTTAAAATCTACACAACACAACAAGAATGGGAGCTCCTCCCTCTCGTATAGAAACATGTGTATTCTTTCGATGTTTTGCATCTTCTTTACTTTATTGTATGAAAGTTAAAATTTACAAAAGTTGCAATTGTTATCTATACTTTGAGTTATAACTAAGTTTATATCATATAGATTAATTAATTTCTTTGTTGCAGGTTTTACAATGGAGTGTGCCAACACTAACACATTAGAGAATAACTATCGATAAAAGACAAAGTGTGCGTACACACTTAGATATGTTTTTCCTTTAAAAAGCATGTAATTTTCAATTACACTCTTGTTGGCGAGAAAATTTGTCAAGTGGAAAAACTTGTGGATTTCTTGCCTACGCTCTGAGAATCTAAGTCCCTGTACTTAACTGGTGCAGCTGCCGTATGTGCATGCGCATGAAAAGATGGATTTCTGTGGTGGCCTTTCGACCAGGGATCCAACAGGGGCACTCCACTGACCCTGTGGCAAATGCTTGCATATACCTGCAAGAGATGACTTTGTCTGAAAGTGGGAAAGGGAGTGAGAATGGAGGTAGGAGAACTAATGTTGCAGGTAGAAAATCAGATTCCTACACACACACTAGTTAGAAACTTCATCACATGCATTTATGAGAAGAAACAACCTTGTAAATGACAACAAGACCAAATAGAATTTGATGAGAACAAAGTGTCATGAAATCCCTTAGTCAAAGAAAGCTAGAAACTCCTTCTTCTTGTATTGATGCTTGAACAAAAGTTGTACATAGTGTAGGAATGGAAGAAATTTGAGAGGGGAAGAGAGTAGAAGAAAATGGCTATCTCCTTTGCTTTCTCTCAAGGTAGAATGCACTCTTGAGTCTACAAGATCAATCGCCAACCCTTTGAAATGGGAATGGCTTTACAATTTATAGAATAGAATATGACTCTTCATCTTCCTCATGACCTTTCGAATACCTTAATATGACTTAAGACTGTTCATATTCCACTTCAAATATTTAAGTCCCTTTTATAATAGCAAGGTGACTTAATTTACATTATGTTTCTAAAGTCTCTTAAGTCATATTAAAAGTGCAAACCCCAACGCAAAATTAGAATATTGGAAAGTGAGAGAAAGTTGGGGGAAGAGGAGAGAGAAAGAGGGGGATAAGAAGAAGAGGAGATGTCATTCCTGATGAAGTTCGTTGATCCTCGTTGATGGAAAGCTCCAAATGCAGTGAAACTCTGAATCTTCGAACTCCTTGCACACTGTGAAATTCCTCCAAATTATCTCACGAACGTTTGCTAAGTTGAATGAACTAAGGTGGATCTTGAATGCCCTGTGAAAAATGACTAGGATGCTCCCGAACAATGATGTCCCCCTAAATGATTATCCTTGTACATCCCATTGTGCCAAAACTTCTCTTTGAGTGTAACTTACTATTTTTATTAAGTGTGAAAAGGTAACTCTCTCGATCCTTTCTTTGAGTGTTGTGACCTTGATTCCCCTTTGTCCCTGTGTTCCTCACTCCTTTGGATCAAATTTCTATTTTTAGCAGTGCTCGAGGGCCCACTTACTATTTTTATTAATTGCCAAAAATGTCCATTCTATTGGATTCTCAAATTGTAGTAGCACACTCGATATCTTCATCTCCTTCACGAGTTCTTACATTAATGACTTTCCCAAAATAGCAGTTCTTATGTAGTAGACTTGCTATTTTTAGAAAGTTGGCTTCTGGGAGTCGGATTGACATGGAATGAATTTTTTTGATATGGGTTTTTTCCCAATATCATCCCTTTGAAATTTCGGGCCGCCCGCTTAATAATCCAAGAGATTTAAAAGTTTTAATTTTGGACACAGCGGTTTACAGTACGACTGACCATTAATGGACCTCAAAATTGTAGGTCTGGTTTTCTCCTCTGTTTGCAAATAAAATTGTATTTTTGATGTGGGTTTTTTATGGTGCTTCATGTATAATCTTACTTCGATCCGTGAATCGCCGGTTTGACGGAAATCCCACTTCTTTTTCATTGAGCCTAAAGGAGATTTCTTCGTTGTGGATGCTTTGTTGCACATGGGGGGAGTTTGAAGGTGTCTTATTGATGGTCTTGGATAGAGGAATGAATAGAAATAAACGGTTCATTGATTCGTGCACTAGTTTGCAAGCTTTGTTTAGATTTCCATTTTTTAGCTATGGGGATTTTGTTGTTCTCTTCTTTGTTGTTCTTCGTTTCTCCTTAGCTTGATGAGGATTCCTTTTGAGACATGTGCATCACCATGGGAAAGGTATTTCAGTTCCTTTGTTGATCTGGTCTGAGAATTTGCAATGGCGGAGTGATGGTAGAATGTTGCAGAGGAAGAATGGAGGAAAGGAGTGCAAATAAAATTGAAAGCTAGAAGCGGGAAAAGCAACACTTGGAAATTTTTCAAAAAGATGTGCACAGTAGGGCTTGGGTGAATTTTTCCATGCTTGATGTCCCTAACCTCATGGATGTGAGGGACATAAATTTCCACAATGAGCAAGATGGTGACACGTGGCACTAGATCCAACGACAGGGAATGAAGGAGGAAAAAGCTTATTTGAAGCCTTTGGGAGCTGAAAGGAGGTCACGTGGGTGTCCAAAAGACTCCTCCTAGGGGCTGGGAACATTTTTCCATGTCTGATGTCCCCCACCTCAGGTACATAAGGTACATAAAATTCCACGGTGGTCCTGGAGCTGACACGTGGCGACCGATCCAACGGCAGGGAATGCATGCTCCAAATAAGCACTTGAGGGCTGAACTGCCAGGTCTGGAGGTCATATGAGGGTCCCAAGGGTCACATGAGGGCTGGGAAAATTTTCCAAGGGGTGATGTACCTAACCTCAGGGACATGGGGGACATGAAATCCCACCAGGCTCCTGGTGCTGACACGTGTCCTCTCGAAAAAATGACTAAGTCCTGAACTGCCTTTGAGAGGGTAACTTGGAATGCAGATAACTTGAGCTTCGGTGGAATTTCTTGGTGAAATTTTATATGATCCTAACTGGAAATGGAATTTTTAATCCAATTATGTGGATCTCATGTCTTTATTCGATCATATGATCCCTGAAAAATCGTAGTTTTGATCTAGGGACTCCACTTGTACCTGAGAAAAACTGTCTTCCAATCATATGCGCCAAGGTGTTGTGAAAAATATTATTTCACCATAATTTAGGTCTTGGAATCCTATTTCTAAAGATGTTTTTTTAACTTCTAAATCCATCCGGAGCTCCGGAATCTTCGTTTGAAGCCCAACAGTTGTTTTAGGCCTATGTACTGCCTAGGCTTGTGAACCCTGTTTTCACTCAGATTGCTCCAAGTCTTTCAGAACTTCCCAAAGCCTTCCAAAATAATTTTCATGATGTTATAAGGTCTTCCATTCACCTCCGTGTTGAATTTGGCCCTTCTTCTCTGCTCCAGGGGGTTAATCCAATCCAGGAAGGCCAACAATAGCCCTTCCCTATACTGCCAAAAGATAACATTTTCAATGAACTCCTAAAATCACCTAGGGGGAATGAATGGAATTTCCTAAATCACCTAGGATAATTCATGACATTTTTTTGGAATTCATTTGGACTACTGAACAGATCCTGGGTTTCTTAGGAATGATAAAACATGAAAAATTTGGCATAGGGGTATAGTTGTCGTGCTCGGAAATTGTCAATTTCCCTGTTGCACATTCTCACGACAACAACTCTTAAAGTGGGGGAAATATAGACACTAAATTTTGGTAACTTGTTATTTGGAAATGAAAATTTTGGCTATGGCCCCTCAAATGCTCGCATTTTATGTCCAATCAAGATGTATCTTTAGTTTTTCGTGACTTGATCATCTCCACACTTTGCTTTGTCAAAAATTTAGGAAAATAATTAATCAAACAATAAACTATCCATATGCATCATAGTATAACTTTATGTTTTATATCATGTCTCTTATGTTCTTGACTGTACAACTTATTCAGGATGTGAAATTAGGTCCCAACTTTTGTTATCTTTCGACTCTGTTTTCAATTTGAATATATTTATTATGTCATTTCACCTTCATAGGGTTGGCCTTATCAAAATATTTCACCTAAAAAAGCTATATAAAAATTCAATATCACTTTATAAATCACTTAACATTTTTACAAACTACTATTTCAAAAATCATTCCAAAATCACTAAAGACTCTCCTAAATCAGGGTTGCACATAATTTAGAGTAGCCCTTACTACAAGTCTGAAGAACTCAACTAGGTCAAAGGGTCTAGCTTCCTCCATTTCCAAGCATGCAAATCTCATAAAACCATGTCTTAACAAGAGAAAAGTCACTTTGAACAAGCATTGTCAAAGGGTTTTGAGGGAAAAATGGTTAGGTCATGCAATTGAAGCACACTACATCACACTACTATCATATTAGGTACATTCTCTATTATATAGTTATCCCACTATCTTTGTGTCAAGAGACACGAGGGAACCCATAAGAGGGTTGGTTTAGAGCACAATCACACTTATATAAGCACCTAAGAGAACTAGACGAGACTTGATCCCGCACAAGGGCATGTGGTGCAATAGTTAGAATGGTTCGGTCAGTTCGACCACCAAGGGTAGTCCAACCTCACCACACACATGATTTCTCATTTGGTTATCTAATGCTTTGATGCGGGGTATCACAATTGTGTAGGGTTTCCAATTTGTTGTTGGTGATTAGAGGTCATCTCAAGGTTGTACGAGAAAAAGTGACATATAACGAAGTACATTTCTAGGCAGGGTGAAACACATAGGAAGTTGTAGAGTCTAACTCGCCAAAGTGTCCAAGACCATATACTTCTAGTAAGGACCATACTCTTACAGTGTCAGTGCATGTATAATTCCTATAATCGTGCACCTACTCATTTTCCAATTCCAAGGTGGTAACGAAGCATTTATAGTTTTTGGTTTGTATTTCTCACATGTCTACACATCATCGGATCTTTGTTCCAACTTTTACAACTAGGTCTTCATCTCCTCTTATATAATCGAACTATCATATTTATCATTTATTATTATTACAAGTATCAATGCATTATTCTAGTTATGCATGGTTAATTGTGAACTAATTAGATCTAAATAATCCCCTATAACAAACCCTTACACCCCATTTATTATTGTGCACTTTCCATAACATCATTTAATTAGGGTGTAAATAGGTAGAAATAGGGCGTATACACATATTGTGATCACTTGTCATTTAAGCGAATTTGAGAAATATAAGCTATGATTATGTGTGATCAATTCAATGTAGGTATATTTGGAAAAAATGTACATAAATTTATTACTATTGTCATTTTTTCATCATTTCATGCCTTTATTTGAGAAAAATCAATTGAAATGGACTTGGATTATGTGTGTCATTTTTAATTTTTTTGGCTCCAATTAGCTGCTATGTAATATATATAGGTAGATTTGGGGAAATTTGGGCACATATGAACATCATTGTTATTTGATTTTTTTGCAAATATAGCCTATATTAGGTGTGATCGACACATACATATTACACTTATCCCATCTTTTCTTTGTTTCTAACCATTGGAGGTTGGTTTGCAAGTCACTATAGTCCTAATTTTAATTTCATATGGATCTTTGTATATGCCCAATTTACCTCAAATCTACCTATATTTATTTGATCGTACCTAATCTAGTCAAATTTATTCAATTAACAATAGTTGATTGTAAAAATACCCAAAAAGAGTGTTCTTCCATCATGTATCTTCTCTAAATCCCCCTATGTGTGTGTGTGTGTGTGTGTGTACATAAATGTATCTATGTGTATGTATATGTATGTATATGTATGTCTATGTATGTCTATGTATGTCTATGTATGTCTATGTATATGCATTTCTATGTATATATGTGTGTATGCTGTATATGTGTGTGTGTCTATTATACACACATATATACATGTATGTATATACATACATACATATATACACATATACATACATACATTTATATGTGTGTGTATTATATTGTACACATACATACATACATACATACATACATACATACATACATACATATGAAGGTAGATTTGGATAAGATAAGTGATGAAAGAACACTCTTTTTGGTATTTTTGTAATCAAATATTGTTCATCGAATACATTTGACTAGATTAGGTATGATTGAATATATATAGATAGATTTGAGGTGAATTGGGCATATACAAGATCCATATAAAATTCAAATCAAGACTATAGTATCCTGGAGGCCAACCTCCAATGGTTAGAAAAAGAGAAAAGATGGGATAAGTGTAACAGAAAAAGAGGGGCCTAATGAAAAGTCACAAGGGTTTTACATTCCATGTCCTTAGCATGTCATGAATGTAGTGATTATGTTGGACACACGAGGGATAAAATATAAGGGAAAATGGATGAAGTAATAATTATTTAGTGCAAAAGATGAGTGCAAGCTACATGCAATCAAGAAATTATGTCAAATTTAAATAACAATAACAATCAATAAACACATGAAACACTCTTTTAACATACAATTTAATGTCTACTAAATATCTAAGGACCATTTTTAGGTGTAGAGAAGTTCAACACAACCAAGTGGAAGTTATAAGATATTGACATTGAGGGAGCCTCCACATGTATCATTTGAGGCATACTTATATATATATATATATATATATATATATATATATATATATATATATGAAGAAACCTTTACCTTTAGATAAAGATTATTGTTTTTTAATGTGAAAATACTTCTATTAATTACGTCGATGGCATTTTCCAAATTGGAGAGAAACCTCATATCTCTGACGACATGAAACGGATGGTGTAGATTCATTTGAACGTCGATGTACATACCAATCGTAATTGTCCACGTGACAAGAGAGGATAAGTCAGTTGCAACACAATACCCACGCAACCCTTTAATGTATTATTCTTGTAATTCTTTGTTTTTTCGCGACTGTGGGCTCGCTTATGTTTCCCTCTATCTATCATCTTTGCATCCCTTTTTCCAACTGCAAATTTTCCAATCTATTTGAATATGATGCGAGCTTAGATCTCTATTGTCTCCTTCAACATAACTTTCGAGATCTTGGCCCTGCCTTGGGCTTTACGCAATCTGCAAAAATGCCCTAAGTCGATGGCATTCACGTAGCAACTCTCCTTGCAGCTCAGGCGATTTGACCCAGTGTATAACTCATGCAACGCAATCAATCCTTTTGCTCCAGATCCATACTTTCCCTCTGCACGATGATCACAATAGTCGGCGGTCAAATACATAAAAATGTGAATGATAGACTTTATTTAAGTAATTAAAAAACTAGAATAGAAAACATTCCCTCAACAAGATATGGCTTTTTCATTCAATCATTCGAGCAACGAGTCGATCTTGAGCATTGAATGCCTGAAGGCCAAAATCTCATCAGTCGTTAAGGTATTTTTGTACTCCACCATCTTGCTCTTCCTATTTTTTAAGCCTGTCATTATCCTCTGCCTTTCCACCTCCACAAGAATTACCAGTTTTCTCGATACTCTTGCGATCTGAAAAATCTTCCACACCAGATTTTTTGTTCGCCTCCATCAATTTCCTACAAAAAAGTATCAAAAGTGAGAAAAAGAGGAAGGTGATGATGGGATAAGATAGGGATGTTCCATAAGATGGTGAATGTTGGCCATTAATATGTAAATCGATCTAACACGTAGCACAACAATGCATGGAGTTCAAGTTTGCCTGTGCAACACGTCTAAGTGTGGCCTTCTCCAAACGAATTGACTAATTAGGTTTGGCTCCATTTTTAAATGTGTTTATTGACTGATATATTTTTTTCTTGATATTGCCATGTGGTGACAAAGCTAAGATAAAAACAAAGCGTGTCACAATACCCCACTCCATTAAATTTTAATTGACCTTTGAACATGATAGTTCCCCATTCAATTACATTTTCTTAAATCATGCAAACATTGGAAAAAGTGGGAATGAATTTTTCTTTTAATGAATAGTGACAAAGTGATTTCTTGGCAAAATCTAAGGAAAAGAGGTGGAAATTATTCCAAAAATTGTTTCTATCAGCAATCAAAACCCAAAAAAAGAAAAATTATATTAGACTACTCTAGGAAGTAAAGGAATTATCGATAGTTTTTTTACGGTTTGTTATCTTCGTTTAGTGAATCCAGCTAAAAATGAGATAACCATATGAAAATTTTAGGAAAATCCCTTTAAAATTTCCCTTTAAAGGATAATTTTAGGTTTTCACCTTTCACTGCATGAAAGCATGTTTCTTGCATGTTACATGTCTGATGTTCCTGAAACCCGAAACCCGATTGTCTTAGCTTTGTGTCGGGTTTTCGGAACTCCCAAGCATCGAACATGCTTTATCTAATGCATGTTTCATGTCATGTGATTCCCGAAACCTAAAACCCGAATGAAGCCTTTGTGTCGGGATTTCGGGACTTAGAAGCATCTTAACATCTCATGCGTCATGCTTCATGTTTTCCAAAACCTAAAACCCGAATTAAACCAAACCCTTTGTATCGGGTTTTCGGAGGCTCCAAGCATGATGACATGTCATTAATGTCTAGTTTTCTAGTAGTTGGCACACGCGTCAAGTGATGTGTAATTAATGTTAGGGTTTTATAAATAGGTGGTTTTCCACGTCATTTGTTACCTGGTATGTTTTTGTTGCGTTGGATTTACTGTGCATGTTTCTTCCACCTCCAGACCCGATTGAGCTTCCCGATCGATTTCACCATCCATTCTTGATCATTTTTGATCTAGTTGAAGGTATTCTTCTCCTCTTTATATTTTGGAGCTTTTGGGGTTATTTATGAGGTGTTTTGTTTGGGGTTTTCTTTTCTTTTTCTTCTTCTTTATTGTTTTAGGGTTTTAGGTTGTTTTTCTTGTTTCTTGTCTTTTTCATGAGGGCTCTCGTTTGGAATTTACCCCTTAGGTTATTTACTTGTTGTAAGCTATGGATTTCAAGGTTCTAAAATTCCTAAGTGATCATGAGATGGGGATTTTTCATGTTCTGACAGGTCAGAAACCCGATATATTGATTTTGGGTTTTGCAGGGTGCTCAACATCATCCAGTTTCCGCCTTGTTTTGGGTTTTGCTAGTTTCTTGACATCTCACTTTTTCTCGCCTCGTGTCAAGTCTTGTCAGGTGCTCGACATCCTCCAAGTTCTGCGCAGTGTGTCGGGTATTTCTATCTGCTCGACATCATCTCACTTTTGCCTTGTGTCAGGTTTTCGTCGATGCGCCACATGCTCTAACTTCTGAAAGACACCCCACCAAAGTGTTTCGAGTTTCTCAAGTTGCTTGACATCCTCCAAACTCTGCTAGTATTTCGGTTTCCATTGGTGTTTGACACGGCCTAATTTTTGACATACAATCTAGTCTGTCAAGTTTTTGAAGGTGTTTTGCAAGTTTCAAAACCCGAAAGGTGTGGCGGGTCTGTACACTTGTCCAACAAGATTTCACACCCGACTACTCTTCCAGAATTCATCAAGGAATTTCCAAGACTCCTCATGTCGGACCCTGGCCCATCTATGGATAAGTCAAGAAAAATGAAGTATAAGTACTAGAAGATGGAATCTTCTTCTTATGTAAGCTACAATTATGACATCTAGGACACGGAGCTCAAAGAATATAGATATGGAAGACTTTTGGAAAATAATTGTGGATTCTTTTCAGAATTCATGGATGAAGTCAATAGCCAACAGTGGTCTCCCTCTCGCAGCAGGATTTCCAATATCAGCTCAATGCCCTGAATTCATCCTAGCTTGTGCTTCCCACTATGACTCAGCCTCCCGCTCAGTGAAAAATCAAGCAAGGGAATCTATAGTGAAATTGGATGGAGATTACTTTGATTAACTCCTAAAGTTTCCCAACTTTACGGAATATGTTGATTTAGACCTTAAATCAACACAAAAGGCCTAGGACAAAGATCAAGAAGATTGCATCAAGCACGTAAACAAGAAGTTCTTTATCAAGGCTAAGCCAACTATTTCTAGGTTTCCCAAGTCAGTCCCTAGAAGTGATTTTATCCTTGAAGTCAATGATATCATCACCCTGCTGAGCTGGTTATTTGGGCTCCCAAATTCAAAAGAATTCTATGGTTGGATGTACCAGTTCATGGTCATCATAAAGAAAAATGACCAAGGGATTGATTGGGGTAGCCTAATAAGTAATGAGATAGACTCCCAAATGAAAATGGTCTTGTCTACCAAAGAATTTCTATATGATGTCATACGTCACCTATGCGGCAACAGGCATGAGAAACTATCCATGGTTGGATGCAAAGGGAAACCAAGCAACGGAACACATATATCGGTACTTCCCACAGCTGATAATAAAAGGGTCTGAAGACCAATTTAGAAGAGTGAATGACGCCTTCTTCTATGAGAACATTTGTAGATTGGATCCGATCTAAGGAAGAAAAGGGTTTCCGATGAAGCATGGACCGAAGTGTCAAAACAGGTTGCGTCTTCTTGCAATTCAATAAGTTTACTTATCTTCGGGTGTTAAGGTTCCACGGTAATCCTTTTCATTTGCGCAGTTCCAAGGTGACAAACCGATCCTTATGGAGTTAGTCGACAATTGTTGGATTTTCACAAATTCCAACAAAGCAGGCACAAAGCCGCCATCTCCTTCCCCATTTCCATTGGAAGGTATACATGTTCTATCGTGGTTAAGGCCAAGAACGTGGTGCATGAGCTTCAGGATAAATTGAAGAAACATATGAAGATGAGGGAGGGATTCGACATCCGAGGAGTCCTCAAGTCATATGGAACCTTGTACTGCATGTTCCCACTTTGGAAGATATATGGGTTAATCTTCACGATGAAGTTACCATCCAAAGAAAAGACAACAACATACCGACACTTGAAGAAATTCGGATGTTAGATCTCGGCTAATATCCCTGAAGGCACCACGGATAATGAAAGTGTTCTAGAACCTAGGTACGAACAATCAGATGGAGACCAACTTGGATTCCCAGCCATTGATTGGTTTGTTGCTAAAAAGGCTTCTATCGCTGAAAGAGCTGCTTAGAATCTTGTTCGCACTAAGGCATGGCTCATTTCTTGGGGAATGAGTTATAAGGAAAAGATATTTTCAAAAATAGCTACTTTAGAAGTGGGACCCTCCAAGGGAGAGAAGGAAAAGGATAAAAGCCCTACCAAGAGGCAAATAAAGTTTAAGTTTTTCAAAAAAGGAGAAAAGTAAGGGGCCAAATCATCTGCTACTCCTACACAAATGGTTGAGATATTGGATTCACCTCCTCCACCAGAACAAGGAGAAATTCTTTCAGAAATCGAGGTTGGTCAACCTCTTATTTCTCCTTTTGTGGATTGCTCGTCGGAAGTAAGTCTTTCTCTTGTTTCTCAAGCTTTGGCTTTAGATTCTTTACCTCCTCTCTCCCAATCTTCCTCATCTCATATTTCTACACCACTCTCATCAGCCATGGCTAACATTTTCTCCGACCTCTCACCTCTCTCTGCTGGACCCACGATGGCCATAGAAATACCTCCTCCTTTTGCCCCTTCATTCCCTGAATCTATTCCCAAAGTCACTACACTTGCACTCATTACCACTCCACAAGTAAATCTTCCCCCACCTACGGATACAACCATAACACCTCTAATTGGGAAAACTTCTTCCACTATACCTCAATGGTTGGTTGATCAAACTCCAAGGAAGAGGAAGGTGGTAGTTCCCCTACCAACCTTTGATTTTAGTTCACTCAAGGCTTCTCTGCCAATCTGCCAAGAAACCTAAAACAGTTTCTAGGGTTTCAGTGGATGCCTCAGGGCATAAGTTTGTAGAGATTGCCACTCCCGCAGCCAAAAAAACCAAGGATGATATAGCGGTGACTGATTATCAAATTACAAGGGTTGATCTAGGGAAGGTAACAACAGAGGGAGCACAACAAGATGCGCAGGATGCCATGAACGTGCTTTGCCATAAGGCAAGGAAACAAAGGTAAGAAGGGTTGAGCTAAAGGAGATAGTTGAACAATTGATGAGGTATTTCTCAAGCTTTCAAAGCCTTCTCAGTCAACACCGTCATCTTCTACCCCTACTCCGATAAGGTTTGATTTCTCATTGGTGCCTATGATTGAAAAGATCAACGAGAAGGGGAGAACAGTTGAAGAATGGATAAAGAGGCTACTCCTACAAGGAAGAGAGGTCATAGATGACACGGTGGAGATTTATAAATCCTTGGAGGAAATAAAGAAGGATGGCGACAAAATGGATGATGAGTTTTCACAGGAAGTTGGGAACCTTGAATTAACTTTAGAAGCCCTCAATGCACTCAAAACAGTTCCATCCCGAGTGTCTTAATGGAAGAAGGAATTATTCCACATGGAGATAAGCATTTTCAGCTACCCAAATCCATTAGATTCGGGATAAAGATTCTTAGTGAAGCTTGCGGCAAAGTTGAGGGAATCTAGAGATCACCGGTTGATGCCACCAATGACATAGAAGAGGAGTTGTCCAGGATCTTCACCAAGGTGTTGGGTGAAAGCTTAAAGATTCTACCTATTGATGATCTCTATAAACAAATTCAGGAATTAATTCAGCATGAACCAGCTTTCGTCTTCGATCTGGCAATCATTGATAAATTCATAAGGATCGAGAATGTTTTGGAATCACTAAGGAAACTCAACAAGAGGTTGAAGAAACTTCCTAGTAACGCAAGTGACACTCAAGAAACTTGCAAGGTCCTAAGTGATTATTCTAGTGTGCCAGATGAAGACGAGATGCAAGAGAATAATCTGAAAGTTCCAAGAATTTTGAGACAAGTAGACTTCACTTGGAAGAAGACAAGGACGTCGAAGCGAATAAACATAATGGTCCATGTCATTTCTAGCAAGAAAATCTCATGTCTTTTTCATTTTCGTTTAGGCCACATATGAAGCAAAGGGGATCTATCAAGTAAAGGGGATCTATCGGGTGAAAATGATTGCTTAAGGCATTACAAGAACAAGGTATGGGACAACATAGAATTCTTTGATGCTTTTTCCATTAAGGAAGTTTTGAGAGATCACAATGATAAAGCTGATTCTTTAGCCGTATCTCGCATCTCTTCTCCTTCCTCACCCAAAGTTCAAACATGAAAAGTATACCATTGAGATTGTGCATTGTCCAAGCATTCCGGATAATTCAAACATTGGCAAGTGTTTAATGATGATCAACAATTATTGTCTTTTCTTGAAAAAGCTGATAATTTCAGCAAGCTTTATTTTGAAGGATCAGAATTGGCTTTCCGTGAGTCCGTCTTGAATTCATATCAGGAGATTGATGGTGAATTCATCCCACTCAAAGGCAATAAGATTCTAAAGGGATTGGTTTCTCTTAAAGGTCTGCTTTGACAAACATGATCATTTTATTCGGGATAAAAGACAAGTGAAGGTGCTTCCTCGTCGAGGTATATCAAGTTAATCTGGGCTCTTCTGACCAACCATGAATGGTAAACATCAGGAAATGTTGTTCTCCAGAGGAGAAAGAAAGATTCACTTCACTCCTGAAGAGATATATGGACGTCCTAGTCTGGTCATATGCGGATTTGAAGTATTTCAAGCCCAAGGATGTACAAATAGTATCCCTTTGAAGCCTAAGGTTAAACCCTACTGAGACGAAACAAAGGCATTACGACCCAAAGATCTTAGGGACTATCCTTGTAGAAATTCAAAAGATGCTAGATGCAAGGATTATCTTTCCAATCCATCATTCCACCTGGGTTACTAACATTGTCCCAGTTAGAAAGAAGAATGGTGAGATCCGGATTTGTGTTGACTTCCGAACCTTAATCAATCTTCATTGAAAGACAATTACCCATTGCCTATCATGGATCAAGTATTGCAGACTGTCACTGGATCAGAAATGTTATCCATGCTTGACATATTTTTGGGGTATAATCAGGTCAAGGTAGCCACTGAGGATCAACATAAAACAACATTCACCACCCCATGGGGGACCTTTGCTTACAGAAGGATGCCTTTTGGTTTGATTAACGCTGGAGCCATGTTTCAAAGAGCTATGGACTTAGATTTCAGAGATTTGATGGGCAAGGTCATAGTTGTATATTTGGATGACTTGATGGTCTTCTCTAAGAAGCAAAGTGATCATTACAATCATCTGGAGCAGGTACTCTTAAGGTGCAGGTGCCATGGGATTTCATTAAATCCTAAAAATTCCATGTTCAGAGTAACAAAGGAAAGTTGTTGGGTCATATCATGACTAAAGAAGGAACTGATATCAACCTAGAGAGGGTGAAGGCCATCCAAAGCCTTACTCTGCCTACAAGCAAAACTGGGGTGCATTTCTTTTTTGGAAAGGTCAATTTCCTAAGAAGATTTGTACCTGATTTTTCTGATAAAACCAAGGATATCCTGGGGATGATCAAAGGTAAAACTCCATTTCGATAGAGCACTGAAGGGAAACTTGCTTTCGAAGAAGTCAAAAGAGAAATTGTTCATGCTCCTATTCTGGTATGCCCAAACTTCAAGAAAGATTTCATCATGTACAGTTACGCTTCTGCACATACAGTATCAGCCATCCTTATGCAGGAGAATGAAGAAGGAATCAAAGCTCCCATTACTTTCATGAGTTTCCCACTAAAGGAACATGAGTTGAAGATGTCACAAATTGAAAAGCATTCTTATGCAATGGTGAAAGCGGTGAAGAATTTCAGATATTATGTCTTGAGTTCTCACACTTTTGTTCTCGTTCCCGATATTGCATTTAAGTCCATTTTGACTCAACAATAGTTGGGTAATCAACAAGTCCAAGAATATGACTTGGAAATCAGACCTACCAATTTGGTATGAGGAAGAGGTTTGTGCTAATTAATTGTAAAAAACAAGTCTAAGACAGACAATGCAAAGAAACTAAAGATACTTCTTCAAAATTGCCCATAGTGCTTTTTGTAAGCACAACCGATGAATGGTATGTAGACATCGCTTTATTTTTAACTTATGGAAAATGTCCCCCACATTTGAGCCAAAAAGAATAGAGGACAGTTAAATTAAGTTCCATGCAAGATACGTTACTATGGGATAATGGTATATACAAGAAGGCCATTGATGGTGTATTCCTGCGTTGTGTTGATAAGTCTCAACAGATAAGGTTGCTAGAATCCTTTCACAATCTAGCATGTGGAGGAAATTTCTCTTCCTCTGTCACGGCTTACAAGATCTTACGGGCCAGTACTATTGGCCTACTCTCTTTCGAGATTCAGCAGAATGGGTGGCTAAGTTTGAAGCTTGTCAACATTTCATTGGTCGTCCTAAGCTGGCAGCTCTCCCTCAAGCCCGTGATAATTAAAGAAATTTTTCGCTAATGGGGAATTGATTTCGTTGAGTATCAATCCTGCCTAGTGCTGGTCATAATTATGTGCTCACCACCATAGACTATTTCACCAAGTGGGTGGAAGTTGCGCTAATCAAGCAGCAACCTCTCGAAGCTATGTGTAATTTTCTCAAGGAGAATATAATTGTTAGATTCAGAGATTCCTCACAAGATTGTTACTAACAATGCTTCTAATTTCTCATCACATGAGTTGACATAATTTTGTTATGGATTTGGGATCACATTGGCTCATTCATCCGATTATTACCCCCAAGGCAATGGTCAGGCTGAATCAAGCAACAAGAACCTGGTGACCATAATCAGAAAGATGGTTGATGAGAATCAGAGGACATGGCACAAAGCATTGTATGATGCATTATGGGTAGATCGGATTACTCCTAAGCGAGCTATTGGAATGTCCCCATTCTAGGTGTTGTATGGAATTGATGTTGAGATTCCTATCTCTGTAGAATTGCCAGCCTTACGATTGGCTAAAGAAATTGAGGATGAAACTTTTCAAAGTTCCATTGAGAAAGGGTTAATGTACTTAGCCAGGCTAGAAGAATAATGGAGCAAGGTGGTGGATCGCATTGTAGATCATCAAAGCAAAGTCAAAAAGATATTTGATAAAAAATCAAAGCAACGTGATTTCGAGATTGGAGATCTAGTACTTCTCTGGGATAAGAGAAGGGAACAAAAGGGATGCATGGCAAGTTCGATTATTTATGGAAAGGTCCTTTCAAAATTCATCATCTGAATGGTGAAAATAGTTTTTGTCTATCATACCTTGATGGAGAGTTGCTCCCTCTACCTTTCAGTGGTCAACATCTGAAGTTGTTCCATCAATAATGCAAGATGCTCTCTTGCACTGTATTATAATTTATTTTTTGTTATGTGTTTGCTTTGTTTCTTTCTTTCTTTCTTTCTTTGTTTGTTTTTGGTTTTTCTTCTCCTGAATCCATAGCCCAATGGATAGAGCCTTTTGATTCTGAGTTCTCTTCCTTTGAGGTTTCAAAGAAAGTCCCCAACTGGAGCCAACTGTTATCTCAGTTTAGTGATTCCAACTAAAAATGAGATAACCATATGAAAATTTTAGGAAAATCCCTTTAAAATTCCCCTTTAAAGGAGAATTTTGGGTTTTCAGGCTTTTACTTGCATGAAAGCATGTTTCTTGCATGTTACATGTCTGATGTTCCCAAACCCAAAACCCAATTGTCTTAGCTTTGTGTCGGGTTTTGTGTCGGGTTTAACTCCCAAGCATCAGAACATGTTTTTCAAATGCATGTTTCATGTCGTGTGATTCTCAAACCCGAAACCCAAATGAAGCCTTTGTGTCGGGATTTTGGGACTTAGAAGCATCTTAACATCTCATGCATCATGCTTCATGTTTTCCAAAACCCGAAACCCGAATTAAACCAAACCCTTTGTATCGGGTTTTCAGAGGCTCCAAGCATGATGACATGTCATTAATGTCCAGTTGTCTGGTAGTTGGCACACGCGTCAAGTGATGTGTAATTAATGTTAGGTTTTATAAATAGGTGGTTTTCCATGTCATTTGTTACCTGGTACGTTTTTGCTGCGTTGGATTTTGTGTGCTTCTTCCACCTCTAGACTCGATTGAGCTTCCTAGTGATTTCACCATCCATTCTTGATCATTTTTTGATCTAGTTGAAGGTATTCTTCTCTTCTTTATATTTTGGAGCTTTTGGGGTTATTTATGAGTGTTTTGATTGGGGTTTTCTTTTCTTTTTCTTCTTCTTTATTGTTTTAGGGTTTTAGGTTGTTTTTCTTATTTCTTGTCTTTTTCGTGAGGGCTCTCATTTGGAATTTACCCCTTAGGTTATTTACTTGTTGTAAGTTGTGGATTTCAAGGTTCTAAAATTCCTAAGTGATCATGAGATGGGGATTTTTCATGTTCTGACAGGTCAGAAACCCGATATATTGATTTCAGGTTTTGCAGGGTGCTCGACATCATCTAGTTTCTCGCCTTGTTTCAGGTTTTGCTAGTTGCTCGACATCTCACTTTTTCCGCCTCATGTTGGGTCTTGTCAGGTGCTTGACATCCTCCAAGTTCCATAGTGTGTCGGTATTTCTACCTGCTCGACATCATCTCACTTCCACCTTGTGTCGGGTTTTCATCGATGTGCCGCATGCCCTAACTTTTGACATACACCCCGCTAGTGTTTCGGGTTTCTCAAGGTGCTCGACATCCTCCAAACTCCGCCAATATTTCAGGTTTCCATTGGTGTTTGACACGGCCTAATTTCCAACATACAATCCAGTCTGTTGGGTTTCCAAAGGTGTTCTGCAAGTTTCAAAACCCGAAAGGTGTGGCGGGTCTGTGCACTTGTCCAACAAGCTTTCACACCCGACTGCTCTTCCAGAAGTCATCAAGGCATTTCCAAGACTCCTCATGTCGGACCCTAGCCCATCTAAGGATAAGTCGGATAAGTCAGAAAATGAAGTATAAGTACTAGAAGATGGAATCTTCTTCTTATGTAAGCTGCAATTATGACATCCGGGACACGAGCTCGGTAATATAGATATGGAAGACTTCTGGAAAATAATTACAGATTCTTCTCAGAATTCATGGATGAAGTCAATAGCCAAAGTGGTCTCCCTCTCGCAGCAGGATTTCCAATATTAGCTCAATGCCCTAAATTCATCTTGGCTTGTGCTTCCCACTATGACTCAGCCTCCCGCTTAGTGAAAAATCAAGCAGGGGAATCTATAGTGAAATTGGATGGAGATTACTTTGATCAACTCCTAAATTTTCCCAACTTTATGGAATATGTTGATTTAGACCTTAAATCAACACAAAAGGCCTGGGACAAAGATCAGGAAGATTGCATCAAGCACGTAAACAAGAAGTTCTTGATCAAGGCTAAGCCAATTGTTTCTAGGTTTCCCAAGTCGGTCCCTAGAAGTGATTTTATCCTTGAAGTCAGCGATATCATCACCTCTTGAGCCGATTATTTGGGCTCCCAAATTCAAAAGAATTCCAAGGTTGTATGTACCAGTTCATGGTCATCATAAAGAAAATGACCAAGGGATTGATTGGGGTAGCCTAATAAGTAATGAGATAGAATCCCAAATGAAAATGGTCTTGTCTACCGAAAAGTTCTATATGATGTCATACGTCACCTATGCGACAAAAAGGGCATGAGAAAATATCCAGTGGCTGATGTAAAGGGAAACCGAGCAACATAACACATATATCGGTACTTCCCACAACTGATAATAAAAGGGTCTGAAGACCAATTTAGAAGAGTGAATGACGCCTTCTTCTACAAGAACATTTGTAGATTGGATCCTGATCTGAGGAAGAGAAGGGTTTCTGATGAAGCATGGACCGAAGTGTCAAAATGGGGTTGCATCTTCTTGCAATTCAAGAAGTTTACTTATCTTCGGGTGGTAAGGTTCCACGGTAATCCTTTCCATTTTCCCAGGTTCCCAGGTGACAAACTGATCCTTATGGAGTTAGTCAGACAATTGTTGGATTTTCACAAATTCCAACAAAGCAGGCACAAAGTCATCGCCATCTCCTTCCCCATTTCCATTGGAAGGTATACATGTTCCACCATGGTTAAGGCCAAGAACGTGGTGCACGAGCTTTAGGATAAATTGAAGAAACATATGAAGATGAGGGAGGGATTCGACATCCGAGGAGTCCTCAAGTCATATGGAACCTTGTACTTACATGTGCCCACTGTGGAAGATATCTGGGTTGATCTTCGTGATGAAGTTGCCATCCGAAGAAAAGACAACAACAGACTGACACTTGAAGAAATTCGATGTTAGATCTGGTTGATATCCCTGAAGGCACCACTGGACAATGAAAGTGTTCTGGAACCTAGGTACGAACAGTCAGATGGAGACCAACTTGGATTCCCAGCCATTGATTGGTTTGTTGCTGAAAAGGCTTCTATCACTGAAAGAGTTGCTCAGACTCTTGTCCGCACTAAGGCATGGCTCATTTCTTGGGGAATGAGTTATAAAGAAAAGAGATTTTCAAAAATAGCTACTTTAGAAGCGGGACCCTCCAAGGGAGAGAAGGAAAAGGATAAAAGCCCTACCAAGAGGCAAATAAAGTTTAAGTTTGTTAAAAAAGGAGAAAAGTAAGGGGCCGAATCATCTGCTACTCCTACACAAATGGTTGAGATATTGGATTCACCTCCTCCACCAGAACAAGGATAAATTATTTCGAAATCGAGGTTGGTCAACCTCTTATTTCTCCTTTTGTGGATTGCTCGTCGGAAGTAAGTCTTTCTCTTGCTTCTCAAGCTTTGGCTTTAGAGTCTTTACCTCCTCTCTCCCAATCTTCCTCATCTCATATTTCTACGCCACTCTCATCAGCCATGGCTAACATTTTCTTCGACCTCTCACCTCTCTCTGTTGGACCCACGATGGCCATAGAAATGCCTCCTCCTTTTGCCCCTTCATTCCCTGAATCTATTCCCACAGTCACTACACTTGCACTCATTACCACTCCACAAGTAAATCTTCCCCCACCTGCAGATACAACCATAACACCTCCGATTGGGACAAATTCTTCCACTGTACCTCAATGGTTGGTTGATCAAACTCCGGAAGAGGAAGGTGGTAGTTCCCCTACTAGCCTTCGATTTCAGTTCACTCAAGGCTTCTCCTGCCAAATCTGCCAAGAAACCTAAAACAATTTCTAGGGTTTTAGTGGATGCCTCAGGCATAAGTTTGCAGAGATTACCACTCCTGCAGCTGAAAAAACCAAGGAGGATATAGCGGTGACTGATTATCAAATTATAAGGGTTGATCTAGGGAAGGTAACAATAGAGGGAGCACAACAGGATGCACATGATGCCATGAACGTGCTTTTCCAGAAGTTGAAGGAAACAAAGGTAAGCAGGGATGAGCTAAAGGAGAAAGTTGAATAGTTGATGGAGGTATTGCTCAAGCTTTCAAAGCCTTCTCAGTCAACACCATCATCTTCTACCCCTACTCCTATAAGGTTTGATTTCTCATTAGTGCCTATGATTGAAAAGATCAACGAGAAGGGGAGAATGGTTGAAGAATGGATAAAGAGGCTACTCCTACAAGGAAGAGAGGTCATAGATGACACAGTGGAGGTTTATAAATCCTTGGAGGAAATAAAGAAGGATGGTGACAAAATGGATGATGAGTTTTCACAGAAGTTGGGAACCTTGAATTAACTTTGGAAGCCCTCAATGCACTGAAACAGGTTCCATCCCGGTCTTAATGGAAGAAGGAATCATTCCACATGGAGATAAGCATTTCCAGCTAGCCAAAGCCATTAGATTCAGGATAAAGATTCTTAGTGAAGCTTGCAGCAAGTTGAGGGAATCTAGAGATCAGCTGGTTGATGCCACCAATGACATAGAAGAGGAGTTGTCTAGGATCTTCGCCAAGGTGTTGGGTGAAAGCTCGGAGATTCTACCTACTGATGATCTCTATAAACAAATTCAGGAATCAATTCAACATGAACCAACTTCCGTCTTCGATCTTTGGCAATCATTGATAAATTCATAAGGATCGAGAATGTTTTGGAATCACTAAGGAAACTCAACAAGAGGTTGAAGAAACTTCCTAGTAATGCAAGTGATACTCAGGAAACTTGCGAGGTCCTAAGTGATTATTCTAGTGCACCAGATGAAGATGAGATGCAAGGCATAATCCAGAAGTTCCAAGAATTTCGAGACAAGCAGGCTTCGCTGGAAGAAGACAAGGACGACGAAGCAGAATAAACATAATGTTCCATGTCATTTCTACCAAGAAATTGTCATGTCTTTTTCATTTTCGTTTTGTCACATAGGAAGCAAATTTTGACTTGTTCTCTTACGTGAGAGTCAAGCAAAATAGGACTCTCGTTAAAAGACTATTTTCTAGGATTTATCCTATTTTCTCTCTCGCTCTCTATTATAAATAAGGGATGCTTGTGCATCAAAAGGAGAGACTTTTTGAATATTAAGAGCTATTGTGAAGAAGAAGAAAAACTTTGTATTTTCTTTTTAATCATTGAAGAATAGAAACATGTGTTATTTTACAAACTTTGTGTTGTGGGATTCATCTATCTTGAGAGATTGTTCTTACGTCCAAAATCTTGAGCTATTCTTTGTTTAGTATTCTTAATCATTTTAATCGTTTCAAAATATTACACTCATTATCTAGAAACTCGTATAAGTATTTCGTGATCTAGTGTTTGCTTGAAAGAAAATATGTTCCTCTCATTCCCTTCCCGCTTTGTTTCATCTATAATATTTTCCCTTCTAATTCTTTCTAATCTAAAGTTGTAACATCCCCATTTCGTGATGATATGGATTTCGGGATTGCATCCCAACCCCAATGGTTAGAATAGTGTGGATATTGTATATATTATTTCTGTTGTGTTTTAGATTAGTAATAAACAAGCAACCTCACTTGTCTTTGAGGAGGGATTTAATCCCGTGCACTGTGGTTGAACCTCATATTTTGGCCTGACAAAATATCCAAGCAACACATTCACACACATTAAACTTTGGCATATATTAAGATAGCAGGGGGATTTTTTAGGGCTGCCACATTACAATCTAAACAATTTCGTTATTTTAGAGATACAACGCTTCCACAATGCATAATAAATGAAACAAAAGCTTCCCCGGCTAAAAATTGTTATTGACTATGTTAAGGATATTTAGAATCTCATAAAATCTCTTATGTTTGGTAACAATTTTACTAAATGTTTTTTTTTGCACTTGTTAATGACACATTTGATGAATGTTTAAGATTATAAAGAGCACTATATACTTTGTGTGATTCTTTGATTGAACCCCTTCTTGCTCACCCCTCATCCTTTCCCTCTATTTTAGTGCCTCATTTTTTCATTCTTCACTCTGCCCCCTTCGGCATTTCATGTACAATTGCTAGTAATAGAAAATTACACAATCAAAACGTTAAACATGAACCAAAAAAACATCTAGGGAGATGATGACATAGTTGTGCATGTACCAAAATATGTACATTAAATTTCACCATAACTTGATGGAAAAAGTATCAATAGTTTTTCATTTTTTCATTAATGGTACTTTTTAAGAGCCAACCACAATGTGACACATAAGGCGTTCACTTATTGGTATACTTTTCAAATACTCTATAAAAATTATTTGAGTACTAGGTAAATCAATTCTAAATCTATTTTTCCCCAAAAAAAAAAGTAATGTGGGACAATGATATACTAAACAATGATTAGACTTACATAAATCTACGCACCCCTCCCTTAAAAGGACTAGATGGAGAACATGTGCCGTATCTAGAAAAACCGTCTTAAAAGTAGTTTTGTGAGGCTGGCGAATATTTATAATCCTTTGCTTTTAATTTCAACCATATAAAAGGTCCGATTGGTTGGATAGGTTTTTCACGGATCGAATCAAAAATCCATCTGAACCGTCAGCAATAACCGAATCCGACGGTCGGCCAAGCTCCTTCAAAACATGTCCAGTGTGTCTATATAACCACTTGGAATCCATGAAGGCCTAAACGTGTATTGGAGTTTCATTTCGAAGTTTGGGAATTTTCGGTTTCAAGATTGGACAGCAGTTGTTTCAGATCAAAGCTCAGCAGCGATGGAGTCCGGAGCTGGTAAGGCTGGGAAGGGAGGAAGAAAGGGGGGCGCTAAGAAGAAGAGCGTCTCTAAATCTCTGAAAGCAGGTCTTCAGTTCCCCGTGGGAAGACTCGGAAGATATCTGAAGAAGGGCCGATATGCGAAGAGAGTCGGTGTCGGCGCTCCTGTTTATTTGGCCGCTGTAATGGAGTATTTGGCAGCTGAGGTTCTTGAGCTCGCTGGAAATGCAGCCCGGGACAACAAGAAGACCAGAATTGTTCCGAGACATCTTCTGCTCGCGATCAGAAATGACGAGGAGTTGGGGAAATTGTTGGGCGGCGTCACCATTGCTCACGGTGGAGTTCTGCCAAACATACACCAGGTGCTCCTGCCAAAGAAGTCCTCCACCTCAGACAAGGAGCCCAAGTCACCCAAGAAGTCTACCAAGAAGGCCTGAGTATTAAATTTCTTTCAAATGGTGTTTGGTAACACCATCCTACATTATGATTTGCTATCCCTTCTTAGTGGTGGTTGAATCATGTGCTTGATCTCTTTAGCTTGGGAGTTATTTTTGACTGTTACATAGCGAGCTAACTTGAAATTTTTCTCCTAATGTGATTTTAAAGTTGCCTATGTATTTTGGAATGTTTTATTGATTAAAACCTATGATTCATTTAATTCTGTTTGTTATTGGGCTTCTAATCATTGGAATGTTGCGATTACAGAGTATGTTTGTTGATTAAAACTGACGGTTCATTCAATTCTGTTTGTTATTGGGCTTCTAATAAATAAATAAATCATTGGAAATTGGAATATTTCTATTATAGGGCGTTTCTGTGGTGTAGACAAACTTGAAGTTTCCCTTTCCAGCAGATATGTAAAAGGCACTCAAAAACCCTTCCACTGATATGGTGTTTCTCACAGTCACTGGCATTTGTTCCTTATTCGCCCAGAGCAAAAACAGCCTGATTGCAGATTGAGTTCCTCAGAGTTGCTGAGGAACTTATCCAACAGTTCTCAATTCGCCTTGACAAATGCCTTATTTACGTTAAGTATGACAGAGTTGTAAAAAATGATTGATTCAAACTTAGGATTCACAACAATGTACCTCTGTCCTAAACCTCGTCATGATTTGCAAATTTTGTCTTGGTTACATAACCTGCCACCATCTGTTCAGCCAAACAGTACAACAGTGTATAGATTTCCTCCATTTGTGGATGTGATGTGTCTCATGCAATGAATATGTGCATTTTGTTTTTAATCTCAATCCACCCACATCCTGGTATCTTTTGTAGTCCTCTATTCCTCATTAATTTCTAATCTTAAAAGGTATTCTGTTTTTGGATCTGCTCATGTCATCACTTTCTTTGATTTTATGTCTAGGCTTCCCTGTAACATTATTTACTTTCTTTGTTGAAAATCCTATGGTTCTGCTAATGTACATTATTCACTTTAATCTAATGGTACTCTGTTTTAGGTTCTTAATGTTGGCGAGAAATAGGGGCTAATGGTGCTGATTTTAGGACGGTTTGATTTAACTCAAATAAAGCTTACGATCACATGGCTATGCGTGTGAATTTTATTTATTTATTTCTATTGAATCATTCTTTTTCTATTGAACAAAATGGAAACCAAAAGACAAATAAAACATTTGTGCCACAGCTGATGATGAGAATATCCTTTAATGAATTGATCCCATAAATGTCAATTTTGTGAGCAATTGTAGATAAAAAAATTGGAGCTTCTTGTAGAATTTCCATTAGAGGTTAGAACTAGGGCTAAACTCTAATAACGCTTATGATGGCACAACTTTGGCATGTGAGTGTTATTTATTTTTGAATTGTTTCTTCCAAGTTTAAATGATTTTGGTTCTTTTTATAGAACAAAACAGAACAAAAGCAAAAAGACAAAAAAATGACAATTAAAACATAACATTTATTTATCTATTTTTAGGGTTAGTAAAGTTAGGACACATTTTAAATTTGTTTTTATGGGCATTTGATATAGATATTCCTTAGATTGATAAGATTGTTGTTGAAAAGATATGATATGAATCATATAGCTTCAAAAGTATTTGTTTCTCCATGTATTTAACAACAAAATAAAATTTGAGTGGGAAAAATAGACCCATGCCAAACAAACACACCAACAGAGTTAATCGCTCTTTAAAACCCAAAGCAAAACATGGAGAGTGACATGTTGTAAACAACTTTTCACACTTGCCATTTTCCTTGCATAATAATACAAGCATTTTATTTGAGATCTAGAGGTGTTAACCACAAAGAACATCAAGTTTACTTTTCTTGATTTTCTCACAAATGTATTCCTATCGAGTATTAGCCCCCCTTGAGCCATAACAATTTGTGGTTGTCTGGCTTTCTTGCTTTGTTTTTTTTTCTTTTAATGATTCCCAATTTGGCAAAGAGGATTTTACTTTTTTACTTGTGTTGTGAAAGCCTAATAGTTTTGGGTTCAAAGACTATTTCTAGGGGATTTTGTGGAAGGGTAATGGTAGGAAATCAACTTCATCATTGTTAATTAATCCCAAAAAGGCCCATGTATGTATGTCTTTGAAAGGTAATCCATAACCAATTTAGCCCTTGATTTAATTGTGCAGGTATGGATTTTCCATGGCAATAATTGGATAGATGCAACAAGAAATAAATTAAATAAATATGCGAACATTATGGGTTAAATCAAACCTACACACAAAGATAAATCTGTAAGTTGAAGGGAATATCGATGGCAATACTGTGACTCATGAGATCCTTAGTTATTTTTAAACTTGTACTTGTTGTTGCAGAGACGTGAGGATTATGCCAAAGCGAGGGAAAAATTGATTAGGTTCTCGAATAGATTAACCATAACCATTCTTGGGTAGAGAATGTCGATGTATGTAAGTTCTCAACGGATGAGGTCCGAATCCCTTTGGAAATGCCTTTTAGCGTAATTAAACTTAGAATGATGTTGTACTTATTTATTAACACTCTAATTAGCAAAAAAACATGTTAAAGTTAGAACCATGTTGTATTTATTTATTACCACTTTAATTAGCAAAAACACATATTAAACTTAGAACCAAGGTAAAAATTTTGAATGGAAAGTATTAAACGGTGGATATGGAAAATTTTATGGTAAATTGTATCGAAGGGCCCTTGGTTCATTGGTGAAGTTGAATGGCTTGGAATGAGCCCACCAAGGATCAAGTCTTGCTGAGTGCAAGGCTTGGAGATACCTGACACGGAGAGTCAAGCGGATAGGGTCAGGATCATTCCTTGGGTGACTTTGACGGATTGGATGCCCCCTAGTTGTGGTTGCTTAGCTAAAGGAACATCTTCAATGTAGATGTACACTTACTCATAAAGTGTAAATCAACTATATGTAATCTCCAATTTACCATGGGCAAAAATGTCGATATCTATGTAATCGAGGTCTTCCAAACAAAAAAATATATGATAAATTGTATATTTAAAAAATATAATAATTTTTAATAATTAAAAACATAATTATGAAGAAAATTCAAAATAATTAAAGTCATAATTCTTTATGACATAAATTTTTAATATGTATATATTAATTACAAAAAGAACTCAACGAAAAAATTCCATTGTTGTAGGTTGCTTGTTGTTTTATTCAAGTTATGCCTTAAATTAATAACAAATATTCATAACAGATTTTTAGGTTTAATCGTTTTGAATTTTTATTTATTTTTACATTGTTATTTTTGAAGCTCAAAATATTAAGTCTTTTGTATGGTGGACATACAAAACTGCAAAATATGGAAATCTAAGTTTTTACTTGTATTTGGTAACCATGTTTAGAACAATAAACTGTACTAAATGATTTGTTAATAAAGGAATTTAAATGTTGTTGACGTGTAAGATTTATCTACAAATATTGCAAGATTTCAGTTTATAAATCACAAGTCATTAATTTAGTCAAGGGGTATGAGTTTATAATTCATGTTATCACTTATGTGATCATGTCATCCATGTTCGAACACAATGTCATTTGCATTAATTAAAGTGGCTATTTATATCGTTGTTATCTTATTGTGCCAAGGGTTCTATTAGGTTTAATAACGTGTTTAATCGTTCTTATATTTCCAAGTACAAATTAGGCACATAATAATCTATAATTTATATGCACCATATGGGGTTGAATAATGTTTTTAATTATCGTTATATCTCTAAGTACAAATTAATCACAAAATAATCTATAATTTATATGCACCATATGAGGTTGAATAACGTGTTTAATCGTTGTTATATCCAAGAACAAATTAATCACAGAATAATCTATAATTTATATGCACCATATGAGGTTGACTTTATGAACCTTGATTACGATCTTGTTGTTAATCTTATACGATAAAATTAATCAAGGTGTAAGAATGTAATCGTCATTTTATGAACACCAATCTATGATTAAATAAATTTCTTCCATATCCCTCACCAAAGGGTCAATTTAAATAAATTAAGAAATTTCATTTAACTAAATGTTAGGTTGGGTAATATTGGGCATGGGCTCTAGCCAAATGAACTCGTGCCCATTTGCACCATAAATTAATTAAAGCTAATTTAAGAATAAACTTATTCATCTAAATTTGTAGGAGGAAAAGTGGGCCTCTCCAAGTGGCAAACCTAGGTCTTATTTGAGCCCTTAGATCAAGACCATCTCCACTATCGATCTTCCTAAAAGCCTTAATTCCTCTACTTCTTTATTACATATTCATTCATATTGTTTCCTCTCCCATTTTTTTTCAAGTTTACTTGCTAGTTTTCAAAAGTCCTCATGGAACCATAATGGAGATTATTGGTTGATTTAACGACCACATGTTTTACTTGATCCATTCTTCTTTTTTTTCTCCACTTATTTATATACAATGCCCATATTAGAGTTTCAAGAGATTCTATTACATACTTTCATATCTATGTATGTAAATAGACATTTGTATGTATATTTATTTGAGCGCACATGCACACACACATACATGCGCGCACACACACACACACATATTCTTTGATTTACTTGAAGGAAAATCCAGATCCGCATCCAAAGCGATGACGGCCTCAAATGGAAGCTCATATATGCACATATACGCCATGAACATGCCTGCCTAGAATCGGATGAGGTTTTTGTTAGGCCATAGATTTTGCATCGCATGTTTGAAGCGGGGTAGTGCCCATACCAATGGGTGATGAGCTTGTGACATCAAGGGTTTGGGAGGGGTTGCGGGCAGACTATAACCTCTCCAAATGGTTTCATTACTATTATTTGGTTAGATATTTATATTATTATATATTCTATGAGATATATGCATTTTCTTAGATCGTGGAGACTATATTTACACTTATTCATATAATGTATATACTTATACATTTGTAAATATGATGTAATAAAACCAAATTATCCAAGCTACACAAGCATTATTAACTTATTTCACATATTATAAGTACATACTAATATATATGTGCATTTATATATGAATCTAATCACATCCAGTTTCGTGGGTTGAGAAAAATTGAGAACTCAAGTAGAATTTGAAATTCTTTTTAGTAAAAAGGACCATACTTAACATTATAAGACACATTTATTTATTTTAATGAAACAATTTATTCCACAGAGAAATGGGGGTAGCAAGATGAAATCGATGTTTCAATTTGAGATAATAAATCTTACAATGGATATCATTTTCGGTGGAGTTAAACAAAATAGAGCCAAGAGCAAACATTGTGATATTGTAAACTTGGAAGCTTAGTATTACTTGTAACCATTACAAATAAGACCCATAAAAGTACCAAGATATAATACATATTTTTTCTTTTCAAGTTAGAATTTAACCCACAAGGTAAGGGAAGGGTTTACAAGTTTATTCAAATTTATCCAAAAAGGAATACAATATTTCTATTATGCGACACCTATTACAAAAGATTACAATGTAGTTAAAAGTACTTCAAGGTTATGAGACAATTAATCTAAAACTTAGTTTCATTGGAATCCCAAATATGATAATAGCTTCTTTTACCAAAATCCTACATACTAAATCCTTCTTTTAAAAAAACTACAAGATTTCCTTCTTATAAGCAAAATGAATTATGATCTCTCTTCCCACACCATTATATATTTCTTTTGCCTCGAAACTTGCAATAGGAAATATAAACAAGTTTCCCATCTTATTTCTATTCAACATTGGGTTTACATGGAAGAGTAAGAGCTCCTCTTTACACAATCAACTTCTTTTTCTCCAAACAAAAATTGAAGTAATAATGAGATTTTCCATTTTTCTTACAATTTACAAGAAACTTAAATAGCTCTAAAATGTAAGTGGAAAAGCCTCCCAAAATGGGAACAAAATGTTAAAATCTTGAATGAAAATTCATTTTTCTCAAGCAAGAACAACCCATGTAAAACTTAAAAACCATGCTCTGTCTTTGAATATGTTAACTCCATTCACAAAGAGGTGGCTTGGTTGTCCACCCAACCAATTGGCATCATTACATGCCATCTCCAAATGTGGAGGACATGTTAGCCTCCCTCCAAGCCCATGGGAGAGAGAGGTTGCATGCCTCCAAGATGCACAAGGTAAGGGAGGAAAGAAAAGATTTTCATACACACCAACAAACACCAAACCATAAACCAACACCAACAAGAAGCTCCAAGCTTCTCATGAAGGGGAAGAGGAAAGATTGCCCATTTGATCACATTTTCTATTCCAAATGAATTCATCACTTTGTAAGAAGTCTCAAGAACCCCACTCCTTATTTCTTCCATAACCCAAAACACAACCAAGAAGCTCCATGCTTCTCAAGAGGGGTTCTTCCCTCTTCCCAACACTCCAAAATCCATTTCAAGTGAGATGGATGGAGAAAAAAAAGGAAATACAAGATCAAACATCCATCAACCAACACACAAGAAAATTCCTAAGACCAAAACAAGCATACCAATCCATAATTTTCTTAAACAACATAAAGCCAAACCAAGAGGTGTGAGGCCTACCTCACAAGCCAGCAAACCAACTTCCAAGTGCAAGCCAAGCTCTCCAAGCTCCTAACTCCTCCAAGCTCTCCAAAATCCAAGTGCAAAAATGAGGTGAGAAGTCCTTACCCCCTCCAAAATGGAGGAATAAGGAGAATCTAAAATATTCACACCAATGAGAGGGTGACATGTGTCACCCATATCCTCAAAACAATACACCCTCAAGTCTCCATCATACATAAAACAAGACTTAATGGAGGAATATCTCACAAAATTAAAAATAAACTAAATAAAATCTCCTCCAAATTCCAAAGTGGCTCATAAAACAAGTTCATTAATTAGGATGTGGACAAGAGAGGCTCAAATGGGAGGAAAAGGCCCATTTAAACCTTGAAAAGGTATTCCTACCCATAGGTAGGGTCCAAGGGGTCCATTTTAGTGTAAATGAGACCCCCAACAAGTAAAGCACCTCTTATAAATTCCACTTTTAGCCCAAATTCGGGTTTGGGAAAAGTGACACACTTTGTGAGGTGGTGGGGCCCACCTAACCCATGCTTAGGTGGTCCCACACCTCCTTAAACATGATTAACTAACAAAATCATCACTAATACAAGTAGGAATCATTAAACCTTAAAAATGGATTTAAACAAGAGATTAAAATAATCAATACCAAAATGAAACTAAGAAGACAACAAACCAAGGTGACCAAGCCAAAAGACAACTCATACAAAGGGTGATGGATTTCTCATTTCCATCAAATCCATAGGCAATCAAGGTAAAACCGATCAATCAAGAGGTGGGGATTCGGCCCATACCAATCATTGTGTAATCTTAGAGTGCAACCATGAGTCCCACGTTATCTTGTGGTGAACCTATAACATGCACATTTAATTCGCACGTCATCATACACTGCTCGATACAATAAATGATACTATATACATCTAAATAATCAAATTCACCTTAAGCTAAACCATTCGGATTTATTAATCAACTTCTATCCATAATGAGATAAATAACCAAAATGATAATCATCCATAATATATCAAGATATAATCCATCTAAATCTCATCTCAATAACATCCATAACAACATTACTAGACCAAGCAATAATGAAAACAATAGTAAATTGACATCGTATGCCTCACACGTCATCTTGCTAAGAACAAGTTAGCAACTAATCACTACATAATGACACAATCATAAGTACTCAAACCAAATAGTCATGATAATATCCGTATATCCTAAACACGAATAAAACATGGAGTCAACGTCATTCAAGGAGCAAAGCGGTGGGCACTACATAACCAAGGCATGGTATATGCTTGAATCTCAAGTCGATAACAATAATCTCACAATTTGCACATATGCGAGTTACAATTTCCCTTGCACTTGCTCTTCATTACTATTATTTCTCACCTAAACTTTCTCAACATACTTAAATTATAATTTTACTTGTACATGTCATTCTTATAAAATTGCTCACATAAATTTTCTCAACCATATGCCTAAAACAATTATGAAGTCCATCATGCTTGAAAGTGCTACTAAATTTTCTCAAGATTACTCACAAAAAATTAGGTAGCCAAAAATAATTGTGGATAAAACTTGACAACACATGTTCAAGCTCTGCAAACCCTAAGATCAAGAAGTAAAGAAAAAATACATCCTGCATTAAGATGGGAAGTCCTCATGTCACTCCTACAAAACCTTACAAATGTTTCTTCCCCAATTTGTTTTCCAAGGTGTTTCTTCAAACCAACATGAATGTGGTAACCATGGAAAACTAGAAGCAAACAACACTCTCCCGAGCTAATCTCTAATGCACCATCAATGGATTTAATGACCATGACAAAACAAGGAGGTAAAGCCTTTGAATTTTGATTCCCTGATGAGCTTGTTTTCACTTCTACAGACATTTCCCAATGAAAGGTTCTTCTCTTCTTAGAAGCATTCCCTTTGAAGTAATTATTACAAATGGACATGCCAAGTATGGGAAGCGTCCCAAGGAATGTAGATTATGTGAGGAGTTTAGGTAGGGGCACGTCTCTGTCTTCTTTGCCACCTCTTACTTTGCCCACGTGACTCTCCAATACGACACATGGATCATTTGTGGCCATGATTGTTATCTCCAAGTGTAGAAACTCAACTTTCACCTTAAGGGTCTTTCCGTTCACAATACCTAACATGGATTTAATGCCCTTTTTCTCAATCTCATTGTTTTGTCATCCCTATGTGAGTTGGTTAATCAACTTGACACAATTCTTTGGTGCAAAAATGGCAATGCCAAATTCTTTGTTCTAAGAAATCACCCTAGAGTATGTATTAAAATGGACTTCTCAAAACATTTATTCACCTCTATTCAATTATATGGCTTTGGATTTTCTCAACTACAACCCCAACCAATGCTTCCATTATCAAGAGGATGATCATTTGATTTGTGACTTCCCTAAACACAAACTCAAACTCGAGAACTAGTCACCAAGATTGTTGTTGTACACTCATTGGTTTCACAGAACACTTCCTCTTTGCTTTTGGGTACCCCCAAATTTCTCTTAATCCTAAAGTGTAAAATGTTGATATGTAACCTCTCCCAATTTTATTAACAATATTCACCTCCATGATTTGGAAAGCAATTGGAAAGAGAAATGTCCTCTTCAAAGAGAAGAAGATACTCCACACATGTTTTATTAATGAAAGATTAACTCAGAGGTTCAAGATTCACTAAATATTTGCTAATGTAGGAGTGGGATCTATTAATGAGGCAAGCCCCCAATCATACACCGGTCGACCTTGATCACTTTCTCATATCACAAAACCCCGCCTTCCCCCTTAATAATTGCAAGAAGTTCTCTCCACTTGTTGGCAATGACATTGTTGAGTGTCTCCCAACGATGCCCAATGAAGCTCATTTTCTTCTCATTACATGTTTGACGACTCACCCTCTTTTATCAAAACGTTTATGTTAAAAAGGAGTGTTTCAAGATTGTCCTTATGATGTAATTTTTCTTCAAGAGGTTAAAATTGGTGGTCAAAGGAGTGTTTCAAGATTGTTTGTGATGCAATTTTTAATCAAGGCCATGGTCTTTTGCTCAACTTGCATTACATTAATACACATTTAACCTAGACTATTTTGGTACATGTACAAGATCAATGAGACAAAAAAATTAAACCTCGTGTATGATATGTTGTGGGTACGTTTGCATACATATATTTTTAAAAGGTAAAAATATAAATATTTATGAAAATTTAAAAAAAAACAACAAACTTATAGTCTCAGCTACCTATAAAATATTAAAAACCAACAACAAGATTATTATGAATCGGAAGTTATACAAAGAAAAATTTCTTTAATTGAATACAAGAAGACCACAAAACATTAAATTTATGAGTCCTACTAATGGGCTCACAAACATTGCACTTATTGTTAAGGCCCAAGGAAAGGTTTGGGAGAAGGCAATCTTTTCATAGAGTTGTTTGGAGGCAGCCTCTTAGAGAGGGGGCCCTTTGAGCCACCTCATATTATCCTAAAAGTCATTCTCATCCTCCATAATTATTCCAATAGAGAGCGTTGTGAAAGCATTTATGAGCATTATATACATTTTGAATTGAGATTTGAGGAAGTTTATAGAAAAATTTAAAGTCTGTCCATTCCATCTACTTCCCAAATCTATACAAGTCATGAAATATTTTAATTGCTTTCTCAAACCAAGGGAGTGCAGATCAACCTCTTATCAAGGCAAAGATCTTGTCATTATATTTCAGATTCAACAAAATTGATTTGTAGGTTTGGCACCTAGTGTCAAAGGAAGAGAAGAGAGGTTGCCTAACCACCAAGTGCTTCACTTGTTCACATGCCTTCCAAATTGACTGAAAAATAAAGGACCCATGAGAGCAACAAGAAAGCCCCAAATAGTAAGTCAACCAAATGAAATCCTCATCTCTCTTGACCCTTCAGAGCCTATTGGTAATATTGAATCTCACACGAACTTTCCAAAGTTCAATTCCGATCAAAGCCCTCGAGTTTTATTTATTTTTTTGCACTTAAAAAAAGTGTAGGTACTGTGGGTACATACCCATAGGCCTTAGGTACGTCCCAAATACAGATTTTTATACCCGGATGTACCCAAGGCCTATGGGTACATACCCACAACATACCCATATCCGTACCCAATATATATTTGGCCTAATACAAGGGTACTTGGCATTTCCAAGTAGTCTAGAATTTAATATTTTATTGCACTTCCCATGTTGACAAACAAGGAGCAACTCTACTCTTGCTGTTCCTCCCCTCCAAAAAATATATTGCCCAAGGTGAAGACCCAATCCACGATGTGATTGGCTTACAATCTTTAATGATAGGAGTACACTTGTGTCCCAAACCTCACTCTGAACTACATAGCTCTTTGAAATTGGATGAGTTCAAATCTCCCCATCATTGGTTTTGGGAGGTGATATCAACATGGTCAAATACAAATGGAATTGTAGATGGGTCTCATTATCAAAAAATAAGCCCATGCTTATTTTTGGTTAACTACTTCTCTTTTCTCCTTTTGGTGCTTCAAACCGATTTTGTACACATTTTAGGCATCCAAGGAATTCTGGAGATGGCTTCATCAGATGGGAAATTTCTTCCCCTTTCCAGAAAGGTAAAGAAGTCCCTCTAACTCCTTATAATTTTCAAGTTATGGGCCGACAGAGTTTAGGAGGAATATTTGCCCAAAAGCGGGGTTGCAGAGTGGGAGGATTTTTTTGCCAAAGGAAGAATGCGGGTCGGTGGGAAAGCGGAAGACTTTTGGCACTTAGCCCTTTTTTGCTCAAAAGGCACAATGTAAAATTTCATCCCGCAAGCTCACGAAGGCGCAAAGGAGAAAAAAATTTGCCTAAGGCCCGAAGAGGACATGTGGCCGTATTTTGAGCCAAGCGGGAAGGCGAGCCGTCAAAGGCAGTTGGGAAACTTCAACCTTTGAGTTAAAATACAAAAGTCACAAAGTGACCCGCAACCCCGCCAGAGACCGAAAAGGTCAAAGTTTAAGTCCGCATTAAGGTCAAAACAGAAAGCGGAGTGCGGGCCATCGAGGAACTTTGGGATTTTTTTGCACTTTCATGCAAAAGGTGAAATTTCAACTTTGAACCCCGAAGTCCGCTTTTGGTCAAAAGTAAAGAAAGCGGGGGCATGGGCCATGGGAGGTACTTTAAATTTTTATGTTTTTGTGCTTTTGGCGCAAAAGTGATTTTTGGACCCGCGAAGGTTTTTTAGCGCCACGTGGCATTCTCGCACTGCTGTAGCCGCGTAAGTTTTTGTGATTTTTGCAAATTTTTTGGAAAAAGGCAAAAAGTGAAATTTGAGCCCGAAACCCGTTTTTTTCACCATTTTTGCCCTAATTTGGTTGCAGAGTTTCAGAGGAGCATATCTTTCGATCTAATGGGCAAGATTCAATAAGCTTGCACTGTTGGAAAGCCCTCAACGCTCTCTACGCTATGAAACTTCAATTTTGAATTTTGGCAAAGTTTGAGGAGAAAATGAAAAAAACATCTTCAACACGGAAAAAAACGCAGAACCAACCCCGGGTAAGTGCACCAAGTTGGTGGACTAAAAAGGGGTGATAAGTGGACATCATATTACAAAAACAACAAAATCTCAACTTGTAGGGATTATTAGAAATATGCACACTCAAAATTAAAAAAATATAAATAAATATGAATCGTAGCATCAGAATCTAGTTTCTAAAATACTATTTTAAAAAAAAATGGACAAGTTTAGCTATACTAAACACTTAAAATTATATGACTTGGTTTTTGTTTTTGAAAAAACCTATAAGATTGTAGTCTGTTTGCTCGCGATTTGGATGACCAAATCTTGTTTTTTTTTTTCCTTTGGTGAAAAGTTAGATGTAGTTGTCTATCTTGGGATGGATTTTATTTTGTATTTTTCGAGCAATTTTTTTAATGATTTTTTCCGTGAAAGTGGTCTGAAAAGATTTAGAAAACGGAGCGCTTTCCGTTGCATTTCATAACTATATCGAAAAATATTGAAATCAATTTTTTTTTAACGTGTATAGAATTTCTCCACGCTTGGGATGGTATAAGTTTTATCATATTTTGATAAGCGAAACAAAAGTTGTAGTCTTAAACATAGACATAAACATTCGCGGAAAAAAATGTCTTAAATACCTATTGTTATTAAAAATTATAAAATGATATTTATCTTATTCTATTCACTTTAAAATCAATATTTCTATGAAGCTAACAATCTCCCCTACGCGATGACACCATTTTTGTGAAATGTTTTCAATTTTTTAGCATGGTTCAAGTCTGTGGAAGAGCAAATTTGAAGTTTTTGACCCTTTACACTTCATAATGACCTTCCATAGCTTTGGTTGGGGCAAAACAAAGATTTCCCGAGCCTTAGGGTCAGATTTGATGATATAGATAGAACCGCGATCACGGGTTTTTAAACAAGAACCACGATCACGCTTTATAAACCGCGAGTGCGGTTTATAAAGCATGATCGTGGTTCGTAAATCATATTTATACGCATCCCAATGTTCTAATTACCATGTGATTTTTACTATTTGACTTTACCGTACGAATTACTATGAAATTATGTTGTTTTCTACGCACGTTTTTCTTATCACTAGAAGTAAAACATCATGTGAAACAATAAACGAAGTCAAAAAGTAAGTCATTAAGTAAAATACACCAAACGAATTAGAGGCAAACAGATTTCAAAATGCTAAGCGAATGCGGAATCTTCGTGAATCAAGAAGAGGTTCATCTTCAACCCCTACTATTGTAAGCAATGAGGAACCAAGTAATGTTTCTACTGTCAATGTTGAAGTTGAATTAAATACTCGTGATGAAGATGTTTTTACCATCAATGTTGAAGAAGAATTAAATACTCGTGATGTAGTAAATGTTAAAATTGAAGGAGAAATGAAAATGTGAATAAAGAAATTCAGGTTGAAACTGTTGACAAACAAAATTTGTCAAAAACACCTCCTAGGATTTTCCGTAAGAAACCTAATTATTTTATTGAAATTGATGAAAACATTTTGTAACCAATGTGTGACAAACTTTACGAACGGAAAATCGGAAGAAAAGCCACTGAAATTTGGGATAATCATTTTGAAATTTTAAATGATTCCCAAATATTTCAGTTGTTAGTTAGTTTGATGAAATTGAATAAAATGAGACCTACATTAAACACCTTATGATTGATGATATCTAATATATGTGGTCAAACCTCTACAATTGTTTAAAACCTTCATGATGCATATCACATTGTTGGTGTCAAGAGACACACTAGGGATAGTAATATTGTGTGTTGTGTACTTGGCACTAGTGTTGTAAGTGAATCAATTAAAAAATAACGTTTGATTACGTAAACAAGTTGAATGTTGCAAGTTAATCGAAAAATTCTAATGAAAGCAATTGAAAGACGTAATATCCTTCAATCACGCAATAACACTCATTTTTGGGCATTTTACGCTGCAAGAGCACCGCATAAGGACAAATATAATACCGATGCTATAAGAGAAGTTGTTATTCAATCTTTGCATGATAACACTAGAGTTTCACCTAATACAAGAGATGGTGTAAAACGAAGAGTTGGTTCTATTAATCATGAACCACATCCAAGTATTTCTTAGATATGACTCAAACTCAATTTTTTCGTAAGTTTGAACAAGAGTATCTGAAAATTAAAATTAGTCAATGGTTTTTTGAAATGTTAAAACCATTCTATGTGAAAATCAACCACGCTCGCACCACTTGTTGTAGGAAACATGTTGAATTTGCTATGCATTATGCTAAATTTTTATGCATTCGTTCTATTTTACATTCTGAAACTATGTTATCAAATGTGGTGTTCAAGTTCCACCAATATCTTCCAGGGATTTCATTCCTACGATATTTTGTGAAAAAAAAGTTGGACAATTTTTTTATAGTCAGGATTGTTTAGATGGAAGTTGTGGTACATGTGGTGGATTACCTAAATTAGAAAGTTTCATCCATGAGCAAATTGAAAGTGTAATAGGAAATAATTTAGTTGAGTTTGATAAATATAAATCGATTGCATACCATTTGAAAGATGGAAAAAATTTTAAACGGTGTGAACTAGTTACTGAGAACATATTCTGTTTTTCATTTTATGAGAAAATTTAAGGATGAAATTATTTGTGAGTATGTTAGGCATAGACACGAACTCGATGGTTGGATGAACAATTCAAGATATGCAAAGACACATTTCCTATTGGTACTATTGTTTCAGGTGGTTGATTTTGCAGAGAAATTACACATTGCAACCACAAATGGAGGTTCAATCAACAATATTATAACTCGAGTACAAGTTACCATTTTTGTGCATATAACATTTATACATTCTCTTCACATTACAGAGAATGATCGAAAATTTTTAAGAGAGTACCACTTTTGTATTTGTGATGATCGTATTCATTTTATTGAATTTGTGCAAGGGTGTTTCCAGTTATTTTATGGAAACTTGTCTGATAGGGACATCCACTTCAAACAACATTATATATGGTCAAATAATTACATGTCTCAGTTTAAGAATGTACGAATGTTTTATTGGATGAGCAGGATGCACGTCAAGATGGGTGTGTAACATATTTGGAGTTTCACTAATGTTGGACATGGAAAAGGAGAGCATGATGGTGCAGGGGCATGTGTGAAAAGAGCTCTTGCAAGAGAAGAGTTAAAGTATAAAGATGGTGCTAAATTGAAAGATGCAAAGAGCATAGTGGAATGGTGTATTGATAACATGCCCCGAGGTTCTCAAGAAATTTTCACGGTTAGCAGATATTTTTGGTTAATAGAGGAACAACAAATTGCTAACTATGAGAATTGTATGACACTCACTTGGTCTAGTGATATGCACTCATTTTTAGCTCAAGCCATACTACTTCATGGGCCACATGGACAAGAAATTTGACATATTTTTGTGCATCTTGTATCAAATTTGTCACTATTGAGTGTGATTCACAAGAATGGGTGGATGGATGGATTTGTAGGCCTCTAACTCTACTTCCTAGTTATCAACCTCCACAAGCATTACGACTTGTTTCTGCAGATGAAGTTACAACATCCAAGGACTTTGATGAAATTTTGATTTTGGTGCGACAAGATATTTATATGGTTATTTACAATTTTTGTATTGAGTTATGTCCATTGAAATTTTAATATGTACAATTTAAATTTGAGTTGAAACATTTTTTTATAGGACATGTGTTTGCGAGTTATTGCGATGAACAAACAATGAAGAAGGAACAAACTATTTCTTATGTCGTTACATTAAGGAAAGAAATAAGTTGACTTCTCCTATTATAGATGGTAAAGATATTGAGTACCCTACGGGGTCGGTGGTAGTTCTTGGAACTTGGCTTCATTTGTTAGGAAATAAGAGATAAAATATGCAAATAATCCCTTACGAATCGCAACAATAGAAACTAATATGCAAAAATATTACAGATCTTAAATAAAAGTGTAAAATAAATAACACAACACAGAAGACAAGATTTAATGTGGTTCACCCAATTTATGGCTACATCCACCAAGAATCACTTTTCATATTTTATTACAAGCCTCCACTCTCTCAATACAATACCCACATCCGTTTGGAGCTATGCTCAACAAACTCTATAAATTCACACCCAATTCAAAACACATCTCGCAATACATTTACTTGTACATTTATCATATGCATAAGACCATATAAATAGATAAGCTGCTTAGCTTTGATACAAAACCGTGGGTATCAAAACCAAGGGCAAAAACCATGGGTATCAAAACAATGGGCAAAAGACCGAAAAAACCATGGGCCCAAAAACAACCCATAACGGTTACCCATTATCCATGGGTTAATAAACCACCATGAAAATTTTCTTCGAGGGCTTCTCCCGAACCCCCGACCCACTCAACGACGAGCGGGACCGCCGTAAAAATACCCGAGTGTAACACATAGAAGGTGTACCACATTCTAACATGCAAATAGGCTCCACAAACATAACAATCTCCCACTTGGAGACTGATTTCCACTGAGCAAGCTTCTCAACCCTTCACCGTCATATGCGAAGGCCAACCAAAGCTTAACATAGATTTAGTTTATCCTTGTGACCACCTTGGTCATCATGTCTCAGGGATTCTCGACTGGTATGAATCTTCTCCAACTTCAACTTATCTTCCTCCAAAGCAAATCCTAATGAAGTGATATCTCAACTGTATATGCTTCGTCCTAAAGTGGAAAGAAGAGTTCTTAGCTAGGTGTATAGCACTCTGACTATCACTATATAGCTTACATTCCTCCCGCTTATGCCCCAACTCCTCAAGCAATTATTGTAGCCAAATCATCTCTTTGATTGCCTCTGTGGCAAAACATACTCAGCCTCCGTGGTTGACAAAGCCACCAACTTTTGTATTCGTGAAATCCAGCTCACTACTGTTCCACCTACAGTGTAAATATAACCTGTTGTGCTCCTCCTGCTGTCTACATCTCTAGCCATGTTTGAATCTACATAACCACGTAAAGTGGTGTCTGATCCACTGTAGCACAAAAATGTCCCCATGGTCCCTCTCAAATACCGAAGGATCCACTTTACTGCTTGCCAATGCTCTTTACTTGGATCACTCATAAATCTACTCACAGCTCCCACTGCATGGGCAATATCAGGCCTAGTGCACACCATAGCATACATCAAACTACCAACTGCTGATGAGTAAGGTACCTTTGACATCTTGGTTTCTTTCCTGCTCTGTCTTGGGACATTGCTCCTTTGATAACTTGAAGTGGCCTGACCAAAGGAGTCCCAACCGGTTTAGCATCCTGCATATTAAACCTCTCCAAGACCTTCTTAATGTACTCTTCTTAAGATAAAGTCAGCTTCCATTCCTTCCTATCCCGAGATATCCTCATACCAAGGATTTGTTTGGCTGCACCCAAATCCTTCATAAAAAGGATTCACTTAGTTGCTTCTTGAGTACTTTTATTTCCTGCATGTTTTTACCTCGCAACCAAAGATGTCATCAACATACAAACACATGATAATATAACTTCCATCCTCAAATTTCTTTGTATACACACAATGGTCAGAATGGCATCTGATATAACCTTGCTCCATCATGAAGCTATCAAACTTCTTATACCATTGACGTGGAGCTTGTTTCAGGCCATACAAGCTTTTCTTCAGTTTGCAAACCATCTCCTCTTTACCTTTGACCTCATAGCCCTCTGGTTGCTGCATATATAGTTCCTCCTCCAAATCACCATGGAGAAATGCAGTCTTTACATCAAGTTGTTCTAAGTGCAAGTCTTCTACTACAACTATTCCTAGAACAGTTCTAATAGAAGTCATTTTTACTACAGGAGAAAAAATCTCATCAAAATCTATACCTTGTTTATGTGCAAACCCCTTGACCACCAACCGGGCCTTATATCTTTTCTTTCCTCCTTCATCTTTCACTCTATACACCCACTTGTTCTGCAATGCTCTTTTTCCTTTGGGTAGCTTTACCAAATCCCATGTCTGGTTCTCCATGAGAGCCTGATGCTCCTCATCCATGGCTTGCTCCCACTTCTTCCTAGCATCTACCTGCATTGCTTCATCAAAGCTCTCTAGTTCTCCACTATTAGTGAGTAATAAATAATAAAGAGAAGGAGAAAAACGTTCAGGTTCTCTTCTTACCCTAGAAGACCTCCTCAATATAGGAGTTTGGGGTTCTTGTTGAGGGGTTCTGAACTGATTCATGTGTCACTTTCCCATCCGGAAGATCCTCTACCGCTGCATATTCTTTCTTGGATTCTTCCTTGTTTTCCTGCAACTACTGCTTATACTTGACTTTCTCATTAAAGACCACTTTTTTGTCCTTAATACTCCAACATTTATATCCAAAGTCATCACCACCATAACCAATGAAAGTACATTTTTCTAATTTAGCCTCTAGCTTAGTCCTATCATCCTTGTCTATGTGAACAAACACCTCACATCCAAAGACTCTAAGAAATGAATAATCAACTTTCTTACCATACCAAGCCTCCTCAGGTATGCCTCCATCCAAGGCACTTAAGGGTCCTCTGTTTATCAAGTACACAACTGTGCTCACCGCTTCTGCCCAAAAAGAAAGAGGCAGATCCTACATGTAACCTCATGCTCCTAAAGACGCTCCATTATTGTTCTGTTCATCCTTTCGATACCCCATTCTGCTGCGGAGTTCCTGAACCGTCTTTTTGCCTGCGGATTCCATTCTTAGAACAGTAATCATCAAATTCATTGTTGCAATACTCCCCTCCATTATCTGACCTGAGACATTTTAGCTTAAGACCTATTTCATTCTCTACCAAGGCTTTCCATTTAACAAAAGTGTCAAATACATCATATTTGTTTCTAATACAATAAACCCAAACTTTCCTTGTTGCATCATCAATAAAAGTAACATAATAACTTGAACCCCCAAGAGATGATACATGAGCCGGCCCCCACACATCAGAATGCACCAATGCACCAGCTCTAACTTACTCTCTTTCTTTGTAGGTCCAACCTTGAGAAACCTTACTCACTTTTGTTTCCCATATATGCAGTTCTCACATAAATCCAAACATGTTCCTGTATATCCAGGAAAATTCTTCTTTATGATGTTCATGCCCTTATGGCTCATATGACCGAGCCTATAGTGCCATAATGTTGTATCTCGCATCTAAGCCACAAGATTACAATCATTAGTACTATCAGTGGTTAAATACAAGGTTCCAACCTTCTTACCTCTTGCCACCACAAGAGCACCCTTGGTAACCTTCCAAGAGTCTGCTGAAAAATATCATAGTACAACCATCACTTCCCAACTGCCCTGCCGATATCAAATTTCGTCTTAATGTAGGCACATGTTTGACATCCTTCAATAGCCAAGTATTCCCATTCTGCATCTTAACCTGAACAAAACATTTTCCAACTATGTTGCAAGGCTCATCATCACCAAAAAAATATGCCCAAAATATCCTTGAACATAATCAACAAAATAATGCTTGTGGATAAGCATGGAAAGAAGCCCCTAAATCTAAAACCCAAGATTCAGTAATATTATGCAAAGAAATAATCAAAGCATCCTCGACATACATTACCCGTTGCCACATTTGCCTCCTTGTTTTCTTCCCCGTTGTTTCTTCTTATCCCGAAGCTCCCAACAGTCTTTCTTTGCATGCCTAGGCTTTCCACAATTCCAGCATACAATCTTGTTCTTGGATTTTGACCTTGCCCGATCTTTTGATTTTCCACGGTTTCCTCTATTCTTCTGTCTCCCTCTAGTTTCCACTTTTAAAGCATTCCCTGAAATAGAAGATTCCCCATAGATTTTTCTTCACATTTCCTCGCTTATAATCACCCCTACAACATCCTCAAACTTCAACTTTGAGTTAGCTGGAACCGAGTTACTTACCGCCATTACTAGGCTATTCCAACTCTCAGGTAAAGAGCATAGAATTAATAAAACCCTAACTTCTTCATCAAATTCTATTGTAATCGAAGCTAGCATATTCACAACCGTATTGAAATCATTTAAATGATCTCTACATGAACTATTTTCGACATCTTCATATTAAACAACTTTTTCATTAAAAATATTTTATTAGAGGCGAGAGGGTTTTTCATACAACTTCCTAATGCATCCATTAGATCTTTTGTAGTCTTTTCCTTTAAACATTAAATAATACCGAAGATGCAAGACACACCCGAATCGTTCCAAGTGCCTTCCGATCCAACAAATCTCATTCCACATATGTCATACTCGAGGGTTTGTTCACCTTCTCAGACAGTGGAGTATAAAGATCCTTCTCGATAAAGATAATCTTCCATCTCGCATATTCCAAAGACTGAAATTTTACCCATTGAATTTATCAACCCTAGATCTTCCATCATCTGTCATAGCTCCCACTCAAGCTAAAAAAATTTCCCCCGATTCAACACTTCAAAAAACCAAACCAGTGCTCTGATACCAATTGTTAGGAAATAAGAGATAAAATATATGGAATAATCCCTTACAAAATCACAACAAGAGAAACTAATATGCGAAAAATATTATAGATCTCAAATAAAAGTGCAAAATAAATAACACAACACGAGAGAGACAAGATTTAACGTGGTTCACCCAATTTAGGCTACGTCCACCAAGAATCACTTGCTCGATTTTATTAAAAGCCTCCACTCTCTCAATACAATACCCATATCCGTTTGGCGCTATGCTCAACAAACTCTCTGAAATTCACACCCGAATTCAAAACACATCTGCAATACATTTACTTGTACATCTATCATATGCATAAGACCATATAAATAGACAATGCTTAAGCGCTTTGATACAAAACCGTGGGTATCAAAACCAAGGGCAAAAACCATGGGTATCAAAACAATGGGCTCGGTGCCATGACCCACCGTTTGCAAAATATACTGTTTGACAGCCTTACACTATCTCAAACTACATTGTTATGTGTGTTTGCAAACAATAGGGAAGTGAGAGCACCAATTGGAGAAAGAAAAAACTGAGACAGACTATTGTAGAGGGTCCCTACGTTGAGGTGTAGGATCAGATGAGACGTCTCTAGGTGTCATGGAGTGCGCATAGCCACGCGTCGAAGTTGAACGATTTTTTGGTATCATGGCTCTTAAGGGACTACGTTGAGAACGAGGTGGCCCGGAAGCAACGACATTATCGCATACCAAAACAATGCCTCCTCTAGCGTTCACCTAGCCACCCAGACGTGTCTGCATGGTCGGTTTGGTGCCACAACCCACCATTTACAAAATATACCGTTTGACAGCCTTACACTAGCTCAAACTACACTATTCGCGCGCGTTTGCAAACAATAGGGCAACGAGAGCACCGATTGGAGAAGGAAAAAACCTGAGACAGAATATTATAGAGGGTCCCTACACCGAGGTGTAGGATCAAACGAGACATCTCTAGGTGCCACGGAGTGCGCGTAGTCACCCGTCGAAGTTGAACGATTTTTTGGTCTCAAGGCTCTTAAGGGACTATGCTCGAACAAGGTAGCCTAGAAGCAACGATGTTATCGCACACCAAAATGAAACCTCCTATAAATAGCGTTCACCGGCCATTTGGACGTGTCCGCATGGTTGGCTCGGTGCCACGAGCCACCGTTTACAAAATATATCGTTTGACAACTTTACACCGGCTACACTATTCGACGCATTTGCAAACAATAGGGCACCGAGACCACCGATTGAAGAAGGAAAAAACCGAGACAGGATATTGTAGAGGGTCCCTACACCGAGGTGTAGGATTAGACAAGACATCTCTAGGTGCCATGGAGTGTGCGTAGTCACCCGTCGAAGTTGAATGATTTTTTGGTCTCAAGGCTCTTAAAGGGCTTATGCCCAACGAGGTAGCTAGCGAAAACAACGACGTTATCACCGAAATGAAACTTCCTCTAGCATTTACTGGTCACCCGGACATGTCCGCATGGTCGGTTCGGTGTCACGACCCACTGTTTACAAAATATATCGTATGACAAATACAGCATTACATTGGCTCAAACTACACTATTCGGCGTGTTTGCAAAAAAATACAAAGAAAGAAAAGCACCAATTAGAGAAGGAAAAAAGCTGAGATAGTCTATTGTATAGGGACCCTACGCCAAGGTGTAGGATCGGATGAGACATCTTTAGGTGCCACGGAGTATGCGTAGTCACGCGTCAAAGTTGAATGATTTTTGGTCTTAGGGCTCTTAAGGGACTACGTCCAAACGAGGTAGCCTGGCATAAATGACTTTGTCGCGCACTAAAACAAAACTCCTCTAGTATTCACCTAGCCACCCGTGACGTGTCTGCACGGCTGCCGGTTCGGTGTCCGACCCACAGTTTGCAAAATATACCGTTTAATAGCCTTACACTGGCTCAAACTACACTATTCGGTGCATTTACAAACAATATGGCAGCGAGAGCACCAATTGAAGAAGGAAAAAAATGAGACAGTCTATTGTAGAGGGTCCCTATGCCAAGGTGTAGGATCAGATGATACATCTCTAGGTGCCACAGAGTGCACGTAGCCACCCGTCGAAGTTGAACAATTTTTTGATCTCAAGGCTCTTAAGGGACTACGCCCGAACGAGGTAGCCCGGAAGCAACGACGTTGTCGAGCACCGAAACGACAACTCCTTTAGCATTCACCTGGCCACCCAGACGTGTCCACACAAATCGATTCAAAGACACGACCCACCCTTTACAAAATATATCTTTTGATGGCCTTACATTGTCTCAAACAACACTATTAGGTGCATTTACAAACAATAGGGCAAATGAGAGCACTTGATTGGAGAAGGAAAAAACCGAGATGGCTATTGTAGAGGGTCCCTATGCCAAGGTGTAGGATTAGAAGAAACGTCTCTAGGTGCCACAAAATGTGAGTAACCACTTGTTTAAGTTGAATAATTTTTTTAGTCTTAGGGCTCTTAAGGGACTACACCTGAACGAGGTAGCCCGAAAGCAACGACGTTGTCATGCACCAAAATGACACCTCCTTTAGCATTCACATAGCCACCCGGATGTGTCTACAAATTTGGTTCGGTGCCACGACCCACCATTTGCAAAATATACCATTTGACAAATTTTACTTTGTCTCAAACTACACTATTAGATGCATTTACAAACAATAGGCAGCGAGATCACTTTGATTGGAGAAGGAAAAAACTAATACAGACTATTATAGAGGATCCCTACGCCGAGGTTTAGGATCGACGAAATGTTTCTAGGTGCCACTGGAGTGCGAGTAGCCACTTGTCTAAGTTGAACAATTGATTGCTCTTAGGGCTCTTAAGGGATTACGCGTGAACGAGGTAGCTCGGAAGCAACGATGTTTTCATGCACCAAAATGACACCTCCTTTAACGTTCACCTGGCCACCTAAACGTGTCCGCGTGCGTGGTCGGTTCGGTGCCACGACCCACCGCTTGCAAAATATACCATTTGACAACCTTACACTGACTCAAACTGCATTATTTAGCGTGTTTACAAACAATAGGGCAACAAGAGCACCGATTAGAGAAGGAAAAACTAAGACATACAATTGTAGAGACCATATGCCGAGGTGTATGATCGATGATATGTCTCTAGGTGCCACGGAGTGTGCATAGTCACCCGTCGAAGTTGAACAATTTTTGATCTCAAGGCTCTTCGGGGACTACACCCGAACGAGGTAGCCCGGAGCGACAACGTTGTCGCGCACCGAAATGAATCCTCTCTCTATGTCGTTCATCTCACCTAGCCACCCCGGACATGTCCGTGCGGTCGGGCTTCAATGCCACACTCACTATTTGCAAAATATATACCGCTTGTGACCTGACTTTACACTCGCTCAAACTACACTATTCAACGTGTTTCGCAAAACAATAAGACAACGAGAGCACCAATTGGGGAAAGAATAAACCAAGACAGGATATTGTAGAGAGTCTCTATGCCAAGGTGTAGGATCGACGAGGCATCTCTAAGTGCCACGGAGTTCGCATAGTCACCCGTCGAAGTTGAACGATTTTCCGGTCTCGGGCTCTTAAGACTCTATGCTTGAATGAGGTAGCCCCGAAGCAACGACGTTGTTGTGCACTGAAACGATGCCTCTTTAGCGTTCACCTGGCCACTTGGACGTGTCCGTGTAGTCCGTTTGATGCCACGACCCACCGTTTGCGAAATATACCAATTGACAACCTTACACTGTCTCAAAATACACTATTTGGTGTGTTTACAAACAATAGGGCAGCGAGAGCACCGATTGCAGAAGGAAAAATATGAGATAGGCTATCAGAGGGGACCCTACGCCGAGCAGAGGATTAGATGAGACATCTCTAGGTGCCATGGAGTGCGTGTAGTCACCCGTCGAAGTTGAACAATTTTTTGGTCTCAGGGCTCTTAAGGGACTCTGCCCGAACGAGGTAGTCGGAATCAACGACGTTGTTAAGCACCAAAACGACGCCTCCTCTAACTTTTACTTGGCCACCCTGGACATGTCCATGTAGTCGGTTCGGTGCCATGTCCCACCATTTTCAAATTTTTCAACAATTACAACTTTTTTAACTTTTTCAACAATTACAACTTTTTCAACAACAAGTTTTTTTTCAACTTTTTCAACAATTACAACTTTTTCAAGAAATTGTTGAATCAGAAATTGAAAGAGAAGAAGAAGATGGTTATGCAATTATTGGTTATTGTGAATACTCACCCAACAAAGATCCTGAATAATCTGGATAGATGATATGAATAGTTACTCTTGTTTAGTGTTCACCCACTCATAAAAAAATAAATAAGCCTCTTCTTCTATTTCCCAAGCAAAACACTTTAATCCTCGTCTAGTTTATCAAAGGAAGTAGTAAAAATACATGTTCCAAGAATCCTACCAACACTAAAGAATCACTTCCCACTCCTAGAACCACTCATTCCTAAAACCTTCTTTTCGGCCAGTGAAAGATTCTCAAGCTAGAATTTGTACTTCCTTGACAAAAATATCAAGATGGAAATACTTGTGGAAGACATGCTAGCTACGTATGGTATATTGTTGAGCCAAAGTTTCTATCACGATATTGGTGGGGATATAAAGATGGATTGGTCATACACCACCATACTCATCAATGGTAAAATGAATAATATCCTTCTGATAAATAAAATTAAATACACAGTTCAAAAACCAAATGACCCAGGAAGACATCTTATTTCAAGATTCAAGGTATATAAGATATTTTTATGACTTAAGAGTAAAATGATAAGTTGCCCATGTTAATGGAGGAATACACATACTTCCCTTAATTTCTTAACAATTGTATCATGCAATGTTGCACCATAATAATGTTATATTCATATATGTTGCACCATAGTTTTTAATTTTAAATCAAACATACATATAGAGTTAATATACACAATATACATACATAGAAGGATATCATGTGTAATGAATTCGAATCAAACATAGAAGTAATATCATTATGAAAACCAACACATGGATATATAATGTATCAAACTAAGTGTCTTTGAATGCACGTCTCTAAAAATATAAGTTCATAACATGTGTACATCTTGAACCAAGTGTGTCATACATATAGGAACACATGCGGTCAAGCGTAAGGCTATATATACAATATCCTATGAAGAATCATGAACTAGGACCAGTTGACCCATATATATCTATGTACATCCACGACCTATTAATATAATCATGAAACATCTTCCTTCTCTTCGCCCACTAGAAGTAGCATGTCCGTGACCTAGGGATGTAGTGGAAGGAGATGTCACTACAGATTTCATCCGTGTGGTCCTAGGCGTCTCTAAGCGGTGCTTGCAACCTAACTTTGCACATTCATAAACAACAAATTTTTAACACCCACATTTTAAAATACATTCAAAATTTAGAAACTTAGAATTTAGTTAAAATGCATGTGAAATCTTACTGCAATGTCATGATCCTTATCAATTTTTCGTTAACGCATGACAGGGACAACAATAGACTCATGAGAGGTAAGCTACATACAAATAATTAAATTTCAAATTAAATATTTCATGTAAAAATTTTGATATTGTAGATTTAAGTAATAAGAAATAATTCCTAAATAAATTTAAAATTTGAAAAATTGTACCTCAATGAATCAGATGTTATGGTAGTATCTACAACAACCTCCATAGTCTGCGTATATGGAGGAGTCTCTCTAGCGGTCATAAGCTATAAAAACATGTACAAATCAATATTAATCTACATGACTGCCACATAACAAAGCCAAAACATAATCCACATTAACTTCCACAATTAGAAACAAAGTGTAAAGAGAAACTAACTCGCGTAAAAGACACATGAGGAGTGCTTTAGTAGTCTCGATTCCCGGAGCAGATGATGACCTGCCAAACTCCTACACGTATAAAAGATAAACATATATTAATATGTACATGTACAAATGAAACATTATAATAATTAAAGTGCACAATCAAATGAAATTTGAAATTTATGTACAACTTGAAACTTACGTTTGTAACATGCCCAATTTCGGCAAGAGCAGCTAGCATGTCAACGCCGGATGTTTCCTTCACCGGCTCTTGCTATTTAAAATAAAATAAAAATTAGTTTTTACATGTATGTACATAATGTACAATGAAATACATATATATTAAAATCTCAAACATGAATTAAACTATTATATATATTTATTAAATATTTATTTGACATTTACCCGTGAAAGACCAAGATCCATTGCACTAGTTCCAAAACATCTCGCCATCGTCTCATCTAGAGAAAAGAAATCATGTGATCCAAAGAAATGATGTCTCACTGGAGTGCATACGGCACCACATGATCCATAGTGGTGTGGTGCGCTAGAACTGGCACCTCCACCAACATCACCAGATGCAATATGCTCATTATGTTGGGTCAAAGTGTCAAAGTGAGCTCCCTTAATGCATGTAGTGTGTCAATTTTTATAACCTCCTTCACTTTGTAGGAGGGATAATCAAGGTAATGGGGTTTTGGGGCATGAGGGATCCTTGGTTGACCTACGTGTGTACCAAGTTTACTCTGTGTAGAGCCACCACCTCGCCCATAAAATCATAAAAGTCAAAATAATTTGGGACCTCACTAAGAATGAACTCACAATATAATCTCTTCAAAAAATAGAGGGGAACCTCATTATTGTTACATGGTGGATAATAAAAACCATCCACCATCGGTCACAAAAATTGTTCTTGATTCGGTCATCGTGGCACCAACGGATTAGGAACCGTTTGTAAGTAATGCTGGGGGCATTGGTTCTTGTGTCAGTAAATAATACACAAATGTGGTCTTTTCCAAAAAAATTGTCTTTTAAGACCGCATGAGATAATTTATTTGCATACCACTGCCTATAATCACCTCTAAAGGTATTTCATCTATTTATTTGGGGTGTTGCATGAGTCAACTTCGCCAATCAATGTTTGCAATGTGTTGGCTAAAGTTATGCGGGACGAATTTGTGGTATGATTTTGTCTTATATTATGAATAAGGTTCTCAATTACTTTTATTTTGTCCTATTTTTCCAAGGATATCAGCTTGTGTTCCTGTTGGTTCCGTGGGGACAGAAGGACCCACAGGAGGTGGATCTATGTTTGGAGGAGGGTTTTGTGAAATGTTCGGAAGGTTTTGAGGATTGTTTGAAAGGTTTTGAGGAATATTTTGATGGTTTGCAGGATTATGAGTTTGCCGAGCAACTTACAAAACAAAAAATTGTATACATAAATGAAAAATTGAAAAACCCATGAAAATCACAAAAAAAACCTAAAATGCAAACAAATTGATCAAAATCGAGGGCTTACCTCTTTGTCTTGGTGGCATAGTTGAAACTAGCACGATCCACAAATCAAGATTAATTTTTAGGGAGTATTCAAAGCGCGAGTGCCAAAGGTCTAGGAGAAATCACGGTTGGAAAGGAAAAATGAGGGAAAATGAGGAGTCGTGGGTCTTTTTTTGTCTCAAAGGACCGCAATCGCGGTTTTAGGTTCGAAATCACCAAGCCTATAAAAACAGCGATTGCGCGAGTGAGGTTTATAAACCGCGCTCACGGTATCTAAATTTGAGGTTTTTATGTCTACTTAATTGTCCACCATCTTGATGCACTTACCCCCTACCACCAAAATTAATGGAGTATGAGTCTCTTTCCGTGCTTTACGAAAGAAAGTACGTGGAGACATGGGCATTTTCATCGAGCCCCTCATTTTGTAGACAAATTAAATGCTCTTGTCGGTGGTTGGAGGCAGATTTTAAAATCTTGAAATCTCCCGCTCGCATTTTTTCTGTTTTATATGCGATGAAGGGCGTGTTTGAAAAAAAGGGACTTTCTTCGGTTTTACAAGCTCCCTTTTCGTTTGGCAAACAAATTCGTGGAGTTTCACACCTTCTATTAGATTGCAACACATTTTCTGCCTTTTGGCCATTTTAAATGCATTGTATCAAATCTACAGAGCAATAGTGGCTTATTTTCGACCCTTTCTTGTCTTTATTGCTCTCATCCGGTCTTTCATCGCAAAATTGGTTATATGTGTTTAATTATTATATGCATTTTTGGTAGTTTGTCTATCAAAGAAACAAATGTTCATCATTCCTTCCGTGTATCACTTGGTTAGCTTAGTTTTAATTTCTTGCATTCCTTTCATCCTTGTCTCCTTGGCAAAATTAGATTAGGTTTAGGAATCAATCCTTTGCAAATTTCATGTATGCACCTAGACAAAGGAATAGGAACCAACCTTAATCTGGAGAGTTTTCCCATTTGCAAAGTCCCACACTTTTGGGAAAACTCAATGTTATGCAAATCATATCAAATGACAAGTTTGAAACACCAAATCTGAGAGGTCATTTGAGGGTGCTGTGATTTTGCACTAACAATTTTGGCACGCCTGGTGGGACCTAAGAGGTCTTCACTTCATTGCAACAAGATTGATTTGGCACTTGTTGTAAATCTTCAACTTTGAGAAGCTTCAAATTGCACATCTGACAACTCCAACCGAGGAGGAATCCACTAGTTCTAGTAGTCCAAGCTTAGTAGATTCATGAGAAGAATCCAAACAAGGTCAAGGACCAGAGAAGAAAGATTATTTGTTTATCTCGCATTTATCCCCAGACAGAGAAAGGAGAGGAAGAAGAGTCTAGAGGTCTTCATCTCCACCGAACAAAACCTTGTCTACACCTCCACCTGGAAGGCCTTTCATTCATTCAATAAGGGTTCTTAGGCCAATCAGAATGGCAAAACCTAATCCTTATGTCAATTTTACTAGTAGCAACCCACTTGCTCTCAATGCATAGAATCCGGCCCAATATCATCATTGAAAGAATATCCATACTTCACTGGAGAGAACCAGACTACTCCTGGTGATCATGTCCAAGACATTGCAAATGTTTGTGCAATCCATGAAATTGTGGAGATGGACATTATAGTTAAGTTGCTAGCTTCTTCATTCAAGGGTAAAGCCTTACAATGGTTCGAAGTCTGAGCAACACGCTTCCATTTAGAGTTGGGATCATCTATGCACAGCCCTTCATAACCAATTTGGAGAAAAGGGGGATAACTTATCCCTATTGGAGCAATTGACCACCATCAAGAGGGCTCCCAATGAGCAGCTAACAAACTTCAACTTCAGATTTCAAAGGACATGGGACAATCCCATTAGTTATGAGACCAATAGCTCAAGGTTTTTTTATATTTCCTTAAATCTTTAAATTATGATATTGTTGTGTTGATTCAATCCATGGGGGTACAAATTTACCTGCAGCCTATAATATTTCAATTAGAGCTGAAAATTATCTAATCTAGGCTGGTAAACTTGCACATAGGCCACCTATGCCTCTTTACCCAGAGTTAGAGAATCCAAACACTAGCCAAGCACCTACATTAGCTCCCATTCCCACTCCAAGAAATCAGAGCTCAAATGAAGCCTCTACTTCATCTTCCAATTCCTCAAATGAGCTCTAAGAAGTCATGAAGCAATTGCAAAACTTGGGTAATGAGTTGGTGACACTTAAGAGGCAACAAGCTCAGAACACTAGGTCTCCATATCAGCCTCAAGCCCAACCAAATAGGCCATCATACCAGCCTAATAGACCACCTATCCAAACTACAAATAAAATCAGGTCAAGCCTCCCACTAATAGACCATACCAGCCTTACAATCTCAATGCTACATCTACATCTAGAGCCTTAGTACCAGTACAAAATAACATGGCTCAAGAATATGATTGGTGTTTTCCATGCAATCAACCCCACAACTAATCAATGTGCTTCAATGGTGCCTTGAATCAAGCTTTGATGGTGACAACTGGTGTAGGACAAGAAATAGATCAAGAAGTAAATCAGCAACCAAGAACATCTCAGCAGAAACAACTCCAAATGAGACCACACTTGTAAATTGGTAGGATGATGACTTATGTGGGATGAACCAAACACCTTCTCAAAGTGTAGCAGCCAATACACGGTCTAAGAGGAGAAACATTGGAGAAGGACAATCACCAAACTTAAGTGATTCACAACCCTCCATCACTCCACAAGGTGTTAGCAATCAAAGTGCAGCTCCCAATGTGTAGGGGCAACCCAAACCACCTTCTAGACCAGCTCAGATGCCAGTTGTTATAACACACATGCAAGAGAAGAATGTGTAGAGCAAGGGATAACAGAGAGATGTTTCATCTCCTTTTAATATCATTGAGCAGATGAAGAAGACCAATGTAAATATTTCAATGTGGGAATCATTGGCTATCCCAGGACAAAGGGATCTTTTGCAAGTGCTGCTATGGTTAACTGTCAACATCAAATCAGCCATCCAAAGAACAAGAAAAGGTGCTTACCAATGCAGCTCAGCCTGAAGTACAACAACATGGGGGTCAGCCAAGCAAGAGTTTGAAACCTCCACCTTTCTATGTGTCATTGATTGTTGGCAATCACTTGGTACACAATTGCATGATTGATTCAGGGGCAAGTAGTTCAGTGATGCCAAAGCAAATAGCAGATCAATTGGGTCTAAAGTATGAGCCAGTACTGAAGGGAGTAGTGCAATTGGATGGCACAGTAGTAGCAACAGTTGGAGTCATCAAAGAGCTAAGTCTTACGTTGCATGCATGTCCAAATGTCACAGTCTTGCAAGATGTGTTTGTGATTAACCTTCCACCTCTCTTCACCATATGTTTGTCAAGGGATTTCACAGCCAAAATTGGAGGCTACTTGTCTGCTGATTGGTCACATATGTTGTTCAGAACAAGGTATGGAGCTAATGCCACCATCAGGTCTGAGCCAATTGCAAATTTCCATATTGAGCCTCACACACCAAGCCAAATCAATACAAATTGTTCAGCATTTGACCAAGAAGATTATCCAAATACCCATGAAGTTGATACTAAAGTTGGATCTATTCCATATTTGACTCTTGATGAATGGGCAAACAAGGTGCATGCTTTTGACCCCTACACAGAAATAGAATATGAACTAGGAGTTTACTGCTTGCATGAGAGAATCATCTTCTTCCTAGCATCACCAAACCAAGCCTCAAGGATGATAATGAAGTATGGCAGTTGTTCTTCGATGGTTCAAGGAGTAGACAAGGAGCTGGAGGTGGTGCAATGTTGGTTTCACCACAAGGCACCAAGTATTATTCAGCCTTCATATTTCAGTTTGCCTACTCAAATAACACTGCTGAATATGAGGCTTTGGTCCATGGTCTTCATTAGGCAAGGAAAAGAATGGTGAAGAATTTACAGGTGTTTGGTGATAGTGAACTCATTGTGAATCAGATCAGAGGACAACATGCTTCTAAAAATGACCTACTCAAGAGCTACAAGAATAGGGTATGGGATCTCATTGAGGATTTCAAGCCTTCAACATTGTGTCCATACCCATGAAGGAGAATGAAGTTGTTGATAGGCTTGTAGCAGTTGGAGCAACATTTGATGTGATTGACAACATCAAGAGAGAAAAAAACCCACATATCCATGTGATTGTGAGGCCAACAGTGCCAGATAACAACACATGTTGGCAAGTGTTTGAGAATGATCAACAGATCATCAATTTCTTGTAAGAGGAAGCTGAATTCTTAGCTAGGAATCAAGACAAATTAGAGCAGCAATATGGAGATCAAGTAGTGCAGCTGCGTACAAACAAGCTTCCCAAAGGTTTGGTGACATTGGAATCTATCTTCAATCCTAATGATCAGTTTCAAAAGAGAAGGCTAACATACAAGATCAAAAGAGAAGATTTAGAGTCAATTCTAGTTGGAGAAGGCAAAACACTTCAAATTGGCAAAGTGGCCACCAAGAAAGAAAGGTATGAATTCATGCAACTTTGCCAAGAGTTTCCAAATGTATTTTTTGGAGTTATAAAGACCTAATAGGGTTCAATCCGAAACTAGCAAACACACAATTGAACTAGATCCATATGCTAAGTCCATCGGAAAAAAGTAGAGACCAACATCAATCCACACATCAACCTCGATGAAGAAAGAGCTAAAAAGATGAAGAGGCAAGTATTATATTTCCAATCAAACACTCAATATGGGTTGCAAACTTGGTTCCATATCGGAATAAGAATGGAGAGATTAGGTTGTGTGTAGAATTTCAAGACTTAAATAGAGCATCTCTCAGAGACCACTACCCACTCCCCTCAATGGAGCAGATTTTGCAAGTGGTGTTTAGATCAGAGAGATTCTCCCTCCTAGATGGCTACTCAGGGTATAACCAGATAATGGTGAAAGAAGATGATCAGTTCAAAACAGCTTTCACACCAAATGGGGCACTTATGCCTATAGAAAAATGCCATTTGGATTATCTATTATTGCTCGAGCCACTTTCTAAAGGGCAATGGATATGGCATTCAAAGGTTGATCAACAAAATAGTACTAATATATCTAGATGACATCATTGTGTTCTCCAAAAATGCAACGGATCACCTTTTTCACCTAAGACAGGTATTTCAAAGATGTAGGAGATTCATGTATCATTGAACCCTAAAAAATGCATATTCTTGGCCCATGAGGGTAGGCTTCTAGGCCATATTGTGTCAAAGGAGGGTTTGGCAATTGACCCAGAGAGGGTTGAAGCAATAAGAGAATTTCCATTACTAAGCCATAAGAAAGCTCTTCAAAGCTTCTTAGGAAAGATCAATTTTGTCCGCAGGTTTGTACCAGACTTTGTTGCCCTTGTCAAGCCAATAACGTTGATGTTGAAGAAGAACTTGGCATTTAGGTGGACAACTGAAGGAAGAGCAAGCTTTGAGGCCATCAAAGAAGCTATATCACAAGCCCCAACTCTCGTGAATCTAGACTTCTCTAAGGACTTCATACTATATGCCTTTGGTGGCAATGACACAATTTCTACAATCTTAGTACAACAAAACAAAGAGGGTACAAAGCAGCTCAATTGCCTTCTTCAGCCAAGGTCTGGAAGATTATGAAGTTAAATACTCCTTCATCAAAAGCATGTCTTTTTAGTGATCAGAGGGTTAAAGAAGTTTAAGCATTCTGGTTTCAAACAATAAAATTCAACTATTAGTCTCCCATGCATGAGTTAAAGACTTCTTATTACAAGGATCTGAATGAAAAACGTGCAGGATGGATCACTCGTGTCATGGAGTATGACATTGAGATCAAGGTTACTAAGTTGGTCCATGGGAAGGGATTGTGTGAACAACTAGCCTCGAGTCAACAAGATGAAGCAAGCGGTGAAAAGGAAGTTGTTTTTGTCCTGTAGAATAGTCAAGAGAAAGAAAATGATGATGTGCCCACTCCTTGTTGACTCGAATATTATGCACTTCCTACAAACATGCCTATGCCCTCCAGAAATGAGTAAAGCAAAAAGGAGACACTTCAAACTACAAGCCATCCCATACGTGCTTATTGATGGTGTCTTGTTCAAAAGGGACATCAATGGCATTCTGTTAAGATGCATTAGGACAGATCAGATTGAGAGAGTGTTACAAGAGTTCCATGTTGGAGCAGCTGGAGGCCATTTTTCTCCATGGGTGATAGCACTCAAGATCATGAAGGTGGGTTATTATTGGCCCAGGGTGTTTAGTGACTGCTATGCATGGATCAAAAAGTGCAAGAATTGTGCATTCTTCGAGCAAAGAAAGGCTAACATCGCACTTCAATGCACCCAAATTTAGTTGACCAGCCATTCATGCAATGGGGATTGGACTTCATTAGGGTCATCAATCCAAATTCAAGCCAAGGCCACAAATGGATTCTGACAACAATAGACTATTTCACCAAGTGGACCGAGGTAGTGGCACTCAAAGAAGCTAATGAGTCTAGCATACTAGATTTATATGAAGGGATAATGACCAAATTTGGAGTGCTAGCCACCATTATATCAAACAATGCATTGGCATTCATAGGTTCCAAAATCACAAAATGGGATGTTAGGAATGGGATTTACTTGAGCACTTCATCAAACTATTACCCTTAAGGTAATGGCCAAGTTGAGTCCACAAACAAGAACTGATAAGGATTGTCAGAAGAACTCTTGATGAAAATCAAAGAACTTGGCACACAAAAATCAAATCAGCCTTATGGGCTAATAGGACAACACCCAAGAGGTCTCCGGAACTCTCCATTCAAACTTGTCTATGGGAAAGAGGCAATGTTGCCTATATCACTTGAGTTGTCAACATTGGAACTCATGAAGCAACTGGAGATCTCTAAGTTTGAACCAATGGAGACCAGGTATGCAGAGCTAATGGAATTGGAAGAAACCAGAGAGCATGCACTTCAAACAATGGAGAAGGATCAGGTCTCAATCAAGAGATGATTTGATAAAAAAAAAACAAGGACTTTTCAAGAAGGAGACCTAGTTTTGAAATGGGATGCAGATCGGGCAAAACCAGGAAGGCATTCCAAGTTTGATGCCATTTGGAGTGGCCCCTACATGGTCACAAGATGTAAAAGTAGCAATGCTTTCTAATTGTCTACATTAGATGGTGAAGAGTTGCAGATTCCAGTGAATGGAATCTATCTTAAACATTGCTACTAGAAGGAAAAGTTCTCACCTTGTACATACTAGTTTAATTTCTCATTCCTCTAAGTGCTTGTGCACATTGCCTTGTTGTAGTTTAGGTTGTTTTTTTCCTAAGTGCTTTGCACACTCTGCATGTTCTACTTAGAGCATGTATGATTTCAAGTTTTGTACATAGTTGTGTGGTGTTGTTTTGTTGCTCTTGCATAGTCCATTTCAATGGCAGTTGGTGAAGCTCAGCTCCAATTTCAGTGGATTTCCAAGTGGCTCGGGGATATTTTTTTAAGGTTCAAATCAGTTTCAGGCTATCACTCATGACTCCATGCCCAATGGATGCTTCAAAGTAGTTGATCACTTCATCTAGCAGGCAGATGATCCCTCTGAGTTTCCAAAATTGTTATCCAAAAATAAGCCCATGCTTATTTTTGGTCAACTACTTCTCTTTTCTCATTTTGGTGATTCAAACCAATTTTGTACACATTTCAGGCATCCAAGGAATTATGGAGATGACTTCATCAAATAGGAAATTTCTTCCCTTTCCAGAAAAGTAAAGAATTCCCTCTAACTCCTTATAATTTTCAAGTTATGGGCTAGCGGAGTTTAGGAGGAATATTTGCCCAAAAGCGGGCCTGCGGAGCTGGGGAGATTTTTTTGCCAAAGGAAGAATGCGGGTCGGTGGGAAAGTAGAAGACTTTTAGCACTTTGCCCTTTTTCACTCAAAATGCACAATGTAAAATTTTAGCCCGCGAGCTCGCAAAGGCTCAAAGGAGAAAAAAATTACCTAAGCCCTGAAAAGGACACGTGGCCATATTTTGAGCCAAGCGGGAAGGCAAGTTATCGAAGCAATTGAGAAAACTTCAACCTTTGAGTTAAAATACAAAAGTCACAAAGTGACCCGCAACCCCGCCAGAGACCAAAAAAAGTCAAAGTTCAATTCCGCATTAAGGTCAAAGCAGAAAGTGGAGGCACGGGTCATCAGGAACTTTGGGAATTTTCGCACTTTCATGCAAAAAAAATTTCAACTTTGAACCCCAAAGTCCGCTTTTGGTCAAAAGTAAAGAAAGCGGGGCGTGGGCCAGTCGTAGGAGGTACTTTAATTTTTATGTTTTTGTGCTTTTGGCGGAAAAGTGATTTTGGACCCGCAAAGGTTTTTTAGCGCCATGTGGCATTTTGTGCATGTAGAGCCATGAAAGTTTTTGTGATTTTTACAAATTTTCTAGAAAAGGCAAAAAGTGAAATTTGAGCCCACTGACCCATTTTTTTTCCATTTTTGCCTAATTTGGTTACAAAGTTTCAAAGGAGCATATCTTTTGATCTAGCATGAGATTCAACAAGCTTGGTACCGTTGGAAAGCCCTCAACACTCTACGCCATGAAACTTCAATTTTGAATTTTGGCAAAGTTTGGAGGGAGAAAATGGAAAAACATCTCCACAAAAAAAACATAGAACCAACCCCAACCACCAAAATTAATGGAGTATGAGTCTCTTTCCCTGCTTTACGAAGCAAATTATGTGGAGACATGGGCTTTTTCATCAAGCCCCTCATTTTGCAGACAAATTAAATGCTCTTGTCGATGGTGGAAGGCAAATTTTGAAATCTTGAAATCTCCTACTCACATTTTTTCCATTTTATATGCGTTGAAGGGCGTGTTTTAAAAAAAAGGACATTCTTCATTTTGCAAACTCCCCTTTTCTTCTAGCAAACAAATTTGTGGAGTTTCAAACCTTCTATTAGATTGCAACATGTTTTATGCCTTTTGGCCATTTGTAAATGCATTGTATCAAATTTGTAGAGCAATAATACATGTTTGTGGCTAATTTTCAACCATTTCTTGTCTTCATTGCTCTCATCTAGTCTTTCATCACAAAACTAGTTAAATGTGTTTGATTATTGTATGCATTTTTTTGGTTTGTGCTTATTAACAAAACAAATGTTCATCATTCCTTCGATGTATCACATGGTTAACTTAGTTTTAATTTCTTGCATTCCTTTCATCCTATCTCCTTGGCAAAATTAGATTAGGTTTAAAAATGAATCCTCTACAAATTTCATGTATGCACCTAAACAAAAGAATAAGAACTAGCCTTAATCTAAAAAAAAATTCTATTTGCAAAGTCCCACACTTTATGAGAAAACTCAATGTTATAAAAATCATATCAAATGACAAACTTGACACACCAATCTAAGAGGTCATTTGGGAGTGCTATGATTTTGAACTAACAAGTCCTCCTTCATCTCCCTCTTGTACCAAAGGAATATGTTACATAAAATCACTATCATAATTCTCTAGTCATCTTTGATCAACACTTCGGATGTTCTAGGCAACAAATTGGTGATTAGTTCACTTGGTCCAATAACCATCTAAAACACTTGCCATTTGATTATCCTCCATCACATATGGAAAAGTCACTACCAACAACTATTTGCTAGGAAATGTACCACTTTTGATTATTCAACAAACTCAAATTTTTATTTTTCCTCTTTTTAGATGCAGCTATATAACTTCCTCTTAGTTGAAACTCCAAAGAAACCCTCTCTAGAAAAGATAAAGGAATGTTTTCATGGAATGCTCTAAACAATGCTCTCAAATAACAATCCAAATTTACCAATATTGTGATCTTTCACATTTTATACATTTGATATCATGGCTCGAGTATGGTTGTAAATGTGTTCTGATTTAAACTTTGTATTTTGTACTTTGGTATTGTTAATATAGAAGCATCTTCAATTTATTTTTTAAATATCCAAACAAGTTTCAAACATTTTCAATGTGGCTTCTATGCCAAACATCGCCTACTTTTTCCTTATATCCTTTCTCAAAGAATGTTATTTCTAATTACCTGGTTAGATCCTTCAATCTAAATCCCTCTTCTCCCACCTTTCTTCTCTGCATTACAATGCGCAGATTTTTGTTTTTAGGAGCTTCGACCTCGACGTACATCATCAATATGTTGGATTCTACGTTATGCTGTTATGGCTGGAATCAGGCCTGACTGTGATCACCAAGTTTCTTAGCGGTTGGGTATGGCCATGTTATGCTTACAGAGAGCATAGAAGATTGGAAGGGGCTTTATTTTGATAAATCTAGTATTAATTAGCTTTGTAGTGCCTCTGTCTGCAACTACAATCCCCATGAATTCCTAATTCTTTCTGCATGGTAAAATAGAAAGTCGAAAATTTGGGAGGGAAGTTCAAATAGGTGTCAATTAGAAAAATCAACACTACAAAAAAAAAAATTGTTGATTTTTTATGTTGCGAGGAAGCTCGAGTTAGACATGCCATATTGAAAAATCCAAAATTGTATAAAACAGGTTGCTTTTTTTTGAGCTCCCAGTACTTATCCGGGGCAGGATAGTACATTGCTTAGAAAACAGCTTCTCAAAATTGCAATTCCCAAATGTGTTAAAAAACAGAAACCACAGCATGCGTCCCCCACTATACAATGTAGGCAGTTCATGATTCTATAAGGGGCATCCACTCAAAACAGTTTTTACAACCTACTCTTTTAGTGAAGTTTTCCACCTTACTTTTCAGAGGTTGTTATTGGATGATATAGAGGATTAGTGGTTCTCCCTATTGTTCAGGATTTTTCTGCCCACATAACACCCTAGCATATAAAATTGTTAAGAGTAACACGGTAGCATATGCAATCTCCTTCTAATAAAATATTTAAAGATTCACCACCCGTTTATCATCTATTGGACAAAAACAAGTATGCAGCCTGTTTCTTAAATTACCTAATCCTCCCCGCCATAGCACCAAAACCTATTATCTACTTCATTTCTGCGTTTCTAACCAAAAACCCAAATTGAAAGCGAGTTTTTGTCCGGCATTTTGGCTAGACTGTCTGCAGTTGTTAGCCTTCTAGATCTACAACAAAATATGAACACATATGAGCTAGCCAAATATTATCGAAGATATACATCAGAGAATGTTTATACCTACTTTCATTGAAAAGAAATCTCAAAAACAAAATTATTCGAGACAACTTACAGTATATTTCCCTTATCAATAACAAAGGAGCTTGCAAATCCCTACCATAAGCCCACGAATCTAACTGAAAAGAATAATCCTCTCAACTGATCAGAAACATAGGGCGAAATCGACAATAGACAAGCTTCCTTCCAGGAGTGTAGTGTGCCTAAAATGGTAAAGCTGTAAATTATGCCCTAATTTACACCAGACTGTTTAAACAGCTAGCGAGCTTAACAAACGATTCCGTAACAGAGGAGGTGTTTAGAAACACCAAAGAGAAAGAGTTCGAATCACCGGCGTGTATGAAATCTAACCGCCGAAGCCGTAGAGAGTCCTGCCCTGCCTCTTGAGAGCATACACCACATCCATGGCTGTCACTGTCTTTCGGCGAGCATGTTCAGTGTAGGTGACCGCATCTCTTATGACATTTTCCAAAAAGATCTTCAAAACACCCCTGGTTTCTTCATAGATGAGCCCACTAATACGCTTAACACCTCCCCTCCTGGCGAGACGCCTGATGGCAGGCTTGGTGATGCCCTGGATATTATCACGGAGGACTTTCCTGTGCCTCTTGGCACCTCCCTTTCCCAAACCCTTGCCGCCCTTTCCACGTCCTGACATTTTCTCGAGCAAGCAAAGAACCACAGTTCTGCAAAACTTTCAAACCCACGGCACACAGTTACAGGTTCTCATCTCGTGCGTCAGTATTTATAACAAATTGCCGTGCCATCCGTTCGCGTATTTGGCCGTCCGATCTGCCCCGCCTCGCCTGTGATCCGTGGCAAACGCCAATATGAATACCTGGCCGTTGGATCAAACGTTACAGCAGGTGATTGGTTGTAGTGCAACATTACGGATCGAATGAAACCGCCGATCTAGGTGGACGTCAATTTTTCGGGAGTAAAAGGATACAGAGGCAACTGGCAAGTTTGACGTCCACCTATAGTTAAAGGGTAATTTTCTAATATTGCAATTAGAGTGTTATTTGTACACTACTAGCAATTGCATATGAGTTGCAAATTATGCCATAGAGGATAATCTTGTTAAATTTTTTGGACTTGTAACTTGTGGTAAAATGGATGTCCATACCTTGGTGCAAACCTTTTTTTTCTCCATGGCCCACAAGTGTGTTGGCAAAGGTGAATTGATCGAGTTGAATTAGGAATATTGTTATGTGAGGTCCTTCATAGAGGTTGTGCCTCATAATTCATGCCCCTTGGTTGTAAATGTAAGCGGGCCAATTATTTCTATAGGTTTGTAGGCTTAGATTGTAGCTATGTGGAAGCCATTTATTGTGTAAATGTTGACAAATAGCTTTGAATAGGTTGTTCCAAAGTGTAATCCCCAACAACCTTTAGCTCATATATATTGAGATATAACAAAATCATTGGCCCTTGGACTACAAAGTGTTATCTTCCTTCACCTAGTACAACCATATCCAAGCGAATGTTAAGTTTTAAGTGTTTTTTTTTTTACATTTCCAACCAAACGGATTAAATATTTAATAAAATAATATAGCTAGCATGGTGAAGAAGGTCGACCATACACACATAATGATCAATTGCAACCATAATGCACAAAGAATCATTCATAATATTGAAGTATTTACAACCCTTACCCATGAGGCCTTTTTGGTTGCATGAAAATAAAACACCAAAAAAGCTTACATGGTCAAGATTACTATAACCATACATTACATGTCCTACAAGTATTATTGTCCATGAGAACAAATTTACATTATGCATTGTTAGACAAATTGTAAGTCTTCTGTAATTGTCCACATTTGGCGTAGATGTCTATTAGAGCATTTGCAACTATAACATAAAACTAAAAACCACATTTGAATATTTTGTGGTGGATCTCCATGCCCAAGTCCACAAATCCAAATTTGGAACTTTGTTTAGGCATGTTGGTGAGGCATTTAATCTTCCATATTTTGCATATATGGCCGTGGGCAAATAAATTTTGACAATAATCCACTTTGGCAATTACATATATTTAGAAAGTTTTCGATGAATTTTCAACAAACCCATTTTGTGCATATCCTACAATCATCGCAGATCGTGAGACCATATATCTTTCAGGTGTTTTGTCGAACAATTCACATGCTTCCACATTTTGCATACATATCTTCTACGACACTTTCAACTAAAACATCTTCTACCCACATCACCTCTTCTTTCTTCAACTCCCTCAAGATTTCATGTTCTTCTTGGGACATGACGCCGAGAATAAGCCCCACATGGCTCAACCCCAACTTAAACTTGTGATTACATTGATCTCCATCCTTCTCCATTTTACATTAATTAACAAAGTTTAAATATGGAAAATAACAACAAATTGAGCTCCAATGTTTGCATGTATAAATATTGAGGCAAAATGAAACTTGCTTTGTAATCCACTAATTCCCTCTTGGGTGTCGTCTTCTTCACTTCTCTCCCTCATACATTAATGGACTTTACTCTTATTCTTTAAATTAGTTAGAGTATTTATAATCCCAAAAAAATGTGTATGTTATTCGTTGTTTACCAGGCTCTCCAATAATGGGTTTTTCTTGACATGTTAATCATTGTTAATCAACATGGTGATTTTATTTTTCAAGTATAATGACATTTCCAAATCTAGTTTCCTTATTTACATTGTTGGATCTCTGTATCGAATGACTTTATTTGTTCACGAAGATCCACCAAACACAATAATATTATTCAAGTCATTGGAGGGCTATTCAAGTTTCATTCCTAAATACAAAGGACGCGACACAAATGGCCAAACAATTTAACATGTGTGATCATTATTCTACAACAATGACCAAACATGTATAAAGTATGTATTCCTCTACAACATATCGAATTTACCGGTTTCATCCAAATTGGAAAAAAACATTCTAACTTAATTAATTTTTAAATGGACATAGAAGAAGTAGGGGGCGTGGGAAATTTATTCAAACTGTCACACAAGTAAAACAACCGTGCATATTTGTGGTGATTAAACACATTAAAGACATTTTCTATTTGGTCAATTTGGGTTTGTTGTAGACAATGCTTCAACATTTTTTCAAACACTATGTAGCCATTGCCTACACCACCGCACTTTTTAAAATGGAAGCCCAAATTTAAGTCTTAGGCACCATAAGACCGCACATGTCCTCCAGCCCAAATCTAAGTATTTAAAGAAGCATAAATAAACGGATAAAACAAGGTAATTCACACATAAACAAAAAAAATTCAAAGATGATACTCAAAACAGGGTTTCTAATTTTGAAGGGAAATGAATATAAATGCTTGAAAACTTAGCATTTGTAAATTACATAGGCAAAGACAATATTTACACCTAGTAATGTTAAATGCATAGGAGCAAAATACAATTCCTTTAATTTTTCACATAATCATGTCAAGAAAGCAAAAAAATCGAGAAAATAAGTTTTTCAACTTCCACAACGTTGCTTAACAAAAAAGTGGCTTATAAAAAATTGGATGATATTTTTAATCTAGTGGAGATGTTCACAATGCAGAAAACTCCTATTCACTTTATGGAGGGCTAAAAACGTGATAATCGAGCATCTAAGAATAATTGAACCTCCAACCTTGGGTAACATGGTGGATTTTTATCAAGTTAATGGTCACCAGTTCAATTCCCCTGCCCACTCATCATAGATTTCCACATTTGAACTTCTATACAGGTAAATGGTAGTCAAAACCTAAACTTTTATATGTGGCCCCAAGAAAAATCCAACGATTGTATGCATATTACAAGTTCAAACATTTTCGGCTCTTATACATTCAGAGAAAACAAGAGCTTCAAATTTTGAGTAAAATAATTTGTAGAAACCCCAACTCTTCGTGCTTATGGACAATTTACACAATCTTTGGTAATTCAGAACTTTCTTAAAAATCAAATGTTCCAAACAAAATCACAATTCCCAAAACAATTAATTACATGGCGATTTCAAATTTGAAAAAAAAACAATTAGGTTTTTTTAATCCAACATTGTCATGGATTGGAATTCCATAAAATTCGAGGCCATTTAGAACCTAAAACATTTTTATCCAGCTTAACCAAATTCTTGGGAAATTGAAGACTAAGAACAAAAATCACATAGACTAAATTTAACCTTGTTGAGGGATTTTAGAAGGCAATATTACATAAAGCAAAGAAAATATTTACACTGTAATGTTAAATACATAGAAGCAAAATACAATTCCTTTAATTTGTCACATAATCATGCCGAGAAAGCGAAAAATCAAGTAAAACAAGTTTTTCAACTTCCACAATGTTGTTGAAGAAAAAAGTGGCTTATAAAAAAATGGATGATAATTCATAATCTAGTGGAGATGTTCACAACAGAAAACTCCTATTCTCTTTATGGAGGGCTAAAAACGTGATAATCAAGCATCTAAGAATAATTGAACCTCCAACCTCGGGTAACACTGGTGGATTTTTGTGAGGTCAATGGTCACCGGTTCAATTGCACCGCCCACTCATCATAGATTTTCCATCTTTGAAATTCTATACATATAAATGGTAGTCAAAATCTAAACTTTTATATGTGGCCCTAAATGAAAAATCCAACGACTGTATGCATATTACAAGTTTAAACCTTATCGACTCTTATACGTTCTAGATGTTGAGTGGGAGCTTAATTACTTCACACGAAGCTTGCTTTTACATGTTGTTGGTTTTGACAAAGGACCAACATCGGTTAGAAGGTACCAACATTGGTCAAGAAGTGACCGGCATCGGGCACCTATCTGCAACGATGCTTTGTTTTTTGGATGAGAATTTGAATAAATCTTTTGTTTTAAACATGATTTCTTGATCGTAAAAGTATAATTAGTTGCCTTAATAGATATATATGCATGTATGCATTGATGAGGGTACGAGAGAAGAAAATATCAATTGTTTACGTGTTAGTTTTCTCGGTGAGCAAGAAAGAGTAGTTGGGTGAGGGAAAAATATTGAACATCCTGTGAGGTGTTGGAAGACAACAAATCTTCATTGTATTTCCTCTGTAAAGCACTTTGAATAATAATATTGGTCGCTTATCGTGGAAGTAGCCCACATTGGGTGAACCATGTTAAATATGGTGTTATCTTTCTCTTGTTTATTTTATCTTCTGGTTTATTTCTGCATTCATTGCTTGTATGCTTTATCTGATTTTAGATCTGTAGACAACACATTATATGGCTTAACCCCAATTGGTATCGAGCTTTGTTTGGAGGTTTTGTGTGTTGACAAGATTTACTCACATAGGGTTTTTTGACTGAGTGGGAGCATAACAATGGTAGAAGATAGTAAATACCAAGTAGAGAAATTTAACAATCATAATTATCAACTATGGAAGATGCAGGTGGAGGATTATTTGTATCAGAAGGATCTATACTTACCGTTGGATGAGCATGCACAGTCGGACATAATGACTGATGAAGAATGGAAGGTTCTCGGCCAGAAAGGCTCTGGATCTATGAGATTGAGCACAAAAAGCATCAGTGGCTTTGAATTTTATAGATGTAAAAACCACGGTAGAGTTGATGAAATCTTTAGCAAATTTGTATGAAACTCCTAGAGCTTCGAATAATGTTTATTTAATGAAAAAATTGTTTAATTCTAAGATGCAAGAAGGTGGATATGTATCTAATTATTTGAATGATTTCTGGTCTATTATAAATCAATTAAAATTGGTAGAAATATTGTTTGATGATGAAGTGAAAGTATTTTTATTCTTATGCTTTTTTCCGGATAGTTGGGATAACTTGGTAATGATTGTAAGTAATACAACGTCGCTTTCTAAAGATTTGAAATTTGATGATGTGGTTAGTGTAATCCTCAATGAGGAAATACACAAGAAAATATTAGGAGAAGCATCATCTGGAAATGCTTTAAATGTAGAAATCATTAGAATATCTAAGGAGAGATCATCAAAGAGCAAGAAGAATGGGAGATCAAAGTCAAGAAATGGCATATCTAGATCCAAGTACAAAGATTTACTTTACTGGAATTATGGAAAGAGAGGACATGTACAAAAGGAGTGTTGGTCCAAGGAAAACAAAGAGAATACATTAAACAAAGGTAAAGAAAAAGGTAAAGAGGCAAACATTGTAAGTGAGGTAAAGCAAGATGTCCTTATTATCTCCTTGGATAATAAATTAGAATCTTGGGTTTTAGATTCTAAAACTTATTTCTATGCTACCCCTAATAAGGGTTATTTTCTAAATTATGTTCGGGGTGATTTTGACAAGTTTATTTAGGCGATGATGAGCCATGCAATATTATTGCTAAAGATGATGTTCATCTAAAGCTGCAGAATGGAAATCCATGGGTATTGAAATATGTGAGGCATGTGCCAAGCCTCAAGATAAATCTAATATTTGCAGGGCAACTAGGTGAATCTGGATGCGTGGTTACATTCACAACCAATTCTTGGAAGGTTACTAAGGGATCTCTTGTTGTGGCAAGAGGTAAGAAGGTAGGAACTTTATATTTGTCTACCTATGTTACTAATTCCTTTTTGTGTTATCTACTACAGATTCAGATGCAACCACCTGACATAATTGGATAGGCCATATGAGTGAAAAAATAATCTAGATCTTAAAGGCTAAAGGTAAGTTATCATATTTGAAACAATTAGATCTTGAATTTTGTGAGCATTGCATATTTGGAAAGCAGAAGAGAGTGATATTTCTCAAGGTTGGGTCAACAAAGAAGGAACATAAATTGGAGCTTGTACACTCAGATGTGTGGGGACCAGCTCAGGTAGCTTCTATTGGAGGATCCCAATATTATGTGACTTTCATTGATGATGTCACAAGGAAGGTATGGATTTATTGTATTAAGCGTAAATATGATGTTTTTAAGACTTTTAAAAGGTGGAAAGCCCTTGTGGAAAATGAAACAAACTTAAAATTAAAGTGCCTTAGATTTTACAATGGTAGTGAGTATTGCAGTAAGACTTTCAATGATTATTGTTCAGTGAATGAAATATGAAGAGAAAGAATGGTTCCTAGAACTCCAAAAAGAATGGAGTTGTAGAAAGAATGAACATAACAATCATGGAACGTGCTAGAAGCATGAAGATACATGTCGGTTTGCCTTTGAAGTTTTGGGTAGAAGCAGTGGATACAACGGTGTACTTGATCAACCATGGACCTTCAACAACATTGGATGGTGGAATACCAGAAGAAGTTTGGTCTAGAAAAGAGGTAGATTTTTCTTTTCTTAGAGTTTTTGTCTTAGAATCTTTTGTGCATGTTGATAGAAAAAATAGGAAGAAGTTTGATGCTAAATCTATGAGATGCACTTTCATTGTTATGGATCCGTGATTTCAGATATTGATTTTGGGATTTAGAAGATTCTAAGATTGTTAGGAGTCGTGACGTTGATTGGAATGAAAAATAATGTACAAGGATCAAGTTTTGGTGCCTAAACATGAACATGTTGATGAGATTTTGAAGGAAAATCAAATTTCGGACTTGAAACAAACATCCACAGCACAAGGACATCAGTTCTATAGAAACCGATGTCGGTTAGGCTAACCAAAGATTAGCAGATAGGATCAAGTTAAGAATAGATAGCGATTCACTAGAACCAACATCGGTACTCATCGAACCAAGAGCGGTGAGGCAACCGGCGATCGGCCGGCAAACAGAGGAACCACGATCGGTTATTGAACCGTAGTCGATGATCGTGAAATTAACGTCAATCACTCAAAAATATTGACATGAACATGCAACAGGCACAAAATGAGCCCCGGACACCCTAGATCTTAGTGAGAAGGTCACAAAGGGTAAGTAGACCTTTAGAGATATTTTCACTTTCCTTTTCTTATTTATTATTGACTGATAGTGGTGAACCAGAAAGCTTTGAAGAAGCAATGCACGTAGATACCCACGTGCAGTGGGAGCATGACATAGATAAGGAGATGGAATCCTTAGAACAAAATCAGACATGGGATTTGGTCAAGTTGTCAATAGGTAAGAAATCACTACAAAATAAATGGGTTTACAGGATCAAAGAAGAAGAGGGTGGACTGAAAAGGTACAAGGCAAGGCTTGTGGTAAAGGGATTTGCATAGAAAATAGGTATTGAATTTGATGAGATTTTTTCTCATGTAGTTAAGATGACTTCTATTCATACTGTTCTAAGTTTGATTGCAATAGAATATTTGCATTTAGAAAAACTTGATGTTAAGACGACTTTTCTTCATGGTGATTTGGAGGAAGATATTTATATGTAGAAACCACTTGGTTATGAAGTAAAGGGTAAGGAGAAACTTGTGTGTAAATTGAAAAAGAGCCTATATGGGCTCAAGAAAGCTCCAAGGCAATGGTATTAGAGATTTCACAGCTTTTATGCATGAGCATGGTTATATGAGATGTGAATCTGACCGTTGTGTTTATTTTAAGAAGCTTAAAAATGGAAGATATGTTATTTTGTTAATGTATGTGGATGATATGTTGATTGTAGGATCTAATATGCAGGACATTGGTAAACTTATAGAAAGGTTAGCTCACACATTTGCAATGAAGGATTCGGGAGCTATAAAGAAAATCCTTGGCATGCAAATTCATCGAGACAGGAAAAACAAGAAGTTGTATTTGTCTCAGGAGGCTTATATTAATAAGGTGTTGGAAAGGTTTATCATGTAAGATTCAAAACATGTTTGTACACAAATGGTTGGACACTTCAAATTGAGCAAAGATCGGTGTCCTTCATCACACGAGGAGGTTGAGTACATGACACGTGCTCCTATGCTTCAATAATATGAAGTCTTATGTGTGTCATGGTTTGTACTAGACTAGACATTGCACAGCAAAGGGGAATTGTGAGCGCTTTATGGCTAATCCAGGTAAATAACATTGGAAATCAGTCCAATGGATTCTCGGTATTTGAGAGGAACATCTTGCATGGAGTTATCCTATGGAGGGTCAGATACTTCTTTACGTGGCTATGTTGATTCAGATATGATTGGATATTTAGATGGTAGGAGGAGCACGAGTGGATATGTTTTCACAATAGGTGGAATGACAATTAGCTAGATTTCAAGATTTCATAAGGTTGTGGCTTTGTCTACTACAAAGGCAGAGTATGTTGTAGCTACGAAGCTAAGTAGTAAGGAGATGATATGGATGAGTAGGTTCATGGAAGAGTTGGGAAAGGAGCAAAAGGATTACAAATTATACAGTGATAGTCAAAGCGTGATCCATCTGGAAAAGAACTCAACATTTCATTCAAGAACGAAACACATTCAGTTGAGGTATCACTTCATACGGTAGGTGTTGGAGGATGGGCAACTGAAGTTAGAGAAAATCCATACGGATGAGAACCCTGTGGATATGCTAATGAAGCCATTGGTAAAGGAGAAGTTGGAGCTTCACTCCACTTCGTTGGTCTTTGAGTTTGAGACTTGAAGAGGAAGAAACATGCCAAGGAAAAGGAACCAAGGATGGTGATGTACAGTAGAGTGCAATAATTGATCTCCAAGTGGGAGATTGTTGAGTGTAGAGCTTAATTGCTTCACATGAAGCTTGCTTTTACATGTTGCTAGTTTTGATAGTGACCGCATCGGTCGAAGGTAACCGACATCGATCCAAGAAGTGACCGACATCGGTCGGACAAAGACCGACATCAATCACCGTGCGACGATGCTTTGTTTTTGGACGAGAATTAGAATAAATCTTTTGCTTTAAAGATGATATATTGATTGTAAAAGTATAATTTGTTTCCCAATATATATATATATATATATATACATATATACATATATACACATACACATACATATATATATATATATATACATACATACATACATATACATACATACATATACATGTACATATACATATACATATACATATACATATACATATACATATACATATACACATACATATACATATACATATACATATACATATATACATATATATATATATATATATATATATATATATATATATATATATATATGCACATTGTATGAGGGTATGAGAGAAGAAAATAGCAATTGTTTGCATGTTAGTTTTCTTGGTGAGCAAGAAAGAGTAGCTGAGTGAGGGAAAAGCATTGAACATCCTGTGAGGTGTTGGAAGACAACAAATATTAATTGTATTTCCTTTGTAAAGCACTGAATAATAATATTGGTCGTTTCTTGGTGGATGTAGCCCACACTGGGTGAACCACGTTAAATTTGGTGTTATCTTTCTTTTGTTTATTTTATCTTCTGGTTTATTTTTGCATTTATTGCTTGTATGCTTTATCCGATTTTAATCATGCAACATTGTTATATGGTTTAACCCACACACTGAGAAAACAAGAGCTTCAAATTTTGTGAAAAATAATTTGTAGAAACCCCAACTCTTCATGCTTATGGAAAATTTACACAATCTTTGATAATTCAAAACTTTCTTAAAAATCAAATGCTCTAAACAAAATCACAATTCCCAAAACAATTAATTACATGGCGATTTCAAATTTGAAAAAACAATTGGGTTTTTTTGATCCAACATTGTCATGGGTTGGAATTCCAAAAAAATCAGGCCATTTAGAACCTAAAACATTTTCCCACTTAACCAAATTTACTTGGGAAATTGAAGACTAAGAACAAAAATCCCATAGACCAAAATTTAACCTTATTGTAGGATTTTATAAGGCAATTTACGTTGCGATCAAAACAAGTAGGTCGCATTGGTGGCACTGTGGTTTTGTGAAAGTTTAAAACTTGGCATTTGTAAATACATAGTAAAGAAAATATTTACACCTAGTAATGTTAAATACACAGGAGCAAAATACAATTCCTTTAATTTGTCACATAATCATGCCGAGAAAGCAAAAAATCAGTAAAATAAGTTTTTCAACTTCCACAATGTCTTTGAACAAAAAAGTGGCTTATAAAAATTGGATGATAATTCGTAATCTAGTTGGAGATGTTCACAATAGAAAACTCCTATTCGCTTTATGGAGGGCTTAAAATGTGATAATCGAAAGCGGTAAGAATAATTGAACCTCTAACCTCGGGTAACACGGTGGATTTTTTGTGAGTTCAATGGTCACCAGCTCAATTGCCCTACCCACTCATCGTAGATTTTCCACGTTTGAACGTCTATACGAGTAAATGGTAAACAAAACCTAAACATTCATATGTGGCCCCAAATGAAAAATCCAACGATTGTATGCATATTACAAGTTCAAACCTTGTCGGCTCTTATACGTTCTAGAAAACAAGAGCTTCAAATTTTGTGAAAAATAATTTGTAGAAACCCCAACTCTTCGTGCTTATGGACAATTTACACAATCTTTGGCAATTCAGAACTTTCTTAAAAATCAGATGCTCCAAACAAAATCACAATTCCCAAAACAATTAATTACATGGCGATTTCAAATTTGAAAAAAACAATTGGGTTTTTTTAATCCAACGTTGTCATGGGTTGGAATTCCAGAAAATTCAGGCCATTTAGAACCTAAAACATTTTTTCAGTTAATCAAACTTACTCGTAAATTGAAGACTGAGTACAAAAATCCCATAGACCAAATTTAACCTTGTTGTGGATTTTAGAAGGCAATTTACGTTGCGATCAAACAGTAGGTCGCATCGGTGGTGCCCGTGGTTTTTGAAATGCACGCTCCAACTAGTGATCGCTCACTATACATGAGGTGACAAATAAAATCTGGAAGCAACAATGCAAATGGAAAGGGTAGTCTAGGAAAGAGCTCACAGAAGAAACAAATCTGCTAGAAACAATCCTTGAATTTGACACTTCCCAGTAGAGCATCTTCAAAGGAGACACCTACCGACAAATTAATAGAAAATATAAAAGATTTTTATATTTAACATATTTATATACTAATATAACTTATACATAGTTTTATATTAAAAATGATAATCACATTTTAAATATGTAAGTCGCATGTGTTTGCAAGTATTTTATGGTTAAAATCGAAAAAATATCTAAACCGCCAAATTTAACCCATAAAAAAATTAGAGGCAAAATTAACAATTGTCTAAAAATATTTAAAGTTTATGCATATTAATATGTATATTAAGAATATTTTTTTAGATATTTAGGAGAAAAATCAAAAAGTGTTTTGTGTGTATAATCAATTGTAAGAACACAATTTTAGTGAAAAGACGATCGTTATGGTCGATAGATTTGGAAAGATACCTACCACAAGTTTTAAATTATTTATTTATTTATTTCACTAAAAAATCAATAAAATGATACAAATTGAAAAATTAAACACTCTTATAGAGTGAGAGTCATTAAAAAATTACAATAAGCTTAACATGTGATAGTTGTATAAGATAAACATAGCCACAACAACAAACAAATGACCAAAAACTAGTACAAAACATCATATGAACAACACAAATTATAACGAAAAAAAAATTAGAAAATAAGAATTGTCATATAATTGTTGAAACCTTTGTTGTTTTTGTATAGGTCTTCATCATTGTCAATTGGGCACTTAAATTGAACTTTGATATCCTTCTTCTATTTTGATAGGTCCTCGTAAGAAAAATAGATCGCATACCTCATTTCATAGAAGAGAACTAAAACAAAAAGTCAAACAATCATCAAAATGGATGGTTGTGGGTCTTGCAACTTATACAAATGGAAAGTGAGTGTGTTAGTTTATGGGAGTTCACATTATAGATTTCACTACAATTCATTTTTGAAGTGAACAAAATACCACAAATTAACTCCCGTTGTAGACACAAAATCATGCACTTGAGACATTATGTATCACGGCTTCATACTACTATTTAGAAGGTTTTTGAGTGAAGAAAGTACTAATCAACCCCCATCTTTTGGCGATCTTGTTTTACTTTATTTCCTCATTCCCGACCTCTTGCACCCATATGCCCGAATAAACACTGTCATCCCATGTTATTGATTTAATAGGAATTGGAGTTTGGTTCTGACATTTATATGATGATTTATCAACCCCATGTTTAAAGGACCTTTAACCAAATCTAATAATATAAGCTTTTTTTTTATATAATTGTTATTATGTATGTTTGAAACATGTTTGAACTACAAACCAACACAAGTGAGAAATAAGGCATTTTCGAAGATTGGATATTGTGTGGGCCTCACTGTCAATATAGGCACGTGGGAGAGATTAATACAGACCTTCTAGGTGATTTTCAAGCCTCAAAGTGGTGATTTTTGCATTTTATATGTTTTTGATTCCTACCGGGTTATCCTAGAACCCTAGCTAGGGTTTATCACAAATATTAAGTTTGAGACCTTTGCCTTTCATTACAAGACTTGAGATTTTATACAAAACATATAAAGGATAGGTTGGGACTGATTTTGAAGGATTGGAGTGTTGAAAATCCATCATTTGCATGATAATTATGACAATTTGTCTCTAGGTCAAATATATTGTTGTTACAAGAGGCCTAATTGAGAGAGACAAGGTGGTGGAAAAGTGGGTTGTCTTTGGATTTTGGCCATAAATTTTGTAGACATTTATAACAAGGAAATGGGTACCTAAAAATATATTCAGTTTGGTTTGAAACCATTCTCATCAAATTTTATGTCAGTAAAAACCCTTAAGACATGGTTACTACGAGGCAATGCTTAGTTGAGAAGAGTAGGTGGCGAATGAAGGTGATGTCTTGGGAGTGATGACATAAAATTTTGTGTGGAGTTTGAGAAGCCAAATGGGTTTCTAAAAAAAGTCCTACTTTATTCCTCGGTCACCTTAGTTTTCTCCCAACCAGTTTTACCATTGGCGTAGTTCTTAAAAACTAGGGAGGATAATTTTGGTATATGTAAAGAATATTGAAGTTTTCTTTGTTTTCAATTATTGTTGATTGTTTTTATTGTATAAGAGGAACATATAAACAGGGTAATTGAAGTCCACGGCCCGTTAAGACAAAAAGATCAATTTTACTTGTTTTAGAGCCATAAGGCTTGAGAAAGTGGTTCATCATGCAAAGCTTTAGGACAATTGAAGTATTTTGAGTTCCTTAACTTTTAATTTGGTATTTTTCCTTAGAGCTATGCATCAAAATTCAATACTAAAATCTTAAAAATGATTAAGTATTGATTGATTATAATTTTAAAAACTATCTCCTAAGAAGTAACTCCTAAAGCTCAAAAAACCAATTCCATCAACAAATGTAGAGTGGGCCTAATTTGTTATATTTACTAAAATAAATAAAATGTATAAAAAATTATTATTATTTATTTATTTTAGTAAATATATAGCCCATCCCTTATACATATTTCTTTTGTGTAAAGATATTTAAAACATTAAAATATGCATATGCATTTTGGAAAAACACATTCATATTTTTTTAATATCATGTTTCACTACCTACCCCTCTCCAAAATCCTCTTTGATCCCCCAACTCCTGCGCTTACCCTATTTGTGTTGCAATCTAGTTGTAATCCATTTATCTAATTAGAGAAGGTACAATCACTATACTTTAGGTTAGGAAAATGTTTAAGACCCCCAAAAAAAAATCATAGAAATTCGTTGGTGAATATGGGAAATTTGACTTTTGCACTAATGTCGAATATGAAGAAAATGCAAATATGATGTCAATCGGTAGCATTTTTGAAAAATATATTATGTTGTTGGTTGATAGTATATGATGTCGACCAAAAATATATGTAATTTTTTGAAAAATCATTTTTTGACAATAGTAGTTAAAATGATCGGTTGGAATATATTTTTCGGTAGTGCAAATAGGTTCAAGGATGATGGCACTAGGGTTTCAGAGAGGAGGTACACAGAGCTATCAAGAGAGGACAAATTATCCAATAAGTGTTAGATTCCATAGATTATGTCTTCAATTGATGCCCCGTGTTTGGTTTTCCTATGGAAGGAGGATGGAATCCTGGTCCAGGTCGAGTTGTACGAGAAAAGAGTGGTGGTGGCCAAATTTTTGGGCCAAAATTTTTCCACAAACGACATTGCAAGCTAGTGTGAGAAACAATGGGGGAGTGGGCTACAAGTGTGAAATCCGACAAAGGGGTTTTTCTTGGTTCTCTTCAAGAGCGCAAATTTGCCAAGAAGAAGAAACCCTTCTTTAGCGAGAAAGGTTGTTTGTCGAGCACATGTTGCTTATTCGTAAATGGGCATCAAAATTTGATCCAAACAATGTGGTAATGGAGGAAATTCAAATTTGGGTGCGGATTTATGCCCTTTTGATCAAGTATTGGATCCCATGTATCATTGTAAAGATCTATGGGTCTCTTAGTGAGGTGGTTCGAGATCACCCCAAAGACCCCGAAAGGGACCTCGCAGCCTATGTTGGGGTCTATGTCTCGATGGATTTCTCTAATCCTCTATCGGATTCCATCTCCATTAGAACCCCAAAGGGCTCTGGGTGTAGCAAGTGGAATATGAGAAGATCTTTTTAGATGATTCAAATGCCGTAGCTTGGGTATCCGAGAAGGGACCGTAAATCTCACTTAGGAGTAAAGGAATCTAGAAAGAAGCCCCATGTTGTGTCTTCGGTTGGGAATGGGATGGAGATTAGAAGTAAAGGAGGGTCTCTCTCCTCCCCGGTTAAAGATGATTCGAGGCCGAACAAGGGTAAAGAAGGGAGATTTATTTGAAGACTCTTCTCTTGAAACCTCTAAGGTTAGTGAGGAACCTAACCATCTTTATGCACTTATTCAGGAAGGGATTGAAGAGGGGAACAAAGTCTCAATGGAAGTTTTGAATCATTGGGTTGCCAACAAGGATTAGGCGTTGGCCTTTTTAGTGGAATGGGAGGAAGAGGTAGAGGAGGGGGATCCTCTCCCAAGGCTTGGGAAGAGGTCAAGGAATATTCTCTATTGTTGCATCACCGATCTTAGGGCTGCTAAACCGTGGGAAGGAAGTTGGGTCGGGCAAGCCGAGAAATGAGAGTAAGACCCTCTTTAAGGTGGAGGCCGGTAAACAAAAACATCTCAGAATTTTCTTTAAACCTATAAGTAGGGTGGGTAAGCCCCTAGAAAGAAGCCTATCGTGGAAACATCAGGGGCATGAATGCCCCGATAAATAGTGCTTGGTTAGGTGCTTAACTCGAGCAAGGTATCGATTTTTGTTGCATTCAAGAAACTAAAATGTTTGGTTTGATTGTCTCTCTGGTTTGGTTAGGAAGTGGAAGGGCTAGCAAGGTGCTTTTGTGGATGTCAATGGAGCTTTAGGTGTTTAGGAATTTTGTGGCTCTCTAGTAAAGTGGAGGTTACAACTTTGGAATCTTTGGCTAATTTTCAATGGTGTAGAGTGGTTGTTAAAAATTGTGATAAGCGTTTTCTTCTGTAACATCTATGGTCCGACTAACATCACACATAAGAGAGCTTTGTGGGCTTCTGGAAAAGCTCTCCAGATTAAAGGTTGGTTCCTTATCCCTCTGTTTAGGTGCATACGTAAGGATTTGCAGAGGATCTATTTATATACCTAATCTAAGACTTGCCAAGGAGACAGGGATAAAAGAGTATAAGAAATAAGAAATAACTAAACTACTAGGTGATGCACCAAAGGAATGATGAACACTTATTTTTCCAATAGACACAAACCAACAAAATGCATACAATAAACAAGCATAGATAGCCATATCTATAATGGAAGACCAAATGGAAGCAAAAGAGATAAGAAAGGATCTAAGATCGATCACAAACATGTTTTATTGCTCTGTGGATTGATACAATTCATTACAAAGTAGCCAAAAGGTAGAAATGTATTACAATTTTAATGGAAGGCCTGAACCCCACAAATCCTTTTGCTAGAAGGAGAAGGGGGCTCCTGCAAAAAAAGAATGTCCAACCCTTTACAATGAATCATGCCCTCATATTTATAGATTCGATCAGAGAGAAGAAGGAGAGAGAGAGAAGTGGGAAAAGCAAGTCAAAACTCAACCACTGCTGTTAATGCTTCTATAAAATCTACCCCCAAATCCATCTTTACTACATGAATCCTTGATTCGGCACCTTGAAAGAAGAGGAAATGATGGAAACAGATCGAATCCGATCTAGTTGTTGAGACAGATGGATCTCTGCATTGAAGGCCCAAGATGTTTCCTCCATTTTCCTTTACCTAACCTCCTCAAAATTAAAGTTTCAGACCTCCATGGCGTAGGTGAGGCCGAGATCTTTCCAATGGTGTCAGATTCACAATATTTTGAGCCCTGAGTCGAAAGATATGCCCCTTCAAGTTTGTATTGAATCCGTATAAATGGGTAGGAAAAAAATTTGAAAAATGGGTCCCCTTTTGGTTTGGGACACGTGGCAACCGATTAGAACAAAAAAATCGGGCTTGCGGGTCCGCAATTTATCTTTTTCCCTTTGAACGAAAGGAAAATTTTCACCTTTCCCTCCGACTCCCCGCCTTGGCTTTGACTTGGGTTCTAATCGCCGACTTTTTCCCCGGGGAGTCAGGGCCATTTTGTAACTTTTACCCCTTTTGTGATAACAAGGGCAAAGAATCAACTTTTCCCCGATGCCCCACTTTCCTCTGGGACACGCATCAGTCTAGCACTCACTTGGGCTCTCCTTTTGGATTCACCTTTGGAGAAGCGCCGTTAGGACACGTGGTCTCTCCGCTGCCTCCTCCATACTTAGTCATTTTTGGACCTTTTCCTAAACCGTTTTGAGTTCGAGACTTCGATCTTCATCATTTTCCCCTTCTCCTTTGAGCATTTCTGTTATCCCTCTTCTTTTTCGACCCTTATCCCATACAGTTGAGTCAACCTGTAGCTTGAAGAATGGATTTAAGATGTGGAAATGGCCCGACAGAGTCATTTCTTTTGCACAGGGTCCTTTAGTCTCTCTTGCCTCGCCACTCCATGGTTGAGTCCTTCTGCAACCAATTTACAGGATTTGAATGAGTTTTTCTTAGGTTCCTCTTATGCGGGGTCGTGGCTGATCCAATATTTGGTGCGGGGGTGAAATATGGATAACAATTTGGCGACTCACAGGGTATCTACCTACTAGATGAAAAGACCAATTGCCTTGTCATATCCATTGGGCATGGAGTCGAGAAAGATGGTCTGATACTAATTCTACCTCTGATTCATGAGCCCGACTGCTTGCACTCTCAATTTTCATAAGAAATCTCAAAATGAAGGTTTCTGAGAGTAGAAAATTGTTTTAACTCAGGGCTTCATCTGTCTCTCTGAATGGACTGCATAAGAGCCACAAAACAACACCACACTATATACAAAATTTGAAATCATACATGCTCCAAATGGAACATGCAGAGCATGCAAAGCACTTAGGAGAAAAGCAATCTACACTACAACAAGACAATGTGTAGAAGCACTTAGAGGAAAGAGAAACTAAACTAATATGTATAGGGTGAGACTTCCCTTTTAGTAGCAGTGCTTAAGATAGATCCGTTCACTGGAATCTACAACTCTTTGCCCTCCAATGTGGACAATTGGAAAGCATTGCTACTTTTGCACCTTGTGATCATATAGGGGCCACTCTAGATAGCGTCAAACTTGGAATGCCTTCCTAGTTTTGCTCGATCTGCATCCCATTTCAAAACCAGGTCTCCTTCCTGGAAGGTCCTTGCTTTTTCCTTCTTGTCAAAACATCTCTTGATTAAGGCCTGATTCTTTTCCATTTCTTGGAGAGCGTATTCTCTAGTTTCTTCTAACTCTATCAGCTCTCACATACCTAGCCTCCATTGGCTCAAATTCAGACATCTCTAATTGCTTTACGAGCTCCAATGTTGGCAACTCAAGTGATATAGGCAACACTACCTCTTTCCCATAAACGAGCTTGAATGGAGAGCTACCTATGGATCTTTTGGGTGTTATTCTATCAGCCCATAAGGTCATTTTGAGCTTTGTGTGCTAGGTCCTCTGATTCTCATCAAGAGTTCTTCTGATGATCTTTAGCAGGTTCTTGTTTGTGGACTCAGCTTGGCCATTACCCTGAGGGTAATAGTTTGATGAAGTACTCAAATAAGTCCCATTCTTAACAACCCATCCTGTGATTTTGGAACCTATGAATGCTAATGCATTGTCTGATATGATGGTGGCTAGCACTCCAAATTTGGTCACTATCCCCTCATAGAAATCTAGGATACTAGACTCATTGGCTTCCTTGAGTGCCACTGCCTCGGTCCACTTGGTGAAATAATCTATTGTAGAATCCATTTGTGGCCTTGGCTTGAATTTGGATTGATGACTCCAATGAAGTCCAATCCCCATTGCATGAAAGGTTGTTTGACTGAAATTGGGTGCAGTGGAAGTGCTATAGCTTTTCCTTTCCCTTGAAGAATGCACAATTCTTGCACCTTTTGATCCATGTGTAGTAGTCACTAAACACTCTAGGCCAATAATATCCTACTTTCATGATTTTGAGTGCTATCACTCTTGGAGAAAAATGGCCTCCAACTACTTCAACATGGAATTCTTGTAGCACCCTCTCCACCTGATCTGTCCCAATGCATCTCAACAGAATGCCATTGATGTCCCTCTTGAACAAGACACCATCAATAAGAACATATGGGATGGCCTGTAGCCTGAAATGCCTTCTTTTTTCTTTACTCATCCCATGAGGACACATGCCTGTTCGAAGGAAGTGCACCATGTCTTGGGTCCAACAAGGAGCAGGTACATCATCTCTCCCTTCTTCTTGATCATCTTGTAGAACAAGAACAACCTCCTTTTCACTGTCTGTTTCATCTTGTTGACCTGAGGCTAGTTGTTCACATAACCCCTTCCCATGGACCAGCTTGGTGACCTTGATCTCAATGTCATATTCCATGACACGAGTGATCCATCCTACACACTTTTCATTCAGGTCCTTGCTGAGAAGGAATTCTTTAACTCCCGCATGGGAGACCAATAGTTGGATCTTGTTGTTTGAAACCAAATGCTTAAACTTCTTCAATCCTCTGATCACCACCAGGACTTGCTTCTCAATGAAGGAGTACCTCACCTCATAATCTTCCAAACTCTGACTGAAGAAAGCAATTGGTATTTTGTACTCTCTTTGTTCTACTGCACCAAGATTGCAAAAATTGTGTCACTGCCACCAAAGGCATACAATATGAAATCTTTGGAAAATCTGGGTTCACAAGAGTTGGGGCTTGTGATATGGCTTCTTTGATAGCCTCAAAACTTGATTTTCCTTCAGCTTTCCACCTGAATGTTAAGCTCTTCTTCAGCATCAACGTTATTGGCTTAACAAGGGCAAAAAAGTTTGGAACAAACATGTGGACAAAATTGATTTTTCCCAAGAAGCTTTGAAGAGCCTTCTTATGACTTGCAATGGCAATGCTCTTATTGCTTGAACTCTCTCCAGGTCAATTTCCAATCCTTCCTTTGATACAATATGGCCTAGAAGCTTACCTTCATGGGCCAAGAATATGCATTTTTTGGGGTTCAGTGACACCCCAAAACTCCTGCATCTTTGGAATACCTGCCTTAGATGGAAAAGATGATCTGCTACATTTTTGGAAAACACTGTAATGTCATCTAGATAGATCAACACTATTTTGTTGATCAGTCCCTTAAATGCCATATCCATTGCCCTTTGAAAAGTGGCCCCAAGTTGATAATCCAAATGGCATTTTCCTGTAGGCATATGTGCCCCATTTGGTGGTGAAAGTTGTTTTGAATTGATCATCTTCTTTCACCATGATCTGGTTGTACCCTGAGTAGCCATCTAGGAGGGAGAACCTTTCCACCTAGACACTACTTGCAAGATCTACTCCATTGAAGGGAGTGGGTAGTGATCTTTGAGGGAGGCTCTGTTCAAATCTCTGAAGTCAACACACAACCTGATTTCTCCATTTTTTTTCTTGATTGGGACCAGGTTTGCAACCCAACTTGAGTGTTTGATTGGAAATATGATATTCACCTCTATCATCTTGTTCAACTCTTTCTTCATCAGAGGCTCAATATGTGGGTTGACTGGTCTCTGCTTCTTCCTGATGGGCTGAGCAACTGATCTAGTTCGATTGTGTGTTGTGCTAGTTTTGGATTGAACCCTCTTAGGTCTTCATAACTCCAAGAAACACATCAGGAAATTCTTGGCAAAGTTGTATGAATTCATACCTTTCTTTCTTGGTGGCCACTTTTCCAATTTGAAGTGTTTTGTCTTCTCCAACTAGGATTGACTCAAATCTTCTCCTTTGATCTGCATGTTAGCCTTCTCTTTTCTGAACTGATCATTAGGATTGAAAATGGATTCCAGTGTCACTAAGCCTTTGGGAAGCTTGTTTATATGCAGTTGTACTATCTGATTCCCATACTACTGCTCTAGTCTACTCTGGTTTCTAGCTAAGAATTCAACTTCTTCTTACAAAAAGTTAATGATCTGTTGATCATTCTCAAACACCTACCAACATGTGTTATTATCCGACACGTTGCCTCACAACCACATGGATATGTGGTTGTTTCTTTCCTCTTTTGATGTTTCAAACCACATCAAATGTTGCCCCGACTCACTAAGCAAGTCTATCAATAGCTTCATTCTCCTTCCTAGGTATGGACACAATACTGAAGGCCTCAAATTCTCCATGAGATCCCATACCCTACTCTTGTAGTTCTTGAGCAGGTCATTTTTGACAACATTTAGTCCTCTGACTTGATTGGCAACCAATTCACTATCACCAAACACTTGCAAGTTCTTGATCCCTAGCTTCCTTGCCCAATGAAGACCTTGGACTAAAGCCTCATATTCAACGGTGTTATTTGAGCAAGAAAACTAGAATATGAAGGCTGAATAATATCTCATACCTCTGGGGGACACAATCATGGCTCCTCCTCCAGCTCCTTGTCTACTCCTTGAGCCATCAAAGAACAATTGCCATACCTCATTGTCATCCTTGTATTCTGGCTTAATTAGGTCAGGAAGAGGATGATTCTCTTCATGTAGACAATAGACACCCAGTTTAGATTCTTCCATCTCCTTATAGGGGTCAAAAGCATGTCTTTTGTTGGCCCACTCATCTAGAGTCAAGTCTGGGATACATCCCACCTTGGTATCTATTTCATTAGTGTTTAGGAGGTCTTCTTGATCAAAAGTTGAGCAGTTGGCATTGATTGGGCTAGGCACATAGGATTCAATATGATAATCAACAATAGGTTCAGATCTGATTGTGGCCTTTGCCCCATACCTTGTCCTAAAGAGCATATGTGACCAATCAACAAACAAGTAGCCTCCAATTTTGGCAGTGAAGTCTCTGGATAGACACAAAGCAAAATGTGGTGGCAAATCTATGATTGACACATTTTACAAAATAGTCACATTAGGGCAAGTGTGTAGAGTGAGACTCAGATCCTTGATAATTCCCACAATGGTCACTGTTGTCCCATCTAATTGGACAACTCCTCTAGAGATGACTTCATATTGGAGACCCAACTGATCAGCTATTTGTTTGGGCATCACAAAACTACTAGCCCCATAATCAATCATACAATTGTGCACCAATTTGTCTCCAATAATTAATGAGACATAGAAGGGAGGAGGTCTCAGGTTCTTACCTTGTTGTTCTCCTTGGTTCCTTCCAAGTTGAACTGCATTGGTAAGCACTCTCTCCTGCTGGTTAGGGGGTTGATTTGAACTTGACCAATTCTGCATGGTAGTCTGCAACAGATCCCTCTAGCCCTGGAATGGCCAATGACTCCCATAGTGAAATGTTCACACTTTCCTTTTCATCTACTCAATAATATTGAATGAGCTATCTTTTTGCTGCCCCCTCCCAGACACATTTCTTTCTTGCACATGGGTCGTTACAACCGGTGCCTGACTGGGTTTGGAAGGTGGTCTGGATTGGTTCAGTATGTTGGGGTTGTACTTGGAGCACCAGGACCTTGTGGAGTGATGGAAGGTTGAGGGTCACCTGAGTTCAGTGGTTGGCCCTCTCCAATACTTCTCTTTTTGACCGTGTATTGGTAGCCACACTTTGAGAAGGGGACTGATTCATCCCACAAAAGTCTTCAGCCTACCAATTGACAAGCATAGTCTCACTTGGGGGTCCACTTTGTTGAGCTCCTTGTTGCTGATCTTCCTCTTGGCTAGGTTCTTGTGGCACCATACTAGTTTGCACCATCAAGGCCTAATTTAGAGCACCATTAAAGCACATTGATTGGTTATGTGGTTGATCGCATGGAAAACACCAATCATATTCCTATGCCATATTGTTCTGTGTGGGACCAATGCTCTTGATGTTGAAGTTGTGTTAGGATCATACGACCTGAAAGGTCTAGCAGCTTGGGGCTATCCTTGGTTCTGGCTCTAGTTTACAGTCTAAGGTGGTGGCCTATTCTGCTGATACTGGGGTCTAGCTTGATATTGAGCCTGGGGCTGGTATGGCCTAGAACTCTGAGCTTGTTGTCTTTTTAATGGTCACTAGCTCATTCCCAAAGTTCTAAGTTGCTTCATCACTTCCTCAGCTCTTTAGAGGTATTAGATGATGAAGTGGAAGCTTCAACTAACTTTTGACTCTGGGGGGGGTATAGAGCTAATGTAGGTGCTTGCTAGTATCTGGGCTTCCTAACTCAGGGTATAAAGGCATGGATGGCCTAGGAGTGATTTTTCCAGCTTGAATCAAATGGTTCTCAGCCCCTATGGAGAGGCTATAGGTCAGTAGTAATGTAGTGCCCCCATTGACTGAATCATCAGAGAAATATCAAAATTTAAAGCCCTAAGAAAGTATAAGAAGGCACCTTCATTAGTGGGCTTTACTCATTGTTGGAATCCTATCCCAGGTCCGTTGGAATCTGAGGTTGAAGTCTCATCAGCTGCTCATTCGGGGCTCTCTTGATTGTTGTTAGTTGCTCCAACAAAGACAAGTTATCACCCTTTTCCCCAAACTGATTGTGAAGAGCCATGCACAGTTGGTTCCAGTTCTGGATAGAGCCTACTTCAAGACTCCTAAACCATTGTGAAGCTTTCCCTTTGAATGAAGAGGCGAGCAACTTGACTGCAATGTCCATCTCATGGATCTCATGGATTGTACAAACATTTGCAATATCTTGGACATGGTCACCAAGAGAAGTTTGATTTTCCTAGTGAAATATGGGATGCTCTTTAATGCTGCAATCAAGACTAGGTTTTGTGCATTCAAGGTGAGTGGACTACTACCAGTGAAGTTGACATATGGATTTGGTTGTGCCATTCTGATTGGCCTAAGAACCCTTAGCAGACTAAAAGAAAGGCCTTGCAGGTGGAGGTGTTGACAAGGTTCTGCTTGGTGGAGATGGAGACCTCTGAACTCTTCTTCCTCTCCTTTCTCTTCCTGGGATAGACGCAAGTATTCAAATATACCTTCTTTCCTTGCTCTAGACCGGGTTTTTCTCATGAATCTCCCAAGCTTGGGCTACTAAAACCAGTAGATTTGTTTCTTTTGGAGTCACCAGATGTATAATTTTAAGGCTTCTTAAAATCCAGAATCACAGCAAGTGTACATCAATCCCTACTATAATAAGATGGAGACTTCTTAGTCCCACCGGCATGCCAAAACTATTAGTGCAAATCACAAAGACCCCCAAATGAGTTATGGATCTACTTTTCTAAGGCAGGGTCATTTGGTGTGATTGCATAACATTGAGCTTTTCCTAAGGTGTGGGACCTTGCAAAAATGGAAAAGCTCTCCAGATTAAAGGTTGGTTCCTTATCCCTCTGTTTAGGTGCATACGTAAGGATTTGTAGAGGATCTATTTCTATACCTAATCTAAGACTTGCCAAGGAGATAGGGATAAAAGAGTATAAGAAATAAGAAATAACTAAACTACTAGGTGATGCACCAAAGGAATGATGAACACTTATTTTTCCAATAGACACAAACCAACAAAATGCATACAATAAACAAGCACAGATAGCCAGATCTATAATGGAAGACCAAATGGAAGCAAAAGAGACAAGAAAGGATCTAAGATCGATCACATAGACGTGTTTTATTGCTCTGTGGATTGATACAGTTCATTACAAAGTAGCCAAAAGGTAGAAACATATTACAATTTTAATGGAAGGCCTAAACCCCACAAATCCTTTTGCTAGAAGGAGAAGGGAGCCTGCAAAACAAGGAATGTCCAACCCTTTACAATGAATCCTGCCCCGTATTTATAGATTCGATCAAAGAGAAAAGAGAGAGAGAGAGAAGCGGGAAAAGCAAGGCAGAAACTCAACCACTGTTGTTAATGCTTCTGATAAAATCTGCCCCCAAATCCATCTTTACTACATGAATCCTTGATTCGACACCTTGAAAGAAGAGGAAATGACATAAACAGATCGAATCTGATCTAGTTGTTGAGACAGATGGATCCTGTATTGAAGGCCCAAAGATGTTTCCTCCATTTTCCTTTACCTAACCTCCTCAAAATTAAAGTTTCAGACCTCCATGGCGTAGGTGAGGCCGAGATCTTTCCAATGGTGTCAGATTCACAATATTTCAAGCCCTGAGTCAAAAGATATGCCCCTTCAAGTTTGTAGCGAATCCATACAAATGGGTGGGAAAACAATTTGAAAAATGGGTCCCCCTTTTGGTTTGGGACACGTGGCAACCAGATTAGAACAAAAATTGGTCTTCATGGGTCTGTAATTTATCTTTTTCCCTTTGAATGAAAGGAAAATTTTCACCTTTCCCTCCGACTCCCCACCTTGGCTTTGACTCGGGTTTTAACGCTGACTTTTTCCCTGGGCGGAGTTGCGGGCCATTTTGCAACTTTTACCCCTTTTGTGATAACAAGGGGCAAAGAATCAACTTTTCCCCGACGCCCACTTTCCTTTGGGACACGCATCATTCTGGCACTCACTTGGGCTCTCCTTTTGGATTCACCTTTGGAGAAGCACCATTAGGACACGTGGTCTCCTTCCACTACCTCCTCCATACTTAGTTGTTTTTGACCTTTTCCTGAATAGTTTTGAGCTTGAGGACTTCGGATCTTTGCCATTTCTTCCCCTTCTCCTCTCTGGTCTTTCTGCAGCATTTCCCCTTCTTGTCTAACCCTGTTATCCCATAGTTGAGTCAACTCAGTAGCTTGAAGAATGGATTTAAGACGTGGAAACGACCCAATAGAGTTGTTTCTTTTACATAGGGTCCTTTAGTCTCTCTTGGCCTCCGCCACTCCATGGTTGAGTCCTTCTACGACCAATTTATAGGATTTGAATGAGTTTTCTTAGGTTCGTGGTCGATCCAATATTTGGTGTGGGGGCAAAATATGGATAACAACTCCCATAAAATTGCCCTTTAAATTTGAGGTGATATGGATGAGGGAGCACTCTTTCAAGGATTTGGTGAAGATGTGGAGGATGTCCTTTTTGTGGGAAAGGTAAAAGTATGTACATTTTGGCCAAAAATTCTCTCGCTAAAAAAGAATTTCATTCTCGGAATAAATCCACCTTAAAAATATCTTTCAAGAAAAAGTGAGAGTTGAGGCCACTTTGAAGATCTTAAATGTAAGAGTATTTATAATAGGTGTGGATCAAGTTGATTATAATCTTGAAAAAGAGCTTTTAGTTTAAATGAAAATCTTCTTCTTAAGGAAGAGATTTTCTCGCGTAAAAAACTAAGGGAGTCTTGGTTTAAAAAGGGGACAAGAACTCCAAATTCTTTCATGCTTTATGTTAAAAGAGGAGTAGTTCCAACTATATATCGAAAAAAAATGAGTAGGGGACCGGATTTCTCGAGCGAAAGATATCGGTGAAGAAATAGTCGATTTTTGCTTCCCTATTAGGAGGTGAAGAACAATCTTCTTTCCTTCAACAACAGCATTGTTTGATTAAATCCCCATGATGGTTGAAGGTGCAAAATGGAGAGGTTGTTGGCTCCTTTTTCGGTGAAGAAGTGCACAACGTGATTTTCTCAATGGAAAGATAGAAGGCTCTGGGCCGATGGATTCCCAACTACCTTTTTCAATCATTTTGGGAAGTTATTGGTTAAGATGTTTGGTGAGCAGAGAAGAATCATGGGCTATAGGAAATATTCTCAAAGAAATGAACCACACTTTTGTTTTCTTATTTCCAAAGAAGATCCCTACGGAATCTATGGACAAATTTAGACCCATTTCACTTTATAATACTTCATACAAAATAATCTCCAAAGCAATAGCTAGTTGCCTAAAACCCTTGTTAGACAAGCTTATCTCTTGTGAGAAAACCGGTTTCCTTGTGGGTTGCTCTATCACAGAGGGGATCATTCTCTCTCATTAATTGATGTATCCATTGTCAGGAAATAGGGTTCTTAGGAATACGATAGAATCAAATGGCATTTCTTGATGAAATATCTTCAGCTCTTGGGGTTCAATTTGAATTTTTGGAATCGGGTCTATAGTTGTATTGCCACCCCAAGTTTCTCAATACTAGTTAATGGTTTCTGCTGAAGGGTTCTTTGGGAATAATAGAGGCATCCGTCAAGGTGATCATTTGTCATCGTATCTCTTCATTTTGATTGTGAAGGCTCTCAGTTGGGCATTGTAGGTGGCTCGGTTAGATGGCCAAACCAGTGGTCTTAATATTTCTGCCGGATTGATCCTATCACACATCAACTCTCGCGATGATACATTCCTCTTTGGTAGATCTTTTGTGGAGGAAGCTAACAACTTTCGAGTGATTTTGGACCTCTATTAGGAAACAACTAGGCAAGTGATTAGTTTGGAAAAATCGCTGATATTTTTCTTCAACATACCCCGTGTTGTAGATAAGGATCTTGAACATTATGGATTTTGTTAAGGGCTCACTTCCTCAAAAGTATTTAGGAATTCCCTTTTTGTGGGCGTGGGGAGATCCTCTTTATGGGCTAACATGGTGAGGTCGATCGAGCTCAAATTCAAAGTTGGAAAAGTAAGTGGTTGAATTTGGCGGGTAGGGTTTTGCTTATAAATTAGGTGTTGAATGCCATACTTGACCTTTATGATGTCGGTGATGTGCATGCCTGCTATAATGCTCAACAAAATTGAAAATATTCTTGGGATTTTTCTTTGGAATGGTAGTAACAACGAGAAAAGAATTCATTTAGTGAAATGGGAACATATCGCTCTTCCTAAGGCTTAAGGAGGGGTGGGCATTGAAAATCTTAAATGGTAGAATCTAGCTCTTGGAGCCAAAATTTTTGGGGTTGCTTTCCAATCCCAACGGAATTGTCAATTCTATGTTCAGGAAGAAGTACTTGGGGCGGAGGGCCGAAATTAGTGCTTTCAAGACAAGAGGTTCCTCGAGGCTCACATATGTGGAATTTATTTGTGTCTTGTAGTAAAGTCTTCACTAATCTCTCCTCCTTGAGGATTAGAAATGGCTCCTCGGCTAATTTCTCGAAGATTCCCAGAATGACCATCCAGATATTTCTCTTAATCAAAATCTTTAGGAAGCCTTGGTTGCTTTGAAATCTCAATGGGGTGTCAAAGTGGTTGATTATGGGAATACCGATGGAGGATGGATCTCTCATTATCTCTTGGAAGGATCTCAATGACCTGGACATCTTTGACTTCTCTAAAGAATGTTATTGTTAGTCTCTCTTGGATCGTAAAGCTCTTAGCAGATTCTCGAGAATGATTCTCTCTTTTGGTTGGGCTCTCGATCCGGTTCATATCATGTTAAAGAAGGCTATCAATGGTGGGATATCAAGGAAGGGACTAGTTCCCCCAACCGGTTTGGTTGTTTGGATTCGATAATCTCCCAAAAGTAGGGGTGTTTAGTTGGCTAGTTTTCAAAGGTAAAGTTCAGAGAGAAGAAAAAGTGGGGCTTTGTGGGTCCAACACAGTGTGTTATTTTTTAAGAAGCCGAAGAATATCTCGATCATTTGTTACTGTTTTGTACCTTCTCTTTTTAATGTTGGAAATAGCTTTTCCTTTTCCTAGGCTTAACTTGGGTACATGGTAGGAGCATTACGAGGCTCATTGGTTACATGGTTGAAATTGGGACGAGGGAGTTTTGCTTAGCTCTATCTGGATTTGTGCGCAAATCCTTCTTCTCTGCACCTATGGTGGGAGGGAATATCCAATTTTTTTGGAGTTACTCGATATTTCAATAGTGCTTGCTAGGTTGTAAATTTCCATTTCTAAAATGTTAGTGCTAAATGTCAAGATGTGTCTCGCTTCTCTTCATTAGATGTTCATTTCACGAACAACATGGTCACCGATAAAATTGCGGATCCAGGATGATTATGAAGAAAGGTATTTCTATGATGGAAAAAGCTCTTCTCAGGAAACAAGTGAGATGGATTCCACCCCTCTTATTTTTTGAAAAATGAACTTCAACGGAGCCTCGAAAGGAAATCCCAACATATTGAGAGTGGGGTGTTTAATTAGAGATGAGGTTGGTGATTTAGTGATAGTAGGATCCTTTCCTTTAAAGGACGGGAAAAACAATGTTGTGGAACCATAAGCCTTACTCGAAGGCATTAAACTAGTTGTTAAGGTTAGTTGTGAGGCGCTGGTAATAGAGGGCAACTCTCAAGTGGTGATTAATGATGTTCACAGAGGTAAAGTTGTGTCTTGGAGATTGGATTTCTTCATTAAAAACATCTTGCATTGGCTGAGTAGCATTCCTACTTGGAGTATTAGTCATAATTACAAAGAGTGTAATGTTGCCACCGATTACCTAGCTAATCAAGGCATTTCAAGGAGGGATGGCCCGATCATTTCCATGCATGCAGATGCATGGGAGGAGTTGGGAGATATTATTTTTCGGGAAGGGCATGAAGGTGGCCAGTGAGCCTTAAAGTGGTTCTCTGCCTTTTGTTTTTTTGTGACTTTTTGGTGGTGGGAGGTAGTGGATCAAATTTTTTTCTCCATATGGCTCTTCCTCCATTGCCAAGTCTATTTCTCCAGGGTGAAAAAATGGAGATGGAATTTTTTGGGTCCATTTCAAGGGCTCAAATTTACATCATCTTCAGGGTAGATTATGGTTCCATTTGCAAAGTGATTGAAATAATGTTGGGGCCAGAGTATTTGGAAGTTGGTGGGAGGGTGAGAGTTAATTCAGAGGTGGCATCCTGGTTCATCTCGCAATCGTTGTTTGCAGTGAAGCGGTGTATAGAGGAGGTCGGTGTTATTGCAATCCACTTCATCAAACCCCAACACCAAGTTAATCTAGAGGAAGTATTAGCAGAATTCAACATGATGTAGTTGTTCTCGGAAGCTTGAAGGGTGATACCCATCTTTTCATCTAGGAATGCAAAGTTAATGAAGTTTGTGTCGGGACGTCCACGAGGCTTACGTTACGGGGTCTTGGGTAGCATGCAGGGATCAAGATGTTGGATTTTCCCGGGTTGTTTGCACCAAAGGTGGTTTTGGAGTCGAGAGGGTGGTTCGTTTTCACAAAAATCTAGGCTTCACTTACAACCTTTTGTTTCCTGGCTCATGGAGGCGCTACTGCTGGCGGGAAGAAAGAAGAGCGGTAGACCCCAATTGTCTGTCTTGTAGGTGGTTGTATTTTAAGTAATCTGTTGGTTTTTCTTCCCGGTTTCGTGTTTTTTTGGCTCTTTTTAGTTTTTATGTTGGTGTTTTGATCTTGCTAGTTGTGCATGCCCTCATTATTTTGTCTTGGCCTATTTTAGTCTTCTTGGGTTAGATTTGTATTGTTTTGTATGGTCGTTATGGGTGGGATCCCTCCAATCCCGGGTTTTAAGATCCAGGTAAAAATGTTAATCTATAAAAAAATGACCGAATCGATGAGAAATACGTCCTCAAAAAATAGGGCGAAATTCTTTTAAAAAAGTGATTTTTTTGAAAAAATACAAATTTCGCTAATTTTGTATGGGATTTTTTTGAATTTTTGATGTTAGTAGTTCAAATATGGCGCAAAAAAAAATTCTTTTTTTTTTTAAAAATTAGTCTATTACTACCGGATGGTAGCTTTTTTGTATACTACTAGCCAACAACATAATATATGCTATTAGCTAGTAGCATAAAATATGCTACCGACCGACAACATAATATATGTGTCACTGTAAGATAGCATAAAAAAATGCTACTAGCTGACAACATTAAGGTGAATATTATGAATTTCTCTTTTACGGGATGACAAATAACCCCTAAAATTAACTTGTACCAAGAAAATTTTGGTGACACGGTCCTAATTCCAACCCTAAAAATTTGCCAATTTCAAATTTTAAAAACCGGAATATTTGTGAATTAACAAAGATTTGCCACTAAAATTTTCCCCTTTAGGCGTGCAAAATAAAATTTAGTTTAGATTACGTGGGATTTAGATTTTATAACTATGTCATTTTCTCTTTATTTTTGGTTATAGTCACAAGGCAGGAGGACCTACTTTAGTATACAAACACATTAAATATTTTAAATAGGATGAGGATTGGTGCATGTAATCTACCACTTTGAATATGTCATTTTCTAGTGTCTTTACCTATTGACAACATTTTAAAAGTTTGCATTACTTTACATATCATAATTATCCTTAATATGGATTAACCAATCACAACTTAATTAATTTTTAGTAATAGTCATAAGGTAAGGGGACCCACTTTTGTATATAATCACGTTAAGTCTTCTCAAAGATGACCACCATGAATAATGTTGCATGTAATCTACCATTTCTTTATTTGTCCGAGCTCTGTGAAATTATAACACAACAATAATTCTCTGTATATTATATCATGGCTTTGATTATTATTACACACACATATATATAGGATGGAGTAATCCTAAATATAAGGAGATGTAAAACAGAGTTTGTTTAACAACACTCCTAAAATTTCCTATCTACGTGAGTTTGGTTTAACAACCAAATCTCATACATAACAATATTTTAAACAACTCACTCAGTATACTAGCTCATAAATTACATTATGCTAACCCATAATGTGAGCGCTAGAATATTATTTCCTAACATTCCCCCTTAGTGCAAACATAGGAAGAAATCACATCTGAAGAAATGGAAATAGAATCGTATGCCTCCGCATACTTTTAGGCCGCATACTTCTTGGATTGGATCGTGTTGTCTCGGATCTTGTTGCACATGACCAATCCACTTCACCATAATGAATCTCATACTAGATGATCACACTTCCACCGATTCACTTACATACGTGAACTCAACAGTTCTCACTTTCACTTCCAGTGAATGCTCTTTCGTCGGCCGATCGATCTTAGAAGTACGGAAATCGTGAGATCACCGTAGTCAAAGGATCACTCTAGTTCAAATTTGCCCTCTATACAACTATTTAAAAATTCCAAAATGTACATTCTACTCATTTCAATCATATTAGGGGATGGAAACCACATGCCATTTCTTGTGCACACACCACTCAAAGCAAACAACTAAAATAATATAAAATAGTGCCACCAAATTTGAATGTGGCCCCATTGTTGTGACTCGAAAAAAGGTGTTGATCACCCTCAATCCTCCGTTGCCTCTAACCTCCAAAGATACGAGCCGCTAACTCAATTGAATGTGATCATGAAGCATAATTACAACTAAGATGTTGGATTCCACTTTGAAAATGCATCCGTGAGACAATTTTTTTATTTTCCGAGACTTTTAAATCGACTCACAATGATTTTTTGATGACTAAACATAATTACGAATTGACGACATGCTTAAAGATGATAAAATTCATATGAGAGGACTCATAATAACTAATGAATGAAACAAATACTTTTGTTTCGACGACGCAACTATTGCTTATATTGATGATTATGAAATCTAGTTGGAACAATGACATGACAATAACAATTCTAAAAACATTGATACCTATACTACTCGTGCTATAGACATTTGAATAACTATGGATTTTTGAAATAATAAAGGACCATAAAATAGAATTAACAATCCCTAAATAAAAATACTTTATGAATGACATAAATCAACATAACTATTACTAAAGTAGTTTTGACTATTTATAAACCCGTATACTATATATTCAAACCTATGAAAAATAAAAACTTTTAGCAAACTTTGACTCGTTATTGAGAGTGAAAGGAATTTGGCACACCAAGAGATTGATCCATCTCGAGTTAGAAATACATGGCAAGGATGTAGATTAAGTTCAAACACATATATTTAATGTCATGCATGAAATATATAGATGGTGCTTGGAGAAAATTCAAGCGAAAAACTTGGGAGGGTGAGCGGCGGCGGCGTGGGCGGTTGAGATATCTACATCTAGGCTATATGGAGTAAAAGTGCGATCGGGACGGTTGAGGTTGTAATGGAAGGTGGAGCTTGGAGAAGTGATTATAAAGATGTCGCAGTCCATGGTAGAGGTGTATAATTTGTGACAGTTGTTGACAACGTGACAAGAAGACTGTGCAAAACTTGATATCTGATTGAACCACAAGCATTGGAGAATAAGGAAGTACTGAACTAACGGATTCGCACCCTCACCGACAGATACACATGGTTATAGAATGTGACTATGGGCTTTAACACATGCACATGAAGAATAACATATGTGCTAGGGTTTCAATAGATATGCGCCCCAATAGACGGGTATACGGATAAGGTAAAATGTGGCGGAGCCTATCTCACGCATGTTCACAGGGAGATAGGTAGATTTGAACCCGCGACCTCCAAAATAACAGGCAAGAGGCCCACCACTATGCCACAACCATAATTTAGTTCAATTTTGATTGATTTTAAATAAATACCCCGCGCGAATGTGCGTGAGGGATAGGTAGAAGGTAAAATGCAAGGCCAACACAATTTATGACAAACACCGCATGTCCGGATAAACGGGTATGTGTATGGTTTGGTGCTTACGTGTGGGGTTTGAAAGATACACGTCTCTTTGTAAAAGTATTGACAATTCAAAGTACAGCAGTTGATGGATGTGCGACCAATTCAATGTGTACACATTTTTTTCGATAGATGCATGTCGCTCCAGACACCTACGCATACCTCTTGTAAAAACCTCAAAATTCATGGAAATGAAAAATTTAAAGAATCAAACAGTTATTTATTAACCATAAAAACTTGTTTCTAGCTTGAACCCATTAAATGCTTTTGGAAAAAAGTGATTTAGGCCATCTAAAATGTGAAATCTATTAAAAGACAAGATTTTTAACCTCGTAAAGCAAATAAGTTGTTAGAAATGGACATGTAAAGCCTAGAAAAGACTCCTAAAGGAATATGGAGTAGCTTCTAATGGGTGTTCCAAATGTGAACAGGAAACCATTTGTAAAAGCTATAAAATGGGGTAAGAAACACTCAAGAATCCCCAAAGATTTGAACAAATAGTTCAATGGACCATCAGATAAGAGATAAACAAGGATTCATTACTTTTGCATGCATTAATCTTGAAGAAAACAAGTAAATCTAACATGTCTAGTTATCCTCTACTCTTGAAAGCTTTATAAATGAACCTAGATAGATTCTAAGTAATCAGTTTGTGATTGTGAGAATAGAAGCTCTCCATCAATGACAAAAGAGCCACATGGTTTCTTCCATTTAATCAAACTTGAATGGAAATAACAAAGCAAAAACAATATTAGCTCAATATGACAAATGAAGAAAATCTCTAATCCTAGCAATAATACTATAGTTTAGCTTAGAGAGGGGAAGTGTTCTTAGAAAATGACTTGGGGTAGTGGGGTATTTATAGGTTTCCATTTCCAAGAATGGGAGAATTTTGGTGCATGTGGGACAAATGAATAAGCCAAAAACACTTTAGAGAGTCAAAGTAAGATTTGACTAGGTTTAGAAGAGGTTAAACATGCCTTAGGCTAGTTAACCTAGGTTTAGGCTAATTAATCATGTTTAGAGAGGAATTAGGGGTTTAAGAGGGTTTTGAGAGGTCTAATCAATCCAATGAAATGGATTGATAGTCTAGGAAGTTAGTAGAAATAGTCTAGAAGGGTATAAGAAAAGGGTTTAGTCAATAGGAGGCTATAATAGCCTGCTTAATTGATTACAAGAGGAATACGACCAAAAGAATGTTGTAAGAGGGGAGTTAGATAGGTCTAATTGATAGTGTATCATCAATTTGTGAGGAGTGAGATAGTTAGTGCAATATTAGGAATAATAGTGCTTCGATCAAATTACAGTGTCTACATTTTCCCCTCTTTGGGGTGGCGTAAGCTACGCCACTTCAAAGAAAGTAGACAAACACAAACGACTATAAATTTTTTAAAGAGTGGAAGAAAAATTAGTAGGGTGAAGGATGCCCCCTCGAGTGTCGATAGGGCGATGAAAGAGGTCGATCGACGATCGAAAAGATGATAGAAAGAGAATAGAAGAAAGAATAGTGTGAAGAAGAAGAAAGAGGAGAAAGGAGAAAGGAGAAAATAACAAGGGGGAGATATTGAGCTATCTGTGATGGTTTGCTTTGCATAAGACAATTTTTGTTACATCATATTGCTAAGAATCTTCATCATCGGTCCTTATTAAAATATAAGCATACGATAAAAGTGTAGAATGACATGAAAATCCATAATACAAATAATTATCCATTGCTGAAATTACCAACTCCATGCAACATACAAAATGCAATGCAATACGAGAAGTAAACAAGCTGATCTAACATGGAAATAAGTACAAACACACACACTCAAACCAACAACGTTTAAGATAGTTGCACAAATATTTTGTTATCGAGCTTTAGTTCCAAATGTTTGTGATAAATGACAAGGATTTAAAATGATGCCCCAAACAAATTGTACATACAAGGAGAAGAATGGAGGACACTTGGGTCCTATGAAAAAGTAGTGTGCACAACAAAAACATTACTGCAACTCACTCATTGTGCCCCGAGTATAGATGAAGTAAGCAATGTAGCTTTTGTAAATGATTGTAGATCTAGATGATCCACGAGTCATTGTTTCAAAACAAGTGAAAACACCGGTGAGATATGAGATGAGCGCCATGTGAGAGACAAATTTCAGCTGTGGACGAGTTGTTTACCAATTTTTATCAATTTTGGAATTTTTATGATTTTATAATTTTTAAATTTTTGATCGGTCAGAAGAATTTAGGAAATGTAAGAGTACCTAAAAGCATGTGAAAATTCCCTAGGGTGAAGAAATGGGCGGCGGGTAGCAGTAAAATGCTCTTGCGAGAAGAAAAACGAGTCAAAAATAATTATTTAATAAAAATCATCATCGTGATAGGGAAAATAAAAGAAAATAGAAAAAATACTGCTGGAATTAGGCCAAAGAAATGACCGCTAGGTGGTAAATAGGGCCCCAACGTAGTGAAAAAATAATAAAAATAATCATTTAAATAAAAATAATTATTTCGGTGAGTAGAAGAAGTGTTAGAATGATCACAACAACCAAAACATGCCCTAGGGGCATGACGTTAACTTAATATACCTACCTTGGAGGGGGTAAATCATCACGGATAGTTCATTTGTTGCGAAGCTCTTGCTGATTATCACTGTGAGTGTCTTGTGAACTGAGAGAGAGATGGCGAGACTTCAGAGGATAAGGAGATGAGAAGGTTGGATCTCGGGAGTACCTTTGAGATGATGCAGATGGACCCTACATGAGTGCCCTATCTTTTATTGTTAATTTCGTCATTTATTGCTTTTTTTTTTTTTTTGCTTTTTACGTCATTTTAGGGGTAAAACAACACATACACACCAAAAAGAGAGGTACGCGCATGCGTACCTATCGAAGGGGATGCATTTGTCAGTGGGAAAAATCACATGTGCGCACACATGCGCATTGAAAGGGCACACATACACGCTAGTTTGGGTGCGTATGCGTTCTGCGAGGTTATAATTTTTAAGGGAAAAATTCTAGGCGTATGCATTAAGATGGGTGTATATGCGTTGATAGGGCGCATTAGGCACATATGCATCGGGACATATGTGTATGCATCGAAATGGGCGCGTATACGCCAGAAGAAACACTTAAACAATATTTTGAGAAAAATAAGTTAAGTGTAGAAGAATGTAGGCTAGAAATTTGTAGAAGAAAGTAGAAATTAGCATGTTTATAAGAATAATAGAAGAATATAGAAAATAGCCATAACAAGTGTGTTGTTATTTGTGCAGAGATGATTACCCGTGCTCTAGACTAGAGAGGTATGGTTTGTCGACACTAAAATTTTCCTCCGTAATTTCTATTTCATTAATGTATGTATTAGGAATAGGATGTCGTTAAGTGTAATTAGTAGTAGCGTCCGATAGAAGATAACGGTGTCAAATCGATACGGTGCCGCCAATATGTAAAGATACGATCCAAAAATCTGAAGTACAATAGGAATGTTGAAAAAATAAATATTTGTCGTAAGTGGTCCGGTAATGTTAAAATGTCAAAGTTGGGATAAGTAGAGAAGTAGGGTCTACATGATTAGGAATTAGAAATATTATATTTGTAATAAGGACAAAGAGTGATGTCATAAATATTTTGTGTATTTTATTTGTGGAAAAGTCTAAAAAGGTGGAACCCATATGAGATGATAAGGTTTATCTTATCTTAGAAGATAAGCCTACATGTAAAGGCAAGAGTTTAGGCATGGAATATGATTGGTGGAAGAGATTTCCTATCCTATCTTAGAGATAAGGTGGATAAGCCTAAATTCCTATAAATAAAGAGGTCACCCCCCTCATTTAGCATAGAAGGAAGTAGTGAGAAATATTGTAAGTGTATAAAGGAAGTCATCATTTTGAAGGTGTGTTAAAGAAGCCATTAAGAAGTGTAATTGTGAAGTTTCTCCCATAGTTATTGTTGTAAGGCAAGTGAAGTCAATAACACTTAAGTAACTCATAGGTGAGATTGTAACAATTTCATGTTGATATTATAATTTACACTTATATTTCAGATTTATCATCATTTCTTCTTATCATAGTCTATGGTATTCTTGTGTTATGTTTGTTGTTGTGTTTCCGAGATTCCATCCACCAAACTAAAAGCTATGCATTAGTAAATAATCATAGCGAGGAGTTCCCGTGAAGAATTATCATAGTCTTAGGATTGGTGATGACATTTTGGTTCATTCGGGACCATTCCTCGTTGGTGGATTTTCTGGAGAGATATTCCCACTTAGTCAGAAATCATTTGGAGAGTAACCTTGTTTTTACTGTGCATAGTAGTTACCATGGTAAAGTCACTTTTTACCGTGAATAGTATTTACTTATGCAGAACTTTACTTTTTATCTTGAATAGTGTTTACCACAAGTAAAGTCGGTTTTACCGGTAAGTCAAGTTTTACCATAGTTTACCGTGGTCATTTCTATTTTACTGTAGAAAAGTGTAAAGTCACTTTCTATTATAGTGATTCCAATTATTTGTGCACATAAGTCTTGTTGATTGTACTTGTGGGTTGGTATTTCACTGTGGTTACTTTTGAAAATGGGGAAGATTCCTGTTTTTTCAGCTCAATCTAATGAAGATGCTTCCTCTTTCATTCAAGAGTTTAAACGATCTTGTATTTGTAATGGCCTTATAAGAAGGGAACAATGGACTGAATTTTTTCCTACCTTTTTGGATGGTTCAACACTTAGGTGGTTTGAAACACTAGGTGAAAATGTAAAAAACTCATGGGATTTATTAACTGAAAGTTTTCTTGAAGAATTTGGTGAACAACAAAAATATGCAAATCTCATGATCGAGATCACAAAGCTAGCCCAAGGAGAGAAGGAGAAGATAAGAGATTATCATGCTCGTGTTCTAGAGCTAAGGAGGAAGCTCGATACCCAGATCCTGAAGGAAGGATTAGCGGATGGGTTAATGAATGATGTGGATAATCTCCTTTGTAAGCACTTCATTCTTGGGATTGTTGGTTGGATATTTTGTCAAACCAAAATATGAGGTTCAACCACGACATGGATTGAATCCCTCCTCAAAGACGTGAAATTTGCTGTTTATTGCTAATCTAAAACACAATAAATAATATATACAATATTCACACTAATCTAACCATTGGGGGTTGGGATGAAATCCCGAAATCCACATTCACACGATTCAAGGATATTGCTTTCGTACGTGAAATAGGTTAGAAACTATTACAGTGAAAGAAGCACGGTAGAAAAGAAATGGGAGAAACGTATTTTCTTTCGAGTAAACACAGAGCACGAAATAATCATACGAGTTTTAGATCACAGATATAGTGTCCGAGATAATTAGAAACACTGAGATTCTATGCAAAGAATAGCTCTAAGATCATGAACATAAGAACAATATCTTAAATAAGATGTATTTCGCAACACAAAGTCTGCAAAACGATATCAACTTCTATTCTTCAAAATGATTGAAAGAAAACACAAAGTTTTTCTCCTTTCCAATAGCCTCTTAATGCTCCAAAAATTCTCGACCTTTTAGAATGCACAAGCATCCCTTTTTTATAACAAAAGAAGCTAGAGTTTAAACAGAACAGATCCTGAAAAGTAGCATGCTAACTAGAGTTTCAGCTTTGCATGATTCTCACGCAGGAGATCAAGTCGAAGTCTGAATTAAAAATATGATAAAATGGAAATAAAAGATGTGTCATTCTAAAAATAGAAATGACATGAGACGCTGGAGCTCAATCCGAGTCATCATCTTTTGATTCTTCTCCTTTCTCTTCCTCCAGCTGAGACTGTTTGTTCCGGAACTCCTGGAACTTCCGAATAATGCCTTGCATTTCGTTTTCCTCAGGTGCAGTGGAAAGATCATTCCACATTTCGCAGGTCTCATGGATATCACTGGCACTGCCGGGAAGCTTTTTCAACCTCTTGCTGAGCTTTCTTAAGGCCTCCAACGTATGCTCAATCCTTACAAACTGACCAATGACTTCAAGGTCGAATCCATCTACAAAGTTCATCTTTGAAAATCTCTTGAACTTGTTTGAAGAGATCATCTGCTGATAGGGCACTTGATTTCCCAACCGACATCTTTGGACAAATCTTTAGCAATTCTTCCTCCAGATCACTTTTCCCATCGATCAATTTATCCCTTGATTCTCTCAACTTGCTGCAGGCTTCGTTGAGAATCTTTACTCTGAACTTGATGCCCTTGATCATTGAAAGTGTTTATCGTATGTGGAAGAATTGCTTCTTCTACCAAGAGATGTGTCAATTTGCTTCAGCACTTGGAGAGCCTCACAAGTCAAATCAAGTTTCCCAGTTCTTGATGAATTCCTCATCCATCTTCTCTCCTTCCTTCGAATTTCTGCGAAGGATGATGAACTTTCACCACGTCTTGAATTACTTCCTTCCTTCCCTTGTTGGAGCAACTTTTGGATCCATTCATTAACCACTCTTCCTTTTACGGTAATCTTCTCAATCGTAGGCACCGATGAGAAATCGAATCCTCAGCGAGGCGAAGCGGATGGTATGGATTCCAGGGGTGTTGAGAGTTTAATCAAAACCTCTGTCAACTGCTCCACTTTTTCTTTAAACTCATCTCTGCTGACCTTTGTCTCTTTCAACTTTTGGCACAGCACGTCTATGGAAGCCCGTGCATCTTGTTGCGCTCCTTCTGTTGTTACTTTCCCTAGAGCCACCTTGGTGATCTGATAATCAGCAGCTGTTACATCATCCCTAGTTTTGTCAGCTGAGGGAGTGGCAATCTCTGCGAACTTATCTCCTGAAGCATCTACCAAAACTCTTGAAACTGTTTTGGGTTTCTTGGCTGATCTCGCAGTAGAAGCCTTGAGTGAGCTGAAATCAAAGGCTGGTAGGGGTACAATCACTTTCCTCTTCCTCGGAGTTTGTTCGAGTAGCCATGGTGGTGTATCAGAGGAAACTGCCAATGTTGTAGTAGCTGGTATTCTACTCTCAAGGGGAGCAGATTCTACTATTGAAGGGGGAACAGTAGTCAACGTGGTAGTAGGTGCAATGAATAGAGGCACAGGTTGTGGGGAGTGCTGGTGATCACTTGGGTTCCAGTAGAAAGGGGTGAGAGCCCAGCGAAAATATTGGCCATGCTTGAAGAAGTGGATGGGGAATGAGGAGGCTGAAGTGGTTGTTGAGGGGGAGGCACAGATTCAGTCTCCAAAGCCTTGACTGCCAGAGATAAGGTCTCTTCAGTTGAGCAATCAAGCAAATGGTGAAGTCAAGCGCCGACTTCCTCCTTCTTCCAAATTAATTTCTCCTATTTGGTGGTGTTGGTGATTACGCACATCCACCGTTTGAGTTGGAGAGACAATTGAAGAGATTTGTCTTTCTTTCCTCTTCTTGGGAATCTTGATTTTTATAGACCCCAAGTATATTCCTTGTCCTTCTTCTTTTTGGAGGGCCCCGCCTCGTGAGCAGCCCATTTTGGAAACTTGTCATCTTTAAAATTCATGCCCCAAGAAGAGAGCCATTTCTTTATCGAGCTGAGTAGGGCGACCTATCGGTGATAGAGGATTTTTCGCTAGCCGACCAATCAATAGGCGGAAAAACGTATCGATCTTCATTAAGCCCATCATAGGACATATCTAACACACTTTCATTGTCCCTTATACCATCTGGCAAATCAGAAATCTCTAGCGTCTGAATCTCATCAATAGTTAATCTGCTATGATCTTTTCTGCGAACCGCAACTTCGTTACGCAGATCCACCCAGATATCCTCAATGTCGGGCCTGTGCAGATGTAGGGCTCCATAAGTTCTTAGTACTCCTCGGATGTCAAAACCATCCCGAGACTTCATATGCTTCTTTAACTTCTCCTGGAGTTCACATTCGACATTTTTAGCTTTTGCCGCTGTTGAGCAAGTATATCTCCCAATAGAAATTGGGAAGGATACAGCTGCCTTATGCTTGCTCTGTTGGAACTTGTGGAAATCCAATAACTGTCTGACCAATTCTATTAGTATCAATCTATCGCCGGGATAACGAGGCAGACGAAAAGGTTCTCCAGGATACATGACCGTTCGAAGGTAGGTAAACTTCTTGAAGCTGAAGATACATCCCCACTTGGATACTTGACCCATGCCTCATCAGAGACCCTTGTCTTTCTCATTTCAGATTGGTGGCGGATGTTTTCATAGAAAAAGGCGTCATTTACCCTCCTAAAGTGATCCTTGGACCCCTTCTTCGTTATTTGAGGATAATACTTATAGACTGGATTTGTGGTTCTACTTCCTTTAGTCTCCAACCCTGGATAACTCCTCATCCCAGCTGCTGCATAGGCCACATATGAGAACATATAAAACTTTCCGGTTGACAGGACCGTCATCATCTGGGAATCAATTTCATCACTGATCAGGGTTCCCCAGTCAATCCCTTGCTTATTCTCCCTAATGGTGACCATAAATTGGTACATCCATCCATGAAATAAATTTGATTCTGGCAAGCCAAACACCCGGCTCAGTAGGGTGATAATATCGTTGATTTCTTGGATGAAATCCGATCTAGGGATAGTTCTTGGAAATCTAGATATTACTGGTTTTGCCTTAACCAAGAACTTCTTATTAACATCCTTAATGCAATTCTCCTGGTTACTGTCCCAGGCCTTCTGAGCCAATTTCATATTTAGGGCTCCATACTCTTCAAAATTTGGTAGTTTCAGAGATCATCCAAATAAGCCCCATCTAGTTTGATAACTACTTCACCAGCCTGATTCCTTACGGACCGAGAAGCCGAGTCGTAGCTGGATGCACACGCCAAAACAAACTCTGGACACTGGGCAGACATAGGGAAGCCTGCTGCAAGGGGCAAGCCACTGTCAGCTATAGCTTTCATCCATGGGGTTTGAGAAGAACTCTTCACCCTGTTCCAAAAGTCGTCCATATCTATGTTGCCCATTTCAGTATCCCTGATATCATAATTACAGTCGACATATGACGGGGATTCTGGTTTCTTAAACTTGTATTTCATCTTGCTAGATTTTCCGGCCTTCTCCTGTGATGAACCAGGATCCGACATGAAGAATATTGGAAAGAGAAAAGCTCGGAACTCCGGAGATGCTGTGCACACTGAAAAACCTGATTGACGGAAGGCGTCGGAAGAAGCGAAGAACCCGACACGCAGAAGAAGATATCGGAAAACTTTGAAAACCCGGCCACGCCCATATGCCCGAGTCTTGCGAACCCGACACTTGCTTTCAATGGCGAAACAGGGGAAAACCCTAAGACTTGCATTTAATGACGGAACTGCAGAGAAAACCCGGCGTCCACTGTGGATGGCGGAACTTAGGAGATGCCCGGCACCCACTGTTGAGGTCGGAATGTTGAAAAACCCCGTCACTGCGAGCTTCCTTTGTATTTCGGACTTTTGAATCTGCAATACAAACTTCAAAATCCGGGAAACAAAAACAGAGCCTTTCCTTTGAATTTCTACATACACATCTTCCTTTCTTTTTTGTTATTCATATTCCATACATTATGCAAGTAATTGGAATTTGGAAGGAACAGCACCAATTGATAATCTCAAAAAGAAAATAAACCCTAAAAACCCAAAACCCTTTCCAAAACAATACAGAACGAAGAAGGAAGAAAAACCCTCAACAACTGGCAAGAAATTGGAAAGAAAATATACGCAGTCGATCCAGAGAAATCAAGAATAAAGAAGGAACGAAGAATACCTTCGATTCGAGACAAGTAAAATCGAAAACGATCGATCCAGTCTGGTAACGCGAGTTTGCGGGTTTTGGGAGAGGAAGAGCATGCGAAAAATCCACGAATTAAAAATATGAACGGTAAAAATGACGTGGATTTTGGCGTATTTATAAGAAAATCAGTAATAAATACACTTCAGCTCGGCACGTGCCAGCTCACCAACCATTCGGCATGGATGCCACGTCAGCGTGTTGGAGGAGTCCAAAAACCCGACACGAGGAGATTTAGTGTATTTCGGGTTTCGGGCTTCGGAAAACATGGAGCACGAAACATGTTTTGGTACATGAATGTTCCGATGCATTGAACTTCCGAAAACCCGATTACTAAGGATTGTCTTAACAATAGGCGGGTTTCGGGTTTCGGAAGTCACGCGACACAAAGCATGTCTTAACACAAGTATGTTCCGATGCGTTGAATTTCCGAAAACCCGATTTCAAAGGATTTTTCAATACAAGGCGGGTTTCGGGTTTCGGAGGTCATAAGACATAAAGCATGTTAAAACTTATGTCAAGTCATTAGCAACACCGAAAAACCCGATTTGCTCTAAAAGAGATCATAATGCAAAATCACTTCAAAAATTTTGTAGGGGGGTTATCCGATCGTTTAAATCGTGAACTCAAAACGGGGATAACGGGGATGAAGCTAGAGATTAGACAACGAGTGAAGTATGACCACCCGCTACTATCAACAAGCAAAGGAGATTGCAAGAAGGCAAGAAGAAAGCATGGAAGAGGAGCCCAAAGAAATTGTTGCTAAAGTAAAGCCTACACCAAAGCACCTTTGGTTCGTAATCCACAACCACTCTCGGTGAGCACAAATATTTCTCCTAGTACATCTACCGAGTATGAAGATCCGCTCAGAAGATGGGTCGATTAACTATTAATCTTCTTGAGGAAAGGAATTTAGTTCTCATGGAGGAGATAGAGGTCCAAAAAGAAATATTTCTGAAGTTGTTTGTTATGGTTGTTATAAAATGGGTCATTATAAGTATAATTGTCCGAGATAGAGCTTCTACATCCGGTATAAGAGATAATGATAAAGGAAAAACACATGTGAATTCTTTTGATGTAGTAGATAAGAGCATAAATAATGAAGTAGATATGTTTGTAACAAAAAAGAAAGAAAGAAAAAGATAACCAAGATGGAAATGATCCTAAGAAGATGAAAAGAGAAACTAGTAAGAAACATAGGAGAAGAAAGTTGGGTGTGCGGGATTTTACGATTTCACGGGGACAAGGACCATACTCCATCTTAGAAGATCTGTCCCAAAGGCTGTAAATATTACATATGGTCAACTCTTGGCTATGTCTTCGAGAAGAGGCGGGAGCTGCGAAGTGGACTCAATGCTCGACGAAGGAAGGAGGTTGAGGTCCCACTGTTTTGGAGGCGAGGCGGATCCCTATGCTCCACAAGGCTGAGGTACTTATGTAATAGTATTTCAATTCATGATGTCTTAGTTGATGGAGGTCTTTGTAGTTAATGTAATGACCAGTGCAGTAATGAATATGTTGGGTTTAAAAATTGATCGCCCCTCAACACTTATGTTAAGGTCATTAAATAAGGGAAAACTAAACCGGAGGTGTAGTTTCAAATGTGGCAATATCTGTTATGGGTGTTGTATGTGTGGTAGACTTTCAGGTGATGAAAAATGGTATTGTTGCATACCCAATGTTGTTGGGAAGACCATGGCTAAGGAGAGTTCATGCAAGAAACTCTTTGGAATGAAGGATTCATGACACTTGGACGTGGTAGAGAGAGGTGAAAAGAAACATGATCCCTCGGCATCATAAGGCGAGAACTGTCATTTCAAGTGATGAAATTGATGATTGGACATCCTCTTATTACTCTAGTACTAATGAAGTGGACACAGAAGATGAAGAAAGTGAGGTTGATGTTTCGGTCATGGATATCCTTCCAGTCACACTCGACTCATGACCCCATAAAATTATCGAAGAAGAAATTGATGATCGTCTCCAAAGAAATAAAGATTGGTGATCTTTGTGTGGAGAGTGAGAAGGAATCCTACCTCCAGCTCTTTCGAAGGTACATACACATATTCACTTTTGATTATAAGGAACTCCGTCAATTAAGTTGGGTAGAACATTCTATTGAGCTGGTAGATGGTGTTAAGCCCATAAAGTAAATGCCATATAGAATGAATCCTAATTTTTCCAAGACTGTAAAAGAAGAAATAGATAAGTTCTTGATGCGGGATTCATATTTCTTGTGGAGAATTCGAATGGGTTTTCCCATTGTGATCTCAATAAAAAAGAATGGGAAGCTACGCATTTGTGTTGATTACTACGGAAGCTCAATAAGGCAAAAAGAAGGATCATTACCCTCTTCCATTCTCGAGATCAGATCTTGGATGAAGTAGGCCGGTCGAGTGTTATAGTTTTTTGATGGATATAGTGGCTACAACCAAATTCATATAGCAGAGAAAGATAGGTTGAAGACCACGTTCACCACTCCTTGGGGAACGTTTGCTTATAGAGTTATGCCTTTTGGGTTGTGTAATGATCCAACAACATTCCAGCGTTTGATGAATAGGGTGTTCGAACCCTACATTAGGAAATTCATCGAGTATTTACGGATGATTTTGCATCTATGGGAGCAAGATGGACCACTGCACACTGATGGAGATAGCATTTCAAAGGTTAGATGAAGCACAAGCCTCAATAAACCCTCTGACAAAGTGTGTCTTTGGATGTTCTAAAGGCATTTTGTTAGGGCATGTTGTATCCAGAGATGGTATTGGTGCGATCCCGATAAAGTTTCAAAAATAAAGAGTTACCATTTCCTATGAATAGAAGTAAGTTGAGATCATTTTTAGGCCATGTGGTTCTATAGAAGGTTCATCAAGAATTTCTCAAAGATTGCACAGCCCACTAACCCATTATTGAAGAAGGATGTTACTTATGAACCAGGAAATAAGGCGTATGAAGCTTTTGAACAATCAAGGAAGCCACTGGTGTCTTCACCTATTTTAAAGAATCCAGTTGGAGCAAGCCATTCATTGTGTATACTTGATGCCTCGGATGCAACACTAGGAAGTACTGAGCCAAAAGGATGAAAATGGGAATGATCATCCAGTTTACTTTGGGAGCGGAAAATGAGTAGTCTTTGAGGTAAATTATCTTGGTAATTGAAAAAGAGGTTTTGGCTATCATTTTTGTTGTAAAAAGTTTAGAAATTACTTGCTAGGGCAAAATTCCTAGTTGTAACAAATCATCAGGCTCTAAAATATATTGTAAATAAGCCTAACCCATCGGGAGGATAGCGAAGATGGATAATTTTGCTACAAGAATTTGAATTTGATAGGATATATAGGCCGAAAGAAGCATGTCAATGCAGATGCACTCTCTCAGCCTATGATGGTTTAGGTTCATCTTGTGATGATGATGATTTCCCAGATGCAACATTGTTATCCCTTGACACAATCCCTAGTGAATACATAGATATTTAGAATTATCTGAATGAATTCAAGTTTCCTGATGGTGCCAATGCAAAGACTAAGAGGAAGATTACTCAAGCTAGTCATCCATATTCTATTATGCATGGAGTATTATTTTGAATAGGACCTGATGGATAGTATAAGAGGCAATTGGATGTGATCAAGGGAAGGAGCTGATAGAAGAATTCCACAATGGTACATGTGGAGGACACTTCTCTAGAAAACTTACAACAAGAAGGATCTTAGATGTAGGTTATCACTGCCCACTCTTTTTAGAGATTGTTATAATTATTGTAAGACATGTGATATTTGTCAAACACATGGTAACCGTAAGACTTCATCAGCTCCATTATGCCCTATTCTTCCACTTGGTCCCTTTGAAAAGTGGGGAATAGATATTGTAGGTCCACTTCCAACTACCCCATGCCAAAATAAGTATATTGTAGGTTGCCACATTATTTAACTAAGTGGGTTGAAGCTAGGCCATTAAAAACAACTTCTACATGGATGAAGTGGCAAGGTTCATATATGAACGCATTGTCACCAGATTTGGTTGCCCATTAGAAATTGTAATAGATCAAGGAAGCCACTTCATTAATGAGGTAGTAGAAGCCCTAGTCAATAAATTTTCTATTAAGCACAGGAAGGAAACAACATACAAGCCAAGTACAATGGACGAGTGGAGCAAACAAATTTTGTGTTGTGTCAAATTCTAGCAAAAGATGCAGCCTTGGAGGTACATAAGTGGGATAAAAGGATTCATGCAGCATTGTGGGCATATAGGGCAACATCAAAGTCAACAACAGGATATTCCCCATTTCAGTTGGCTTATGGCATTGATCCAGTTCTTCCTATTGAGTTTGATATTCCCACGTCAGAGTTATGGAAAATGAAAGGATGGATGAAAGTGATTCAGTAAAAGAAAGGTTGGTACATCTTCATTTGCTAGAGGAAATGAGGGAAATAGCAAAGGATACAAGCTATAAGAAGAAAATGAAGTAGAAGGAATACTTTGATCAAAAGATCCGTTGGTCTCCATTTCATGTGAATGACTTGGTCCTAGTATATGATTCGAGATACAAAAAAAAACAGAGAAAATTTCTTCCAAAATGGATGGGGCCCTACAAAATAGCAGTTGTGCATGAAAATGGTACGCGTCTGACATTTGGAGGAATTGGATGGCACTCCCATTAAAAATGGGTCAACCACGACAAGTTGAAGATTTTCCAAGCACCGAGAATAGTCTACTCAGGACGGAGTAGAAGCTAGGAAGGGGAAGATGTCGACACTAAAATTTTCCTCCGTAATTTCTATTTCATTAATGTATGTATTAGGAATAGGATGTTGTTAAGTGTAATTAGTAGTAGCATATCCGATAGAAGATAACGGTGTCGTCGTGCGATGCGGCATGATAATGTAGAGTACGGTAGATACCAAAGTACAATAGGAATGTTGAAAAAAATAAATATTTTTCGTAAGTGGTCCCAAGTAATGTTAAAATGTCAAAGTTGGGATAAGTAGAGAAGTAGGGTCTACATGATTAGGAATTAGAAATATTATATTTGTAATAAGGACAAAGAGTGATGTCATAAATATTTTGTGTATTTTATTTGTGGAAAAGTCTAAAAAGGTGGAACCCATGTGAGATGATAAGGTTTATCTTATCTTAGAAGATAAGCCTACATGTAAAGGCAAGAGTTTAGGCATGGAATATGATTGGTCGAAGAGATTTCCTATCCTATCTTAGAGATAAGATGGATAAGCCTAAATTCCTATAAATAAAGAGGCCACCCCCCTCATTTAGCATAGAAGGAAGTAGTGAGAAATATTGTAAGTGTGTAAAGGAAGCCATCATTTTGAAGGTGTGTTAAAGAAGCCATTAAGAAGTGTAATTGTGAAGTTTCTCCCATAGTTATTGTTGGAAGGCAAGTGAAGTCAGTAACACTTGAAGTACCTCATGGGTGAGATTGTAACAATTTCATGTTGATATTATAATTTACACTTATATTTCAGATTTATCGTCATTCCTTCTTATCATAGTCTATGGTATTCTTGTGTTATGTTTGTTGTTGTGTTTCCAGATTCCATCCACCAAACTAAAAGCTATGCATTAGTAAATAATCATAGCACGAGGAGTTCCCGGTGAAGAATTATCATAGTGCCGGATTGGTGATGACAGTTACCTAGTGGCTATTGAGGCGATTTGAATGAGCAGGATAGGAATATACTAGATATCCTCCTATATGTCATTGGATTAGCGTATGTGGCGATATACCATAAATTACTTTGGATCATAGCCTTTTGATAACCTTAGGCGAGCGATGACACAGTGATAGTCAATGTTTTTAGCTTCCTAATAGTGAGATCACCATCGCTTTGGAGGATGTATGGTGCATCATGCAAGTCCCCATTAGGGGTGAGTTGATTCAGTACACGAGCCATCAACCAAATATTGATCATTGTATTCTAGAGTTATTTGGAGCACATGATATTCCTCGCCATAGTATAATAGTCATACTATCTCGATGTATAGCAGATCATGAGTTGTATCGAGTGGTAGTATACTTGATGGCCTTTTTCATTGGCATTTTGCTCCCTGACAAGACTAGAGCCTCATTTCCACTTAGTCTCATCAGAGTGATACAGATTGATTGATGGTGAGCGATACTATTGGGGCTAGTGCATACTGGCACATTTATATTGAGACCTTCACTTGATTACATACTACCGTCAGAAGATGGTAGGTCCAACCCGTTTGTTATAGATATGGGTGTGGGATCATATTTCCATTGGTCACCCCATAGATGTTTTGAAAGCTTGTGCTCCAGAGGATCCTTCTACAATGGGTTGGGTTTTGGCCAACGATGATGTGCAACCAAACATGGGAGATACATACCACTATCACTGACAGCTTTTATGAGCTAAAACAAGCCGCGATTGTATGGAGGTTGTAAAACATTTTTAGTGGTAAAAGGATTGTTTAGAGCTAAGTATAACATCGATTGAGCACTTTATATTTGGCAACCACAACTATATTTGAGAGTTTCATAGAGTTGACCGGTGCTAGAGACAACTTGCACTTTGCACAGAGGATGTGTTGGGCCAGATATGTGGTATGCTCGCAGGGTGCTTAGAAATTGAGTCTATTACATTAGGCACAAACACATACTCATGCCACCATTACACATCAAGATCAAGTCTAAGCCCAGGTGTAGGGTATCACTATTCGAGAGATTAGGCACAGGCCCAGGTCCAAACTATTACAACATACAGAGATCAATAGGTTGCCATACTGAGACAGGATCAGGGTGATATTGGTAGACTTATAGGAGAGTGAGATTTTGCTATACAGGCACTTTAAAACCTTTGGTTAGACCGAGATGATACAGATATTATTAGAGCTAATGGCAAGGCCTCTTATTACAAGGCCACCTATTATCGAGTAGTGCCAGAGGGAAAGAGAGTGACTCCTTTTGATCAACTCGGTGTGAGCAGGACATGATCTAGGTCATGGAGGTCGGGGCGGTTGGTACAAAAACCCACCATTCAATAGGGTGGTATACCCGGAGCCAAACCATCCCACCATCAGGCGGCAGAGCCTCCCATTTAACACCCAAGACTGACACCAAGAGAGGGGGAGAGCTATGGATGATACTCTTTTCGTATGATGTACTGTCATATATGTATGTATGCCTCTTATGAAGGTTGATTTTGATCGATGTATGTACTGATGTACCATTTTTTATTATATGCCTCTTATGAAGGCTTCAACATGATTCATGCCCTTTGATGGCAGATTTTGTATCGATGATGTATATCCATTTTTGAGACAAATATTTTTACATGTATATATGGACATTCAATGTTATATTTCGTCATGTTTTTATGTCTTATGATGATGACTCATGTTTATGGATGTATATCATGATGTTGTATGATTTTATTTCACATGTATGTATCATGATAAATGTTGATGATGTACCACATGTTTTAGATTGATGATATATCCTTAGATGATATCATATGTTTTGTACATGAGATACTTGGTAGATTAGTATATAGGATGATATTGGTGCCGGGGGATAGATTTGTGATCATGTACAATCCCTCATGACTGTTGATGATATATCAATATATGATGATTAGCTTAACATACATGCTTGATGTAAAACTTATCATTTTTGTATATATGATGTATTAGATGATATTATACTTGATGAATGATAAATGATAGATGATAGATAAATAAATGCATGGAACGAACAAAACACAAAAACAAAATTTAACAAAACTAAAAATATACACATAGACAAGACAACACCACTATATGAAAATAAGAATGAATCCAAACATGCTTAATAACATATTAAATCAATACTCAATCTAAACAAGTAAATGAACTCTAATAAATGCATACAAGCAATAATGAGAATATCAATTTGTACAAGTATGAAAGTTTAAAAATGAATTCAATGCAACACAATAGATTCAAAACGAATTTTAATCTAAGTTAAGAAAATGAATTCAATCTAAATCATACAACATGAAAGGATAAAGTAATCAAAACTCTACAAACTGATAACTAAAAGTAATCTAATCACCACCTTTTTTTTTTTGGGACAATTTTGATTTGTTTTCTAATGTTTTGGAAAAAAATTTCAAGGTTATTGTTCACATTGTTTTCATGTTTTCCTCAAGAAAATGTTATGATGTTGGTGTAGCGTTGCCCCTAGAAGGGAATATTTTGAATGTTTAGGTTTTTGTGTATCATTTTCCAAATGTTTTTATATTTTTCTAAGGTCATGTTTTGAAAGCAATGTACAGTGACAAAGAAGCGTGGATGCCCCCAGCGTGATGTGGGAATATACAAAAGGTAGAATGCCAGCGTGTATGTTCGAGAAGGTGAAATGCGAAGGTGCCCCCAACGTTAGATGGGAATATACAAAGGAAATTCCTTCATGCAGATATAAGAATAGATGAGCCAGATCACGACTCTGCAAGATAGCTTCAGTAGGGTTCCTAGACTAGCTAGGGAAACTAAATCCTAGATAGAAGCGGGAGTTACTCATCCAAACATGAGAGTAGCTTGTGAATTGCCAATCTTCCTTAAGCGCCGGAAACTGGTTTTCACCCAAGGACTTTCCTAATGTGCCACAATTGCATGGTTTTCACATGCGATTTACTTGTTTTTTTAATTCTTATTTTACTTTTTGCTTTTTTTTCTTTTTTTCTAGTTTTTAGGTATTTTCTAATATCTGCACCATGCTTAAGCATAGAACCACTTGAGATGCATGGCGTTCATGGGTTCTGGAATCTCTTCTCTATCTAAATAGGCCAACTTATAAGCTCCTGATCCATACTTAGCAATGACCACATAAGGTCCTAACCAGTTAGCCTCAAATTTGCCTTTCTTTTCTCGTCCTTGACAATATTTATTTGGTTCTCTTTCAGAACAAGATCACCTACATCAAACTCATGATGAATGATTTGTTTGTTATATCCTCTTGATACTCAGTTTTGATAAACCTTCAGGTGATTGAGTGCTCGCATAGGTTTCTCATCCAATAACTCTAGCTCTATCAGTCGGGCAACTATGTAGTCTTCATCTTTATCAAGATAGTCCCAGAGAGATATTCTTAGGGAGGGAATCTCCACTTCCAAGGGTATGATGGATTCAGTACCCAAGACTAACGAATATGGGGTCGCACCAGTAGGGGTGTGGATGGAGGTTTGATAGGCCCAAAGGGAGGGATGTATTTGTAAGCACTAGTTGTGGCCAATCTTACCAACCATTATCTCCATGATTCGTACAAGAGTTTTATTGGTAGCTTCAACTTTTCCATTACCTTGAGGGTAATAGGGGTGGACCACTTCATTTGGATTTGGAAACGTTGACATAATGATTTGATTGTTTTGTTCTTGAAATACTTACCATTATCTGTGATAATGGTAGAAGGGATGCCATAACGAAAAATGAGGTGATTCATAATGAATTTGGAAATTTGTGCACTAGTTATGTAAGTGAGAGGCACAACCTCTACCCATTTAGTAAAGTACCTGTGGCGGTGATAATGTGGGTATGGCCATCTGAAGAGGTAGGATGAGTCTTCCTATGAGATTCAGGCCCCATCTAGAAAATGACCAAGGAGTTGCAATGGGCTGCAATGCCTGTGTTGGTGCATGTATCAAGTTACCATATTTCTGACAGAGTTCACACTTCTTGACGAAGTTACAACAATTTTCTTCCATGGTAGGCCAATAATATCCTACTCTCAAGAGTTTCTTAGCTAGAGTCATGCCACTAGTATGCACTCCGCAAATGCCTCCATGCACTTCTTTAATAGCGTGGAATGACTCGGTAACATCCAAACAATGTAGTAGATTCCCGTCATAGCCACAATGATAGAGGGTGCCTCCATGAGGGTGTAACAAGTTATACGGTGGATAAGGGATTTATCCTCGGTATGGGTAATGTTTGGGGGAAACATGCCATCTTGTAGGTAGTTGAATATGGTATTATACCAGGGTGATAAAGGACCAACAAATTCACATGCCAAACAAGACTCTGACATGTCATATGCGGGCACTCATAAATGCTCTACAAAGAATGACATTTTATTCACCTAAGGTGGAATGCATAAGAGAGACCCAATTATAACCATAACATCCGTGGACCTATTGTGTGATCTTGGTCGTTGTTCAAAACAAACTACACAAAGTATTCTTTTAAGGGCTTGAAAAATTTCTTGTATGGAATGAGATTTTCATCTTTGACCTTATAGTCATCATTAACTTGTTTAATGATTAATAGAGTCACCAATGACTCGTAGCTATCAGATATTCCAGGTGATAGCTAAATTAAGACCGGCGATGAGCGCCTCATACTCTGCAATGTTATTTTTATACAAGAATCCCAAACAAAATGCTTATGGAATAACCTCTCCTGTGGAGTGATGAGCACCACTCCAACTCTTGATCCATGAAATGTGAATGATCCATCAAAGTGGACTTACCATACGATGGAATCTTCAATATACATCATGGATGCATCTGGCAGATCCAGACACAATGGTTCCATTCCTGGTAGGGGAGCTTCGCCAACTGATCGACCAATACTTGTCCTTTCAATGATTTCTAGTTAACGAACTCAATATCAAATTCACTTAGGAAAATGATCCAATTATCCATTCATCCTATAAGGGTGAGTTTGGATAAGAGGTAATTGAGAGGGTCAAATTTTGATATTAACTTGGTTGTGTTGTTAAAGAGGTAATGGTGAAGTTTCGAAAGGTAAAGATGATTGCGAGGCATGCCTTTTCAATCTGTGGATAATTCAACTCATAGGCGATTGTTGTCTCCCAAAACTACTCTACATTTTCATAGCCAAATTCAAATTTTTTGAGCTCATGCCCTTCGTTGGTGTTTAAGCCAAATTAGAGATTCAAGAAATTAGCAGAAGTCGTGCCCTAGAGCTGTTTAAACCTTTGTTTTGCTCATTTTGAGAAATTCTCCATTTCTGGTTTGTGCACATAATATCCTCTTTACAACCTCCATTTTGATCAAAATTGTTCACTTGTTCTATGGCTTGGGTCACCAAATCATTGTTTTGCCTCCATGCCTCTAGTTCATGAAGGAAATTTGAAAATTGGACTCAAAACGATGAAGTTTTCTTCTTTTGCGTATTTTCCACAGTCGGGATGACGGGCGTCTTTTCCCTGTCAAATTTTGACTCCAATGAATGCAAGTACATGGTCAGATCCTATTGGAAGGGGAGGAATGAGATTTTTGGTGAACTTAACACTTTTGGTTGCTTTTGGCAAAAATGGTAAATTTGCCCCGTGGACTGAAAAGTCGAATCACCGTTGAAAAGTCTAACCTTAGCGGACAACTCCACGTGTCGCAACGATGCAACTCCAGGGGTAGATTCCAAGGGACAGTCTTCAATTAAGTGGATGAATCCATGTGTCCTAGGTACAAAATAAAGGTAAAATCGGCTAAGTATGGAAGGCTCGTGAATGACAACTCCATGTGTCGCAACAATGCAACTCCATGATAGGGCAGAAAAGGTCAATTACCAAATCAACACTAGATCACCATGTGGTCGAAGGCATTAAAAAGTCAAAGCGAGACGAGTGGGCCATCGGGAAATTTTGGAAATTTAACCAAATTCCCAAAAGTGAAGTAAAAGTTCTAAAATTCTCCTCGCTCCGCCAAGGTCTCGGGTTGAAGGAATTGAAAAGTCAAAGCAGAAGAGCAGGCCGGCGGAGGAATTTGTGTTTTTGAGCCTTTTTGTAAAAAAGGCAAAAAGTTAAAAAATGATCCGCAACCCCGATCAGGCTATAAAGGAAAAAGTCAAAGTTGAAGCCTGCAAGGAAAAATTCAAAGGTGAAGCCCACCGTTGAAAAGTCAAAGTGGGAGAGCGGGTCGGGGAGGAAATTGAGGTTTTGAGCCTTTTTCCCAAAAAGGTTAAAATGTTGAGAAAAGGGGTGCGACCCCATTTCCAATCAGAAGCAACCACGTGTCTAAGTTGAAAAGTCAAAGTGGGGGTGCGGGCCAATTTGTTCCAAATTTCCAAATCTCTAAAAAATCACAAAATGCAAAGGGCTTCCCTCAGTAACTGCTCTAATCCCTTCTTACCACGTGGACGACCCGATTTCAAAGTTAGAGGAGCAAATCTAACGGTCTATATTTAAATTGGCAAATTGAATGTAACGGTTGCTTTGCAAGATCTGGTTTTAACCCACCATGAGCATTTTCTTCACAATAGAGGAATTCAAAAAGGCATTGAGGATTTGTGAAGTTGTAATGGTTTCTTGCAAAGAATATAATGGCTTCTTGATGTCATTCTAAGGGGGCGATTTATTTTCAAAAAACCAGAGTGCTTTGTACCTGGAAAAATACAAATAACACCATTCTTCTTCTATTTTCTCTTCTTCCTTAAATTTCTTCCATTCTCAAGCTATGTACAAACTCTGCTTGAGCTTCAATAAGAAAAGAAGGAATTTTTGCCTCCTTAATTGAGGAATTAATTGGTACTTTGCGACTAATGAGTTTCATTCAGTCTTGTAGCTTCTCCTGCAGATTTGTTTTTCTTCTGATTATAAATGCATGTAAATGAAGTTTCTAATTGATGTGTGTGGGCATCTGATATTCTACCTGCAACATTAGTTTTTCCTACCTCCATTCTCACTCCCTTTTCCCTTCTTAGACAAAGTTCTTCTCTGGTGAGAAATTGCTAGCTTTGCCACAGGGACAATGGAGTGCCCCTGCTGGATCTTTGGTCGAAAGACCACCATTGAAATCCACTTTTTCACACATGCACATATGGAAGATGCACCGTTCAAGTAGAGGGACTTAGATTCCCATAGTGTTGGCTTGAAACCCACCAATCTGTCCATAAGACAATTTTTCTCACCAATAGTTTTTGGCGCCCACTGTGGGGCGGCGATTTTGTAGATCTCGCACCTAAAATGACCTCAAGGTCATAAAATACAAAAAGATTCTAGAAGAAAAGTTCTTGGAGATTGAATAATCACACAGACTACATGGATGTAAATCATGGCTATTCTGGGAAATCCTCCTGTTGAGAGACCTGATTTACTCTTTCACATCCAAGAAGACATTGCTTCCGATCTGAGAGAAGTTATTTGGCATAAGAGACAAAGTGTCAATCAATACTTCATTGCCATAAGGATTCTGGACCTGGAAGAGGAACGTCTATTTGAACTAGAAAGGCAGAGACAAATTCCAGCACCCCAAAGGAGAGCATAAAGTTTCAAGTTGGCTGATAGAAGATACACCCGGAAAATGAGGCAAGGAGGACAAATAAATCCCACATTTGAAGAGCTTGAAAGAGAGGAAGTTGCTGAGGAGGAGATAAGGGATCAAATTGAAGAAATAGAAAGACTCCAAATCAAAGCAGAAGAAAGAGCAGCAATAGAAGAAACCTTAGCAAGATTGGAGGATAGATACAGGAATAGAATGGAAGATCGTGAGCATGAGGAACGTAGGCCCAACGTACCATGGGGGAGAAATACTGGTCCACTAGCTCTTGCTAAACCACTCCATGAGCTCCCAAGAGGTTCGAGAAAGAACTTCCCAAAATTCAAAGGGGATGGTTCTCAGCTCCTAAAAGAACATGTAGCAGCATTCATCACTGCTTGTGGAGTGTTGGGAGTTGAAAATGAAGATGTTTCAGTTAGGCTCTTTGCGGAGTCACTCCAAGAAAAGGCTGATGAATGGTTCTACATGTTGCTCCCAAGATCTGTCACATGCTGGGAAGATATAAGAAGTGTGTTTGAACATAGGTTCAAGAGCACAAAATATTTTCAGGACCTGCTGGTCCAATTGGTTCAGATGAAGAAGGAGACCTCAATCAATGAGAGATTTTGTAGCAAGGTATGATAGGTTGACAAGGAGGATCCCAGAAGATGTGTTACCCTCTGAAAACAACTTGAAAAGATTCTTCATCAGTGCTTTGCCACCAGAAGTTGGTTTCTTCCTCAGAAGAGCCCAACCAAGAACCTTGAGGGATGCTAAAGACTTCACAATTGAGACTGATGATGATCTAATTCTTTTTGGAAAAGTGAAAGGACCAAATGGGAAGCAAAAAGGTCAAAGTTCAAATCCAGTCACCACTGATCCAATGTTCTAAAAAATGGAAAATGACCTAGTTGCTTTGAAGAAGCAATTATCACAAATCACAATGAGGAATGCTCCAAGGAGATCAAATCCTCTTGATAGACCAAGAATTGCTCCACCTCCTCATAGGCTTGCTCTTGAAGCACCATCAGTCAATGTTGTCTATGACACTAGAGAATCAGAAGAAGGAACAAACATTGAGGAAACTGAAGAAGAAAGCATGGACGACTACGAAAACTATCTTGAAATTGAAGAGGTCGGCATGCACAATGGCCTGATTGAATACGTTGATGATGAGGAGGAAGGTGATGAAGAAGCTCCAAGTTTTTCATGTGCTATTTTCACTTGTGCACAATCCAAGAATGGTGTTTCAGCCTCAGCAGTTGCAACTGAGAGTAGGAAGAACAAAGAAGATAGCTCTTCAAAGCCTCCACAAAACAAGATCATCAACAAAGGATCACCATTACCACCTTCCATGGAATCAGCCAAAGAGAAACCAGATTCACTGGTTGTCAAGGATCACACTACTATGTGCAAGTAAGTCATCTGATTCTCCTCTCAACCCAAAAGTTGTTAAGAGCAATTCTCTTCTTAATATTGGTTCTGCAAGAACATCTAAATTTCAATCGAGGGCTACACCCTCACCTCCTTCCAAGCCAATTGCTACATTTGAAAAGGATAACCTAGCACCAAAAGTAACAAAACCTCTACCATTTAAGTCCTCATCCACTGTTGGAACCTCTTCCTCACCTACCATAGCTCCATTTGACTTTGTGGAGCATGCAAGCAAAACCAAAGTTCAACTCTCTAAGATTGAATACCTACAAACACATCCTGCCCAATTTGATAGATTCATCAAGGCAGTCCAGGGTGGTAACTCTACACCCCAAATCTCTAATTCTAAAGGCTTACTTCCCACACCATCCATACCACCTTCTCAAAACATGCTAGCCCTTAGTGCTTCCAACACCAACAGAGTTGAGCCTTTCTACCTATCACTTCTCATCAAAGGCTTCCAGTTGAACAATTGCATCATAGACTCTGGAGCCTCAGATAATGTGATGCCAACAAAAGTTACAAATGCTCTTGGCCTCACTTTGACCCAGGAAAATGGCACATGCTATTCAATGGAATCCAAACAAGTTCCATTAGTAGGAAGAATCAAGGATGCTCAGGTTGCACTAGCTGATTACCCTGACAAGAAGATACTCTTGACCATTTTGGTGGTAGATATCCCAACATATTTTGGTATGCTTTTGAGTAGAAGTTTTTGCAGAGATCTAGGTGGAGAAATAAAAATGGATTGGTCATCTGCAACTATCCTAGTGAAAGGAGAAATGAAGAAGCTACTGCCAGTCAAGAAAATGAAATTCACAGTAAGGAAATCTAATGATCCAAGAGCTAACATCCTCTTTCAAGATTGTGGGCTAGGAAACTACTTCCTTACATCACAAAAGGAAGAGAACTTGCCACTCCTCGTGGAGGAAGAAGAAGATCAGATTTGATGGCAGACATTCAAATGCCCATCCGATTTCCATCAAGAAAACATTGCACTTCGAGAATCCAAGGATGGTTAACATTGGTAAATGTTGTCCTCCAATGAGATATACCTCTGTCCCGCCTTCTCTTATGATGAACTCAATCTTTTCATAATACAAATGCATCATTCCATTCCTTTGAAAGTAGGAAGCGAGCCTTTAGGAAAAATGGCCCCCAATCCAAAGGACACATGTTATCAAGAAGAGGTGAAAAGATGCTCAATGCTAGAATCATCTTCCCCATCCACCATTTAACATGGGTGGCTAACATTGTCCACCAAGTAATAAGAACGGGAAATAAGGATTTGTGTAGACTTAGAAATCAAATGTGGGGCATATCTTAAGGACAACTAGCCTTTTCCAATCATGGATTATATTTTGCAAGTAGTCTATCTAAGATGCCTCTTTTCGGATGGATTCTCGGGTATAACCAAATCAAGGGCTAAGAGGATCTCTACAAAACAACCTTCACAACACCTCATCACTTTTTTGAAAAGATAAGGTGAGCATACCTTTTGGCTTGATCAATGTTGGGGCCATTTTCCAAAGAGCAATGGACTTGGATTTCAAAGATTTGAAATATTACATTGTCATTTACCTTGATCCTAGCCTTTTAGAAAAAAGGGATAGACCATTCCGATCCGCAGGATCCTCAAGGAAGTGAAACACCGATCTAAAATCTTCTCAGATTCAGTTGCTAATGGTATGGTTGTGTGGAGAAAAATGAGAGCTTTCCGACGGTATCTTGTTTGTAGAAAATGGAGTATATATGCAAAAGATATGGCCCGCTGAAAGCGAAACAAAATCCCTAGAGGCCACGCCATAGTCTTCTCGGTGCCCATATGATTTCACATGGACAATTGGTAAAGTGGTTACAAAAATCAGTTGTTAACATTGGATTATGGATGGGTGCCTTCTCGTCCTTTTCAAATTACCACGTTCCAACTTTTGTATTCATATACTTCATTGTGCTACTACATGATGAATGTGGGATTATTATTGCAAGGTAATATCTTTATTTTAAATAAAAATAATTGCCTGTCCACTAAGTTGTTATCTCCTAAATATCCGGTCACAACACATACAGAACAACTTCGGCAACAAACTTCCAGCGCAGCACATATCCATTCAGCTCACGAGTTTATCCATCCAACTTGATATTGATCTCTACAAGGCTCTTCAAGCCAATTACATTGCGACTCAAACAAGTTTAAAAACAACTTTGCTATCCCATGGATGTGGGATTAAACCACAAAGCATTTATCCAAAACGCATATGAGGGGATTTGAACCCCGAACCACGTGGTAAAAGGATAAGCCCTTAGCCATTGCGCCAAGGGACTAAACGTGTATATAAAGGGATGAATATTTATTTGTAGTAGACTTCCGAGTGGGTTTTGAATCGTAACATCTCTTTTTGATCATATCCTTTTCTAAGATGGAATATTTCAAAAGTGTAAAAAAGCAATGTCTCTATTTTTTGATAGGAAGACAGTATAAGATCAAATTTTTGTAGAAACCTATGCAGAGGTTTATTTTCAAGAATTTCAATAGATCGGTCTCATTATATGGACCCGGAGATGTAGGCCTTATGTGCCGAACTCCGTTATCACGTCTTGGCTATTTATTCCGGTGAATTATTTCTAGTTTCTTGCTGATTACACAGTACTTGCAGTTTTTAATTAATTATCCATTCCATAGAAAGTCGTAATTTCGATTTTATAAAAGCAAAAGTAATAAAAACACAATCTTGATTACCTCAAGTGTTTTCAAAGAATTTTGGATCATATCACCATTTGGAGCAAGTCCTCGTAAGGTGTGTAGAAACATGGCATTTCTCTAAATCCAAAGACATGCATTTTGGAGTCACATAATGTAATTTGTTGGGACACATTGTGAACAAACATGGAGCACACATTGATCTTGAGAGGGTCAGAGCTACCCAAGCATTAGCCTTACCAACCAGAAAAAAGGGAGTTCATTCATTCTTTGGAAAGGTAAACTTCCTTCGTCATTTTGTGCCTGAGTTTTCTGAATTGACTAAGCATATAACTTCCATGATGAAGCCTCAAGAAAATTTCAAGTGCAATAAGGAGTGAAAAACATCATTTGAGAATATCAAGAAAGCCATTTCCAAATCTCTAACTCTTGTATCTCATGATTTCAACAAGGAGTTCATCATGTATTGCTATGCATCAAAACATACACTCTCTCACCGTCCTTGTGTAGAAAAATGATGAAGGCTTAGAAGCACCCATTACTTTCATGATCTGTTTTTGAAAAATCATGAGCTAAAGTATAACCAATTGGAGAAGCATGCCTACGTAGTGGTTAAACTTGTTAAAAGTTTCATATTCTACATTCCCAATTCCCATACAAAGTGGTGATGGTCCCTAGAAGTGCAATCAAGTCCATTTTGACTCAACAAGATCCTGGGGCTAAGAGAGGAAGTTGGATTGTAAAGACCCAAGAGTATGACTTGGAGATTAGGCCCTCTAATCTGGTAAGAGGAAATGGTTTGTGCAAGTTGATTGCTGAAGATGAAACTCTCAAGGCTCAACAGGGAGAAAAGGATGATGTTTACCCAACCTGTTTAGAAGACAGTCCACAAGTGCTCTTTGTCACCACTACTGATGAGTGGTATGTAGATATTGCTTACTACCTCACTTATGGAGAATTTCCTCCTCATCTTGACTAAAAACAAAGAAGGACACTCAAGCTAAAGGCAGCCAAGTTTGTGATTTGGAATCATGCACTTTACAAGAGAGGCCTAGATGGTTGTTTCCTCAGGTGTGTAGATAAGGAGCAACAAGAAAAGTTACTCAGGGCATATCATGATCAAGCTTGTGGTGGACATTTCTTAGCAATGGTCACTGTGCATAAGATTCTTAGGGGGAGATATTATTGGCCCTCCATCTTTGTAGATACTCAAGACTGGGTTTCCAAATGCAAAGCATGCCAACAATTTGTTGGAAAGCCACAACTAGCTGCATTACCACTCAGGCCTATGGTGATTGAGGAACCATTTCAGCAATGGGGGCTAGATTTTATTGGTGTTTTGAATCCTCATTCTAGTGCAGGGCATACTTATGTACTCATTGCAACTGATTACTTCACTAAATGGGTGGAGGCCATTCCAACCAAGTAAGCTAGCTCAGAAACAGTCTGCAACTTCATCAAGGAGAATATCATTGTACGCTTTGGAGTACCACAGAAGATTGTTGTAGACAATGCCACCTATTTCTCTTCAAAGGAGCTCACAGAGTTTTGTTATGGTTTTGGAATCTCCTTATCTCACTCTTCTAACTACTATCCACAGGGAAATGGTCAAGCTGAGTCAAGCAACAAGAACATTGTGACCATTGTTTGCAAGCTGGTAGATGAGAATCAAAGGAACTGGCACAAGAAGTTATATGATGCATTATGGGCCGATAGGATCACTCCTAAGAAGGCAATAGGTATGTCACCTTTCCAAATGTTGTATGGAATTGAGGCAAAGATTCCTCTCACAATTGAGATGCCAGCTCTCAAGCTGCTACAAGAAATAGAAGATGGTCAGTACAAAGACTCCATTGACAAGAGGATCCTCTTCCTGGAGAAGCTGGAGGAAAGCAGATGCCAAGTGGTGGATAGAATTAAAGAACATCAGTTGAAAGTGAAGAATTTTTTTGACAAGAAGACCAAAGCAAGGAATTTCAAAGTTGGAGATTTGGTCCTGTTGTGGGACAAAAGAAGAGAACCAAAGGGCAACCATGGAAAGTTTGATTCATTATGGCTCGGCCCATTCCAAATCCATGGAGCTTGTGGTGAGAATGTTTTTCTCCTCTCTTACTTGGATGGAATGCCATTGGAATTGCCTCAAGTGGGAAATACTTGAAACTGTATCATTAGTGAAAGTGACTTGTCCCCCGACCTGTATCATAGGTGATTTATGTAGGTGTGTTTTTCCTTTTTTACTGTGTGGTTTTGGTTTTTGTTTTGTTTTGGTTGTGTGTGGTTTGGCTTGTGTGTTTCCTTATTCTTCCATTCTTTCTCACAATTTTACATGACTCTGCAAAGTCCCAATAGATAAGGCACTGGTCAACGTAATATGTTTTGAAACTTGAGATTCTGGATCCTCACGTCGTGCCCTAGCAATGCCTAGTTCATGCCATGTCCCCAAGCTAGAGCTAGCTGTTGTCTCTCGAAAACTACTCTATGTTTTCATAGCCAAATTCAATTTTTTTGAGCTCATGCCCTTCATTGGTGTTTAAGCCAAATTAGAGATTTAAGAAATTAGCAGAAGTCGTGCCCTAGAGCTATTTAAACCTTTGTTTTTCTCACTTTGAGAAATTCTCCATTTCCCAATCTATGCACGTAATATCCTCTTTACAACCTCCATTTTGATCGAAATTGTTCACTTGTTCTATGGCCTAGGTCACCAAATAATTTTTTTGCCTCCATGCCTCTGGTTTGTGAAGGAAATTCAAAAATTGGACTCAAAATGATGAAGTTTTCTTCTTTTACATATTTTCCACAGTCGGGATGACAAGCGTCTTTTCCCCATCAAATTTTGACTCGAATAAATGTGCGGGTACGTGGTCGATCCTATTGGAAGGGGAGGAATGGATTTTTGGTGAACTTAACACTTTTGGAAAAAATGGTAAATTTCCCCCATGGACCCAAAAATTTGAATCACCATTGAAAAGTCTAACCTCGACAGACGGCTCCACGTGTCGCAATGGCGCAACTCTAGAGGTAGATTTCAAGGGACAATCTTCAATTAAGCGGATGACTCCATGTGTCCTAGGTACAAAATAAAGGTAAAATTAGCTAAGTATGGAAGGCTCAATGGATGGCTCCACGTGTCGTAATGGCGTAACTCCATGATAGGTAGAAAAGGTCAATTACCAAATCAACGCCAGATCACCACGTGGTCAAAGGCATTGAAAAGTCAAAGTAGACAAGCGGGCCATCGGGGCACTTTTGGAAATTTAACCAAATTCCCAAAAGTGAAGTAAAATTTCTAAAATGCTCCGTGGCTCCACCAAGGTCTCGGGTTGAAGGCATTGAAAATTCAAAGCGAAGAGCAAGGTGGCGAAGGAATTTGTGTTTTTGAGCCTTTTTGTAAAAAAGGTGAAAAGTTAAAAAATGATCCGCAGCCCCGATCAAGCTATAAAGGAAAAAGTCAAAGTTGAATCCCGCAAGGAAAAAGTCAAAGGTGAAGCCTGTCATTGAAAAGTCAAAGCAGGAGAGCGGGCCGACGAAGGAAATTGAGTTTTGAGCCTTTTTCCAAAAAGGTTTAAATTTTGAGAAAAGGGTGCACCCCATTTCCAATCGAAGCGACCACATGTCTAAGTTGAAAAGTCAAAGCGGGGGTGTGGGCCAATTTGTTCCAAATTTCCAAATCTCTAAAAAATCACAAAATGCAAAGGGCTTCCCCCGTAACTGCTCCAATCCTTTCCTACCACGTGGACTGTGATTTCAAAGTTAGAGGAGCAAATCTAATGGTCTATATTTAAACTGGCAAATCGAATGTAACAGTTACTTTACAAGATCTAGTTTTAACCCACCATGAACATTTTCTTCACAATAGAGGAATTCAAAAAGGTGTTGAGGATTTGTGAAGTTGTAACGGTTTCTTGCAAAGAATATAATGGCTTCTCAATGTCATTCCAAGGGGGCGATTGATTTAAAAAAAAAAAAAAACCAGAGTGCTTTGTACTTGGAAAAGACAGAAAACACCATTCTTCTTCTATTTTCTCTTCTTCCTTGAATTTCTTCCATTCTCAAGCTATGTACAAACTCTGCTCAAGCTTCAATAAGAAAAGAAGGAATTTTTACCTCCTTGATTGAGGAATTAATTGGTACTTTGCGACCAATGAGTTTCATTCAGTCTTGTAGCTTCTCCTGCGGATTTGTTTTTCTTCTGATTATAAATGCATGTAAATGAAGTTTCTAATTGATGTGTGTGGGCATCTGATATTCTACCCACAACATTAGTTTTTCCTACCTCCATTCTCAATCCCTTTTCCCTTCTCAGATAAAGTTCTTCTCTCGTGAGAAATTACTAGCTTTGCCACATGGACAATGGAGCGCCCATGTTGGATCTTTGGTCGAAAGACCACCATTGAAATCCACTTTTTCACGCATGCACATATGAAAGCTACACCATTCAAGTAGAGGGACTTAGATTCTCATAGCGTTGGCCTAAAACCCACCAATATGTCCACAAGACAAATTTTCTCGCCAACAAAGCAATCAAGGTGCGACTAAGATAATAAAATGCCATTTCTCTATGGTCAAGGTCATATTGGGAAAGTAGTGCACCAATAGAAAACTGGGTGGCTAAAATATACAGCAGGAGGGGTTCACTTGGGGTAGGCGACATGAGAACAGGTGGGTTGATGAGATATTGTTTAAGCAACTCAAATGCCTTTTGACAATTTGGTCCCCAGTTGAAGGTAACATCCTTCTTTAATAGATGTGTAAATGGATGGCACTTATCTCGCAGCTGTGAGATAAAACGGCGGATTGCCTGAATTTTTCCTTGTAAACTTCATAGTTGTTTGAGATTCATAGGTGGAGGCATCTCTGTGATAGCTGCAACCTTAGCGGATCCACCTCTATCCCTCTCTTGTGAGACGATAAAACCTAAGAGCTTTCCTAATAGGATGCCATCAACACACTTTCTGGATTCAAACAGACCTTATAATCTCGAGAGACACTGGAAAATATGTCTTAGCACTTCAGAGGTGCTCTCCTCTAGTTTTGGATTTTGCTAAGATATCATCAACATAATCTTCCATGATATCATGGAAGATAACTCTCATTATGCGTTGATATGTAGCCTCGACATTTTTAAGTTCGAAAGGAATGACTTTGTAGCAAAATTTTCTCCAAGGGGAGATGAAAGCTTTCTTGTGCTGATATTCCTCTACAATCTAATTTGGTTATATCCTAAAAACCATCCATCAAGGATAACATTTCATAACTGTTAGTCGATTCGAAATCATGTCGATGTTAGGCAAAGGGAAGTCATCCTTAGGACATGATTTATTAATGTTGCGGAAGTCGGTGCAAATTTTGATACCAACTGACTTCTTTTGAATTGGGACTATATTGGATATCCAATCCAAATAGTTGATGGGTTTGATAAAATCCACCGCTAAGAGATTTTCTAGTTCTTCTTTAACAAGCAATACAATCCTTGGATGCATATTTCTTAACTTCTGTTTGATGGGATTGGCATTTGGGTGCACAAAAATATTGTGTATAACCAATTTTGGGTCTAAACTGGGCATATTTGCATATGACCACACAAGATATATCCACATATTCTCGTAATAGTGCTACAAAACCTTCTGTTCTTGGGTTGAGAGTGAAGCTCCTAACTTTATCATTCGAGGCTCCTCTTCTGAACCAATGTTAACACTAATCATTTCTTCAACAAGCATTTTAGAAGCATCTTCCATCCATGTAGGATCGGGGGAAGAGTAAGATCAACCTCCATAGGTGGTGTGAGATCATCTTTATAAGGATATTCCACCTTTTCCATGATTTATTCGTTCTGTTCGTCTACTAGTGTCTCAAAGAGCTTTTCACTGGGAGACTTATGTTTGTTTTTTCCACAAGGATTTTCTGAAGTATTCTTTCCTTTTCTTATGACCTTTTTATTCAAGCATCCACACATCTCTGATTCTTCTCCAAAGTATGTGCAAGCATATAGTTTGATTGAGAAACCCTTCTTGTGATCTCCATTCGGAATGAAATCCCTGAGTCCCATGAATTCTATAAATGCTTCATCATTTTCAAAGAAATTGATTGGCACGTGAAGTTGTTGATCCCAATCTATAAGTTCGGGATATACTAGGGTTACTTGGTGATTGGCTTGGGAATTAGATTTTGATAAGGTGAAGATAACCAAATTTGGAAATAGGTTCATGGAGGCAAGATCCTCGTATAGGCTATATTGGGAATCTATATCGTTGTCTGAATGAGATGAGCCATCCTCACATTCAGAAGAGGTGGCATCTATCTCAAAAGGTGGATCATTATGAGGCCTAATTCCAAGGCCATGCTTGTTTGACTTGAAGCGAGGAATGGGGACAGGTTCTAGCCTTCCTTGTGCATTTATACCACATCCAAATCCATTATAGCCCATGACATACATCATGCGGTGGCCTTTGGTATACTGCGGAGCTTGGTGGCATGATGCCATAGTACCTTCAAGTACCCTCCTGGTGGGATCTTCTAACATCTTTTCCTCAAATAAGAGACCACTAGGAATGAATCTCTCAAATGGTTCAGGGCATCTATCCTGAGTGCTCTTGAATTGAAAGTATGGTTTTCCACATGTCCTGGGCGACACAGAAAGGTATGATATTAACAAAGCTTCTTGTAGAGTGAATTGATCATCTGGGCCATACTTTGCAGATGTTGCTTCCCATGATGTGAAGGGATTAACCAATGATGGGAAGTTTTGATTACAAGGATTGAGTACGTGCAGATCTACACGTTCCTTCATAGCCTCTGTTTGTAAGGGAACAACAATGTCTGCCAAAGGACATTCATATGTTGCACGTGAAAAACTATGTAGGTAGATCCAATTCAAGGACATGGAAAGTTGTATTATGATAAGTCAACCTTACTTCCATTGGAATCACTATAGTGCCTATTGATTCTTGTTCCTCATTGTCATAGGTTATAATGGTAATGGTCTTAGTACCTAGATCTTTGTCTGAATGGACCAACTACTTAACTAGCTTATGTGTGCAAATATTTAGACCAAATCTTCCATCTACAAGCACTCTCTTGATTTTACGATGAGTAACAACAACCTCTATATATAAGGGCATGTTATGCTCAAGGTTATTATGTGGGATTGATTTTCATCAAAGGTGATATGATTGTTAGAATCAAGGTATGCGACCATTACTTGTAAGTGTGTGAGATATACTTTTGTGGAGACTCCTGAACTCTAAAGTATTTTGTATAATATGTTCTTATATGAGCAAAAGAGATCTTAAGGAGATCTAGGATCGAGATTCTAGTTGGGGTTTTCTCCAACTATTCTATCAAGTTATGCTTTGGCCTTCCTGTGGAACGGGTAGAGGGTACGGTATTACCAAATGATCTCGTTGTGTACCTACAACAAAACTCTTCTCTAAGATCCTAATGGTATTAACTTGTTCATCAGAAGAATGGATGCAACCTATGAGGGAGTCAAATGGATTATCATTGGTAGGATAGACATAATTGGCCACTCTATAGTCATTAGAGGTTTGTCTGTGATCTTGCTTCTTGTGTTGTCTATCCCCATGGTTAGGAAAGGGTTCTTTGAATATCCCCATCTTTTCGTTAGGTCCTTTCCCTAAGTTAGGTGGAGAATCTACTATGATTTTACCCTCTTTGATGAGGTCTTGTATATAATTTCGCAATCTTAGGCATCTATCAATTTTGTGTCCTTTGACACGATGGAAATCATAATATTCATGCTCTTTAAACCAACCTAGCTTAGGGCATCTTTTGGATATGGTACTGTCGTGGTTGGGTATTGCACCATGTTCACTGTGTCTAGCTATTTAAGTATAACAAATAGCGATTCAGTCAGAAGTGTAAATGTGCATTTTGTAGGTGCCTTTGGGTGAGGTCCTTGTGAAAGATTTAAAAGTAGACCAGTCTGTATATCTTGGACTCTCTTGAGTCTGTGATGCCATCGCCAATGAAATTTTTGTTCTTATTGAATAAATTTGGTTTATCAGTGGGTTTTTCCTCGTGTTTTTCCTTTGTAACAGGTTTGAGTGTCCCCTTTGCAATAAGATCCTTTTCAATTTGACCACTTTTTCTATAACCTCTTTGAAGTTAGAGCTGCAGTGCATTTGTAAGTGAAAGGCTATTTCCGGGTTTAAGTTAGGGACGAATATGCTTACCATCTGTTTCTCTGGTAGGACACAAGGGAAATGACTCGCCAATCCATGCCATTGCTGCAAGAAGCCTGTGAAGGTCTCATTAGGTTTTTGTTTAGCGTTGCAAAGGTCATTCATGGTGATGTCGTTCTCCATATTGAAAGAGAAATGTCACACAAAATTTTCAGCAAGTGCGGGCCATGTCGTGATCGATCCCTTAGGTATACTGAAGAACCATTCCAATGCCTGTGCTCTTAGGCTGCGAGGAAATAGACATATCAAGTAGTTATCATTGTAAGTGACTTCCTGACAAGCCATGTAGAAGTCTTTAACATGATCACAAGGATCACCCTTACTTTTATACTTGTCAAATTTAGGTATGTCGAAATGTTTCGAAATGGTTGTCACAACATATCCTTATCAAAGGGGTAAGGACATAGTTCTTTGTATAAGTATTTTCTACTTGTGTCCTACATTGCTCTCTTGTAGAGTAGTAAGCATATTCTTCATCGATTGTAAATCTTGTTGAATGAGTTGTTCCTTTGTGGGTGATAGCGGTCTGTTCACTTTAACAACCTTGAAAGTTACGTCATCATATGGATCCATGTGAAACTCACCTGATTTTGTCTTAAGTCTATCCTTATGCACATTCTTACTCGAAGAACCTAAGTTTGCTAGCTTTTGACTGAGTTTTAGTATCTATCGTTGAATGATCTCTTCTTTGATTAAGGGATCATCTTCATCGTCAAACCTAGGAGGTGGTGAGTCCTTACACTCACGTTCAATTTTTACTCTTGTGAAGCCTTAAAGTAAGGTCTTCGCGAATCGCTTGTTGGTTTTGGTGGGTCATCTTCAACATTGTTGTTACGTTTTCCTGAAGTGGAAGCATACCCTATGTCAAAAGGGTTATCCATGTCTATGAGGGATGGTCGTGGTTGTTCTTCCATTTCACGGTTAATGGTTTTAATCACCACTTCACGCTCTTGCGGAAGCTTAGATCCTAACTCAAGAACTCTTGCAGTACTTGGTCTTTATTATAATAAAGGAGCTCATCGATGAAATAAGTCTAACTTGTGTTGTTCTTCGGAAGAATCAAAATCCTCTCCGCTATGATCAACCAAAGGTTATGTGTCTTTGAATTGTGAAAAGAGAGGTTCTAACTTATGTCTAGTGAATGGGTATGATGTGAAAGGATTTTCTTCTAAGTTACGCTCGTCTGGTTTAGATGCCATTTTCATGATTCTAGGCATCACTAGTCAAAGTTGCGCTAGGTTTTTTCTAAGTGTATTCAAGTTATACAAAACCTAGGTGTATGTGATATGATTTGTTTAAAGTCCCACTATCTCGAAAGATGTCCTAAGTATAAAGAATATGCAAACGCTATTGTATTTTGGAACAAATATGCAAATTCTCTAGTAAATCTGTCAAACACTCAATTGTTTTATGGAACACTATACCTTTAAGCTATGGTTTCAATGATAGGCGCAAAATCAGATAGTGACAATACCCTATCAATACCTAGGTTGAGTTGAAATATCAACAAGATCTAAGCACCAAAGTTGTATTGACGCGATCTCTCCACGAGATATACTATGACTAGTTCAAATGCCAACAAAATATAAGTCTTTGATAATGGAAGTTGTAAATGCGAATAACGTAACAACACTACCCCGACACATTAACCAAGCTTTGGAAAAATCAAGGTGTTTAGTATCAAGATGATGTTATCGTGATATGAACAATGTAGTATCAACACTCTCAAAAGGCCTTAGATGTTGTTTGGGACCGAAACTAAATACAAGTATAACAAGAAGTTATCAATCGTGCGGGCAGCGTAATGATACAATAAGGAAACTTATATCAAGTTCTCAAGAAATGAAAATAAGATGTAAGTGTCACAATTGTATGGCTAAAATGCAAGTAGAGTAACAATTTAAAGGGGAAACAATGATGAAACTAAATCCTAGCTATGAAGATGATACTGAAATCAAGATCATGTGGCCATCAAAGATATAAGGATGCATCCACGTACTTTATACATTTAACAACTCAAATTGTAAACATGGATGAGCGTAAATGGATAAAAAATTGTTGAACTTTGTCTATGACAACACTCCCAAATGATGCCTTCTCTTGTCCCAAATGGTAAACAAGAACGCAAAGGTATAGATAAAAAGATGTGAAAATAAACTAAGTGGCACTTGGGAAGAGTTTTGCCTCGTTCGAAGGCAAGAAAGAAACCAAGTGAAGTGATATGTCATTTAATTCCATGAAGAGAGGAACTTAAATATAACTTGAGTGGATTTGTGCCCTTGTTTGAAAAATAAGGTTATGAAACCAAGAAAGTTATCACTTCATGATGGTTTGACAAGATGCGATAATGAACTCCTTGATGAAATGGATTTCCTAAGTAGTTCACTCAAATAGGTGTCAAAAGTTTTTCCATTACGAGCTCAATTTGCCAAGGTTTCCCAAGGATTATCTCGAATTTAATTTACCCCCTTTTGATATAATGAGCAACTAGTGCGTTCAATTGTATCGTCACTGGGGTCGTGATACGAACAACTTTGACTCTAAAGTCATAATGCCTGACTAGTTAAGTGGGTAAGTAGAGCACTTCCTATTTCATCCACAAGGTTATAAAATGGTGGATTACTTTAGGATTCCTAGAACCACCCCCATTGTTGTAGCTTAAGGTGTTATGCTAAAGGGGTTACGTTCTAGTTGAGTGGATAGGGATGTACCCTTTTTGAAACTTGCAATAGTGTTATGTTCGTGGTGTGTTTTTATCTTGTTTAACTTAATGTGGTTTTAAGTAGCACACCATTTGGCAACCTGTAAGAAAACACATATTAGTAGGTTTGTGTTTCAAACTCCTTTCTTTGACAAATGAATTTGGTCCTATATGCAAAAGGTTAGTAATTTTCCACAAAAATCAAGAATATCAAAAGAGAGTTTACGTGTTGTTTTGATTCCCAAGGTCGCCAAAAGGTGCAAGGGAAGAGCATACACAATGCGAAAAACTCAACTATAAATATGTAATGGAAAAATACTTGAAGTAACTTGCGAAAAGGAATTTGTTTTAACCAACTTTGAATATTAATCCATTATGAAATGTAAATCAAGTGTTTTGAAAGTAATAAGAAGGTTTTGGAAGCATTTTTGGTTCCCAAGATCACCTATAAGGTGCGAGGGAAGAGCATATGCGCTTCAAAGACCTCAATCAATTAATAAATGAAACACTTAACTAAGTTAATCAAAATAATACTAAAGAACCCTGCAGACAACTATTAAGAACCTGTAAACAAGTTAGAAAAAATTAGAACTTTTGATCTTACATCTCATAACAAATTTCAACTTTTGACACAGATGCTGCACACCCCACTACCGACGTATGCGCACCCCAACCGATGGATATGCGTCCTCACCGATATACGCATGGCTACTGAAATGTGATCAGGGGCTTTGACACTGCACGGGTAGAATAATGTATGCGCTACGGTTTCAATGGATACACACCCTAATAGATGGGTATGCAAGCAAGGTAATATACAAAGTCAACATAGTTTACGACAAACACCTACGCGTCCGATATAAACAGTACTGCATATGCGGTTCGATGCTTATGCGTGGGGTTTGAAAGATACGTGTCCCTTTGTAAAAAGTACTGATAGTTCAAAGTACATGGTCGACGGATGCATGACCAATTCAACATGTACGCTTTGTTTCGATGGATGCACGCCATTCCCGACACTGCGCATACCCCTGTAAAACCTCAAAATTCATGGAAACAAAAATTTAAAGAATCAAACAGGTTAGTTATTGACCATAAAAACCTATTTCTAGCTTGAACCCATTAAATGCTTTTGGAAAAGGGCAATTTAGCCCATCTAAAATGTGAAATCTGTTAAAAGACAAGATTTTTAACCCTAGAAAGCATAAAAGTGGTTAGAAATAGACATGTAAAGCCTAGAAAAGACTCCTAAAGGACTATGGATTAGGTCCCACTAGGTGTGCCAAATGTGAACAAGGAAAATGTTTGTAAAAGCTATGAAATGGGGTAAGAAACACTCAAGAATCCCCAAAGCTTTGAACAAATAGTTCAATGGACCATCGATAAGAGATAAACAAGGATTCATTACTTTTGCATGCATTAATCTTGAAGAAAACAAGTAAATCTAACATGTCTAGTTATCCTCTACTCTTGAAAGCTTTACAAATGAACCTAGATAGATTCTAAGCAATCAATTTGTGATTGTGAGAATGGAAGCTCTCCATTAATGGATAAAGAGCCACATGGTTTCTTCCATTTACTCAAACTTGAATGGAAATAACAAAGCAAAAGCAATATTAGCTCAATATGACAAATGAAGAAAATCTCTAATCCTAGCAATAATACTATAGTTTAGCTTAGAGAGGGGAAGTGTTCTTAGAAAATGACTTGGGGTAGTGGGGTATTTATAGGTTTCCATTTCCAAGAATGGGAGACTTTTGGTGCATGTGGGACAAATGAATAAGCCAAAAGTATTTTAGAGAGTCAAAGTAAGATTTGACTAGGTTTATAAGAGGTTAAACATGCCTTTGGCTAGTTAACCTAGGTTTAGGCTAATTAATCATGTTTAGAGAGGAATTTGGGGTTTAAGAGGTATAATAAATCCAATGAAATGGATTGATAGTCTAGGAAGTTAGTAGAAATAGTCTATACGAGTATAAGAAAAGGGTTTAGTCAATAGGAGGCTATAATAGCCTACTTAATTTATTACAAGAGGAATATGACTAAAAGAATGTCGTAAGAGGGGCGTTAGGTAAGTCTAGTTGACGATGTATCATCAATTTGTGAGGAGTGAGATAGTGCAATATTAGGAATAATAGTGCTCCGATCAAATTACATACATGTCTACATTCTTCATGTTCAATGATAAGATAAAAGTTTTTTAATATATGAGACACTTTGTAAATTTCTACACAAGACGACCTAAAATCATACATAGGTTGATAGATGAAAACATCAAATTTGAAAAATTGATGGTTACATGTGGAGAGGGCGTGTTTGGTAGGGGTGGATGGATTTTGTACCAAACTTATCCATGGGTGCTAAACCTAGACCAAGGGTCAAAATTGAGGAACTAAAAATGGCATAATGTTTAGAAATATGTTTGATGATCTTAGATAAACTAAAAATGATATTGAGTGTGTACAATTGGCTTAAATATGTGACCAAGGTGATATATCGAGTTATTTGAAGGGGGAAATGTGTGTAAAAATAGTGAAATATGTGTCATTAGTCCAAATGTAGTAAATGCGAAAACTAATGTTGTCAAGTTCATGAAACCAAAATTAGGTTATTGCGCTCAAATACTTGACATGTGATCACCAAATAATGCCAAACGATGCTCAAATATGCATGATTTCTTCTAAATACACCTTGATATATCATTTCCCACATAATTAAGGCATGATTATATTATATTTACATAATAATGACATTTAATCATAGGAAAAAAATAGAGGTACATATGTTTAATTTTCCTGAAATTAGCATTTACCTATTTGATTGACCCAATTAAGGATTAATTAAGTAAAAATTCTTATATAATGACATTGGTTCAAGATAAAATTGTAGGCGGTGCTTAATTCTAGGATATTTGTATCAAAACCACCTTCATTTATCTAATCACACTCGACCATGTCCTTATTTGGTTATATTATCTCAATTAACTCATATAAACATGTCATAATGATAAATGATGCTCAAACCTACCTTAATTGGTTTAATACGGTGCATAACAAGGGCTAATTAAGTCCAATGAGTGTGATTCCTACCAATTTTCTCACATTAGCGCTAAATTATCCATAATTACATGTAATTAGTACATATATTGAGTATCATGATTGAAACAATTTCTTGAGTGGGTGTAAAATTGGGGCATTTATGACACAAGCACACACACGCATGTGTGCACACGCGCAAGCACACACACATATGCACATGCATGCACATGCATAGACACATACACGTGCACACACACATAATGTGAATTCTTATGTCAATATGATCTTTTCTCTCACTATCTTTGTGAGTGCGAGTTTTGTATAATTTAATTTGGTCACACCTAAACTCCTACAAATGTCAACTATCAATCCGTAATGTCCCAAAACCTTCAAAATTGCCTTTAGTTTGCCTAAAATAGACATTCTCGTACAAAAATTACACCTAGAGAACTTTAAGTTCAATGCTAAAATATTAAAAATGATTAAGTATTTATTGATGCAATAACTTCTAAAGCTCTTAAAGCAATTCCATCAACCAATGTAGAGTGGGCCTAATTTGTTATATTTACTAAAATAAAAGAAATGTATAAAACAATTATTATTATTTATTTATTTTTTTAAATATATGGCCCATTCCTTCTACATATTTCTTTTGTGTAAAAATATTTAAAACATTAAAATATGCATATGCATTTTGTAAAAACACATTTGTCTTTTTTAATATCATGTTTCACTACCTACCCCTCTTCCCCACAAAAACTCTTTTAGGGCCCCCAACTCCTTGTGCTTACCCTATTTGTGTTGAAATCTAGTTGTAATCCATTTATTTAATTAGAGAAGTACAATCAATATACCTTAGGCGTGTAAAATAAAATTTAGTTTATATTATGTGGAATTTAGGTTTTATAATTGTCATTTTCTCTTTATTTTTATAATAGTCATAAGTTAGGAGGACCTACTTTAGTATACAAACACATTAAACATTTTTAATAGGACGTGGAATGGTGCATGTAATCCACCACTTTGAGTTTGTCATTCTCCAGTCTCTTTACCTATTGACAACATTTTTAAAGTTAGTAGTGGCTTATATTTCATAGTTATCATTAATATGGATTAACCCAATCATAATATAATTAATTTTTGGTAATAGTTATAAAGTAAGGGACCCACTTTGGTATGCAAATACGTTAAGTCTTTTCACCTTGACCTTTTTATTCATTAATTTTTTTGAGTCTATAATACCTTTGTTGTCATCTTTATTTCATAATTATTATGTAGATTAACTTAATTATTTATTTATTTATAGAATCCTTCAACATAAAATAAATATATGATTAAGTCATAGTTAAATTAATCCCATATTATTATTGATAATTTAGAAGACATTCATGTACTCCAAACTCTTTACCAATAAAAAGAACTATCAAAAAAAAAAAGAAACCCAAAGATTTACCAACCTTACTCGTATGAACAAGCCCTTATCAAGTTGCTACTTGTAAAAATTAGCAATTAATTTATTTGAAATTAGACCAAAACCTTAAAAAAATAAATCCAAATATTTTAGAATTAAACCAAGATCGAGGACCGTATGAAAATCTAATTTTTTCAATTAGATCAAGACCGTGCGTTTTTTATCATTTCACAAAATTAATTTATGGATTTATTTTTCTAAAAGTCAATATAAATATATTTATTTTTACAAACTAAAATATTTCATTACGTACATCATAATTGAATGGGAAAAATATAAACTAAAACCAAAAGCATTGAAAAAATAATTCAATCGCTTTGCCGGCCAATAACTTTGAAAATAACGTCTATTAGCTGTGTTTCTACCATGAAACATCTCAAATGGAATTTAAGTTTGTAAGTGGAACAAAACAGTGATTCCAAGGTGCATATATGGACAAGCAAGCTCAAACAATTTTATAATGCTTTTGACTTTTTCAATACCAGATCCAGATGGAATACAGATATAAATGTTCTTTTATTGCTTCCCTACAATGGTGGAACGGTTTCATATCCTCTAAAAAAGCATACTGTATTTAGAGAAGGACTTATTTTTCTGCAAGAATTAGAGTGGGTTTGCTGGTGCCCTCACTGCCCCGTCTCATTATATTCCATAAAGATTGGAGAATTTGTCAGTCTGTCTTAAAAGAAATTATTATTCGTTATTGAATTGAAAAACATTGACTCCAAATCCAAAATAGCCATGACCACTGTTTGATCTTGATCTTGCAAGTTTAGATTTGTGATTTATCATGATTTATCCACAAATAAATGCCCATATTTATGGAAGCCTCTATCTTGCCGGTGGGTTGGCGCTATATTCCATGGTCTGTGTATATCTAGACAGGTTGTTATGCATTTTTGCGTATGCTCAGCGCATATTTATGCATATAAATTTGAAATTCCACAACAATAGCCAGAGGAATTCTATTTGTGTAAGATATGTTTAGAAAAGCGGGAGATTAAAAATAGAATACTTGGCAAAGTAACGCTTGTTGGTTGACTTGAAACTCTCTTCAAGAAATTTTCTCCTCGCACGCCTGTTTCACAAGGTGGGTTGCAATTTATTACCAGTAATGCTATATCAAGGCTCCCACCTCACCGCATTGTTTTTTGCTGTTTATACTGTTTATCTCTCTGTATGTGGTGTAGTCTGTTTTTTCTTGAAGCAAAAACATGGGAATCCATTGGTCCTGCATTGTTCCTTTCAAAAAAGAGAAGAAGAAGATCCAGTTAATTCATTCAGATGGAAGTGTGGTGATTATAGACAAATCTATTAATGCTGGAAAGATTATGGAAAAGTACCCTCAACATATGTTGTGTCGATCAGATTCATTTTATATTGGGCAGAAAATACCAGCTCTTTCTCACAAGGAAAAACTGAAGATGGGTCACATGTATTTTCTTCTGCCGAGGCAGTCCTTTCAGTCTGTGCTGTCTTGGGTATCACTGGTTTCATTGATAAGCCCTCTTAAAACTAATTCTGCTGCTGTTTCTTCTACTCCTGGTGTGAAAAGCAGGGCATCCCTGGTTGTGAACCCATTTGTAATTGAGAAGGTGAGAGGAAGACTTCGGATCAAAATATGTGCAGAGTTTATTTCAAAGCTTATGGAGGATGGGAAGTTAAATACTGTGAAGGAACATGAGAATGGTACAGATCAGAGGCTGTGCAATACTCCTGAATTGGAGAAAGACTATGCCCAGTTGGTCACATGGAGAAAGCAGATTTGGAGGCCCAAGCTGGAGACTATCAAAGAAATGGAGAACCGTACAAGAGTTAGAATCAACCAGAGATGTTATAATTTTTGTTGTGGTTGATGCAGGCTATCATAGAGTCTGTCTCCGTTGATTATGAATGAGATTTGAGAGTGTGTACAGGCGACCTAATTTTTGGCCTAATTTTTGAAGTATTGAAGCCAACCATATTTTGTCATTGGAGATTTCATAGCTATTGTAAGGTATATAATTCTAAGAATCTTCATCTAATTTTTTTGCTCCTAAATTTCTCGTGATCATGTTTCTTGTTTTAAATTTTCAGGAGCATAGGCCTATCAATACTTGATACAAAGAGTATAACGGAGATAAACGTAATGAAAATTGTGACATCTTCGTAATTGTGACATCTGAAACATCGGACACAAAATTTCTCACTAAACAGTTTCTAAGAAAAATTTATTCATCTTTTACATGCCAAAAAAACAAACCAAATAATTTGATCTATTCTCTCGTTTTATGTCACATAAAACGAGTGAATAAAGTTATAAGTGATTACACAGATTGTCGACATCTGCTCATGCTTCGGAAGCATATTGAAATTTAATCCCAATATTTATTGGAGAGTGAGTGCATGAATGGTAACTGTACATGTTTTTCTTGCCACGATTCTCTCCCTCGTTGTTTTCCACTTGGAATAAAGAGATCGCCATTGTGCAGATCGTGAGAAAATGTGGGAAAACAATATTTACAAGGACATATTATCTTGATGGTCAGGACTATCACCACGCAAGTTTGTCAGTCGACAACTATTGACAATACACTTGACTGTCGAAAATCTTTTTCAACGCAAGCATAGTTGAGTCGAATTCATTGCAAATGAGATGTTGTAGGGAGCAATGATCTTAGTTCGTTGTGGAGTATCATAGACAATGCCATTATATTAATAGAGTCTAATATGTTTATATATAAAGTATAAGTTAGAGAATAAAATTATAATGCTATTGTTTTCATTAAGAATTTTATATGTTAAGAATTATGACAATTAATGTGATTTCTAATGTCAATTATATTATCTTATAAATCCATTTAGTTGATTCATAAGCTTGAAATGTCTTTTTATTTCCTTACAAAAACTTTTAATATGTTTTATTTCATATGTAATGCTTAATGACGATTAAACTTAAGGATAAAAGGCATACCGATCTTTCTAGAATGTAGTAACTTCTAAATTGAAGTTCAAACTATGTAGATTGCAACAATTAAAACATAATGCAAAGTGCATAGGGTTCATTTGGTAAAAAAAAGGTCTAAAATATGTGCGACCATGTGATTCTAAATATTACTCCTTCTTTTTACAATTTACCACTAGAGACTCTTATTATTGCCCCCGCACCCCCTTCACAAGATACTAATTCTATTTATACCAATATACCGATGCAAAAACTATAAATAGATATTACCCTTGTATGATCATGTAGACACCTAAAATCCGCTTCCACAATTTTAATGCTAAAGTGGTACTTGAATATCCTCTTTTCTATCATTTTCATTATAATTAGTGATTTCTGCTAATTAACTAATGTTTCCCTCTATTTTTGTCAATTAACGACACTTCGTTAATTAACTAGCTTCTATCACATTCCGGATGCCAATTAACAACACTTCGTTAGTTATAATCCTCTTTGAATCAATTAATTAACTATTATTAGTTAATTAAGTCTTTTTACAATGCATTTAATCAATAAAACCTCTTATTGGCTAAATCCTCTTTCAAATGCTTCAAATCATATCGAATTCCTCTTAAATCACCTCCAAATAGCCTAAAAAGCTTATTCTAGCCTATTAATTAATCTTAATTGATTAATTAAAACACCCCCAACTCCCATGAGATGCTAACTCACTAATTAAATCATATAATCATGGTTAATTAGTCTAAAGTTATTTTATCATTTGTCCCATATTCATTGTGATTCAAGCTTTCCCTAAATAAAAAAGCTATAAAAAGGACCAAGCTCCTACCTTCACACCTTACACCATACTTTGAATAGTATCTCATATAAAACATATGATCAAGAGCCTTACTCCATTAATGGAATAGCTTGCATCATCCTTTTGCATCCATTTCTTCATGCTTGGTTAGTAAGAGAAGATCTAAACATGGCCTTGTAGCCATTTTAGTGAGATCTCTTCACCATATTGAAGTAACAACATCTAATTTGATTGCTTGTGATCTTCTTAGGTCCATTTTTAATATGTAATCATATACTAAGTAGAAATGTTGTAATTAGATGAACAATTTCATGTTAATTCATTGTAGGCATTTCAATAAGCTATGATCTTGATGGTTCATTGATAAATTTGAGCTTAGCTCTAGACTACTAGGTGTTAGTCTATTTTAGTTAGTTATTGCAAAAGTTTAGCATGTTCACATTTGACATGCCGGTGGGACATACTCCATTGTCCTTTGCATTCATTTTCAAGCTTTTTAGATTAGTTTCAAAATTTTGATTTACTAACCCTCTTTTGTATTTTTAGATAAATATGAAGTTTCTTAACTAGTTTGGTTAGGATTGCTTTGTTTTTGTGCTCTTTACAAGATCAAAGGAGGTGAGGTGCTATCAAATTTGGACTAAATTATGAATTTTTTAAAGCTTTTTCACAATATTTTTGTCAAATCCCATGTTTTGATCATCTACGAAAAAGCCATGTTTTGTTATCATTTCTGCTATCGTTATAAGTTACACACTGGTGTTATAAATGTAGTATCCTGCCACATTTTTATTATATAAGGGCACGTAGGTGTCTCTCTTGCATATACATTGTATTCTCTAGCTCTCTTTCTTGGTCCGTGTTGGTGTCAAAGGCCGTGTAGGTGTTTCTCTGGATGTCTTTGGTGTTGTACTATTTTGTTGATAGTCTGTGTTTTTTTGTCGTTTCTATGTTGAAATGTTAGTATGTTGTTCTGCAGTGCCCTACTATTAAAGGGCTACACTCTCCGTGATCTCATTAATATTTAACACTAACTTCAAGATTTGAACTTCATTTTTTTTTGTGTTTCGTTTTTTTTTATTATTGGCAAATAGTTTTTGAAAGGGACTATACCCTTGTAGGATGACTCTGTGCCCAAGCGAGCAAAAGATCAAAAGGTCAAAAACAACAAGGGCGCAAGCAAGAATTCACTAAAGACAACACTAAAACCCGAAAGCTCTAAGAGCTCTGGGAACAATTACAACCAGCCTAAGTGCCCCGCGCACCCCTCCACGAAAACCGCGGAAAGATTTTCTACAAATAGTGCTCCAGTGTTTTCTTCATCCACGTGAGAACCTCCTCTAAATTACCATTTAAAGCGAATTTGAAACCCTCGCCTCACTTTTACTGTGCCCAGCCCGCCATTTCCATCTTCCTCTAAATTACCATTTAAAGCGAAATTTGAAACCTCGCCTCACTTTTCTGTCCATCATCCTCCACAAATGGTTCAAATCCACATTTAAAGGTCTTTGTTTATGAGCTTTCAAGATTTACTATGTGGTTCACTTCCGTGTTCTCCAAATCCGGTATTAAATGCATTTCCCGGTGTTGTTCGGAAGATTCAATCTGCTTCTATCTACCTTGTTTGACTCATGATTTTGAATGGAATTTCCGTGTCTTCCACACCATGTTTGTCCCACGCGTGCAGAGAGAGGTCGCCATGTGAAGCCGCGAGTAGAGCCATTTCCAGGCATCGTTAGTTCCGCCATCATTGCGAATTTCAAGGTGTCGGGATCTCTCCTTCGAAGATCCGCACCTCCTCTCTGTGTTTTTCCCGCGCTGGCCCACTTGTCTCCGCGAGCACTGTTAGTTCTGGAAGTCACCCAACATTTGGGGACAGACCAAACTGGTCTTCGTGGATGATGTTCATCGCACAACACGGCCGTGGGAGAAGAAAGAATGATATTCTTTGGGAGATTTGAACCCCCACCTCCATGCTAACACATAGTCGTGCTTTTCCTTTTTTGTTGCTTGTGTTTCGTTGGTTTGCGTTTTTCCTAATTATTTTCTACAGTTTTTAACATTTCTAATCATATTTTTAACAAATTTGCTTAAGTTTTGATGAATGATTTTATTTCCATGCTTTATGCAAGTTAGGCTAGAAGTTTGTGTATGCTCTTCTCTTACACCTTAGGGTGATCTTGAGAATCAAAAACAACTTTTAGTTTTCATTTTCTAACATTTTGGTTAAATTGGAAACTTAATATTTCATTTTTGGCTTAAAGGAATGAACAAATTATCAAGCTTTGTTTAAAGTTCATTTGGTTTAAAGTTTTCCTTTACATTTATCTAGTTGGATCAAATCATTGTGTATGCTCTTCTCTTGTATCCTTGGGCAATATTGAGAATCAAAAGCAATTGTTATCCAAAATGAGCCCCCGCTTATTTTGGCTAATTTGCCCTCATTCTTTCCTTCCTTTGCTTCAACTTCAATTTTCACACATTATTGCAAGCAGAAGATTCTAAGAAGATTCTAGAAATGGCTTCATCAGATAGGATTTTTCTTCCCCTTTCTAGAAAGGTAAAGAAGTCCTCCTAACTCCTTGTATTTTTTGAGTTATGGCTCGATAGAGTTTGGAGGGAAAATTTTCCAAGGCGGACCCGCGGGAAAATTTTTGGCACTTAGCCCTTTAAGGGGCAAAAAACTCAAAGGAAACATTTGGCCTGAAAGCCCACAAAGGAAATGAATTGATGTCACATGTTAGGGCGAAGTGGTGAGGGCGGAAGGACTTCAAGTTTTTGGTTGTTTGGTCAAAAAGTGTCAAAGGAAAAAATAGGAGCGCATCCCGCGAGCTAAGCAAATGATGCCACGTGTCCAGTCAGTAGCGGGCATCGTGGCATCGAAGGATTTTTGGTTTTTTGCCAAAACCATAAAAGTGCAAAGGTAAAAAATGGAACCGCACCTCCATAGCAGATCAGAAGATGCCACGTGTCTCGGAGCGGCGAGGCCGCAGAGAATTTTGGGAAAATTTCCCAATTTTACACAAAGGGGCAAAATGTTGTTTTGAAGCTGCGGATCAACCAAAAGATGCCACGTGTCATCAAAGCGGTGGGGTGCGAAGATTTTTGGAAAATTTTCCAAATTTGAAAAAAGAGGAAAAAGTTTAGATTTCGGCCCGCGAACCCAAATTTTGCCATTTTTGCCCTAAATCTTCAGAGGGGCATATCTTTCGCACCAAAGCTCAGATTTTCACGATTTTGGTATCATTGGAAAGCTAGTGAAATTCTCCACATGATGGATGGTTCAATTTTGATTTTTGATGGAGATTTGTGGGAGAAAAATGGGAAAACGTCTCTAGCTCGGAAAATGGCAAAAAAACGATCCCAACCACCAAAATTAATGAAGTATGGGCCTCTTTCTCGCTCTGCTGAAGCAATGTACTTCGAAGTATGGGATTTTTCATGGAAACCCATCATTTTGTAGGCCAATTAAATGGATCTTGTCAGTGGTTGAAGTTTCAAATCAAATTTGCCCGCGTTTTCTCATTTCTTTCATTTTGTTCGAGCGATAAAAGCTAGTTTTGGCTCATTTGTAAAAAGTTGTTCATCATTCTTCTCTGCCTCTCCCTTATTTTCTTCCCTAGGGTCAAAAATGGAGTTTAAACCTCCTCCTGTTTCTATAATGGCATTTTTGCCTCTTACCCGTGAAATGATGATTTTGTGCAAACTTCTGGAGCAATAAAAACATGTTTTGTGATGCATTTGTCCATCCTTGCTCATTTTTTGGTTGTTTTCTTCTTACCTCTCTTCATTGCAGGTATTTGTGCATGTTTGGATGTTCATTGCAGGTTTTGGAGCGTGTTCATGGAGTTTTGGAACATTTTTTGTGTGAAATCCATCTTTGGTCTGTGATGCACTTGTCCATCCTTCCATTGCTCACCTCTCTTTGTTTCCATGGCAGTTTTGATAGATGTTCAACACTTTCCTTCTCTGGTGTATCACCATTTTAGTGTAGGCTTTGTTTTTTCCAATTTTCTTTCTCTCCCTGTCTCCTTGGAAGTTAGATTAGGATTAGATTAGCTTGCCTGCACTGGAATAGCTTGTGGTAGGTAGTTTAGGAAGAGGAACCAACCTTCTCTAGAGAGCTTTCCCCATTTACAAAGGTCCCACACTTTGGGAAAGCTCAATGTTGTGTAATCACACCAAATGAAATTGCCTTAGAAAAGCAGATCTGAAGGTCATTTTGGGGGGCTGTGATTTTGCACTAACAATTTTGGCACACCCGGTGGGACCTTAGAGGTCTTCCACTTCATATTTTGCAGGTTGATGTGTTCCTGTGAAGATTTTAGCCTTTGGAGGCATTCTCAAGCACATCTGGTGACTCCATCTGGTCAACAACCCATCTTTGAAGTTACATACCCTCTTTTTCCATTCATTTTCATTCATTTTTCATCCATTCTTCCTTCCATCTCTTCCATCTTCTTCCATTCCATGAAGTTGTGCAATCATGACTTCATTTCCATCATGGAATTCACATTTACAACAACAATATATTCCACCTCCAACATGCTTTACAACTCCTTCAAATCAACATTTTGATCAAATTCAAAACCAGTATGCATATCCATATGAGCAATGCCAAAATCAGTTTGGCTATGAAACATATCAAGAGCAAGGGTACGCATGCAATGAAGACAATCAAATGCAAGATGTTGGTTTGTTGGAGAAGATCCAAAAATGGAGATTGGCATGGTGCAATCAAGAGCAACAACTCAAATGGAGGCTTTCAGAATTGGTTTCAGAGCACCTTGTCCATGGGGAGGCCCTTTTCCAAGACACTTCAGCCCTCAGGAGAAGTTGGACTTCATGATTGAGATGCTGCCCCAACTTGCACAATGGACAATAGAGATAGAGGCCTATAAACTTGGTGCCAGGTAGCCTTGTCAATGGGTAGATCCTACACCATCATCTGGTTTTTCTCTTTCCATTCCTCAAGCAGCACCATCTCAATTTGGGCTTCAATTTCCAAGCTTCCCATTGAATGCTGCCCCAAGTGTTGATTTCATTTCTCCATCCCCTAGTCTTCCACCTCATCTCAATTCTTCTTCCTTTTCCCTTCCAAACAACCATCCCCTCTAAACAAACAATAAGTTTCACCTCCTCCACCACCAAAAAAATTGTAAAATCAATTGAGTTACAACCCACCCCTCCTCTTGTATTCCCAAATCCATGTTGGGAAGATGAAAATCAGAAAATCAATCATCAAGGACAGCAAAAAGAGGAGCCCAACAGAAAAGAAATGACATACAATCTGAAGAGTTGGGCTGCCAAATTTGGGATTACAAAGATCCCCTTGATGGTTAAACCAATGGAGGAGGTCAAGGTTGAAGAACCAGTGGTGGCTGAGGCCGAGTTTGTAGCAGAAGAAGAGCCAAACAAAGAAGAAAAAATTAGAAGTTTGGTAAGCTTGGCTCTCAAATTTGGGATAACAAAGATCCCCTTGATGGTTAAGCCTTCAGAGGAGATTAAAGTTGAAGAGCCAGTGGTGGCCAAGGCTGATTTTATAGCAGCAGTGGGGCAAGAAGACCAGCAGTCTATTTGTTCTAAGTGTAGTGTCCATGTTGGCACTTTATTTGAAGAAAATGTTGATCTAATCCAAGTTGCAAAACCAGTCAACAAGGAGGAAGAACAATCAGCTCCAAGTCCCATTGAAGAGGAGCAACTGGAAGAAATCAAATCAGAATTAGAACTAGATGAAGGAAGCATTATTGAAGATTTTTGCTTTCATTTGAAGGGCCTGATTTGATTGATGAATCCATCATGGAGGTGACCAAAACAAATTCAGAGGCACTGAATCATGAGTAGGTTGCACAAGAAGTTGCAGATTTCTCTCCCACTTCATCTCTCTAAAAATTTGATTTTTACATGAATTCGAAATGACTAAGTTTCATGTTTGAAAATGAAGTTACACATGGTGAAGAAAATGTAGATTTGAAAGACACCATGTAAGAGGAAGAGACCTTGTTGCAGCAGAACATTGAAGAATTTGATTTGCCATCAAACTTAGAAGAATGTTTTGATGAGAAGGAGCCTGTAGAAAATACAAATTTTCTTTCTTCATCATTCATTCTTCAACCACAAGAACCTGCTGCCATGGAGGAGAGGATTCAAGGACAACAGCCTGTAGTTTGCAACATGCCTCTTGAATCAAAGTTGGAAGAATTTGATCTTCCAAAAGCTACAATGGAGGAACTCCAGAGCCAACAATGTATTGCAGCAGGTTACAATAATGTAAAAGCAACTTCATTGGATGTTGCAATCAATAATGATGAGCTGCATATTATAGAAGAGTTCCATACTTGCCATGAAGGAAGGAAAAGAGCATGAGGATTCCATCACCTCTTCCACACCATCCATTCAAGAAGGTCTACAAGAGGACTCCATTTTTGGAGTTGAAAATCAGAGCAATGGGCATATCAAACGGATCAGACCTTGCCCAATCAGGTATTTGGCTTCATTGGAGCCAAAGGAGGAGTTTCCAATGGTCATGCTTACTTCTGAGCATGAGTATGAGCTTCAAAGTACCTAGGATCAGCTACCATACCTCTTCAATCCAAATGCAGAGCAACTAAAAGAGGTATCTCAATTTGTTGTTAGTGACACCTTACTAATTTGGGTAGAAGACCAGCTTCTTGTTGATTTTTCACTCATCCAACTAGCCATGTTCAGTGCCAAATCAATTACATGGTTGCCATTCTTAAGGAAGGGAAGCTATTTCTCCCACCAATTGCAGTTCTGGAGCTTTGTTTGAGCTCCCTTTGCTCTTGGTTAGAGTAGAGTAGGTAGGTTTTCTTTCAGTAGAAGAAGTGCTTTCACACACTCTTCATGTTCCATTCGGAGCATGTATGATTTTCAGTTTTGTACATAGTTGTTTGGTGTTGTTTTGGTTGCTCTTGCATAGTCCATTTCAGTGGCATTTTGGTGAAGATCAATTCCAAGTTCAGTGGTTTCCAAGTGGCTCAGAGGTCAAATTTTCATAGTTCAGATCAAAGTTGGTTAGCGAGCTTGACTCCATGCCCAATAGATGCTTCAAAGGCCACTGATCATTCATCTAGCAGTGCGATGACCCATCTCGAGTTGCCAAAATTGTTATCTAAAATGAGCCCCCGCTTATTTTGGCTAACTTGCCTTCATTCTTTCCTTCCTTGTGCTTCAACTTCAATTTTCACACATTACAAGCACTCAAAAGATTCTAGAAATGGCTTCATTAGATAGGATTTTTCTTCCCCTTTCCATAAAGGTAAAGAAGTCCTCCTAACTCGTATTTTTGAGATATGCATCAATGGAGTTTGGAGGAAAATTTACTAAAGGCAGACCAGCGGGAAAATTGTTGGCACTTAGCCCTTTTGGGCAAAAAACTCAAAGGAAACATTCAGCCTTAAATCCCAAGGAAATGAAATGATGCCACGTGTCAGGGTGGAGGGGCGAGGCGGAAGGACTTCAAGTTTTTGGCATTTGGTCAAAATGTGTCAAAGGAAAAAATAGGAGCGCATCCCTACCGAGCTAAGCAAAAGATGTCATGTGTCCAAATAGCGGGCGTCAGAAGGATTTTTGGCTTTTTGCCAAAACCATAAAAGTGCAAAGGTAAAAAATGGAACCGCATCTCCATGCAGATTAGAAGATGCCACGTGTCTCGAGCGGCGGGGCCGCAGAGAATTTTGGGAAAATTTCTCAATTTTGTGCAAAGGGGCAAAATGTTGTTTTGAAGCCGCGGATCAACCAGAAGATGCCATATGTCATCGGAGCAGTGGCGTGGAGATTTTTTGGAAAATTTTCCAATTTGAAAAAGAGGAAAAGTTCCCCGCGCATTTTGGCCCGCGAACTCGAATTTTGCCCTAAATCTTCAGAGGAGCATGTCTTTTTCCCCAAGCTCGATTTTTGCAATTTTGGTATCATTGGAAAGTCATGAAATTCTCCACACGATGGTTGGTTAAATTTTGATTTTTGATGGATATTTATGGGAGAAAAATGGGAAAACATCTCTGGCACGGGAAAATGGCAAAAAAATGACCCCAACCACCAAAATTAATGAAGTATGGGCCTCTTTCTCACTCTGCGAAGCAATGTACTTCAAGTATGGGATTTTTCATGGAAACCCATCATTTTGCAAGCCAATTAAATGGATCTTGTCGGTGGTTGAAGTTTCAAATCAAATTTTCCCGCATTTTCTCATTTCTTTCATTTTGTTCGAGCGATAAAAGCCAATTTTGGCTCATTTGTAAAAAGTTGTTCATCATTCTTCTCTGCCTCTCCCTTCTTTTCTTCCCTGGGTCAAAATGGAGTTTGAACCTCCTCCCCTGTCTTGTAATGGAATTTTTATATCTTACCCATGAAATGATGATTCTGTAGAAAACTTTTGGAGCAATAAAAACATGTTTTGTGATGCATTTGTCCATCCTTGCTCATTTTTGGTTGTTTTCTTCTTGTCTCTCTTCATTACAGGTATTTGTGCATGTTTGGATGTTCATTATAGGTTTTGGAGCTGTGTTCATGGAGTTTTGGAACATTTTTTTGGTGTGAAATCCATCTTTGGTCTATGATACACTTGTCCATCCTTCCATTGCTCACCTCTCTTTGTTTCCATGGTAGTTTTGATAGATGTTCAACACTTTCCTTCTCTAGTATATCATTGTTTTATTGTAGGCTCTATTTTTTCTAGTTCTCTTTTTCTCCTGTTTCCTTGGAAGTTAGATTAGGATTAGATTATCTTGCTGCGCACCGGAATAGCTTATGGTAGGTAGATTAGGAAGAGGAACCAGCCTTCTCTAGAGAGATTTCCCCATTTGCAAACGTCCCACACTTTGGGAAAGCTCAATGTTGTGCAAATCACACCAAATGACATTCCCTTAGAAAAGTAGATTTGAAGGTCATTTTGGGGGTGCTTTGTGATTTTACACTAACAACAACTTTGATTCACTTTCTATTGGAAATTACTAAAATTATTTGTGTGCAAGACCTAATGATTGTCAAATACTTGGGATCTAAACAAAATCTAACTACACGTGTGTTGTAGGTTGTCAATGGTGTTCTAAACCTCATTTCTTAATCCAAAAGATAAAAACACACCACTTTATTCAACACACTATATTTACAAGTTTCGGTTAAGAGCTACGACTCATCCGCTTTAAACTAGGGGAAGTATCTTGGCATAATCCATAAAACTCATTATGAGGATTACCCCAGGAACCCTAAAGTAGTTCACACCTTGAGAGAAATGGTGAACAAAACGGGAAGTGCTCCACTACCCAACTAACTAGTACGCCTTTGTGAGATTAGCGTCAAAATTATCTTCACGCGACCCCAGTGAGATACAATTGAACACAATTTATTGCTCATTGTATCAAAGGGGGTAAAGTAAAGTTAGGATACTCCTTGATTTAGTCAGTGTGAATTTCTTGGCAAACCACGCTTGCAGAGATAGTTTGTGACACCTAGAGAGTGAAACAATAGGAAGCTTGTGGCTTGGAGCTAACTAGACTTTATCCATCACATTCTCGTAGTGGTCTCACAAAGCAATAAATTCTTTTGGAGTCAAAACCTTGTTATTTTGAACAAGGGGAGAGTCCATCGAAGTTTGAGCCTAGTGTTATTCATCACGAAATTTACAAAGTGTTACTTTGTCCTAGTTTTTCACTTGTCTTAAGACAAGGTGAAAATATGCCAAAGTTACACCAAGTATTTTCATCACCACTTGGTCTACTCCTTTGTTTTCTTGTTGCCCATTTTGGGACAAAAGAGAGCATACATACATAGTTCTATCAAATATTATGTCCACCACTTTTACACCCACTTACATCCTTCCTTATTGTGACTGCGATAGTAAGCATTGAAAGTGTGTTGGTACGTCTTTGTATCTTGGTAGCCATCATCTTGATACCCATATCGAGACTTCATTATAGTTAGGTTGTCTCATCATTGAATTCCTTTGAGTTGTTACGATGCTCGCATCATATTGATACAATTTGTGATACTTACATCTTGTTTCCTTTGTGAAACTTGATCTAAGTCTCTAAGTTGTATTGTTATGTTGCTCGCATAACTAACAACTTCTTGATATACTTAGAATTAGTTTGGATCCCAACATTGTCTTGAGTTTTGGAAAGTGTCATTGTTATGCTACTCACATTTTGGTGACATCATTTTGATACTAAAATCTTGTTTTTCCACAAAGCTTGATTAACATGTCTAAATAGTGTTGTTGTGTTGCTCGCATTTGTAGCCTCCATTTCCAAGGACTTAGAATTTGTTTGTATCTAAACTTGTTTTAGTATACCTTGTTGGAGATCACGTCAACACCTTCTTAGTATTTAGGTATTTTTTATTTTAAAATTGACTTAAGTGGTGATATTGTGTTGTCACTATTTGCGCTAAAACTATACTTGAAAAATGTAGGGAGTAACTTTTCTTGTGATTGGGTCATAGTCTTGTATAATATTTTTGAGTCCTAGATACTTGTTGCTACACGTACCTTTTGATAGTGTGTCATTATTTATTCATTGGTGTCCTTAGTGCATATTTCCTTTGGACTTATTCCCATTCTTTGATTGACATTCTTTGTGATGATTTGACGTCGTTACATTGCTTGTTTTTTCCTAGGGTCCATTTTAAATCAACCTTAGAAAAACCTAGTTCATTATGCCTCCTATGACAAGGATGGGGCATCAAAAATTAGGGTCCAATCCCTTTGTTTTTGTCTAGGTTCATTGTAGTACATGTACACACTTGTCAAACCTTAGCAAAAACATTTCCTATCAAGCAACTCTTAAATCAAATTGAACATTGGAAAAGTTTCCTTTGTATCCTTTGTGTTGCTAAATTTTGATCAACCATTTTGACATTTACACTTCCAAAATTGTTGTCCAAACCTTGTTGGATTGTCAAAATTGTGTCATTACAATGTTTGTTTTCCTTATATTCTCTTTGGAAAATCACACAAGCATCCCCATATTTGCAAAATGTCTAGTTGGTTGTTTTTATGCTACTCAAATTAACATGGAACTTCCTTCCATTTGAAGGAGTTCAATCACACTATCTAGGTCTAGACATTTGTATCTAATGATGCCAACAATGACTGATTATCACATGGTCCCTTATACTTACGACAATAGGGAATCAAGGTTTTAGCATTTCCATCAAAGGACACCCATCATGGTTAAGCCTCATTTGGTTCTTCGTCGCTAGAGAAACCGTTCAGTTACCCCTTTCCCCCTTTCATCTCATAGTCGGTGGTATGATTCTGATGATTCCAATCCAAATTATTCTTCTGATTCCCCTCATTCTTCTGAGGATTCTAATATGAACTATTCCTCTAATTCAACTCCTAACTCGGGGTCCTCTTTTTCTTCGCAAGACCTTGTTTATCAGTCGCCTCAACAACTTCTCCCTCCTTTGAAGATTCATACAACTCAAAGTCCTTATATTCAATCATCCAAGTCAACTCCTACGTCGTAATCTATGGAATTTCTATGCAATCCTATTTGTTTACCAATACTATATCATCTTATAGGTAAACCAATGCCATCTTCTTCCACTCACAAGACATCTCAATCCAAGTCTACTTCGTCTCTTGAATCATATTCTTGTATCAATTGGAATCCAATTCCTCTTTGGCCCTTGGGACATTTCGACCATTCCTTATTCTATATTCATCAATATTTTAAAGCTTGATGTTTATGTCTATGGTGAACCATTCACAAGAAATGATGTGCTAAGATATCTTTTTGACACACTATCAAATTCCTTTGTGGACACAATAAGGTAAAATATTCCCCTCATCTACATCATCAAACACCTTCTAGATCTTCCACACTTGTTGGATCCCTTTCTTCTAATCAACCTCCTATGGTTAACCAACAACCCATACCGATCAATTTCTTTCAGAATGAAGGAGCAATTGGAGCATTTATAGGGGTGCACGAAGATATTCCTCTAAATGATTACGAGTAAGGATTCTCTTTAGACCTCGATGTGTTCACATATTGTGGGGAAGAGGTTGATTCATTTTAGGTTCAAATTTTAGGGTTATATGTTTTAGTTAGGTTCAGGGAGTAATTTACCCCCATGCCTGCTCTCTAACAGGCTCAGAGTTTCAACTGGATTTTTCTCATACTTAACACTTCCAAAATTTCCCTAAATCATTCCCATTGGATAGGAAATTTTCTCACCTTTCCGGTGATATAAATAAGTCCTCCTAACTCCTTATATTTTGTAAGATATGAGCCGACGGACTTTAGGGGAGAAATTTTCCCCACGGCTTAGGGGAAATTTTCCCCATGGCGGGGTTGGGGGGTGGGGAAAAACATTAACGCATTTTCCCGGTGAGGGAGACACGTGTCACCTCCTGGTTGGTTGGGAGGAACGGCGGGCCGATGGAGTGGGTTGAGACTTTAAGTCTCTTTCACCAAAAGTGCAAGGAACCAAATTTGTCCGCGCCCATGCCGACTCCGTGATGCCATGTGTCGCTCAGGTATTAGCGCGAGAAAACGGACGGGTGGGAGTTGCGGAAGATTTAGGATTTTAGGGTAAAAAGCGCAAGGGAGAAATTTCACGTGCATCTCCACCGAAGGTAGAAAGGGTGCCACGTGTCAAACCATGGTTGGGTGTGAGCGACGACGGTGACAGAAAAAACCCAAGGCATAACACCAAAAAGGGAGAAAGGTAAAAAAACTTGCGCGGGCCCGCGTGTACACGAAAGAGAAATTTCCAAGGCAGGGCATTGGTGCGGGGTCACAGAGGAAAAATGGAGTTTTTTCCAAAGGGAACAAAAACACTAAGTCCAAAAACCTTCAGCGCTTCAACCTAGCCACGTGTCAGCACGTGATTCGCCATGGGTTTGCGGGGATGCGAGAAAAGTGGAAAACAAATTCCATGGTAAAATTTTCAAAAAGACAAGTTTTAAAATTTGGTCCACCCTCAATTGCCATGTGGTAGGTCCCAATTGGTTATGGGATGGTGGGGCATGTGGACTTTTTGTGGAAATTTTTCCAAAGTCAAAAATTAAAGTTAACAGTTAGATTTATTTTATTTTTGAATGCCAATTTGAAGTAAAACTTCAAATGGCCATAACTTTTGATAGGAAGCTTAGATTTGGGAAAATGAGGACTTTTTGGAAAGCTCTCAAAGCCATATTTACACAAGAGTTGTCAATTTTGAAATTTGATGAAGCCTAATTGGTCAATTTGATGAAAATAATCTGCAGGGTTTTGCAAAGCAAACTGGTAATCTTTAACTTATAAAATTTTGTTTAATTTTGAATTCTTACCTTCTCAACATGTCAATCAGACATGGAGACTTATTCTTGGATGGATTTAAGAGAGGTTTCAAGATTCAATTTAGTTGATTGAGTTGCAATTGATAATTTTCCATCTTTTGACAACAAAATGGCTGTGCAAGTTCAAATTGGATTTTTATAAAGTTTTGAGGGTCCTTTCTTAAGTGTTAAGGTCAATTTGAGTTCCTTAGGACTTGTTACATCTAAATTTCAATGTTTCATATATTATTGCTTGGTGAAAGTTTGAACTGCTCATTTCTTTGATAAATTTGATTGCTAGGTTTGGAAAATTAAAATAGAGATCAACATTAAAGGTTCTTAAACATTTTTCCATCCTCCAAGTGTGAGAATTCATTTCCTTTCTAGTCTAATGCATTCAATTGATTCAGTCAACCATTCAATAGCAATTATATAAAGCCTGATTTCCAAATTCAACTCATTTTAAGAGAATAAAACACTGTCTTTTCCTTCATACGCATTCTTCATTCCAATAGAGATTTGATTCATAACAACAATTCAATTCCAACACAATCATGCAAGTATGAGAAGGTAGAGCATTCCTTTATTGATTTCCAACAACAAATTTACAATTTATCTCTTTTCCATTTGATTTCTAAATACAAAATGCAATGCATGTAACATCCTTTCACATTTCCTTTCAAAATAGAGAGTAGAATATAACTTCTTTACATTTCACATTCCAATTTCAATCTTCCATTATCAATACAAAAATATTCACATTACAAATTTCTATACAATTCATCCACTCCAAAGTGGGAAGGATTACAATGAACTTACTCAAAGAAGGGATCAAACTATATATTCATCTTGCTCAAAATAGCAACATGTTAGTTTCTTCATCTTTTCATCTTGATCACAACAAGGAAGGGGAAAGGCAACGCTCTCCACCCAACCAAGATATCCAATGAGAAGGAGAAGCCATCCTTCCTCATTGGCCCACCGAGCTCCAACCATATTGAAATAAGAGATGCAACACAACACATGGAAACAAAGGCTTCCACAACAAAAAAGTAACATTTTCACATTCAAAACACTTTTCAAGAAGAATGTAGTTCACAACTACATTAAACAAGTGCAAAAAAACCGAGGCTTCATCAAACAAGCCAACAAGAGCAAGGATCTATGGGAACTACTTATGCCTCCCAATGGGAAATGGGAATCCACCAATACAACCCACAAAAATAAACCATCTCATAAATCATTATGCCCCCCCCCCCACATTCCTCCTTATGCCCCTCCAAAGTTTCTCCCTTATTCCCCCAAGAGTAAGAAATGCAAGCTATTTCTTTTCCATGGTGGATCCCAATCCCAAACTCCCTCCACAATAAAACTGATGCCATTGGCATTCCCTTATGCCCCCATTTGAAATCCCCATAGCCTTCTCCTACACCATGTCCTAAGCAGTCTACCCAACCAGCCAACACACACATAACAACATTCACCATTTCATACATGCATGCAAGAGAAAGAAAGCATTTTAAAAAGGCTCAAGTTCCTACCTCTCCATAATGGAGTTTGTTCCAAGATCAACAAGCTTCCCAATGCCAAAATGTAGTCCAAAATTAGCAACACACCAACATGCAAATGACCTAAACTCCTTTCACAAGCAAGGCTCCAAAATAGCAGGAAAAATTCACCCCCAAAAGGAATAAGCAAATTTTCAACAACCCTCCAACAAGCAATAAGTTCAAATTTTAAAGGAGAGGGAAGAGAAGAGGATGATGTGGATTCATGTCAATCATTCTTCCTCAACCCAAAGATCAAAGTCAACAACATACACCTAAACATAATAAATAAAATGACAAATTGACTTACACACTCCAAAATAACCCATACCCCAAAAGGACTGAATTTAAAACATGTAAGAGAAGTGCAATTAAAACTTACAATTAGTCATTTCAAAATGCATTAAAAAGGTATAAATTTAACCTCCAAACCATAGGCATGGTTGGTGAATAATTTTAAGAGGTGTGGGACAAGTTTAACTTGTCCCACAAGCCTCCAAATAAAGCCTCCAAGGACTAATTCGAATTCTCAAGAGGATGAAGTGTTTCACACTCCAAAATCTATCTTACATTCTCTTACATATCCCTTACACATTCGTACTCACTCTTACAACATTACATTTAAGAGCAATAACTTCATTAATTACATTCTTATGACATATTGATTTATTTATTTTAACACATGATTATCCACAACATTAACACAACATATAATAACTAATGAAAAGGGTAACACATCACAAAATAAACACATGCAAACATTAATAAAGAAACCACATTAATAAATACACAAACCCATGGTCACATATAATGGAAATCCCCCCATGGGAATCCCTAACATAACACAACACACGCACACACACAACACAGTTGCCATGGTGACCTTGTTGAATTCACCCAAAATTCCAATATGGTTAGTCTCCAGTCCCCCGACATTATTGTGATATTTTAACTGCAAAAATGAAAATACTTCCTTCACCTCATGGCCATATCGAAAATCCAAAATGATATAAACAACATCTCAAGATCATCTAAACATATGAATCGCAACAACATTATCATTTTCAATTAATTAATCAACTATATCATCATCAATAATCTTCCATACTAGGTCTACTCATAATATCCAATGTCACATGTCCAAATCAACATCTATAATATGTCCATGTCAAATAGTATATCATCATCCACATATAAAAAAATGTCTCTAGTAATCATCATGCATAATAACTGAATCCAGATCAATAATAATCCCTGATCTAACATCTAACTATCATACTAAAACAAAACATAATAGTGTCCATAATAAGATCAACAGTATCAAGATCAGTATCTAAAAGTGTCAAAGGGAAGTGGGCACTAGAATACTCTATGGTGATATAGATCTCCAATACTACCCAACTGAAGATCAAGTTGCAGATATGTTTACGAAGCCATTGTGTGTTGTAAAGTTATGCAAGTTTCGTGCAATGTTTGGCCTTTTATAGTTTCCATTGAGGGGAAATGTACATGGCAATGTCATCTCCAAATGGTCAGCCGGTTGATATCTCCTTCTCCTTTATACTTCTGCTCCAATTGTAAAGCATTGTAAAAATATTTGTATGATCAGTTAGGATTATACCAATTGTACAAATAAACAAGCATGTAATGAATAATGCAGAAAATGTAAAAAAAAATAATGCAATAAAACAGAGACACAGATTTAACGTGGTTCACCCAAAAATGGGCTACGTCCACCAAAAACAGCCAATCCTTATTATTTAGTCCAACAAAACACTCTCTCACAGTGCATCCACACTTACAATGAGCCTCATACATAACGAACCTTTAAAGATATTAGGGTTTTTATCATTTTGGGGAAACATAGAAAACCACCCGTTAGATCTATGACCTAATAATGAACGGTCCAGATTTCACAATGCATAAATACATATAAAATGTGGCTTTCGAGGGTAGTTGGGGGGCAATCCCCCTTGTAACCCCCATTGTTATCAGGCTCCACAACCAACATGATCTTTGTAAACTTGTCACTCTAAGTTTATAGTGTACATCCCTATGTGTTGCATCTATTTGTAAAGGAGGTCCTTGTGTTATAAAAGGCTCCTAGAAATGTTGGTTGAGATTTTTTCATGAGAAAATGTAAATGTGGTCTCACAAATTATGCTAAGTTAGCCTAAATCATTCACTACTAATTTATGGATTCCAAATCCTTTTGTACCAAATGGTAATTTGAGCATGATGAAGGTGTATAAATCCTTCAAATGTGATATGATAGTCTAAACCTTGACTATGGTTTATGGATTTGTGAATCATGTTGTATATATAGGTAATGTTGGCATATGGTTTCCCACTTAATATTAAGGGGGAGTATTAGAACGTAATATTAAGTGTATATAAACCTTAATTTATAATTAAATAATTTAGAATAGTTACATTCTTAATTATTTAATATAAACGTAGTTGTTTATGTTTAATTGGTTAATAATTAATCAATTTATACTAATTCGGGTATTGTTTATTCATACCCCATCACTTGATATGGTTCATGACCCGTGGGGTCAAATAAATATGGCTATAGGTCATATTTTTTATTCACCACGTGTGGATTGGTGGAGAGAAGTGAGCGGGGAGATTTTACTTGGACTATATTAATGTTTCTCACATAATGGAATATCTCATTTTTTGTCGTGGTTTTTGTCCCTGGGGTTCTCTCACGTAATTCATTGTGTTCCACGTATTATTTTATGTTCTCGCGTGTTTATAATGTTTATGTTAATGTTTATTTAATATTTAATTGATTGATTTAATATTCTATTCCTTTCTAAACATTTTGTACCGAAAGTCACTCTTACTTATTCCTTTTACTCAATCCATCACAATCAAAAGCTTTAACACTCTTTTAATGGTGACTGGGTTTTTAGGTTTTGAATGTAGTTAATCAATATTTTCATTTTTTCTGTTGTTTTTCACCGAGATCTCTTCGTTTTAACTACAAGATAATTCCAAATGAATTACTCCTATTTATACCCTTCTGAATAGGTCATAATTGCTTCATTTATTATCTTTCACATGTGTGAAAATTCACTCTTCCATAAACTACAATTAATTCCAATTTGTTGATAGTTGTCCATTATGTTTTAATGTTTCCTTGATGTGATGTCCCTTAAGTGTGCATTGTGAATTTCCTTGTCTTTGTTATTCTTTTTTATTTTTCCCTCGCACCTCTAGCTACATTAGGTGGCTCATGTTCTTGGCCACATCACTTGTCCTTGTGTACTTACTTATCTTCTCACACTTTCCTTACCTCGTATCTCTTCTGCAAAACACCATTCTTATTCCTTCCTTTCACGCCTCCACTATCCCTTTTTGGATCATTTTCACCTTCAAGTTTTGTCTCAATTTGTCTCTCCCTTTTCCACATGTGATTTTATTCTTTTTGGTCGTCTCATTTTTGTTTTTGTTTTTTTTTTTTTGTAAGAAGCATTTATCATGTTCATTCACATTGTACTACATGATGTCTTCATTGTGTGCCTTGGTACCAACTTCCCCCAAACAAAATATGATGTCATCCTTCATGCATATTAAGGTATGATCCTGAGAATATAATGTATTATGTATTGGGAATTGGAGCACAAATAAGACCAAACAATATGTAAAATAAATGTGCAAATAACATACACTTATTTTATTTAAGAAAGGAAACTAAACTAAAATTGAAATACCACTATTATAATGGCATACGCCTTTGAATTATGATATTTATTCATTGGAAGTAGGGTTTCAACCTACTACCATTCTAGTATCCTAGCAATAGATCTCCACTGAATTCCTTTAACTAACATGCCCCAATCGATAAGTGTAGTCAATAAATCACGCACTTACTATGTACATCTAACTTGCCAATTATAACTAAAGAGGTAAGTTGAATGGTTGGTTCTTGCATTCATATATCCAAAATCACCTTCTAATCCTCCTTAAGAATGTAGGAAGGAGTCAATGTTATAACTTGGTAGTTTTTGGGAAAGGATGCTCTTTGAAACTTTAAGCTATGCAATTTGTGGTTCTAAATTTTTCTATTAGTATTAAAGATCACCTAAGATTTGATCTCATAAATAACTTGTCACAGAGGCTCGATATATGTCCAAATTTCTATGAATAGCTTCTTTCCTTAGCCAATTGTGATGATTCCAAATAGTTACCTCAAACATTCTTGATATCCTTTGAATATTTTCTCTTCAATAAACTAGAGGGATTTTCAACAATCTCTAGGTTTCCTTATGGTTTCCATGCCCTCCTAGTATAGTCCTCAATAAAACTAAATTTTGTTTGAGTTAAAATAAAATAAAATTAAAAAAAAGAGCTCCCCACTGCCCAACCTTGTGAGTACATCCCGTGTAAGTCTAGGTATGTATTGGGTACATGTTAAAAGGTACAGGATGTACCTAGATGTACATGGGACATATCAAGACCGTACATACAGACATATCCATACCGGGTATGTATCCAGGGTACAAGAGTGTGGGAATGAACCCAGTAACATAGGTAAAGTGCATATGATTAAAATTAGTAGCTTCTCAATTTCATATTTAAGCCTCAAAACCACACTACCACTTCTTTGAAACAATTTGTAATTGAAACAACAACATCGGTTTGAACTTGCAGGGGGTTCTAGCCTGTCATAAGGAATTTAATAGTGTTAAATATTGGATTCATATCACTATGTTAATAAATACATGTTCTAAAAATGGAGCAGTAAGTGATTTCAAATCCAAAGGTTATAAATATCATTCACAAAGTGAACAGGGAAACAAAAAACATGTAGTGGTGGGAATTGGAATATTTGATGTTGTTTTCACCATTCCCTGTTGTTTTATCTCTACAATTCATTAGATATTAAAATATTTAACAATTTTGTAAACAAAGTTTTGAATCACCATTGGCACATTTGGTCAAACACTTTCTTGCATTCGGGTTCATTTTAAGACACCTCTTGGAAATCGGAGGTGGGAAATACCTGACAAATATCCCCAAACCGGTTTCACTGAAAGGTAATTTTTTTGGGGTTTGTGTGCAAATGTTTCACTGACGAAAGGCTACGATGATGCATGACAGTAGATTATTTTTGTCACGCATCGCCAGCAAGATTGTTGTAGCACCCTCACCGATGCGCGCCGCCAGGTTGTTTTCGCGCGACAACAAGTTTGTTGTCACACGTCAACAACCTTGGCCGACATGCGACAGGAGGTTTGTTGTCGCACATCAACAACCTTGTTGATGCATGAAAAAAAATCTCCTATCATGCATCTGCAGCCTTCGCCCTCCTGTCGCGCATCAACACCACCCTCATGTCGCACGTCAACACCACCCTCATGTCACACATCAACACCACCCTCCTGTCGTGTGTCAACACCACCCTCTTGTCACACATCTATAGCCTCTACCCTCCTATCACGCGTCAACACTACCCTCCTGTCGTGCGTCTGTAGCCTCCGCCCTCTTGTCACGCATCAACAAAATCTCCTTGTCGCACATCAGTGGAAATTTTTGTCTTATGTCTGAGAATAATACTTGTCGCCCGACTACAAATTTGATGAATATCTATAAAACTACACTTTGTGTACTGGCCTCTGTTGCTTCACAAGTTTATTGTACTTGATAATAGATATGCCCCTAGGTGGTATGAGTGAAGTAGAAGTGTTCTACCTGGCGAATAATCTAGGATTATATAGGGGATATATTTCAAGTGTAGGTGAAGCTAACCCCTAAAAAAAATTAAACTATAATTTTTAGGCAAACAGTCACTGACCCACACCAGAAAAATTGCCTTTTCAAATTTTCCTAAAATGGAATATTCACCATATTACGAATATTTTCCACTAAAATTATCCCCGCTTGCATTCATAAATCCTTGTTACTAGTATTTTTTTTAGAGTACTAAAAACCATTTATAGAAGGTTTTGTGGGTTAATAATTGGTTAAGAGGGACATATCCATTCCCACGATTAGCTCTTTCCACCTACTTCACTATATATATGCACGAAAAATAGTGAATATACTCACACTCAAAAATGTCAAAAGTGGGTATTAGTGTATATGTATTTGTAATCACGAAGTAGATTATACTTGATCTTTGGAACACATAATGGAAAAAAAAACTATTTTTAAAAAAATTCAGTACATTAATGAGGGTTTACAACAGAGCCTCAACTTACAGGCACAAAGCCAAAAATCTGCGTTTGAGCATGAAAATTTTGTAAATACCTATTACAAAAATAAACCCCTCTCTACACAAGTCAAACAAAATATTCACTCAAAGATGAAGCATCTCAATGTAAAAAACTCAAATACGTGATCATGTTGCAAAATACTCACCTCTTCCTCAGTAACTACAACTCCCACACTCACCCTTTGTGGAACCAAAATGGACACTGGAAATGCATCATGGCAATAAAACCCGAGCCACACGCAAAAGCTTCTCGAAGCATTTTTTGTTTTCAAGACATTAAAAATAGAAATCAATCAATTAATGCAACTCGTTGTTAAAAATTTATATATATATTTTTAAAATGATACAAATGAATGAAACATTGATAAGAGGATCAATGGCTGTGAGGAACTCCATGGTCTTGTGTGTGCACGACCATGTCACTTGTCATTGATCTATACAAAGGTATCTCGTACACACCAAAAATTGATATGTTCAGTTTTTCTTCAAAACATCAATTCCATTGCTTTATATGACTTGATTATCTAGCCAATTTGTTTCTTTTGATTAGACATTACTATAGTCTTGTCATCTTGAAAATACTTCAAAAACTCCATAGAGAGCATGTTTCACTTCAGAAATCTTAATGTGATCACTCCACAATTAGTATTTTTATCAATAATATACCCATGCATTTATATCCTATTTCACCACTTGACACAAACTTGTTTGAATGTCTATTGAAATTTTCTATATACCCATTGTCTCTTATACAAACATAATGGTTGTCTACTCAAAAAATATTTGGGTAGTTTAAATCTCCAAGGTTAGTAAAAAACAAGAATAAAACACACACAAAAAAATAAAGAAAGAAAAAAAAATGAAACGACCTCACTAAACACCAAATGTGGGATTGTTTACCTATCAAATAGGAAGAGAAAGAGGTGTCTTTTAGTTTTAATGCCCATCCATCAAGGTTGAAACATAAAGGAAACACTTATAAGGGTTGGGAGAGAAACATTGGATAACAATGTCATCCAAGGGAAGTGTGGTGGTAGTATAATAAATAGGGTGATTCCATAAAGGAGTTGCACACATATCTTGCTCTAGTGTAATTAGGACCACTTTGATATCGTATTGAGCTCAATACCAAGCCCAAGAGGCCTTCATTTCCATGTTGGATTTTTCTACCAATGGGTTTCTCCAACATAATTTCTTGTATTGTGAGAATTCTTGTGTGTGTGTGTGCCTTTGAACTCATTTCCTCAATGTTGTTCATGGTAGTTAGAATGGAATGAATGGGCTCTAGGAACAAAACAACATTTTATGCATTTGTACTTAAAATAATGGTTGTATTTGTGATTCATATGGGTGTGTAGGGGACGTTTGCACATTTGCACATTCTAGTTCCTTATATCAGATCTACAGGATAACTAATTGTTGTATCTCATATCTAAATTTTAACCTTGTAAGTTGGATTTCATGAACAATTTATTGAATCAAAGAACAACTCATCTTTTGGTTTCATATCAAGCCTAGTATTCACAAACTTTACAGATCAATACATGCATCTACAACACTCGACTAACTACCACAATCTTGTCATCTTCAAATATATAATTACATATAACAGTTGACCTTGTCTCAGGACATCCAAAATTGAGGACTCTGTAAAATGAAACGAGGTGGGCATTATTTCACAGGGAAGGTAAGCCCCTAACATTGGGTAGGGAATTATGATCTTATCTTATTTGATGAGATGTCTACTGGTGTTGATCTTTTCCAGACACCTGATCATTTCAAGCTCTCAAGTCCCTGAACCTTGAAGTTGTCTTTCTGCATATCTCTGACAATATCATAGTTGAAGCTTTCTTCAAATTGCAGTGTTCATCCTTATTGGATCATCTAGTCTTCTACTTTGACTTTATCACTTCTAGTTTTCAAAAGCACAAGAAGATAGATCTAGCCTCCATGTTTCCGTGGAGTTTATTTTGGCTTTATCTAGTCTTCCTACTTAGCCCGACTAGAATATCGGTGATGTTGCATGACATTCTATATCCATAATGTTTACACAAATTTTATAATAGAATATTTTTATTAAATAAAAGAAAAACAATGTTCATATTTTGTGTCCTATTATCCTATAATACATTCCTGAATATCTTTTTCAAGAGGGTGACATTATTATAGCTGAAATAAACAATCTAACAGGGAAAAATTAAAAGACAAAACTATTTTATGATATATACCATAACCGAAATAGCTTAGTGGATAGTCCAAGTAGAAGATTCTTATTTATCAATAGAATCTTCCTTTTGAGTAAGCATCTTTTATACCAAATCAAAAAATCATCTAGATGATTGAAAATATATATAATTTATTGATTAACAAGTCTTCACATTAATAATATCACCAATTTCTTTGAGAAGTACCTATTTCTTGAGGCCTAAATTTGGAGCACCGTCGTATTGCAACCGCCGCAAGTTTGAACTCAGTAATTACTAATGCTTTTTTCTGTTTTGAAAGAGAAGCTTTTTGTAGTTTGAAGTAAAAGATATGTAACCAAGATCCTTTGACTAGTTTCTACTTTGTAATGTTCGAACAATTTCATTATCATTTCGATACAAACCATTATATCCAATTTACTAACATTAATTCATTCATTCCTTATACTATACTTTTGACCTTGAGACTTGAGTTCTCTCGTTCATCCATAACATGTTTTTCTTAAATCAAAAGTAACATCTCTTATACTTGTTCCTTTCATTTGGCACTTGTTACTCCTTTCAAAAATTTGCTTTAGCAAACTTCCTTCATGTCAAGTTGTGGGAATTGAATCTTTTGGGAATGTGATTATTTTTTTTTCTAATGTAGCACTCATAGTTAGAGAGCCACGAAAATATACAATTCTATTAGGCATGAAAAGAATTCAAGAAACTCTTTTAGAATGTGTGACACTAGTTACAATCTCCATTAGGGCCATCACACAGAGCTCCACCACCGCATGGGTATAATGACATCATAACTTCTAACACCTTGATTATAAATTTTTTTAATTATTAAATATTACTTGATGCTTGTGCCAAGAAACCACATGGGAAAATGGGGCAAACATGAAGCCTACAACTCGGTATGGACATATAAAATTACTTCAAATAACTGGCCTAAAAATCATGTACAAAGAGGACTACAAGGAAAAAGTAGAGAATTTGTCACACATTATTTTATGCTACGAACTCATAATGTTTATTCGATATATTAGCAATCCTGGATATGGTATTAGATCAAATTCGCTATAATGTATGTTGTAGATGATACCATGTCACCCATTTTTTTATCAATGTATTTTTCCAAAATAAATGTCATATATTTTATAGTTAAAACAATTTAATCAAATCTTGTTTATAATTTCACGATAAAAAATGCTAATGTCCACATTCATAAATAAATTTTAAAAAGAAAAATAAAATGCACTAAAGGCAAACAAGAGTTGAAAAAGATTCATTCTCGGGTAAGAGATAGAATGCAACAAATGTGTCTTGGAAAATTAGGGCCTGCAAATTTTTTGACAACTTGTTATATGCTCCTCTCAAGATGAAAACTAGTTCTTTGAATGCTTCAACATAATCCCATCTGTAACATTAATAAGTAAGAACTACATTTTCAGCCAAAAATTAAGAAAAATCTCCCTAAGGCTATTGCATTGCGAAAAAAGAGACAATCAACCTAAAATCATAAAAAAATTCATTAACTAAAAATTGATTTAAGGTAAAAATTGATCCCCGATAAAATTTAAAAAGATTGAAAATAATAAAAATATTAATCTCTTATCATAGAAAATAGAACCTCAAAATAAAACTACAAAATTTACATCTAAAAACATGAAACTAATTTGATATTTATAAATTGGCACTAGAAGATATTAAAACACCCTCGAGAGAAGAGCCTTGGAGAAATTTTAGCGCTAATATACATTCAAGCATTCTAGTCCTAATTACATACTACTATTCATATGGTTCATAAGTAAGAAAAGCACTAATCAACCCATGTCTTTGGCCATATTTTCTTTCTTTCTATTGCCACTTTTGGTCTTACACTCTTTATAGCTCAATATGTCTTTTCACACCTCGGCATTTATCATCCTGGACACCAACGCCCAACTAGGATGCCAGAGCAAGCACCCTTATCCCCTCTAGGCACCCCTGACCTCTTTATACTTTGTTCACTTCTTTTGGGCCATTTCTAGCCATCTGAGCATCTTATCTTATTGGTAGTCATCCTTTTTGGGGTTAATTATGAAATTCAAGAAAAGAATCAATCATATAAATATAAAGTTATGTGACCATAATAAGGGACCAAACACTAAGCATTAGCTATCACCACCTAAGGTTGCATCCAAAGGCTATTCAAGAGCATTCAAGCATCCATTCAAGGGAAAGGGATTGCATTCTTCTACATACACTTCATAGGAGGGGAAGTTCATTCTATTCCATGCACACATCTACTTACATCTTCTACATCTAGCTATTTTATTACTATCAAGTGTGACACACACAAGAGCCACCTAGGGCACGATTTCACACACACACACACCTATAAACTACATTGGGTTTGAAATGTAGTGCAATGCTCAGTCGTAAGATCACTTGTTTGATAGCAATTGAGGATAATTCCAACCCCTCATTTGCATTCTTTTCTTTTTGGGATTTGATGCACTCTTGAGGGTTTTGCAAGTCAATATTTTATTGCAGGTTATTTGTGACATCGACGATCATTGTGCACATACTAGTGACAAAAGCGAAGGATAATGAACATCTAGAAACCCTATAAAGGAGGTTTCTTAAGGGTTTTAGTAGTCACAAGCACCCAGAGCAGGTCTGTGGCACCCGCAAGTGCCCCTGACCCATTCCAGCACCCCAATCCAAAAATATCTTCAGCTCACATAGTTTTATAAGGTTCTATGTGACACTTCTCCCTCTTTGTTCATCATTCATCACTCACTTGGCATACACTCATAGATTAATTAAGAAACAACTAAGTCTTCTTATCCCTTCTTTATAACTAGGGTTTCATATTTACTAGCTTAATTTTCTTGGGTCAAATTTGTATTTCATTTCTTATTTATTTATTACTACATTGCATTAGAATTAGGCATCTATTTATTCAATATTTTCTTAATCAATTTTGGTGAACCCCACTCATGATCATCATTCGGATCCTTCTTTTTTCATCTTTTCTATCATGGCTCCTAAAATTCCTCAAATTTATTTGTATGATTTAATTCAAATGCATCCTAATTGCCAAGTTGTTCTGAAAAAATCCCTAGACACCATGTATCTCCCTAGAGATATGTCACCGCATCAAGTGAGTGTTATTCTTGATTTTCTATCTATCTATGATGACCTAGTCCTCGTGATCCTCCATCTAATCAACCCATGTTGGACTCAATTCAAGCCTTTGCATTCTTTATTTCAAGACAAATTTCAGGCTATGGAATCCACATTACATCTCTCAAATATGAAATCCAACATCTTAAGGATGCTTCTCAAGCTCATGTTTGTTCTCCTTCTACATCTCATCTTCATTCTATGTCTTCTACATGTGCTCATATTAGTGAACCTCAAATTTTTCCACTCCTCACGCCTCTCAAGTTTGCACTCAATGCTAAGCAACAAGATATTCTTCCGCAGCTCATTACTCATCAATTAATCAACTTTCCATCTACTCATTGTTATCCTCCTTATCGGCTTACAAAATATCAAGGTCTTCCATATTGTAATTATCATCAATCAATGGACATAATGAAAATGATTGATTATGCTTTACAACAAAGAATCAAACATCTTGAGCATCAAGGGTTTCTCTCATTCATTGCACAACATTATTGTTCCATGCCCATCTACAAATGCTACATCCAAATGGGCTCCTAAATCTGCTCCTTCTATGTCTAATGAGCATCATGCCACCACTTCTAATGTGCCTTCTTTAGTCATTTAAGCACCTCCTATCAAATCCATTCCAAGGTAAGCAATCCTCCTCTCAAGGTGTGTCTTCCATCGCCTCATCCTCTCTAAGTCATTTATAATATCCTACCTAGTCAATGTAAGTAACCTCCTCTAAAAACTCAAATTCAACAACTGGCCTCCACTCAAGTATTCTATCAAGATGATATCAAATAATCCACCACCGTGCAAGGCTCCTAAAGCATCACCACTTCCACGTCCAATCACTTTTTCAAGGAAACTACTCCATACATTGATCCACTTAGCATCATCAACTAGATCTCCATCACTTACATATGTGGGGGGCATCACACTTATTTCTCCCCCTATTGCATCAACACGCATTTTTTATTATTAGCATTTCACATCTAATCTTTCACATACAACATACACATCTTGATACATTAGTATCATCATTTATCATCATTACCTGATGACACACTCTCGTGCATACGGTCACACTTGATTGTTGAGGAATCTATACACATGATGAACCTCACACACTACACACACACTACACATACACATTTCACATTCACATTCACATTTCATTTCACACATTCATCTCTTTCCTATGTAGCATCTACTCTACGCATTCACGACATATCTTTCTTACATCTACTTCTACATGTTGTGATCGTCATTACCCTATGATGCACTCTAGTTCCATGGTCCATACTCGACTGCTGAGGGTCTACATCTCAAATGGACCTCACCACACTCACTCACTCTACACTTTGCACTTTGATGATTACATCTTTCTAATACACACAATTCAAACCATTTCCCATGACACACTCTTGTTCTATGGTTCATTCTTGACTACTTGAGGGGGCATGTATAAATGAACCTCATCTCATACATACACATCCACTCGGGGGGCCACTACTCCTATCATTCACTCTACATTCCATTCCATCTCATCCATAACATACTACATATCTTGGTCGCATTTAGTCTTGCTTACATTTACTTGTTACATGTACACTTTATTACACATGCTAGATAGATATATTATATGTCATTATATTTTTCCATACACACATGCACATTCACTTGATTTCTAGTTGTGATCACAGATTCTACAGATCGATACACACAAGCATGGATGTTTGGCATAGTACCTATTACCAATCCCACATGCGGCTCTGGGGGCATCCACTTTCATACACTACAGGTGTTATTGTTTCATTTTTCATAGCACATTATTATTGGATTATTATACATGTTTTGACATACTTTTTATCTTTCTAACATGCTAATGGGTGCTTCATGTGCAACATTTGTTTGCAGTCTATTTGCTTCCATGGTTGTTTGTTACATTGTTTGTTTGTTACTTGTCATTGTTTGTCACTATTTGTGGGCTTTTCCCTTTGTCTTGTGTGCACACTTGTCTTTTGTCCTAATCAGCCTTGATTGTCTTGCACATCATGAGTGATGTCCCATGTTTGAAAATCACTTTTTATGATCTACATTATCATCTTACATATTGTTTACTTCTTGTTTAGCTTATACATTGTCTTCTTGTCTACTAGCTTACATTTTACATGTGTGTTTTTATTTCTTGTACTAACACTTGTATCCTAGCCACTTTGTTTATGTGTGACTTGGATTTTACCAAGCAAACTCCCTCCCTCTATAGGGGGCATCAATTTCAACACAACGATCATTCCTCCTTTGGGGCCACATACTCCTCAAGAACATCGCATGACCCCAAATGAGGGGGCATCACCTTGGGTGAATCATTCACCCCATACAACTTTCTACATGTATCACACAACACATTTTAGTACCGATACAACACAGTCATCAGTCTCGAGACATACATGCTTAGAATATGACTTGGGTCCTTACACAACACAAACACCAACACCCAGACCCCGATAAGATAGTAGCACTGGCGCTCCTGACCCTTCCTAGATGCATGTGACTAGGGGGAAGTTACATAACATATTTTAGTGCAGCATATTTTACAACACTTCACACAACGGGATTTTATAGGGCATACAATCCTTAGCACTCAACATACATACACTATACAACATTTTCTTCTTTCATTGGATCGGAATTGGTCGAACCAAATCAAATTTTTACACACCATCTGTAGTGGTGTTCCATACATTGGGAAGTAGTTAAAGGTTGGAGGATGACACTAGATTTTCTCCCTACACTTCTTCCATTCTTGGCGTGAGATCACCCAAAAAACTCAAAGTCGATGTAACTAGTGTGAGAGATCTCCCAAAAACTTGTTCTTTTACATCATCTACAAGATCCTTTCTATCTCTTTTTTCTCATCACGATCAGGTGCACATGTTCCTTTTTCACATTTTTTACATGCTTTCTTACATACTTTTTACACATTTTTGATCATATACATGTGTATTTGACTACTTATTTCATTCTTCTCTTTTTTTGCAGGTCCATCCTTTATGGAAGTGGTAGTCAACATCATCCTACATCACATCAATAACAAAAAATCAACGTCAACATCGACATCAACAACAAGTACAATGGAGACATCTACACATGCATTTCCACCTAGGGTCATCATCATCATCATCACTTTTTTCACTTTCTCCTCTTTAGTTTCCACGCTCCACATTTTTATCACTCTGCATTTTCCTTGTCTCTCGGAATCGCTTTTCCATCGATCTACATGGTTATCAGTACACATCTCTTATCTACTTTATGTTATCAAGCATTCACTCAATAACATAAAGTGGGGAAAATGTAGACACAAAATCACGCACTTTGGGTAATTATCTAGTCTTGATTGCATACTACTATTCATATGATTCCTAAGTAAGAAAATTACTAATTAACCCATGTCTTTGGCCATCTTTTCTTTCTTTCTATTGTCACTTTTGGTCTTACACTCTTTCTAGCTCAGTCTATCTTTTCACACCTTGGCATTTCTCATCCTAAACACCAATGCCCAAGCTGCCAGATGCCAATGCCATGCCATGCCCCCCATCCCCTCTGGGTGCCCTTGACCTCTTTGTACTTTGTTCACATCTTTTGGGTCCTTTCTAGCCATTTGAGCATCTTATCTTTTTGGTAGTAATCCTTTTTAGGGTTAATTACAAAATTCAAGCAAGGTAATCATATAAATATAAAGTTATGTGACCATAATAAGGGACCAAGAACTAAGCATTAGCTATCACCACCTAAGGTTGCATCCAAAGGCTATTCAAGAGAATTCATCCATTCTAGCATCCATTCAAGGGAAAGGGACTACATTCTTCTGCATACACTTCATAGGAGGGGAATTTCATTCTATTCCATGCACACATCTACTTACATCTACATCTATTATTGCTTCGCTATCAAGTGCGACATGCACAAGAGCCACCTAGGGCACGATTTCACACACACACACACACACACCTAGAGCTACATTGGGTATGAAATATAGTACAACTCTTAGTCATAATATCACTTTTTTTACTTTTACATCTAAGGACATTCCAACCCCTCATTTGCATTCTTTTCTTTTTGGGATTTGATGCACTCTTGAGGGTTTTACAGGTCAATCTTTCATTGCAAGTTATTAGTGACATCGAAAATCATTGTGCGATATACTAGCAACAAGAAGAAAAGGATAAAAACATCTCGTGACCCTATGAAGGATTTTTCCCGAGGGTTTGAGTAGTCACAAGCGCCCAGTAGTAGGTCTATGGCGCTGCAGTGCCCCCGACCCATTTTAGGTGCCCCAATCCGAGGACATATCTTCACTTGCACAGCTTTTTTCGAGGTTATGTACACTTCTCCCTCTCTATTCATCAATTCATTATTGCACATCACCCAGGATTAATTGCGAAACAAATAATTTTTCTTATCACTTCTTTGCACCTAGGGTTTCATATTCTCTAGCTTAATTTATTTGGGTCAAATATGTAATTCATTGCTTATTTATTTACTACTACATTACATTAGAATTAGGCATCTATTTATTCAATATTTGCTTAAGCACATTGTAATAGAGGTTCAAATAGCCCTCAAGGAAATAAGGTGTCCCATAACCCCAATGGTATTGTTATATAGTGAATATTGTTCACACTCAACTATGACATAGGTTTGTCTGAAATATCAAACCCCGACTCATATTCAAAATCTAAAAAATGTAGCTTATGTCGTACGATGCCAAAATCAGTATATATAAATTTTCATATAGCAAAGAGCAAGATGAATTTAAAATTGTGTTTTCAATTTATTTATTTTTTAAAATTCATTATAAAGATGCCAAAAATAAATAATTTTTCACATGATAGGAAAATTGAGCTAAAAAGAAATGAAACTTCGCTTGAAAGCGACTAGGTCAAAAAAACCCGAATAGCCATTGTCATATAATATTAAAAGCTCACATTAAACTCCCAAATTCCCTTGAGGAAATTGTAAAAAAAGTATAAAACTAAAAATTTCTACATGAAATCGAAAAATTGACTAAATTTTCAAAACTTAACTTGGAATATGAAAAGTTTATCCCGATTGTCTAAATATTTTAATATCTCTATAGAAATGTTAAAAAAACATGCAAAATTTCCTGAAACCCTTTAAATCATTTGAAAAAATGTACCAAACGTCAAAAATAACTTTGAAAAAAATTAAAATACACCTATGAGAGAGTGCGACGTAAAGTTATAATTCTTTGTAGCTATGCAAAATTTGGAGGATTATTTGTCCAATTCTTTTTGGAAAAATATTCACTCAAAAATGAAGAATCTTGGTGCAAAAAAACTCAAATATGTGAACAGGGTGCAAAAAAATTTTTGGTCACCTCTTCCTGCAACCACAACTCTCACACTCTCCCTCTGTGGAACCAAAAATAGACGTTGGCAATGTATCACGTAATAAAACCCTAGTTGTGTGTAGAAGCTTTTAGAAGCATTTTTATTTTCAAGACATTAAAAATATAAATCAATCAATTATCACAACCGATTATTAAAACACTTATAATTTTTTTTTAAATGATACAATGGACAAAATGAAGGATCGTGAGGATCAATAGTTGTGAAGAACCCCATGGTCTTGCATGTTGATTAAACTAAAATGTAATATCCTAGCCTAATCTGATGTTATAGGAGCAAGAAATAAATATAGTGAATACAACCAAACAATCTAAGTAAATAAATGTGAAACCCTAATGTGCAAGAGAGGGTTAAGAAGTCCTTAGCTGATTTGACAAAGGTGCAGGACTATGTCGCAATGTAAACTAGGTAAACAAGAGGAGGAAACGAACACATGAAGCATAAGAAAGTATGGATCTAGGCTCTTTTTGACTGGATAGGGTGCCTGGAGGGATAGGGGCACCAAAGTGGGTGCTTTAATATGGGATCCAGTGCCTTGGTTTGTGGAAATGGCCTGAAAACCTCTTCGAGGTGTCGCGGATGTTCACATGTATTTACTTTCTGTTGCACTAATTTCGTTGAATTGCGTTGGATGTTGTTGTAAGACCTACAATAAAGAATCACTTGCAAAACCCGAAAAACATTAAAACCCTAAAAAATAAAGATGCGTATGAAGGGGTCGACTCTCCTTAGCGACCACAATAGTGGACTTACTAAGTGTTGCACTACATCTCAGACCCAATGTAGTTCTAGGTGTGTGTGTGTGTGTGTGTAAATTATGCCCTAGGTTGCTCTTGTGTCAGTCATACTTTTGAATTAGTGAGCAAATAACTAGATGTAGAATGTAGTAAATGTGTGCATGGAAACAATAAACTCCCCTCATGTGAATTGTGATGCAGATGAACCAGCCTTGTGTGCCTTTTGATGGAGCTAGATGGATGCAAATGTAGCTTTAGGTTCCTTTAATGGATGCAACTCTAGATCGTGGTAGTAGATGCTTAGTGTTTGGTACCTCATTCACATAACTTTATATTTATATGGTTATCTTGTTCTAATTTTGTAATTAAATCTGAAAATGCCAACCACTAGAAAGATCAAATGGATAGAAAGTGCTTAAAAGGTGAGAGTAAACTACAAAGAGGATTAGGGTGCCCCGGAGGGGATCCTAGCGCTAGGGTGCCCTATCGAAATAGGAATAACGAAGAATGATAATACAGACTGGGCAAGTGCATGTGAAAGACCAAAAGTAATAGCGAGAAAGCAAAGTAAAAAGGCCAAAGACATGGGTTAATTATTACTCTTTACACTCAAGAACCATATGAATAGTAGTATAGGACCGACACTAAATAATGACTCAAAGTGTGTGATTTTTATCTACATTTTCTCCCACTTTATGTTGGTGATCGGAAATCTCGATAACATAAAGTAAAAAGAGATGCGTACATAATATCCATGTAGAGTGATGTAGCAAATGTTCTAAAGGACTAGACAAAGTGCAAAGTGATAAAAACATGGATCGTGGAGACTAAATATGTAAAAATGTAAAAAGTGATGAAAGTGAACTTAGGGTGGAAGCACATGTGTAAATGCCATTGTGTGTAGTGTACCTGCATGGTTAGTACCGCGTGTGTGATGTACTCGCTATATGTGTTGTTGTTGTTGTTATTGACTACTTGTTTCCCATACAAATGGACCTACAAAAGAGAAGACGATTAAGTAGTCAAATACACATGTATATGATTAAAAATGCATGTATATGGTAAAAAGACTATAAATGAAAGCATGAAAATGAAAAAGGAACATGTGTATCTAATCTATGATGAGACAAAAGGGTGTAGAAAGGATATCATATAACTGTCGATGAAGTGTGAGTTTTTTGGGTGATCTCACGCCATTGTGGCCAAAGTAGTGTAGGGAGAAAGTTGTGTTATTCTCCAACCTGTAACTACTTCCTTGAGATTGGTGAAGAGATCTCTGTAATTTTTGGTTTTTGGGCGATCTGACGCAACTGACTGAAGAAGTGTATGGAGGAAAGTCTTATGTTCCTTCAACATGTAACTGCTCCCCAAAAATGCTAAGGAAAATCTTCCCTATAAAATCCGTTGTGTATGGGGTTTGTAGACTGGTTTGAACCCACTCATTGTACAACCCATTGTGTCATGGATGCAAACTGTAGACTAAATTGTGCCGATATTGTGTTGTATAGTGTGTAAACCCAAATGATGTCCCCCTCTTTGGGGGCACATGTGATGTTGCAGATAAGAGAATGCGGCCCCAAAAGAGGACCGACCATGTAATTGAATCTCTTCCCTGTAAGGGGAGGGAATGTGCTTGGTAAAGACAAAGGAACACACAAACAAGTGGCTAGGAAACAAGTGTTAATGCGAACAAGCATATAGAAAAACAAGTGAAAGCCAAACAGATAATGTGTAAGCTAGAACACAAGCACATAATTTAAACACCCAAGAAGGCAATCATAGACAGTGAAAATCAAGTTGCAAACATGGACACCACTCACGGTGTCGTAAGATACTCAAGGCCACAAAGTGGTTACCAACAAACAAGTGTGAACAAAAGTCAAAGGGCCAAGCTCATGAACAATAACAAACAATAAAAAATGTAACAAACAAGTATGGAAGAAAATATCCCTGCATAACAAATGCTACACATGAAGCACCCGTTAGCATGTTAGAAAAATAACAAGTATGTCAAATCATGTATAACTTGATAATGGAAAGTGTTAAGTACAAAATGAAACAATAGCACTTGTAGTGTATGAATGTGGATGCCCCCAATAGGTAGTGTGTCAAGCATCGGTGTTGCATGTAGAAGTTTTATATTTGTGATCAAAACTAGAAAAGGACGTGAACACGCATGTGTGTATGGTAAAGATAATGACATACAAGAGATTTATCTAACATGTGTAGTAAAGTGAACATGTAAGAGCAAGTGCAAGCAAGAGTAAATGTAACCATAAAATGCAATATGTTGTGGATGGATGGAATGGAATGCAAAGTGAATGATAGGAGTGCATGCCCCCTAGTGAATGGAATTGTATGTAGTGAGGTTCATTTAGTATGCCCCCTCAGTAGTCAAGAATGAACAAAAAATAAGAGTGCATCATCGGGAAATGGTTAAACTGTGTGTTATATGTAGCGCGTTGTGATGAGTATGTGGTGATGAGATATGACATAGCGATGACGTGTGTGTGTGACTCTATAGCCTAAGCATATATCATGACAATATAAATAGAAAGAAGGTGGTGAGTTAGCCTAAAGCATATAATATGAAACATTGTAAGTGAAAGTGATGGTACGACCTATCACAAGATGATGCTGGGAGAAGTGACCCTATAGCCTAAAGTGTATATCACTAATCCTAGGAATGTCACATGAGAGAAAGGGGATTGAATGATGAATGTGTGATTGGGGTGTAGTCCATTTTGTGATGCATACCCTTAACAGTCCATAATAGACATTGAGACTAGAGTGCGTCATCAGGTAGTGAGTGCATCGCGTAGAAGTGAATATGCTAAAATGTGTACTATGTGCGGTAACATGTAATGCAGTATGTGTAGATGACCTAAGGTGTGTTGATGTATAGTATATGTAATACATTATGTGAGATGACATGTAAAAACATGCAATATGCAATAGATATCTATTAATGTATGTAGAACAAGATGTAAAATATAAGATGTATGAAAATGCGTAATGTCTATAGCTTGAAATGTAGTGTATAATGTGTAGATGATGTGTGATGATATGCAGGTGTCTAATGCGTATTGAATACTATGAAGTGTGTGGGGTTCATGTCTATAGAATGCCCTCAACATTCAGATGTGAACTAAAGCACAAGAGAGTGTCATCGGGTAATGACGATGTTAATGTGTAAATGATGATGCCTATGCTATGAGATTGATAATACGAGTACAAAACATGTGTCGATGTTAGGATGGTGGGGGGGTGTGTGAATGTTATGCCCCCAAGTGTGTGTAAGTGAAAGAAATAACCAATGAAAGTGAAGGACGAAGGTCCCTCATTTGATGTTGGTGGTGACAAAAGCACATGGCCATGTGCTAATAGTGGTGGTATAGTAGATAGGTACTGCGCAAGTGAGTGAATTCTATGTGCATGTGATGGGTGAATATATGATGAGCGCATAGGTGCAAAAAAATATGTAGGTGATGGAGACTGATGAGAAGGAAAACATAGAGGTCATGGACACCGACGTGGAATAAAACGAGGCGGTGACCTATAGTGAGATGCAAAGAATCGTGGTGAGGTATAGGCTTATGTTGATGTGTAGGACTAACAGAGTGGTGAGGTCACATAGATTGTGTGTGAGTAGGTGAACTAGGAGTAGATTGTGCTTTAAGTAACATGGATGGTGATGTACTAGATGAAGTAGGAGGTGCATTGACTGATACTCGAGGAAATGATGACCATGGAGTAGATGGAGGTACACCGTTAATAGAAACAACTTGATTGCTATGAATGAACTTAAGTCACAAATGATTCATAGAGATGATGGACTTAGACCTACGAATCCAGTTGAGACCTAGAAGCATGTCACAACCATCAACTGTTTGGCCCATGAGGAAGGGCACCAACATAGTAAGGGGACCGACAATAACATGTAGCTTAACAACACCATATGAATTGTTCATGGGGTAGGAAATTTTTGAACGCATGTAACCGATAGCATCAAGAAGTGGAAGAGAACATGCATTGATGGGACATGATGGGTCAACCTTAGTGTTATTAATAATACGAGATCCAATAAAGGCACTATTATGTAAGTGAGTAAATAAAAAGTGGCATGATAATCATGATTAGAGAAAGAGATAACTGATGTAGAAGTGTATGTAGACACAAATATTGCACATTAGAAAATATTTAGCCCAGTCTTATACTATTATTTAGAAGGTTCTCAAGTGTACAAAGTACTAATTAATCCCACCTTTTGGCCACCTTTTTCTTATCTTTTATTTTGTCTTTCCGCGTATTTCCTAATACCTATCAACCCATTTCATGACCTTTCCAACATTCTAGCCTGAAATCAGGGCACCCCACTTATCTTGGGGTTCCCAGGAGGCCCGGTCTATGCACAACCTCTTCTACTTCTTTTTGGGTCACTTCTAGTTGTTGGTCATCCTTATCTTCTTCTCATTCACCTTGTCAGGATTAATTACAAAATTAAACTTGAGAGCCCTATAAATATAAAGTTATAATACCATAATAAGGGTCCTAGGTCATTGCATCTTATCACTACTATCACTCCATCTAGGGTTGCATCCATTGCATCACTTGCATCCACATAGTGCCATGCATTCAAGCTAGGAGATCTGCATCACACACACTTCATAGGGGAGGGATTCCATTATATTCCATGCACACATGTTACTTACATTTCTATAGCTACTATTGCTCATTACTTCACAAAGTGTGACTAACACGAGAGCACCTAGAGCACGACATGCACACACACACACACACACACCAAACTACATCAAGGTCCGTAATGTAGTGCAGTGCAATGCTTAGTGATAAGTCCACTAGTTTGGTAACTGAGGTTAGTCTAACCCATTCATATGCATCTTTCATTTTTCTAGGGTTTGATACTTCTCCTTACATTACGGGTCATTCTCCAGTTCATCCGATGAATCCAGTAGCGATAGACAGAAGTACTTAGAGATATTAAGTGACTGTACTAGATTCAGATTCTAAGGATTTGTAGTGTTCCAAGTGCCTAGATTATAGACCAAGGCACCCCAATACACTCCCAGGCACCTGTGTCATCTCAAACAGTCCATATATGCCCTTTGTAGGGTCCTGAGGGTTCATCTCGCATTCTCGGGTTATATTTCCAGATCCGCGACACTATGCGAAAGTCTCTTGTTATCAGCTGAGTCTTCTCCTTACTCTTCTCTTGCACATTAGGGTTTCATTTCATCTAGAATAGTTTATTTACATTTATTTCATACTTCTTTAGTTCATTTACAATGTTTTAGTCCTCCTAACTAGATTAACATTAATACCCTAGATATCCCCTTAGGCCATCTAGGAAAAATCCTTATTTTTGTTAATCATTTTGGTGAACCCAATGTCTCTTTCTACTGCTTTCTAGGACTTTTTCATTCCACCATCATGAATATCTCTATCACTAAATACATGTTTACCTACCTTGATTTGCTTCATCAAGTCCAAACCCTTTTACTATTACTGATGTTTTTGCCGACATGCATCCGGATTCCATGTATGACACATTTCTGAGGGATTTTCTCAACATATAGCATTTTGGGGCAATCCTCCCTGAAATTCATCCTTTTGACAATGACCCACCACTTTACATCATGTCCCACATCTACAATGTTTTTGTCAAGTGTACTCTTATCGATAATGGATTTGAGCTTAATCATGCCCTATGTCCTTTCTCCAAGCCATAGGTTTTTATGCTCATGAAATTATCCCTTCTTCCATTTCACTCTATGCTTATGATGGTTTTATTTTCCATGTCTAGGCCATGCCACCTTGCCTTTAACTATAGGTCCCTCCCTATTATTTTCTTCGTCATGATTTCCCCGCCTCATATAATTGCTTATTAGGCAGACCATGGCTCCATGCCATGCAAGTTGTTCCTTCTACCATCCATCGTTATGTCAAATTATTACATGAGCATGTTGAGTATACCATCTTTTAAGATTGTGATCCATTCAAATATTGTGTCCATGACCCTCATACTAGCATTCCTATTCCTCACATTAACACTACCGATGAACCTCATCCTTTGGATGATCAACCACATTTACCGCCACTTGAGGGAGCTATTTGTTTACTAGATGCAATTCCCCCTCCATCACCCATTCCTACCACCGTAGTTCCATATCAGCCACCCCCCCTCCATGAACACTATCATCCCATCTTTGCCATTATCACCCACGCACCCACCCTTCACATGTACACTCTTTATCCGTGACTCATTTTGGGACCATGTTCCATTTGATCCCACCCATGATGAAACCATATGTTCCCCTGTTGGCCTCATTTGTCTTGGTTTCACTTTTGAGGACCTTCAGCCTTCCACCCATGCTCCACACTTATACTATGGCTTTATCACTTGTTACAACTGCTTACAACTTACGTATCTTCCATCTCCTTGTCTACTTACCATGTACACCTTGTTCCTTTCCACTCACATTAGGAGATTCTTGGCTTACCTACATTGGCAGAACTTTGGACCCTAGTCACACCGACATTTCATTCCCTATGCCTTTTGGTCGCATTCTCATCTACAATAGTTCCTTCCTTGGCTACTCACCTAACTACCTGGTATGCCCACGGTTTCCCACATCCCCCTTTCACTGATGAAGAATACACTATGGGCATGTATATTCTATGCCTTACCGGCTCATTACATGATCAACCTCACACTATAGCCTACCATGTTGCTAATCTTGAGCCATTTGACTTTGACCCAAAGGACGATGATCTCCTTGATGAATTCACATAACCTCTTCTTCTCACACTACTACTGGGGGGCATATCACATGACATACTACCCCCTCGCTTCACATACTTGTACCCTTTTTACATCCTACACTTCATCTCTATCACTTATCATCATCGCATATCCACATATCCCTTCACGTCTTATCATACCCTTGTCACCCGATGACACACCCTAGTGCTTCGGTTCACACTGGACTGTTGAGGGATTACCATTACACTAAACCCCACACACTGCACTACAGGACCTATACATTTACATTCCATCATCCTACATTATATCTCCATAGCATACACTACACTAGTCATCATCGTATATGAGCCTAGTTTTGCATTCCATCCTCTCATTCTACATTTATGCTAGGTCATGTTGTATATGAGTCTAGCTTTATCTTTTACCATCACATATTATACCTACACCTATCATCGTATCTCCCACACTACATATACATCCTACACACCCACATTGCATTCATACATCTTACCTATTCTACATGCTACACTAGATTTCCTTATACTTGGGTCTAGTTTTATCTATCATCATTACACATTCTCCTTCTACCTATGCATTTATTACATTACATTCCATACACACTGCACATTCTACACCACACATTCACATACCTTGGTCCTTTACACTCATGTTGTCTTCTAGGCGTGGCACTCACCACCCTATGACGCACTCTAGTTCCTCGGTCCATACTCGACTGCCGAGGGTTTACTAATCAAATAGACCTTACCTACATGCGACATATCATCATACCACATTCCTTGGACTAGTGACCAATGCTCTAGGATATATTTTCACCCACACTCATCATCACATCCCATAGTGGTATACACCTTAGGTTAAATCACCACTCTTTTCATCACTTCTACATCATCCTATTACGTTCTATCATCTCCTATTATATCATCCTATTACATTTCACTTTTCTCAATTCCACACTAGTCCATTACATTATCACACCTTCGATCATCACATAGTGGTATACACCCTAGGTTAAATCACCACTCTCTTCATCAATTTCTCCTTATCCTCCTGCATCCTATCATCACACATTCTATTATCCTATTCTATCATCCTTCTATTGCCTCGTTATTTATCCTCATCATCAATTAGTGGTATACACTTTAGGCTAAATCACCACCCTTGCCTTATTCTTCACATAGTGGTATACGTAACCTTCAATTATTTCATCTTATAGTGATATACACTTAGGGATAAATCATCACTCTTCCATTCAAACAAGTCGTGATATACGCTTAGGCTATAGGGTCCACATACATCTTTCCATATATCTCATTCCCATATATTCCTTCTATAGTGATATACGCTTAGGGATAAATCATCACTCCTTCGATCAAAAAATTCATGATATACACTTCAGCTATAGGGTTCACACACATATTCTCCCCATGTCACATTTCATCACCATCCCATACACATACTCATCATAACGTGCTAGATACAACCAACACTACTCGACCATTTCCCGATGACACACTCTCGTTTATGGTTCATTCTTGACTGCTGAGGGGGAAAACAAAATGAACCTCACTGCATACACATTCCATCCACTTGGGGGCACGTTGCTCCTATCATTCCATTTTGCATTCCATTCCATCCATCCACGACATATTGCATTATCTTGGTAGCATTTACTCTTGCTTACTAGTGTTTTGCATGTTTATTCTACTACATATGTTAGATTTCTTTCCTCTATGTCATTATCATACACACATGCGCGTTCATGCCTTTGTTTAGTATGATTGTAGATACAAGACTATACATGTGGAAGGGATGCTTGCCTTCCACCCTTCCTATACTGGTCACTTGGGGCATCCACATTCATCCTATCTAGGTGTTATTGTTTCATTTTATACTTAGCATCTTTCACTACTTACTTCTACATGCTTTGACATATTGGTTATCACTCTGACATGCTAACGGGTGTTTCATATGCAACACTTGTTTTTCAGGATTACATGTTTTCCATGACTACCTCTTTATATCTACTTGTTTGCTTTCTTTGCTATTATATGCGAGCTTTGCCATTTGTTTGTGTGCACACTTGTTTGTTGTTTTTGATCATGATGGCCTTACATGCCTTGCGACATCGTGAGTGATGTCCCATGTTTGTAACCCACTTTGTGTGGTCTTCTTGTTGTTTCTTATGTGTTTGCACTACTTTGCTTGGTAGTTTTTACATTGTCTGTGTATTTTACATGCATGTATTCGACTAACACTTGTATTTACTAGCCATCCCCTTTTATGTGTGCCTTGGTATCTACCAAGTGTTTCCCTTTCCCCCTAAACTACAGATTTCTATAGGTTAGAGTGTAGTTGGTCCTCTTTTGGGGCTGCATTCTCCTTCTAGGGTCATCGCATGCACCCCCAAAGAGGGGGGGATGTTGAATATGTGTCATTATTATATATGTTGTCATTGATCTCAAGATGGATGAGTTGATATCTAGTTGCATTGATGGCAAAAGGAGTCATTTGGTAAAGTGAGAAAGCTGAAAAGATGAAGGTTGATTGCTAGTTTCAACCCACAGAGGCTTTGAGATGGTCAAGGATAAGTCCTAAAGGACTTAGACAACATTTGTGCAAGCCATGGATATAAGGTGGTAGTCGTCAAGTACATAAGAGAGCTGCGGAGTAAAGAAGATCAAGGAAGCAACCGCAAGCTAAATGAAAGCTCCGTAAGAAGTTAAGGTTGATTGCTAAAGCGAGGCTGAGTGCCAAAGGACTTAGAGTGAAGAAGGTGGTAGTCGTCAAGGTAAAGTTGTCGATGATATGAAGATTTGGAGAAATTCACGTATAAAGGGAAAATATGTAAAACCACTGATAAATAGAAAATCCGCTAAGTATAGAAAATTTCCAAATTCATGTAAAAGGAAATTGTGAAGAACTAGAAAATGAGAAAAGTCGTGGAAGGTAGCAAATAAGGAGGAAGCCGCGAGAAGTTGAAAAATCCACACAATGCATAAAGATGTCACAGATAACTAAAATCTGCATAAAGAAGGGAAAATCAAGGACAAAGCAGAAGCCACGACATGAAGTGCAAAAGATCAAAGATGCCAAAGGAAGTTGTGGAATGATCAAAGTGAACTAGTGTTGATTAAGAACAATTAGTTAGAGTTTAAATTGAAAGAGTGAACGTTTGCATTCAAATTTCAAAGGAGATTTGATTGATAGAGAATTACAATTGCAAGTACAACTGAACTTCACACAGACCAATGAAATTCTTTGTTCCAACTACCAACATTTAATGCATGTTGACCATGAGGCATATGGTTATAAGCTCGATGGAGATTCCTAATTTCAAGGTGAATTAAAATAATGCAAGAAATGATCACGTTGTTTTAATTTCACGATGAAAATTATAAACAATGCAAGTTTTCTATTTTTGGAAGATGACTATTTAATTAGTTTGTCAGATGCATGGAAGGAGGAATGAATTTGAACAAGGAAATAATAAAATATGGACTCAACTGGGAACATTTAATGATCCGGATTCACAAAGCGATGATCGGAAGAGTACACAATGTAAATTTTGAAGCAATATTTTGAGTCATTAGTGCAATAAAATAAAAAACTTGAAGTTAATTTGATGTTGTTTCTCATGAGAGAAAACTAAGGCACAAGATCCAAGAGAGTGACAGAGGCAGAGAGAAGAAAATATGATGCAATCAAGCTAAGAAGAGCTACATCGGTGAAAAGAAAGAAAAAGGGTGAGATCAAGAAAATAATGAAGAACATGATCAGATAAGCAAGCATAAAGGCAAATAATGAATGAGTAGAAGAGAGTGACAGAGAAAGAACACAGATCGAGCCAAGAAAGTGATCATAATTCATTGTATTAGCAATTTTTGTAACTACATGATCAAAATGTATATGTAAAGAAGTCTAAGTTGTAGCTTAGCACATTTAGGGAGTTGTAGCTTCCTTGTAGGTGGGTGCTAGAAAATAAATCTCTTGTGATGTGTAATATTCACTTGAGTCCTTTGTTGTGTGTAATATCAACATAGGTGTAGGGGTTGGTGCTCCTTGTGGGATTGGTGTCTCACTAAACAAATCTTGTAAGATGTGTTATATTCTTATGAGTCCTTGCTTTGTGTAATATAAGCAATGATTTTGGTGGGTTTTTCTCCGAAAGGGTTTCCCATGGTAAATATTTGTGTTTAATGTTTATTTTTGATGAATACTTGATTGATTGTATGTTTCTCATACATATAGATTGGTAAAGAATATAAAATTGAATCAAGAGTGTAAAAGTTTTAATCTGCACTTGATTCACCCCCTCTCAGTGCTTGTGATCTGTAATAATTGGTATTAGAGCGAATCCTTTTGTAGAAGCCTAACATCTTTAAGGAGATCCTCCTATCACAAGCATGGCAACAAATCAGGCACAAGGTGACTTATCTCTATCCATATCACCTCTATTCACAGGGAAAAATTATGCTTTCTAGAGAATAAGAATGAAGACATATATGATGTCACTTGGTTTTGACATCTGGGAGTGCATAGAAAAAAGGATATATAGCTCCACCCACACCATCACCTCTTCGAAATAAGGTAGAATATGAGTGCAAATCAAGAGCTATGAATGTTATTTTATGCAGCTTGACTGAGACAAAATTTGTGAAGGTAATGCACTGCACAACAACAAAGGAAATATGGACCAAATTGCAGAGCATCTATGAAGGAGATGAGAAAGTTAAACTGGAAAAGTTACAAACTTATAGAGCTCAGTTTGAGAATCTGAAAATGAAGGATGATGAGAGCATCATGCGCATATATGCAGAGAATAGATGAGGTCATAAACATGATCAGAGGCTTGGGAGAAAAGCTAGAAGAATCTATCATTGTTCAAAAGGTTTTGAGATCCCTAACCAAGCAAGTATGATGCAAAGGTTTCCACCATAGAGGAAGTAAAAGGACATGAAGAATCTTACAATGGATGAGCTACAGAGCACCCTTTGCTACATACAAGATGAGAACTATTGGAACCAAGACCACCAAGAAAGAAGTGGCTTTCAAGGTCAAGAAAGAAATAAAGTCCAGTCAAGAAGATGAAGAAGAATTAGGTTTTGTGGATGAGATGGATGAAGAAAAATTGAGGCATTGTTTGTGAGGAAATTGAAAAGAGGATCTGGTAAGTACAAAGGAAAACTCCCATTCAAATGCTTTGCTTGTGAGACAAGTAGGTCATTTTTCCAGCAGATTGCCCAAACAAGAATAAAGATAATCAATAAACATGAGGAGCATAGTCATAAACATAATAGAAGAGAAACTGAGTATAAAAAGAAAGATAACAAGAATAAATTCTTCAAGAACAAAAGAAACTTCTACTCTAAAGAAGAATCTAGTGAATCAGATTTGAGAAACACAAAAAAACTCAAAAATGAAGATAATGAAGATCAATCAAAATGTTTGTTTATGGCTATGGATGTGGATGAAGAAAGTAGCTCCAGAGGGAAGAACTCAATTGAATATGAATATTCTGATGAAGAGGAAGTTGAGGTAAATCTTGAAGCAGAGTTGGTAAGTGCACTTGAAGAACTACAACTATGCAGAAAGAAAAATCAGAAACTAAGATGCACATTAAAGGATTATGAGGAACAAATCCACATCTTTGAGAAAAGACAAGCACAAAAGAAGAAGAGGAGGCTAATGAGCTAAAGGAACTTGAAACTCAACTGGAGAAGATCTCTAAGTCCTACAAATCAAAAGAGGAGGAGTGCTCAAAGTTGAACACAAAATTGGAGGAGTTGAAATCAGAGATGGACCAAATGTTCAACAAACTAATTATGTATGAAAAGCTAGAGAAGAGCTCTATTGTGCTAATTGATATACTCAATAACCAATGTGATACAACTGATAAAGTTTGGAATTGGCTTCAAGGGAGAAAGCAAGGAGAAAGAGTCAACAAAAATGAAGAAAATAAGTCCGTGGCTACACCAAGTACTTCCTCTACTACAAATAAAGGCTTCCACAAATCCACGAGAAGAAGAAACATTGTTCCTAGGATCACCTATGCAATGAGGTACACACATTCCTTTTATGGGTATTGTTTCTCTTGTAATCAGTTTGGACATAAAGCCACGAAGTGTAGAAAGAACTCTAGAGGCTATAGAAGAAAATTTGGCCCATCTTACACCAGTTCAAACTTTAATGCTACTCAGTACACCTATCACAAGAAAATAAATAATCCACCAGTAAGGAAACAAGAGCCGCCCAAACAAAAAAAGTGGATATATGTAAAGAAAGATGAGAACAAGAGAAAGGAATGTTTCTTAGTAGTACAAACCATTCCATGTACAAAATGAAGATAAAATTTGGTATTTAGATAGTGGATGCTCCAGTCACATGATAGGTGATAAAATAAATTTATTTCTTTGTCAAATAATGCATCAGGTGTTGTGAGATTTGGTGACAACAACTCTACCAACATAGTTGGAAAAGGGACATTAAGTTTAGATAATGGAAAGACTATTACAGAAAATGTTCTATATGTTGAAGGATTAAAACATAACCTATTGAGTGTGAGTCAAATGTGTAAAAGAGGATACAATGTCATATTCCATGACCAAGGATGTGATATTATCAATGGAAAGATAGGAAAAAGAGTTGCAAAGGCCAAGCGGACAAAGAACAACATGTATGTGTTGAATGAGATAAATAATGAGAAATGCTTCACTGGTAAAGTTGATTATAGTTGGTTGTGGCACAAAAAGACTTGGACATATGAGCTTTGAGAATTTGGTTAAACTAAGTGCTAAAGGGTGTGAGACACATGCCTAAGATTATCAAACCCACAGATACACTATGCAAGGCATGTGTCTACATGGTAAACAAACAAGGAGGTCATTCAAGTCAAAGGAGTACTCTACAACAAGACCACTAGAATTGATTCATACAGACCTATGCGGCCCTACCAGAACTGAAGGAATATCAGGTGAAGTATATTTTATGTTGCTTATAGATGATTATACAAGAATGACCTAGGTAACATGTTTAAAGCAAAAGTTATGAAGCCTAGATAGATTTAAGAATTTCAAGGCATTAGTTGAAAATGAAAAGAATAAGAAAATAAAATGCCTAAGATCAGACAGAGGTGGTGAATTCTGGTCAAATGAGTTTGATGAGTTCTATGAAGAACATGGAATCGGAGACAATTCTCAGCCATGCATGGACTCCTCAAAAAATGGAGTTGTTAAAAGGAAGAATAAAAATAGTGCAAGAGATGGCAAGGACCATGCTAAATGAATCCAAACTCCTAGATAGGTATTGGAGTGAAGTTGTATATACCACGGTTTATCTTTTGAACAGAGCTCAACTGAGAGTAAATAGTGATAAGACCCCTATGAACTATGGAAGAAGAGGCCTGCAAATGTGAAGCACATCAGAGTGTTTGGAAGAAAATGCTACATCAAAAGGGATGAAGAAAACTTAGGCAAATTTGACTCAAGGAGCGATGAAGGTATTTTCCTTGGATACTCAGTGGTTAGCGCGACCTACAAATGCTACAACAAGTGGTTGCAAAAGATAGTGGAAAGCACTAATGTGAAGGTGGATGAGGCACAATATGGAAAAACCAACACTCAACATACTGGTGGAAATGAAGAACAAGAAGATGATGAAGACTTTGACAATCCACGTGAAGAAGTAGAAGAAGAAGAAGAAGAAGAAAGACTAGACACTAAGGCACCCTCCAGAAAGTCAAGAAGGATCATCCTACAAATCAAATCATTGGAAACAAGGATGGTAGAATCCTAACAAGAAGGATACTCAGAGAGCAGTAGAGTCATGAAGATATAACACTCATGTCCATGATAGAACCCAAGAATATTGCTGAAGCAAGAAAAGATCAACATTGGGTAGACACCATGAATGAAGAATTGGATCAAATAAAAAGAATGAGACATGGGAACTAGTACCCATGCCGCGAGAAAAATGTGATTAGAACCAAGTGGGTCTTCAGGAATAAGATGAATGAGAAAGGAGAAGTTATGTACAACAAGGCCAGACTAGTATGTAAAGGATATGCATAAAATGGAAGGGATTGAATTTGATGAGACATTTGCACCAATTGCAAGAATGGAGGCAATAAGGTTGTTTTGGCTTACGCAACATACAAGAAGATTAGAGTGTTCCATATGGACATGAAATCAACCTTCCTAAATGGTTTCCTAAATGAAGAGGTATACATTGAACAACCTGATGGATTCTCACTAACTGAAGATAAATATTATGTGTGCAGGTTGAAGAAAGATTTGTATGGATTAAAGCAAGCTCCTAGAGCTTGGTACAACAGATTAGACTCATACCTCATTGAGCAAGGTTTCAGAAAAGGAGTCACGGAAAACAATCTATACATAAAATAAGAAGGAGAACATCTGCTCATTGTAATAGTATATGTGGATGACATCATTTTCTGAAGAGATCATGACAAGATGACATATGAGTTTGTAGGCTTGATGAAAGAAGAATTTGAGATGTCAATGTTGGGAGATCTGTCTTTCTTTTTGGACTACAGATAAATCAATCAGATCAAGGTATATTCATCTCCCAAAGCAAGTATATAAAAGAGATGTTGAAAATATTTAGGATGGAAGAATACAAACCTATTGGGACACCAATGGAGGTTGGATGCAAGATGAGCAGAGATGATAACTCACCAAAGGTAGACAAAACACTATACAGATCAATGATAGGCAATCTACTTTACTCCACAACATCAAGACTTGATATCATGCAAGCGGTAGGCCTTGTTGGAAGTTTTCAAGAAGATCCAAGGAAAACTCACCTCAAGGCGGTCAAAGAATTTGAGATATCTCATGGGAACACTTAAGTAAGGAATGTGGTACACCAAAAGTAATGACTTCAACATAAAAGCATATATAGATGCAGATTGGGAAGGAAAATTTGATGATGGGAAGAGTACAAAAGAAGGAGAATTCTCTATTGGTATTGCTTAGTATCATGGTTGAGCAAGAAACAATCATCAGTGGCTCTCTCAACATGTGAAGCAGAGTATATAGTTGTCATGATGTGTTACACAAGTTCTGTGGACGAAGCAGATATTGGAAGATTACAAGGTGAAATCTGAAAATCCAATTCCTTTACTATGTGATAGCACAAGCGCAATAAGTGTCTCTAAGAACCCTGTGTTCCACTAAAAACCAAGCATATACCTATAAGGTATCACTTCTTGAGGGAACAAGTAAATGACAGGAAGATCAGTCTAGAATATGTGAGCACTAAAGAAGAAATTACAGATATAATGACCAAGCCGCTACCAAAAGAAACATTTGAGCACTTAAGGAATGAGTTAGGGGTCATTCCTGAACCCACCAACAACTAAGCAGATGCATAGAAGCACAAGGGAGCATTCTTAGGAAATATTAGCTCCTAAAAATAGTGCCAAAGTGAGGAGGAGCTAATCTATTAGCTCAAATTTATCAAAACATGCATCAACTCAATGGAGCATTGTCGTAAAACACAAAAACATATGGATAGGAAGCATAATACTAGGGGGAGCCTCTTGAGGTAAGCACATGAAGAAACCAACTTACATAAATATTCAGTTATGTGCAGCATAGATGGCCCTTTGTCATTGTTTTCAAAGGGGGAGAGATAAAGAAACCATAAACTAGTCCATGGATATAGAAGAACAGGAGAAAGGTGAATTCAGGTATGTAATTATTTTGTCGTCAAAAGGTTATAAGGTTTCTATAGGTTTGGAGTGTTTCCATCAATGACAAAGGGGGAGATTGTTGAATATTTGTCATTATTATATATGTTTTCATTGATGTCAAGATGGATGAGTTGATATCAAGTTGCATTGATGGAAAAAGGAGTCAATTGGTAAAGTGAGCAAGCTGAAAAGATGAAGGTTGATTGGTAGTGTCAACCCACAAAGGCTTTGAGATGGTCAAGGATAAGTCCTAAAGGACTTAGACAACATTTGTGCAAGCCGCGGATATAAGGTGCTAACTGCCAAGTACATAAGAGAGTCGCGGAGTAAAGAAGCTCAAGGAAGGAATTGCAGACTAAAGGAAAGCTCCAGAAGAAGCCACCGAAAGTAGGTGAGTGTCACAGAGTGAAGAAGGTCATAAGGTAAAGCCATGCAGATATCAAGATTAGGAGAATGCCGCATATAAATGGAAAAGATGAAATCATTGATAAACAAAAAAATTGCTAAGTATAGAAGATTGTTGCAGACAAAAGGAAAGCCACGAAGAACTAGAAAAGGAGAAAATCCACATAAGGTAGCAAACAAGGAGGAAGCTACAGAGAGTTGAAAAAGCCACACAATGCATATAGATGTCACAGATAACTAAAAAGTTATATAAAGAAGGGAAAAGCCAAAGGACAAAGGAGAAGCCGCGACATGAAGGAAAAGATCAAAGATGCCAAAGGAAGCCACAGAACGATCAAAGTGAACTAGAGTGGATCAAGGACAATTAGTTAGAGTTCAAATTGAAAGAGTAAACATTTACATTTAGATTTCAAAGGAGATTTGATTGATAGAGAATTGTGACTGTAAGTAACTCTAGAAATTTTCACAGACCAATGAAATTCTTTGTTCCAGCTACCAACATTTAATGCATGTTGACCATGAGGCATATGGTTATAAGCTCGATGGAGATTCCTGATTTCAAGGTGAATTAAAATAATGCAAGAAAATGAGTCGTCATTTTAATTTCACGATGCAAATTCTAAACAGTGCAAGTTTTCTATTTTTAGAAGATGATTATTTAATTGGTTTGATAGATACATGGAAGAAGGATGTTGGTATCCAAATTGATTCTCCTACGAGGGCTGAGTAGCATCACAAAACTGACAGGATGCTTAGAGATAGAAAAATCATGATATGAGTCATTTTGTAGCCGGGGAGGGGATTTAACTGACTCTTAGGCATTGGAGAAATGGATAGCACCTCACTAAGGGTTTGATCTACCCTCACTACTTTAGGTTGTGCCTTCAACTAGGGTGAGAGGACCCATTCTGTAACCCATGTTGGTGAAGGACATCAAGAGATCCTTCTTTGCACAATCTTCATGAGAACCTTGAGAAAATATGATCAATACAACACAATCTAACTCTCACGAGTTGTCACACTAGAGAGTGGAGATGTTTCCTAGACAAAATTCAGTTACTAAAGACAATAATTGAAACTTGATTATCTCTCGCATATTTTGGCAATGAAATTTGTTAAATCTTTGTGGATACATAGTACAAATAGGGGTACTTCATGTAGGATTTATCATTTGAGAATTTTTGGTGGGCGATTAAGCAAGATAAAGTTGATTATACCAAATCATTGAGAACCTTTACAAATATTGGAAAACTCATAGAAAAAATGCTTCAAAATAGCCAAAATATTCCTTCAATCGAAGGTGTGTATCAATGGAGGCCCAAGATGCACGGTTTCATACACTCTTCAAGAATTCAACATAAAGGCTCATGTTAAAGACTCAATTAAACGTTGAAAGTCCTTGATTCATCATGCCTAAGATACACTCATAGACTTACAAACAATCTTTGTCAACCTAGTGAAAGTAGAGTGATTTTAAATTGTTTATTTCATTACAAGATGAAATCTCTTCTCACAATGAAATTGAAAATGCCATAATACTACCACAGGGATAAGATCTTGTGTGATTTAGAGGGATTTCAACATAATATTGCAACAGGAACAAGAAAAACTATTTGAAAACATTCTAAAATAAGAGCAAACACAATTGTGCTCATGATCAACACAAATTCATTTCAAGGTTCATTAGATTCATCAGCAAGGGAGAGTTTATTTAACAATCTCAGAGCTTGTCAATGGTTGTACACTTGTAACCATCTTGACGTGATTAAATCTAAAACACGGGAAAATAAACATGTTTCTCAGACGGTCTCTCGGAAAATGGTTTTTCTCAAACTTTCTAAGAAAAATTAACCCCCTTATGCAAGAATATTCTCATTGCATTTATACAATTTCAATCACTCACTCATCCTAAATTTTCCCCCAAAATTCTAAATCTTCAAGAGAATATTCCTCTTTACAACATACCATTTAATCATGTTTATTCTCTTGAAAATATCTTACTTTCTGTTGCTAGGTGGAAAAGTTGTGAGTCATTCACATTTCATATCTTCATCAAATATGATTGCGGCACCATGTAAAATCTTTTGACAATCCTTTTAATCATTCTTTTATCATTTCGTGCAAGAAATCCCCTTTCTAATTATTCTCAGGTGGCTCCATATGGCTTGATCTGACAAGCAATCCTTTTCACCTTCGAGAATACACCTTGAGGAATAGATACATGCATTCATGCCTCTCAGAAATGAGTGTCCTCACATGGATTATACCACATATCTATGCTGTGAGTTTGAGTTGGCCAAGTGTAAAGAGGAGCTAGCGGAAGCCTCACATGTCTCCTTGGCACAACTGCAAAGGTGAAGTCTAGAGGCAGGTTCCCAAGTGAGCGCGGGCCTTCCACGTGTTTAAAACCCGAGAGAGTTGCACTTTGGTTGCTTTAAAACTTCTAAGTATGGGAAGATTCAGCGGAAGCTTCCACGTGTCTCTTTGGCACTCTTTCAAAAGTAAAATTTATGGGCAGGTCCCCAAGGCAGACGCGGCCCTCCATGTGTCCCGAGTGCCTAAGAAAGTTTCCTCAGGCATTGAAAAGTCAAAGCCGAGGCGGATCCTTAAATAAGCGCAGGCCCTCCATGTGTCAAGAATCAAAGAGTTGCATTGGCCGCTTAAAAAGTCTAAGTATGGGTAGAGCCAATGGAAACCTCCACATGTCTCTTTGGCGCAACTCCAAAGGTCAAAACCAGAGGTGGATCCTCAAATGAGCGCGGGCCCTCCACGTGGAAAAGATCTTAGTTGAGGCAGGCCTGGGGGATTTTGCATTTTATGCCACTTAGAAACAAAGCCAAAATTTCTAAAATACCTTCGGTGACCCGCCCTTTCGTCTTTGATGTAGACTCAACATGTGGCTTTATCTGGGAACTTGCAGAGTCACGCTTCACTTTTATACCTTACTCCTTTTATCATAATGTCTCAAAATTCCAATAGGGCCCACTTTCCCGCAACCGCTCATCTTATGACATGTGTACATCTTCGAGGTCAAAGTAAGAAATTTTCTTTGCCACTTCATATTGTTGAATAGCCAATTAGAAATTATCGAGCCATGGGACCAATTTGGCATTTTTTACAAATGTAACAAAAGTGACAAGTTCACCAAATAGACCCATCGTGCCGCGTCCAACTAGAAAAGACCAAGTATCCATGGATGTTGGGATAGGATTTACAGAGGAGACACAATCATGGACGACGCCCAACAACAAAAATTTTCCCTATGGAGAGAAGATTGTAAATAATACCAAGATTCAATGTGATCCATGACCCAAGAAAAGGACTGACAATGACATCTAAATGAAGGAGAAAGTTTTCACGCATCCATACAAGGAGACAAAAAATACTTTCTAACCATGCAGACTGAGAAATTTTAAACAAACAGAGCAAGATTAAATCTAAACAGGCAAGATTAAATTGAGCACCAACAGGAGGAATGAAGTCTGAATAAGGAAACAATAAAATATGGACTCAACTAGTAACATTTAATGATCTAGATTCACAAAGCGATAGATCAAGAAGAGTACAAAATGCAAATTTCGAAGCAATATTTTGAGTCATTAGTGCAATAAAAGAAAAACTTGAAGTTAATTTGATGTTGTTGCTCATGAGATAGAAATAAGGCACAAGAGCCAAGAGAGAAAAAGGGAGAGAGAAGAAAATATGATGCAATCAAGCTAAGAAGAGCTACTAATAGTGAAGCAGAGAAAAAGGGTGAGATCGAGCAAATAATGAAGAACATGATCAAATAAATAGAGCATAAAGGTGATAGATAGAGGAGAAATACGGATCAAACCAAGAAAGAGATCATAATTCATTGTATTAGTAATTTATGTAACTACATGATCAAAATGTATATGTAAAGAAGTCTAAGTTGTATCTTAGCACATTCAGGGAGTTGTAGCTTCCTTAAAAGTGGGTGCCTATAAAAATAATCTCTTGTGATGTGTAATATTCACTTGAGTCTTTTGTTGTGTGTAATATCAACATAGTTGTAGGGGTTGGTGTTCCTTGTGGGATTGGCGTTTCACTAAACATAGCTTGTAAGATGTGTTATATTCTATGAGTCTTGCTTTGTGTAATATAAGCAATGGTTTTGGTGGGTTTTTCTCCCGAAATGGTTTCCCACAGTAAATCTTTGTGTTTAGTGTTTATGTGTTTGATGAATACTTGATTGATTGTATGCTACTCTCATACATATAGATTGGTAAAGAATATAAAATTGAATCAAGAGTGTAAAAGTTTTAATCTGCACTGATTCACCCCCCTCTCAGTGCTTGTGATCTACATAGGGGCATCATTGAGGGTTTCTACTAACACATCGTATCTACACTAGGATCACACACAGTGAGTGATTTTAGACCATTATACGAACTCCATACACAACGGCCTTAACAAGACATGGTGTCCTTATGTAATTCTATGGATCAATTATAGGTTTAGGGGTTATAGTGGGTGTGCCTTTCTATAATTCCCCATCCAGTGGTGTCAAATCACCCAAAAAACCACGAAAGTATAGAGATCTCTTCCAATATTTCAAAAGAAGTGGTTAAAGGTTGGAGGATACAACATGGTTCCTCCCTATACTTCTTTAGCCAGGGTGGCGTGAGATCGCCCGAAAAACTCGCGACACTATAGGATATCCTTCTACACCCTTTTTCTTGACATGGATCAGGTGCACATGTTCCATTTTTCCATTTACACTTTTATTCTAGCATATTTTACATTTGCACATTTTTACACAACATTTTGACATACATACATATTTGACTACTTGATCATTTTCTCCTTGCAAGTCCATTGTATGAGAAACAAACAGTCAAATTAGGGGTAACAATATTAGTGATAATGACAATGACAACACATCGCAGCGGTACTTGCCATACTAATCATGCATGTACACTACACATAACAACAACTACACATGCGTTCTGCCCTAGGTTCACTCTCATCTCTTTTTATACACAGTTTTCATCTTTAGAATCCACGGTCCTTTGCATTTTTTTTTTGTCATTCCACGCTTGAGTCTAGTCCATCAACACGCCTTCTTCTATACTCTACATGGTTATCAAGTATGCATCTCTATCTACTTTATGTTATTGAGCTTTCCGCTAACCAACATAAAGTGGGGAAATGTACACACAAGTATAACACATTAGACAATATTTAGCCCAGTCTTATACTACTATTTAGAAGGTTCTCAAGTGTACAAACTACTAATTAATCCCACCTTTTGGCCACCTTTTTCTTATCTTTTATTTTTTCTTTCCCGCATATTTCCCGATACCTATCAGCCCATTTCATGACCTTTCTGACATTCTAGCCTAAAATCAAAGCATCCCACCCTATATTGGGCAAGGCCCTAGTCCCATTCCAAGTGCCCCGGTCTATGCACAACCTCTTCCGCTTCTTTTTGGGTCACTTCTAGTTATTGGTCATCCTTATCTTCTTCTCAGTTGGCCTTGTCGGGATTAATTATGAAATTAAGCTTGAGAGCCCTATAAATATAAAGTTATAAGACCATAATAAGGGTCCTAGGTCATTTCATCTTATCACTACTATCACTCCATCTAGGGCTGCATCCATTACATCACTTACATCCACATAGTGTCATGCATTCAAGCTAAGAGATTTGCATCACACACACTTCATAGGGGATGGATTCCATTCTATTCCATGCACACATGCTACTTACATTTCTATAGCTACTATTGCTTGCTACTTCACAAATTATGACTGACACGAGAGCACCTAGGGCACGACACACACACACACACACACACGAACTACATCGGGGCCGTAATGTAGTGCAATGCTCAGTGATAAGTCCACTAGCTTGGTGGATGAGGTCATTCCAACCCATTCATATGCATCTTTCATTTTTCTAGGGTTTGATACTTCTCCTTGCATTACAGGTCATTCTCCGCTTCATCCGACGAATCCAACGTGACAAATAAAAAGTACTTAGATATATTTAGTGACCATAATAGATTCAATTTTTGAGAATTTACAGTGTTTCGAGCACCTAGATTACATATTAGGGTGCCACTGGGATGCCCCAAGACACTCTTAGGCACCCGTGTCATCTCATACACCCAAATCTACCCTTCGTAGTCTCTCGAAGGGTTCATCTGCATTCCCATATTCTATTTCCTGATCCACGACACTGTTGATGGGGTTAGTACAAGGTTTTACAAATAATATCTCGATCTAAGCATACATGTAATAAAAATGGATATTCTACCAAAAGAAATATACAAAACAAGAGATATAAATCAACACCGTATTTAACGTGGTTAACCCAAAGATATGGGCTACATCATCCACCAAGAAATAAACCAATCTATTATCTAAAGCTTTGGAAGATATAAAATTAAAGATCTATAATCTTCCACACCTCTCAGATGTATAATAATTTATTTCTCTCGAGTTTCTCCTTCTCGAGAATTCTCTCTCACAATTATTTTCACAATAATCACTAACTCTCACTATCCTCCTTCTAAACCCTAGCTTTCATGCTTATATAGGAATATACAAAATTAAAGCACTTAGTCATGCAATTATAATCAATATATCTCGCTTTAATACTAAAATTAGCTCTAATTCTTGTGATTTAAATAAAACACTCACACACAGGTAACTGACATCGGTTATCCCTAACCGATGTTGGTTCTTTGCTTTCTGACTGATGTTGGTCATAGGTGAATGATGTCGGTCCCTTCATAACCGATGTCGGTTACTGTGTTTTTCTATGAAGTTCAATATAACATGTTAAACTAAAGTAATTGAGCTCCAAAAATCAACAATCTCCCACTTGGAGATAAATTACTGCACTATACTTGTACAACATCATTTTTGGATCCTTCCTTAGATTTATTTCTTCCTCTTCAAGTCTCAAACTTGAAGACCAATAGAAGTGGAGTGTATCTCCAACTTCTCTTTTTTAATGGCTTCGTTAGCATATCCATAGGGTTTTCACTCATATGAATCTTCTCTAGTTTTAGATTCCCATCCTCTAATACTTTTCGTATGAAGTGATACCTTAACTAAATGTGTTTCGTTCTAGAATGAAACACTGAATTATTTGCCAAATGAATTGCACTCTGATTGTCATTGAATAATTTGCAATCATCTCGCTCCTTTCCCAACTCTTTTATGAACCTACTCATCCATATCATCTCTTTTCTAACCTCTATAGTTGTAAGATACTCTACTTCTATAGTAGACAAAGCCACAACCTTCGTAATCTCGAAATCTAGCTAACGGTCGTCCTACCTACTATGAAAGTATATCCAAGAGTGTTCCTTCTACCATCCGGATCTTCACCATATCCGAATCAACACACCCACATAAATAATTATCTAAACCTCCATAACATAACCACATGTTAGATGTCCCTCTCAAATACTCCGAGTATCCATTGACTGGTTTCCAATGCTCTTTACCTATATTTGCCATAAATCTACTTACACTCCCACTGCGTGTGTAATGTCAGTGCAGTACAAATCATCATAGCATACATGAGACTCCCAACTATTGAAGCATATGGTACTCGTGTCATGTATTTGACCTCCTCATGTGATAAAGGACACTAATCTTTGCTCAATTTGAAGTGTCCAACCATATATGTACTTACAAGTTTTGAATCTTGCATGTTAAACCTTTTTAACACCTTGTAGATATAATTTTCCTAAGACAAATACAATTTCTTGTTCTTCTTGTCTCTATGTATTTGCATGCCAAGGATTCTTTTTTCAGCTCCTAAATCCTTCATAGCAAATGTGTGAGCTAGCTTTCCCTTAAGCTCATCAATATCTTGCATACTAGATCCTGCAATAAGCATATCATCCACATACAATAACAAAATAATATAGCTCCCATTTTCAAGCTTCTTGAAATAAACACAATGGTCAAATTCACATCTCAAGTAACCATGCTCATGCATAAAACTATCAAACCTCATGTACCATTTCCTTGGATCTTTCTTGAGCCCATATAGGCTCTTTTTCAACCTGCACACTAATTTCTCCTTACCCTTGACTTCATACCCAAACGGTTGTTGCATATAAATCTCTTCATCCAAATCACCATGAAGAAAATTCGTCTTCACATCTAGTTTCTCTAAATGCAAATCATGTATTACAACTAAACTCAATATAGTACGTATGGAATTCATTTTAACAACATGAGAAAATATTTCACCAAAGTCAATACTTGCTTTCTATGCAAATCCTTTTACTACAAACCTTGTCTTTTACCTTTTCTCGTCCACCCACTTGTTTTGCAATGTCCTCTTACTGTGGCGCAACTTAACTAAATCCCAAGTTTAGTTATGTTCCAAGGAGTCCATCTCCTCATACATGTCATGCTCTCACTACACATGAGTCTTATCCTACATCGATTCTTAAAAAAAATTGGTTTACCATTATCACCAATAATAAATAAGATAGAGAAGGTGTAAATCTTTTTGGAGGTTTACTTACTCTTTGTGACCTTCTCGAGAAGAGTTTGGGGTACCAGAAGGCTCAATCTGGACCTCCTGGACATTTGTTTCCAATTTTGATAGTGATCGACGCCGGCACTTGTAACCAATGTCGGTCACTTGTAACCGACGCGTCGGTTTTGATAACCGATGTCGATTTGACTCTTCGTAATCTATATCGGCTCGGTTCAACCGACCGATGTCGGTCGGGGTCAAGTGACACTGGTTACTGTGTAACTCGAAGGTATGAATTTTAAATTTGTGAGTTCATTTTCATTCTCAACCAATTCATCCTTGGGTACCAAAATTTTATCCATGTACATTCTCTTTTCATTCTATTCAATGTCATGACTCTTAATAATTTTAGAATTCTCTAAATCCCAAAAATGGAATTTGAAATCACTAGATCCATAACCAATGAAAGTGCATCTCTTGGATTTTGCATCCAACTTTTTCCTATTTTCCTTATCAATATGCACAAAAGCTTATGAACTAAAAACTTTAAGAAAAGAAAGATCCGCCTCTTTTCTCGGTCCAATATTCCTCTGGTATTCCTCCATCCAGGTGAACTTGAAGGCCCGTGGTTAATCAAATAAATTATTGTATCAAATGCTTCGCCTAAAACCGTAAGGGAAATCCATCAATTATCCTCATACTTCTAACACGTTTATGATTGTCTATTTTTTTTATTTTTTCAACACCATTCTCTTGTGGTGTTCTTGGAAGCATCCTTTCTCTACATATTTCATTCACTGAACAATAATCATTGAAAGACTTACGATAGTATTCACCACCATTTTCAAATCTAAGGCACTTTAACTTTGAATTTGATTCATTCTCAACAAGGGCTTTCCATCTTTTAAAAGTCTCAAAAACATTAGATTTATGTTTAATACAATAAACCCATACCTTTCTTGTAGCATCATCAATGAAAGTAACATAAGACTAAGATCCTCCATGAGAAGATACCTAGGCCGGTCCCCACACATCTAGTGTACAAGCTTCAGCTTTTTCTCCCTCTTAGTTGCCCTGACTTTGAGAAATCTCACTCTCTCTTTTGCTTTCCAAAGACACAATGCTCACGAAATCAATATCTAAATCTTTCAAATCGGATAACTTACCCTTAGCCTTTAAGATCTATATTCCTTTTTGAATCATATGGCCCAATCGATTATGCCACATGCATGCATCTGAATCTAAAGTAGATAACACAAAAAAAGAATCAGTAACACAAGTAGATAAATATAACGTTCCTACCTTCTTGCCTCTTGCCACAATAAAGGCACCCTTGGTGACTTTCCAAGAGTCTGCTGTGAATGTAACCATGCAACCAACTTCACCTAGTTTCCCTGCAGAAATAAGATTACTCTTGAGGCTTGGCACATGCCTCACATCTTTCAATGCCCATGTATTTACATCCTACAATTTTAGATGAAATTCCCTTTACCCAAATAAACATACCCAAAATTACCCAGAACATAATTTCAGAAATAACCCTTATTAGGGATCGTGCATGGAAAGAAGCTCCTAAATCTAAAACCCATAATTCTATTATGTTATCCAAAGAAAGAATAAGATCATCTTACATTACCTCTCTACAATATTTACCTCTTTACCTTTGTCTGCAGGTGTTGGTTCTCTTTATCCTTTGACCAACAAAATTTATTTGCATATCCTTTCTTTCCACAATTCGCAACAGATAATTCCCTTACCTCTAGATTTAGATATGTCATTCCTTGACTTTGATTTCCCATTATTATTACTCTTAGATCTCTCCTTCGCTTGCTTCTTGCTTTCTACATTCAAAGCATTCCTAGATGATGATTCCTATGTACTTTTCCCTTGTGAATTTTTCATTCAAGATTATACTAACCATATCATCAAACTTCAAAATATTATTAGCATATGTTGTATTACTAACATCCATTACCAAGTTATCCCAACTATTAGGCAAATAACATAAGAATAAAAATGCTTTCACTTCATCATCAAACGAATATAAACCGATTTTAACTCGATTTACAATAGATCGGAAATCATTCAAATGACTAAATACAGATCCACCTTAATGCATCTTAGAACTAAATAGTTTCTTCATCAAATAAAATTTATTTGAAGCACTAGGTTTTTCATATAAGTTAGCAAAAGATTTCATTACCTTTACCGTAGAAGTCACTTTTGTAATATTGGAAGCCACGGATGTCATTAGGCTCAATCTTATAGATCCCAAAGCTTTTATGTCAAGAATATTCCATTCTTCACCAATCACCTTCACAGTCTAGAATTTTCATTTAATGGTAAGTACAAATCTCTTTGATACGAGATAATCCTCAATCTTCATTTTCCATAATTAATAATTTCGTCACAAATTTCTCTACCTTGTATTTGTTTTCTTCTACCATTGTTATAGCTCCCACTCAATCGAAAACCCTCTATGAGTATATCTTTCAAAGACATAAAACCCTCAAACAAAGCTCGATACCATTTGTTTGATTTGGCATAAGGTTATACAAATAATATATCGATATAAGCATACATATAATAAAACGGATATTCTACCAAAAGAAATATGCAAAAATAGAGATATAAATCAACACCAGTGTTTACGCGGTTCACCCAAAGGTGGGCTACATCCACCAAGAAACAAACCAATATATTATCTAAAGCTTCCGTAAGATATATAATTGAATATCTAAAATCTTCCACACCTTGCATATGTGCAATACTTTCTTTCTCTCAAGCTTCTCCTTCTTCTCAAATAATTCTCTCTCTCACACAATTATTTTCACAATAATCACTAATCTGTCACCATCCTCTTTCTAAACCCGAGCTTTCATGCTTATATAGGCATATATAAACTTAGGGCACTTAGCCATGTAAGTATAATCAATAGATCTACTTTAATACTAAAATTAGATCTAATTCCCATGAGTTAAATAAAACACTCACACACAAGAATAACCGCATCGGTTAGCCCTAACCGATATCGGTTCCGACTTTCCCGACCGATACCACCATAGGTGACCGATGTTAGTCCCTTCATAACCGATGTTGGTTACTGTGTTTTCCTGCAAGTTTAATATAGCATGCTAAACTGAATTAATTGAGCTCCATAACTCAACAATCGTACGACAGTCTCCTGTTATCAACTAAGTCTTCTCCTTACTCTTCTCTTGCACATTATGGTTTCATTTCATCTAGAATAGTTTATTTACATTTATTTCATGCTACTTTAGTTCATTTACAATTTTTTAGTCTTGCTCACTAGATTAACATAAATACCCTATATATCCCTTTAGGCCATCTAGGGAAAATCCTTATTTTTGTTAATCAATGTAAGTATGTGCAACTAGAAAGTCAAGATCTCTTAATGCAAGAGGAGGCACTACATGATATACATATTTATCGAAACATTCATCTACCTTTTTGTCATGTTTGGGTAGAGGGTTAAATATTTTGATCTTATGATTTTCATTGACAGGTGGAGAAATTGTAGGTTCTAAGCTCAATTTTACCACTATCGATCAAACCCTGAATGAGAAGTCGAAGTGAAAGCAATAGTTGGTGGAGTGTCCTACGCACTGATGATAGTCGTAATGGAAATTTTCATCAAATTGCATCCTTTTGGTCGAGATGTATCTATTTTTAGTGGAGAAGGTAGTGTAATGAGGTTATTATCAACAAGTTGTGGTAGTAAAATATGCGAGGTACACTAAACTTTGTGAATATACATTGATGTGGTTGTAATTGAAGCTCCTTAGTAGTAGATATGGCATTGATGGTAACTTTTACATCTGTTGGTTTAGCCGTAGGTGGTTTAAATGTTGGATTATTTTGAAAACGTGTAGAGGATGATGCTTTCTCTTGGTATTTAAGCTTGCCTATAGCTAAGATCTTGGTTTCACGAAGCTTAAGAGTATGACAAAGTTGATCGAAAGAAGGAAAGGTCTTAAAGAGAACACTCTCCTGGAGAGGTGGTAAGAGACTCTGAATGAACAAGTCGAAGTTCAACATCCATAAGCATGTTTGACATCTTATCTAGGTTTTTTTATAATGCAAAACATAGTCCGATAAATGTTTGTTAGATCCTTGTTTTAATTATACTAGCTGAGCATAAGAGATCTTATAACCGACGCGTTGATAGAGAAATGAGTGAGAAAAGCATCAAATAGATGTGTGAAATATATTACCGAATGGACAGTAGGTCATAAAACCAACACATCACATAATCTTGTAAACTACAAGGAAAAAGCTTAGCGAGTATGGTATGATCATCCACATAGTCCAAGCATGTTACATGAAAATCTTGGAGATTATCTTGTGGGTCACCATGGCCTTTAAAGATGGGAAACTTGGGAGAGATGAAATTAGGTGGAAATGGATAGGAAGATATATTAGGTGCAAAAGGAGTATGTAGCAGTGAAGTAGAGTCTAAAGATGGCGAGGCATGAGAAGTAGTGAGATGGAGCTGGCGAATTTGGGTTTGCAAGTCTTGATATAAAGAGTTTAAATCAAGAGTATTCAAAGAAGATCCAAGTTGCATATTAGGTGTGCTAGGGTGAATGACGGGAGTGGTAGTAGTAGGAATGAATCGAGACATAAATGGGTGGGGTGGAGGCCATGGGAGCTGAAGAATGAGAAATGATATGGGCATAAGAATCATGATCATTCTTAACATCAACCAAATCATGTATGGCACACTAAAGATGAGTGGGATTATCACACAAATATTGTCAAAAATCAGTAAGTGTATTTAATTGGTCTTGGTCAACATTGGTATCTTCATCATAGGACTTTTCACTACCAAAGGCTTCTATTTCATGAAGAGGAACTTAGCGAGATGAATCCAAGGGATTCTCAGTTGTAGCATGACAGATAGTAGGGATATCAACCATTAGTTTGGAATCCCTACGGGTAAATAAAGGAATCTCACAATCTTTGAAAGTCCCAAAACGACCACTATGAGTGACGGGCATATGAAGAAGAGGGCCAAAGAGAAATTTTAATTGAGGATTGGGTTCACCAAAATGATTAAAATAAAATGTAATCTCTTAGCATAATTTGATGATCTTGGAGCAAGAAATAAATATAGTGAATACAACCAAGTAATTTGAGCAATGACATGTGAAACCCTTATGTGCAAGAGAGGGTCAAGAAGTCCTTAGTTGATTCAAGAAGGTACAAGACTTTGTTGCAGTGTAAACCATGTAAACATGAGGAGGAAATGATCACACATAATCCTTAGAAAGTACAAACCTTAGCTCTATGACTGGACCGGGTGCCTGGAAAAGGATATGGGCGCTTATGGGTGCCCTGGTTTGAGTTTTGGGTGCCCTGGTCTACAGAAATGGCCTAAAAACATCCTTTGAGGTGTCGCTCGGATGTTTGCATGTATTTACTTTATGTCACACTAATTTCGTTGAACTGTGTTGGATGTTGTTGTAAGACTTACAATAAAGAATCACTTATAAAACCCCAGACAAAGCATCAAACCCCTAAAAAAGAAAGATGCATATGAAGGGGTCAAACTATCCTCAGCGGCCACAATGGTGGACTTACTAACTGAGCATTGCACTACATCTTAGACCCAATGTATTTTTAGGTGTGTGTGTGTGTGTGTGTGTAAATCGTGCCTAGGTTACTCTTGTGTCAGTCATACTTTGTGAAGTAGTGAGTAAATAACTAGATGTAGAATGTAGTAAATGTGTGCATGGAAATAATAGACTCCCCTCCTATGAAGTGTGATGCAGATGAACCAACCTTGTGTGCCTTGTGATGGAGTTAGATGGATGCAAATGTAGCTTTAGGTTCCTTTGATGGATGTAACTCTAGATGGTGATAATAGATGCTTAGTGTTTGGTCCCTCATTATGGTCACATAACTTTATATTTATATGGTTCTCTTATTCTAATTTTGTAGCTAACCTTGAAAAGGTCGACCCTCACTAGAAAGCTCAAATGGATAGAAAGTTCCCATAAGGTGAGAGTAATGTGTAAAGAGGATCAGGCGCCCTAGAAGGGACCCGGTGCCCCAATTAGAAATAAGAAGAACACATAATGACAATACAAACTTTAGGCAAGTGTGGGTGAAAGACCAAAAAGACAACAAAAGCAAAGTAAAAAGTAAAAAGACATGGGTTAATTATTACTCTTTTTAGTCAAGAACTATATGAATAGTAGTATGAGAATGAGACTAAATAATGACTCAAATTGTGTGATTTTGTGTCTACATATGTGCATGGCCATATCACCTATTGTTGATCTATATAGTGCGCTTAAATCCTTCCCGTATAGTATACACCTACGACATACATATCTCTATAAGAACTAATAATACATTTTGAGTGAATCAACTTAAAGCTAATTACAAATAGAATTAAAAAAATAAAACTTATTAAGTTTAAATCCAAAGACATTTAACTACGATTGATTTTTCTTTCTCGAAAAGATGCATGAGGTATGTACATGCCATGTAGATGGATGATGGATCTAACTATGCTTCCTTGTGAGGAAAAATATCCATATCAACTTCACAAGACCATGACAGTTTTAGCAAATTATACACATAATTTGTAGGCCGTCTGATGAGATCAATAATGCCTAGTTGAATTTTATGCCAGTCCAATAATATAGATGTGTTGGCACAAATTTTTATGCCTAGTGGGAGAAGAACGTGTGTACTTAGGTGATGGTAGTGTTGTCATGAGTCTCCAATGCAAGCCAAGGTAGATTACGAGTCCTAGTTATGTGGAAGATTGAATGAAATATTTTAATAACGTCCACGAGACGAAAGATTTGGATTCGAGTCTTTCAAATGCAATCATGGTTGTAATCCATGAATTCTATCAAACCATGATTCAAATGAACAACATAGGTGGGTGTCGAACGGTGATAAATAGAAAACAATAAGCCTTAAACAACTTCAAATATGTAAAATGCTTCAATGGAAACAAAGCGGTTTCAAATCCTTGATACCAATGTAAATTGCTATACAACCTATGTATGACCAAAGATGCATATGGAAAGCTTAAGTGAGCCTCGTGAAAGTGGCAACCATGAGTAGTAATGAATTTGGCTCAAAATCCCATATAGCTCTTAGATCTGACCTGTTCTGATACCAAATGAAATTGTTACAGAGTTTACATAATTATAAACACTCTTATTTTATTACTCTTCTTCTATTAATCTCTTCAAGAAATTATTACATAGAAATAGGCATTACATATGTCTTTAATTTAGTAACCAAATACCTAAAAACTCTCTCTCAATAACATAATTTTCCTCTATGTGGATTGGTTTAACAACCAAACAATTCTCACAACAAACTTATTGATATTATATCTCACTCCTAATTTTACCATGTGGAGCACTAATATTATTTTCCTAATACGTAAGTAAAAGGAGTCGATAGAGAAGTAACTTAAGAATCAAATGATAAAATAAATACAAAATTATGATAGACTATCCAAGGTAATCATCAAAGTGTTGACTGTTTTTGGGCTACAGAACTCTACAAAATTTGGGTTCTTTTTATTTAAACAAGGGGAATTTTTATTTTGTATACTTTGAGAAGCTTTTTATGTCATTTGTTTTTAACCTTGTGGTAAAAATGAGCTTGTAATGTTTATTTTTGTGGATTAATATACCCAGTTCATAGCTCTAAACAAAAGTGTTTACCTATCAAAAAAATCATCAAAGGGTTAAACGAATATAGATAAAATGAGGATACAAACAATTTAGTAAGGAGCTTCCTTTCATACCATTTACAAAGTGGATGAGTAAGATTAAATAAGCAAGTATTATGTGAAAGGTTATATAGGAGGAAGTGGTAAGCATATTTAGATCACGTTGGTGAATTTTGAAGATAAAACAAGGATACTTTAAAAAGGCATGTTGATAGGCTCAAACTATACTATATTGATGAAGAATTGACATTTATACAATTAGAAGAGATAAACAAGTAGTGGGGAAAGGCGAAGACAATAAGGAATGAAGGGAGATGGGCATATATAAAAATGTGAAATCCCATATTACATCTCATTGACTAAAAATAAAATATGGATTATGGCCCGTTTAAGAACATCTTATAATGGTATGATGGAATTGTAGAGGCTACCCTTGGAGAAGAGGACTCGAGTTAGGTGCCATAGTGAAAGACAAAAATATAATCATTTTGACTAAAACACATGAGCATAATAGGCATACAACACCAAATTTTGAAGGGTACAAGAATGTAACTATATGGAATAAAGTAACAAAAATGGTAAGAAGTATGGGGGAATATGGTGATAATAAAATAAACATGGAGAAAAAGTATCAAAATAGAAAATGAAGATGAAAATAAATAGTACATATAGACAATATAATCACATTACACAACATAAATATTAACATAGTTGCATGTTTTTTGCATCTAAAAATTCCAAATCTATAAGAATCATATTCTAGATCATGAAATCGTGTACTCACACTTAAAAATGGACATTTCAGAGTCTATTGTAAGATTGGGAAGATTTTTCTAATAGGTAAATTTAACACAAAGACAAAAACCAAGTAAGCTAACACTCTGAAAGTAATGTGGATCTAGATACAAACTCTCTTTGGATGGTGAAATAAGAAAATCAGCAATGGAAGACCTCATAGGATAGGCATGGGGCTATCAAAAACTTTGGGAAGAGTTGTTAGATTTTTGCATCATACTTAGTTTGATTTTTGTAATGGCGTGAGTAAATGGGGAAAACAAGAAGTTACATGTGTAAAAATCACAAAGGGAAGCGTGTAATTGACTATGTTATATGCTCAAAAATTCTATATTTAGAATTAAAGAGCTAGAAGCGAGAAGAGTCTCTAATGGAACATAGCTCATATCACAACCTAGTCATTATAAAACTACAATTATAGAGAAACAAACAGGATGAGCATGTTGAGATTTGACAAATAAAATTGACACTGAAGGGCACATCCTCTTGGGAGAAGAAAATAAACAAGTCAAGGTGGCATTCGATAAAAACTACGAAAAGGGAAATGAAGATAGTGCAAGAAAATGGAACATACCACACTAAAAGTGAGAGGTAAATTTACAACATTCGAGAGACACTAAAAACTTGTAAGGGAGCTAAAACCAAAAAGAAACTAAGAAATATCTTTATGAAAAATGCATGGTATGATTGAGAATGCAAGCAAACACAAAGGTTGTTAAAGAAACCATCACACAAATCAAATGAAAATAAGAAAAAATGAACAAATAGTGAGGGAAAAAAATAAGATTACATAAGAAATGGGAAGAAAAAGTTGATTTACCTACGAAACACGAACCAAGTAAGATAATGTAGGGATATTTGCATGGAAAAAAGGAGATTTACAACAAAATAACAATAGAAGAATGGTTGGAGAACTCAAAATATTTGTATGGTAGAGAAAGTGAGCCGAAATGTCACCCATAATTATGGTTAATGAAGAGATTTTCAAAACAGAACACAACTTGCAAGGGATTAAAAAGCTAGCAACGGGTAAAGCTCGGGACATAAACAATCTTAAAGTAGAACATTTAAGATGGGAAACAAATATCCTAGCACCTTACATCAAATAAATCTTTAATAAGCTCATCCAAAATGATTTCCCAATACAATGGAGAACTAGCCTAACCACACCTTTGTTTAAAAGCAGAGATGTAGATAAGCCCTCAAACAACCATACTATAATGCTCAATCGTATTTTTACAAAACTATTTGAGAGTATGATAGAGTGGAAAATTAGTAGTTGGGAAGAAGAAAAAAGGAAAGAGGGAAAAAGGACAAGCAAGTTTTAGACCCAAACACTCCACTATTGATCATTATGTCACGCTTAGACACCTAGTTGAAAAGATTTGGGATACAAAAGGGGATGTATATTATTGCTTTGTAGATCAGAAAAGGCATTCGACGTAGATCTCATGAGAAAACTATGGAGTAGAATGGGGAATTAGGAGTCCCAATGCAATATAGAGAAATGGTTCATATATTATATGACCAAGATAAGGCTAAAATCAAAACGCAAGTAGGGTCAGCATGTGTGTTTTGGAAGTGATATATACATCAAACAAGGTTGTCATCTATCACTTTGGCTCTATTTGGGCTATACATTGATAAGCTATAAGATTGGATAAACATATTTGGGGGAGAGGGGGTCTACTTGGCCAAGTATGTAGTGAAGCTTCCGATGTAGGTTGACAAACTAATTCCAATGGTAAAAATAATATATGATTTGAGAGACCATATTCAAGCTCTAAAGTTCTCTTATAAAGAAGTTAGGATGCATGTGAACACCAACAAAACCAAATTAGGATTTTTTCAATAAAAATGGAGATTTAACACCCCAATTTTTAGTTTACAAGAGGGTCTCTCAAAGTGGTGTAAAAACAAGTATCTCGACCATGACTTTAAAAAAAAAGCTCAATTGGGATATGTGTAGGATGAAAATAATACATGGTTGTTGGAGATCTATTTACACACTCCAAAATTTAGATAAGAATGTAGAGTTATTAGATAAGAAAACCATCGAGGTATGTTTTAGGTTACCTTTCATTCGAGTAGTATTATATATGGTTGGAAGGTGTGGGATATTGGTACAACAAATTTGAAATGAGGGAAAATAGAAAAGACCCAAAAATTGTAATCACAAACAATTTCATAATTAAGGATTCAATTACCTATGAAATACTTCTTACGGAGACAAGTAATTTTCATTTAGAGGCAACTATTATGACCAAGCTGTTATGTTACTTGAAAAACATAAAAAAAATTGAAGACTAAAAGATAGCCTAGGGCCACAAAAGATGAAGAGTTTAATAGAAGGAAGAACACTTGGATGACACAAAACCATAAATGGATGAGAAAAATGGAATATTAGTTTAACTAAATGCCCAAATTGTAACAAAGACATAAAAATTATGTGAATGAAAGGTTTACAACAATGTGGAGGAAAGAAGAAAGTAGGAAAATACCATTATACTTCAAAGGCTCAAACCAAACTACATGCATAGTGAAAAAGCACATAAAGGGGCTACAAATAAATGGAGAGAAAAAATACTCATTTCTCGTTTGAGGACTAGCTCCCATAGGCTCATATATGTGAGTGTAATGTCCCCAAATGGACAACTTTTTACCCCAAACGGATTTTAGGCAAATCCCACACCCAGATATAAATTATAGAAATGATATCAAATTTTTAGAATGCATATATGATTTTTATCTAGGAATGACAACTAGGTATGGAGATGAAAATCCACCAAACATGGCTTAAAATCACTAAATCTTTAATGGAAACAAATCAACAAATATTATAAAGATTGAATCATGAAGAAAATACCGGATTTTGAGCTTCAAATAGGCTGAATTTATTTTATATAAATCTGCAGACAACTACCCTCAGACAAGGCTGGAAATACCACTTCTTCAACTCCAAAAATTATATAAAATAGCTGATTGGACTTCTAAAAATCTGGAATATGAACAACAATCAAGATCTGATCCTAAACAGCTCTAGAACCCCACAAACCAACTCTCCAAGTGGGTCGTTCCTCCTAGAAAAGGGTTGGAAATAAAGAGAAAACAAAGCAACTATTCTTCCTTTTCAAACCCCTATGTAGATTTGCAATTTCAACCTTCAAGACATTTGGAAAACTACTGGAAAATCAGCTAACTCCTTGACATGCAATGGAAACCCTTGTGTGGAGAATCCTCTCAACTAGGAGAAGGGTTTTCGTCCTTCTACTAGATCTCTTAGAGGGTTTTCATCCTCAAGAGATTATTTCTAAAGGTTTTTGTCCTTAGAAATATTTTGTAAAAGCTTTAGGCTCAAACAAAAATTAGATTTGTATAAAATAGAAAAACATGCATTCTACAAGCAATTCAACTTGCTTTTACAGATGTAATGGGACAAATAGCCTCCCCAACTTCTAATCATATTTCCCCCCTCGCATTTAATGTTTTTTTCCCACCTTTTTCATCCTCCAAAGGGATCACATTTTCTCCTAGGGGAGAATAATAAACATAAAGTGATATCTCCCTTTTTCTTATTTTACTTTATCACTTTATATTTTTCTTTTCTATTTTTAATTTGAATATATCATAAATAAATAAATATAAAGTGCTTATAATGTTATTTTATATTACACTTTTATAATTAATTTATTATGATAAGTTTCCTTTCTATCACCCTTAGTTTAATTCAGAAATAGAAATGGGCTAAAGGTCTTCGATCGAGAAGGGGATATACACATATTTGCATCAAAATATTTATTTGTCTTATGTTACAAACCATATCCATAATTCTATCTCCCTTCCCAAAATGATCCATAATTTGGCATGACATAAGAAACAATCTTTCATACCTCAATATGTTCTTTGAGTGTTCATCCTTCCTTGATGGATAGACATATGTTGAGCTGCCCTCAACACCACTATCTATGTGCCTTAGATCTCTAAGAATAGGAGCAACAACTGCTCTTTCCTTATCACTTACATCCCCATCACTGAGATCAACCTTGGACTCTTCCCCTTTGTTGGGGTAACCACTAGGGTGTATATAAAATGAAAGTGACATAGGTAGGAAGCATTACACATATGTTAAATGTATATGAAAGCTCACCAAAGGTCATTGTTTTGGAAATTGCAACATTCTGCAATTTCACACAAAGTGTCCATGGGAGTCTCCTCCTTATGTGCAAGTTCCTCCATAAGGTCTCCTTTGACTTCTTCACTTAGGTGTAGATTTGATTTGTCTTTAAGCTCTCATTGAATTTGAGTTAACAAAAATAGGTTTTTGTATAAACCCAAATATTGCAGAGTAACTGATGTAAACTATAATAAGTAATTTCTAGATGCAAGATGACACAAGAAATAAACTAATGAAATATGAAACCCTAAGTGCAAGAGAGGGAAAGAAAGACTTAGCTGATTTTTCGTTATTCCTATAACCGACCTGGATTGGAAAACTGATGAACAAGAAGGACAAATTATCACAAATATGCACAATAAATTATGGAGCTGTCGAATATGCCTAAACTGGGGCGCTTTGACTGGGTTAAGGGTGCCTAGGTGTCATAGTCTCGCTTCTAGATGCCTATGTTTGCGCAGGAGCTCGAAACCTGATTCTTCTGGTATCATAAGATTGTCGTTGATAGTCTTTGTTGGTCACCTGTATGTCGCACTATGATCACATAATTCATATGTAACTTACAAATATATGTTCACCTGTAAAACCCTCAAACTACATTAAATCCTAAAAAGAAAAAGATACAATATGGGAGTCGACTAACCCCATGGCACACCCGACCGAGTGAACTTATGACCAAGTGTTGCACTACATCTCAAAATCCATGTAGTTCTTGTGCGTGTCTAATAGAATCATGCCCTAGGAAGCCCTTGTGCAAGTGAACTTAATAGCAAGTGATAGCTAGATGTACCAATGTAAATAGATGCGTGGATGACAAAATGAACTTTCCCTCCCTATGAAGTGTATGCAAAAAATGCAAATCCCTTATCCCTTGAATGAGTGCTAGTTAGATGCCTTTAATCATCTTAAATGTCTTTATATGCAACCTTAGATGATGATAATAAATGTTTAGTGCTTATTCCTTTATTTAGGTCACATAACTTTGTATTTATATGCTTCCCTTCGTTAAATTTCAAAATTAACAGCTGACTAGAAGGCTGACCTATAAGAAAATAAGATGCCCAAAAGATAAAAGAGGCCCAAAAAGAGTGAGTAAGATAGAAAGAGGTCAGGGCGACCGGAAGGACGAGGGCGCTTAGGTGTTGGCATCATGTCTAGGCGTGCTGGTGTCCAAAACCATAAATATAAGCAAGTGAAGTACCATTAGGTTGTAGGGTGTAAAAGACCATAAAGAAGACAAGAAATAAAGAAAATAGGCCAAAGATAATTGTCAATTACTAGTTTTCTTGCTTAGGAATCATATGAATGCAAGTATGCTTTTAGGACCTAGAAATGTACCCAAGTGTGTGATTTTGTGTCTACATTTTCCCCACTTTATGTTGTTGAGTGAATACTTGATAACATAAAGTAGATAAGAGATGTGTACTTGATAACCATGTAGAATGTGATGGCGATAACGTGCCGAGGAGACAAGTGAAAGCGTGAAGTAAAAAAATTAAGCATGGAAGCTAAGAAAGAGGAAGTGACCCTAGGGGTGAAGCGTATTATGTTGTACCATGTTGGACCTATTTTGGTGTTTGATGTAGGGTTGTTTCTTGTTGCGTATTGAGGAATGACCTATAAAAGAAGAGCGAAAAGTATTCAAAGTCATGTATTATGAAAACTCAGTAAAAGCATGTAAAAGTATGTAAATGTGTGTAAAAAGTAGTAAAATGAAAGTGTGCACCTGATCCGTGAAGAGTGAAAATGATATAAAATGTCTTAAAATGTTGTAGAAGAGTGAGTTTTTGGGTGATCTCATGCCAAGAGTGATTTTTTTGGGTGATCTCACACCAAGAATGAGTTTTTGGGAGATCTCACGCCAATAATGAGTTTTTTGGGTGATCTCATGCAAGTGCGAGTTTTTTGGGTGATTTCACACCATGACACAAGAATGTTAGGGAGAGAGGTTTAGTGTTACTCTCCTTCCATGAATGCTTCCCGAATAAGCATTGTTGATTATGGTACGTCCTGTGTTTAGTTCCGTATTGTTTTGTATTAGCTCCGTGTAGAAATGGAGAAATGCATTCTTCTTGGAGGACTATGCATGTACTATGAAAACTGATATCTGAACTGATGAAAATTGTGATGATATGAGAATTTTTTTGGTTGTTTCTGAGGCTGTAGCTTGTGTTGATTCTGTACTAAACCGTGTTATACTACTATATGGGGTGACTAATTCACCCAATGTATGCCCCCATCATTTGGGGTACATGCGACGTCACTAGGAAAATGCGGCCCAAAGAGAGGACCTAATGTTTATCTCGAAAGGAATACCCTGTAAGGGGAATGTGCATGGTAGAAACCAAGGCACATGTAAACGAGAAGGCTAGTAACATTTGTTAGTAGAAAAAGTAGTGTAACAAGTAAATTTGCATACAATAGAGAGTTGAGGAGCGTTAGGATCCATGAAAGAAGATTGTATAGAAGAGGAAAAATGAAGATCCTAAAGTGTTTGAATGTGGGTTCACCAAATGATTTAATAAAATTTATTTTTATAAACCCTAATATTGCGAGAGTAACCGATGTAAACTATAATAAGTAGATGCTAGATACAAGATGATAGAAATGATAAGCTAATGAAATATGAAACTCTAAGTGTAAGAGAGGGAAAGAAAGAAAACTAATTTTGCGTTATTCTTGGAACTAAGTTAGATTGGAAAACTAATGAACAGAAGGGAGAATGTTGCAACTATGCATAATAAATTATGGAGGTGTTGGATTAGCTTGGACCTGGGGTGCCTAGGTGTCGAGTTCAGTTCTAGGCTCATGTGTCTACACAAGAGCTTGAAACCCGATTCTTTTGGTGTTGAAATATTGTTGTTGATAGTCACCGCTGGTCACCCGTATGTCGTACTATGATCAAAAAATTCAACTATAAATTGCAAAGATATGTTCACTTGCAAAACCCTCAAACTAAACTAAATCCCAAAAAGGAAAATGAAAGAGTTTGTGAGAATCAAATCGGAAACGATGTACCACAAAGTAGTTGCACTCCAACGGAATCGTAATGGCTCCAACGTAATCGCAAGGATCGATCAACAATGGAAGAAATTTCTCAACAGAAACAAAGCTTACACATAGAGGAAAGACAACAGAGTGTCTTGGCATGCTCATAAACATCAAGTGAAGGAGTACATATAGGGTGTTGAGTAACCCTAGTGCATGACACACAAGCAAACCCTAAACCTAACCCATGTGAGATGACCCTCCATATGTGAGTGGAGGACACATAGGATCCCACACACAAACACCCCCTTCATCGAAGCTAGGGTAGTGGCTATGATGAGTCAGATAAAATAAGAAGACACTCCTAAACAACTAAGAAAGATGTGTCAATGGGGCCCAACAACTAAAGGCCTGATAAGGTGCCCATATACAAACAAAATCTTCCTAGAAGAAGAAGAAGAAGAAGAAGAGAAGGACTATATAGCTCGAAGAAGATGAGCAGCTGCATAAGACCTCACCCCAAGAAGAGACTGCAGTGATGAAGGGCTTGGTAAATATATCTTGTAATCTGATCAGTTTTCTGAATGTACTGAATGTCGATGATACCATCATGAATAAGCTCTCGTATGAAGTGCATATGGATCTCAATGTGCTTTGTCCGCTAATTCTGAACTAGATTTCTACAAATTGAGATAGTGCTTGTGTTATCATAATAGATAATGGTAGGCCACCGAAAAGTGGATGCCAAACTCTGTCAGAATACCCTATAGCCAAATAGCTTCTATGACATCGTTAATTGCTCCTCTATATTCTGCCTCTGTAGAAGATATCGCAATTACATTTTGCTTCTTGCTAGACCAACTAACAGGACCCAAACCAAGAGAGAAAATGTAGCCAGAGGTAGATTTCTGATGATCTAAGTCACCAACCCAATCATAATTTGTGAACCTGATCAAGTCAATATCCACCCCTCTATAACAGTGAATGCCATCGCATATAGGTGCCATGAACATAATGAAGGATCTCGCTTAGTTGCTTTCCAATGCAACTCATGTGGCTCCTACATGAATTTGGTAATGATCCTAACAACATAAGATAAATCTGGTCGAGTGTGAGTCAAGTAAATCAAGCTCCCCATAAATTGTCGATAAATGGTACCATCAACCAAGGGAGTAGAGAAATCAAAAACCAACTTAACTCCGGAAAGAAAAGGATTAGGAGAAGACTTGCAATCGGACATCTGAAAATGAGCAATCAAGTCAAGAGCATACTTAGGTTATGAAATCACAACTCCCAAGTCAGATTGTGAAATCTGGATCCCAATAAAGTAATGAAGCACACCTAAGTTAGTCATGGAAAACTTTTGTTGGCCAAGGTGGTCTTCCCGGAATCAATGATAGAGGAAGAGTTGTTTGTGATCAACAAGTCATCAACATAGAGAACAAGGATGAGTATGGAGTCATCTTGTCATAGAATATAAACATTTGGATCAGAGTGACACCTAGTAAACCCTGATGTAAGTAAAAGGATTCCATCTTGGCATACCAAGCCCGAGGGGCTTGTTTAAGGCCATAAAGATACTTCTTTAACTTATAAACGAGGGAGGGATCATGGAAATAACATCAAGGTTGTTCTATGTAGATCTCTTCCTCTAGGTCACCATGAAGGAAGGCACTCTTAACGTCCATTTGATGGACTTTCCATTTGTTTATTGTGGTAATGGCAAGGGTCAGTTGAATAAAAGTCATATTCGCAACCGGAGAAAAGGTTTCAGTATAATAAACCCTAGCTATCGGGGAGAAACCCTTGGCTACTAATCGCGCTTTAAAATTTTTGACATCTCCATCTACTCCATACTTTGTTCGAACACCCACTTACATCGAACGATTTTTCTTCCTTTCGGAAGAGGGGTGAGATCCCAAGTATCATTCTTCATGAGAGAGGAATACTCCTCATCCATGGTAGAATCCCACTCAGAATACCAAAAGCCTCCCGAAAATACTGTGGATCAGAAGCAGAGGTGAAGACAGAGTGGGGTCCAACAAAATCTGAGTGAGTACGTCTCATATCCGAAGTATCTCCAACTAAATCTCCAGCACTTTACAAAGTTTTCCTAGCCCAAAGAGGACCAGGAGGATCAGGCTCTGAGTCGGAAGATTCTTCACTTGAGTGAGAAGGGACATATTCCTCATCATTACTACTATCAGAATCGAAGACTTAAAGGTTTGATGGTCGGGAGGATCAGGAAGAGGAGCATGCTCAACAACATCATCATCTGATGAGTCAAAATCCGAATCAGCGAGATGAAGAACCTCAATAGGTAGAGAAGTAGAAGTCAAAGAAGACTCATCGAACTTAACACTTCTCTCAATATAAAGCTCATGAGAAGTAGGATTCAACAATTGATATCCCTTCACGCCATCAAGATACCCTACAAAGATACAAGGTTTGGATTGTGGTTCCAATGCCTTACGTTTCTTCTTGGGAATCCAAGCCATAGCCTTGGATCCAAGACTCGAAAGTGCTCAACATCAGGCTTGCATCCAAACCAGGGCTTCAAAGGGTGTCATCCCTCTTACTACCTTGTGTGGAACACAGTTCTAAATGTAATTAGCACAATTCACTGCTTCAGCCCAATACTGTGGAGGAAAAGACTTCGAGTGAATCATACAAGTGGCCATATCCTTAAGAGTACGGTTCTTTCTTTTGGCTACTCCATTCCGTGAAGGGCTATAAGCAATGGTATGCTACAAGGAGATCCCTTCAGAAGTATAGAAATCCATGAACCTATTGTTTACATATTCGCCTCCATTATCAATTTAGAGAACCTTAATAGACTGCTCTTGTTTCTCGTGAAGAGCCTTAAAATTATGAAAATTTTCAAAGACTTCAAACTTAAGCTTAAGAAAATATACCTAAGTATATCGTGAATAGTCATCGATATGAAGGTGAGCACATAAAGATCTCTAGTAAATGAAGGAGACGAAATGGACCGAAAATATCATTGTGAACAAGATCTAAGGGACGAGTAAAACTTGACACTTGGTAACCCGTTGACCATTTCGTTTTGGCTCAATTGTTCAAGGTAGCGATAATTTAGATGTCTGAAATACTCATGCCATAGCTTACTAACCTCATTTGCATGAGTGAGCAAGGCAACGGGCGTAGAATTAGAAGTAAAGTGGGAAAAGGTATACAACCATGAACGGTGATCCACCTTTCCCTCAGCCACTGTAGTGTCATTGTTAAGCTCACGAATAATCATCGAGTTAGGACCAAATTCCACTCGCATTCCTTCACCAAGGTGAGTAATTTTGTAAATCGATAGGAGATTGGTAGAGGGATCATAAACACTCAACACTTGGTTGAATGTTCCCCCATCCATCTCTACCGATCCACTACTGGAAATCGACACTGTCATGTCATTACCCATCGTGATCTCAGACATACCACAAGGCTCGATGTTGGAGAACTCAACATGTGAATAAGCCATGTGGTGCGAGGCACCGAAATCTATAATCCACGTCAATGAAGGAACAAATTTGGCTATAAGGTCCTTTCCTTTCTTCTTGTCGATTTAGACCCTTTTGCAATAGAAGACTTGGCCTTCTGAGCATTTTGTTTGATAGAATCAGAAACACCTATTTGATTTTTCTCAAGTAAATGAGTAAGGTGGTCAATTTGTTTTCGCATCCATAGATGATCTTTATGACTGGGCTTCTTGCAATAGGAACATTAAAACTTGTATTTCTGTGCTCTAGGCTCAAAAGTCAAAGCGTTCGTGTTAAATTTAGTTTTGGTCTTGGTTTCCTTCTTAGGTTGACCCTTTCTTTCTTTCTTTCTTTGTTTCAGTCTTCTTTTCCTTACTAGTACTTGCTACAATGGCATGTGATTTGGACTTGAGAGACCCCATTTGAATGAGTTTTCATGTTCTCAAATGAGTTGGGACAAAAATCAAAGGAGGGCATATTCCAATCATTGCCCAAGGTAACTTTTGTAGCGTAAAAAGTTGACACAAAGACAAAATATTCGGGACCTAACTTAGAGAGAATTGACAAGATCAGTTGAGAATATTTCTTCTCTACTTGAAATTCCTTTAACAACAATCTAGTGTGGACAAACTTAGAGAAGTATGCTTGTAGGTTTTCAAAATCACTAGGATTTAACCCTAGTAGTTCATTTTCCAACTCATGCGCTCTCATGTCATCTTGTTGTCCAAACATTTTATCTAACGTTTTCCACACATAATTAGGTGTTTCGGACGACTCAATGTGGAAGAGCAAGTCAGGAGAAACAGACATGCAAAGAAGACCTAAAGCTTCATCACTATGGTTTAACCACTTAGATTTTTTAGGGTCGTCATCTAGTTCAGTCTTAGTTCCCATGGTGATGCGGAATAACCCTTTACCTCTTAGTTTCATAATCATTTTTGATCTCCACTTGAAAAATTTGAACGGTGTAAGCAAAGGAAGTGAATAAGAATCCATTGTGAAGAGAGAGAGAAAGAATGTAGAAAAGAATCACAACCACCCAAGACAATATAGAAACCCCCTGCTTTCGACACTTTATAGTTGAGTGTGTTGATATACATTAGGGTCCGAGTGTGCATCTTGAAACAGTTGGTAACTCACCTTGCAATCAGTGTAATAACGCGCAAGAGAGGAGACCACAATCGTGTTTCGTAGAGTGCAAAGAAAGTGACATTGTAAATAAGCACAACGTGCGAAAAACACGAAAAGGGGCGAAATCAAATCCTGGTCAGTAAGAAATAGCATCTCACATCGCAAATGATACCCCCTTTGTCAAACTATGGAGGATGTGCTCACTAGTCACAAGCAATAATAAGGGTAAATACAAGTTTTAGATGAAATTAAGATGAGTCCTGATGATCTTCAGAACATTGGAAAAGCGCTCGAGAAGGCAAATAGGTGCTCAGAGTGTCACTACACACTTGAGCGCACGATTAGTAAACAAAATTGATAATAACGCCTAAAGATTACCATTTTGAAATGTCCAATTTAGCTAATTTTAAAGCTATTGGAGTTTTAAAAATGACAATTAACGTTAATTTAAAAGATGATTTAAATTATTTATCTAATCGAGAATGAAGAGATCGTAATTAATAGAAATAGATTTAATTACAATTAAATCTAATTAATTACGAATAGAAACTAATTAAGATAATGAAATCCTAATTAAAATTCAAATATACTTCCCTTTTAAAAGAAATACCCACCCAAAAAAATGAACACCCTCAAAAAAATCCCACCAAAAATGAAATTTAAAAAAACTTACCAACCGACACGTGGCTCGGTGGAGACCATTGGAGGTGGGTGGATCCCAAGTTAGGTGGAGACTGTTGGAGGTGGAGACTATTTGAGGTGGGAGGATCCCGAGTTGGGTGGTCAAAGTATCGAGAAAGCCGTGTAACGATCGAGCTATGTGGAGATCGTTGGAGGTGGTTCGGTCGGGCGCGGAAAGATGGGGAGATCGAGTGGGAGACGGGGAGCTCAACACGCAAGGAGCGGGTATGGGAGAGAGAGATCCGGTGTAAGTGGCTTGGGAGATTAGCGTGGAGGAGAAGCCGTGGGAGCAGGCCGTGGTGCACTCTCGGTAGAAAGTACGTAGGGTCATGAGACAATGCAGCGCGACAAGACCGTGACGAGCCATTTGAGATGAGGCAGAGAAGTCGGGGCGAGGCCACCATGTAAAGGAAACCAAGGGCCGAGCGATTTGGATCTAATGCGAGACACGTGGAAACAAACGTGAGACACGGATACAAGGAGGAGAGAAGGCTTGGGATAGAGCCAAAACACAAATGTTGCGGTTTGAGCCATGGCCAAAGAAGGATAGAGGGACTCGGCCTTGCAGAGAGGTGAAGAACACAACTCGGTAGACATGGCCACACAAAGTGAAAAAAGCATACCCACACGAAGTTGACCGAGCTTAGAAACACCACACACCAAACAACCACAGGCGGTGGTTCAACACGTCCACACAAAATTTTAAATATGTATTCTCGTGAAACCACAATGCAAAAACACGAGAGAGACAAAAAAATAGAGATCTAAAAAATTTCCAGCTTTAAAAATGATTAAAAACCGAGAATAAAAACCTCTATTTTAGTTGGTATGCCAAATTTAGTCAGAAGTTAGCTAAATGTAGTTGTAAAACTCCTATAAAACTTTAGAATACCTACACATACATGAAGAACACAACAAAAAACAACTTTCTAAGAACAACTTGTTAAATACGTTAGCAATAAATTTCCAGAATATAACGATCGAAAAACTTGCACGAGGAGTAAAAAAATGAGACCAAGAGTAATCGTAACTCAAATGACGAATGCACATTTACTCGATCTCACTCTTGATACCATGAAAGATTTTGTGAGAATCGAATTGAAACGGTGCACCACGAAGTAGTTGCACTCCAACGGAATCGTAATGGCTCCAACGTAATCGCAAGGATCGATTAACAATGGAAGAACTTGCTCAACAGAAGCAAAGCTTACACATACAAGAAAGACAATGAAGTGTCTTGGCATGCTCATAAACATCAAGTGAAGGAGTACATATAGGGTGCTGAGTAACCCTAGTGCATGACACACAAGAAAACCCTAAATCTAACCTATGTGAGATGACCCTCCATATGTGAGTGGAGGACACATAGGATCCCACACACCAACAAAAAGATGCACTATGACCTCGACAATCATTTGACCGAGTGAACTTACGACCGAGTGATGCACTACATCTCATACTCCATGTAGTTCTTGTGCGTGCATGATAAAACCATGCCTGACTAGGAAGCCCTTGTGCAAGTGAACTTGATAATGGGCGATAGCTAGATGTACCAATGTAAATATATGTGTGGATGGAAAAATGAATTTCCCCTTCGTATTAAGTGCATGCAAAAATGTAGTCCCTTATCCCTTGAATGAGTGCTAGATGGATGCCTTTGATGTTCTTAGATGCCTTTGGATGCAACCTTAGGTGATGATAATAGATGCTTAGAGCTTGATCCTTTATTTTTGTCACATAACTTTGTATTTATATGATTCCCTTGGTTAAATTTTGTAATTAACAACTGGAAGGCTGACCCATAAGAAAATAAGATGCCCAAAAGATAAAAGAGGTCAAAAAGAGTGAGAAATATAGAAAGAGGTTTGGGGCACCTAGGCATCGGCATCCCGTCTAGGTGCCGGTGTCCTAAGCCACAAAAGATAAGCAAGTGAAGCACCAATCGGGCTATAGGATGTTAAGGACTAGGAAGAAGAAGAGAAACAAAGTGAAGAGGCCAAAGATAGTTGTCAATTACTATTTTTCTTGCTTAGGAATTATATGAATGTAAGCATGCTTTTAGGACCTAGAAATGTACACAAGTGCGTGATTTTGTGTCTATGGAATTGCTTGCCCATCCTTGGTAGCTTGTACATCAAACCTCTCTAGGAACCTTTGAGTGAAGTCTTCAAAGGAGGAAATGGATTCGACCCCTTAGATTTTTAACAGATGATGCCACCATTTGTGTTATTCTATCCACGTATTTAGAGATGAGCACAAGGGCATCATCCTGACACATAGGATTACATCACAAAAATTTCTCAAATTCCTTCAGCCACAATCTAGTAGATATTTCCTCCATACCATCAAAGAAAAGAACTTGGGTCCACTTCATATTGAATATTTCTCACCTCTATCCATGCAAATTTGATTTCCTTATAGGTTGGGAGGCTTTACTTCTCTGATACCACTGTAATGTCCCCAAATGGACACTTTTCAACCCCAAATGGATTTTAGGCAAAACCCCAATCCAAAGAACAAGTTCTATATAATTTATAAAATATTTCAATGCAGATCTGAATTTTATATGAAAATGGTGACTTGCATAAGAGAGGAAAATCACTCAAAACTGATGCAAAACCACTGAATATTTAATGGAAACAAATCAACAATTTTTGCAAAGATGGAATCATGAAGAAAATACCAGATTTGAGCTTCAAACAAGTTGAATTTATTTTATTAAAATTTATAGATAGTTTCCCCATACACAACTAAAGATACCATTTCTTCCACTCCAAAAATTATGTAAAATAGATGATATGATCTCTAAAAATCAAATATACGAACAATCAAAATCTGATCATAAACAACTCCAAAACCCATAAAACAGCTCCTTAGATAGGTCGCTCCATATAGAAATGGTTGGAAATGAAGGGAAGGATCAACAACAATTATTTTTGTCAAAACCCTTGTATAAATATGTAATTTCAGCCCTCAATACTATTGGAAAACAACTAGAAAATCAACTAACTCCTTGATATGCAATGGAAACCCGTGTGGAGAATCCTCTCAACTAAAATAAGGGTTTTTGTCCTCCTACTAGATCTCTTAGAGGGTTTTCTTCCTCAAGAGATTATTTCCAAAGGTTTTCATCCTTAGAAATATTTTGTAAAAGCTCTAGCTCAGACAAAATTCAGATTTGTATAAAATAGAAAAGCATGCCTTCTACAAGCAAGTCGACTTGTTTTTATAGATGTAATGGGTCAAATAGCCTCCCCAACTTCTAATTAGATTTCACCCTTGCATTTAATGTTTTTTTCCACCTTTTTCATCCTCCAAAGGGGTCGCATTTTCTCCTAGGGGAGAATAATAAACATAAAGTGATATTTCCCTTTTTCTTATTTTACTTTATCACTTTATATTTTTCTTTTCTATTTTTAATTTGAATTTATCATTAATAAATTAATATAAAATGCTTATAATGTTATTTTATATTGCACATTTATAATTAATTTATTATGACAAGTTTCCTTTTTATCACCCTTTAGGTGTCAGGAAAAAGAATTGGGCTAAAGGTCTTCGATTGAGAAGGGGATATTACAGTGAGACAAGGAGATGGATAAATCCCAATGAGTAGTGAGAAAATAGAGTTTGAGTTTTTGCACCATTGTGGTGGTTGAAATAGAGGAGTGCTCCATTCTCGAATGTCCTTAATATATGGACATACCTATCAACCACGTGGAAATGCTAAGAGTGGGCTCCATAGTTGACATATTCAAGGAAAAAAACAAAAGAGTTTGGGGCATTTTAACTCAAATAGACAATAAAAGGAACAACCTTGTAATGGTGGTTTATTCAACAGGAAATGATGGGCCTCACGTGAAACTGTCGAAAACGTTACGACTTGGATTTTTAATATCGAAGGAGGCACTATTGTCGAGGATTACATCGTCACCTTGAAGCTAGCAACGGAAATATTGTTGTTAAGGCATCGTTTTTCTTTCTTGATGAGGGGAACACTTTCGCATGCATATCCCATGCTTCGCTCCTTCACCGATCCGGATCCGGGGACCCTACGTGTACCGTAAAGAGGGGGAAAGGATATCCTGTAATGAATAGTTTCAAATTATTCGATTGCCCATGACCCTAAAATGGGCAACTATTTGGATAGTCAGACCAAATATAATCCAATCCTTATTTTATAATTTTAATTTAAAAAAAAGGGATCTTTTTTATTTTTAGATACAGTATTCTCGTTTCTAAAAAAATGGTTGTAGTAATATTATCCTTGAGTTTGTTTGTTGTAGGGTGAAAAGCGCTTAGTCTAAGTTGTATTATTAAAGTTATGTTATGGAAGATAGATAGGCGTTCTTCGTGGTTGGTTGTTGAATGTACCTTACCACTGTGAGTTTCGATGACAAACTGTGAGAAATAAAGTAATCGTTCTAAATCTGCATTGAATATATATAACTCAAAGCTTATATATCATTGCCTTTCCATTTAGTTAGATTTGTAAATGTTGTTTATTCGCTTTGTAATTCTAAATTTATATGACACCATTAAAATACCACTGTTAGTCATCTATTCTTGCCATGTACCATCAAACACGCCACGAGATTTGACAACAACTATTAATCATCATCATCCACATTCTCGTCTCGTATCAACATCCATGTACAATCAAAATCCTCACCATTGATGTCCTTATCCGTATCAATGTCTACATCGATGTCGAGGTTCCCTATTTGACCTTTAACAACTAGCAATCATTGTTTGACAAGTGTATAAATTGACGGAAAGTGGATCAATGGTGTGTGAAGATCACGATCCGTCCTAAGTGATGACACGTGGAAGTAGGGACACATCATGTCTAGAGATAAAGCAAAGGAATTTATCAATGATTATTGAATCATAAATTTGCTTTATTTTAAATGTTTTATTTGAGTGGTTGAGGAAATATATGATTGTTTAAATAGACACATCCTAATATGGGTTAAATTTGATTTTTATTTTTATTTTAGACGCATAACCAATCTCTAATTGAATACAATATAATATCTTACATACTTTGAAGCATATTGATTATGTTTGGGAAAAACTTTTTCATTTTTATCTCATCACATATTTAATGCCAAAATTACGAATGTAATAAAGATACACTCATACACTTATTATGCCAATCTCTCTGGGAGCCTTTATGACCATCAAGAAAGGAGTAATGGTGGTTTGTTCAATAGGAAATGATGGGCCCTCACGCGAAACTATCAAAAATGCTACAACTTGGATTTTTAATAACAATGAAGGCATTATCGACAAGGATTACACCACCGCCTCGAAGTTGTACAATGACAATATTGTTGTTTTAAGGCATTGTCTTTCTTCCTTGATGAGGGGAACACTTTCGCATGAATATCCTATGCTCTGCTCCTCTCGATCCAGGGACCTTGCGTGTACCAAAAAGAGGGAGTTTGTTTGTTATAGGGTGAAAAGCACTTAGTCTGAAGTTGTATTATTAAAGTTTGTTGTGGAAAATAAATTGCACATTCTTCATGGTTGGTTGTTGAATGTACCTTACTACTGTGAGTTCCGATGACAAATGGTGAGAACTAAAGTAATCGTTCCATATCTGTATTGAATATATATAACTTAGAGCTTATATATCATTGCCTTTCCATTTAGTTAGATTTGTAAATGTTGCTTATTTGCTTTGTAATTTCGAATTTATATGACACCATTAAAATCCAACTATCATAGGCATCTATTTTTGCCATATACCATCAAACACGCCATCGTTGTAAATAATAGTAGAAAACGAAAAACAATGAGCATAATTTTTCAAGAAATAGGACATGAAGCTCGTAAAATCAGCTTCAATAAGACCCACATCCAACTGATTTAGTTGTTTAGGTATGAATTTAGTTGTTTCATTGGAATTGATTTTTGGAATTGAATTTAGAGATTTGTTTTAACATTTTTAACACATTTAAACTCTAATTTAAATTTGAATATTATTAATAGATTGCATATTTTTAGTAACTAATTATTCCATGACTATAATTTGCAAGACATGAACTGCTTAAACATAGATTAAACACATTAGATCTTAAATTAAGAAAACAAGCAACCTCTTTCCACTTGTACATTACATGGAACACTTTGATGGTTTTATTAGTTCAAATCCCTCTTTCGAATGACAAATAAAAGCCACCTTTCTCTCATTTGGCCAACTGCTTGAAGGACTTGAATATCGATGACTTTTTATGCGTCGACTTTTCTTGTGTGCTTGCTCGAGCTTGAAAATGAAAAGGGAAGTTTGTTGGGGTTTTCTCATTTTTAATTTTGGTCCCTTTAAACAAAAATTGCATTCATGTTAATAATACAAGCAAGATCGAGATGATAAAGTGGAACACATATCATATATTGTTTAGGTAAGAAAAATCTAAGTCGGGAATGGGTGTGGGACATGTAGGTATTTAATTCCCACGTTTTTACTAAGACATCACCTATTCCCTACAAGTACTCGAGCTTGAAACTGAAAATGAATGTTTACTGAGTTTTCCACATTTTTAAATTTTGGTCCCTTTAAATGCGAATTGCATTCATGTGTATGATGCAAGAGATATTGAGAAAAAAAAGTGGAGCACATAACATATATTATTTGGGGAACAATCTAACTTGTGGAATAATCGTGGGGCATGCATGTATTAAATTATCACATTTTTAGACCTTCAATTCATGTCTTTGTCTTCCTTAAACATTCCTTTTATGCGTCCTTGCTACATGATCCCAGGGAAGTAATTTCAGTTGTTGGGTTTCCATCTCAACACACCTCTCGAGCGAGAAACTCCATTGCCAAAATCATGTTCCATTTCCCTTCATGCTTCCAAGGTGTGCTTCACCTACATCATTCACATCTCAAAAACTACGTGCCTCACGGCTAGAGGCAAACTATATTTTTTTGTTGATAGCTATACAAAAACCCTAATCACAATTGTGTATGAAACCCCAGCCCTTGGGTTTTAGGTCCAATCGACATATCCTTATCTTTAAACTATCCATTAAAACACACAAGGGAGTAATGCTAGCTACAGGTTGCAGAATCTCAAAGAGACCTCCCCTCCCATTCTGCAAGCATCGCCTTAAATCGCCCTTCACTTTTTTCTACTGTACTTCACCTCCATTGTCCACACCTGGAAAAACTACATGCCTCAAAGTTAGAGACAAACCCTGGTCATTGCCACTGATAGCTACTGAGAGAAATCCTAATTCTAATTGTGTATGCAACCCCTACCCTTGAATTTTAGGTTCACTCCACATATCCTTGTTTCTAAATTAACCCTTAACACACATAAGTGAATTCCCCTTGCATTTATTTGTGTTCTAACTACCTGTAAAGTGCAAGAGTTGAAATTGCAAACAACAACTATTGACATCGGCATAGATACAATTGAACGTTCTTTTGTTTTTAGATATCTCCAAAAATATGTTTCCTTGACCTCTTTTACACATATTTTTTCAAGCCAAGTTTCAAGTTGGAACATGTTGGCTTTTCCCTTTTTTATTTTCCCCCTTTAGACGTAAATTGCACTCGCGTGAATACTACACTACCCTAATCGTTACTTGATAGTTGGAGAAAAACACCAATCTAAATTTTGCATGAAATCGCTAATGAGCATTCTTCGTAAAATCTACGTCTTCCTGTCTCTAACGTGCCCTGTCAAACATGCATTCACATTCCCCTTACATTTACTTTTTTAATCAAAGTCAAGAGCTGCAAATTCAAACAAGGACTCATCTCGACAACATTTTCCATCCATTCCTTGCATTTTGAGATATCTCCCATTACAGTTTCATCTACGTCTTCACCGACACGAATTTTCTCCTTCTTTCAATTGATATACATGTCGTGCTCTTCGTAAAGAGTTTATTTTCACATTGGCTCCTCGATTCCTCTTTCCTTTCCCATGCATTTCTCCACTCTCAAATGCCATTTACTACACCCATCTTCCTTTCCCATTATTTGTCTCCATCCAGTGTCGCTTCTTCACTATATCCCTTTCGACACACACATCGTACATTTCATGTACGATTACTAGTTATATGATAAAGACGAGTTCTAACCTTATACATGTCAATTGTGATATGTACTTTACTCATCAATTATAATGTATACTATACTTAAAAATAAAATAAAATAAATCTAAATTAACATAAAAACGTAGACGTTGAACATAAAAAATTTAACATATGATTTATCGTCGACATAATCATTGCATCTCCTTTTTGGCACAAGTGATACTTTGCATTCCCATGGTTTTCCTCAAAAATTATTCGCTAGGGTCTTTTAAAAGGAGTCTTATGGGTCCTAGAAAAGCCTTGTCTAGATAAAAGAAGAAAATGACCTAAGTACTACCTAGTAGGGCTAAAATCTTGTAACGTAAGCTTACACATGTAAATGAAGGAGACACGGGCTACTTACGTGGAACGGGTCTTTGGGGAGGCAAACCACGAGAAATGTTTCCAAAGTAAGACGACAAGACCAAATCAAATGGAATCAAGCGCAATTTCTAAAGATAAATTAGATTAATCGAAATGGGATTCTATATGTTGGATGAACACTATTATCACGATTCGATGGAGGGGCAACATATCAGTCTCTGTTATGACAAATGGCACGCCAAATTTGGACCGTTGGGTTGGCAAAAGCAATCCCAATGCCGATGGCATGAGAGCAGAATGGAGTGGCAGATCACCCACTCATTCATTTTTTCTTCATCATCATCACCCACAACGACAATGCATGCATAAATTTCTCCGACGGGCGGTTGATTTTTTTTTCGAGATTTAGTGGTGGGTTCCCGAGAGAAATTCATGGGGTGTTGAAGGGAGTGCCTGCAGAGAAATAGGAATGGAGAAAGAACGAGGGAAGAAAATGGCAATGGTCTGAATGTGAAGAAGAGGGAGCATGAAGAATCTGCGATGGAGGATTTTGGAGACGGAGCAGAGTTTGAGTTTCTCAAGAATGAAGATCTGGATAAGGTTTCGGAATTCAAGAGAGGAAATGGGTTTATTGAGATGAGATGTGGCTGTACGTGTATGAAGTATGGGGATGCGGTTGGCAGGCTAAGAATTTATCACGAAGGAGATTTTAAGGTCCTCTGTGAATGCTCGCCTGGTTGTGATGCAGGTAAATGTGTTTTTTCTCCGGTATGGATATTGATCTGCTGTTTTCTTTTTTGGTTGATCTGTTAATTTATTTTTGGATTGAAAAATTGTTTTTCCCTGTTTTTTTCTGAAAAATTCAAAACTGGATACCCAGAAAACATTGTACAAATCATATAACATGATCTAGCCAAAATTTATTCTGAGTTTTAATTTTCATTATAGTTTTGAAAAACTAAATTATAAAACTCACCCTGCCATTAACAATGTATCGGAATGCACCATAAAGCTTAGAACATCTTTGTTCCAGGGGTTTTGCTAGAATTTGCATGGGACTTGCAATAGGTTTGATTTCTACATCGTGTGGTTACATGTATACTATCACATTGGCCGAAGAGTGAGCTCTACATCCAGGTGCTCCATGGCAGACACCGACTTGTGTAAAACATCTGTATTGTTTGAGTTCATGTGTATTTTCTCATTGCCAGAAGTTTGACCTCTACCTCGAGGTGCCCTATGGTGTAATACATATGCATTGCTTTGAGCTCATGGGTACTTTCTCATTGCCAAAGTTTCACCTCTACGCCTAGGTGCCCCATGGCAGACACAGACGTGTAATACACATGCATTTCTTTGAGTTCATATGTACTCCCATGGCAGATACATAGAGATGGGTGAGATTTGATGGCCCACCCTACCCTACAAAGGTAATCATGAAGGCCTTTAGTTCATACCAGCCGTTCTTAAACAATTACTGCACATACGTCAGCAGAGTCATGTGTAAAATCTCCATATGTTTTATGATTAATTATATATCAACTGTACAATTTTATGACCAAAATCCAAATGAAATTTGCTGAGAAGTAAAAATTACACACCATATTACATAAAATATTTAATAATAGAATTGATGTCTTGCAAAAATTTGCTCATGTCAAGGTGGACAGGTTAATATTTCCCTAGGCTGTAAAATACTTTTACAACATACAAAAATACAGAAATGGACGGGATGGACGTCAAATTACAGCCCTGCATAGACATATGTAATACATATGAATTGCTTTGAGTTCATGTGTACTTTCTCATTGCTTGAAGTTTGACCTCTATCTCGAGGTGCCGGGTGCATTGTGGTAGACACATAGACATATGTAATACAAATGCACTGCTTTGATTTCATGTGTACTTTCTCACTGCCAGAGGTTTGACCTCTACCTATAGGTTGCTGATGGAAGATACATAGACATATGTAATACATATGCATTGCTACGAGTTCATGCGTACCCTCTCATTGCCAAAAGTTTGATCTCTATCTCTAGGTGCCCAATGGAAACACATAAAATTATGTATTCTCTCATTGCCATACGTTTGACTTCCATCTCTGCGTGCTCTATGAGGACACATAGAGCTATGTAGTACATGTGCATTACCATAATTTCAACCCCTATCTCCAGGTGCTATATTCCCATGGTCGCTACAAGGGGATGGAACCTTGGCTTATAGTATGAAACTTCTTATTTGCCAGTGCCTGCCGCAAACCTGTTGGTCTTCAACAACTTTTTTTCAAGAATTCCTTTTAGTGGATGACTTGTTTTGCTTTTTTCATATATATGATGAATCATTTAAGTCTACGTGTAGTTAGAAGCTATTTAAGGCATATTAATGTTTGTAATAGTGAATCAAGACTTGGTGAGTCATTGCAAGGAATCCCGGATCTGGGTCCAAGGCAGCCTCAGCAAGGCTTCGGGAAAGATTTGACAGACTCAGAAGTGTGCAAACAAGGCTCGTGAGTCCTCTCAGACAGACATGTCCCACGTTTGGATTTAGCTTCCCATTCTTTATTTGTTTTTAAAATGCAAAAAAGATACTCTATAAAATTAAAAAACAAACACACCCTAAACCTAAAAGTCATCCTAACACACTCAAACATTCATTCACTCATTCAAAGTCCATTTTCTTGAGCCCATTCCAAATTATCACTTTCCTCACACTCACAAACTCAATCCGATTTTCTGGTTTTCCGATAGCGGAATCTTCATAGGATCTCTATTCGAGTGCTAAGCCAACCATGCAGTGCTTCAGGTTGTGAAGGCAATCGGAGTATGTTGGAGCACATACACTCCAAATTGTGCAATAGGTTGTCAATCCAATGATTAAATGGCCTTGTATTTGTGAATTGAAACCTACATCTTTGCCACAAGCAGATTGCAGGGGCCGAGGCAGATTTATCCCCATTGAGTGAGAATATGATTCACAATCAGAGTGGATCATTGAGGATTATGATCCCGTGTTATAGAAGAGGACCGTGCATGGATAGATTAGGTTGATCTTGAGGTGGAGCTTGTGGCACTGGGGGAGTAGGAGTGGTTGCGTACATTGAGGGATAAATATGTTGTGGAGGATGATCGTGTTGAATTTGTTGATACATCAAGGGTGGGTAGAATGGCTGGAGCTGCTTCCCTGACTTACACAAAACATCACAGACTCCAACATGGTGCATCTTGTGTTGGGAGGAATGCTGATGCAAGCTCTTCAACCTTAGTTGTACCTTGTACGTTATGTTTTTTTGTTAGTGTGATCGCCATTGATTTCTAAATCCATTTGTGTACAAGGAAACAATTTTATGAATATAAAAGCAACTCTTATTTAATATCAACTCTCAAGTTTCAAGTTTCAAATTCAACGGTTCATGTTCAAACATTCAATATCGCATTTATTACTCATTAATTTATGTAGACATTTGTATGTTAGCTGTAATCGATTAGTTTAGAGTGCACATTAAGCTCCTCTGATAATGGATTTTAATAGTCCCCCATCCAAATTCTTTTTGTTAATGGTTTTAACTTTTTTAAATTTGCGGAGTCTTGGATGCATTTGTTGCTGAGTCTGAGTCCAAGTCAGAAATTGGCTTGCCGAGTCCAACTCTTGTTTTTATGGTTTATAAGGTTATTCTAATTTATATCAGCTGTAAGTGATTACCTGGTTGCACATTGTTGTCTGTGATAGTAATTCACTGTTGTGTATAAAATTAGCTGTTTGAGTAACCAATGATTGAGATTTACTGTGAATTGTGTTGGGAACATTTGCATTACAATCTGAAAAGGTACAGGGATGAAGTGCAAACTGCCTGGAAAACATTATTTACTTCGATCACAATATCTGACGCAAAAGCAAACCAGTTGTATAATCAACTTGGGGTATTTTCCTTTTGCTGTTATTTTAACATTATGAAGCTTCTCGAAACACATACAGGGCCTCAGCACCATAGAATGGAAATGATTATTAAGTGTGTTTTCATGGAAATGCCCCATTCCTAAGGGTGAATTTGGCGAGAGAATGTTTTCATAAATGACAGAAGGCTAGCGACAACAGGGTAAGGTTTCTTGGGAGTTTCCAGGGCATTGAAGTTCGTGGAATGATTTGACCAGGAAATGGAGGCTAATATAGGGGAAATGGAAATGATTATTAATTGTGTTCACAAAAAAATTTATTTGACCAATCTCTAGAATTGACATTTTAGAGTATTTTCTCAATGTTGTGGTGAATCTAGGCCGTCTTTGAACAACCTGTATTGCTGCAGTGACGTTGATTCAAATAGGTTTTTGTTTCATCATTAGACAGTGATGTTTATATCTAAGCTGAAGCTGTAGAAAATGATCTTAACTCTGACATTGCAAAATCAAGAATGCCAAAATCAGAGAAGCTATGTTTATCTTTACTGCATAGATACAATGCACTTCCTTCCATTCGGGAACTTCCTACCTAGGAGCTATTTGGAAAATGGTTCATAACTTAAATGATTTGGTTTTTATGGGCTGCAGGATTAGAAATTAGCATTGAAAATAAGAAAAATAACTTTCTTTATGCTCATATTCAAAAATTACTTTTATTTTTATTAGAAACTGAGCTTACAGCTTTCTTTGTGCCCACATTAAAAAATTACCATTAGTTTTTGTTAGAAACTGATCTTACATATGGATTGTTCTTAAACAGGTCAGTTTAAGTTTTAATTTCTCTTCTATATTTCATCATTGCCCCCTTTACAAATTATCTGAAATTGTTATTTTTGGTTACCTTGAATTGTGGAGGAGCATCCATATTTGTTGGTGATTTTGCCTCTTAGTTTGGACCATTTTGCACTTATGGCAGATTTATTTCATATTCTTCACTCTCTGTTCATTTTTAGCTTCTCCAGCTGACAGCTTAGAATTAAATTCCAATGTATTTGGAAAAAAGCAGAAACAGATTTCTGATGGATGGTGTTGTTAGGCTGCCCGTTTTATCTTCTTTCTGGTCTCGTTTGTTTTTCATTTGTAGTGTTGTTGCTTCCATTGGTCATCATTGGAGTTTGTTCTGGGCCCATTTTGTGGTAAAAAATTTATCAATCCAGCGCTGTATACCATTCAGCTACAGTGGTAGAGATAGTGACAAGTACGACTGTCAATTCTATCCTCTTTTGTGAGTTTTAGTTATCTATGCTTTTAGGGAAATCTTTAATGACTCTATTTCCAAATAGCTATTTTCACACCAATATCGTGATAATTAGATTTTCATATAAGCAAAATGTATGTCAAGAGTATCCAGTTTTGGCATAATTCCTAACATCTAAGCATGCATGTTAGCCCATTTTTGGATGGACTACTGGTGAACTGTATATTTATGTTACTATGTCTGTTCATCTTCCTAAGTTTTGAAATGAAGCAAACATTTTCCTATTAACAAATTTGAAAGGTTCACTTAAATCCGATATAAAGATGTAACTGTTTACTCAGAATGTTCCCTCCACGCTCTTGTTTACCTACCAGTCGTATAATGTATATTTATGTTTATCTTAGTATGTTTCATATGAAGTATACATTCCCCTATTAATAATTTTAAATTTTGTAAGATCCACTAAAGCTGATACAAAGCTGTAAAATATTTACTCAAAATTTTCCCTCCATGCTTGTGTTTGCTTAAGGACCAAACTGTCTTCATGTAAAGGAGTAACACCACAAAAGAGTGACCAGTAAACTAGAGCAAAACAGGAACCATAAAGTATGACAGAGAAGCATACACAACTAGCACTTTAAATCAATTTTTCTCATATTCATCAAAAGGATTTCAAACCATCCTATCCTCTAGTAGACAAAACACAGTAGCATGACAGTATGGATAGGAAAGTTTATTAAGGAAGCTATAATTTGCTGCAACCCTTCAAATTTTCTTTTAACAGTGTTTACAACCAAACAACCAAATATATCAAGAGATGATAAACAACACAACTGTTGCTGATCATTTGTAATTTCTGCCAAGACAATGTATTAGCAACTAATTTGTATTTGTCATTTACTGTGTTCTGTCCTGCTGGTAAGTTCCTATTGCTTCGTTGTTATGCAATAATTATTTGACCTTATGTTCATCAATCCAGCTGTATCTTTATAAGTCTCTACACTTTCCATGTGATAGATTTGTATGCAAGAGAAAAGCCTATCATATAATGTGTTTTTGCTAGAGAGGTGATATAAGGTACATTGGTAGTGCCTTAAGGTGAATACGTTTTGCTCATATGCTGTATTGATGGGGTGGTTTGTTGAATGGAAGTAAGGACTCATACCTGACAAGTTGCAGATACTGAATAGGTTTGTCTGTGTACTATAGTGGCATGATATTTGTACAAAGGCATGATTTCTGTTACCAAGGAAAATAAATTACAATTTGATATTGGTGGGCTGAATCAGTTTTGAAGAATAGTTGTATATTGGTTTTAATCTAAGATATAGGATTTTCTTTGGTCAATTTGGTCATGTCATGGCTTGGTTGCAAATAATTATTTTGCCGAGAAAGACTTTTTGAGTAATGGATGAATATGACACCACTTGAGGAAAAAGATGAATGGAAAACTCTCAGAGGCTCAGCAACCTTAACTCTTAAGGCTTTTTTACCTAGCACCAAAATACTAAATAGTACATCCTTGAGATATGGAAGAAGGTTAAAAATGAGATTCACATGAATCTAAGTGAATGACGAGGATTGGTTCCGTGCTTCTCAAGTTTTAGGTCATTGAGCATCTGCCTTGGCATAAATTCCCGTGATCTAAGAAAGAAATAAATTATATGTGTGTCTACAGGTGACTGACATAGGAGCTGAATTTACCTTTAGGAGCTGAATAGGTAACTGACAACTAAAACAATGTAAAAGTAACAAGTAGAGGTAAACTCAAAGCAGGTAAATCCTAACCCTTTTATTCAAGTACAAATACAAATAGCCATGTGATGGCCAAAGGTGGAGACTGAAGTCGGAGACTAGCACTATTACACCTCTGTATAGATGCTTAAAGCAGAAGAAAACCTGACAACATCATCTTCCACCACCAAAATAAGGACACCTCTGTATAGATTCTTCGAGCAGAAGAAAAACTGAAAACATCATCTTCCACCACCAAAATAAGGAAAATGTCTTGGGAGCAAGGTACTTTCCTAGAACTTCTGTTAACACCCAAGGCCAATGAATTTTAGAGGAAAACTGGTGATGCATGTCTGTCCCTGGGTTCTGGGATGCGGGTCAAGAGAATTAGGTGGCCCCGAGGCCAAGTAGTAGCTGATCCACGGTGCCTTGTATGGAGGCAAGAGGTCTGGGATAAGAGAGTAAAAACTGGCCACTGATGTGTTTCAGAATGTTGAATCTGATATAATGTGGGATATCATACCAATGATCAAAGTGGTTAAGAATGGATCTCATTATATAGGTGATCACAGAAAGTGACATCAGTTGTGAAACTCAATATTTTCTTTTGTTTGCATCGAAGTTTGAGTAACAACATGTTCAATTATCCCAACTGATGATCCATATTGAACATAAAGTTTTTTTCACTGCATAGTAAAAATGTGATAGTGTGTGAAATATTATGTACTATCTGTTATCGGCTGAGAATTTTTTGGGCAATATGACTGCCTTAATTCAGGAAAATTAAAATTAAACATGATGAGTAATGATAAGTTATGAAGTTGTAATTAGCTTGGAGAAAAATGATGTAAGATCTCCTTAAATTCGTCTGGCATGAAGTCACCTGTTCTTGCTTGCTTTTTCCTGTTTTTATATGAAGAAACATGCAACTCAAGTGCACACTGGAGGCCATTTGTTTTTGAATGTTATGAGAGTTCCATTTTAAAAAGTTCAAGTGCACTAGGACATACCTGTAACCTCGTGTATTTTAGATAAATGGATTTCAATTAAATTGCAGTACAAATACCCTTACTGTTTTAATTAGGCCTGATGTATGCTAAAACAATAAATCAAACCTAATAAATAAATTCGAAAGCCAGAAAAGGAGGTGACATGCAGGGTCTAGAAGTGTATCTTGAATATTACGAGATCTGGCAACAATTGTTAGGATCCGACAGTGAAAGTGCTCAACCAAACACATAACATATCTAACCAAGAAAAATTGGGAAAACCAAATCATTTTTATATGGAGTGGCTGAACACTTTGGACAAAATGTAAGAAAGGTCGGAAATTTTATGATGACTATGTTTGCTTATTTCTGGTCTCCAAAAATCAAGCTCAAATTTCTGGCTTTTGCTCCGATCACCTGCAAAACAGAAAACCCTCTTCTTTCCCTAATTGGGCAGCAATGTCATGAAAATTGTAAGGATAACAAAATTTGCGGCATTTGTTAAATCAAAGAATAGCAGAACTATCTTGAGGTTTGTCAAGCCCTAGGCAATAAAAATATCAAAAACAACATGCCAATAATTGCATTAATTCATTATCCAGGAAAACTAGTGTTATGTAGTGTATGGCCTTCCTCCTTCCAATTATAGCTCTAACATGAATAAATGCTCTAATGATTTCTTGATTTCCTCTAGAATGCCTGCAAATGCTTGATAATTTTTTTACAAGAATGTCTGCTAGATGATAAATGGCTTAGGATGCTTGTGAATTTATAGACAAATAGAATTCAAAGTAGGACCCTATTGGCGCTCCGATCACCTACAAAACAGAAAACCACCTTCTTACTGTAATTGGGCAGCAATGTCATAAAAATTGTAAGGAAAACAAAATATGTTTTGGGGTAATGCATTAAACCAAAGAATAACAAAATTATCTTGATATTGTTAGGCTCCAAGGCAATAAAATATCAAAACAACACACCAATAATTGTATTAACTCATTAGCCACAAAAACCAGTGTTATGCGGCATATGACCTTCCTCCTTCCAATGATTGCTTTGACATGAATAAATGCTTCTAATGATTTCTTGACTTCCTCTAGAATGCGTGCAAGTGCTTGGTAATTATTCTCTAGAATGTTTAGTGTGCTTATGATTGCTAGATGATAAATAACTTGGGATGCATGTGATTTTATAGACAAATTGAATTCAAATAAGGATCCTATTAGCACTTGAACTAACCTTCAATATTCAAAAATGAAAAATGTAGGAACAAGCAATGAGGTTACCCAAGCTAAAAGGGGCCATAACAACATTTGCCAGGTATGTTTAGATGCTATAGATAGGCCGGGTGATCCAAACCATGAGGCTCAGAATGGAGGAGAACGTTATAACTTGGCTAGCGCAGTACATGTTATAGAACATGCAATGGAAAAACTATTACAGTAGTAAACTAAAACACATTTGAATGAGGAATATTTGTAGAATAGTGTAACTTCTATTCACCGAGAAAGAACATGGAATAGTACATAGGTGTACTATTTTCAATAAGGTTGAGAATGAGGATTTTCTTGATCAAAGAGGGGAAACACTTCCTAATTGATTTGTTTAGATTGCCATGATCATATAGATGACCATTTGATGCTAGATACTTAGGTCATGCTAACATTCTATATATCCATGTTAGGATTGAAAGACGTATAGTATATATACATCATTACAAGAAGGCAATTGCAAAAGAGAATGGTTACAAAATGGTTCATCTTTTGCTTTAGTGACAATTCACCTTCCTATAGGTGCTCTATTGTGGTTTGAGCTCGGGAGGTGCCACTTGGCACACTGCCAATTATTAGATTGTTGGCACGTTGCCACAAAGTGTTGATGGTTCTGCATGGCATTGGAAAGTTGTTCAGTATGGTGGAAAGCATTGCAAAAGCATTCAATGGTACCGTGAGGCTGTGTACATAGCGTGAGATGCAATGAAGTTGGGGTGCACAAGCTCTTGAAGAGGAAAGTGCGGACTGATGCAGTTGTGTGCAGATCATTCGCCATTGCTTGAGGAGTGATGCCCCCACGTGTCTTCGGTTAGTTTCGAAAAGGGAACATGGAGTTGTTGAAGGTTGCTCAACTTGCCTTGATCAATATATGGCCTTGCCTTGACCACTTTTAACATCTGACGTGTGCCTTGGTGGGTGTGCATTGTGATTTCAACAATTTGATACTTTGGTGCTGTTTACAAGTGCTCAAGATCCAGATTTGAAGGATGTTGACTTCTTGCTAGCTCAAGGGTGGAAAATATGACTCAAGCAATTCCACATTGGATGCAGGATGTATACTCAAGTAATAGGGTAGATCAAGGATGAATGTATTCTCTCTAGCTATATGTAGTATGGTGTAAGGACCAGGTTTGGTCTTCCTATGAGTCCCTTGATGCAACTAGAATTTATCACCCACCTTGAATTCATGAGGTGTGCGATGTGTGCATCATGATGCTCTTTATACTTTTGTTGTTTGTGTGAGAGTATCCATCGAACTTGCAGGTGAACATTTTAGATGTGTTACAAAAACTTATGTGCCTTGTCCACTTCCTTTTCCTGTGTACACGACTCCATGCCGATGGCATGGAATAAGATATATCTAGAGGTGGTGCTGGTTGGAATCCAAGACATGTCCAACACGAAGTGTGCCGTGTAGAATTATGTTGTAATCATGTTAGACGTAGAGAAAATTGCATCCCAGTGCGCAGATTTCATTGTTATACATGCACAACAAATGGACAAGTGTTTGGTTGATAACTTTCGTGTGTCTTATTCCATGCTAGATGGCATGCAATAAGATAATGGTTTATCTTATTGCATGCCGATGTCATGCAATAAGATATATCAAGAGGTCATGTTGATTGGAATCCAAGACATGTCTAAGCACGAAGTGTGCCCCTGTAGAATTATAAAGAGCTATGTTGTAATCATGGTAGACGTAGACAAAATTGCATCCCAGTGCGTGGATTGCATCGTTATACATGCTTGTAACAAATGGACGAGTGTTTGGTTAATAACTTTCGTGTGTCTTTTTGTTTGAGGATGAAAATATTGTGCGACAATCCAATTGTGTACCCATCATGTTCCAAAAAGCATGCCAAAAGCGATTGATGACCGTGAATCACAATCGATACATAAATGTTTGTAGTACGAAGTGAACCCAAAGATGGTTGAATGTGCGTTGATGCTCTTCTCAGAGCAACCATGATAGGGATCTTTGAAAATCTATCCAAGACGATCTGACGAATATAGTCATTTTGGTGCTTTGTCATAAGTACTCCAATCATGAAATCCATGTTGATAGATTCCCAGGCTTGGTTGGGATTGGAAAATGTATGTAAAGTCCTAGCTTCATGTTTGTGGGCTTGAAATGCAACAAGGAATGTGAGACTTGATATTGCGCTCAATGTCCGATTGCGTGAGGCTAGTAGAAGTAGTGTTGTAGCATTATTAGTGTTTTAGTAATGCCAAAGTGTTATATTATCTTGGCATAGCGCATCTCCTTAATAGGTCTTTGGAGAGGAGTGCTTATTAGGAACACAAAGATGTCCAAGCTTGTAGGAAATCTTATTGGGTATGTGGAAATTGGGACCTTGTTTGCTTGTATGCAAGGGATGATATAGGCTTTGCGAAGTAGTAAAATGCAGTTTGTCAAATAGAGAGTTACCTAGTCAAAGAAGTTGTGGTTGTGCGTGTCAAGCACCTTGATGAGCTCTCGCATTGGAGGGCGGTTGAGGCAAGTATGTTATCCACCTCATACGATGCACACTCTTCAACTTGGCCTATGTATGCAACGATCAAGTGGCATATGGTTAGAATGGATGATTTTTTCTTTACAAAAGATGTAGTGGTGCCATTGCTAAACTCCCCGTATAATGGCATGCAACTCTTTTTCATAGGTGGAGTAGCAATGAACCGTGTGTCATTGAGTGTCTTGGAGTGATAGGCGACCAAATTTCATGCTACATGAGTACTACACCAAGTGCATAGTCAAATGATTGGTCTAAAACTCAAAGGGATGGACAATGTCCGAGGTTTTTGGAATTTGCACTTTGCTTGAGCTCTCCAAATGTGTGCGGATGTGCAAATGTCCACTAGAATGCCGCTTTGGTGTGCATGATTTGGCTAAGCGCCATTAATTGTACGAGAAACCAAAGGACAAACTTGTGATAGAATTTATCAAGTCAAAGAAAACTCCTCAATTCGATGAGATTGTGCGAGTTGGCCAACCTTGGACCACTTCGATATTCTTTGAATCTACATCGATAGTTGTGTGATGGATGTAGCCTAGATATTGAATTTGCATGGTGTTGAATGTACACTTGGCTAAATTGGCTTCCAACTTGTGTTTGCACAATGTATTTAAGATGCGCGAGATGTGCTTCACATGCTCTTGCCACTCTTACTAAAAATGAGTTTAACATCCAAATAAATAATGATGGAGGAGTTGGGAATGGCTTAAGTATGTCCATCGTGTGCATGGATGTTGATGGTGCCTTTGCCAAGTGAAAGGCTAACTAACCATTTGTCAACCCCTCCTTTGTTTTGAATGTTGTCTTCTAGACGTCTTCAGGATGGATTGGTACTTGACTTTAGGTTGATCTTGGTGAAGTATTGTATGCCTCGGATCTGGTCGAGGAGGTCGTCGATGCACGATAGTTGGTACCAATTATTCATGTTATCTTGTTGAGTGTGTAATAATTAATGCACAAGCGCCACATGCCATCTTTCTTTGGCACAAGGACTATGGGGTTGCCACAAGGAGAAGCGCTTGATCAAGGAGCTCTTGGATTTGGGGCCAAACATCATCATTCTCCCAAATTGATCTGCAAGGTCATAATGGACTCGCTTGAAGAGGGGTTCTAGGAACTAAATCAATTCGAAGCTTTATTGTGCAAAGTGTTTGAAGACTACCCTTTGGTTCTTGAAAGACGTCTACATATTGATGAACTAACTTGTGGATTTGTAGTTGCTGCGATAATTGTGCATTGGTGCATTGCCAACATTTGCTTGCTTGGTTGTGTAGATGCTTCTGGATGGACCACGAGTAGAACAATTTCTTACATGTTGGAAATGAGATTTGAGCATTGTTTGGTAGAGACCAAAGTGAGTTTGGTTTTTGGAGGTGACTTCTAAATGTTGAGAATGCAATCTTTGACATGGATGGTCCACTGTCCTAGCTTAGCTTGTATGTAGCATCACGAGATTTTATGTACGGTCTTCCAAATAAGATGTCACAAACCTCTAGTTGCACGACTTCACAAGTGATCGTATCGTGTCTTCCATAGGTTTGAATACTCAAAAGTGCATTGTTGCCAAACTTGGATATGTTTCCCTTCTAGAGCCATCCAAGAGAGTATGGTCAAGGATGTGCTTTAGTGGTAAGACCTAGGCACCGCATCTTGTGCAATGATGTTCTTTTGGCTCCCACAATTGATGGTGACATGAAGGGGTAGACCCTTGACCCAATACGTGGTGTGAAAGAGATGCTCTTGTTCCTTCAAAGTGTCGATGCAATGACAGGCAGTGGTGTTGGCGCTTAGACATGTAGTATCTGAATTTGTGTTTTCTTCTTATGTAAGACCTGATGTAGATTCATTGGCGAAATTTATGTCGCTACGTTTTTTTGCTTAGTTAATTGATTTGCCCAATGGGGAGTAACATAATCCTGTAACATTGGATAAATCACCATTAGGATGGGTGGTTTTCCTTTGCATTTGAGAGGGATAACTCTCACGTAAGTTATATGTTTTTCCAGGTTTTTGAGTACTTTTAACCGAAAAGCACTAAAAGGAAACAAAAAGAAAATGGAGAAAGCTAAGAAGGGAGGAGATGTACATGCAAATAAATAAACGTAGAGTTTATCCCAATGTGCATGAAAGTAAACAATAGAATGTTGGAATCTTGCATTTAGGAAAGGAAAGAAAGAAAAACATACATTTATCATAAGACTAAATGATATCGCTAAAGAAATTCTAAGACACAAAGCTCTGCAAATCTCCTTGTATTTCTTATTGAACATGAACACAAAGTTTCTTGTACTTCTTCCTCTCAAGTAAAATTTCAAACAACATCAAAAGTCCCCTCTCCAAAGTTACTGACTTGTATTTATAATGTGAGAAGGTAACTAATTCTTGATTGACCTTTCACATTATTTTACATTTATAATTTATTTCAAAAGTAAATCCTCTTCCCAAGTGTGGGACTTGCAAAATGGAAGAGGAATCTCCAGATTAGAGGCTGGTTCCTCAACTCCTCTGATCAGCTATTTGCTTGCACAATTGCAGAGGTTTAAACTCCTAAATCTACTCTAAATTCCAAAGGGACAAGGATAGAAAATGCAAAAAAGAAAGAACTAATGCTAATAGGTGATGCACCAAAGGAGTTGTAGACACTGATGCTTTGCTGAAATACACAATCCACAAGGAAACACAAAGACAAAAACATGCACAAATGCTCAAAATGTAATGAAAGATCAAGAAAGCAATGATAGATATATGAAAGGATTGAGGGATTTTAATCACAAAACATATATCAACATCTCAGATCCAATACAATACATTACAGTGATCCAGAGGCAAGAAAAGGTGCTGCATTACATGGAAAGGTAAAATTTCTTCACAAATTCTACCAAGGAGGAAGAAAAAGGAAGTTGCAGAGCTGAAAAGTGTCTCCTCTTTTGCAAAATGAACTCATTCTGGCTTTTACAGTGCAAACCACGACCCCAGGAGAGAGAAACGCGGGAAAACGTGCAAGGGGTTCAACCATTGACCAAAATGCCATCAAAACAACATGGGCACCCTGACAGACCCATTCCCTGACATTTTTAACCATGCTGGGAGAGAATGCGAGCCATTCTTCATTAAAAATGGTGGTTGAAACGTCATTTCTGTCCATGACCACGTGCCAGAGGTGTTTTCTTGATTTTCTCTCTCCAAACTCCACCAAAATGCAAAAATGACCCCGAAATCTTGTAGAGAATTTTACCAGCTTTCCATTGATATAAAGAACGCGAAAAACCGAGCTCTGGATCGAAAGATATGGCGATTTGAAGTTTTAGGGCAAAACAGGGCCAAATCGGGTCAATAGGAAATTTTTTTGAATTTTTACCTTTTTGGTCATTTGGAAAATTTTCCAAAATTTCCCCACTCCGCCACTCTAGGTGCCACGTGGCGGCATCTCATTGGCCGCGGCCTTTCAGGGGAAAATTTTTCCAAAAAACTCCGCCGAGCCATAACTTCAAAAATACATGGAGTTAGGAGGAAAACTTTACCTTTCTGGAAAGCTGAGAAAGAGCTCTATCCAATGGTGCCATTTCCAGAAGGTTTTGAGTGCCTAAAAAGCAAAATTTTGTGACTGAGGCACAAGAGAGGGAAGAATGAGAGGAGTTAGCCACAAAATGAGCAGGGGCACATTTTGGATAACAATTTTGGCGACTCAGAGGGGGCATCTGCCTGACTGGATGAAGTTACCAGTTGCCTGAAGCATCCATTGGGCATGGAGTCATGAGTTATAGCCTACAAACTGATCTAAACTTTGAAAACCTCCTCTCTGAGCCACTTGGAAACCCACTGAAATGGACTGCAAGAGCAAAACCAACACCACAAAAACTATGTACAAAACTAAAGGTCATACATGCTCCAAAATGGAACATGCAGAGTGTGCACAAGCACTTCTTTTACTGAAAGCAAAACTACCTATCCTACTCTAACTGGAAGCAAAAGTGGGCTAAACAAACCCTGCAACTGGTTGGGAGAAATAGCTTCCTTTCTCAAAAGTTGCAACCATGCAACTGATTTGCACTCGAACATGGCTGATCGATGAGTGGAAAATCAACAAGAAGCTGGTCTTCTACCCAAATCATCAAGGTGTCAACTCGAAAACAAATCCAATACCTCTTTTAGTTGCTCGCATTTGATCAAGAGGTATGACAAACTGATCCTTGGTACTTTGTAGCTCACCCTCATGCTTAGAAGCAAGCATGATTGGTCAGTGACTTCTCCTTTGACTCCAATGAAGTCAAATACCTTATCGGGCAAGGTATGATCCGTTTGATATGCCCATAGCTCGATTTTCAACTCCAAAATGGAGTCTTCTTGTAGACCTTCTTGGGTGGGTGATGTGGAAGCAATGGTAGGACTTTTCTCGCCCTTTCTCTCTTCCTTCATGGCAACATGGAACTCTTCTATAGTGTGCAACTCCTCGTTATTGATCAACAACATCCAATGAAGTTGTTTTTGCATTGTTGTTACCTGCTGCAATACATTGTTGGCTTTGGAGCTCCTCCATTATAGCTTTTGGAAGATCAAATTCTTCCAGCTTTGATTCAAGAGGCATGTTGCAAACTGTAGGCTGTTGTCCTTGAACTCTTTTGTCCATGGCAGCAAGTTCTTGTTGGAGAACGAATGGTGAAGAAGGAAACATGGTAATTTCAGCTAGCTCTTCATCTAAACATTCTTCTAAGTCTGATGGCAAATCAAACTCTTGAATGTCTTGCTGCAGCAAAGTCTCTCCCTCTTGTATGGTGGCCTCCAAATCTGCATTTTCTTCACCCTGTATAACTTCATTTTCAAACATGAAACTTGTCAATCCAAACTCATCCCAAAAATCAGATTGTTGGAGAGATGAAGTGGGAGAGAAGCATGAAATTTCTTGTGCCTTTTGCTCACAATTTGGACCTGTTTTGTTCACCTCCATAATGGCTTCATCAATCAAATCAGCCCCTTCAAATGAAAGCAAAAACGTATCAATAATGCTTCCTTCTTCTACTGTTGTAAAAACTGACTTGACCTCATCCATTTGCTCCTCAAAGATGGGGTTTTGAGATGGTTTTCCTTCCTTCTCGATGGCTGATTTTGCAGTGCCAAATTGATCAACATTTTCTTTGGGCAAAGTGCCAACATGGACACCCAACTCATCACCAACAAACTGCTGTTTTTCTCGCTTCACTGCTGTTATAAAATCAGCCTTGTTTTCCACTTGTTCTCCAACTTCAACATCCTCTATTGGTTTCACCATCAAGGGGATTTTTGTAATCCCGAATTTAAGAGCCCAACTCTTCAGACTTTGAATTTCTTCATCCTTGTTTGGCTCTTCTTTCTGCTGCTGTTTTCCTTGATTGGCATTCTGATTTTTATCCTCCCAACATGGATTTGGGAATGCAAGAGGAGAAGTGGATTGTAACTCAATTGATTTTGCAATTTTTTGTGGTGGTGGAGGAGGTAGGAACTCTTGTTTCTTTGGAGGGAATGGCTGTTTGGAAGGGAAAAGGATAGAAGAATTGAGATGGGGTGGAAGACTAGGGAATGGAGAAATGGATTCAACACTTGGGACAGCAGATGGAGAGTTTAAAACTTGACACTGCTGAGATAAAACAGATTGGGAAAGAAGGAGAGAAAAGGCATGAGATGGTGTGCTTACCTGTTGACAAGGTTGTTGAATACTCCTCTCATACACCTTTATTCCTTCAGTCCACTTTGCAAGCAATGGTAGTGTTGTAATCATGAAGTCTAGCTTCTCTCGAGGGTCAGTAATGCCTTGGAAAAGGTCCCACCCATGGACAAGGTGCTCTACAACCCGATTCTAAATGCTTTCATTTGTGCTTGAGCCTGGATTGCACCATGTTTACCTCCATCTTTTGGATTTGTTCCAAAGCAGATCTGCATTTTCTTTTTGACTGCCCTCACAACCAGGATACCCTTATGCTTGACATGCTTCATATCCAAACCGACTTTGCACCGCTGCTCATATGGGTAGACATGCTGATTTTGAATTTGATCAAAATGCTGATTTGGAGGATTTGTAAAACATGTTGGAGGTGTGATATACTCGCTGTTGTAAATGTGAATTCCATGATGGAAATGAAGTCATGATTGCACAACTTCATGGAATGGAAAAGAATGAAAATGATGGAAAGAAGAATGGATGGAAATGAATGGAAAACAGTCTCAGAACTTAGAGAATGAGTTGTTTACCGATGGAGTCGCCAGATGTGCTTTTAAAGTGCCTCCAAAAGGTCAATCTTTAACAAGAACACACCAACCTCACAAAGATAAAGTGGAAGACCTCTAAGGTCCCACGCATGCATGCCAAAACTGTTGTTGCAAATCATCAAAGACTCCCGGATGTTGATCGATTTCTAGTTTGATCATTCTAAGCATCCAAAGTGATTGCACAACATTGAATCCTCTTCCCAAGTGTGGGACTTGCAAAATGGAAGAGGAATCTCCATTTAGAGGTTGGTTCCTCAACTCCTCCGATCAGCTATTTCACTTGCACAATTATCAGAGGTTTAAACTCCTAAATCTACTCTAAATTCCAAAGGAGACAAGATAGAAAATGCAAAAAGAAAGAACTAATGCTAATAGGTGATGCACCAAAGGAGTTGAGACACGATGCTGCATGAAATACACAATCCACAAGGAAACACAAAGACAAAACATGCACAAATGCTCAAAATGTAATGAAAGATCAAGAAAGCAATGATAGATATATGAAAGGATTGAGGGATTTTAATCACGTAACATATATCAACATCTCGATCCAATACAAGACATTACAAAGATCCGAGGCAAGAAAAGGTGCTGCATTACATGGAAAGGTAAAATTTCTTCACAAATTCTGCCAAGGAGGAAGAAAAAGGAAGTTGCAGAGCTGAAAAAGTGTCTCCTCTTTGCAAAATGAACTCATTCTGGCTTTTACAGTGCAAACCACGACCCCAGGAGAGAGAAACATGGGAAAACATGCAAGGGGTTCAACCATTGACCAAAATGCCATCAAAACAACATGGGCACCCTGACAGACCCATTCCCTGACATTTTTAACCATGCTGGGAGAGAATGCGAGCCATTCTTCATTAAAAACGGTGGTTGAAACGTCATTTCTGTCCATGACCACGTGCCAGAGGTGTTTCTTGATTTTCTCTCTCCAAACTCCACCAAAATGCAAAAATGACCCCGAGAATCTTGTAGAGAATTTTACCATCTTTCCATTGATATAAAGAACGCAAAACCGAGCTCTGGATCGAAAGATATGGCGATTTGAAGTTTTAGGGCAAAACAGGGCCAAATCGGGTCGGTGGGAATTTTTTGAATTTTTACCTTTTTGGTCATTTGGAAAATTTTCCAAAATTTCCCGCACTCCGCCACTCTAGGTGCCACGTGGCGGCATCTCATTGGCCGTGGGCCTTTCAGGGAAAATTTTCCACAAAACTCCGCCGAGCCATAACTTGAAAAATACATGGAGTTAGGAGGAAAACTTTACCTTTCTGGAAAGCTGAGAAAGAGCTCTATCCAATGGTGCCATTTCCAGAAGGTTTTGAGTGCCTGAAAAGCAAAATTTTGTGACTGAGGCACAAGAGAGGGAAGAATGGGAGGAGTTAGCCAATGCTTGCCGAGAAAATATTGTTGGGATTGCCCATGAGATTCCTTTGTAGAATTGCTCCCTTGTCGGCGTAGCCTCCCTAACATATGTTTTTGCTCTTTTAATTTTGGAAGCGGTGGTCTAGAGGCAACAACCTAGAGCGGGTTTGCGGGTTGGATCCTGCGGTGTCCAAGGCACAACCCGTGGCGTGCTCCTTGTTGCGGTATAGGGCAAGGCCAAGAGGCAAAGCCAAGCACAATTTGACCTTCTCGTGGCAATCAAAAATTGATTTTTCTCTTCTTTATCCAACGTGCAGGGGCACATTTCTGCCTTTGTTTTTGCCCTTACAAAAGTCTTACGCACGAGCATCGTATCACTTATTCTTGCGTTTCTATTTTTGCTTCGACGCGTGCGAATCCTACTTCCGACTCTTCCTTCACTCGCGCCTTGTGCCTTTTTTATACTTCCTCTTTCACCCTCGCGTGGACACACCATTTCGAACTTCCGAACTTTCGTGCATGTACCAAACATTCTTTTCGCTCCTCACCAAACTTCTTCCTTGCCTTTAAAAATGTGTTCGGTCTTTTGGGACCAAAACTCACATTCTTCCTTTGAGTCTTTAGATTAATATGCATTTTTGTTATGCAAGGAATATGTTGGGCCAATTTTTTTAGTGAAGTGAAAAATTTGGGTACAACAAGATTATACAATCAAATCTTCTTCTGCATGACATTTAGAATTGTTTTGAGAGATTGTGTGGTGTCGATGGCCTTCTTGCCTTTGTCCGATGCGGGAAGGTGTTGGAGCTTTTGCCACCTTCTAGATTCCTCTCCGCTGTGCAACATGTTTTGCTTCTGCCCAAGAAGGTTGGATGGTGCATTGGGCACAAGTTGGCTCTTGCATGACGTTGGAGTGCTGCACAGTATGCCACATGTCGTTGTGTACGGGTACCACAAGGATGTGCGGGAAGTGGGGATGCCGCAAGGCGGGGAGCACAATGTCCATTAGAGAAACGTGTGGACTAGCTCGGTGGTGTGCAGATCACTAGGAGTATATGAATGCTCAAGACAAAAGGGGAAAATCAGGGATATGGGGAAAGAAAAAACTGGCAAGAGGATTGAGAGGGGTTGGGGACCATCTGAAATTGGCAAACACGCCAATAATGCCTAATTTGGACCAATGGTTGACATTTACACAAACATACTAAATGCCTAGGAAACATTTTTAGGTTTCTACACCTCAATACATGTGCATGATGTCCTAGCTTCCATGATTATGTTTTAAAGATGGACATAAACATGATCAGGTTAGTACAACGAATTCATTCTATGCTTGGAAAATGATTCACAAGAATATTTGTATGTCAGTTATTTGCAGTAAGTTAAATTGCAAGGAGTAAATTATAGATAGATTTAAGACTGAAAACAAGCCCAACTGGTCAATAAATCCTTGCAAGAATTGATTACTTTAGTAATATGTTCCGTTACTAAGACTCGAGCACTTCTCTCAAATAGAAAAAAAAACACAGCCATATGAATGGATTTCCTTTTTTAGTCATCAAATAAAATTAGGTTCATTGCAAGTGAGTATTTTTTGTAGTGTGATGATAATTACATGCCTTTTTGCACAAAGCTGCCACAGTTATATATATAAAGTATGTAAATTCTATTGACCTAAGGCTAAGTAAAAGCGTTTTGTGGTTGGCAGATAGCTTGTTAAGTGCATTACCTGGATTGAAATACTTCCAGGCTTATAATCATTGTTTGCATGACATGGAAACAAGGAAATAATCCAGCAAGTTTACATTTACAGCTTATGTTTGTGGGAACATTGGCTGTTGGAAATCAAGACAAACATGTTCTGTATATACCCCTGTTTTACTGTCCTTCTCTATATTTGCTCTGTTATAAGTTGTCTCTTTTTGAAGGAAAATTTCTCTTAAGCTTGTACTTGTTGCTTTGTAGCTTATGCATGCACCATTGCGTGTTTTCATATCTGCCAGTTCATATATTTACACCTTTTCAATATATATATATATATTTCACTAAGTCCAAGTTCAAAGAGGTGCAAGTCCAAGTGAAGGCCTAGAGGTTGAGAGCTGAGACAATTTGCTGTTTTAGCTGAACACGGGGTTCAAATTTTGAGGGCTTTATGTCTGTACAATCGCTTACAGACTGGTTGTTTGATTAGTATCAACATATCATAAAGACAGATAATTAGAAGCTAATGGAAATGCTAACAAATTTCTGTACCTGAAGTGTCAAATATTTATGCTTGCAAGTGTATGGCGACAGATGGGGTTGCTTTTTGATTAAGTGCAGAGCTTTGCCTAATTAAGTTGCGTTTATAGAATTTATGAGCTTCCTAACAAGCTTTCACTTGTACATTGGTCTTCTCACATGTATCTCCACTTTTTGTATATTCATCTGACATTATTCCTATGCATCTCATATAGAAAGTTCTGCGGGAGACACATTGTGAAACTAAATACATTTCTAACTGTTCACTTTGCAGATTGGACAGTTAGGTTAAATGCCTATAAATAGAAATTTCATCAAAGATTTCTTTTATTTGACACACTTCCTTTCTATGTGATCAGGTGAATTAAGTCCATCTGCATTTGAGAAACATGCTGGGCGTGAAAATGCAAGAAAGTGGAAAAACAATATATGGATTATTATTGACGGTGAGAAGGTTCCTCTGTCAAAAACTATGTTCCTCAAATATTACAGTAAGGTATCGAGGAATGGCAGAGGTCACCAGAAAGGTCACAATAAACATTCTTGTCACCATGATGAATTTATCCGTTGCAGTAAATGCAACAAAGAACGGAGATTCAAGCTGAGAAACAAAGAGGAATGCCGTATTTATCATGATGCCTCTAGAAACCTGAATTGGGTGTGTGCAGATCTTCCTTACGACAAGTACGGATTTATCCCTCTTCCCTTATTGCTTTTAACTACTGTGAAAGAATTGCGCAATGATTCTGTTGCATCTTGTTCAACTGTTAGTAGCTACTCTTTTTGCGCTGTTTTATAAATACATTTTTTCTTAAAATTTTACTATAAAGGATCTTCATGGCTGGAGATGCTTTTGTAGTTCACTTTAGGTACAATTACTCATATAGGTTCTTCCTTATTATTAAGGATGATCCCCCATCTTAGTCTGCCAATAAAGAGATTGATACAACTGGAATGCTTGTAGAACTGTTTTTAAAATGACATTGCTGTTTTCCTATTAGCATGTTTTGCGTTATGTAGGTTACTCCATCTTAAAAGATGTTTCAGAGTTTGGCATATGGTATATGCTACAGTATGGCACGTTTTGTTTGTCTTTGTCCATTGAATATGACCTGCAAATTTTTTAATCTTGACATTGAAATTTTCAGAGGTTGAAATCTTTATCCCATTGAGTAGGGGCATTTTAGGGAGTATGTCCAGACATGAAAGTTGACTTGTCATATTTAGTAAGATCAATCTCTCCGGTTTTAATATTTGGGAAGCTCAAGCTCTTCGGTTTTTAGCCTCAAATAAGACGGACGATTCCGATTCCTAGGCATTATCTGAAACTGCACAGCCATGGAGTGGTATGAGGTGTTTTCAAGTCCTGTTTCAGAGGTGTGGAAAGCAGTTCAATCTTTCCTTCTAAAGGATTTAGACTGGAGATCTTATTATTAGTGATGCAGGAGAATGTAATAAATCAGTTACACATACAGGACCTTCAATGTTTACACCAGTGTAGCATGAGTATGATGGTATGGGGTCCGCGGGTGTATAGCGCAAGGGCATATGCTATCTGGATACGAGGGTCCAAAACTGGGGTACATCTATACAGGCGTACCACTGGTATTTTTTTCGTGTGTACATATTACAAAAAGGCAAAGGCAAAGAAAAAAATAGTAAATAATTGGTATTAAAGAGAAGCAAAGCATATGCGTATTGATTGCATGATTTCGATACATGAATCAGAATGGATCATTGTTTATTATAAATATGTTGCAATCAAATACAAAAGTGAAAATGCATGGGAAATTAAAACTAGACTAAAAAGCTACCACTACTAGTGAAGTAAAAGATGATAAGAAAGAAAATTGTGGCTGTGCGCTTCCACCTTCATCATCTGTAAAAGACAAGAAGAAAGAATATTGTAGCTATGAAGTTCCACCTTCATCATCTAAGAGGTAATGTCATCCTTGATTTCATCCTTGGGCATCAGTTGTTGAAAGAAGTACTCATTCTCAAGCTTTACATCTTCAAGTGCATGTGAATTATATTTAACTATGAAAGGCTATCTTTAGGCGACCCTCCTCTACAGAAGTGTCGTCTGGATTTAGATCCCAAATCTTAGAAGGTTCCTCCTTGTAGCCAATATCTCAATGTCATATAATTGAACATTGCTATGAATTATAATCAAGTTGTCATTATCATTTTTTTAATATTGGTAAAGGGTTAGGGTTTTGAAAGGACTCCACAACCTAGAACAATGGAGAACAATAATATGGTAGTAGAGGCTCTGGGGAACACCTCTTCCAGCGGTATACTAGGAACCGTCAGCGACAAGACAGCAATCCGGCTGATAGAATGATTCAAACACCTCTAAAAACTAAGTCCCTCCCTCACCAACTCCTTAAGCTTGAATGGTTTCTCTTAATTGTGAATGAGAATTGATACCGCATGAGCTCCATTTACTCTTTCAAGCGAGGAACACCATACCCGACTAAGCAAACATGTAATGTCCCCTTTTCCAAATCGAAGACCTTTGGCCCTTTTTGTCTACCCGACGGCCAAGGGGGAGTTTCTAGGGTGACGAAGCTTTATTATTTTATTATATTGTGCTATTGTTTTAAAAAAAAATAATATTATGAAAAACACATATAATAAATGATAAAGTTTAATAATAAATTAAAATGTCAAAATACAATTAAAAGTAATTGTATTAGAAAGGGGAAAGTGCGACTTGCCTTGGGAGTCATTTTTGGGAAAACGTGCCAATAAGCCCAAAAAAGGAAAATGCGACCAGCATAGGGAATGAAACAATTTGATTGGCCGACTTGAAGGTGGTAGTTGGGCTGATCTCCCTTTAAATAAACAAGTCGACTTGTATGGGAGCATCCAGATTTTTATTATCATCTTTTGCATTGTTAAGAGCTCTGAGCTTTTATCAGAAATTCCAAGGACGAAAACCCTTGTGAATTTATCTCTTGCGGATGAAAACCCCAGGGGATTGAGAGGGGATTTCACTCAGAAATTCCCAGCGTTATTCATCAGATTTCCAGGTTCAGTTCAGCCGTGTTTGTGAGGAGATTTGAAGGTGTTTTTCAGTGATTTGCAACCAGCAGTTGGGTCGGCCCATTGTAAGCAGTTTGGCAGCGAATTTAGAGGTATTTTCATCCAAAGATATTTGTCAAATGTTTGTCATCATACTGTAAACTGATCGCTGTACTTTTTATCATTTTCTGAAGTGTATTTTTGAAGATTTTCAATCTGAATTATAACAGACTTCAGATCTGATTTTCTGGGCTATTTTGGACTGTAATAAGTTCAGTTTTCTGTGTAATTCAGCCCTCAAAAATCTGGGCAGTCATTAGAAATCAGAAGTATTTTTATTGGGTGTGTTTACATTGATGTCTCTCTTAAACCCTAGTCGCACTTTCCAGATCTGCACTAGGGACATTGACATAAAATACACATAAATCTGTATTTGCTGTTTTTGTTTGATAAAACATCATTGGAGTGTAAGGAGGATCCATCTAGGGATCTTTCAAAACATATGCCAAACTGCTACAACTCTTTACAAATTAATACCTTGTAAGTGTCCAATTTTAAAGTTCCTCATGCTCATGTCTTATTTTACAACCATGGACTCAAACTTGTATTGTCCATGATAAATGCAACAGATTGCTTGCAAATCACCAATGAATCCTCTCCATGTCCGAGTTCTTCACACACTTGCATGAAGATACATACTTGCCTTTACATCACTTTGTAGTGGGTTAATGACATAAAAAGTAATCAATATGCATATGAAATAACATAAAGTAATCAACATACATATGAAATAACATAATGCAATGACCAATAATGAAAAACATTTTGAACATTCAATATATGAGACGAAAAGACTGTCACACAATCCACTCGCCACAACCCCGCCGCCCAACTACTTCCCCCAAAACACAAACTCCATAAAATTACTTCTAAATATCCACATGCATGTGCATGGATGAACCGAGCAATGAACACATAATTGTGAAGTGATGACCTATAACAAAAACATTTTAAACATTCAATGTATGGGATGGTAAGACTATCACATACCCCGCTTACGCAACCCTTGAAATATCCCTTGTGGGATACTACTTAAAAATGCACAAAATATTGAAAACTTGCAGCAAAGTAATATCTTGATTTATGCAGATTTTTACATGAAGGACAACAACTAAATAAAATCAATATCTTCCAAGATATTCACCCGAAATCATTTGAAAAATTAAAGAGAGCTTGATATTATTATAGAGGACATAATAAAATTGTTTTTGGGAATTTTACACAAGTCAAACTGTTGCCAGAAGATTACAGGATGCCCTAGGCGGCTGGACAACTTCAGAGGTCCATGACCCTCTAAATACAAGAACAAATAAGGGTCTTTGGAAATAACAATGGCAGATATAGGAAATAGTACTGCCACCTGCAGATCTGACACGACCGACTGGAAAAACCCCCAAATAGAGGCTACAAGTCGCTTGCTTAGGAATGGAGTCGGGAAATGAGGGAGGCGCCTTCCATGTGCTGCCACGCCTAGCCTAGATGGTTGTCGTGAGTTGGATCTAGAGCCCCTCTGATTGTCTTCCCCGAAAGCCCCCAAAAATCCTCGAAACCCTTCTTTTGACCCTCTGGAAATCTCCGTAGCACGGCCTAGAAAGCAGCTCCAAGATGATAGACTAGGGTAGATCTCTCACTACCAAAGAATGCCCTGCTAGCTAGGGACGGGTCTCTCACCACCGAAGCTAGGGTCCCTGTGGGATTTGACTCCACAAGCTGTAGAAACACAACAACAACTGCATGAGAAGAGGCTAAGAGTATGCGACAAAAAGTGCCTTTTCTTCCTTCCCCGTCTCCTTATATACTTTTCATTGGAAAACGAGCCCCCATAACCCTAGGCGCATTTTATTCCAAGGAGGGGCCACTAACATGAAAGTAACTATAGTTACTTTCTTCCTTTTTGAGCCGCCACGTCCAAAAGTGACCCCCAAACGCCAAACTAGGATATTAAAACCATGGGGCCCCTTCCCAAAAGCTTCCAGCATCCACAGCCCCCGGTTATAACCATTGCGTTTTGGACCCAGACTTGGCCCTTGGGCCATTTGGCGTAGGAAGAAGGGGACATTATAGAAAGGGGACATTACAGTCCTCCCTTCCCAAAATTTGCTTGTCCTCAAGCAAACACAAATTAGGATGCTGCAAAATCTGCTCCCCCTCCCAAGTAGCATCCTCAAGTGGCAGTCCCTTCCATCGCACCAAATACTCGGTGATTACTCTGCTCCTGAGCCCCCTCTCTCGTTTCAATAATGGCTTCCGGTTCCAGCACCAACTTCCCTTCCTCATCTAGTGGCGGTAGCTCTGTAGATGGTACAATATGCGGTCCGAGCGCCTTCTTAAGGCATGAAACATGGAAGACATTATGTATCTTACTGTGCTCCGGTAGCTCTAGCTCATATGCCATTGCCCTACTCGACGAACTACTCGGTACGGACCATAAAATCGTGGTTTCAATTTCTCTACACCATGGGGAGGATATTAAAACCACGGGGCCCCTTCCCAAAGGCTTCCAACGTCCACAGCTCCCAGGTCTCGACCAGTGTTTGCTTGTCACTCCCAACCTAGATGGTCATTGTGAGTCGGATCTAGAGCCCTCCGATTTTCTTCCCGAAAACCTCCAAAATCCTCGAAACCCTTCCTAACCCTTTGGAAATCTCTCGTAGCATGGCCTGTAAAGCGGCTCCAAGATGACGAGACTAGGGTAGATCTCTCACTATCGAAGAATGCCCTGCTAGCTAGAGATGGGTCTCTCACCACCGTAGCTAGGGTCCCTGTGGGATTTGACTCCACAAGTCCGTAGAAACGCATAGCAGCAAAGAATTGCACGAGAAGAGGCTGAGAGTATGCGACAAAAAGTGCCTTTCTTCCTTCCCCATCTCCTTATATACTTTTCATTGGCAAACGGGCCCCCATAACCCTAGGCACATTTTATTCCAAGGAGGGGCCACTAACATGAAAGTAACTATAGTTACTTTCTTCCTTTTTGAGCCACCACGTCCAAAAGTGACCCCCAATGCCAAACTAGGATATTAAAACCACGGGGCCCCTTCCCAAAAGCTTCCAGCGTCCACAGCCCCCCTGGGTCTGACCGCGTTTTGGACCCGACTTGGCCCTTGGGCCATTTGGCGTAGGAAGAAGGGGACATTATAGAAAGGGGACATTACAACCCCACCTGCCCAACCAGCCTTAAAACACACATTCAAGAGTTACTTTGAGATATCTACATGTATCCTGCGAGGATGAATTGAGCATTGAACACATAATTGTTAGGTAGAAATGCGCACACTCTCACATGTACGACTGCACACACGAACACAAACACATGAACACATGCCCGCACACGTGCACACTCGCATGCAAATGCACACCCATACACACACACGCACACAAACATATACATATGCATAAAGCATGAGTGGGCTTGATGGTGAAGACTTGTCTGCTCTATAGTGGAGGTCACATGTTCAAATCCGAGAGGGGCATTAGGGTTTTACATCTCATTGAACAATATAAGGTAAATGGAAAAACAATCCTCTTGTGGGTTTCTACAAGGGGGTTCTCATATATCAAATTGTTGTCTTGCTTGGCAGTGACGTAAAAAAACTAACTCTATGATGATAGGTGTCAAATAACATGATGAATCTAGAAAATCTCAACACAAACTACCTTTACCTACACACACACATATAGATACACTCACACACACACATACATATATGTACATAGTACATTCATAGTAGGATATACATATACATACGGCAGCAGATCTGAGTTGTGAACAATGGATGCATAAGGTATAGGTAGTTTTTATGTCACTGCAAAGTGAAACACTGATTTGGTGTATGAGAACCTTCCCTTGTCAAAGTCCACAACAGAATTGTTTTTCCATATACCTTGTATATTGATCAATCAGGTGTACATACCCTAACTCCCGAAGGATTTGAATATGCATCCACCTCTATGGAGTACACATGCCTTCACCATTAGGCCAACTCAGAATGTCTTGGACAAAGGCAAACCCATTTGAAAAACATGCTTTTGTGAAGGAAATGCCCGTTCTTGTTTTGGGACATATACTGTGAATAATCTTTGATTCCTGGTACTATTGGGGGTGTTCCAGTTGTACCTGAGATGGTTGGGGTATGCCTGTCCTCATCCTGGCATATCCGGAATGCTGGGTTACTGGAGATGCGGATGTCCCTGTTTTTCCCATTTACATGGTTGAGTGAACCTATCCATGGCATAAGTTTACACTCAGTTCCCAACTCAATTTCACATTCTTGGCTTAAATGTGTGGACTAAGCATCTTGAGTTAGCTTCCTTAATACTTATAAAGTTCAAGGTGCTTCTGGAAAACTCTAAAAACCAAGTATTGGTGTCAACCAACTTGAGATTTTGTTCTTCGCGTTTGTTGTTTTATTAATATCTCTGTGAAAGTGATCATAACATGTACATTCTCAGTCTTGGTATGGCACGTGAAATTTTCACTCTAGTGAATTCATACCTCAGCATTTTGGATTGATGTTTTATAAAAAATCTATCAATCATTATACTGTTTTAGTCGGCATTATCACATACAGTTTAGTTGAATTTAAAGTTTATGGAATTCTGGGGTATAGGAAGAGTTCAGTGCAGACAACCATTGAGAAGGCAAATAAAAAGGTTATGTATTTATATCCATTTTAGTTCATTAAATATTGACCATCTGAACAAATAGAAAGGCGGTGATATAACTGTCAACTGACTCACACGTACATTTTGCTATGAAAACTTTCGCCTCAAAAGTATTAAAAGGAGTAATTATCAAAGATAGTTCTAAAATCTAGGGACTCTGGCTGAGCTGAACCACCCAAGGGTGAAATCCATTATCTGCTTAAATTTTAAAATAGGAAAATTCTTAGAAAAGATTTAAATACTGATGGAAACAGGAAAACGTATGTAAATGGATTTTAAAAATTTAGGAATACCAAAAAGAGGTGAACAAGTTGTGCTTATCTTTTAGAATGAGTATAAAAATGGGTGTTTTCAAATTGAATTTTTAAACATAGAAAGCTGTGTGAAATTCAAGGACCACAGAAATTGATTGTTTATGCTTGATTTTGATTTTGATATATATCATTGAATTCTTTCATGGGAAGTCAAGGTTTAGGTAGAACATAAAATTGGGAACTTTGTGTAGGATGAGGATAGAGATTGAATCTCGTTTTTAATGTTTTCCAAGGTTACTTAAGTTATAATAAATTATTATAAAGTGCTATAAAAAAATAAAATAAAATTATTAAAGCACTTATATTAATTTATTTAGCTTAATAAAAATAAATTGTAATCCCTATGGAAAATACGATTTGCCTTAAGGGGCAAAAGTCATTGTAAAGGGATTTATTATATTTTAATCCTCCTAGAAAGGATAATGGCGACTTGGGCCAAAGGGGAGTAATGAAGCCTAGGGAAGATAAAAACATAATTAATTTATGTATTTTCCCTAGAGAAATGCGACTTGCACTAGGAGGGAAATATTGTTGGGAAAAACATTTAATATGGGAAAATATTAAATGTTTGCATAGGAAAAATCATGTGAGCTCATTGGCTGGTTTGGAGGTTGGTTGTTGGCTCTTTTCCTTTAAAAGGAAAGTCGACTTGCCTCTTCTATATTCCAGATTTTTATATGATATTTCTCTTGCATTTGAGCTTTGAGCTTTTGCAAATTATATTCTAAGGACGAAAAACCTTAGTTTATACCTCTTGTGGACGAAAACCCCAAGAGTTCTCTTGTGGACGAAAACCCCAAGGGATTGAGAGGGTTTTTCACTCAGAAATTCCCATTGATTGTAATCAGATTTTCAGTGTTATTTTCAGTCATTTCCAGCAGTGTAATTTGAAGGCATTTGAGGAATAAAATTACAGCAGTTCATCTTCTATTGGATCGACCCAGTTGGGGCAGATTTGGCTTTGTATTTTGGAGGTATTTAGATCTGATTTTAATTGCTAAACCATCTACATATTTTTGGGAAATAAGCCAATTAGTTTCATAATTTTTCAAAGGGTTTTTTACCAGTTTTATAATCAGATTTCAGATCTGATTTCTGAGTTGATTTGGCATCCACAAATTCTGATTTTTATATGAATGAGTTCCTAAAAATATAAACAATCATCCGGGATAGAGAAAATAATTTTTGGGGCTCATTTGATGCCCTAAATGTGTGGGCCGAAATAGTAGGAGGGTCAGATCTGCATGTTTGGTAGTTGCTTTATAATTTGGTTTACATCATCTTGTTCCTTGTATTTTTCCAAGTTCGGGCATATGTCATTTGCCTAGATCGGAGTTGTGTAGAGAAAGTTATGCTATCTTGAAGATTGCAGCAGTTAGGGTTTCAAATATAAATTATTTTCCAACTGTTGAAAAATTTGATTTTTGCCATAATAGTCATAAATCAGCCTTTGGTGTTTTTAATTGATCTAAAATTGTTGGAGAACAAGAGAGACCCATTTGGGGATCTTTCAGTGGTATCAGAGCAATGTTCCTCCCACCTGGAGGGTTTTTGATTTGATGCAGCCACGAGAGGTTGGTGATAGAGCTGAATCATGGGAGTTAGACAGAAAAGCTTTCCATGGAATATGGATAGCGATCTTCTTAGGACTATGATTACTACCCATCAACAGATGATACGGACCATGCAACAGATTATGCAGAGAATGGACGTGGATAGGTCAAGAGATAGAAGAGACAGTTTGAGAGCCAGACAAGATCGGAGGCCTAGATCATCATCACTTTCTATTCACAGAGGTCCAACACCACAGACAAAGAAGCGGAAGTGATTAGCATATTTGAGGAGTATAGCATTCTTCCTCAAGATGTTAAGGAGAATCTTCCTTTCATGGACTACATGGACATGCACCCGAAGATTGGCTACAAGACTGAGCAGGCAAAAGAGGAATATCACACTATAGCTTCCGAATGGTTGATACGTGGAAGGAACAGAGAATCTTCACAGATGGATGATACAACTCTTCATGAGAGCGCTTTGGTGTCTTCAAATTCTAATGAGGTATGCAAAAATTTATATGATGAATTTGATAGTGCTGATTTGAATTTGGTCATATCATCTACACATGAAGATAAATCAGAGTTGCAGCCAAGGGAAGAAGAAGAAGAGCCTAGAGAGAAAGTGCAGGAAAGGAAATTTGTATATGCAACCAATGAAGATGTAATGGAAACTCTGAAAAGGTGTGAGGAATGGAATACCAGAGCTAGAGCTGCCAGATTGATAGCCGCTCAAGCGAGACAACACCTACAAGAGTTCAAAACAAAGATGGGGACGAATGATGCAAGGGAGTCTACACCCACAAAGGAAGGCTCGATGGAGCAACTGGCACATGAGGAGAAGCCTCACATGGACACTTGTTTGGAATTGCAGGTGTTGCAATCTCCAAGAAACTGCAATTATCAGCAGCTCAAGACAAGCTGATTGATGAAGAATTTCAGCTCTTTATGAACCAGGATGAAATCATAAGGTATGATGAACATAATAATGTATCTTGTTTATTGCTGCCTAGTCCAATCTATTTTCATCATGGGATGCATGATATGGTAGAAGATGAAGTCTTCATTTTGGAGTTTGTTGAACCATTGGTCCAAATATATGAGCAACTTGTTGATGGAATATGGTGGCAAGTTATAGCTCACTTGACAGGTACAGGGGCCAGGTTGGTAGAACATTTCAGCATGTTTTGTCTCTTGTGCATGACACTTGGACAAAACAAGATCAGAATTGCTTGAGGGCAAGCAATTTTGGGAAGGGAGGACTGTAATGTCCCCTTTTCCCAATCGAAGACCTTTGGCCCATTTTGTCAACCCGACGGCCAAAGGAAAAATATAAGGGTGACTTAAGTTATAATAAATTATTATAAAGTGCTATAAAAAAATAAAATAAAATTATTAAAGCACTTATATTAATTTATTTAGCTTAATAAAAATAAATTGTAATCCCTATGGAAAATACGATTTGCCTTAAGGGGCAAAAGTCATTGTAAAGGGATTTATTATATTTTAATCCTCCTAGAAAGGATAATGGCGACTTGGGCCAAAGGGGAGTAATGAAGCCTAGGGAAGATAAAAACATAATTAATTTATGTATTTTCCCTAGAGAAATGCGACTTGCACTAGGAGGGAAATATTGTTGGGAAAAACATTTAATATGGGAAAATATTAAATGTTTGCATAGGAAAAATCATGTGAGCTCATTGGCTGGTTTGGAGGTTGGTTGTTGGCTCTTTTCCTTTAAAAGGAAAGTCGACTTGCCTCTTCTATATTCCAGATTTTTATATGATATTTCTCTTGCATTTGAGCTTTGAGCTTTTGCAAATTATATTCTAAGGACGAAAAACCTTAGTTTATACCTCTTGTGGACGAAAACCCCAAGGGATTGAGAGGGTTTTTCACTCAGAAATTCCCATTGATTGTAATCAGATTTTTAGTGTTATTTTCAGTCATTTCCAGCAGTGTAATTTGAAGGCATTTGAGGAATAAAATTACAGCAGTTCATCTTCTATTGGATCGACCCAGTTGGGGCAGATTTGGCTTTGTATTTTGGAGGTATTTAGATCTGATTTTAATTGCTAAACCATCTACATATTTTTGGGAAATAAGCCAATTAGTTTCATAATTTTTCAAAGGGTTTTTTACCAGTTTTATAATCAGATTTCAGATCTGATTTCTGAGTTGATTTGGCATCCGCAAATTCTGATTTTTATATGAATGAGTTCCTAAAAATATAAACAATCATCCGGGATAGAGAAAATAATTTTTGGGGCTCATTTGATGCCCTAAATGTGTGGGCCGAAATAGTAGGAGGGTCAGATCTGCATGTTTGGTAGTTGCTGTTATAATTTGGTTTACATCATCTTGTTCCTTGTATTTTTCCAAGTTCGGGCATATGTCATTTGCCTAGATCGGAGTTGTGTAGAGAAAGTTATGCTATCTTGAAGATTGCAGCAGTTAGGGTTTCAAATTTAAATTATTTTCCAGCTGTTGAAAAATCTGATTTTTTCCATAATAGTCATAAATCAGCCTTTGGTGTTTTTAATTGATCTAAAATTGTTGGAGAACAAGAGAGACCCATTTGGTAACTCAAACAAACTTCAGTTTTATTGAGGACTAGACTAGGAGGGCATGGCAACCACAAGGAAACCTGGAGATTGTTTAAAATCCCTCTAGTTTATTGAAGAGAAAATATTCAAAGGATATCAAGAATGTTTGAGGTAATTATTTGGGATCATCGCAATTGGCCAAGGAAAGAAGCTATTCATAGAAATTTGGACATATATCTGAGCCTCCATACAAGTTATTTATGAGATCAAATCTCAGGTGATCTTCAATACTAATAGAAAAATTTGGAACCGCAAATTGCATAGCTTAAAGTTTCAAAGAGCATCCTTTCCTAGAAACTACCAAGGCACAACATTGACTCCTTCCCGCATCCTTAAGGAGGATTAGAAGGTGATTTTGGATAATATGAATGCAAGAACCAACCATTGGACTGACCTCTTTAGTTATCATTGGCAGGTTAGAGTCAATCTCATTAAATAGGTCCTTTAGGAGCTCCCTATATACATCTTTTATGGCCACCATCACAACACAAAAATTAATCTCAAAGGAAATGGATGAAACACAAAGGAATACAATATTCATATATCATAGAAAATGTAAAATCTTAAGTATATTGAATGTTTTGAACATTGATCGTACTATATTTTTCAAGTTTTGTATTTCTTATGGACTAAAAATGAGTAAAATGAGTATATATATAATATATATATATATATATATATTATATTTTATTAATTTTTTAATATATATGTATGGACATATCCAAGACGTATCGTACCCAAGGGTTTTTAAAATTGACGTATCTGCGTATCGAACCCATACTCGAACCCGTACCCGTATCTTGGCAACATAGATAACGTTTCACAGTTTGGAGGGACGTCCCTTACCAGCTGTTGCTGGTGGTGGATAGTGGGGGATGTCTCCTAGACATTTGCAAGTCCCGGGACGTCCCCGTCCCCGAAAACGTCAATTTTTTGAAGGGGGACGTGTCCCCGTGGAACACTTCTTATTAATAATACTTTTTGTTCCTCTATGATTTGGTATCTTACTCTTAACATCTTTGGGCGATTTCATCTTATCTCTAAATATCTAAACATGCATATATGTGTGTGTGTGTACACACACACATACACATATATGCATGTATTCACACACACATGTATATAAACACACCCACACGGACGCAAACATACATGTACACACACCCACTTCTTGCAGTTAAAGCAAGTAAAGCTTAATAGCCAACAAGATAACCCCTTGTAAATAAATGGCTATGGATTATACATGCTCAAATATGTACACACACACATATCTATGTATGCATACAGCTACACATGTATATATGAATAGATTTGAAAATGTGAACTTTCCATAGCTATTTGTCCTTTACAAGGCATTTGTTTTGTTAGCCATTAAGTTTTGCTTGCTTTACGCAATAGAAGTAGGCATCGAAGATTTTGAAATTGGTAAGAAATGGACAATTTGTAAATCTTGAGGAAAAATAATGAGAAAGGTTAATTAGCTATAGAAACATTAAATAAAAACAAGAAACATCACTGGGATGATAAAGGGACCATATTTCTCTTGTGCAATGTATTGATTTATGGTTATGTAGAAACTATTTCCTTATTGTGGTGGCATTTGTTATAACTTATATCTTATCAGCTATATTTGATTTATACAAGATAATGTGGCTCTTGTTACAACTCTTTTTACTTTGTTTAAAGTGTCTCTGAATGGACTTGATCAGTAAAATTGTTGCAACAAGTCCTTTAGTGATCCAAAATAGATCAGTTGTAATCTGAAAAACACTTCACCATATGCATACCTATTATCTGTGTTCATAAAATTTAGTTAAGTGGTTTGTATGACCGTAAGGCACTTAACATGTATGCACTCACTCCAAGGCAAGAAGAGAGCAAGTCAGATTGTTGGAGGTGACTGAACCAAGTGGGAAAAGGGCGTGGAGCCCTCAGGATCCCTTTTTCTCTCTATGTTTCAAAAATCATAGTCACAATGAAGGATTCAGCCATGGCTGAACATGTCTTGTATGCTATATTGATGGATTTGTGCATTGACAAACATGTAAATCCTGGGTGAACATGTCACCTATGCATCAATAACAGGTTTCATAACAGGTTCATGCATGGCCAAACCTGTCCTGAATATGACTATGCTCCCAAATGACTTCTTAGAATAGAAGATGGAATGTTTGGTCTCCTGGCTTTTGGAGTCTTCTTTGTCAGTTTGTGACATTAATTGGTTAAGCAGAGGTCTTAGATGAAGTTGAATGATGATGTACAGTTGATTTCTGAGTTGCAGTGAATTGGAAAAGGTGTAATTTGAAGTGAGCATAGGGAATTGGGTGCAGAACAAGCAAGATGGGTTGTTGTAGATGACAGTGGCCTCGTGAGCTTGTAACCTTGCATTTTTGGTGATAGTGAAAGAAGGCACAGTGCCTCTTGCTGGAATTTTTACCCGCACTGGGTTTCTCCAGGTTTTGTTGTTATGTGTGTGTGTATGTCTGCTGTTGCGATCTCCTTTTCACGTGTCACATTCAATTCCTCATAACCTTCATAATACTCTGCAGTATGGACAAATCTACGAATGTTGGTGCATAAGAAAAGTACTTAAACTTGCTCATAGTTTATGTAAATCAGTTATAGAATTAGTAGAATCCATGTTCATGAATTAGACAATGGTGTACCATGTAACTAGGCTAGTTACGGATCATTAAGAGTTTAATCCACTGTGAATACATTAGATGATAGTGATACTTGTCCCTTTGGCTAGTTATTTTCTCTAGTAATTTAGTAGATATCCACACATTCAAATTGATGCCTTGTCTCATGTGCAAGGTAACTATAAAGCTATATACATGTTCTTACTTCTTGATAATGATTACCATATACATCATTCTGTAAACTGATAAAACAGGCTGCACTAACCATCAACTATATATGAACAGCAAAGTGCCTTGTTGCATTCATTTATATTTTCTAACAGTAATCACAATTCTTATCCTGTATATTAATTATGCCGACAAACAAATGGAGCTGGTTTTAATGCCCGAGGCTGTGAAAGATCTTGTGAGACAAGGTTTTTGAAACTAAAACTCCTGAAGTTGTATGGACATCATCAGAGCAATTGTTTGAAACATCTGATGATTAATATATGCTTCCTCAAAGTTCAAACATGGTGTGCACACTTCACATCTTATCAAAAGAATCCATGGGTTTAAGAGGTGGGTTATAAACCTCATTCTGAATATACAATCACCTGCTTTCTAATGAGTAAGTTAGTTGCAATTGTAGATATACTTTTATTCCCTTTAGTTCCATGTGTTCACAGTTGAGTTTTGCTGGTCCTGGTACTGGTATCATACGATGGTATGGTGATTTTTGCCCTAGGTATGGCCATGGGAAAAATATATTTAAACAATTGAAAATGCTACCGATAACTGATAATTCAATGCTAAATGTCATGATAAATCCAATTAGATTAATAGACAATGGTCAAAGTGACTCAAACTTAGAACTATAATTACATAGTGCAAATGTATACTCAATTTAAAATCGACATATTGCCCTTCATTGAGAGCATCAACATCATCGTGGTTCATTACAACCACAAGCAGTAGCAATGCCAGTCCCACTAGCTGCACTATGCATGTTGTGTGAAGAACTCTCTTGCTGCTCCATGTTGAATTATTTTAAAAACTATAGCCACTTTCATTTGTTTTAACTATTACCTGCTTATATTAAAATTACTGCCCACAATAGGTTCTTCAGCTATGTTCGTCATTATTATAAAACTTCTCCTTCATCCAACCGTAACATAATATATCTAAGTAGTCAAAGGTATCAGACTGATCTTGAAATAATAGTGTATAGACCCTCCAACCGTAACATATTATATCTCTAAGTAGTCAAAGATATCAGACTTATCTTGAAATAATAGTATATAGACCCCGTTTGGTAATTAAAATATTACCAAAATTTTGAAGGAGATAGTTATAACATGTATATAGCATCGTTACCAAAAGATGGGTACTAGTACCGGTACTGATACAAGGAGATGGTGACATTTTTCAAAAAAATAGGAGACGGGTACTCAGAGATGGCAAAAATATAGACATAATTAGATGAGTCTCCATGGAACACTGGTCTAAGAAAAACATTAATAACTTTTTAAAGTAAAGATATTAGATGTTGACAAAAGATAAGAGTAATTATATTGATATTTATCTTTGATATCTCATCATATCTAGGGTCAAAAAGGTGCAAAATATTTTATAATAAAAACACTGAAGAACAAATCTCTGAGATGGGTGCCAATGAGTACCAGTCTCCGAGATGCATTTTTGTGGTAGGAGATGTCTCCATGCAACACCGGTCTATAGAAAAGAAATACAACAAATTGTGCCCTTGTGTACCAAACAACTGGAGCTCCTTATTAAATTAGGCTTCCTAATATCTCTCTCCACTCACAGTTTGACATTGTACTATTTAATAATGCCTTTGGGAACTATTTAAGATTGGTGAAGTCACAAATGATCATCTCTCTCAGGTAGATTTGGAGAGCTCTGTGGACCAACCAGGCATCGAACAAGTTCAAAAGATTTTTTTTTTCAATGGTGATTGTGATGCTAGGTTGGGTGCAAATTAGCCTATTCTGAATCTGTGATTTTGATGGACCTATGCTTTGGGTATGACCCGAGTTCGGCATAGTTTGACATTGGTGGGTACAACTTGGGTACGTCTGAGTTCGACCATGGACAAACTTGAACATACGCGGGTACTATCCGAGGGAGGATCATATCGAGACCGGTTTTGGAATGGTTCGTACTGAGTCTAGTTCCCAGTACTGGCATACCCGGTAAATTTGGTTCATTGCTAACATCTTGATGTGAATGACCACCCTTGTCATTATAAGCATTTTTGCGTTATGGAAAGCAGTCATAAAGAAAGTGAGAACTTTGGCCGCACTTCAATATTCCATAACTTAGTTCATAGGCTATTAATAATAATGCATGAAAATTTTGCGTTGTTGGAGTAGGTGCAAATGCTCGTCAAAACTTATATTTACCAGAACTTAAATACTATCATCTAACAAATTATTTATAGAAGAAATGAAGTTCTTTGATTAATGTGACCAGAGATAAAAGAGTGGCAGATATCTTGAGGGAGGGTAAGGATTAGATGTTCATTGATTCATCATTTTCTCTCTGTTTGTTATTCTTATATTGAAAGAACAATGCAAACTTTTTATTGTGGAATTCGATGGACAATCGGCATGTAGAACTGTGGCAATCTTTGTTGTTTGGGTAATGTTTCAAAAATTGATTGTCTTTCTTTGACATACTCCCAAAATAGGCATGTATATAAGTTGCAAGACTAGCTGAATAAGTTTTCTAATAGTCATGTTGGCAAATGAGAAACCGGAAGCAATGCCAGAATTGAAGCCTTAGGAAAGTATTTTAGCTGAATAATTCTATCCAATGTCCTATGAGTATTCCTACACAGTTTGCGATAACTTACCTCCAAGTGTAATATCATATAAACCAATGCATATTATATTCAATCATCCCTCCCGCTTAGGCTGACAAATTTTATTATAGAATATATATTTTTTCATGAAGGTGGGTTTTCTCCAAAAGAAATCCTTTTATGCCTTTTCCAAAAAATTTAGCCATGTGAGTAGAGATAATCATAATGGAACATACACATCTTCAAAGGGAATGCAAAAATGATTTAACAATATGAAGGGTCTCCCATTGCGGTCAACCACATACTTGTTTACTAGGATAACCAATAATGTATCCTTGAGCATAAGTCCAAATCTATTCAATGATCATAGATACTGAATGATCAAGTCTTTCATTACATGTGTAGAGGACGGTCCTGCACTATTACTGAAAGCTATAGTGTCGTTCACACCTCCCCAAGAGACCCTTACTTGACTGTTAGCATATGGTCATCACTCTCTTCTCAATTGTTGTTAAAGCTCTCATGCAACATAATCTCATCACACATAGTTACAGACACAAGATGTTTAAGTTTCGCGACTTGGAGCCTCTTTACATGATAATGTGAACTTCCTGCACATTGGTCCAATTTTTGTCCTATCTAGCTAGAATGCTCCGTTATCTAGATGTCATAAACGTGGGTAAGGTCTATAAAGAAATAATATTAATTTCCTCAAATGGCCAAAGTAGGGAAATGGTACTTGAACGTGCAGAAAGTTAAATAGTTAATTAGGAGCCCTAAAAGGAACTCCAACAATCAAATACAAAGCATCTATAACTAGTACTAGGAAGCAGTGAAACCAAATAAGAGGTTTAAATCCTAGACAAGTGCTGATATACAAAAATATATGGTCCTGTGAAAGGAAGACCCAACAAATGCCAAGCTTGGTAAATCTTAGCTGAAATTAGGGACTACCACTTCTACCAATATGGACTGAACATTGATCATAGTACTTCCACATTGCATTCAAATTCCTCTTAATCGTTTGTGTAATTATGTGTCCAAATAAAAAACTACATGGATCATCATAATATCACAGCCATCACAAGACATAAATAACGAACTAGAAAATATACGGTGTTAGTTGGTAGCATTAATATTTGATCCTTATATACTAGGACACACCCCTTGTCTCATTCTCATTATTGGCCAGAAAGAAAATTACTTTGGCCTATGTTTGGTATTTTATGATGTTTGACAGCAGGCTTTTTCTGTTTGTTTTTAGCAAATGCTGTCTTAAGGTTGTTTTGGTTAATGAGTATCATATCTGCCTCCGCTACCTTGTACTTATTTATACAATCTTCTTATTTTCCGATCTTTGGATACTTTTAAGTTACAGTTTCGATCGCAATCATTCCTTATGCCATGTGGTCGCTATGAAATGATCACAAGTAATCTGACCATTAATCATTCCAGTTAAATGATTTTTGATGGTTGGTGGTATCGCATTGCTTTATTTTCCATGCTATTTCATGTCAAGTGAATAATATTGAAGGGATTAGACAGCGATTTGCTTTGTCCATTGATAAAAAAATATACTAGCATCCCACTTGCAATAGATCGGGGTGCAGGATGACATTACATAGTGTTATGCCATTGCAAGCTGCAATCCTCCGTTTACAGTAAACTTGGGGGTACAAGATGCCATTATACACCAACATCTCCCCTTTACATTAATTTGAGGGAATAACTCCCCTTACATTAACTTGAGGGAACAAGATGAAACGTGAGATCACACGTTGTCACACACAATCATCCCCCTTACACTTTACTTGGGGGCCCAAGATGGAATGGGGTATTTACATAACATTCCGTTTTATTGGAATTTTTCCACTAATATGATATTTCTCGATGAACAAATGTTCGAGATGTGGGCCCTTGAAAGGGTCAAATATCAACCATAACAAAGCACTATCAAAGGATGGTCTTCCCACACAGACATCTTATACCAAAATGATATGCCAAATGGCATCTTATGCCAAAATCATGTGCCAACAAGAAGCAAAGCATTCACAAACAAATTCCACCAACCACTGCCACTATCCCAAAGAGGGTGATGCATGACCACGCAGTCCAATGATGAATCATTTGCCATTGGAACCAAGCTTCTTTAATATTGAGTAAAATAACCGATACACCATCCTCACACAACTGCTCTAATGATGTATGACATCAATCCATTCACAATCAATCCCAATAGCGGGTACCGGTCCAAATTCTGCCATCTATCCTTCATAGCTAAATAAGGGCATAGCACTTGCCATTCCAATATCTGCGGTGATAGAAATGTTGGTACTTGGATTGAGAGCGAGAATGCTCTAATTTCTAAAATGAGGATGCCTACATGGTGCAGGTGTGGATGGCGCACGCTCTGGTTTCAATTTCTCCAAAGATGGAGAATCCATTGGTGGTTCACTATCATGTTCCTTTTGATGTCAAAAAGGAATTGATGATTCGAGATCCATCTTTTACCAACCAGCAGGAGATGAATCATGTGATATGCCAATGCCATATTAGGGTAGCCAAGACTTGCTCTCTGTGGTCACTAACATGTTCCTTTTGATGTCAAAAAGCAATCGATGATTTGAGATCCATGTTCTGCCAACTAGTGGGAGAGGAATCATGCAATATGCCAATGCCATATCAGGGTAGCCAAGACTTACTCTCTCTTGTCTAATCTTTGACTCTATAGGAATGACAACACCCCTTCCATACTTGCCAAGTCTGTATATTCCATTTTCTAAAGAAATTCAAAACCAATTACTTTCATATGCTTCCCAAATTCATCAATCCATACACAAAATTGCACAAAATAACAACAAAAGCTTCGTGGAGAGACATGCTCAACAAAACACCATTGTCAAAACAAGCATCATCTCACGTGGACTTCTAATATAGTTAGTAATTTTACTTTTTTTATTAATAAATCATATCCATATGCAAGTGGGTACAGGAATGAGGTAAAATAAATGGACAATTGCTACAACTAGAAAGGTGATGACCAGGTGGGTTGTGGGTCAAATGAATGACATAAAACTCACAGTTGTATCAAAGTACATAGTGCTACGATGGCGAAAATGATTGACACGTTAAGACACCTTTCTATTCATTGAAGAAAGTATGGAGACATTATAGTGTTTTATTTACACTCTCATCTCTGTGAACTCACTCATACACTTCCTATGCAATATGACTGCCTCAAATTTATTCTCTATGCACTCCTATGCATACTGACTCTTTTCTCACTAAGGCTACAATTCCTTGACCTAGCTACTTGATTGGAGCCCATAATCACTATTGGAAGACTCTTCCAACCAAGACCCCCTTTCTCTTCTAAAGGTGGTGTCTTTTCCGTTGCTAAGAACCCCTAATATAGTGTTACACATTCCATATATTAGAAAAGATGTGCTACAAAATACATCACATCACATAATATTGCTGGGTAAACTTGCTGCATACATCACATCTATACCATGCAAAATCTTCCTCATTGGCGGAAACCCACTAGGAAAGCCATTTGACACTGCCGCTGTTGGATATTCTAATGTTAATACTCACATGTAATAGGGGTGTGTTATAAGTACGTGTGATAAACATATATTTATATGAGATAGTTAGTATTTTTTTATGAGTGAATGAGAGTTTGTATGTGAGTTATAAACAACTTAACAGAATATAATGTAATTGAGTGAACATAGAGATTGAGAGAGATTTTAGGGATTTGTTGATAATCTTAATCTCCTCATTAATAGGAGTTCATACGGCTATAAGTATGTAACCACTATTATTGCAAATATTATGAATTGATTATTGTGTGTGGTCTCTGACCAAATCTCACATTTGATATCAGAGTGAGCATCTTTTGGGAAGTCTGTGCAAAATGGTGATCTGATTTGTAAAGGGGACAATCCCATTTTCTTTCTGTTACCCCTAATGATGGCAATTTTTATTTGAAAGATTAGTGTTCTAAGGTATTTGAATTGAGAGATTTTGTTTTAGTTAAAAAGGGAGGTGTCAGCTGAAGAGGAGTAAGGAGCAGTTCAACAAAGCGTGGGTCTGGAAGTGATCAAAATAGAGTGACCCGTGTGGATGATATTCAAAGAACAAACATGGTGATATGGTCTTGCATTTAACTGTTGGGAGAAAAGACGTGTAGATAATAGGACAATTATTAAATTTTTATCTCGAACTGTGTTATTGTCTTAATGAGAGCTGAGAAACTCCGCTTTGTGTGGCAGTTAAATTAAGGTTTCTTGAAGCTGTAATACAATTAATTAACTGCAGGCCTGACGCCGTGAAAATACTGAATACGGATGGTATGAACGGTGCCACACTTGGCTGCCCAAGATAGCCAATCCTTGTGCTCATTGCACACCTTCACACATTGATCACTCAAATTTCTACTGCCTCTACTCCATCTTGTCTCTTCTTGTGTATGCTTCCTTGCTTAGCCAGAATTGCTTCATACAACCGTCCAAGAAACTATGAATCAGTGCAGTCATGTGCAAATTATCATTTGTCAAGTTCTCAGTGTTCCATTCATCTATCATAGATTTGTTCTATTAGATTTACATTCACGTAATCCTGTTGGATGACCCCCATGTGCAAATCAAAGAGTTGACTCCATGCCGTTGATAGCTCTCGGCTTCTCATTCTTAAACCTGCTGTGTTTGGATGCCCTAAATTTTCCAAAGCATGAAAAGACTGATTTATTATCATTATTTGCTGGGAGATTTCATTTTTGACTTCAAACATCCACGTGCATTCATCTGCCCAGTCTTACGTCTCATGCGTTCGTTCAATCAAAATCTTGCATTTGAAATTTGGTTACCGAGTTCACTTTGATAGCCATTCAGATTTGCATGCTAATCATTCTCGAATGCCAAGCTTTCCATCAACTCTGCCAGATTGATACTTCTACCTCATGCTGTGTTGGGGACGTCCCTAAAATGTTTTTCTCAAAGAGGGAACGTTTTTGAGACATCCCCCATTTTGGGGACTTCATGGGGACTTGGGGATGCCCCAAAGGCTTCCAGAAGTTTCACGACCCATCCGAGAGACTTCCAAACATTTGTTGACCCGTCCTAGAGACTAAGAGCCGTCCGCGATGACATAACTTTGTCAAAAAGTTAAAAAAAAGATTTTGTTTTATAATTTTTGGCCCCCAACCCTAACCCTAATACTCAATGGGCCCTACTCACCCTCAAGCACTCCAAAAAAACTATAAATAAGACTTACACCCTCACTCCAAATTACTATAAAAAATTCAAAGCAAGAGTGAAAGCATTAACAAGCAAGAGTGAGAGCATCAACAAGGAAGAGGGACAACATTAACAAGTAACAACAAGAGTTAGAGCAAGTGCCAAGTCTTCATTGCTCAACCGTTCAAGTTTCAAGTTTTCAACACGTTTCAAGAGTTTGGCAGACTTTGGGGATGATTAGACTCATTAGAGGCATTGAGCCACTAACCAATTGCATTTGAATTTTGAGTCTAATCATTAGTTTGAATATGAATATTAATATATTGATATTTGGCATTTTCATTGTTCAATGCAATGTGTTTAGTATTTCAAAGTTTCATTTGTTATTCCTTATACATTTTTATTACTAATTTTTCAAGTACTATATATATTTGCACGCCATCCTCTTGCTGTCCCCAAACCTAGGCATTTGGTCCCCCCTCTCGGAGACTTGTCTTGTCGTCCCCTGTTACGAGGCTCTGTGGCACATTGTAGTTTTTCCCTACCAAAATGATTACGAGGGACATAGACTTGAACGTATGACCTCAATTTGATGGGTCTCGGGTTGAAGTCCATGTCCCTCATCATCAATTTGATAGGATAAAATTGGGGATGAAGATCCTCATTTCATATCACTTGTGGCTTTTTTCATCTTGATGGGCATATTCATCCCATACAATATGTGATGTTTCCTCATCTTCATCGGGATCTTTATTCCAAACAATCAATGGCGTTTTTTCATCTTCAAGCTAGTGAAGGAGTCTCTGCTTCTAAGTCCATTGATTTCTTACCCAAGATTCATAAAATTTCTTCTTTGAATTTTGTGAGGGCGTCCTCTACCTCCTTGTTGCACATAATATTTTTTCCTTCTAGTCCTGACACATCAGTAAATATTTCAATGCAAAGAAAAAAGCTCGACAAAGTTGCATCCAAAGGATTTTTTAGGAAAATCACTAGAAAAAGCAAGACAATTTTACTTGGAAGCACAATGTAGCATTTGGATTTGATTTTTGTAGGATGATCGACTAAAGAGTTGATATCACTTGTAGTGTAACCGAGAAGGCTACAACCACCACAAACAAGATAAATGGGAGCACCCTCACATCCAAACTGGATTGTGCTCACCCGTTGGTGAATCAAACCATTCTTCCTCAAGAGATGTGCTAAATACTTAACATAGTATTGATACGAAAAATAGATTATTCATACAATGATATATACCCGTATTCTAGCAAAAAGTTTCTTAGTACACAAGCTACTAATTAAAATGACCAACTTAACAATCTACTAAACCGTGTGATCTAGATACATTGAGCCTAGCACTAACTAAAGGTAATATACTAAAGAGTATAAAGTTGTAACCATATTACAAAATATGATAAGACAAAATAGCTCATTATAAATGGCAATATTTTGTACTCTAGTACATCTTAATAAATAGTGGTCTTATGAACATAATACTCCACGAAATGTTGTGTTAATCATACAACAATGCCACTTGGTGTGCTGCAATTGGAATTTTTTTGGCACTTAAATTCGAATTTGACTATTTGGAGGCAAAGTTGTTTGAACTTTGACTATGCAAATTGAGGGTTAAATGGTCAAAGCAGAAAAAGTGCAAAATTGAGACCCACCTCAATTTCTCGCCTAGAATTCAATGATTCAACCAGATTTAAAAATGCAACATGAGGGAATATATGAAAATTTTCCAAGGCTTTATTATATCTTTGGGATTTGGGATGACTTCCACCAATCAAGTATTGGGTGAAACTATTTTTTTGAAGAAGAATAACTTAGTTTTTTGAAGAGCTCTTTGTTTGTTTTTCACAAGGTCTTCATACTCCCAAACATCTTTACATCACGAGCGGGGCTAGGCCTACTCCAATACCAAGAAAAGTATCACAATTATTTAATTATTGAGTGTACTTTATATTCATATCAAAGATAGTTCACACATTATTTAATTATTGAGCTGCACATTATATTCACACTCAAGATAGTTCACATGTTATTGAATATGCAAAACAAATTATATTGCACTATATAATAATTTCCAAATTTTCCCTTTCATGGTTGTATTTGGGATAGTCTATAGATGCTTCTATCAGTAACTCAACTCAACGTTCCCCTTTCATTTAGGAAGCTTCGGTTCACCGTCCAATCAATATAATAGTAGTTGTTGGTGGGATCGATCGCTTATAGTTATCTTCCTTCTTAGGTCTAACCTTGCACTTGATTGTGGTATGCCCGGTCGTGGTATGGATTTTGCCGAGAGGTCGTTACTAGACTCAATTGAGATGGAATCAGTTGTATTACATATAGAATACGGATCGATGAGATGAGAGGAGAGTCAAGAGTCGAGTCTATGACCTCCATTTTCTATATGCCTCCATCATTGTCTTTCTAGATTCTCTAAGACTAGCATGGGGCATGGCATCCCATTGCTGTTTGGATTCTCTAGTATTATACCATGGCATGGCATCACTATGGCATATGGCAAGGGCGACATCCCATCACTATTAGAGTGGCTATTATGACTCGACCAAACATATGTGGATATATGAGTGCACTGGTATGGGGAAGGGAATGGGTTACAAAATGGGATGGGCACTATCCTATCTTATCTATCTATATTGACTCACCCCCCATATATAGATATCGCGCCTTCCCCCGCCCCACCCCATATAGATTAGATTGGGATCGAGTTGAGTAGAGTTGGGGGCGAAGGTGCTTTGGTTGGGAAGATTCCATGGTTGTGAAGTCCCAAATGATTGTGATGGTTGGCGTCAACAAAGATATTTAAAATCGCGTTTTACTGAGACAAGATTCAAACTGAAAATTTGCATTGTCTACACACCCCATTGGGTTGTATAGAACATTTTGGTCTAAAGGATATTAAAAATCATCTTCATTATCATCATCAAATACAACTACCTCATAACCCTCGTAGCTTCGACCATCATAGCCGACTTAAAGATTTCATCATTTTCCATACAAATGTCACAAGAATGTCGAAAGCCGACAACCTATGGGACCACTTGTCAATGTTTGCTCATCCTTACAGAGTTATTTTGGAGAAAAACACTAAATATTGAATTTGGTAAGAGATCACAAAAAATATTCGTTGTTTTATTCAATTAAAGTGATACACTTTTATAGGCCTATTACACTCCTATAATAAAGGAGTCGATGTATCACATAGTAACCACAAAACTAAGTTAAGTGGGTTGTTGAAACAACTCATGTAACTACAAACACACTTTAAATGATTTCTCTTAACAACTCATAAAATATTTAAATGACACACTAAAACTTCAAAATATCCTACATCCCCCTTAGTGCGAGACAATGTGCAAGGAAGCACACTCAAGAATTGCATCATGCTGCTATGTTGCACATAGACTTGACACACACTTTGACTTGGGAAATATTCAATAAGGACCCATCAACCTATTCGTGAATACATGTACCATGAATTGGGACACATAAACTGAACCAATCAAAAAGTAGTGCGATGATCCTCCTACAACACTTGTCAAGAACATGTTTTCTACAACATTGTGATCCTCCATTTTATCATCGCAGCAGTGGGAGATACAGAATGCATTATTTTATTTTCACACACTATACACAAAATAAATTGAAAATAGAATTTGAGGACTAGGTCTTCATTGTCTTCACTTGTAGCCTCTATCGTTGACCACAGCGATCGATTGCAAACAACACAGATGATCGCCACTGCCACTGTGGTCTTTTAGTCGGTTTGGCATAGACATGGGTGCTACTATTGTGATGTATGGCCCCTAAGTTAGTGTTTGAATCAAGGCCGTTGATCAACCTCTCTTGCCTTCGACCTCTAGTGTGACTAAGCTCAAGAGGCTAGGTCAATGTGCATGTCGTGTTTAATGATAAATCCCCTGTCAAAGTGTATGTCAGTTTCACTCGATATTGCATTCGTTACAAAGATATTTTTTTTTACTTTTGATCTTGACAATGACGACATACAGTGACTCCTAGGCTATGGCTATAAACTATAAGACTCGACTTACTAACAAACTAACACAATTAAGACGTATAGACTATCATAAAATAAATAAAATAATTTAATAGCTTTTAGCAAATAATGACTAAAACACTATAACCTATACTTTAGCCGTATAACAAAATAATAAATCAATAAACAAATTTCAAATGATCCACAACCTATATTTCTAGACAAAAATAACACTTATAGATAACAATAGAAAAACTACAAGCTCATAGAACTTTCACAACCAATAAACCAAAAACACACATTTAATAGAATGTTGACCTCATACATTGGTATTGGTTTTTATGGTTTGTACACAAGGTTTGAGCACACATACGTGTGGACAATTTGACAACTAAAAATAAACTCAAACTTTATATCAAAACACTTTAAACAAACTGAAGCAAATCATGCCTCTTAGGTTATATTTGCTTGACTGTTGTGGATATACTGCTTGACAAACTTTGTGTATTTTGGGAGAGAATTTAGAATTTCAATCACGATATGGTGAAGAATGCACCAATAACAAGGCATATTAAATCAGAGTTGGAAAATCACTGCATGGGGAGATGGAGATGGAGGTGTACACGGAACAACTGGTTGAGAATTGGGATGATACTCAAGTGATGGAGGTATGCATAAGGAAGACTGCAAATACAGGGGTATGTGCAGGCACATACAGTGATATAGTAAAGTGCACAACACACACAGAGAAGTAAGGAATTGTCTACATATCAGGAAATAGATTGCACGTTGATCCAAGCTTTGCAAAATCAGTAGCGATTAATAAACAAAAATACAGAAGTAGCTTTCAAAACTCACAATGGATCAATGCAGACAAACGATGTGGATGGGTGATGTATAATGCCTTACAGATTTGTTTGCAAAGTATACAAAGCCAACCTTTGAAAAATATCTCAAACCAGCAGAATTTGATGTAAAAGTCTGATTAGCTCAATGCACATGGGCCGACGGATAGATGTGGTGCTTTGGACTGGCTTAGAGACATCCAAGATGACAATGAATACACAAATCACATAGAGACTGTCGACGTTTAAATAAATGCTTGGATTCGACTGCAAGTCTCTAATGCATGTATATATGGAATATGATTGGTAAAATGATCAAATCTCCGCTATTAAATGCATTCCTCGACTTGCAATGTGATCTCCCAAATGTATGGTCCTGAAGCAGGTCCTGACAAGATCTCTACACAAAATCTTCAATGGCAAGTCGTACTCTGCGAATTACCATAACCTATTGCTAAATAATGCCTTACAAAACTATTAACTTTCTCAACCAGCGGGCACTATAGCACATAGCTGCCCTTTTGTTATTTTGAAGACTTCAGTATAGGGACAAGAATAAAATGGTTCTGATACAAAATGTTGAATTTGGTCAGAGATCATAAAAAAATTCGTTTTATTCAATCAAAGTGGCACACTTTTATAGGCCTACTGCACTCCTACAATATAGGAGTCTGGCATATCACTAAGTAACCACAAATCTAAGTTAAGTGAGTTGTTGAAACAACTCACTTAAGTACAAACATGCTTTAAATGATTTGTCCTAATAACTCAAACTATAAATGACACACTAAAACTTTAGAATATCGAACACCCTAGTAGCTTTGAGTCTTTGATCATCATAGCTGACTTAAAGATTTCATCATTGACCATACAAATGTCGCAAGAATGTCAAAAGACAACAACCCGTGGATCACTTGTCAATTTTTACTCATCCTTGTAGAGTAATTTTGGAGAAAAGCAGTCAAAAAGTGGGATTGAAAATCTGATAGAAACCCAACCAAAGCCTTGAACCATAAGAAGATAATCCATGAAGACATGTTATTTCAAAAATAAGGAATCAACACGTATATTTTTAATAACCCCCTTTTGTTATATCTATAATACCTAAATATTTGTCTAATGGTCCTTTCTAGGTTGGGTATGAATCACAAAGAATTGGCAAACACGGGTCTAACTATGTCCCTACACACGCATCAAATGATTTACATGATACGATGATTTATAGTCGGGAGATGGATTTTAGTCATCACTAAAACATGGACACTACTGATCCGGAGGACATTTGGAGCTTCGGATATTCCTTAAACCGTTCTGATACACATAAGATCGTTCCGAGAGCTTTCCGTCCCTATTTGTGCACGTGAAATGGACTTCGCAGAGAACGAGATACCTGCTCGGAAAAGATCGCAATTGAAAAGGGGCACAAGATGCGGGTCAACTGGCCGGTCGAGCAATGACACGTGGCAAAAATGAAGATTGATAAAAATGCAAAATTTGTTTTAGAACACACCGTATTCGACGGTCGGGATCAAAAATGGTGCGCCCGCTATTTGTTGGTGAGGGGTCCTCACCAAGTTCGACACACTCTTTTCACGGAGGGGTGCCTTTGCCGCCATTCTTTATTATGGTATTATCACAAGTTTATTATTATATGCCTTATATTATCATTCTATTGTCAATGTGGATTTTGATATTGCATTGCATTGTAATATTGTTTGGAGGACCGAGTTCACATATTGCTCGGGCGAGCTCCTCGATCGGCTCGGCAAGCTATTATTTATTCACATTGCTCGGGCCATCGATGTGGCCGTTTAAACAACGAAAGGAGCTTTTATTCCATAGTTCGGAAGGACTATGTTCACTTCCACCCGACCCATCCATGTGGGCTCTTAATGTAACTCGGCCGCTTAACTCCCTCCACCGCCCAAAGCCACATCAGGTGGCATTCAAACCAGCTCGGGTAGGCCATTAATCAAAGCGGGTGGCCGTTACAACTTGGCCGCATTACGGTCCACCGTCTGAGCCACTACGTGGAAAAGGTGCAAATACGTGGCCATAGCCACATTAACATGGTGGCCCAAAGCCTATTTGAAGGCTTAGAAGATTTAACATCCCAAGAATGTGGGATTTTAACCCACATATAAAATAACAAGCGACAAGGCTATTTAAGGGGTTTCAACCCTTAACCGCCGCATGGAAAAACATTGCCCAAACCAACAAGCCAAAGCAGCTCGACGAGTAATGAATTGAGCTCACAGCTATATAAAGAAGCATTATTGCAAGCTTGTGTACAGGGCAGAATTAGCTACTCGCAGTTTTCCTGATTTTTGGAGCACTTAGGCTCAAAACCAGACCTTGGTGTAGACATGAAACTTGTTAATAATTACACTCCTAGTGGTGTAATTCGTTTTCCGTTTTGGATGTTCTGTGACATCGTTTTCAGTTGTGAAAGTCATTATTTGCGAATTTACAAAGGAGTGGCCTTGGCAAAATACTTTAGGAAGGTGAAAGATGTTTACTGAATTATGTTAGAGTCTTTCGAAGGTCTGAAAGTATATTTTTACAGGTTGTGATCTATTTTGTTGATTTTAAGGGTTATTGTACTTACAATTTTAGCAAATTTTAATAGATCGGTTCATATGAACCCGGAGATGTAGGCTTGCATGCCGAACTCCGTTATCAAGTTTTGGTGTCATTTTTTAACGCTGATTATATTCTGATTTCTGATTTCATTTCCGCATTTTAATCAGTAATTTTAAATCAGAATTTACATATTAAAAATCAGTAACGACATCTTGGATAAATTGGTAAAGTGTGAATCTGATGATGGATGGCTTTGATCAAACAGTGAATTGAAATTCAGTTTCGGATCAGTCGAAAATCAGATTTGGGTCAATTTTTAATGGATTAATTAGAGTCCTAAAATTGATTAATTTTTGATCCGGGTAAACATTATTTTAGTGGAGGTAATTTCTGTTATGTTTACGGATCAACTGCTGATGCCTAACAAATCGACATAAAAAAATGGAGCAAGCTAGCAAATTGACCAATGCCACCATTAACATTACCTCGATAAATTTTATGGCGTGTTTATGGACCATAAAGACTAGATAGATATAACTAGATTACACAAACTAAAGAATCATGTACTAATATACAAAATCTAATAAGTGTCTAGATGAACAATGTCATCAACCGCACACGTAAGGTGAGTGAAGTTCTTTGGGCTTTGTTCAATAAAAATATGCTAATTGTTTTTCATGATGATTCAAGTCAAAATTTAAATACAAATGAATTTCGAAAGACATGCACAAGTCTACAATTCAACAAATGAGAAATAAATAGGTATACGAATTCAAAGTTCATTGACCAAGACATTCAAGTACATGAACAAATACATAGTCACGAGTTGTTTTGGTCTAGACTGCACCGAAACGTTCCCCACTTCCTCGTACCAACCCTCGGGTGCGTTTCAGTACCGGCACGGTGCGAAAACGCGTGGGTACGTACCCACCGTCAAATACACCTATTTTTGTAACTCAAAAAAATTAAATTTATAATAAATATATAAAATAAATAATAAACAATAAATCCGTGCATAGAAAATTATTGTATAAATAAATTCGTTGGAATACTAAAAGAATTAAATATTGAAAACAAAACTCAGAAGACTAAAATTAGAGGCTTTTAAAAAATAATTTAGAATATAAACGAGAGAGCAGGCTGTTCTATGGTTATTTCCAAGTATGGAGGAAATACCAAAAGACATGCTAACAGAAATCCTGGTGAGAGTCCCTTACAAGTTCCATCATAATCTGAGAGCGGTATGCAATAGCTGGAATTCCATTGTAAAGAGCGCTTAATTCTCAAAGTATTGGAAATTTCAAATTTGTTTTCATGTTCTATGAATGATTTTCAGTTGTATGAGTATTAAATTTCAATAAGTATGCAATGTAATTATTTATGAATATTTAATTTCAATAAGTATGCAAATGCTTCTTTAAATTTATAATTTTAGACACACACACGCACACGCACATGCACACGCACACACACACGCACACATGCATGCACGGACACACCTGACACAACGTACTGCACTGCCGAGGTTTTTGAAAATTTTCCGTTTCAGCGTATCGAAGCCGTATCAGCACTTGTACTGCATCAAACTTGATCTAGGTTTTGGTATAAGTCTGCCAAAAACATGTGAGTTCTGTCATTGCCATGCATATTCTTTGTGCTTCCCATTCATATAAGTCTACCACATGCTTTCTAATTAGTAGATCTATTTGTTTATTTTCTTAATGGTTTTAGGTTGACTTGTCTAGTTAAATTGTTTTAAAGTCGAGATATTTTCAATATCTTTTTTTTGTTATAGTTGTCTGTTTAGTCGCTCAAGTCCATGTTTTTAACATAATTGTTGGCTTATATAGATTTGTTGAGTAGTTCTAAATTCTAATATTGTTAGCTCTAATTGTTATCTATAGTTTCTTTTGTCTATTTATCGGACCAATTTTTTATAAATGTCATGTCGGTCCAAACAAAAGTATTAGTTTTTAAAGTCAAAATCTATTATGTAATTTGCAGCATGCACTTTCGGTCAAAATCAACATCCATATGTGCCGATTCACATTGTAGGGGAAACTAAACACGTTGTCATTTAAACTGTAGAGCTTCAAGATTCATCTTACCGAATGAGCAACACTTTAATGGAGGACAAAGGCTGACCTCGGGTCAGCTGCTAATGAAGGGGTTGTAAATTGTAGTAGTGGCAAACCAATATGTGCCAAATCGACTAATGCCGAGATCGGTTCCCGAGAGCGAGGGGTACTAGTTATGCTATTAGTGATCAAGTGGTAGTGGTCAAGGACAAAGGCTACAAACATGACAATGAGGACACAAACCTCAAAGTACATATTTTGTTTCGTGTGTGATGTGTTATTGAATATAAATTGGAAGTCCATATCACTTTTACGTAGCAAAATAGATTTTTGAGCGAGTTGTTGGGTTTCGTTGATGTGTTCCCATGGATTGGTTGATGGGTGCTTTGGCCTATGGTCGATGTATTCTGAACATCGATGATATCATTGATGTATTCTTGGATTGGTTGATGGGTCCCAGATAAAGTTGACGTGTTCCCATTCATCAATGTGTGTCTAGGGGAGCGCTTGTTTCAATTCTTGAGTGGTTCATTTCCCATGTTTGTATAAAGGGGGTGTTGGATAATATAATAGGGGTGTGTTATGAGTATGTGTGATAATTTATAAACATATATTTGTGATTGCAAGATTAGTCAATATTATTTGTATGAGTGAGTGAGAGTTTGTATGTGAATTATAAAGCAACTCACTTTGGAATAGAATGTAGCTGAATGAAGATAGAGGTTGAGAAAGATTTTAGGGATTTTTGTTAAGCCTCATCTCGTCGTTAATATGAGTTAATAAGGCTATAATTATGTAATTACTATTATTGAAAATATCATGAATTGATTATCGTGTGTGATCTCTAACCAAATCTCACAACCTCCTCATACTCCAACAAATCTGCCATTTCCACTAGCGTTTCCTTTTCTTTTCTTTGTTGTTCATGTTTTGAAAGCAACAAAACAAAACTTTGTTTTCTTAACTAATTTCAGAATTTGTTTGGTTTGACGAGAACATCACCGTGCTCCTTGCTCCTCTTTCCTTTATAGGAGACAATTCAAATCTCTTACCATGCTTGGTAATTTGTTGTTGACACGTAAAATATGCTTACACTTAGCATTTTCTCCAATTCAGTTAATTAACGACACTTTGTTAATCAACCCTTCTTCGCTCCATTCTTGGATGTCCATTTACGACACCTTCTTGGTTGTATTCTTCTTATATTCAACTCATTTGGCTAATAAACCCCCTTTTATTAGCTAAACCATCTTCCTATTCCCCTCTAGATCACTTCTATTGGCTTCCTAGACTATCTATCAGTCACAAATGGTTAATCAGACTCCTCCCAACTCTCAATGAGTCTCTAATCACTCGCTAATCACGCTTAACTAGCCTAAACCTAGCTTAACTAAGCCTAAAACATGTTTATCCTAATCTAATCTAAAAGTGCTTTTTGGCTTACCTTTAGTCCCACATGCACCCAAATTCCAAACTCTCCCAAGTGGAAAACTATAAATAGAAGGGTCACCCCTCCCTTTCAAAAACACCTTATTGACATCTTGATCTTGATATCATATCTCATCTTGACATAACTTAAGAGCTCATTTGCATTAGCCAAGCTAATAAGGCATTTGATCTTGAGCCATCCACCATTAAAATAGCTTCATCTTGCATCCATGATAGGTTAGTAATGGAATATGCTAAACTTGGCCTTGTAGCCATTTAGTAAGATTCATTCACCTTCATGGAGTAAACAACAAAACTGATTGCTAGGATCTTCTAGGTTCATTTAAATTAGCATTCAAAGAGTAGAGAGTAATATACATGTTATTTTTGATGTTTTTGTCAAAGTTATAATGCTTGCATGTTATTTTCCCTTGTTTATCTCTTATCTTATGGTCCATAGATGAGTTGGCAAAGCTTTGAGGTTTTCTAACCTCATTTCCATAGTTTTGCAACTTTTCCTTGTTCACAATCCGAAAAGTATATTCTTCTTTCCATTTGTAATATCAAAATTAGGGTTAATCTATTTTTGATTGATTATTATGTGTAGATATGCATTAGAAGCAAAAATTCAACAAATATTAATAAATTACATATTCTAATGATAGGTATTGCAATTATTACGATGACATACAAGCTCTTGAAAGCTATATTAAGGAAATGTTGGTTAGGGTTAGAAGAGATATCATCTATTTGCTATTGAGATGGAGTGATAATAATTTGAAAGTGTGTAGGAAGGTTATGCGAAGGTGTCATTGAATTGTCTTGATAATCCATGAGTTTGAATTTGAGAGGACAAAGTTGTTTGTCTAGGGCAAAGTTGCTCGAACAATTTTTTTTTATGGATAGATTTTTCCTATGCAGGTTTTGGTTGAATCTTGCGTTTGGCAAAATGATCTTGTGTCTGTAGCTTCTCTTCGTGTCTATAATTTTGCAATCGCAAGTGTGGAAGAGATTAGGGCTTCTTCAAACCCTAGCTCTCCTATTTAAACACTTAAAAAGGGTTAGTTCAATAGGGTTGAGTAGCCCCAGTAATGTCTACATAACAATATTTCAAAGAGGCATCAAACCCTCATAGTTCCCCATTCGATGAATGTGTGCAAGATGTGCAATAACGTGTTTTGGCAATGAAGACCTCAATAAGACCTTCGACACTTGGCAATAATCTTGGTGAAGGATATAGCTTTATAAAATGGTCTAGGGCAGCCGTATTAGATGTATGTAGACTTAGTGTTGGTTGATGTGCTTAAGAGTGATTTAGCAATTGGGTGCTTTGTTGTGATCTCCTAAGTAGTTCCAAAGTTGTGTGACTAGAGGCCCTTTGAATGTGTAGGGTAAATACGCTTTTATAGGTGAATGTCAGAAAGGTTTTCTCACTCAATTGACACTAGGTCGATTGGGCTAACTTGCGATTTTGAAAAAGTGACTATTAAGACTTTGGAGGACGAATCCACCCAAACGGATTTGTTCGTCATGGCAAACTTTGTCCAAACCAAGGTGTAAATTGAATATTGTTAGTTGGAGATGGTGGCGATGTCCAAGATGTATTTCATATTTAGAAAGCGGTTTTTGATTGGTCAATGATAAGTAACAAGTGATATCTAATGGCAAAGAGTGCTAATTTAGCAAGATGTTTGTAGAAACTAGTCATTTAAGTGCACAATGATTAATGGGTTAAGATAAATGCCACGACCCTGGTGCTCGACCTTATAGCCTAGCCATATGGGAGAAGGGGAGAAGGCTTGACCCATATCTAGATAGGTGAATGCTGAAGTGGGCTTGACCTTAAAACCATAGTGATTGAGACCTATTGATTGTTATTTCTGCGCCTTATTGATTAGCGATCGGGCTCCCTCTCTCTATATGGGATTAGTTTCTCGCCATAGTGATTGGTCATGCTCCAATTGGTTGGCCTCGACCCCACCATTTGGTGATGGGTGATTGGGATTGGCTCCAACCAGCCAACCATAGTGATTGGAACCAGCTATAGTGATTGGGAGAAGGCTTGATCCCCGATGGGAGATCCCTTCCATATATATGTGTTCTATGGGGGTCTTATTGAATGAATGAAGACCCCCATACAAAAGTTTAGAAGCAAAAAAATTCCATCCCTTAATTGCCGGATGTCTAGAGTTCACAGTTCACATAATACATTTTCTTCAATTTTAATCTCGTAATTGATAATTGCTTGATTAAAATAAACTAACTTTATGAAACGTAAGCCTCCCATAAGGACAAGGCATGCACAAGATTGGAATGTGTGTTCCCTTTCCCTCTATCTTTTTGTATATGTGAACTTTGTGTGCCACAAGCAAATGTGTGTATCAAAGTCAAATCAAGATGTTTATAGAAAATCAGTAAATAACTTAAACTAAAAGTAAAAACTATGAAATGTGTACACTTGTATGCCCACATTGTTATATATGAGGGATGTAAATGTTGAAATGTAAAAGAACTATAAAGCAATTGAACTTGCCATCTATAACAAATCGAGCTTGCCAAGTGAAGCTCTCTCTAGTAATCAGGGCTGATCAATGAAATCATCTCCAATTGAGCCTGCTATACGAAGCTCTCTCTAGCAATTAAGCTCTTAAGTAAAGCCATGTAAATGTCGTAATGTAGTGTGTCATAATAAGCTGTGAATGTCATCCTACAATGTCATCTGAAGCACTGTATATGAAATCTACATGAATATTTTCAAAAACCCCCATAATATGCCACTCACCCCCTCCCCATGTGAGATGAGGGATGTTGTCAAGGATCACTTAACTCAAATGAGAGTGCGAGTCATGTAAATTTGGATAAGTAACATCATCAATGATATAAACCATATATAGTGTATCAACTAACATGGTATAATGTGTATAATTCATATGATCGAAACATTTGTAAGATAAAACATCAGTAATCTCTAGTAAAGTGTATCATCAAAGGAGTGAAACATGTCATGATACTATTCATGATTGTGAGCATTTAAGCACAAGTAATGTGTAAAATCTGTAAGATAAAGGCATTATAAGTATAAGTTTTTATGTATCATCAAAAGAGTGAAACATGTTATGAAAGTGTTCTAGCACTAATCGGCAAGATAACATAGAAATGATAGAATGAGTAGCATCATTATGACACACAACTTAATGCCAAAAGGATCCATAGTGACCTAAGACATGACATGACACAACGTGACATGATAGACGCATCATAATGAGACATGACCGACAAGACGTGTCCGACGCGTGATTATTGTTAGTAATGTTAGTTAGTTCGTGTGTGCAAAAATGGCATGCAATAAGCAGCGATATAAAGCCAAGTGTGTACAAAGCAATGGCATTATTGTGAAATATAACAAGCAATGTGTAAGAAACAATGATCATAATCGTGAAGTAAAACAAACAATGTGCTTGGAACAATGTGAAAGAATCCATCATTTATCAATCAAGATGCTAAAATTCAACGTGTAAGAAGCGATGTTAACAAGCAACAACTGTAGTGTAAATCAACCATAGGGCTTAGAGCCAAAAATGCAATCAAACAATGTGTGTCAAATGTGTCCATAATCCGTGTGTGTTAATCAATTTACACAAGGTGCCATGTGTACCAAAGCAATACATGTTGTAAGTATATGTATCTAATAACAATAACGTAAGCGAGTCAAGTAGTTTGTCATGGGATGTTTGATCTTGTCAAAAGATATAACAAGTAATGTGTTATAGGATGTTTGTTTTGTTCCAAATGTATATCCATTGATGTATCATAGAAAACAAGAGAGGGTAAGTGCCCGATGTGAATGAGCAGAAAGCCAATAAGCAATGGAAATCAAACATATACATCCATAATATATGAGAAAACAAAGCATAGAGCATACAAGTGCACAAAGCAATCACAACACAGAGCATGCAAGTGTATAAGTACAAACACAAAGTAAAAAAATATAACATACAAGTTCACAGAGCAATTAGAGTAAACAATAGCGCAACTCATACAAGTGTCTTCATCAATCAAAACATATACTAATCACACAAAGACACAAAGCAATCGATCCAGTCAATGTCATGCATCAATAAGGAATACAACACCCAAGAGCTAGAGCAATCAAGTCAATCAATGTCACACAACAATTAAAGCATGTACACGCAGCAATTAGAGTAAACAATAGCGCAACTCATACAAGTGTCTTAAGCAATCAAAAATTTTAGTAATCACAAAAAGACACGATGAGTCGATCGAGTCAATGTCATGCATCAATAAGGAATACAACACCCAAGAGCTAGAGCAGTCAAGTCAATCAATGTCACACAACAATTAAAGCATGTACACACAAATGCTCAAAGTAGTCAAAGCTATCAATGTCATACAACCACCATAGCATGTAAAGTAATTAATGTCACGCAACATCCAAAGCATGTAACTCATGCATATAGAGCAATCAAAGCAATCCATGTCCTAAAGCAATTAGTGAATGTATCATGCACGTGCACAAATCAATCAAAGCAATCAACGTCATGAAGCATTTGATGGTGTAAGCAAACTGTGTGGTGTAAGCAATCAATAGGAGTTAGAATAGGAGCCCATGGCCATTAACGGTGAACTAATAAAAACAAGTGAAAGCAAGCATGGATCACAATCGAGTAAGTATCTAGAAGTAAACAATGCGATCATCGGATAAAGCAATGAGGTAGCACATGTGTTAAGTAGTAAAGTAGTATGGTGCTCATGATGGACTAGTGTAAAGAGATGTGATCGTGATAAGCTCAATTGTATAAATGCCCCTAGTGTAGGTATGCCCTTATTGGTGACCTGAATTTTGGATCAGTAATGTTAGCCACATGAGCTAACTAATTCACTATTGTGATGATGTAACTTTGAATCACTTAAACACTCTTTCTATTGCTCTTTGTTAGATGTAACCATTAAACAAGGTTCAAGAGGAAGTTGTGAAACTATGAGACCTCAAATGAGATAAGTTTCGGTGTAAAGGCTAAAACACTATGAAGATGCCATCAAAATCAAAACTTTGATTGCATATTTGTGTTCCTCTTAAAAAATTATGCAAGTTTAAAAAAAAGCACCCGATTTTGAGTTCGTATGCAAAAGTTATGGCCTCCGGAAGGTAGAGGACTTTCTATTGTGAAGGAACCACCGGTTAAACTAGAGTGGCGATGTTTGCTGACCATTATTGGTGGTTTCATAACCACTATTGTAGTTTCAAGAACCACCGCAACGGTTTTGCAATCGCCACCGTATAAAGCAAAGTGGTTTTGCACGTGGGAAGGTGTTTAGAAGAGTAACGGCTACAAATGGTGTCTCTTCAACTTTTGAGTCTTTTGGGCTTCTGATTTGAGCTCTCTTTGGTAGTGAATTTGTATATTTAAGTATGGAGAGGGTCTTTGTATGCATAGATAGATGGAAGAAAAGGTTCTTAACAAATGTTTTTCTTGATTGTATGTGGTTTTCTGAATTGGTGTGTGAAAAGAAACAATGAGTGAGTGAGTTGTAGAGCTTGTATGAGTGTTTGAACATGGTAGTATGTTCATGGAGGCCTTGAGAAAGCAGTAAACTTGTACTTGAAGAATGGGATAGTGAGATGAGGAAGCATATGCTATAGGAATACGAGGTAGTCCCATAGGCTATAAGCCACCTGTAGACTCAAAAACAGGCCGCTTGACATCGTTGACTATAAAACCAATTATTATTATTATATCTTGTTTGAGTTTTCTCAACTTGAGTTTCTCCAAGATAATCTTGTCTCTTTAATTTTGTTTTGCTCTCTTTCATTGTTCAGTATTCTTTTGAGTATGCAACACTTTCCATTCATTCAAAAACACATTTAATGATTGCTTGATGCAAATTAACAAGCAAAAACAAGTTAATTAATGAAGGGAATTGTTAGGAATTTATAGTATTCGTGTTGGTGAAACTCAATGTGGAATATCCACCTAGTATATGGATTAATTGTGGTAGGCATCCCCATGATAAAAGGTTGTAAGAAGGCATGTAAGGTGCTAAAGATGTGGTCAAAGTAGGCTCGGTATGTAAGATGCCCCGGTGTAGATACTCCCCTCAGTGGTAGGATGTAAAAGCCATAATGTGTATAAAGGCCATTAATTTATTCTATGAAGCTCAATTGCTAATGTATTGTAGAATTCTACATCGAAATGATCACAAGGCTTAGAGCTAGGCAAGGACCTGTGTGCATGTCACGTGTAGGTTCTTAATTTTGTATTTTTGCGGTGTTTTTTTTTTTATTTTTGGAATAGTAGACGTGAAATTTAAATGTGGCACTAATAGCCTTGGGGCGGTGGCTAGTAGTGAAAAAAGCAAGGTAGGTTCTGGGTGAGTATTGTTCCCTAAACAATCACATCGGATCCATGAAATGTGCTCCATCGTCCGCAATGTTATATGTTACGAATGTGTTTGGGCAAGTATTGTTCCCTAAACAATCACATCAAATCCATGAAATGTGTTTGCATCGTCATGCCGCAATGCTATATGTTATGAATGTGTTGCATTTTCGTGATGTTATATTTTTGTAATTTTGGAATAGTAGACTTGAAATGTAAGTGCGATACTAATGGCTTTGGGGCGGTGGCTAGAAATAGGAAAAAAGCAAGGTGGTTTCTTGGGTAAGTATTGTTCCCTAAGCAATCACATTGGATCCATGAAATGTGTTGCATCATCATGTAACGACCTTGTTAAGTATTTTGGAAAGTAACCGCAAATCAATCTATAGTAAATATTGTAAGGTGTGTGTGTAAGGTGCTATGTACAGGGATAGGTATGTGTACTACTGGATGCACTACTCATGCAGAGGATCTATGTGCTACTCGTCAAGTTGTCCACAATAATCATGGGCTCTCTGTGTGAATGAGACCGCATTTGTGTCCTCCGAGGGTCACGAGTGCACGGTGCCGCTAAACTATAGTATGTCATGCACAACTATGTATCATAGGTTGCCGACAATCCTGGCATAAGTAATGTCTAGAATAGAGGGTAGTAGTCACATTAAACAAAGGTGTTATGCTACGACTACGATCCTTCGGATGTTCAATGTTTTAAGGTATGGGAGGAGTGAGGCATCCTTAACTAAGTTGAGGTGTGGATATTGAAGGAGCACTATGAAGTATCATGCTTGAGCGAGGGTGTCGATAAGATCTAATAGGGGTGATGGGCATTTTTGATTCCTAACGTATTGTAAACTCCGAGAACATGCTTGTGTATGTTGCACATCCCATGTTGATATTGTAGGGGAGAAAGATCAAATGGCGTTAGCATAAGGAATTGTGAAAGTAATGTGTCTCTCGTATGCAAGGATCTATCGGACTAGGCAAACCAATGGGTATTTATTGGATGATCGATGGTATGAGACATTTGGTATGAGACATTTGTATGTAATGTCGATGGGTATTTCGTATATCGTAGTGCCCAATTCCAAAGAATCATGATTTTCCGAAGATTTGGATGGGACATCGCATGGTTTGAGATCACTTTATGCGGAATGAGGATCCAAGATAAGTACGGGTTCTTGTGCAATAAGAGTAGGATAATCTACCATATGGGGTGAGAAGAAGGTATACTGGTGTCTTGATTGGGTTTTGTAATGGTTATAAGGGGATAGGTGTAAGATCCGGTGAGACAACTAATACATAGGGGTGTAGCGAGGTTGAGGAGTGGGTGGCAATGGAGGTATAGTTATAGGCTCAAATTTCAAAGCGAGATCTATATTGATAATATGACAAGCTAAACATAGACTATAGTCACACAACATATTGTTAGGATCAAGAAGTATATTTTTCTTAACTCTAGAGTGAATTCTTCCTACTTAGCTAAAAGTTCTTCTATTGTCATTTCATAAATTTTAGTCATAATAATAGTGTCAGGATCCAAAGAAAATCAAGGTTTGAAGAAACCTTGAAAAAGAGGTATGAAACCAACTATATTTTAGAGATTTGAAACCCTAGGGGTGTGAGTATGAAGCGTTAGATTGTGTGTAGTTTATATAAATGGGTTCACCAATTTGTAATATCAAAATTATGGTTAATATAATTATGATTGATGACTATGTGTAAATATGCATTAGAATAAAAAATACAACAAATAAATAAATCATGATTCTAGTGACATGTATTGCAATTATTCCGATCTTATGCAAGCTCTTGAAAGCTAGATAAAGGAAATGGGGGTTAAGGTAGAAGAGATTTTACCAATTTACTATAGATAGAGTGGCATGATATGAAATTGTGTAGGAAGGTTATGCAGAGTGTCATTGAATCGTCTTGAAAATTTGAGTGTAAAAATTTGAGAGGACGGAGTTACATGTCTAGGGAAAAGTCGTCTTGACTTATTTGTCTTGTATGGATGGTTTGTTTGTGTGTAGGGTTTGGTTGAATCTCGCCTTTGGCATTGTGATCTTCTATGTCAGTGGCTTTGCTTCTCGTGTTCGTAATTTCACAATTGCGACTGTGCAAAAAATTAGGGTTTGTTCTTCTTCAAATTGTAGCTCTCCTCGTTGAAGACTTAAAAAGGATTGAGTTTCCCTGCAATGCCTATTCAACAATACTCCAAAGAGGCATCAAACCCTTGTAGTTCCCCACTTAATGAATGTGTGCAAGATGTGCAATAACAATGTGTTTTGGCAACAAAGACCCCAACAGGACCTTTGACACTTGGTAATGATTTTTAGTGAAGGATATAGGTTTGTAAAATTGCCCAGGGCATTTTTATATGATGTATGCGTGAGACTATTGCTAGTTAATGTACTTGAGCAAGGTATTTAACAATTGGGTGCTTTGTTGTTATCTCCTAGTAGTCCCAAAGTTGTGTGATCAAAGGTCCTTTGAATGGGTAGGGTATTTATAGGTGACTATTGCAAAAAGTTTTCCCACTCAACCGACACTAGGTCGATTGGACTCACTTGTGATTTTTTAAAAGTGATTGTTAAGACTTTGGAGGACGAATTCGTCGGCTTAGGACAAATCCACCAAAACGGATTTTCTCGTCATGGTCGACTTTGACTTGCTAGGGTGCAAATTGAATTCTATCAATTGGAGATGGTGGCTAGATTTCTGAAGTCGTATTCGATATTTTGAAAGTGGGTTTTTAACTACTCAACGATAAATAACAAGTGAGATCTAGTGGCCAGGATTGTCAATTGAGCAAGATGTATGTAGGAAATAGTCATTTTAGTGCACAATGATTAATGGGCTAAGATAAATGCCAATGATAATTTGCCAAATGTCATTGGTCTAGATTTAGGATACTACACCATTGTGTATTATGTTTTGATCATACTATGATGGTCTACCTAATAAGACATGACACTTGTCCACTTTGGTAGTATATTACACCATTCTTCATCAAGGTAGCTTGCAATGTGGAAGTTAACCTTGCGCTCCTCTATCACTTTACTTGATGATCTTTCTATAACCAATATTGTTTGGGATGAGCAACCCGCTTGAGTCCCAACTTTTGCACCATCTCATTCGAAACTAGATTATCGGTGCTACCACTATTTATGATCCATTTGCAGCACTTACCTCCAGCTTTGCACTTTGCTTTGAAAATGCTTTTCCTTTGACAAGGTTTATCCTCTTGCTTATCTACTTTCAACAAGACTCTTGCCTAGGCAATATACGATTAGTTCCTTCTATTGCTACCTCCTTCTCCTTTGCTTGTGTTATAGACACTATTTTCTCTTCTATCCTCACCATCTGCTGGAGGGCATTCATATGATCTATGCTCACGCTGGCCATATTTGAAATATGTGCCATCAATCCTCTATTTCCATATCCTATTCCTCTATAGGAAGTATAACCCATTTCTTTAGTTCTAGCATAAGGAATAAGTTTTATCATCTTCTTTGTATAAGGCTGGCCCCTCCATAGGTTTGTCTTCCATGCCCTCTACCTTTTCATTGTCCTTGCTTTTGCTTCCTAGATAGCTTCTTGTCAGCCTTTGAAGTGTATTGGTAGGCTTTTTCTGCCAGTTGTGGTCTTATCATTCTAAACTCATCTTGGATTTGAGGATGGAGACCATTTACATACATTGCGATATTTTCTTCATCATCTTCTACATGCCTTGCTCAGATGGCGAGCTTGTAGAACTCCTCAATGTACTCTTTTGCACTTGTATTTCTGCCTCAAAGTTTGCAGCTTCTTGAACAGACTTAGCTGATAATCAGAAGGCAAAAATTTTCCTTTCAACTTAGCAGTCATTCGACCTCTAGTCTTGATCTTATCTTTATCTCTTCTTATTCTTTCCAGCTCCTTGAGCCCACTGTAAGGATTCATGCCCTTTAAATTTTGTGCAAGCAAGCTTCACTCTTTGGTCATATTCAAAATGTTTTTCAAATTTTGTGATCCAATCGATCAAATGTTTAGAGTTCAAATTTCCTGAGTTAATAGGGGTGTCTATCTTTGGTTTGCCTCCCATCTCGGTAATACCTCTCAAGAATCTATCCTCCGGTTCTTTTCCCAACACTTCTAGATGGAATTTTGGAGCTTCCTCTTCATCTTCACTTATGTCAGCAGCAATGCCTCTTTGTTGCACAGTCTCCATATGTGGCTTGCATGCCTCTTAACACTTCTACCAGATCTGCAACTGTTGGTGCCTATTCTCCTCTTCCAAGAGGGATCCTTTTGTGAGCCATTTCGTAATTCAACACTTCCACTATAGGATTTCAACTTAAGACGAAGTCAAAATTGAGCATTGCCACACTTAACTATGCATGACTTGTCTCAACCTACTCTCAAATAGATAGGATACAACTTGCTTTGGTACGAAACAATGGTGAGGTGGGTTGTGGGTTGAATGAATGCCAAACAACTCCCAACCATATTAAAGTATGCAGTGCTGGAATGACACAAAAAGATTGACACATTAGGACACCTTGTTATTCATTGACAAATGTAAAATAAATAGGTCTATGTCTATATGTTGTGTATATAGTATGAAACCTCGATTCAGGCTCTACGGTGTTTGGTTCTGTTAGTTGTTGATGCCTATATATAGTGCGGTGTTCGGTGTTTGGTCCCTATAAACAAACTCATATGGCAGTAGCCTTTCCATAGTGAGTTGTCGAGTTGAGTCATGTCACATATATAATGAACCTTAATTCATACCTATCTTTCTCTAGTTAAGTTCCCAACTCAACTAGTTCAAAGTACAAATACATTATAATATTTCATACACTCTCAACTTTGTAAACTCATAGGCAGACTTCCTACACAATTTGGACGACTCAACATTATTCTTTAAGCACTCCTATGCACACTGTCCCTTTTCTCACCAAGGCAACGATTCCTTTACCGAAATACTCTACTTGAACTCACAACTACTACCGGAAGCCTCTTCCAGCCAAGATCTCCCTCTCTTGAAGGTGGTATCTTTGCTCTCATGCAAAATCCCTAACATAGTATTATGCATCCCATACATGGTTTAAATTTGACATCTGTTTACAAGTATTTAGTGTTTTTAGCAATAAAATACTTGCAAAATTTTATGATTGTCTCTTTTGACTTGCATATTCAAAATATGACTATCTTTTATATAGATTTATATGCAAATGATTTTTATATTCATAAATATATTAAAATTGTAAAAATAAATGAAGATGGCTTTTGAAATTTTTATATGTATTGTGTTAAAAATACTATTTTACGGTGACCATGTATATATATATATATATATATATATATAAATATATATATTAGTGTTATTACATTTCTTGTTTTGGATGGGGTGAGGGAGCCATGAGACTCCTCGTTCGACTTGAGATTGCTCTTTCTTGCCATTTGTCCTTCTGGAATTCTTCCTTGGCTTGCGATTTTCTCCTCTAAGCTGTCGTCTCTACTTCTAAATTTCAAACTTTTTTGGCTTCATTAGACTCATGACTGTCAGGGTTAATCACTTTGATTTTTTCCTTTGTTCATTTCTCATTTTCTTCTTGGGTTAAGATGGTCCTTGGCCATTCTTGAACCCAACTGGGCCGTCTTGGCCACTCCAGGTTGCCTCTTGCCATTAGAGTCCTAGTTACTTATAGCCCTTGTGCACAGCGCTCTGATATAGCTCGAATATACCACCAAAAATACTCTTCTTAGTTGAGGGAGAGAGGAAATCCATCTTTGGCGCTGTTCCATGTGATTATTTTGACAATTCATATGCCTCTTCCTTTGATTCCGTGTAATGTCCCTTTCGGGCTGAGATCTGAATTTTCTGGAAATTGCACGAAACCCTAATGACAACAATGGAAATTTATGACAACAAAGTACAGAAATCTGAATTTAAATGACAACAATAAAAAATTACCCCAAATTAGGGCAGCGACCTGATTTTGGTTTGCAAACCCTCAATATAACATGCAAAAATCTGATTTCTTCAATTACTCAATTACAAAAGTACCTAGAAGGCTCAAAACACTTAGGAATATTTTTAGAACATTTAGGAACAAAGAAATAATTTTTTGACAAATAGCTGAATTTATTTCATCAATTTCGTGACAGAAAATAGGGTAAATTACAACTGACCATTAGGAGCATTTGAAGCTGAAATAAATGCAACAATGAATGCCCTAGGGCAAAATTGAAGGTTGAACAAACCCTAGCTCCAAAGAAACCCCTGAAAATAGCCGGAATTGACCCCAAAGTGGGTCGCTCAAGTTCCTAGGTGGGTTGCCCAAGCTGAAAATGCCCTAGATCTTATCCAAAACACTGTAACACAACAAAACACTGAAATGCATGGCTGTTCCACACCCAAAAATCTGGAATTCTGATGTTGCCTTGAAGCCCTAGCTGAAAATTGTGCCCTAACACTGAAATTCTGAATTTTAGCTTTGAGATTTTGAATTGCAGCCCAAATATGACCTCTGAATGAGATCACCAATGCAAAATTTGAGGGTTTTCATCCTCAATTTTGAATTCTATTGAGGGTTTTTGTCCCCAATAGGATACCAAGGAGGGTTTTTGTCCTCAATGGCTGAAAATTGCAAGCACAAGCTCCAATCTCCAAATAGAAATGAATTCATATGACAAGTGATGCTTTTTCCACCCCTAGTGACTCCTTTTTATAATTGTGGTCGACTAAATGGGTCGACCCCTTTTAAGTGGTGTTATGTTCCCCTTTTAACTCCACTTCTATTTTTAAGTCGGCGTTTGCACTTTTTCGACCAACTTCACTTTCTAATGTTATAATTAGAAAGTTGCTTTTACAAAAATAATACAAGGCTAAAAATAACAACTTACAATTACAACATTAAAGTACTAATGTGTCCTATTTCCAACAACTCCTTAATGGCCTTCTCAATTTCTTCCTTATAAGCTCTTTGATGGTGGTATGGGGTAGTAATAACCTGGTTTAGTACCCGGTTCCAACTCAATGATATGTTGGAAACCTCTATCCGGTGGTAGCCCATGGGAATACTACTAAAAACCTTAGCATGCTTATCAATTAGGGGCTGAATATCCTTATGATATGGTTGCTGTTCTGAAAATGAATGAGTAGAACTTACCAAACAATGAGCAGCCCATACAACTTGCCCTCTATTGAAAGCTCTTTCCATTCTTTTTGCCGTGACTACTTGTGGAGCTCCATTCGCCATGCCTTGGAGTACAACCTCTTTCCCTTCTATCTTGAACTTCAACTCCATACTTTGGTAATTTTGTGTAAACTCTCCTAAAGAGTGCAACCATTGAACACCAAGTACAAGATCCGTCTCTCCATTCACCATGCCTTGGATTACAACCTCTTTCCCTTCTATCTTGAACTTCAACTCCATACTTTGTTAATTTTGTGTAAACTCTCCTAAAGAGTGCAACCATTGAACACCAAGTACAAGATCCATTTCTCCTATGCCAATCACGTAAAGTCATCACATACCTTATGCCTTCCTAGGGTGAGATTGATCTTTGGAATCCTCTTGGTGCATGGAATAGAAAAGCCATCAGCCACGGTCACTTTGAAACCCTTGAAATCCTCTCGCTTCAAGACCCATTCTAGCAACCAATCCTTCATCAATAAAATTATGAGTGGCTCCACTATCAATCAACACTGTCACCCTTTGACCCTTCAACACACCTCACCCGAAAAGGATGATATCTAGGAGCACCGGATAAAGTGGCAAGAGTGCTGTCCAAGGTGTCTATGTCTTCTCCCAGTTCTTGCTTTTGTATTACTTCTTCAACTTCAGCTTCCTCTTCCTCTTCACGATCTGAAAATACCTCAATGTAATGCACATGTCCCTTGCCTAGGCAACGATGACCGGGTGACCATGGATCCTTGCAATTGAAGCACAAGTTTTTCCTCAATTCATTTCGTGTATCCCACTCCTTGCTTGTTTTAGGCAGCTCCTTTTGCATGTTTGGTACTTGCTGTAATGGCCTCTTTGGCTGGTCCAAAGGTGCTGTTTTGGGCTGCCCAAAAGGTCCTCTTTGCTGTCCATTTGCTGCTGCTGTCCTTGGCTGCCCACTACCCAATGTTGTCCTTGGCTGCCCACTAACCAATGTTGTCCTTGGAGCTGAATTTTCTAAATCCAAAGATTTCTTAATTGCTTCTTGGAGTGGAGGATTGAAGGCCCTTACTAACCCCTTGAGGGGGTCAACCAAACCCTCAACAAACAAAACCACAAGCCTTTTTCCATCCGGTACCATCATGGAGAGTCTTTGAAATTCAGCCACATATTCATCCACAGAACTGCATTGCTTCAGTGCGCTAACTCCCTAAAATGTACTTCCGGATCAACCCTATCAAACCTTTCTGTGAGCCTTTGACTAAATTCCTCCAAGGTAGTGATTGACCCATGCCCTTGAGTGATCATGCCATGGTACCACCACTCATGTGCCACTCCTTCCAAGTGGAGTGTGACAAATTTGAGTGCCTCCTCTTCATACATCGGATTCAAAGACAAATAGGTGTCCAACTTTTGTAGCCATGCCCTAGTGGAACACTTTGCTGATCCGTCATATGTAGGTAGGGTTATTTTCCCCAACCTTTGTTGAATATCCCTCTGGGGCTGATCATTATGAAGTCTTCTTCCACCCTTATGACCATTCTTTGTCTTCAAAGTGCAATAATCAATGAAAGATAACTCTTGGCGTGTGGCTGGCCTCAAAGCTTGGTACTCCACATAGAATCGATCCATATCATCATCACCAATTTGCTGCCCCTCTTCCAATTGTTCCTCCTCTTCCCTTTGCAAAAACTTAGCACAAAAGGTTCTTGTGGGAGGATTAATGGAAGTCCTTTCATCAGGAAGAGCTGCCATCACCTTGGTTCTTTCTGAATTCGGAGCACCTTGGATAGCTTGAATCAACTCCAACATTGAAGCCCTCATGGTCCTTTGAAAGCTTTGCTCCATGTCTCTTTGGTTCCGCAACAACATCTCTTGCAAGTGGTTCATTTCATCGGAAGGTGGAGGTCTTTGATCCTTATCTCCCATGTTCTTTGTCGAGTTCTTCTTTGATAGACTTTAAACCCTTCCTCACCGGTGTTCATGCAGATCCGAATTTTCCCTCACACAGGTGGCAGGAACAATGCTTTGATACCACTATAATGTCCCTTTTGGATTGAGATCTGAATTTTTTTGGCAATTGCACAAAACCCTAATGATGGCAATGGAAGTTTATGACAACAAAGTACAAAAATCTGAATTTAAATGACAACAATAAGAAATTACCCCAAATTAGGGCAGCGACTTGATTTTGGTCTGCAAACCCTCAGTACAACATGCAGAAATCTGATTTCTTCAATTACTCTTCAAATACTCAATTACAAAAGTACCCAAAGGCTCAAAACACTTAGGAATATTTTTAGAACATTTAGGAACAAAAAAATATTTTTCTGACAAATAGTTGAATTTATTTCATCAATTTCGTGACAGAAAATAGGGTAAATTACAGTTGACCATTAGGAGCATTTGAAGCTGAAATAAATGCAACAATGAATGCCCTAGGGCAGAATTGAAGGTTGAACAAACCCTAGCTCCAAAGAAACCCTTGAAGTTCCTAGGTGGGTCGCCCAAGCTGAAAATGCCCTAGATCTGATCCAAAACACTGTAACACAACAAAACACTGAAATGTGTGGCTGTTCCACACCCAAAAATCTGGAATTTTGATCTACCCTTGAAGCCCTAGCTGAAAATTGTGCCCTAACACTGAAATTCTGAATTGTAGCTTTGAGATTTTGAATTACAGCCCAAATATGAACTCTAAATGAGATCACCAATGTAGGATTTGAGGGTTTTCGTCCTCAATTCTGAATTCTATTGAGGGTTTTCGTCCCAATAGGATACCAAGGATGTTTTCATCCTCAATGGCTGAAAATTGCAAGCACAAGCTCCAATCTCCAAATAGAAATGAATTCATATGACAAGTGATGTTTTTTCCACCCGTAGTGACTCCTTTTTATAATTGTGGGTGGCACAATCCACAAAAAGGAGCCCAAATGGGTCGACCCCTTTTTAAGTGGTGTTATGTTCCCCTTTTAACTCCATCACTTCTATTTTTAAGTAGGCGTTTGTACTTTTTGGCCAACTTCACTTTATAATGTTATGATTAAAAAGTTGCTTTTACAAAAATAATACAAGGCTAAAAATAGCAACTTACAATTACAACTATTTTTCCTTTAAGCCCACGGGAAGTAAAAATGGGCCCAAGGTCTTCACATCGAACTAGCTTTGAGAAGGGGACATTGCATTCTGAGTATGATTGTGATCATTTGGGACATCATGCTACCATTTGATGGGTAGCCTGAATGAAATACCACACTATTTCCGCCTTCTTCTAAATCAAATGCTTAGTCCCCTACGTTAGTACGTCTCGCTCTATTTTCTTGTGCCTACTCTTTTGTGGCTATCAATAATGTTCTATCCCTCCACATTATGCTTCATTGCTCTATAAAGCAAATCTGTCCACTTGCACCATATCTTTATGTTCTCACTGTGGATGCTCTAGGCTATCTTATGGAAGCTGCTTGTTCCTAGAAAAGGCTTCACGATATTTATTTGCCTGATGGATCCCAAGTACTTAAAAATCACTTTTTGATGACTCTCTCCTTTCTATTCAAGCTACTCCGACCTCTCTTGATGCTGCTAATGAGTGTTTGGATACTTTTTGCATGGCTTCGGGGCTGTGGCGAGTCATCATAAATCAGAATATTGGCTTATTGGTGGGGATAATGTCCCTTCCTAGATTCCTTCCGAGTGGTTATTTGTTCCGTCAGGTATTATTGTCAGATATTTAGGCATTCCATTTGGGTTGCATCTTTCTCCAGTGAGCATGTGGGAATGGGTTCTTCAACGAATTCAGACAAAGCTTCTCTATTGGCAGAATAAGGATTATTCCTTTGTAGGTAGATTAACTCTGGTAGGCAGAATTTTACAAGCACCCCATGTTTACTATGTCTCATTGTAATGTCCCCAAATGGACATTTTTCAACCTCAAATGGGATAGAGGCAAATCCCACTCCAAAAGACAGATTATAGAAGATATGCAATAAATTTTAAATGCAGATCTGAATTTTATACAGAAATGGCGACTTGTATAGGATATGTAAACCACTCAACAATGAAGCTAAATAACACTTTTAAACATCAAAATGGATCAGCTGATTTTTATAATGCAAATACATAAGAAAAATACCAATTTGAGATCCAATTGAAGGCTGATTTATTTTATAAAAATCTGCAGAATGCTCCTTCAGACACCAGTTCTTTGACCCAAAAATCATGCAAGTTGGCTGATTTGATTTCTAAAAATCAGAATTATGAACAACCACCTAGATCAGCTCCAAAACAGATCCAAAACACCATAAATCAGTTCTCTAGATGGGTTGCTCTACCAAGAACACTGCTGGAAATAAAGGAGAATCACATTGACAATATTCTCCTCCAAATCCTTGCTCAGATCTGCAACATTCAGCCCTCAAACACTGCTGATCTTCAATGGAAAACACAACTAAATCCTTGTACTGCAATGGAAATCCCTGAATGGAGAATCCTCTCAAATAGAAGAAGAGTTTTCATTCTCCTTCTAGACCTCAAGAGGGTTTTTGTCCTCTAGAGATGACTTCAATGGGTTTTTGTCCTTTGAAGTAATTTGCAAAGCTTCAAGCTCAGACAAAAATCAAAATATTTTGTAAAATAAAAGAGATGCTTTACAAAGCCAAATCGACTTGTTTTTATAAGCAATCTTGGCTTAGTAGCCACCCATAAGCACCAATCAAATACCTTCATTTTCCCACATTTAATTCTTTTTTTGGCATTTATCTCATCCCCAACATGGGTCGCATTTTTCCCTAGGGGAAATAAAAATATAAAGTGACTTCTTTTCTTTTTCTTTTCTAATTTCACTTTATCTTTTCTCTTTTATTTTTATTAAGTCATTAATAAATTAATATAAGTGCTTTTTATAAAGTTTCTTTTTATGCACTTTATAATAATTTATTAAGACTATAGTTTCCCTTTTTTCACCCCTTAGCCGTCGGGAAACAAAATTGGGCTAAGGGTCTTCAACTGGTTATTTTAGGAAGTGGGACATTTCACTCATGTTGGCTGCCATCAAAGACTCAATTTCTTCATTTGGAATGCATTTTGCAAGCGTTTCTTTGGTCAAAGTATGGTGGTATTCTAGGTTTTTCTGTAGTGCCTTGGGTTGTTTGTATTATGCCTAAGGAGGTTTGGAATCAAGGGATATTTTCAGACAAGGCTGTATTTTGCAGCCAAATGGGTAATATGCTGTTTGGAAGGGTACTCTTCATGGCAGATTTTGATGAGGCATCTGCTTTTTATAGCCCCTCATTTGCACAAGATCAATGGCCCCTTTGCTCTTTGTGATGTCATTGCTGATCCCACAAATTTTCAGGTTGCCAGGTCATTTGTTATGAAAAGTATCTGGACAGCCTGGCGAAAAATTGCTAGTTTGGTCAGATGGCGAGTTTTTGGTAGCTGCATTGGGTGAGATCTAGCTAACATAACTATATGGACTTGGAATTTACAATATAAGTCTCTTGCCACTACTACGTGTTTTTAGGCTCACAATTCAACAAAAAAGGCATATTTGTTTGGAAAGATTTTTGGGACAACAATACACGTACTTGGAAAGACTGACATTCTTTAGCTCGTGAATATGCTTTACTCTCAAACATCAGGTTTTTTATCAAGGAAATTCAGAATCTTATCCCCTAGGATGATTTGTTTAAGTTGAATTTAACCATGCAAGGGCCTATTTGGCATGATTGGAATTGGGTTTTTGGACATCTAATCTCTCAATATGATTGACAAGATGTCACCTAGAGAAGGTGAAGTGAATGCATCAGTATTGAGAATGTTGGAAGAAATCATAAAGGAGCTAAAGGGCGTAAGGACTAGAATGGAAGACGTGGAGGAAGACTCGCTGAAGGGGTCTTGAGGCTTGTGATGTTCGAGTAATGTGATGTGAGGGAGAAGAGATGGTGTGGAAGGAAAATGTGCAAGAAAGTTGTGGAGGTCTCAATGAGGAGTTAGCGGTATGAGGGTGTGAATCATGTGTAGAGTGCGCAAGAGGAGAGAAGGCTCGGTGAAGAGTCGACGACGCAACAAGGAGGATTGTGCGAGAATATGCGGAAGTAGTGCGCAGAGGAAAGAAAGTCAAGAGAGGAGTTTCCTGCGAGGAGAGATCGACGCGCGTAGTATTTGATGGATGCTTTGCTTATGTGTGCAGAGAAAGAGGGCATCGAGCTTTCGAATGCCCCAAAGTGTGGCATGGAGATAACCGACGGTGTGGAAGCAAGTGCGCAGAGAACACTCAAAAGGAGAAAGGCAAGGCGTGAGAATGTGAAGAGTGCCAAAGGGAAGGAAAGGTGTTGTAGATTGCAAAGGTGGAGTCGTAGGAAGAGAGGCGACATATTCGGCACACAAGGCGTAAGATCAAGGGAAAATGTTGCTTGGTGGTGGTTGATAACGGGAGCACCATTAACTTTGTGGTGGAAGAGATGGTGTAGAAGTTAGGATTGAAGCGCAGGAGGCATCCCAACCCATATAGAGTGACTTGGTTGGTGGAAGGTCAAAAAGGCATTGTAAGAGAGCAATGCGAGGTAGAGATGAAGATCGGAAGATTCATTGATCAAGTGATATGCGATATCCTACTAATGGATGCATGTCATGTCCTATTGGGAGGCCATGGCAATAGACAGGAAATGCTCTATGATGGGAGAGCAAACATTGTGGGAGTGTGCAAAGATGGTAAGACATTTTGTGTGTCACCATTGAGAGAAGGCATGGAGCACCAAAGCCATATGGTGGTGCGTAAAGGAGACGAAGGCCAAGCGAGCGCAGAAACCCAAGAAGGCATTGCACATAAGAACATGGAGAAGGCTAGCTTAGGAGTTGAGCAAAGGGTGAAGGGAGAAGATGGAATCACCTAGGAGCGTGCACACAAAGTAGGCCATCGTAAGAAGGTAAATGCCAGAGAGTGCATTTCAATTTGATGGTAGTGCGCAAGAGTATTGTGCTAGAGGAGAAAGAAGATGCCGAGGAAAAGATGGTCATTGAGGCCATAAGCACATGGAGGATGACTTGATGTCGTAGTATGGAGGCAATAGAGCAAAAGTGATCGCATGTGTGCAAAGTCCATGGAATGGACAAGGAGATTGTGAAACTAAGTGAAGAAGAGTGTGCAGAGGAAAAATCCCCAAAGAGAGGTAGTTGAGTGCATGAGAGAAGAAGCTACTGGAGGAGAAAAAGAGTGTGCAGACAATGGTGTGCGATCAATAACAACGCATTGTTAGAAGAAGCAGAGAGGAGAAGAAGTTGCCCCGAAGGCAACAAAAGAAGAGTGGTCAGCAAGGGAAACTATAGAAGTGTGCGATGAGCAGTGTGCACTAGAGAAGAGAGAGATCCGTGAAGATCTCAAAGAGGAGCATGAAAAGGAATTGCAAGGAGTAGAGGCTGCCATGAGGGCGACAACCGAACAATAGTGGGTAAAGAAGGTTATAGTATTGCGTAATGAGCAGATCATAAAGAGAGTGATGGAGGAGAAAGAGGTCTAGAGAGATCTTAAGGGAGGAGGAGAAGAGGAAACTGTGGTGAGAGAGTGCGCGCAGTAAATGAAGCTGCCCAAAAGGGAGGAGAGACAGAAGGTCTCGTAGCCACAAAAAGAGGAATGCGTGGAGAAGAAACAAGAACACAACTCAAGTTGAGGAGGCACAAAGGAAAGTGTGTAAAGGATAGAGTGCACTGTAAGTGACTATAGCTGAAAAGTCATGAAGAGAAAGGAAGATATTTTTCGCGGACGAGCGGATCAAGGCTTGTTATTGTGTGGGTCATGCAGAGAAATGAATAGGAGAGTTTTGCGAGGTGGACAAATTATGTCCCAACAGGGGTCAAGAGAAGGAAGGATGAGAGGAGAGCTCGCACAAGAATAATGGGCGCGAAGAAAAATAGTGCGCAAAAAGTAAGACACACAAAGGATGACAACCTAGAGGGGATAAGGGCGCAAGTAGGAGGACGAGAAAAGAAAAGAAAATCTTGGAGGTGGTTGGTCTACACTGGGTCCACGCCACAAATGTGAAGAAGGCATCACAGAGAGGTCAGTAGTAGGAAGGGGACAACAAAGCATAAGAGATGTGCAAGAAGAGTCCGTGAGGGAGATGAGGGTGTGAAGAGAGTGTAGAGATAAAAATGGATGCGTTAAGGTGGAAGCCTAAAGATGATACGAGCATGGAAGAAAAAAAAGCTAGGAAGGCTTTAGGCGCGGTAGAGAGGATTAAGGGGAGCAAGAACCCAAGATAGAGGAAGGAAGAGACACATTTGGAGGAGGTGGATGGACTATGGCGAGTTGAGGTGACAAGGATGCATGAAACAATGTGGAAGAGTCATAGTGAGATGTGATGAAAGATTGGAAGAGGAGAAGGAAGAAGTGCGGAGAGGTGAAATAGACTCGTAGGATAAAGAAGTCAGCTATTAGCTCCAATAGATAGTCGAAGGGTGGTGCTAGTTGGATAAAAACACCATTCTAAATTTTGCATGAAATCACTACTTAAGTATTCTATGTACGCTGTATGTCTTCCTGTCCCCGACGTGCCCTATAAAAAATGAATTCAAATTTCCCTTAGATTTATTTTTTCTAACAACCCAATAAATTCAAGAGATGCAAATTCAAACAAGTATTCACGTTGGCAACATTTTCCATGTGTGGGTTTTACCCCATATTTGGGAAAGAGCATAATCTCAAAAATAATTAATTCAACATTATAATTAACACCATAGGTTATAATTATATAGAGGTAGATATTATAACTCCAAACACTAATCTAGGATGGTTGTTCTAATCACCTAGATTCCCTCGTAGCCACTAACTATTCCTAAACTAGCTCACACCCTTTATTCTCTCAACATTCCCTAAAATCACTCACTTAAATCCTACGCGAGTGTTATTCAAATCTCACTTGCATTATTATTAATGTCCACCCGATCACAATACACCCATGTCAGGACTAATTCCTAACATTCCCCCCCTTAGTGCTAACATGGGGAGAGGACAAAATATTCTAGAGTTGGAAATGATGAAGTGAAATTTAGTGCAAGTGAAAAGGGGAAAACCATACCCGTATTCAACGTTTTCGGAGGAAAACAACATGGGGCTTTTCATCCTGGCTTTAGGCTAGTGACTTTCATTCGCTTGCGAGTTCCCAATACCCTTTCTATGAATCCATTTGTGCATATCCAGCCAGCATGGCATTCCATGAAACCATTTTTTCCGCATTATGACAAACACTTCACATGCTTTGCTTATGTTTCCACATCTTGCATACGTGTCTTACAGTGCACCAGAAAACAAAGCATCTTCTTCCAAATTTTGTACACATCTTCTTGGGAATTCAAATCTACAAACAAATTGATTAACTCACCAAAGAAGAGTTTTTGTAATAATAATAGTGGCTCAAAAATTCTTTTGTGCTCTCTAAGCACTAAGAAAACACATCCACAAAACCGTCTTGTGCATATCCTGTAATCGTTACAGTCCAAAAGGCCACATTCCCATGAGGCATTGCCAAACTTTTCACCAATCATGCACTTGTGCTCCTTTTTGACAAACAAAAACATATAGTGGCCATGCCATACACTACCCAACTCCAAACCCAAGCACTAACAATCGACCCAACAAGACATAGTAAACCGTTTGACCGAGAAACGACATACAGAAGGTTTCATGGAGATGAAGAGTGAAAGATTCAAATCTTGTAGAGAATGTAAGTGGGATAGCAGGAAGGGCAATCTCAATGAATTAACCAAATAACAACAAATCTAAATATAAGATAAGGAGCAGGAAAAAAATGAAGTGGTAGTTGTCGCCTACCTTGAGAATGGTGTTGGAAGGGTTATAGAGCACGCAACACAAAAACGAGAAGAAGCCAAATCAATACAGCTGGACTTTACACCCAATGAAGTACCTCCTTAGCCTCAATCTTCTTCTTCCTCTGCATACAACAAATAAACCAGTGAGTCGTAGCATTTCCCTCTCGAAACATTTGAATGCACCTTAGATGCAAATACAAATCCAGATTGATCAATTTGTACATAGAAAAATGAGGAGACATTAGGGATACAAATTTATCTCCACGTGTAGGGATGATTTAACCCATTATGGGACTGATTTTAGGATGGATATTAGCAGAGCTCCCTTTAGCACAGTCTGATATTATGCTGGCAAAGAGGTTGATCACGTTTGGACACCTGTTTGTTGCCTTTGGTGAAATGGTGGCAATGCTTTAAGGGGATGTCCATGCCCCACTCCAAAACTCCCATTCTCGCACGATTTGGGAGGATGTTGACAAAGGATGAGCAGCTTCAATTTACACCTGTAAAAAGGTTTCATTGAATGTTTCTACTCAATCCACTTGAGATGGAACTCAAGTTTTAATTACCTTTGGTGTTTGATGTAGGTGCATCCAAGGTCAAGAGTGACCTTGCACCCACACTAAAGCTCTACTAACTTCAGCTCCACCTTTAGGTTCTTTTCTTTTAGGGACTAAGAGTACTTCTAGCTTTTCTGATCTGTCTTCCTCTTTTCTCCGGAGTAATGTTGAAACCGGTCTCTCGTTGAAGATCAAAGAAAGGATCGAAAGTTCCTTATGCTTTGCTTGTTCGAGTGAATCTTTTATTGGCTAGATTGGAGAGCTTATGACTATTGAAGGATAACAAGAATGACTCTTTGTTTTCCTCCCGTGACTTCGCCTTTACTCTAGTGAAAATCATCCTTCTCCAGAATCTGAGCCACATTTGTATATTTTATTTTTTAGAATATCAAAGCATGGGCTATGCTTCATAGTTTCCAACTTCCATTTTGATAGAGTTGCCAATCTTCATTTGAATGGGAATGATTACCTTCAGGTTCAAGGAACCGAATGCACATGTAGTCGTTGCTCAGTAGAGTCACCAAAAATTATTAGCAGAAATTTATGTTGCTGCATTTTTTTTACTTGTTTCATTGATTTGCCCAATGGGCAATTGCATAATCTGTAACATTGGATAATCACCATTGGAGCGGTTGATTTTCTTCTACATCCGAGAAGGGCAGCCCACTTGTAGCATGTGTTTTTTGGGGTTTTTGAGTACTTTTGGCTGGACAACAGAAAAAGAAAACATAAATGAAAATGGAAAAAACTAAGAAGGAAGAAAAAGAATGGAAGGAGATGCACACATGAATAAATAAATTCAGAGTTTATCCCAATGTGCATGGAAGTTAACAATAATATTCACAGTTTAGTGCTGTAATCTTGCATTCGGAAGGAAAGAAGGAAAGATATACACTTAACATAATACTAAATGACATTGTCAAAGAAATTCCCAGCATACGCTTTGCAAATCTCCTTGTATTTCTTATTAACCACGAACAAAAAGTTTCTTGTACTTCTTCCTCTCGAGATTTTTTTGGATAACATAAAAAGTTCTTTTCCATTAGTTTTATGATGTGAGAAGGTAACCGATTCTTGGATGACTTTTCACATTCTTCTACATTTATGATTACATTTCAAAAGGTAAATGGAAAATACAAATATAGAAACCCCTTTTGAGGTAACTTAGAAAATACAAAAATAGAAACCCCTTTTAAAGATAACACCCTATACTACGGTTACTTGGAACTAGCCTGACTCTTTGTTGTGCCTTCGTTTACTTCTTTCATCTTATTGATTTTCCATTTCCTAAAACTTGGTAAGAATGCCCATGATATTCCTTTTCGCAAAGCCACCACATTGTTGTCATGAGAAATGTGTAACTTTAATACCCTCCTGGTTAGCGCGGCTACTCACAAGATGTTCGTTTTATTTTGAAAGGAGGGATCTCGGTGGCGGTAGCTCCCAATAGGGTTGGGAGCGAAGCCCTTGTAGGGTGCACAATGTGGGCTTCTTTCGGCCATTGAAAATGTGATTTTTTAAATTTTTGACTTGGCATGTAGGGTGTGTTTTTGTTCCACTTTTAGTATATTCCATATGTTGAGTTATGTGTGATGATGCACCATTTTTCGTACCAAACACACTTGTTGAAAATGTCTTGTGAGCATGTTGTGCATGTTGCACATCTTGAGCTCCTTCTATGATTGCCTCCTTTGTGAATCGTGTGCGTTGTGATTTATTGGAACTTTTGCCACTTTGCTTTTACACGTGGCGTGCACGATTATTTAATACTTCACTACATGTTGTGCGTACCATGCACTTTTCACACTTTTCTAAACATCCTCTTCTTCCCTCTCGTGTACATGTGTGCACTTGCCCATTCTTGCACTTCTTCCTCTCCACAAAATGTGTCCGACCTTTTGCGGGCCACAAACGCACATTCGTCCTTCGAGCCTTTGCCTTTAGGCGAAATTCATATTTTTATGAAAAGAACACCTTGGACCAAATGTTTGGGTTTTTTTGTGTGAAAAAATTGGGTACATAAATTTCTCAATCCTTCATTTTTTTGCCTCTAGAGGTTGTAATTGGGACTTGTAAGCTTATATTCAAGTTGATAGAATCCATGATTGCCATCTAAAAAATGCTACGTACCCGGTATGGGTACGGGTACGCTGTGGGTACCCACACGGTTTGTTTTTAAGTGCAAAAACAATAAATAAAACTTGAGGGCTTTGACTGGAATTGAACCTTGGAAAGTTCGTGTGAGATTCAATGTTGCCAATAGGCTCCAAAGGGTCAAGAGAGATGAAAAGGACTTCATTTGGTTGACTTACTATTTGGGGGTTTTCTTGTTGCTCCTCATGGGTCCTTTCTTCTTCAGTCAATTTGAAAGGCATGGGAACAAGCGAAGCATTTTGGTGGTTGGGCAGCCTATCTTCTCTTCCTTTGACACTAGGTGCCAAGCCTACAAATTGATTTCAATGAATCTGAAATATAATGACAAGATCCTTGCCTTGACAAGAGGCTGTTCTGCCAATATTTCATGACTTGTACAGATTTGGGAAGCAGATGGAATGGATAGAATTTGGGAAGCAGATGGAATGGATAGACCTTAAAGCTTTCTATAAGCTTCCTCAATCTCAGTTCAGAATGTATACAATGCTCAAAAATGATTTCACAGCTCCCTCTACTGGACTAATTATGGAGGATGAGAATGACTTTTTGGATACTATGAGGTGGCTCAAAGGGCTTCCTCTCCAAAAGGCTACATCCAAACGACTCTATGGAAAGATTGCCTTCTCCCCAAACCTTTTCCCGGGCCTTAACCATAAGTGGAACGTTTATGAGCCCATTAGTAGATGGACTCATAGATTTAATGTTTTGTGGTCTTCTTGTATTCAGTCAAAGAAATCTTGCTTTAGATGGCTTCTAATTCATAATAAGCTTGTTGTTGGCTTCTAATATTTTATAGGTTGCTGAGACTATAAGCTTGTTGTTTTCTTTATATTTTTAGGTATTTATATTTTTACTTTTAAATATATTTTGTACGTACGTACCCACAGAGTACCATACCTGAGGTTTTTAAAAATTTGCCGATTCAGCGTACTGTACCTGTACCAAAACATTCTAGAAAAAAAATGTGTTTGGTTGGCTAAATTTCCAAAAATAATTGTACGAATGAAAGGATCTCAAAAAATAGGCAAGATAAAAATGATCACTAAAAAGGCATTGGTATGCAAAAGTTATGGCCTTTTGAAAATTTGACTATCAAATAGACAATTTTCGTGCAAAATTTGAAATTTCAAAAATTGGAGAGGCATTGGACATGCCATGTCCACTTTTGATTCATAGTTTTGACTTGTAGCTTGCCACATAAGCACTAATGCAAATAGGGGTCCCACATAGGTGTACATCCAAAAATACAAATACATGCATATGTAGATGAAGTCCATGAACCACCACCCACGACCTAGAGAGATTGCCATAGACTATCAAATAGACAATTTTCGTGCAAAATTTGAAATTTCAAAAATCGAGAGGCATTGGACATGCCACGTCCACTTTTGATTCATAGTTTGGACTTGTAACTTGCCACATAAGCAGTAATGTAAATAGGGGTCCCACATAGGTGTACATCCAAAAATACAAATACATGCATATGTAGATGAAGTCCGATGAACCACCACCCACGACCTAGAGAGATTGCCATACAAGTTGTCATCAAAATTTAAATAAAGATGGTTCGATATAGGAATGTTTTCCTTTCTTCATTGAACAAACGACTCTATTGTTAGATCGTCAAAGGTTGCTTTATGAGACAAATCAAAGTTCGTATAATTTTAATTTTTGATGCATTTCATTCCTATTTTTAGGAAAAACAAATATAAAACATTAGCTAGATTTAAATTACAATCCTTATGCTCACAAAACAAATTTCAAAATCAACATTCGTAAATACAACACTTTGGTTATGAAAGCTTTAGAGTAAAGCATTGTAACTTTGGCAAACTAATTTTTCCATATACGAGAACTTGAAAGACAAATAAGAATCTCAACCAAAAGAAAAATTTAAGCTTAATCCACTTTCACAAAGATAAAGACCACAGTGCTAACTTACATGAAAAGAAACACCATGATGGAAGTAAAACGATACAAAGAGCTCAAATAGTTCAGTCTAATAGCTATCAATCAACTCAACAAGAGGTCTGACTTTCATTGACATTTGTACGTGGATTTTTCATCCGCAAACCCTAAAAGTTTTAAATGTTTTATCAAGAAGAAGAAAGTTATGGTCTTTATTGAGGCGGGAAACCCATTGTTTTAACGACAAAACATCAACGAGAACACTTTGTTTGTTTGTTTGTTTATCTACAAAGGAATTTAATGTTATGGTTGTTGCTGGTGTCATGAATACCTGTTAAGGGACATGTTATAAGGTTCTAGGGGCAGTGTATCGAGCCAAGTCAAGTTAAATGGTATGGTATGTCGAGATGCCAATGATTTGTGATTCACTATCTATATCACAAATTCCCTAATTACAAATGATGTGTTCCTTACGGTTCAGTCCTATATATCTATATCCTAGTTCTGTGTCGAGAGCTGATAGTAGTAGTGACAATCCTTGCCCTTCACGTTACCTTGGGAGCATCATTCCATCTCCATCTCTTAGGAATATGTTATAATCGGTAATGAGATTCATCTCCAGTACAAATTTGTGATGTGGTAACGAATGCACGCCCAACTAGATTTACTAGATATATTCTTTGACAAGAAGTGAAGTCCCCGTATCTAGATAGAGGGCGTTTGGTCTACCTTATATCAATAGATAGTCTATTTGGGCCAACCTCCCTATATTATATGGAGGGGGAGGTCTCCTCCTCCCCGTATATCGATATCTATAGGCTATCTAGGCTGGTCGCAATATATAGGCAAGGGGTGACCTAGATAGCCTACCTTTTACCCTAGTCCCCTCTATATGACCCCCTGACACCTATTCGGGCCAACCTCCCTATATTATATGGAGGGGGAGCTCTCCTCCTCAAATATCGATATCTATAGGCTATCTAGGCTGGTCGCAATATATAGGTAGGGGTGACCTAGATAACCTACCTTTATTCTAGTCCCCTCTATATGACCCCCTAACCCCTACTCTAACAACCCCCAATAATTTTTGTTATCTTGAGATAAACCCTCGACTATCGTGTCCGTTTGGCAAGATCTCCAATCCCATCCCCTCGACTACCATTAGGCTTGGTTCGGTTGGCGTGACTCCAATCCATATCTCGTATATAGGGCCATCCCTCCACCTTGACTACCTTTACAATCCATCCCATCCCTTTGATTACCTTTACAACCCATATCTCGTATATAGGGCCATACCTCCACCTCTATCTAGAGAAAGGGCCCCACCACACCTTTATCTAGAATCATAGGAAAGGGCACCATTCCACCCACCCATAGCACTTGGGGGCACAACCATACTAGCTTATATAGATAGGGGCACCACCACACCCTTATCTTGAAACGAATTTCCTACCTATAGAGCTTGAGGTTGAGCTCGAGATTGCCCCCTCCCCTTATCTTCAAATGTCCAATTAATCTATACATACCCCACTCACCCCTCCCCGTATATCGATCATTGATTAAGAAAATGTACTTGGTATTGGAAATTGCACCCCTCCTCGACAATTATGGTACAACTAGATATGTGATACGCCCTTATGATGGGTACAACTTCCTATTTAGATATTTACTAATGAAGTGATGTGGCTAACGAGACACCTCATCTATATATCTGTTGATGCCCTATCCATCTAAAGTATCTTGAGTAGTCAGATAGGCTATCGGCTCAAAGCCACAACTCTCACTATAACATCTATATATGGGGGCATCTTATCAATAAAAAGATGCAATGAGTGCTATATCTTCTTCTCTCTCTGGGGCCCCAATAGGGCCCCTATATATATGGATAGGTGCCAACACTAGTTGAGCATCGACCCCTCTCTATCTTTATCTTTCGATGTATATATAGATGGAGGGATAAAGACCAACTTGGATTGGAGTGATTCAACCTATCTCATCGATGTATATCTCCCTATCTATCCTTTGTACTCCATAGAGTCTATAGCTAGCTTTATAGACATTGAAAGTAGGTAGATAGTGGAAAACCCTTCTCATGTTGGGGCCCTTGATCCAAGACAATATCCCCTCCAATCGATTCCTTAACTTACACTTAATAATATGACATATGCCTACCGGTGTTCTAGAATGTGGAAAGCTTGAAGGATGTTAAAGTTGCTCCAAATTATTTATGTAGATAGGAAGATAGGGCTGCTTATATATATGGGGGAGGTACGGTCCCCAAATGGATGGATAGGGCCCTATATATCTATATGGTGAGTGCCCAATATGAAGTCAAGCATCTCATCTTGACAACATTCACTCCAATCCAACCCACCATCCTTGGTTGAAATTTTGATCATCCCCATATAATATGTAGGAATGGGATCCACCCAAAGAGAAACATCAATGGGAAAAATTCTCATCAATTATGAGGGAGAGGGAATCTATGTGATTTGGAGTGACAACCCTATCTCTATATGGGGTCCTATAGTATTTGGGGATAGGGTGCCCACTTTACTATCTATAGTCCAAAAATTTCCTCGATATTTGTTCCCAAGTTATAAGATACACTTCCCAACCCAACCACATATGTAATGTCCCCAAATGGACATATTCTTACCCCAGATGGATTTCCCGTAATTCCCACTAGGGCCAAATCTGATTAATCCAAAAGCCAAAAATCTCAATTACTATCAAACTGAAATTCAAAATGAAATTAGGCCACAAACTGAATATTTTCCAGAAAACCTAGTTCGCTGCCCTAGGCCAGCGATTCAGCAAAAATAGCTTTTCCTACCTCAAAATACCTCAAAAAATTATGAAAATTTGTTTGCAAGTAGATAATGATTAATCAGAATAGGATTTCCAATCAGATTCAAAAAATATTAATTCTGGAATTTATTAGGGAAAAAACTTCAGCACAACTTGTAAATTCAATAACTTACAAAATATTCCAAATTTCTGGGCAAATGATAGCTCATACTGAAGCTTGAAAAATAAGCTTTCCAATGAATCCAAAATCAGAATTTTTCAATGGTGGGAAGACATCCAAAACGGATCTGCAATTCTGGAACAATGTAGATAAACCCTAGCTGTAAGTGAAAGCTGGAAATACAATTTCGCCCCACTTAGGAAAGGCCCAAAAACACCTCAAAACTGATCAAACACTTCAGATTTGATCTCTCCTTGAATTTAGCTTGAAATCGATGCCCTAACAATGCAAAAATTGGAAATGGAAGTTTCAACAACACTCCCAACAAACATGCAATATTCAGCCCTTGTAGGTCTTCAAACCACTCACGAACCGACAACAATAAGTCTTCAACAACTGCTGGAAAACACAAATAATTCCTTGAATTTTGATGCTCAATGGAAACCCTTGAATGGAGAATCCTCACAACATAGAAGAAGAGTTTTTGTTCTCCTTCTAGATCTCTTAGAGGGTTTTCGTCCTCAAGAGATAATCTCTAAGGGTTTTCGTCCTTAGAAATTATTTTGCAAAGCTCTCAAGCTCAGACAAAAATTAGAATTTGTATAAAATAAAGGATGCTTTACAAAACCAAGCACACTTGCTTTTATAAGCAATCTTGGCTTAGTAGCCACCCACAACCACTAATCAAATGCCTTTTCCCACATTTAATTCTTTTTGGCATTTATTTCTTCCCAACATGGGTTGCATTTTTCCCCTAGGGGAAATAAAACATAAAGTGACTTCTTTTTTTTTTCTTTTTCTAATTTCACTTTATCTTTTTTTTTTTATTTTTATTAAGTCATTAATAAATTAATATAAGTGTTTTTATAAAGTTTATTTTTATGCACTTTATAATAATTTATTAAGACTATAGTTTCCCTTTTTATCACCCTTTAGCCGTCGGAAAACAAAATTGGGCTCTTCGAATCTTGTGTAGGGGATATCGCAATCATCCTTTCCCAAATTGCTTGCCCTCAAGCAATTGTAACTCTTACACCTAAGTGCCATATGCAATAGATAGAACATGTTGTAGTGTTCCAAGAGTTGAGATCCCGTACACTATCAAATGAGAGAGCTCTTGCCAAACTATGTAGCTCGATAATGCCTACATTCATGAATTTGGAACAAGGGATCCACATGCTTCATTTTACAATTTGCATTACCATACTTCTCATGAATAAAACAAATTTGAAATTGATAAAAATTGTTCTCTTACCCTTTATTACCATCAAAAAACCAACATTAGTACCTTGAGAGGTACTCTCCCTTCTTGCACCGGAGTCTCCAAAGAAGAAACCATGCTTGCCCACACTTGTAATCCCAAAAGACAATTCTGAATTCCTTCTTTCCCTTATGAAATCAGTCACAAAGTTTTCAAAATCAGAATTGGTAACTTTGGACAAATGCAACATATTACCAGGATCCCATACCTTATAATGCCCATGAAGGTCTTCATCACTCTTTGTCTTCATGATGATTTGACTTTGATGTACCAAATCCTTAGCATTCTTATCCACAACAGGTTGAATACCATCATGATAAAACTGTTGTAATGATATAGGATGAAGATGAAGAAATAAATCCTTGCTACTCCTAACCTCCTTATAAAGAAGATCATCAAAAGGTTTACCTTCTATTGCTGATTTAGAAACCTCCAAAACAACACCATCCCTATTGTGACTCATGATTTCAGACACAACACAAGAATCAACATTCTTCACAATTTCATGCCCATCAATACTATGGCTTGGTAAATCCATCCCATATGACAATGACTCATTGATATGTACCTTTGGAACTGAAACATCTTTTCAATTTTGCATCCAACCATCAATGTTTGTTCCTCACTAATACAATTATTTTTCTCATTAGAACTTATACCTCTTTTCCTTGAAGCCTCTTCTTCTTCACTTTGCATGGTGGAATACTCTATGGGCTGATTTCTCTCCAATTTTTGCATGGTAATTTTCTTCGTTGATATCTTCTATTTTTCCTTGTGCCTTTACTATCTTTCAACTCACAAAATCTTCGAAGGTCAACATAGCTCTTACCTTGGAACCATGTGTTGCATACTCTTTTCCCCATATCTCCATGTCATCATCCTCAATTGGTTGTTCCTCTTTTTAGAGAAACTTGACTCTAGAAAACTGATGTGGAGGCTTGGCGGATATTCTAACTGATCTAGTAGAGCTTCCTTCACACTTGTTGCCTTGATTTCCTTGAGAGCTTGTTATGGCAGTACTCATCCCCTGTATAGATCTGCTCAAATCAGCAAAGGCTCCTATAACGGAGTCTCTTAGATCTCTCTGAGCATCCACCCAACAGGTTTGCAACTCTTTGTGGCCTTTGGTGATCACTTCATTCAGATAGCTTATCTTATCTGTAGTAGGAGCTCTTTGATAATGCTCTTCCATGGTCTTCATCTGTCTTCAAATTTATTTTTTTTATTCACAGGCTGGGAGAATACATTGCTCTAATACCACTGTAATGTCCCCAAATGGACATATTCTTACCCTAGATGGATTTCCGTAATTCCCACTAGGGCCAAATATGATTAATCCAAAAAGCCAAAAATCTCAATTACTATCACCGTAATGTCCCCAAATGGACATATTCTTACCCCGATGGATTTCCCGCAATTCCCACTAGGGCCAAATCTGATTAATCCAAAAAGCCAAAAATCTCAATTACTATCAAATTGAAATTCAGAATGAAATTAGGCCACAAACTGAATATTTTCTAGAAAACCCTAGTTTGCTGCCCTAGGCCAACAATTTAGCAAAAATAGTTTTTTCCACCTCAAAATACCTCCAAAAATTATGAAAATTTGTTTGCAAGTAGATAATGAATAATTAGAATAAGATCTCCAATCAGATTCGAAAAAATATTAATTCTGGAATTTATTAGGGCAAAAACGCAACAAAACTTGTAAATTCAATAACTTGCAAAATACTCCAAATTTCTGGGCAAATGATAGTCAAACCAAAGCTTTAAAAATAAGCTTTCCAATGAATCCAAAATCAGAATTTTTCAATGGTGGGAAGACATCCAAAATGGATCTGCAATTCGGAACAATGTAGATAAACCCTAGTTGTAAGTGAAAGCTGGAAATACAATTTCGCCCCACTTAGGAAAGGCCCAAAAACACCTCAAAACTGATCAAACACTTCAGATTTGATCTCTCCTTGAATTTAGCTTGAAATCGATGCCCTAACAATGCAAAAACTGGAAATGGAAGTTTTAACAACACTCCCAACAAACATGCAATATTTAGCCCTTGTAGGTCTTCGAACCACTCACAAACCAGCAGCAATAAGTCTTCAACAGCTGCTGGAAAACTATTGGAAAACACAGATAACTCCTTGAATTTTGATGCTCAATGGAAACCCCTGAATGGAGAATCCTCACAACATAGAAGAAGAGTTTTCGTTCTCCTTCTTCTCTAAGGGTTTTCGTCCTTAAAAATTATTTTGCAAAGCTCTCAAGCTCAAACAAAAATCAGAATTTGTATAAAATAAAGAGATGCTTTACAAAGCCAAGCACACTTGCTTTTATAAGCAATCTTGGCTTAGTAACCACCCACAACCACCAATCAAATGCCTTTTCCCACATTTAATTCTTTTTTGACATTTATTTCTTCCCAACATGGGTTGCATTTTTCCCCTAGGGGAATAAAATATAAAGTGGCTTCTTTTCTTTTTCTTTTTCTAATTTTATTGTATCTTTTTTCTTTGAATTTTCATGCCCTAGATCTGGAGATATGATTTTATGTCAAACCGTTGTCTGCAAAAATCATGGCAACTTAAAAATTCATAACTCACTCAATAATGCTTTGATCCACACAAATAAACTATGTACGGACTCACAAAAATTAGGAGATCAAGAATATGAATGCCAATCATGAGAAATCCCCTCTAAAGTACCCAAAACTGCACACTTGCTTTTATAAGCAATCTTGGCTTAGTAGCCACCCACAACCACCAATCAAATGCCTTTACCCACATTTAATTCTTTTTGGCTTTTTTTTTTTCTTCCCAACATGGGTCGCATTTTTCCCCAAGGGAAAATAAAATACAAAGTGACTTTTTTTTCTTTTTCTAGTTTCACTTTGTCTTTTTTTCTTTTCCCTAGGGCCCATTCGCCTGACTAGCATCCCAATCAGTTAGCAGGTTGCAAAGAAAGATAGTCTAGTGAGTGAGTACACACCCCGATGCAAAGAAAGATAGTCATGTAGGCCTATACAGAGTTGGGTTCCATACCTGCTTGCCCCTCTATATATAGGCAACGGGGAGGGATGGATTTCTTGGGGACCTGCTCTCCCCATCCTTAAAACTCCCCTATGACATAACCCGGCGATAAAGTAGGGGACTCAAAATCCTTAGATCAAGATCTAATTGGACCGGGACTCAAAATTCCCCAAATCAAGATCTAATTGGATAGGGAGATTAAACATGTTAGAAGACTTTTGATGCCTTACCTCTGTTAGGAGCTTATATAGTATTGAGTGTTGATTGGTTTGAATAATTGAATACCTTTGTGATGAATCTATGAGCCAATTTCATCAATTATACTTGGGAAGGTCAATGACACACACTTAAGGGATTCGGACCCCATGAACCAAGGTTGTATTGTTCAATGGTGTAGTGAAGATTATTTGAGAAAGGGCACCATCATTTACGGTCAAATGTTATGCTATTCAAGCTGTTTTGGATATCTTGGATTCTGGAACAACCAATTTTTTATGGGTATGCTTTCTTCCTACCCTATGCTTTGAGGGCAAAACATCTCAATCAGTGGGGACTTGTTATGAACCTAATTATATTATTAACTACCATTTGTATGGTTATGTACCTTGACATGTACCTTCTGGCATCTATATATTTGATGCTCTACCATATTGTATTCACCATCTTATCTCTGGATTTCATATGTTATTAATATAACATATATTTCTCAACATCTCTGTTTGTTTTGCAGGGAAGGATTTTTTTTGCTGTGAGTTCAGGGTCTGAAGGACTCTCGACCAATAGGAGAGCTCTTGGCTGATGGGGTCAGGGGTCTGAAGGACACTCAACTATAAGGGAAAGGAATTCAACTGATAGGTTGAGGACTTAACCCCGATCTGTTTCATACTATAGATTGGAAGACCAGGGAGATATTCTCAGTATTATATTTTAGATTTGCAGACATGGGAGATGTTTTCATTGAGTATGGAGAGGCAGCCACGGGGTCTTAATTGCGTGTTGCTGTCTGCGTGCTCATTACCCAATTTGAGCCATAATTTGGCCATATCCTTTAGATTGGTTTACATTTTCTTATATATGCTTGTTTTTTCATCTGTAGAAATGTTTCTCACAACTGGCACAGCTAATATATCAACTTCAAAATTGGCTGCCATGGGATCACCATCAGAGTATGATGCAAAGATATGATTTCCAACCAATTGTTGTATGCATACTCACCCACCACGCCGAATTTGGATCATGAGGGCCTAGGTTATACTGTAATTGAATTTAATATTTGTTCATGAAAGCTTTTACAGTGTGCATTTCTTGCTCAACTAATGCAGTTGTGAATTGGTATCGGTTGGGGTGAGTAGTCTTGTTTGCTTTAGCAAGTGTATCGCTTGGTTCACCACCTGGGTATACTAAAGTAGAGACTGCAGATACAGTAGGAATGGGTTTGAAAGGCTTTTTAGGGGCACTGAACACCTTTTGATGTCACAAAAATGGAAGCATTTGCATGAAAGGAAAAACTGAGAGAAGGCTCAAGGTTGAAATACGGAAAATGGCTACTAAGAAACCTTTGCACATGTTGAGATCAAGTGCTCTAGAAGTGAAGTGGAAAAGTCTAGCTATATAGACCAAGGAAACCGTAAATCTTTTACAAATAAAAACTTTGTAGTAATGACAGAGATTGACATGGGAAAAATAGTATAACCTGCTCATATTTGCAACTTCATTGCACCACTTAGTAGCATGCATCCATATTTAAACCTGGATACCGATATTTCCAGAATAGGAACTAGAGATCGATCCAAGCTTATATCAAGTACTGCTAATTTCTGTGACCGTTCTGCCTGTGCAAATACTGGAAGTTTCTGAAGGAACCAAACAAAAGAAGCAATAAGTGAATTTCTCTTAGTAGTAGATGACAACTAACAGTAGCACTGATGGATATTAAGGCAATGTGAAAACTCGCTGCAACAGCACCATTAACAATATGTTCCAGAGGGCCATCATAATAACATCTATAAATGAATAAATCAATTTCTACCATGTATTTGATTTCTGCCAATTTTGCAACTGCTCTACTGGTGCAAATACTTGAAGTTTGTAAAGGAACCAGACAAAAGAAGCAACTGAAGTAAAATTCATTTGGTTGTAAATGACAAAACTCCAGTAACACTGATGAATATAAGGCGATATAGTCCCATTGGAATGTAAGACTATTTGACAATGCTGTTAATAATATTCAAGAGGCTATGATAATGTTATCGATAAATGATATTTTTAGATTTAGTATCTACCATGTATGATTTAGTATCTTGGAAAGGTCATAGCACAACTTCAATTGTGGGATGGATATTTGTTCAAGTGTGGGACACTACACAGAAGCGCTTTGCGATATCAGGTATAGGCAGCCAATTAGACATGCATGTTTTATTGTGCTGAATTTCATCTATTGAATGTTTAGAATAAAAAGGTCACAGCACGAGTTCAAGTGTGGGGCACTACATAGAAACACTTTGCAAATTCAGTTATAGGCAGCTAATTAGACATGCATGTTTTAGTCTGCTGAATTTCATTTATTGAATATTTAGAATTAGAAGGCGAATTATATCAAATAAAATAACATTATGTGCTCAAGCGAGGAGTGCCCAAGCTGTAAGAATATTACTTCCATCATTTACAGTATAGACATCCAATCTTTACTTGTGGTGTATGTTTCTAAATTCTTTTCCTTAGCTTTTTAATTTTTTTTTACCAGATGCCAATTTTGTGTCACACTGTGCCTTGGTATGCTATTCTGGCTGATTTTCCTGACAGTTCTAAGAATTCCTTCAATTCCCATTTATCTGTGGGCAAGACTATTATATGGGTGTCAACAATTTCTCATTCATTGGCCGTTATCCAATGAATTCCTGCCTTGTGCTGCTAGATTAGTTTTTTAATATATTTTGAATAGATGCAGCAGCTAGATTAGGTACTTTCCAATTTGGTGGATTATCTAGAAATGTAGCCTTTTATTACAATTCAATTTAACAAAGGCTATTTTTTGTAAGTCATACAAGGCCTATTATTTGTAATTCATACGAGGCCACTAAATCTCCACCTGTATGGCAAGGATGGTTTTGAATTTCTATTGTCCTTTGTCTTAGAATAAGAAACTTATGGTCTTTTACAGTTTACTTGAAAGCTAATTTTAGTAACTGGATATGAAAATGAATGCTTGTTTTCCATGCTATTTATTTATCTTGTAAGTGGGTTTAGGTGTCTGCCTAAGCCAGAGCCTTTGTTGCATTTCTTCATGTTTCCTGGTTAATTCACAAGGGGGTTATCTCAATGCTTATCCTTTTGGTTGCCATCCAGAATCACTTGCAAAGAGGAAGAAGAGAGAGTGAGCCGCAAATCACACAGAGGATGTCCTAATTTTGCAGCTTGTGAAGGATGCACTTCTTGTGTGTGCTTTGGTTGCAGCATGTGTCGCTTTTCTGATTGCACTTGTCAGACATGTGTCGACTTCACGTCAAATGCAAAAGCATAATGGATTATTCTTTCTTTTCGTTTTCCTTTTAATTTGCAGGTTGATGTGGTTGCAATGCTAACCATTTTTCTTGTCGTCAACCTTGGATTAAGTTTTACCAGGAAAAGTTGCATTCGCCAAGAGTGCCAATCCTCGACGGTTTATCAAGTGCAATATGTACATGGTATAACAGTCATAAGAAATTAGGGCGATGGCTTTGAAGGTAGAATGCATTAATAGATCATACAGTTTTATCACCTACAAAGTATACGAGGAAATCTAATTTAATCCTCTCCATGAACTAGATTAAGGATCCAACAAAAGGATATGGCTAGCTTTTTAATTTATTAATAAACTTCTCTTGGCGAATGTCTAAAGTCAGCTGTCAGCACTACTGCTTTGTGTCATTTATTGTATGGGGTGACCAATTTATTTGAGATCCCTATGCCGTGATAGCCACATAAATAGCGCACTGTACCCATAACTTCTTGTCCCAGAATCATAATCAAAATAATTTTGGGTTGCATTTTTGAATAATTTACCAAACTCGAGCAAGTCAACTGTTGATCACTCAACAGAATGTGATATATATTTTTTTAGATATCATGTATGATTTAAGTGTTATTCTTGGAGAATATATTGGACATGCTTTTTTATTCTTAAAATTATGAAACAATGAGGATATGAAGACTGGAATTGGCTCAATCATACTCAAGTTAAAGGGGGAATATTTTCTTCTAAGTGGAGTTGAAGGGGGAATCTTTTCTTAAATATCATCTTTTGAGAACAGGAAAGGATTGTTTCCAAGCGAGTACACGCATTTATGATTTTTGAGCCTTTGAATCTTGTGTTTCTTTCTTTGCTTCATTTTTTTCTGTGTTTCTTTGCATATTGTTCCGAGTCTTGATCATGGATTTTAGATTTATTAATCTATTCTCATCTGTTTTGAACTTTCCAATTTCATTTTCTTACAGGGCCTAGTAAGGCAATTCTTCCAACTATTCGTTATGATTACAAAACCTGGTTTATGAAACACTCACGAGTCATAAGACATTGCAGTGCTTGGGTGTGCTAAAAGGTGAGGTGATTTTGCAGGCCCTAGCTTCTTAGGCAGATGAGACCCTTTGTAGAAGAAGAAAGGCGACTAATTTTAATGCATATATAGCATTCAAATGCTGTCCCCGTAGGTGTCAACCTCATGACAAAGCTTGAGAGTCAACCAGGTCTTGTCAATCCAATGATAATTAATGACATTTAATGTATTGAACATACCCAACTTTTGATGTTAACTGAAATGTGTGATAAACACTACCAAGAGAGCTTGTAAATAATAAAGTATATTATTTAATAAGTTGATAACATGAATCTTAAATACTCATATATATACCATGCGGGTTGTGGCACCGTGGTAGCAAATATGATTACTTGTTGGATAGTCACAGGTTCAAGCCACAGACTCCCCAATAGCTATGGATGTACCCCAAATAGTATTGATAAGTATGTCAAGAAAATTTGTAAGTGCCTTACCAAGCACCCCGGTTTGGCATTTTGGTGTGGACTTACCGAGATCCATTAATGATTGATTCTTTCATTATTTCAGTGGCCAACTCCACATGGGTATTTACTACGTCCTTTTTGCCTTAACAACCAGATGGGACTAAATAATTAGTAATTTATTCCCAGCTGTGCATCAAAATGTGGATCTTCCCACCAAATCCTGATGATGTCTCATTCGATCTATAACTGTTACTTTGATAGTTTAGAAACTAAGTTAAACAGTTTCTTGAATAGCTCCGTGTATATTTACTCCAACTATTTGTTTTTGATGAGATGTAGTTGTGATATTGATGATTTTCATTGTACTAGGGCTGTGTATGTGGGTGCCCATACACATTGGTTAACAACCTCCATAATATTGGGGTGCCAATTAAGAATCTTGTGATACTTTCTCGATTGTACCACTGTTTCGACTTCCATGTTTAGTTTATTTTACTGAGATATGCGTGTATTCTATTGGTCACATGATACATCCATGGTGGCTGACTTTTTGTCTCAAAGGTGCTTTTCTTTGTGATTAGAAAGTATCTCGTGTTGTATTATAATTTTGTCTTTGAGCATAACAAAATGATGTGAGAATTAAGTAGTTCATCTAGTACTTCACTAAATTCCACCTACGAGTACATCATGTAACATTGCTTCTTGTAGATGAATCACATATTTTTTTTTCAAATGAAAAGGGGCTGTGTTCGGGGCTTGTTTTGAAGAGGATCTTCTTCAACTGTTCCCTCCATTCTCTTGGATGGGCAATATTTTTGTGTCATTATTATTTTGTGAAAGAGCTTTAAGACTTGTTTGCTTTCTCATCTCACTGAAGTTAAACATGTGGGAGGATCCAACTCTTTGCAAAAGAGGGTTTATGAGTACTCAAACACCATAAACAAATAAATATATCTAATTCTTGGCAACAATATACATTGCAAGATCATAAAATGAAAAATTAGTATTCACATTCTTAATCAAAACATTCACATGAATCTCCAAATACATTAGAGTTTACAAATTTCAGAAAATTTACTTATTCAACAATAGAAAATTAACGTAATTATGCCAAAGGGGTTTCCAAACTGGTCTTGAGGTCTTTGCGGCTAACACACCCATTATGATGGAGGGTGAGGATTTGTTTAAAAATGTAGGTTGTTGAGTATGTTAATCTTGGTTGTCCGTTTGCACAAGCTACCAAGTCCTCTATCTGGGGAGTTAGTGTGGTATATGGTCTAATTGGTCTATATAGAAGAACTATGGGGGTGGGAGCGACCCTACATACCGATACTGGCCCAAACCCCCTACTCGAACCCCGATCTCACTAGCAGATCCCGATGTTATATAGCTATAGTTTTCACGGTACAATTCATACCACATAAGACCTTTTGAGAGAATCTGCATGCATTTATAGACTCTGCACCCGATGTGGCATGCTAGTTCTATATATAGGCAATAAGTCTAGATAGATGGCACAACCCCATCCATTTATAGGCCCATCTCCATTTAGATGGATGTAGAGAGGAGAGCCTAGATCTACATCTATAGTTTCTCGGATGCCCGACATCTCATCTAGAGGGTAGGATCTAGTTCGAATCCGAGGCCCTGTTTAGATAGGATCCATCATATCCATATATCCATAGCATTACTATACCTTCCCTATTCATTGCAGGTTGGTTATTTGTCAGTACGGGTTTAGCTTATGATGTATTCGGTAGCCCTCGGCCGAATGAATATTTCACAGAAAGTCGACAAGAGGTTCCATTAGTAACTGGTCGTTTCGATTCATTAGAGCAACTAGATGAATTTACTAGATCTAGATCTTTTTAGGAGGTACTAATGACTATAGATAGAACCTATCCAATTTTTACAGTTAGATGGTTGGCCGTTCACGGACTAGCTGTACCTACAGTTTTTTTCTTGGGGTCAATATCAGCAATGCAATTCATACAGCGATAAACTCTATATAAACTAAATCACGGAGCTATCTAATGACACAATCAAACCCGAACGAACAAAATGTTGAATTGAATCGTACTTGCCAATTAGGACCAGATGGTCAAATTAAAAAATTGATTCAGCAATTCGTATTTGATTTGTAATAGATGACACCCATTTTGAATTATTACTTATTTCAATTGAAAAGAATTGAGGGAGTTAAATCTTAAATCTTTATTAAAAATTAAAGTTTATTTTATTCATAAAAAACTATACAGTATTGATAATTGATAAGTACATACATGTCCTTCACATCGAACTAGATAAATGAATTAAAACTATTATTCATTATGGCAGTTCCAAAGAAGCGTACCTCTAAATCTAAAAAAAAAATTCGCAGCAATGTTTGGAAGGGAAAAGCATATCGGGCCGCAGCAAAAGCTTTTTCTAATTTCTATGGCTCACCCAAATAAAAAAAATATAGATCCTGGAGGATGATGCGTAACACCACCAAATATACCACACAATCTCCATAACCTTCATACCCTTCTCGGAGAGACTAGAGAGGGAGAGGAGAGGTCCAACTCTCAACTCCTCTCTATACTCCCCTCCTTTTACTTCTCTGTTCCGGTCTTTTGATATTGCCGTGGTCCAAAGTCTAAAATGTAAAAACAACACACAAAAATTCTAATCCATAATTGCCATGCTTTCCAAACTTGAGCATTTATCAACGGCTTTTAAATAGAAGTTTATTTTATTCATTTCTATCTTGTTCCTAACAACTCCCAATGCAATCAAGTGGCATGTGCCCCATCAATTAGACACAATAAAAACCAACAAGCGCACGTGAAATGTACGATGTTAACGAAAGAGGATCTAGTGAAGAAGTGAAACTAGAGGGAGAGAGAATGGGAGAGGAAAAGGGGGAAGAAGAAGGTATATGAGGGCGTAGAAGTGCAAGGGCGAGAAAATTGGAATCGAAAGCAATTTGAAACTCCTCCCTCCAACAACCACATGACATATCTCATTAATTGTTTGAAGTAGAAAATGTGGGATGTGTAAGACGTTAATGGAATTTTTGTGGATATATCTTAGAACGTAAGGAGTTGTTGAACAATACTGATGAAATGAAAAAATTCTTTGCAATTTCAGCTCTTGCATTATCGGGTAGTTAGAGGACACATATAAGTGGAATTCAAATGCACATTTCATGAGAGAAAACAAAGATAAGAAGATGTGGAGTGGACCTAGCATTGAAAGGTACTGATTGCACGTGCATTTTGGATTATGGTTTCTCTATAGCTTTAAGGACAAGGAAAAGGTTATTCCTCAACAATAGTCAAGATCGTGTCGTCTATGAACAAACATTACCGTCAATGATATAACAACCACAATGACAACATTCTCGTAAATCCGAATACAAGATACGTTGTTCCTTGTTTGCAACTAGGGAAGAAATGGTGCCCATCTCCTTTGTGAATGCTTTGAAAGGAAATGGGTGGAAGAATGAAGCGTGGATGATAGAAGGAAAGTAAACAATGTGTTGTTGTGGAAACTCGACTAAGGTAACCCTCATCATCAACCTAGATGGTGTTGTCATTTAACGATGGTTGACAAAAAATGGGTACAAAAAATGGGTATGGTCTATACATATAAATTTTGTAGGGTGTTGAGGCTTTTGTATGTACATGGAAATTAACTACTTGCAAGCCCCACACCTATTCCACGACTCAAATTATTCCTCCCCAAAAATATCTAGTATATGTGCTCAACTTTATAGTTGTGATATTGCTCGGACTAATCACGTGAACTTAAGGGGTCAAAAATAATGGGGGAATCCTAATAGTTCTTAGGTTGAAAACTAAAACACAATACCTGCTTCTTGTAGCAATTTGTAGCCCCCTTTTTAGTTGTTAATTTGATAGAGAAGACACAACATGAATGGAATGTTGGAAAATAAAAGGTGTGAATTAAATACTTGCATGTCCCACACCTATTCCATGGATCAAATATTTCCTACCCAAATAATATTTTCTATCCATGCTTTGCTTAAGCATGTCAATCCACTATCAATCTCATAAAGAGGACAAAATAAAAAATTTGGAAACTCGAAAAGGTTTAGGGTTCAAAACCCATTCGAATGCTTGTGTCTTGTAGCAATTTGTAGTGTTACTTTCTAGTTGTAAGTGCGAGTAATTTTAGGAAAATAAGGGGTGTAAGAACAACCATCAATAATTTAGGCCTTGAAACTATCGGACATATCGGTGAAAGGCTAATTCTATCCATCATTCAAGCTTGCTATTTTTTTAATTTCATGGCACCAAGGATTTCAATTGGATGACATTTAATTTGATAGGTAAGAGATAAACATGAATGGAATGTTGGAAATTAAAATGTAGGGATTAAATACCTACATGTCCCACACCTATTCCGAGAGCATGTTGTTCTTACCCAAATATTACTTGCTATTTGTGCTCCACTTAATCGTCTCAATCTTGTGTGCCACTAAGGATTTTGATTGGACGGTGGTTAATTTGATAGGTAAGATGTAGACATGAATGGAATGTTGGAAATTAAAAGGTGGAAATTAAATACTCGCATGTCCCACACTTATTCCACGGAGAAGATTGTTCCTACCCAAATAATATCTACTATTTGTGCTCCACTTAATCATCTCAAGATCGTGCACATTATTCATGTGAGTGAATACAAGCATAAAGGGACCAAAATAAAAAAAATTATGAGCATTCAAAAGGGGGCATTTTTGACACACAACCACATTGGTTGATTTTTGTAGCACTTCGTAGGAACGTTTTTCAGTTTCAAGTTCGAGTAATTGCAAAAAGCAAGCGATGCAGAACACTCATCGATGATTGATCCCCTTGAGGGAATGGACATATGAACAAAAGGAAGATTTTATCCACCGATCGTGATTTTATATTTTGTTATTGTAATTTTATATGGCATCAAGTTTTTTGAATGCACCACATTTAATTTGCAAGATAAGGAGAAGACATGAATATAATGTTTGAAATAAAAGGTGGGAATTAAATCCCTATATATCTCGCACCTATTCCACGGGTTCGATTGTTCCTAACCAACTAAGATTTGTTATATGTGCTCCACTATATCGTCTTGATCTCGATCGCATTATTCACATGAGTGCAATTTATGCTTAAAGTGGCCAAAAATCCAATATGTTTGAGGAAAGATAGATTGTAACCATCAATCAAGCTTGTTATTATTTTTCATTGCACTAAGGATTTCAATTGGATGATGTTTAATTTGAAAGGTAAGACAAACATGAATGGAATGTTGGAAATTAAAAAATGGGAATTAAATACTCGCATGCCCCACACTTATTACACGGCGATTGTTCCTACCCAAATAATATATACCATCTGTGCTCCACTTAATCGTCTTAATCTCGTGCACATTATTCACTTGAGTGAAATGCAAGCTTAAAGGGGCCAAAATAAATTTTTGGCGAGATTTCAACAGGGCCAAGTTTGAAACCCAACCACACTAGTTGTTTCTTGTAGCACTTTGTAGGCATGATTTTTCGCTTCAAGCTTGAGCAATTTCGGGAAAAGTAGGCGAGCGATCGAACACTCATCGATAATTGAGCCCCTACAAGGAATGGACATATGAACGAAAGGAATTTTTATCCATCAATTGAGATTTTCTATTTTGTTATTTTAATTTTTTATGACGTCAAGTTTTTTGAGTACACGACATTTAATTTGCTAGATAGTGCAAATACTTGAACACAAAGTTGGAAATAAAAAGGTAGGAATTAAAACCTTGCATGTCCCGCACTTATTCCATGGCTTATATTTTTCCACCAAATAACATCTGATATATGTGCTCCATTGTATTGTTTCGATCTCGCTCACATCACCCACATGAGTGTAATTTATGCTTAAAGTGGCCAAAATAAAAATTCCAAAAATCCAATATGTTTGAGGGTTAAAGCCTATACTTTTTAATATGGAATTTAATATACTAAATTTGATAGATCGGTTTACTTCAATTAAATTTTGTTGAGAGGTGACAAATTTGGGAAGATATTTTGACATGTACATAGGGCTTATTAGAACATATTCTGTATCGAAGAGAAAATAAGAGAGAATCTTTTCGAGTTGATATAATTAAACAAGTAGTAACATGTGTCTACTTAATAAAAAACAATTTAAGAATGCATTGCAAGAGGAATGAACTCCGATAGGGCGTCGATAAAAAGAATGTAGAGGATGTCGTTTTGGAGGGGCGTCGGTAAAACAACATAGAGGATGTCATTCTAGAGGGGTCACTTAGTCATCTCAGTGACGGGGACGTAGTTTTAGAGGGCTTAGTTAGTGAACACCTTAAAATTGTCGGTTAGCTCTAGAAACATGACCTCAAAGAGGGAAAACAAAAACAAAAGTAGGCATCGAGACCAAATGCGGGCGGAAGAGGTGATGGTGAACGGGTGGTTGGGAGATAGACCTTGGAACTACACCACATGGATGATTCTAATTCAAATGTACCTCAACAACTAAAAATATTTCAACATTTCAATATTTGTCATTGTCAAAGTTCCTTGGGTTACTTCCAATTGGGAAAACACCTTCGATATAATTAAGAAAATAATTACTAGACATAAGAATTTCGGGTATCACTAGGTTACTTAAGCTTCACATAAGTTAAATGGAGAGTGCCCACACATTCCCAATCATGTGTGTATGTGTTGAAAAGCTTGAGTAATTTAAAAGCTTTATCCCTCGTTCTTTCACCACATCCAACATGCATTATCAACAACTTGTGAAAGGCGCATGCGTTCAACGCCTCCATCACAACCTCTTCACCCTCTGTTGAATTCTAAAACATGTTCCACTAGCAATCACATGTGTACAATGCAATGTGAACGCCGAACAATATATGTTATTTGTTTTAGAGGGATAATTATTACTTTTGTAGTTGACGTTGATAATGAGTATGATTGATTTTGTAAGTGTATATATAGATGAAGCATTACATTTAAAGGTTATATTTCTACATTTCTAATTTGTTGCAAATTCGTACATATACATTTGCATATCTTATATCACTAGTGGTTGCGTTTTGCGGAGTAGGTTGTTTGAACTTAACATGAATACATGAAGACTTCCATACATGTGCAGATTTTATATCCTTAGTGGTAGTGTTTTGTGGGCAATTTTTTTGCAAATCTTATATCATGAATGGTAGCATTATGCGGACTATTTTATTTGAACTAAACGTGAATACATGAAAATGTACAATGTGAACGCTGAAATATTGAGGGAGATATCTTGTAATGCGTACCGCAATGACCACTTTAGAAATACTTAGTAGGACAAATAGCTCTCCACGTGCTCAGATAAAAAAAAATTAAACCTGATTATTTTGTCACCAAGTGCATCGTATCCACATTTGTATCCATATCCATACAACTCTGTTTTCAAGTGGTGCAACATAATCAAAAGAAAGAGGCCACCTAGTGGAAGGATGCTTCCAAAAATCATATTTGTGAAACACCTCAAGGTCAAGAGAAATCTATGAATGGAGAGCAACCTGGTCTTTCTTGGAAAGAATCTAGAGAATCTCTACGTATACATGAATTACAAATCCCAATGAACAATGTTCAAAAATTAGCTATGAACAGAAAACAATGTTATAGGAGCCCCTCTCCTACTACAAACCATCCGACTACAAGTTCTGAAGAGGGACAAGATGTGCAACTTCACGTCATTCCTGTGAAACAATTTTTAAACATAACATTTCAGTAGTCTTCTTTCAATTATGTAAAATAATATAATATTTAAACAAAATATAAAGGGTATGATTTGCAGGGAGATACATGATCGTTTCTGTAAATATTTTACATCTAAAACCAAAAACAACATTGTTAAATTCAAAATCAATCAAACTTCACCTCATCGATTTAAAAGTCGTAATTAATATCTTACACCTACCAAAACCAAGCCAACCAACCTGTATGAAATCAATATCTGAAAATGCCATAAAAATCATATAATACCTTGTGTTTGATAATCAAAGCCATCATTGACATAACTACTACTTTTACCAAATTTCTCCAATACCTCTACCATGAATGGAACATTTGGTTTAATGATATAGCTTTCTAGCGCTTTGCCTTATATAACTCCTCTAGACTCTTGGGATCCCTGCCAACTTTTTATGTATGTATCCATTGTAACCTCAAGATCTGGCATTACAGTCATTCATGAACAAAGGTAACATAGATAATTTGAATTTGAATTTGAAATTAATGTCCACAAATAACCATAACACAAGAACGTGTACATGCCATGGTACATAACTATACATCCAAACCTGAGCTCAATATGCTCTCCTTTAAAAACTGCAGCTTTTGAGGTCCATAAATACACCAGTCTACTACAATTATAGCGGATCGGAATAAATTCATGCATGAAAAACAAAATTCTACTAACAACTGTCCCATATCACACAAATTTCATCTATAAATACACTATAAATACATACTCTACTTCTATTGTTGAGGATTTTGCTAATGCTTTTTGAAGAGCTCCAAATTAAAGCTGATTGAATACTTGACAATGTATTTAGCGTTGGATGTGTGGTGACCAATATTTAAAGGCTATTGCATGTCAAAACAAAAAAACAAAACTTACAACAAAAAAACAAAACTTAAAAATAGCAAACCCACTAAGCATGTAAAATTGGAAAAACAAAATTGTTAAAAATAGTAAATCTGCAAAAATAGCAAAGAAAAGCTAAACCATCACCACGACCGTCAAATTTGACATAGTCCCGTGAATGTCCGCAAAGTTCTTTCCCATAGGGGAATGCCTTCGGCGTAATAAACCGATACAACCAATTCGGTGGTGAAATGGGAGAGTCTCATTTTTTCTTGACGAGGAGTGGCATAGTTAAAGCGTGGGATGAAGCAGAGGATAGAACATCGGTGAAAGCGTAATAAAACTCGTCTGAACCAATTCGGTGGTGAAATGGGAGAGTCTCATTTTTTTTTGAGAGTGGCATAGTTAAAGCGTGGGATGAAGCGAGAGGATAGAACATCGCCGAAATTGCTCGTCCAATGCGACATGCATGCACTTTCAATACCCGCACCATTCCCTCTATCAATCCATCCGTTCCTCACCGTTGTCCCTAAACGTATTCTTGAAACCATGTCTTGAAGAATTACAACATCATTACTCTTTGCGTCTGATTGCCTTGGTGAAGAATCCCTACAAGAAAATCCACACCATTGGACAAAACGAGTAATACCAAAGTGCTTGAAAGATAAGGGAAAAATCATGGCCACGAGCCAATACCTCTTCGCAAATATCTACGAGTGTTGCGATCCATTCAATGCATGAGGGCCGTGATTTGCAAAGAGGAATGCCACAACGAGAAGATGCATTTGAGTAGGTGATACAATTTTTATTCTTTTCGCTTTCCTCGGCGAGTCTTCTTAGCTTACGAATGGACACCTCTGCGAGAATGGCATCGATCCGGTGGGATTGAGAAACACTTTGGGATTAGGAATTCGTTGAACCCCTCTGCTGCTATTGGCCACACACCAAAATAAATCGATGAAATCTTTATGCAATAGAAGTTGATTCAAATGGCAACGTAAACGTGAATGACATGTAACTGTCACACGTACGCCAAAATTGTCCATCGGTTGAAATGGTCGTTCATGTAAATATTATGCACCGTTGGATGTTGTCAGAAGGGAAAGACCTATTCTAAGAAGGCATTTTGCCTTCGGCATAAATATCAAATTTAATAATAAGAGCTGTTAATGCGGCAAGTTCCTGCCTTAATAGAATTGTAAATTAGTTGGAAGAAAGTTACAAGTGTATAAAAAAGAATTCTTGATACTTGCAACTTCAAGTGGATTGCAATGAAATGTGATATTGAAAAGACAACCAATATAGTTAATTGCTTTTAATACAAGGTTTTTATAATTATTTTATTGAAGTAACTTGTCACATCTGACATAAATACTAGTATAGTTTATTGTTTTGAATGTATGTAAAAGGTTGAATAAGCTTTTGTAAATTGTAAATGTAGGGCTATAGTAAATGAAGATTCGAAGATGCACAAAAACAAAATATGTAAATAAAATTACATTTGACAAGTTCTATGTTCTTAAGAATTGGGTAAGAGCTATGCATGTTATCAAAGGTGAGGATCCCACAATTACTTGCATTGAATTGTTGGCAATTATTATAAGTTATAATCTTTAACATTAGATGGTGTGCATGGAAATGTAAAGACAACAAATTTAAAATGTAATAGATTGTCATTAACATAGGTAAATATCCAAAAAGTTATTAATGATGGTCATGAACGTGAAGTGACTCTAGCTTATATGTACATATTTTAATTAATGGACTTATTAATATTGTGGTCAATTGTTTTTTTGTAAAGGAGAATTTGTCAATTTTAGACTTTTAAAAATGTTACCTTAATATAAATCAATTGTAGTCTCACATCTCATAATCATTAGTACATGTGTCAATTTTTAAATTTATGGCTACAAAAATACAAAAATGTTATATCATAATAATATCTAAAAATTGTCTAATCCATAAAAATAATCAATAAAAACTAAATAAAAACAAAATTTTAAAATTTAAATTATTAGAAAATTGATAAATTAATATCTCAACATTAAAAATATGAACCTTGGTAAACTCGGCAGAAAAATAAATGGTTATCATTTGTTAAAAAAACTCTTCTCATTTGAAAGGGTGAAACGTATAGTAACTTGTCTTAGGCAAGAACTAATACGAATTGTATAAGGTAGAAGGGTTTACTATGCTACAATACCTAGATGTGACTAGTGAGATGTCAGCATCGAATATGTTGTTTTCCTCTTGTTTGATGGAGATGTGTGAGGAGAAAATTCACATAGAGTAACAATGGCGGCCACAATCAAGCCGCGAGTGTGTGTGATCCATCCCCATGAATATTCTCGAGTATCCCAACACATGCGTTGTTCACTCCCATCATTAGAACAAACCCCACTTGATAGCATGGATTTGCAACACTTTCCACATTGTTGATATGAACAACTAAACTAGAACATAATCAGTTAAATTGAATTGCTTTAGCATTGTGAAGCTTACCACCACATCTCTAGATTGATTTCTTTTATTAAGAACATTATTTTTCTTCCTTGGATCAATAGGAAATTGAATGTCTGCCATGATTGATTGTTTGCTTTTCAACTGTAGGTAAAATGTTCACCTACATTTTTCCTTTCCTCGGCTCGTATTTGTGGCCCTATAGCCACACGAGTAGTAAAAATGTTTCAAGGTGAACCAGACATCGTTTTATAAGGTGAAAGGAGTTCGAGAAAAACAATGCAATGTTTGCATGCTTCACCTCAAATTTCAGGCAGTTAACACTTTATTTTTACACTGAAGCCATTTGAGGTCCTTGCAGTTGACACACACCATTATAATGGAGGGTGAGGATTTGTTTACTGCTGTAGGTTGTTGATCAAAATAGCCTCATCCGTGTCTTTATTTGTAAATTGTCAAAAACCAACAACGTAATATGTCCTTCAATAGATTGTCGAGTGTGTCATGTTTGGAATGGATCCTCAATGACGATGAACATGATACAAAGAATCTGTCCCTGTGGACCGTCGAAGCATTATGAAGAAGGGAATTTTGACAGATACATAAGTTGCATGTGCCTTGGAAGATAAGTTTGGAAATGAGGAAGCGTGTGAAATGTTTGACAAAATGCATGAAATATATGTGGTCTCTTGGACTGCAATTATCAAGGGATATGTAAAAAATGGGTTCGTGGACTGCAATGATGAAGGGATATGTAAAAAATGGGTTTGTTGAAAAGATCTTGGAAACTTTGAGGCAAATGCAATACGTAGGTGTAAAGGAAGACTCAACCTTTGCCAACACCCTTTTAGCCTTTGTCAAAAGTGGAGATTAGAACAAGTCGTTTTCTCTGTTAAGACTCAATATTTGTTTGTACTGTTGAATGCATGGTGATACCTATATATGGCAGTGCGTCTTTGGGTTTTAGTGATACCCCAAAGTTTCATCTAAAAGCTAAAAAAATCATTAAACATCCATAGGAAATTGCTTTTGAGTATGGCCAAAGGAGGTTTAAGAAAATATTAAAGCAAATAAAAGTGAAGGCTTAAAATCTTAAATAATTATTAATAACCCTGATATATTTTCGAGAGTAGTGGCTTCACACAATCTCTTGCATGTTTTCCTCTCTACCCAAACTATGTTACATGTTAATGGAGTGTTCTCGAACATTGCAGTCAAAGGGAAATTAATTAATCCATGTTCACATTAATGTTTGGCTTTCTATAACGTTTTGTAAAGAACAATTTTTGAGAAAATGAGTAAAGTCCATTAATGCATGGGGAAGAGAAGTTAAGAAGACGATTACTGGGAGAGATAATTACTAGATTGCACGTTTCATTTTGCCTCAATATTTATAGATGCAAATAGTGGAGCACAATTTGTCTTTGTTGTTTTTGGATTTGAAGTTTGTTAATTATTGTAGAGTGGATAAGGTTGGAGTTTGATGTAATCACATGTTGAAGTTAGGTTTAGGTCAGTATAAAGCTTCTTCTCAACATTTACTCCCACATAGAGGATGTAATCTTGAGGGAGATGTAGGAAGAAAGGTGATGTTGACGAATGATGAAAACAAGACAAAGAATATTGACGTTGATGTCGTGCTTTCATGTTTGGAATGTATCCTCAATGGTGATGTACATGAGACATAAAATCGCACAATGCACATCCACTAAAGCATTATGAAGAAGCGTATTTCAACGGATGGTTAAATTGTAAGTTCCTTGGTAGATATGTCTACACATGTGGAAGCATGTGAATTGTTCGATAAAATACATGAAAGATATGTGGTCTTGTAGATGTAATGATTGCAGGATATGCAAAAATGGGTATGTTGAAAAGACCTTGGAAACTTATAGGAAAATTCAATCGACAAGTCTAAAGCCATACTCCACAACCTTTGTTGGCATCCTCTCAACCTCTACCAAAATGGGAAATTTAGAACAAGGAATTTTCGTCACCGTCCAGACCCAACATTTGTTTGTGATGTGAAATGCATGGCAGTGTCTACATGTGGTGGAAGAGCATCTTTAGGTTTTAGTGGCATCTCAAATTGTCTTTTGAAAAGCCAAAAAAATGAAAACAAAAAAGCCACACGAAACTAATTTATGAGTATGGCCAAAAGAGGTATAAGCAAATGTAAAGGAAAATAAAAGTGAAGGCTTAAAACATTTAATACTTATTGACAATTCTGATATATTTTCGAGAGTTTTGGATCCACATTGCCTCTTACATGTTTTCTCTCTACCCAAACCACATTACACATGTCAATGGAGTGTTTTCAAACTTTGCATTTAAAGGGTAAATTAATCCACGTTTACGTTAATGTTTTTCAAGTTCTCTAATGTTTTGTAAAGAGTGAATTTTAAGTAAAGGAGTGAAGTCTATTAATACACGAGGAGAGAAGTGAAGAAGATGACACCCAAGAGAGAATTATTGGATTGCATTACAAGTTTCATTTTGCCTCAATATTTATACATGTAATTAGTGGAACACAATTTGTTGTTGTTTTCTAGATTTGATCTTTGTCAATTATTGCATAATGGATATGATTGGAGATTGATGTAATCACAAGTTGAAGTCGGGGTTTAGCCTCCTGTGCAAACCTTCTTCTTAGTGTTTCCTCCCATGAAAAATATGGAATATTGAGGGAGTTGAAGGAAAAAGAGCTAATGTGGACGGATGATGAAAACAAGGTAAACAATATAAAGGTTTTTGTCATGCTTTTGAGGAGCCAAAATTACAAAGAATTATTTACTTCTTAGCGAGAGAGCGGGAAACTACTCCGATCACTTTTGACATCCGGTAATGTCCTTGAGTGGCACCGACAATAATTTTTAGTGGAGGACGATGAACAAACATTGGTTGTAGTGGTCATGGGTGGTGCTAGTTGATCGTTGATTCGATATCCCATGAAAATGTGGAAAACTTTTCACACCCCTTATGTGTGTGTATTGTGATATATATATATATATATATATATATATATATATATATATATATATATATATATATATATATATATATATATATATATATATATATATATATATATATATATATATATATATATATATATATATAGATGCTTAGATATATTTTGCTAAATGTCACATTTATTTTTTCATATACTTCCCGCACACTTTTACGCATTGCATCGTCTTTGAGAAGGGATTGAATTTAATGACCACTAATAAAATTTAATTTTCCAATATTGTCATTCAAAAATGCAAAATAGTGTTATTTATACATTGTTAATAAAATGTTAAAAAGACTATTTTTAAGTTTATTGATGCCATATTGAGGACTTACACTTCATTTCCACCTTAACGTTTTGTTCTTTAAGCTTCAAACTAATTGCTAACCACTTGAGTTATAAATAACATTCCAATATATATCCATGTATTCTCCCATCATCCCCACGATGGCCCTTTGCATGTTAGAATGGGGATTTTGAGTGCCACAATCTTTTACAAACATTTTTCTAATTTTAGGAAACGTTTGAGTATTCTTGTGAGAACATGTGTATTAGGGTGGGACGAATCCAACGTGATGTCCAACTCACCACGAAATTAGCAAAGACCATTGAATGATGAAATGGTAGGGAGCTAGATCTCGAGTAGAGGAAACATCAAACTTGGTGTGATGTCCCATGTATTCTTATGGTATGTAACTGAATTGAGGTTTTCCCCTTTAGGGTAGGTTGTTGTGTTTGTCCGAAGAAGGAACTTGACCTCTCTATGTATTAGGAACAAGAGCTTGGATTTGTAAAACATTCACTCTCCCACTAGATAAGCATCTCTACCATGACGTTGTTGTTGCTCTTGTAATTTTTAGTTTTGGAGGTCTTCTAACTCAAATAGGCTCCTTCGGCATGCACAATTGATTCCTTTAAAATTACCATGCGCTCTAACTACGCACAAAATAAAAGGGTTGAAATTGGAAAAAATAACTACCAATATTGTAGTGTTGATTAATAGGGCCTTGCTTTCTGAGATATCTCCAAAGTGTGTTTCCTCAATGATTTGTGCACCACACCCTCTTCTCCTTTTAATGATTAACATAAATGACACATGGTTCATATGTGTGTTCTCAAAAGAATGAAAACTTTCACATACGTTCCCACAAACATTTTCCTAGCTCCAATAATTCAATCCTTCAAGTTTAAGTTCTTCGATGCATCCTCTTCAATATCTCCATTTCATCAATTGCATGCAATTGATAGTTTATTTTTCTTGTACCAAATAATAAAATCATACATCCCACAATCTACATAGTTATCACAATTTTTTCCTCAATTTTCTCGGTTTTACCTAAATTGAGATAATTTAGCACTACTGATGTTGATCATGTTAGATAGCCTTGAGAGGGGGTAACGGTGGCTTAGGGTAATGCAAGTGCTCCTTCAAGATCCCAATTCATAGCTCTAAATCTATAAAAAATGATTACTGAGCAAAAAAGGAAAGAGTCCAATGTAAGTAAAGACTTTCTCGACTACTTTTGTTAGATTTTTATTGTATATGATAAAATAGATTTAAATATAAAATTTGTACTTTATATATAATGAGGATTTATGTGATATTTGTATTACATATTTAATATTGATCTATTTAAAATTTGTATTGCACATGTAATATTTATTGAAGAGCATGATCCAATAAACTTATGTAAAAAAGCGATGCTAATAGAATATATGCTATAATAGAAATGAAAAGTGACATAATTTACACCATTTTCAGCTTGGAAAACTTTTTTTGATAAAACATTGAGGATAACCACCACAACATGTATTACATTAACTCCATTGTCTTATAATACAATAACATAGCTCAAATTTTTTCTTTAGCCTAATGTAAAAAGTGATATTACAATACAATGAGTATAAAACTATGGGCCATGAAACCATCCTTATAATAGAATGAGTTTTAAACCATGTACGACCAAAATGTGCTTCCATTATTCAAAAAAAAATTCTATAAGGATTTTTTTCTCAAGAAACCTCAGCAGAGGAGGTTGTTGGCCCTCGACACCTCTTAGTTGGGGTAATGCTCTAAACCCCACTAATTCTGCGAGGCTATACAATTCATATGGGAATGAACAATGCAAACTTACAACACATCCAACATAGGTATAAAAGTTTGGATTATTCATCTATAAGGAAAGGTCACCCATGCTAACATTTCCTCTCTACCTAGACACAATAGATATACTAAACATAGGCTTAGGAATACACATTCAATAAAGAAAATTAAAAGCACTCTTTATTGAAACAAGTGAATTGATATAGAGATTCACATCAACATATACATTTAGTTTATTGAAACAACATGAAGATGAACTTATAACAATCCCTCAAATGGAATCTACAATTATACTTTATTATGGACTTGGACTCAACCCTTTATGGCAAGATCCCTATGTTCTACACGAACTATCTCTCACTACTTGTTTGCTATTAAGCTCTAACTCTCCTTTTCCAACTGAAACTCTCTTCTTTTGATCTAGAAAATATGTCTAACATCCCTTGACAATTCTTAATACCTCCATCTTCTCAAGATCCTTGGAAATTTTGAAAACAAACAAATATTTTGCTTTAAGATGATACTTTGCATGCAAAAAGGATGTGAGTGAAACAACCACTTTGTATAGTTTGATAGTTGCTAATGAAATTTGGTGTTTTGGTAGTTGTTTTCAGGAAATTGATGGTTTCACCATCTCTAAAGAAAATTTCATTGTGACCTTGGTAGATGACTCAAACATCTTCCTTAAACATTTTTCGAGTTATTAGACTCTAAAGGGTACTTTTGGTCCTATTTTACCATCTTCACGTGCACATTGATATCACATGACAAATCATCTCCACAAAGACATTCACATAAGCCATACTTTTTGTTTGGGTGATGCAAGATTGCTTGTGGACCTAGATGCTCATGTTAAGTTGTGGAGCTTGTTTTCATGTGAGAAAGTGTTGAAGACTGTACACTAAGAGTATTGTACACTTTCCACAGTTGTCTCGCCGAGGTTTGGGGCTAGACCGGGCCCCGAGAAGGGTTCCGGGCGTGAGCCTCTCCCCTGAGAATTTTTTTGGCCTTGAAACGTGCCTAATATACCGGGAAATGTACTTTTCTCATATGGGCAGGATTTTGACCCATAGGTTTATGGGACGGTTTTGGCCCATGGTTTTGATACCCACGGTTTTGTAAAAATGCTTAAGCAGTTGTTTACTTATGTGGTTTTTGCATATGGTAGGAATTATGTAACATTGCAGATGTGTTTTGAATTCGGGCGTGAATTCTATAGAGTTTGTTGATCATAGCTCCAAATAGATCTGGGTATTGTATTGAGAGAGTGGTTGCTTGTAATAAAATCTGAGCAAGTGATTCTTGGTGGACGTAGCCCAAATTGGGTGAACCACGTTAAATAATGTCTCTTTGTGTTGTGTTATTTTTATTCTGCACTTTTATTTCAGATCTGTAATATTTTCTTCATATTAGTTTCTATTGTTGTAATTCTGTGAGGGATTGTTCCGCATATTTTATCCCTTATTTTCTAACAATTAGTATCAGAGCCGGGTTTGGTTTGTGAAGTGTTGAATCACAGAAATTTTTAGCTTGAGTGGGAGCTATGACAAATGATGAAAGATCAAGGGTTGATAAATTCAATGGGCATAATTTTAGTCTTTGGAAGATGCAGATGAAATATTACCTTTACCATAAGGATCTTTATATTTCGTTATCTGAGAAGATGAACAAACCCTCGATAATAATGGATGTGGAAAGGGATTTGATGGATAGGAAGGAACTTGGGACAATCCGAATGTGTCTTACATCTTCGGTATTATTTAATGTTTCAAAGGAAAATACTACAAAAGAACTGATGGATACATTAGGGAAGTTATATGAAAAACCCTCTACCTCTAATAAGATATTTTTAATAAAAAATTTGTTTAATATGAAGATGTCTTGAGAATGGTTTGGTAACAGTCATTTAAATGATTTTAATACAGTTGTAAATATGCTAGCTTTGGTTACTGATAGAATTTGGTGAAGAAGTTAGGGCTTTATTAAATCATGCTCTTTACTTGAGAGTTGGAATAGTTTGGTAATGGCGGTAAGTAATTTGGTTCCAGCTAACTCAAAGTTGAAGTTTGAGAATATTGTAGGGGTGATTCTAAGCAAGGAAATGCGAAGAAAAAGCTCTAGGGAATCTTCTACTTTAGGGAATGCTTTGATAATGGAAACTAGAGGAGACAAAGAATAGAGGAAGCCGTGGAAAATCGAAAGATCAAGCAAGGTCAAAATCCAAAAGCAAGATAGTATGTTGGCACTGTGGAAAGTCTGGGCATGTAAAGAAGGACTGTTGGGAACTTGGGACAAGAAGAAACAAAAGGAAGAAAACAAGGAGACAAATGTGGCAATGGGTAATGTATGTCAAGATGCTTTGATTCTTTCTTTGCAAAATATTCCCTAATCTTGGGTTTTAGATTTAGGGCTTCTTTCCATGCTACTCCACATAGACATTATTTTGTTGATTATGTTCAAGGGGATTTTGGGCATGTTTTTCTTGGTGATGATGAACCTTGCAGTATAGTTGGAAAATGATATGTTCGGGTTAAGATGCAGAATGAAAATACATGGCTATTGAAGGATGTCAAACATGTGCCTACTTTAAAATAAAATCTGATATCAGAGGCTAGTTGGGAAGTGATGGTTGTATTGTGATATTTACAACGGACTCTTGGAAGGTTACCAAGGGTGTTCTTGTGGTGGTAAGAGGTAAGAAGGGTGCTCTTGTGGCCACTTATAAATACAAATCTTGTGGCACTTAGGCTTGGTACAACATAACTATAGGCCATAAGGGCATGGAGATCATAAAGAAGGATTTTCTCGGATATACATAAATAAGTTTAAGTTATGTGAGGACTGCATATATAGGAAACAAAAGTGAGTAAGGTTTTTCAAGGTTAGACCTACAAAGAAAGAGAGTAAGTTAGAGCTGGTGCATTCGATGTGTGGGGCTAGGCTCGGTATCATCTCTTGGGGTTCAAGTTATTATGTTACTTTTATTGATGATGCAACAAGGAAATTTTAGGTTTATTGTATTAAAAACAAATCTGATGTAGTTGACACTTTTGTTAAATGGAAATCCTTGGTAGAGAATGAAACAAGTCTTAAGCTAAAAATATCTCAGTCGATAATGGAGGGAGTATTGCAACAATAAATTTGATGATTATTTGTTCTAAGAATGGAATCCATAGGAAAAAGACAGTTCTAGGAACTCTCGAAATGAATGAGGTGTCGGAAGGATGAACATAATGATAACAAAATGTGTTAGGAGCATGAGGTTACATGCAGAATGCCTCTTTCTTTTTTTGGGTAGAAGTGGTGATCACAAATGCATGTAATTGATAAACAGAGGACCCTCAAGTGCCTTGGATGGAGGCATACTTGAGGAGGCTTGGTATGGTAAGAAATTTGATTATTCATTTATTAGAGTCTTTGGATGTGAGGTGTTTGTCCATATAGACAAGGATGATAGGACCAAGCTAGAGGTTAAATCGTAGAAAAATGTACTTTCATTGGTTATGGTGGTGATGAGTTTAGATATAAATGTTGGAGTATTAAGGACAAGAAAATCATTCGATCTAGGGATGTGGTCTTTAATGAGAAAGTCATGCATAAGCAACAATTGTAGGAAAACATGGAAGAATACAAGAAAGAATATGCGCAGGTAGAGGATCTTCCAGATGGGAAAGTGACACATGAATCAATTCAGGAACCTCCTCAACAAGAACCCAAAACTCCTATATTAAGGAGGTCGTCTAGGGTAAGAAGAGAACCTGAACATTTTTCTCCTTGTCTTTATTATTTATTACTCACCGATAGTGGAGAGCCGAGAAATATTTGATGAAACAATACATGTAGATGCCAAGAATAAGTGGGAAAAAGCCATAGATGAGGAGCATAAGGCTCTCATGGAGAACCAAACATGGAATTTGGTGAAGCTACTTGAAGGAAAAAGAGCATTACTGAGCAAGTGGGTTTTTAGAGTCAAAGAGGAAGAAGGAGGCAAGAAAATATACAAGGCCCGGTTGGTGGTCAAGGGGTTTGCATAGAAAAAAGGTATAGATTTTGATGAGATTTTTTCTCCTGTAGTAAAAATGACTTCTATTAGAACTATTCTTGGAATAGTTGCAGAAAAAGATTTGCACTTAGAGAAAATTTATGTAAAGACTGCATTTCTCCATGGTGATTTGGAGGAGGATCTATATATGCAACAACTAGAGGGCTATGAGGTCAAAGGTAAAGAGGAGATGGTGTGCAAACTAAAGAAGAGCTTGTATGGCTTGAAACAAGCTCCACATCAATGGTATAAGAAATTTGATAGCTTCATGATGGAGCAAGGTTATATTAGATGCCATTCTGACCATTATGTGTATACAAATAAATTTGAGGATGACAGTTATATTATCATGTGTTTGTATGTGGATGACATGTTGGTTGCAAGTAAAAACATGTAGGAAATAAAAGTACTCAAGAAGCAGCTAAGTGAATCCTTTGCTATGAAGGATTTGGGGGCAGCCAACCAAATCTTTGCATGAGGATATCTCGGGATAGGAAGGAATGAACGCTAACTTTATCTCAAAAAGAGTACATTAAGAAGGTCTTGGAGAGGTTTAATATGCAGGATGCTAAACCGGTTGGGACTCCTTTGGTAGGCCATTTCAAGTTATCAAAGGAGTAGTGTCCCGAGACAAAGTAGAGAGAAACCAAATGTCCAAGTACTTTACTCATCAATGGTTGGCGTAGTTTGATATATGCCATGGTGTGCACCAGACTTGATATTTTCCATGAAGTGGGAATGGTGAGTAGATTTACGAGTGATTCAGGTAGAGATCACTGATAGGTAGTAAAGTGGATCCTTTGGTATTTGAGAGGGACCATGGGGACAGTTTTGTGCTATAGTGGATTAGACACCACTTTGTGTGGTTATGTAGATTCAGATATGGTTGGAGAATTAGACAACAAGAGGAGCACAAAAGGTTATGTTTACACTGTAGGTGGGACAATAGTAAGTTGGATTTCGAGACTATATAAGCTGGTGGCTTTTTCAACCACAGAGGTTGAGTATGTTGCTACCACAAATAAAAGAAAAGAAACGATTTGGTTACAAAATCGCTTGAGGAGTTGGGGTATAAGTAGGAGGAAGGAAAGCTGCATTGTGATAGTCGAGTGTACTATACACCTAATTAAGAACTTTTCTTTCCACTTTAGGACGGAGCATATACATTTAAGGTACCATTTCATTGGGACAACCTTGGAGGAAGATAAGTTGAAGTGGAGAAGATTCATACCAGTCAAAATCCTATAGACATGATGACCAAGGTGGTCATAAGGGAAAAAATGAAGCGTGTTCAACTTTGTTTGGTTTTCACGAAACTAGTGAAGGGTTGAGAAGATTGCTTAGAGGAAAACTAGTCTCCAAGTGGGAGATTGATAGGTTGTGGATCCTATTTTCATGTGAGAAAGTGCAAGACTCGTACATTAAGAGTATTATACGCTTTCCATAGTTTTCTTGTTGGGGTTCAAGGTCAAGGGCCTCGAGCGGGGTCTGGGGCGGTAGCCTCGATAGTGGGGGCTCAGGTGCACGGCCCACGAGAAATTATTTTTGGCTTGAAACATGCATGATATACATCGGGAAACGTGCTTTTCTCATATGGGCAGTATTTTTGGCCCATAGGTTTATGGAACGGTTTTGGCCCATGGTTTTGATACTCACATTTTTGTAAAAGTGCTTAAGCAGTTGTCTACTTATGTGCTTTTGTGCATATGGTAGGAATTATGTAATATTGTAGATGTGTTTGAATTCGGGTGTGAATTTTGTAGAGTTTGTTGAGCATAGCTCCAAATAGATTTGAGTATTATATTGAGAGAGCGGTGACTTGTAATAAAATTTGAGCAAATGATTCTTAGTGGACGTAGCCCAAATTGGGTGAACCACGTTAAATACAGTCTCTTTGTGTTGTGTTATTTTTATTCTGCACTTTTATTTCAAATATATTTCTACTATTGCGATTCTCGTGAGGGATTGTTCCGCATATTTTATTCCTTATTTCCTAACAATTAGTATCGAGCTTTCCAACATGGTTTGCTAAAGTGTTGAATCACGAGAGAAATTTTTAGCTTGATTGGGATCTATGACAAATGATGGAAGATCAAGGGTTGATAAATTTAACAGGTAGAGTTTTAATCTTTGGAAGATGCGAGATGGAATATTACCTTTATCATAAGGATCTTTATATTCCATTGTATGCGAGAAGGTGAACAAACCTCGAGCATGACAGATGTATAATGGGATTTTACGGATAGTAAGGCACTTGGGACAATACAACCGTGTGTCTTGCATCTTCAATATTATTTAATGTTTCAAAGGAAAATACTACAAAAGAACTGATGGATGCATTAGGGAAGTTGTATGAAAAACCCTTTGCTCTCTAATAATACATTTTTAATGATTTTTTTAATATGAAGGATGTCTTAGAATGGTTTGGTAATAAATCATTTAAATGATTTTAATATAGTTGTAAATATGCTAGCTTTCCCTTCAATAGAATTTGATGAAGAAGTTAGTGCTTTATTAATTCTGTGTTGTTTACCTTAGAGTTGGAATAGCTTGGTAATGGCGGTAAGCAACTCGGTTCCAAATAACTCAAAGTTTAAGTTTGAGGATGATCTCAAAGCGTATGTTGTATTTTTTATCACTTTTAAAAGTTTCCAAAGATCGTGATTTTCTTAACCAATTTTAAGTATTCTAAACTCCACAAATTGATTAAATTATGATTATTATGCATCCATAGAAGTGCGGAAAACTTGTGTAGCAAATAAATAATCAAAACTAAAAACATTCAGATAACAAACAAGATTGTTTATGGGGTTCGGAAATTCCTACGTCCCGAGTTCAGATTGAACCGATCCATTAATAATATTGAAATGCAAGTACAATAACTCTTACAAACAACCAATAATGAATCACAACCTACAAATGAGCTGATCAATGTCCTAAGAACTCTAAAAATAGCAGAAACTGTCCCAAGAACGATCCGTGGCTCCTACAGTGTTTTCACAATGTGATCTCCCTGCAACTGTGTTAGAAAAACACCTACAAATGGAGATTTAAAAACATTCTATGAAAACAAATCATATATCTGAGATCATCTCTGAATTATGAACATTTTTCATGTTTACACCAAGTCACAATTCGGACCAGAAGTGCATTGAAATTCATGTTTTCCAACTAGCTATCTTGTAGATCCCTGTTAAAAACTGCATTCAAAGCTTCCAAAAACATGTTAAAACTCAACAAAAAGATCAAATCTTACATCGTTGGAATCGTCTCAGAATTTCCTTCATTTCATCTTTTTACTCCGAGTGCCCAATCTGAGTGCAAGGCCTTCAAAATGGCGTTCTCTGAAAACTCGGCCTTAAGTCGCTTTACACGACTGTCTCCTTATATAAAGTGGAAGCAACCCATTTTATAATGCGCCCAAGCCTCTAGGCGAGTTGGTTGGAGGATTGGTCTTGGAGCGGTGAGGTCAGGGGATCAAATCCCAGCGGCCATCATTTTTTGGCGGATTTACCTATTTTAATGGGATAAAATCCCAATGGAGGCGGATTTGATAAGGTTTAAGGCTTTAAATAGCCTTCCCACGCATATGTTTGAAGTGGTCAAAGGGCCATAAGAGGTATAACCACCCCCATCTCCACGTGGATTTGGTACCACGCATGGCTTAGCCCAACAACCGCTTCATCCTCCCATCCACATGGTCATAGCCTATGTTGGCGGTTAGTAATACTAATGTATAAGCATTAATATGTATATATGTGGTTTGACATATATGCGTGCCATTTGGAAAGTGGACTTACCAAGATAATATAATTTCGACCCATACAATGTGGCATAGAAATAATTAACTTCCAAATGAAATAGCATATAATCCACTTGTTGTCTCCTCGATAGGCAAATCAAGCGAATTGGTGGCGAGTGTTGGCAAGCCACGTGTCACGTGGAATTGGTCCAATATTGACCAATAAAAGTTGACCATAGTTGGACTTTCTTGATGTCCGAACTTTGACCACGTGTCATATCTAGAGCTCCCGATGTAACTAGAGCTCCCGTTTTTTCCACATTCTCACAGTCGTTGGAAAGCTCTCGAGATGATCTTCTGCACTGAACACCATTTAGGGATGTTTAGGGAAATTTTTCAAAAATGATCCCCTGATCACACCTCCCCACTGAGAAAGGCTTTTTGTCCACAAAAAGTTGTGTATCAACCCACAAAAACATGCTATCTCTTCCTGCATTGCACAAACACATACAAGAACCCAAAATAACATTATAGGTTAAATAAATGCAAATAGTTGATTAGCTAGTCACATAACCGATCAGATAATAACACCCAATTAAGCTAGTGTTCAACTGAAACGCTGCAACCCTGTCAACTCTACGCACAACTGTGAACTGTCATACCCCACTGTAATGCCATCACAAATAACTGACTAGATAATAACACCCATTCTATTACGGAAAGCTAGTGTTCAACTGTCACTTTGTGATACGGCCGATTACCAAAAATTACAATTCCATAACACAGATCAGTATACAAGACATCTAAACTACCCACAATTAGGCTAGTGCCCACTGCCCATCTGAAACTGTAACAACTGCAAGTATTCACTATCAGAATATAATAGACTATCAACGCCCAAAAATAGCTATAGTCAACAACTGAATCAACATGAATATGCCAAAACACTGTATCGCCATCACAAATAATAAGTCAGATAATAACACCCATCTATAACGGAAGCTAGTGTTCAACTGACACTTTGTGATTATGTTGATTACAACTGCAAGTTTCAAATTTAGACATGCTACTGATGCCTATCCCTGCATAGTGTTTTCAACAATGGAACTACCAACCAATATGAGAAACCAAAACATGAGTATGATGAACCTATCACTCAAATCTTCTCTTCAGCTGTTTCCATTCATTTTCAAAGCTTAAATATCAACTTAGGAACAAATCCTTATCAATCAACAGGAATCCCTAAAATATAGCTCTGAATTTTTTTTTTTGCTTGCCTACTATCAACAATTTACTATAGTGCAAATATAAAGTTGAGGAGTGTTTTTCCAAACCAATCACTTGGGTTTTTCCATTTTGGTTGTTTTACCTTCTTAGTACCACAATGAGTTTTAGTTAGGTTTAGCACTGTTGGTTTTACAATACTGTTCTTTTTAACAACTTTCCAATTTTGTTGTTTAGGAACAAACCAACAAACCTTAACATCACGACCCTTCCTATTACAATGGGAACAAAATTTAACTTCCCTGTTTTTAGGAGTCTTACCCATTTTACCATTCTCAGAACTCTGTCTACGAGAATGATTCCCCTGTTTAGGAGAGGTAACATTCTTGCCATTTCTCGCCTTTCCTTGGTGAGATTGGTCTTTAAGACTCTGCCTTATCATTCACAAAAGGCATTAACTTCTTAATCAAAATTTTCCTTTTCCAACAATATGCAACAGAATGATTAGTACCTTCACAAAATGTGCAAGGGAAAGCATATTTCTGCCTACCAAAGCTATATTGTTCCAACTGAAAGAGTGTATTAGAAGTTTTAGGATTTGATTTTCCCTTAGTGCTATTTTTAGTGTAAGTGGAAGGAGGTGGAATCTGATTACCTCTTTTACCTGTTTTCTTACACCTTTCATTGTTCCTCCTGATGGCGGAATCCTGCAATTCTAGTGGTGTAGATCCTTGGCTATTGGAAGCTTGTCTTCCTTCAGCTGCTTTGGAACTTTCTCCAATTTCCATTTTCCCACTAGAATAACCCAAACCTGTAAATCGAGGCTGATCCTCTACCTGCACTGGGTTAGCATCACCTTGTCCATTTTTACCAAGGCCCTTTCCATTAAATCCCATCTTAACCATTAGCTTAGACCCAATTCCCTTAGTGTGTTTTTCAAACTGACCCAAAGGAACATCTGAAACTGAATGAGAGGAAGAATTAAAATGTGAACAACTTACAGTGCATTCTTCATAAGTACACTGATCTCGATTTGGAAGGCATTTCCTTCTTATGTTCACCTTGTTATAGCTTTTCCAAGAGGGCATCCTTGGTCCGTATTTCTTCCTGCAACTCTTTAACAAAGCCCATCAACTTCTTGCTCTCTTCAAGCATCTTGTTGACATACTCCTCTTTCTTGGTTATAGAGGATTTTGGCTCAGATTTTAACCACACTATTTCCTCTTCCAAGGAATAAAATTTATCTCTCAAGAAAGAGTTTTCTTCTTGAGTTGGCGGTTTATGGCTTCAAGCTCATCCATTGCTCTGTTTGGATGAGTTGCCCATGATTCCTCATTCCAAAGAAACACAACATGTACTTCCAAAACTACACACTGCAAAAGAAGATTAACAAGCCCCAAAATGTCTGCACACTGAAGACTGAAATCAATATTGAAATTGAAGCCAAATTTCCAAACACAATTAGAAGCTAATCCGGCAATCTAACTACTCTGATACCAAACTTGATCTGAAAAATGTGTGTTGTATTTTTATCACTTTTAAAAGTTTCTAAAGATCGTGATTTTCTTAACCAATTTTAAGTATTCTAAACTCCACAAATTGATTAAATTATGATTATTATGCATCCATAGAAGTGCGGAAAACTTGTGTAGCAAATAAATAATCAGAACTGAAAAACATTCAGATAACAAACAAGATTGTTTACGGGGTTTGAAATTCCTACGTCCCCAGGTTCAGATTGAACCGATCCATTAATGATATTGAAATGCAAGTACAATAACTCTTACAAACAACCAATAATGAATCACAACCTGCAAATGATCTGATCAATGTCCCAAGAACTTTGAAAAATAGCAGAAATTGTCCCAAGAACGATCCGTGGCTCCTACAATGTTTTCACAATGTGATCTCCCTGCAACTGTGTTAGAAAAACACCTACAAATGGAGATTTAAAAACATTCTATGAAAACAAATCATATATCTGAGATCATCTCTGAATCTGAACATTTTTCATGTTTACACCAAGTCACAATTCGGACCAGAAGTGCATTGAAATTCGTGTTTTCCAACTAGTTGTCTTGTAGATCCCTATTAAAAACTGCATTCAAAGGTTCCAAAAACATGTTAAACTCAACAAAAAAAGATCAAATCTTACATCATTGGAATCGTCTCAGAATTTCCTTCATTTCATCTTTTTACTCCGAGTGCCCAATCTGAGTGCAAGGCCTTCAAAAATGGCGTTCTCTGAAAACTGGTCCTTAAGCTGCTTTACACAGACCTGTCTCCCTTGTATAAGTGGAAGCGACCCATTTTATAATGCGCCCAAGCCTCTAGCGAGTTGGTTGGAGGATTGGTCTTGGAGCGGTGAGGTCGGGGATCAAATCCCGCCGCCATCATTTTTGGCGGATTTACCTATTTTAATGGGATAAAATCCCAATGGAGGCGGATTTGATAAGGTTTAAGGCTTTAAATAGCCTTCCCACGCATATGTTTGAAGTGGTCAAAGGGCCATAAGAGGTATAACCGCCCCCATCTCCACGTGGATTTGGTACCACGCATGGCTTAATGCAACAATCGCTTCATCCTCCCATCCACATGGTCATAGCCTATGTTGGCGGTTAGTAATACTAATGTATAAACATTAATATGTATATATGTGGTTTGGCATATATGCGTGCCATTTAGAAAGTGGACTTACCAAGATAATATAATTTCGACCCATATAATGTGGCATAGAAATAATTAACTCGGTAAATAGCATATAATCCACTTGTTGTCTCCCGATAGGCAAATCGAGCGAATTCGACGAGTGTTGGCAAGCCGTTGGAACATATCTAGAGCTCTCGATGTCCTGTTTTTCGTGTTCTCACAGTCGTTGGAAAGCTCTCGAGATGATCTTCTGCAGTGACACCATTTAGGGATGTTTAGGGAATTTTTTCAAAAATGATCCCCGATCGAGGATGTTGTAGGGGTGATTCTAAGTGAGGAAATGTGAAGAAAAATCTCTGGGGAATCTTCTACTTTGGGAATGCTTTGACAATGGAAACTAGAGGGAGACAAAAGAATTGAGCAAGCCGTGAAAAATTGAAAGATCAGGAAATGTCAAAATCTAAAAGCAAGATAGTATGCTGGCATTGTGGAAAGTCTAGGCATGCGAAGGACTCATAGGAGCTTCAGGACAAGAAGAAACAACATCAAGAAAACAAGGAGGCAAATGTGGCAACGGGTAATGTATGTCGGGATGCTTTGATTCTTTCTTTGCTCAATATTGCTAAATCTTGGGTTTTAGATTCGGGGGCTTCTTTCCATGCTACTCCACATAGGCATTATTTTGTTGATTATTGTGTGCATGTATACTTTGCTTAATGCTAAATCAAATGAAACAAGAACTACCACCTAAAATAGTTCTACAATTTAGCTAAAACAAAGCATAAACACCATCATGATAAGAATCAAACAAGGGTTAGATGCTATCATTCACCAATACAAACTTTGAAACTAATAATGCTAAATATCTAAACTCCTCTATTCTCTAACAACAAATAAATGAATAGACCTAAGTAAGCTCCATGGCTATCAAAATAGTTGTCCTTAATGTTCCAAGAACCTAGGAATGGGGGCTAATCAAAGTTGGGCTCAAGACCCTTTTGACACCTCCCATATGACCCAAACACTTTAAGAAAGAGACTTAACTCTTCAAGATAATGAACTCTCAAAAGGGTAAGGTGCAAGCTCTTAGTCTCTTTGTTATATGCTTTGCATTTACCCTCTAAGGAGTTTAGGTGTAAGTAAAAGGTAGGTGGAGGGCTCTTTATATAGCCCAAAGGATAAAGATTCAACACATTCTCATGAATGTGGGATAAAGGTAAAACATGATTAAGAATGTATAAGATTTCTTTATTAAAGGTAACCTTACTTTATAAGGGTTTAATTTATGCTTAGCAAGTCATGGGAGTTGAGGGTATTTTAATTAATCAAAGGTGATTAAGTAATAGGTAGATGTAAGCTTATAGAAGCTAATTAAAGGAATATTAGTACGATTTAGGCTATTAGAAGGGGATTAAATCAATTAAACATTGATTTACTAGTTAAATTAAGGGAAGACTAATTAATTAATCTAGATAGAATAGGCGATTTATTAACGGAAGGTCGTTAATTAGGTTATTTGTTGGATAGGCAACTTAATTAATTAACTTAGTGTAATTAATTAATGATGATATGAGGAAAATGAGTGTTTTTGACGATATGTTGTTGATTTGTGAGAAATGGGATAATTAGCGTAATTTAAGTATTTAAATTGTTTGGGTGTAATTATAGGTGTCTATAATTATGTTTAAGGTGATTTTGGGCATGTTTTTCTTGGTGATTATGAACCTTACAATATAGTTGAAAAATGATCTATTCGGGTTAAGATGTAGAATGTGAATACATAGCTATTGAAGGATGTCATACATGTGCCTACTTTAAAATGAAATTTGATATTGGTGACAAGTTGAGAAGTGATGGTTGTACTTTGATATTTACAACGGAATCTTGGAAGGTTACCAAGGGTTCTCTTGTGGTGGCAAGAGGTAATAAGGTTGGAACCTTATATTTAACCACTTATAGCACTAATGTTTGTAATCTTATGGCTTTAGAAGTAGATACAACATTGTGACACTATAGGCTTGGTCATATGAGCCATAAGGGCATGGAGATCATAAAGAAGGATTTTCCTGGATATACGAAACATGTTTGGAGTTATGTGAGGATTTCATATATGGGAAACAAAAGCGAGTAATGTTTCTCAAGGTTAGACCTACAAAGAAAGAGAGTAAGTTAGAGCTGGTGTCTTCGATGTGTGGGGGATGGCTCGGTATCATCTCTTTGGGGTTCAAGTTATTATGTTACTTTTATTGATGATGCAACAAGGAAAGTCCGGGTTTATTGTATTATAAACAAATCTGATGTATTTGACACTTTTGTTAAATGGAAAGCCTTGGTAGAGAATGAAATAAGTCTTAAGCTAAAATGTCTCGGAGTCGATATAATGGAAGTGAGTATTGCAACAATAAATTTGATGATTATTGTTATAAGAATGGAATCCGTAGGAATAAGACAGTTCTAGGAACTCTGCAATAGAATGGGGTGTCACAAAGGATGAACATAACAATAATGGAATGTCTTTAGGAGCATGAGGTTACATGCGGGATCGCCGCTTTCTTTTTGGGAAGAAGTGGTGAGCACGGATGTGTACTTGATAAACGAGAGGACCCTCAAGTTCCTTGGATGGAGGCATACCTGAGGAGGTTTGGTATGGTAAGAAATTTGATTATTCATTTCTTAGAGTCTTTGGATGTGAGGTGTTTGTTCATATAGACAAGGATGATAGGACCAAGCTAGAGGTTAAATCAGAAAAATGTACTTTCATTAGTTGTGGTGGTGATGAATTTGGATATAAATATTGGAGTATTAAGGACAAGAAAATAATTCGATCTAGGGATGTGGTCTTTAATGAGAAAGTCATGTATGAGTAGCAGTTGCAGGAAAACATGGAAGAATACAAGAAAGAATATGCGGCGGTGGAGGATCTTTCGGATGAGAAAGTGACACATGAATCGATTCAAGAACCTCCTCAACAGAACCCCAAATTCCTATATCGAGGAGGTATTTTTAGGGTAAGAAGAGAGAACCTGAACGTTTTTCCTTGTCTTTATTATTTATTACTTGTTGAAAGTTTAGAGCCAAAGAGCTTTGATGAAGCAATGCATGTAGATTCCGGAAGAAGTGGGAGCAAGCCATGGATGAGGAGCATCAAGCTCTCATGGAGAGCCATACATGGGATTTGGAGAAGCTATCCAAACACAAAAGAGCATTACAAAACAAGTGGGTGTTGATTCAAAGAAGGAGGCAAGAAAAGATACTGAGGCTGGTTGGTGGTCAAGAGGCTTGCACGAAAAAATGTATAGATTTTGATGAGATTTTTCTCTTGTAGTAAAAATGACTTCTATTAGAAATGTTCTTGGAATAGTTGCGGCGAGAATACTTGCACTTAGAGCAACTTGATGTAAAGACCGCATTTCTCCATGGTGATTTGGAGGAGGATCTATATATGCAGGTGAGCTAGAGGGCTATGAAGTCAAAGGTAAAGAGGAGATGGTGTGCAAACAGAAGAAGAGCTTGTATGGCTTAAAACAAGCTCCACGTCAATGGTATAAGAAATTTGATAGCTTCATGATGGAGTAAGAATATATTAGATGCCATTCGACCATTGTGTGTATACAAATAAATTTGAGGATGACATTATATTATCCTATATTTGTATGTGGATGACATTTTGGTTACGAGTAAAAATATACAGGGAAATAAAAGTACTCAAGAAGCAAATAAATGAATCCTTTCTTATTAAGGATTTGGGGAATCCAAAAAAATCCTTGGTATGAGGATAGCTCGGGATAGGAAGGAGTGGAAGCTAACTTTATCTCGGAAGATTACATTAAGAAGGTCTTGGAGAGGTTTAATATGCAAGATGCTAAACCGGTTGGACTCCTTTGGTAGGTCATTTCAAGTTATCAAAGGAGCAGTGTCCTAAGATAGAGCATGAGAGAAACCAAATATCCAAGGTACCTTACTCATCAATGGTTGGCAGTTTGATGTATGCCATGGTGTGCACCAGGCTTGATATTTTGCATGAAGTGGGAGCGGTGAGTAGATTTATGAGTGATCCAGGTAGAGATCATTGATAGGCAATAAAGTGGATCCTTTGGTATTTGAGAGGGACCATGGGTACAATTTTTTGCTACATAAAGGATCAGACACCACTTTGTGTGGTTATGTAGATTTAGACATGGTTGGAGAATTAGACAACATGAGGAGCATGATAGGTTATGTTTACACTATAGGTGGGACAACAATGAAGTTGGATTTCACGAATACAAAAGTTGGTTGCTTTGTCAACCATGAGGCGGAGTATGTTGCTTTGCCACAAAGGAAAACAAAGAAATGATTTGGCTATAACATTTTCTTGAGGAGTTGGGGCATAAGCAGGAGGAAGGAAAGCTGCATAGTGATAGTCAAAGTGCTATAAACCTAGCTAAGAACTCTACTTTCCACTCTAGGATGAAGCATATATAGTTAAGGTACCATTTCATCGGGACAAACTTGGAGGAAGAGAATTTGAAGGTGGAGAAGATTCATACAGTCGAGAATCCTATAGACATGATGAACAAGGTGCTCACAAGGGAAAAAAATGAAGGCTGTGTTTATCTTTGGTTGGTCTTTATGGAAACTAGTGAAGGGTTGAGAAGCTTGCTTAGAGGAAAACTAGTCTCTAAGTGGGAGATTGTTAAGTTGTGGAGCCTATTTTCATGTGAGAAAGTGTTGAAGACTGTACACTAAGATTGTTGTACACTTTCCACAGATTGTCTTTCTAGGGTTCGGGTCGGGCCCCGAGTGGGGTCCGGCGTAGCCCCAAGTTGTTTTTGGCCTCAAAATGTGCCCGATATATCGGAAATGTGCTTTTCTCATATGGGCGTTTTTTACCCATAGGTTTATGGCATGGTTTTGACCCATGGTTTTGATATTCATGGTTTTGTAAAACTTGTTAAGCGAGTTGTTTACTTATGTGGTTTTGCGCATATGGTAGGAATTATGTAACATTGAATATGTGTTTTGAATTCGGGCGTGAATTCTATAGAGTTTTTGATCTAGGTATTGTATTGAGAGAGCGGTGGCTTGTAGAGCAAGTGATTCTTGGTGGCCGTAGCCCAAATTAGGCGAACCATGTTAAATATTGTCTCTTTGTGTTGCATTATTTTTATTTTACACTTTTATTTTAGATCTATAATACTTTACTGCATATAAGTTTCTATTATTGCTATTCTGTGAGGGATTGTTCCACATATTTTATCCCTTATTTCCTAACAGACTCATGCATCATACATGTTAGGTAAGTGAAATGAACCATGAATCTTGTTCATGAACATTATGTGAGCTCTTCTATTGATCTCTCGTGTTTAAAAATCATATAGGTACTCATCGAAATTGCCTCTCCAGTTTCTCTGTCCTTTCACTTCATCTAATACTCTTCTCATTTCCTTTAGTTTTCTTGATGACCCTAGAATCCATCACATTCTCTATTTTTCTCTTACCTTTTCATTTGACTAGTGTTTCCAATTCACCATTGAAGAAAATGAACTTGCATTTTTATCACTTGTTTGTTTCTCATAGCATGGGTACAAATTTACAACATTGAATATCGGAGAGATCAATCCCTTTTGGGATATGAATTTCACACAAATTCACCGTAACATTTCTTAAAAACTTATAAGGTCCAATTATCTTCCACTTTAATTTTTCATACAATCATCTTTGGATCATATCCTTCTAAAAACAAACCAAAACTATCTCTTCTACTTAAAATTCTTGTTCTCTCCTCTTAATATTAACATGTGACATGTATCTCACTTGTGTTCTCCTTCACTTTCGATGCATCTCATGCATTTGCTAAAAAAATTCTACGAAAATTCATCTTTCCACATGATATGTGTTTTTAAACTCATCAACAAGTTATAAGGATGTAGCCAAACACATTCTAAAAAGGAATATTGGTTCTACTTTTATTCACTAATTTGTAAAGAACTCATCTTGTGCTTTAGAGCAAGACTACCCATTGCTTGGATTGTTCCCAACCAAGTATCTCAATGATTTCTCGAAGCTTCCCTTCACAATCTCTATTTGTCCATCTATTTGGGGATGCAAGGCTGAAATGAAAATCAATTTTGTACCCAACTTTCTCTACAATTTTTCCAAAAATGTCCAAATTTTGTATCTCTAACCAAAACAATTTTCTTAGGAAAACCATGTAACCTTACCACTCAAAGAGCTAAGTTAGAACATGGGTGACATCATTATTATTTATGCAAGCTATAAACTATGAAATATTTGAAAATATATCCACAACAACATACATAGAGTCATCACCTTTCTATGTTCTTGGAGACCCGAGAATGAAATCAATGCTCACATATTCCCATGGTAATTTTAGTATTGCTAATAGAGGATACAAATATATATTCTAATTTTTTCCTTAGGCATGTTGGAAAACCCTACAAATTTATGAAAACATTCTTCAAAAACACACTCGTTCTTGGCCAATATTAACTCTCACATAGTTGCATAAATGTTTTTTTCACTTCAAAGTGAAAAAATAAACCTGCATTATACTTCTCTCCTATCAAATTCCCTTTCATCAAACCATGAGGTATGCAAAATAATTTCCCTCTAAGTAACAAATATTCTTCTATGAAATAATACAACCAAGAAGTTATATCCATGTCATTTGGGTTCTTGCATGTTTCCAAGCTTTGTTAAGATCCATAAACTCTTCATATAACACTATCATAGAGTCAAACCCAAGTACTTCTACTCTAATCATTGCAAAAAAATACACCTCCTTATTATGTCAACAACCTTATTGTAATTCCTGTTAGTGCAAAATCACAACACCCCCAAATGAGTTATGGAAATATGATTTTCTAAGGTAGGGTCATTTGGTGTGATTGCATAACATTGAACTTTTCCTAAGGTGTGGGACCTTGCAAAAATGGAAGAGCTCTCCAGATTAAAGGATGGTTCCTTATCCCTCTGTTTAGGTGCATACGTAAGGATTTGCAGAGGATCCCATCTATTTCTATACCTAATCTAAAAATTTCCAAGGAGACATGGATAAAAGAGTATAAGAAATAACTAAACTACCAGGTGATGCACCAAAGGAATGATGAACACTTATTTTTCCAATAGACACAAACCAAAAAATGCATACAATAAACAAGCATAGATAGCCAGATATGTAATGGAAGACCAAATGGAAGCAAAAGAGACAAGAAAGGATCTAAGATTGATCACATACATGTTTTATTGCTCTATGGATTGATACAGTTCATTACAAAGTAGCCAAAAGGCAGAAACATATTACAATTTTTATGGAAGGCTTGAACCCCACAAATCCCTTTGCTAGAAGGAGAAGGGAGCCTGTAAAACAAAGAATGTCCAACCCTTTACAATGAGTCCTACCCCGTATTTATAGATTCAATCAGAGAGAAGAAAAAGAGAGGGAAGCGGGAAAAGTAGGTTGAAGCTCAACCACTGTCGTTAATGCTTCTGATAAAATCTGCCCCCAAATTCATCTTTACTGCTTCAATCTTTGATTCGGTGCCTTGAAAGAAGAGGAAAAATGGAAATAGATCGAATACGATATGGTTGTTGAGACAGATGGATCCTACATTGAAATCCCGAAGACGTTTCCTCCATTCTCCTTTACCTAACCTCCTCAAAATTAAAGTTTCAGACCTCCATAGCGTAGGTGAGGCCGAGATCTTTCCAATGGTGTCGATTCGCAATATTTTGAGCCCTGAGTCGAAAGATATGCCCCTTCGAAGTTTGTATTGGGTCCGTACTAATGGGTGGGAAAACAATTTTCAAAAATGGGCCCCCTTTGAAGATATGGGACTCGTGGCAGCCAGCTTGGAACAAAAATTGGTCCTACGGGTCTGCAATTTATCCTTTTGCCCTTTATGCAAAACTCAAAAAAATCCCGCAGCCCCGAAGCTCCGCCTGGACACGTGGCTCCTTTTGGTTTTGCGCCAAGCTGACATCTGACACCTTCTTTTTTAGTTGAAGACTTTTCAACGACCCCGCAAATTTTTGGGATTTTGGACGCGTGGAATCCTGACGCTATTTTGGGCTTCCTTTTTTTGGATTCACCTTTGGAGAAGTGCCATTAGGACACGTGGCCTCTTCCGCTGCCTCCTCCATACTTAATCGTTTCTGGACCCTTTTCTGAATAGTTTCAAGCCCGAGGACCTCGAAACTTCACTATTTCTTCCCCTTCTTGTTTCTGGTTCCTCCGCGGCATCGCCCCTTCTTGTCTGACCCTGCTATCTCATAGTTGAGTCTACCTGTAACTTGGAGAACAAATTTAAGACATGGAAACAACCCGACAGAGTCATTTCTTTTGCACAGGGTCCTTTAGTCTCTCTTGGCCTCCGCCACTCCATGGTTGAGTCCTTCTGCAACCAATTTGTAGGATTTGAATGAGTTCTCTCAGGTTCCTCTTATGTGGGGTCGTGGCCGATCCAATATTTGCGCGGGGTGAAATATGTATAACAAATCCCACTTCTATATTTTAAAACAAATGAATAATTTTCAAGGAACACAATGCATTTCATATGGTTTTGATTTAACTTATCTTTGTTGTTTATGAATTATAAGGCTTGATGGCATAAAAACAAAATCCTTAGGTAACACACGGTCCCTCAACTTCTTCAATGCTTTAAAAATAACATAGAATAATTTATCATAAATTGAGTAATTTTTATTAGCTTTATCCAATTTCTTTCTAAAGTAAACAATGCGCCTACCTTCCTCACTTAAAACACTATCAACCATTGCCGACTATCATAAAAATCAACTTGGAATATTTTGTTGAAATATAAAAATGCGAATCGACTATTCTATCACCTTTCTTCTTCAAATTCCAAAAGCTATACTTTCCCACATCTGTCCAACTAAACCCTCTCATATCACCCTTTATCATTTTCATGATATCTAAACACATTCCACTAAGAGTTTTGATGAACTTCCTGTAAATAATTACTAACTAGTGGAATATTTTCTCTTTAAACATACTCCTTAGTGATGGCCACTCAAAAATGGATAATATTTTCTTGGTGTACATCCTCGAGTCCATCATGGGAATTAATTTTTTTTTCCTTTGAACATAAGTTTACTTCTTTAAAGTGACCAACGATTTTTCATCCCTCAATCTTTACAATACAATCCTTAAATTGATCAAATGTTATACCTTTTTGAATTTGAGATTAAGATTCTTCGGAATCAATTATGTGAAGTTATTTTTGCTCAAATCCTTTACAAAAATAATTATAAGGATCCAATAACAAAATTTTCTAACATTGTTTTACAAAAATCATAATATTAAAGCCAAATATATAACAAAGTTAGCAAGAAATGGTTTTATCACTTCATTCACGAGTCTTATGAATATGCTCACGCATTTTCAATCCAAATGGCATGATTAACCACTCATACAACCCATCCTTTTTCTTGAATGTAGTTTTGCACTCACTCCCTTCTCAAATTTGGATTTGATGATATTCACTCTCCAAACCTATCTTTACAATGTACTTAAATAGTCTATAAAATGTTCCATTCATCGAAATGGAAATATGTACTGATGGTAATTTTGTTTATGGATCCAAAATTTGTGCTCATAAACCATTTGCCATATTTCTTTGGTGCTAATACGACTAGAACTACACATGGGCTCAAATGTTCTTATATGAATTTTTCGTTTCCAATAAATCATGTACTTGTCTCTTCACTTCTTCATTCTCTATGGGTGTCTCTTCACTTCCTCATTCTTTATTTCACTCCGTCCATATTTTTACATTATTATGTAGTGTACCTAATAACACATGAGGCATGAATATGCAAAATACAAAATTATGGAGGCACTTGCATACCCAGATGAGTGGATTGGACTTGTAAATCCAAAACAACAATGGATGAAGGATTCTCCAAATCAAAATATAATGAACACATAAGATTATAATTTTTTTCATGCTAAACATCTAGCATGTAAAATTAAAATTTTTAGCCATGGCAACTAAGCCCCCACTTAAAAATTCCCCACTCGGTAACTATAAAGCCTTCCTCTAGGTATGTTCAAATGTACAAGGATGTATGCCCGATATGATTGATGAAGTCATTGAAATTCAAGGAAAAACAACTGCTCCCAGAGGTTTAGAATGGGCCATTTTGGCCATTTCACAACTATTAAACACCCTCTGGAAGCTTACATGGAAGATTCCAATCATCTGAGAGTGGTGTCGGAGAACAATGAAGTCATTCAAGGTAGTTTGAGGAAATTTGGTCGAATACATTGAAGTCAGGAACAACCTGTGCAATATCTAGTAATTTTGGGCACATGGAATGAAGGATTCAATTGTGAAATCCAACTTGTACATATAATTTTGGGAGTTCTAGGAGAAAAAATAATCAATAGAAATATCTTGGAACCCTCTACATGATGGATACATCAATTTTGTTCCAAGACTCAAGAATCTTCTGTGAGAATTTAGGACATCGTGAATCGCCCCTTTAAATCAAGAATGAAATAGACCCTAAAATGAAATAGAAAGAATAAGTGGATCTTAATAATGGATGGAATGATCTGAAAATATGTTTTGGAGTCAATACCATATAAGGTTTAACCCCAAAACACTCTTCCATCCTCTCGGGGTGGAAAAAGCACTCATAGTACCCTCAAATGCACTCGACGGATGACATCAACACTTCAAAACTCCTTTGTAAAACCTTTCATCATTGGTGTCCCCTTGGATTTTTACTTGAGGTGAAAATGAGATAGGAAAACACAAAAGTGTGAACCCCCATCATGTCAAACCTCTCACAACTCACCCCTCACTACTTTTTCACCTAGGTTGAACAAACTAACATTCCACCTTGTCCCCCTTCCATGTGCTTCAACCTAGGTTGAAAATTTTCAAACCTTTTGTACCCACTATTCCCAAGGTGAAAATGGGACAAGGGGGAAACAAAAGTGCGACCCAATTCCTTCCATCTCCTGGTCACTTGAAAACCAATTTTAGCCCCGGTGCTCATTCCCACCCCTACATCTCACCCACAAGGAACCTGAAGCTGCCACTTGTAACCATATGGTACAGGTCACTATTTTTTTCTTGTGTTCCCTTTTTACCTCTTTCATAGGTGAAAATACACTTTAACCATCCACCAACCACAATTAATCACACCGTCAAATGGGTGAGTTAAGACATGCAAGAAAAATGGTTAACTCCTCCTTATAACCGCTTGGTCATTTTCAAACATTTAAAGTGATATTTTTTCCTAAAAATCTCCATTGTTGTACATGTATGATTTTTTTAGTATTTCCAGAACATCAAGCTTGTAAAATGAAAAATGCTCATATCTCTAAAATGGTGCACCCGATTTCCATCATACTCTGCTAGTGCACTCCTCCCAAAAACGCCTTAAAGATGATCCTAAGCTAATTTTTATTGATTATATATGAAATTTACAAAATAAAGTTGAAATTTTCAGCCCGAGAAGTTTCCTTTTTAGATCTACGGAGTTCCAACAAGAAAAACCTCAAAAGTTGGAGTAAAATGTCTTAAAGCAAAATTCAAAGATTTGAAATGAATTTCATTGCAATCCAACATACATAAGGCACCATTACAAAAATAGTAAGTGTGAAAGTATTGAAATGTACGAATATAGTAAGTTTCCAAAAAGGTGATTTCTTAGCACCCGTGCACTTCAAACAAGCAAAAACCATCAAAAATTAAAAATTGGGAAAACTTACTAAAAATAGTTATCCTAGATAGGTCCTACAAAAAATAGTAAGTATAGGAATTGAGCTCAAGTCACGTGCATAAAATCACATTAAACATATCTCACTAATTTTTCCACAATTTGAAGGCCGTAGAAAGTTGTCTCATGGTTCAAGAAGAAGAGAAAGCCTTCGCAGGCTCCAAAAACGTCAGTCTCAAGGCAAATTCTGCATGGTACACTTTGATATAAGAAGTTGGATGATTCAACTCATCCTAATTATAAAAAAATGGAGTCATCATGGTTTAATCCATACAGAAAGGATATTTATTTGTCACTAAGGTGAATCAGGAAGCTCAAGACTAAGGATATAGAAGCTCTGAACCAAGTTTATGCAGGCTCCAAACCAAATACACGGCAAGCTCGGACCAAAATCTTGATGGAGTCTTTCAACCTCTGCGAATATGACTTGAGCCTCTAAGTGATTAAAAATTATGCTCATTTATCATATCCAATGATCCTAATGTTCCCTTAACCAATACCATAATGTTTGTAGGATCAATAAGTCATCATAGGTCCACTCCATGCAAATCTCACAACAATGTTTCTAAACTTTTATTCGATGCCTTATAGTGTGCCCACATCTCACATAAGGAATAATTTTCAATCATTAGGGTGGTTAGAGGTAGAATTTCATTCAAGGATTAATTCTTGTATCTTGAAAAGGACCTATTTCAATGAGGAACATATAAGAAAGAAAATGTTTGAGCATCTTAGAGATGATTGCACTCTGTGAAGGAGACATATTTTTCATGGCGGTGAATTTGGAGGCCAAGATGAGTGAGGTAGTGACCTCTATATCCGACCCCCATCTTGTGATAAAATAGTTCCCATCTTAGTACAAACTGCATAACAATGTTTTCGAACACTTATTCAATACCCTAGAAGGTGTTTATGTCTCGTAGAAGAAAGAGTTGCAATCTTAGTATTCCAATTCAACATGTGGTCAAGTGTAAATATCTTCATTCATGGTTCATCAAAGGTCAATTCTTCATTGGAAAAGGCTTCATCTTCATCAGATTGATCAACCCTTCTCTCTCTCTCTCTCTCTCTTTTATCTTCTCTCTCCATATTCTAATTCTTTATTAAGAATTTACTTTTTCATTATTTTGTCTTATTCACTTAAGTGACCTTTAACTTAACATTCTACGAGTCATTTTTCATTAATGAGAAAAAAGGCTCAATATAGGAATATGAAAGGTCATAAGTGATGAGGAAAGGTGAAAAGTCATGTGGGGGAGATGAAAAGACATTTTTGAAAGCTATAAATTGGAATGGATTCTCCATTCCAAAGGGTTGGAAATTGTTGATTGTTGATAGTTGTTGGGATTTGTATCACTACTAATACAAGCAATAAAGATAAATTTCTTCTATTTCCTTTGTTTATGTTCCTCTATCCTCTCTACTCTCCAACTTTGCAAGCATTGTGATCTTGTACAACTAAGAAGGAACTTTTTGTCCTTGATTAATGGATCTATAGAAATTTGTGTCTTTGATTTGTTAGTATTACTATTGATTGCATGGTTGAATTATTCTAATTGAATGTGGACCTACTTTGGATAATGTATGTTAATTTTGTAAGTCTACTCACACCATTAACCCTCTTTCCATATTTCTCCAACCCCTTTACCTCTATCCCAAGAAAATTCCTCCCTTGTACACTTTACAAACATTTTGAAAAAGGTTTAGTGGAGTATTCCTATGTGATCCCCGACCTAACTCCCACCCCACATTATTAGGTAGTATAAATTCAATAATGGGGCCTCTCCATACCCAAGAAGGAGGGGCTTAGCCTGTGACTATTGGTGAAAACCAATAATCTACATTACGAAAAATCATTTCACCAAAAATATTGATATGAAACATATATTAATTACATAGAGAGCGAAAACCTCTTATTTACAATAAAATGAATAACTTCATATACACTTAACCATAGTGGTATTCCACCTAATATAGTTTTACAAAAATATTGGTTTCCACCTACTAAATGTAAAATCAAAACTAGGGTCCATTTAATTATAATATTGTAATATGTGTAAACATAATTCTAGAACACTAATATCGCTTAAATAGTCCTATAATTATTTAAAGGATGCGCTTTTACTAAACACAACTATAAAAATTAGGGTTTTGGGTTAGAACACATTTACATCATTATAGGTTTAGACAATGTGACAATGATACGAAATTAGATGAAGATTCTGTGCAAAGTGTCATAATGGTGTCTTCAATTTAGAGATATATAATTGTGTTAGTTCAATTTTGTTGAGAAATATAGACATTAAGCTAACAAATCTATTTGGGACTTATGAATATGTCATAGGGGGTTTTGAGACCGAATTTATCTTTAAGGTAAGCTTATCCCATGTCTTCGAATATGGGATATGTGTATTTTAAATCTTGCGATGAATTTTTTGGATATGCAGATGTCTTATTTTTGTCTTGAAACCACAACTCTTCACTTTTGTCTTGAAAATGAATTAGTATGTGGCTGAGTTGTAACTCTCAGTAGAGTATCCCGTTGATAACAAAGTGTTTCTTACATAACATTGCCCCAAACATGCCTAAAACCAATGTAGTTATACCTCTTTATATGTGTGTGAGAACATGTGCATAAGATGCAAAGTACTTAACTTTCCCTAGCCTCAAGTGGCACAATGTGTAAATAGTACTTCAGATTTAGAAATGGAAGAATTTAGCCCTAAAAGTAGATGTGTAGAATTCTCCTGAGAGATTAGCTATGATAATGTCTTATGATAATAACCTCTTTTAAATTATATATTGGGTGAACTTCTTATATTTGAATTAATAAAATTATGGTGTGTAATTGAAAATATTTTTATATTTAAAAGTATCATGTGTTAGACACATAGAGATTTACCTTTTGAAAGTGTGAGTCAAAATGAAGGAGAGGACATGTTTATATGCCTTGAATAAGTTTTTTTGAAAACACTTGTACATCTCGAACACGTTAGAATGATAGATAATGAAATCCACAAGGTGGTTATCTCGAAAACACTTCACATCATAAGAATAAAGATTGTAGAATTGTCTAGGAAATGACATGAAATAAGTAGAGTCAAAGAGAGTGATATATGTTGATTATTCATTTTATTTAGACTAATGTACCATATTTACAAATTCATTTAAAATACATTATAAAAGAGGCATGTACAATTTTTTTATATCTCGCACATTTTCCCCTTTAATATAAAATTAAAAATGTTGGGTTAAAGGGAAACCAAAGTACACCTAGGATGTATTTTTGCATTTGTTGAATAATTGATCCAATGTGCTCTAGTGTTCTCCTATTGATATAGAAATATGAAAAATATGGATAAAAAATAGATTACCATTCTTGATAAAATGATATATACAATAAACAATTGTTAATGATTTTGGATGATAAAATAATAATATCCCCTAATAAATGTCACTTTTGGGTCTTCTTGGGTATGCGCATACTTGTTGATTGAGGAGATAATGGTTTTATGGTTCTTAGTAACTAATTCACATGGAGAAAGGTTGAATTCATCCCACATGTTTCTTAGCTAGAGAAAAATGACAATTCACAAATTAAAATTTGTACAACATTCATCTTTTTGCTACACGATGGACAAAAGCTTTGGGCCACTTGTGGCTTCCCAACTTGCCTCTGCATTTCTATCCTACTCTTAACACGATAGGTGATACTTTGGGAAAATTCATCAACCGGGATGAAAATATATTTAAAATAGGGTTGTCAGTAATTTTGATCGCATTTTTGTGGAGGTAGATCTTAGTAGGGATGTACCGAGATAAAATGATACTCAAATGGGGTAGATCTCAACACATTCAGGCATTGGATTATGAAAATAAAACTTTTTGATGCTTCACATGTAGAATCCTTGGGTATATACAAGTTACCTATCCCTAGGATAAAGTTCATCCACATAAGAAAAAATGATAAAACCAAATCCCAAAAGATGGAGTTCTCTAAAACCAGATGCTGATTCTGAAGAGGGTGATCATGATGCCGATAATAAACATTCCATAAAACCAGAAGAGACTTATCTCGTGAACCTTCTTGTCAAGAAGACACTATTGAGATTAAAAATTGGACACATGAGAGGATCAAATGGCCTTATTGGGGATGAATCTAAAGGAGTCACATTTAGGAGTGTTGAAGAGGAGCCATGTATTAGAGAATTCAAACTTAGCTAAGGAGTTAGTGAGTTTGTCGAATCTTGAATAATTGATCTCATACTCTCCTCTTGGAAATAAGGATTCAAAGTTGCAGATAGTCACAAAGGAACCATATCAATGGGGTGACATGAAGTTAAAAGAAAAATGGGAAAACGGAAATATTGATGTTGATTTGGGGCATTATCCCATATTCTTTTGGTTCATTACGCTAAGTTTTTAGCGATCTATTATTTGTTTTTAGTTGGATCAAGTTGTTTTGATCTTTTCAATGCCCGTTGTCGGTGATACTTATTGGTTTATATATATTTTTAATAAGTTTTGAGAGAATTTAAAAACCTAACCATTTGATCTTTTCAATGCCCGTTGTCAGTGATACTTATTGGTTTATAGGAATGCCATTAAGAACTTTATGTTGAGTATGATGCCAATATGGGAACCTAATTAATTACGATTAGTATTAGTTTGAGTTGTGTTTATCAGTTTTAGGAGATTTATTTGAGTTAGTTTTGTGAGATATTTTTTGGTTAAGTGAAAAAATCTATTTTTAGACATTTTTCTATTTTTAGTTAGAAGTGTCAATTAGAGTGTAGTTCACTGGATGTGCACTTAATTGAGGTCAAATCATTATCCATTCATCCCCAAGAGGTGGGACACCATTTCTAAGTATATATTACTAAATTTAGTCTTATTTTAGGCCATTTATATTTTTAGGAGAGTTTGGGTGCCTAGTTTGACTAGTGTGCATGATGGTTGTGCATGTGTCACTTAAACTAATAATGAATTCTTGCATGCTGACTATATATCTTATTAGTGGATGATACTTGTAATATTGAGTCTACTTTTAGTTGTATTTAATTTAATTTAGTTTATGCAGAATTTTAGATTTTATTAGTAGTCCTTAACTTATCATGTAGTAATAGACAAGTTCAGTTGTAATGGCTAATATAGCCTTGTTTATTAATTAATTCAATAAGAAGTTGTGGGGAATTTTTCTAAGTGGAATCAAGTTTTACATTAAGTTTATCTTTGATTTTGATTTTGATTTTTTAGGTATTTACAAAGACAATATTAAATATTAAGATTATTAATCTCACTTACAACAATACTAGTTTAATAGCTAGTTATTCTGGGCAAGATTGGATGATCACTAGCTTCATGTACAATATATTCCAGATCTGATTTTCATCCATACACATGAAAAAAATTAATTTGGTATCGATCCTCATATAAGAAATGTTTAGGAGGGTTTTAAATCATTATCAGGAGAATCATGGCTTTAGTTAATTTTGTTTTTATAGATATCCCCATCCTTAAAGGAGAAAAAATTGAGCATTGGAGAGATAATTTGTAGAAGATTATCATTTTGAAGGGAGATTGGAAGAATTTTATCCATAGATACACTCGACCTAAAATAATTTATCTCAAGATCGAAGAGAGTAAAAAGGAAGAAGAAAAGGCAAATGCATAAATTTTTTTCTATCTCCAGTGCCATATACCCAAGCATTTATCCAAGAATTTCTCGGAAGAAAAAAATACCACAAGGCATGTAATACCTTAGATATTTCATATCAAGGATTTGTTAAGGTATGAGAAAAAAACTCTAGACTCTTAAAATGAATTTTGAAAATTTGAGAATGTTAGACAATGAAGGAGTTAGATAATATTGCATAAAGAAAAAATATTTAGTACATTTAATAAGGGTTTATGGAGAAACCAAATAAGAAAAGTTTATAATCGGAAAATTTTAACATCTTTGACACAAATATGGATTCATATTGTGATCACTCTTAAGAAGTGTAGGGAAATAAAAATTATACATGTTGATGTCTTAACAGGTTCTCTCTTATCTCATGAGGATACGATGAAACTATATACACGAGATTCAAAACAAGATTCAAAATAATAACTTTGTGCAACGAAGACAAGTATTTCAAAGGGTAAATATAAAGCCTACTTCACAAGTAAGGTAAATATAATTTTACTTGTCATTATTGTAAACAACTAGTACATTTTATCAAAGATTACCAAATAATGACAAATTAAGAACCAACTAATCAATAGGGTAAAAATAAGGAATTTCAAGATGAACAAAGTGAGTGTCAAGATAAATCAAATTATTATCTCTCATGAAATTTTGGATTATAAGATGGAAATAATATGTGGTTTCTTGATTCGAGTTTCTCAAATAGCATGAAAATTCGAAAGATGGTTTCAACAAGCTAGTCATTTCCTTCAAAAGTCAAGTGCTATTGGGAGATGGAAAGTTCATCCAAGTAGAAGGAAAGAGAGGCATTAAACTCACCTCAATTCAAGGTAAGGGTGAAAAATATATAATAAAGTTGAATCCTAAGAGTGTGGCTCACAACTTTACATGATATATTGATGAAATCATGTCATACAAGTTTATAATCTTATTAGTAAATTTACAATTATTTTTAAGGGATTGTACACTTATTAAAAATAATATATTTTTGATCATAATTATATTTCTAAAATGGTAATGAGTGAAGGTGGGTATCATATTGAAGAATACTTTGAGGGATTAAAAATTCCTATACATGTTTTTAGTTCAAGAGGAAACAATATATACTAGCTCTTCCTAAGAGACTAGCCATCTATCTACATTAATACAAGTTATCCAAAATTCACCCCTCAAGGTAATTTTGATAATATGCATCAAATTATTCAGTCCCGAGCAAGTAGATTGATTCGAGGCCCAAAATCATGTTTTTTGGGGTCCTCTCGCTTTTTTCTAACTCTCCCATCCAAGAAGAAATACCAACGAGTTAGAAAAATGGAAAAAATGTAAAAATAAGGTTGCGGGGACTATTTTAAAGCATTTGGGTCCGAAGGGTTCGGTCGTACAAGTTCGGGTCGTACGAGGTTTGTCATACCAAGCTTGGGGCGAAATACAAAAAGAAAATCGGCTAAGTCGAGACATTTTTGTCCCAGCGATCCAGCGGGGCAGTTGGGGCGTCGGGGCGTGAAAAGTCGAAATGACCAAAGTGGAAAAAATCGTCAAGTTTTGTTTTTGCGCGGTTTGGGACATCCGGGAAAAAAGTACGTGTGGGACGCGACCGGTGGCCAATTTACCGAAAGATGGTCCATTTCCGTTAGTTCGAGATTTTTTCTCGGGATAGCCAGGGACAAAAGTGCGCGAGGTACGCGAGGGACGCGCGGGACGCGAAAAGGCCGCAAAGAGAGACAAGGAAGCCCGAACCGGCCGATGCGGAGAATGTGTCCCAGGCGGTCCGTGGGACAATTGGGACAAAAGTACGCGGGGGACACGAAAAGCCGAAGCGGCCGAAGGCAAAGAAGAAAAGTCAACGTTTGACCCGTGAAACTTCAAACGGCCATAACTTTTGACTCCGAGCTCCATTTTCACAAAATTAGACTTTCTCGGAGCAACGAGCACGACGTCCTCTACCCCACAAAAAATTAGATTTCTTATTTTTAACAAGGGTAGATATATTTAATTAAAGAAACATATTCAGCTCCGGTCGATTAATGCTCATTCCCGTCAAATGACAGAAAACGCCTACCAGACCCAAAATAGCTGCCCGCACTCAGAAGGCCATAACTTTTGCATTTCTCAACGAAATCACACAAAATTGGTACCGTTGGAATCGTGGCTCCAAGCCCGATGCACAGAAAATCAAGAAATTCTAGATTTGATGAGAGATTGATCGAGATTTTTAAGAAAATGTGGCTGGGTTCATAATAATGTTTTATTTGGTGGTTGGGAGTGCAATTAAGAGGCATGGTCATCATTCTTTCTCTGCTGCAGCACTTGGGACAGTATGGGGATCCTTGTTCAAGTAATATATAATCATTTTACTCCATTTAATGCCTCTTACAAGTGGTTGAAGGACAAATTTTGGGATTTCCATTTTCCCCTTCTCTTTCTCTTCTCATTTTTCTATAAATTGGAGTGTTGGGCTCATTGTAAAAGGAGGTAGTTTTGTAGAAAAGCTCTACCAAGATTGCTTTGTGAAGCCAATGTGTTACAGGCCCTTGTTGTGGACTCCTTGCATGGTGATCCAGGCCCTTATCTTGTAATCGATTGAACTGTGTATATCAAGAAGCAATAAAATATAAGTTTGTGGATGCATCTTCCCCTGCTGTGTTTTCTGCATTCTTCTTGCCCCTTCAACCTTGATTACAAGAATATTGTGTCTATTATTATGCTCTTGCAGGGATCCATTATCATTGTGTATGTTTGAGATATTTTTGTGAATGCATTTTGCTAGATTGTGGAGAACTGTCATCACCCCTTCTAGTGTGCACCTTGCTTCTGTATCTCACGCATTTGAAGACTACTCTCACCCCCTCCTTTTCTGGTGTATCACCGCTTTAGTGTAGGATTTCATTTTATGCATTCTCTCTCCCTGGTCCCTTGAAAATTTAGATTAGAATAGTTAGTTTCCCCTGCATTAGAGTAGATTGTGGCAGGTAGTTTAGGAGCAAGAACCAACTTTCTCTGGAGGTCTATCTCAAGTAACAAGTCCCACAACTTGGAGATAGTACCCATGTTATCCAATCACACTGTGAGTTCAAATATATGCGCTTGTATAAACAGAAGGGTGCTGTGATTCGGTGATAACAATACCAAGTAAGCACAAGAATTTGTTGAATCCACATACAAAAGATAAAACGTTGGATCAAAATTATGAGAGAAATATCAAAAGGTATCAAGATCATGAAGGTAATTGTTTTGATGATGTTTATGAAAAAAGGCTATGTTTTCATTGTCAACTATGGCTAGTGAACCTAGAAGTTATGTAGAAGATAGCCAAAGGAAAGAGTGGGTTGATGCTATGAAAATTGAAATGTATTCAATTAAAAAGAATGATACATGGAATATTATTCATTATATAGATGATAAATATTTCATTATGACCAAGTTGTTCTACAAGACCAATGTTAATATTTATTGGGTTTCAATTTCTAAATTTATGGGTAGTTCATCACCGAAGCATTTACAATCAACGAAAAGAGTATATATATATATATATATATATATATATATATATATATATATATATATATATATATATATATAAGTTGTACTTATAATCATGGTATTCATTTTAGGCCAAGTGTTACTTATGTCTAATTTGATACATAGATTCAAATTGAGGAGGTTTTATTGATGAAGATAATTCTACTTTAGGTTATCACTTCACATTAAGAAGGTTATTTTCATGATCATCAAAGAAGAAAAATACATTTGATTTATCCTCTACTTTAAAGTTGAATATGTGCCCCCACGACATTGGCTTGCATTCAAGACCTATGTGGTTGAGAATACTCTTAGTTTATATCGAGAGGCTCAACTTGAGCTTATATATATTATTTTTGATAACAATGGGGCAATACAATTGTCCAAGAATCTAGTTTTCCATGTTAGAACCAAATATATTGAACTCAAGCATCATTTTAAATTTGGTTAATGATAACCATTTTTCATTGAATATGTGAGAAGTGAAGAATGAATTGTTGACATATTCACCAAGGGATTGTTGTAACAAGTTCATGGAAGACTTAAGGAGATGATATACTTTTCTCTTTACATCAAATGAGGGAATGTTAAGTATGATGCCAATATGGGAACCTAATTAATTACTATTAGAATTATTTTTAGTTGTGTTTATAATTTTTAGGATGATTTATTCGAGTTATTTTTATGAGACATTTTTAGTTAAGTGAAAAAAATCTATTTTGAGACATCTTCTATTTTAAACTGGAAGTGCCGGTTATAGTGTAGTTAATCGGATGTACACTTAACCGAGGTCAAATAATTATCCTTTCATTCCCAAGATGTGGGGTTCCATTTAAAAGTATAGATGAATGAATTTAGTCTTATTTTAGGCCATTTTTAGTTTTTTTGGAGAGTTTAAGTTTCCGAGTTTGACTAGTGCGCATGATGGTTGTGCATGTGTCAATTAAACTCATAATGAATTCTAGCATGTTGACTATAAATTATTAGTGGATGATACTTATCATTTTGAGTCTATTTTTAGTAATATTTATTTTAATTTAGTTTAATTAGGATTTGTAATGCCCAATAATTCAATGTTCTAAAACCGTTTAATCCTTAAATAATTATTTGAAAAGTTGTGGATTTTTTTTTGTTTTAAATTACAAGGGTGTCAACCCTAATATATGTTTAATTAATTCCTACTAGAAATGTTACATTTCATAGGATAGATCTAGTCTAGATTATTAATTAAATATTCTTAATCTAGTTCTAATGTCAATTTAATTATCATTACTAGATAAGTGTCTATTAATTTCTCTTACTAGGTTAAATAGTTTCCCTCTTGGGAATTGACATTCAACCCACATTTAATAAACCATTATCCTTAGTTACCTTAATTCTCTTAAATTATTTTCTTTAATGTCCATTGAACCATTCACTAAACCTAATAGAAAGGCTACATTTTTAACTTAATACACTAGAGCCATAAGTGGACCCATTCACCCATTTACACATACATTTAATTTATTTAAAATTTACAACCATAATATGAATATTCTCACCTAACAATTCTAGGGTTGATTCCCTTGGAAAATCCATAGGGACCACAAGATTAACCCTTGGATCAAATCAATAATGACCACAAGATTATATCTACCCAAAAGAAGCCCTAATCATCCTTAAGGGAGTCTTCTTAAGCATATAAAAGAAAACAATTAAAAAAGGGTGTAGTTCCTACCTTTCCATGGTAGAACTTGATCAAAGAGTCACACACCAAGATCCTTCAATCTCAATCCAACTCCAAAAAGCTCCAAAAAATCAACAAGCGCACCAAAACTCTCCATCTCCCAAAAATCCAAGAGCACAAATGAAATGAAGTAACCCCCAAACAAACAAATAAACTTGCATAAATAGAAAAAGGGAAGGGGAGGGTGAGGTGGCTCCATGTAAGATGCCACATCACTTATCCTCAAATCCACATCATAATTCAAACCTCAACCCCAATGCACAAAAATTGGTGGTTGAGATGGATGACAAACCTCTTACACACAATCCAAACCCACACCCCTAAGGACATAATTTAAAACCCATGTAAAAAAGTGCAATAAATGTCACCTTTTGTCTTACAAAACACATAATGGGGTATGATTTTCACCCCCAATCCATAGGTAGGGTTGGTATAAAAAATTAAGAGGTGTTGGAAAAACTTATCTTGTCCCACAAGCCTCCAAAATGGCCCTTAAGACTAAATATGAAATTCCAGGTAAGGTAGAATGTACAATTCTCAAAGTCATATACACTCAACTTAAATAAAAAAAATTCAAAGGACCAACTACTCTAATAAATGACCCCTTTTTGTCACATCCCCAAATAACTTAATAAACATGATTAATTCACTTAATTAAGGCACATTAATCAACAATGATAAAAATGAATTACATCACAAATTAAATCACATACTCCACAATTAAATAAAAGAAAAGGGAAAGAATTACACACAAAGCCCATGGTCACAATTGGAGGTCATCCCCCCCCCCTAAAAAAAAAAAAAAAAACAACATTACACAAGTTTCCATGGTGACCTTCATTGTATCCATTTAGTATTCCGCTTGTGGTTGGTCTCCAATCCCCCTTTTGATTGTTGTGATATAATTACCTGCAAAATCACACAATACCTTCATTCGGCTTGGCCGCATCAAAAACATCAAAGATAAAATATACACACATAAATCAATAACCATCATCATATAGTTAAATCATCATCTCAACTAAACAATGCTATCATTTGTCTAAAATTTCAACACATCTCAATTCTATCTTTTTATCAATATCAACAAGATCACAAGATTAGTTCAAATGCTAAATCCTAGTCAACATGATGAGAATTTGAATGTCAGTAATATATATGATAACACATCATCATCATCAATATAAAATGTCTCTCTATGTCTCTAAGAGTCCACAAAATCATATTATGAATCACAATCCATCAATAATCAAAATATATCTATCATCTAACATCATGTTAAACCAAAATGATACAATAATATCCATGTCTATAGTCAACAATAATCAAAATCAAAATATAATAAGTGTCGAAGAGGAGTGGGCACTACATCCCCCTCCCCTTAGATTGACTTCCTCCTGGAAGTCACTGAAATAGGTGTGGAAATGGACTTGTAGAAATTAATTATCCTCCCATGTAGCAGCAGTCTCATCATACCTGTCCCACTGGACTCACACCTGATCAATCTCTCGGCCTCGAAGGCCCAGTCCTGCACTCTAAAATACACATGGGATCCACCATCATCTTCCCCTACTCTTGCACCTACAATGTAGTCCAATCCAATACATGAGATGGATATGGGATATATCTCCTAAGAACATATACGTGAAACACATCATGCACGTGAGACAAGTTGGGTGGAAAGGCTAGACGATAAGCTAAGGGACCGATCCACTCCAGGATCTCGAATGGACCCACAAATCTAGGAGACAACTTAGATCCTTTTCGTAATGGATAGGACTCTTATGAGGTCTGACATGAAGAAACACCTTTGTGCCCACCTCATAACTATGGTCAAATCTCCTCTGATCGACACACTTCTTCTACTATCTTCCCATGCCTCCTGTCGACCTCTGTCGAACCAAAACAACTTGCTTGCTCCATGTCTTGTAACAAATCTAGTCAAAGATACTCTATCCTCCAATCTATCCCAACTCAAAGGTGTCCTGCTCTCTTCGCCATATAAATGCCTAAAAAGGTGCCATGCCAATAGAACTCTAAAAGTTTTTTGTAGGAAAAATCCACCAAATACAAGTACTCCTCCCACCTTGACTAATGATCCATGACGTACATCCGAAGCATGTCCTCTAAAATGATTCACCCACTCCATCTATCCATCTGTCTCTAGATGATAGGTTGTGCTAAAGTTGATACTCATGTCCCAAGGGCCTACTACATGGTAGTCCATAAAGTGTGATGTGTATAAGGGATCACGATCACATATGATCTTCCGTGGAATCTCATGCAATCTAACAATCTCATCCAAGTACACTCTTGCTACTACACTATATCTGTATAGGTGGTCTTCACCAGAGAAAAATGAGCCACTTTTCAATCTATCCACCATGACCATGATGGCATCATGGTGGTATCTCAATGTTATCCCTACTATGAAATCCATGGAAATGGTGTCCATTTCCACTTTGGGATAACATGTGGGTAAAGAAGGCCAGGCTGGATGTTGATGCTTGGCCTTCACCCTCTGACACTCTAAACAACGTGACACAAACTGAGCTACATCTCTCCAAATACCTCTCCAATGATAAATTTGTCTCAAGGTGGCATGCATCTTCTTCACCCCTGGATGGGTTGAATAAGGTGCACGATGAGCCTCTGCCAAGATATCTATCTCAAACCTCCATCCCTAAGTACATATATCCGGCCTTCTATGCCTGTTTGAGTCCATCTAACTCTAATGTAAAAAAATCAAACTTCCCCTCGAGGGTCTCGAGACTCAATCTCTCTCTATCTCTAGGTGCAAGGTAGAAACTATCATGAGGAAGCTGTCGCAAAATCTTGCTCCACAAATCTGTACCCACTGAAAGTATCCATAGCCAAATGTCTCTGTCTACTCAAAGCATCGGAAAAAACATTCTCTTTCCCCTTCACATGCTCTATCTCCATGTCGTACTCGCATAACAACTCCATCCAACGCCATTGACAGCATTGAGATTGGGTTGCGTGAAGAGGTGACGTAATCTCAAATGGTCTATCCTAAGAATAAATCTCCTGCCAAGAAGGAAATGTCTCCATCAAACCAAAGCATGCATAACTGTTGCAAGCTCAAGGTCATGAGTCAGATAATTGAGCTCATGATATTTGAGTTTGTGAGACTCAAAGGCAACCACACGACCCTCCTGCATCAATACCCCACCTAATCCTACCAAGGAAGCATCCATACACATAAAGAAATCCCTCTGAGGGTTTGACACAACAAGAATCAAGAATGCTGATAAGTAAGGCATCCTTCAATGTACTTGAAGGCCTACTCACATCCATCGGACCAAAAAACTTCTTCCCTTTTTGTTGAAGGGAAGTGATGGGGTGTATAATCCAAGAAAAGTCTTGAACAAATCTCCTATAGTAACTCTGCAACCCCATGAAACTACACACTTCGGTCACACTAGTTGGCATGGGCCAATCCATAATAGCTCAAATCTTGGAAGGATCGATGGTGATACCTTCCCCAAAAATGATGTGACCCAAGTACTGCACCTCTGACTGAAAAGAATGCACACTTCTCCAGGTTCCCATAAAGTTAGTTGCTCTCTAAGACACTGTAAAACCTATCAAGGTGCTCCTCATGCTCCTCATGTGCGTGAGTAAATAAAAATTTCATCAAGAAAATATGAGCATGAAGTGATCTAAAAATGTCTGGAATACCCCATTCATCAAACTCATGAATACTGCGGGGGCATTCGTCATACCAAAAGGCACTACTTTGTGAACTCGTAGTGGCCATATCTCATATGGAAGGTTGTCTTATGAATATCTTCCTCCATGATCCTCAGCTGATGGTATCCAAACTTAAGATCTATCTTGGAAAATATGTGCCCCCTTCATCTGATCAAATAAATCATCAATATGTGGAAGGGGTAATGATTCTTGATCGTTACTTTGTTCATTGATGATAATCAATACAAAATCATAAAGATCCATCCTTCTTCTTTACAAAAATCACCAGTGCACCCCAAGGGGATACACTAGGATGAATTAGGCCTTTCTCTAGAAGGCCCTCAAGCTACAACTTGAGCTCACAGAGCTCGGGGTAGTCATCCTATAAGGTGCTCATGAGATAGGCTCTACTCTCTGGAACCAAATCAATGTGAAAATATCTCACGTGGGGGAGGTAACCTCGGTAACTCCCTGAAAAACATCTGAAAACTCCTCAAGATATGATGATCATCAAGTGACGGCCCACTAGACTCATCCTCTGATTTTTTGCTAACCGTGATAGCATACAAACTGGAAACCTCGTCACACACACCGACTTAAGCTGCATAGCGGATATGGTGCGAAATAGAGGTGGGTCTCCTGACTCCAACTATCACTGACTCCACTCCCAAATCATCTACACATGATATTACCTTACTATAACAATCAACCCTAGCCTTGTGTGTCATAACCAATCCATGCCCAAATAATCCCATAGGAACCCAAAGGAAGGATACGAAGATCCAAGGTCATGGAAAAGGGTCCTAGGTCAACTATGCACTCCTTGACTAAGGAGTCCACTATGAGCTTGGCTCTAGAAGCCATCTCCACATCCCAACTATGGCTCTTCCTAACTACCACCAGCCTGCATCACTCTACTACAAATGGGAAATAAAAGAATATGAGGAGCCTGAATCAAATAAAATAGGAATAGAAATGCCATCAATGCTACCTGTCATCTCAATCACCATGCTCTGGTGCTTTCTATGGTGGTTCTCGACCATTGCATATATCCTGTGGCTCCTAGCCATGTCACCTACTATAGGCTCTGAAACTGGTGCCTTACCCTTGTTATTAGGGTTAAGGGCACTCTCTCCAATGATGCCCAAGTACTCCACACCCATAACAACTACCAGGTCCCCTCCAATGAGAAGCGGATCCTGTAGGTACTCTAGTGGTTTATGCCGTGGATCATAATGATCATTGCTATGGACTGTTGTGGTTATTGCTAACGATCTCCCGTTGATTGAGCTCTAGGTGGTGCCTGAGTCCTGACTGGTCCCCTAGGAGGAGGCCCCATACTGCGTCCCCTCGAGCATCGAATCTCTGTGGAGGCCTAAATGGAGGTCAAGTCTTTTACTACTTGAGGTGGCTATTGTGGTGGTCTGAATGAAGACTATGCAGAACCATGTCCACCACGAGGAGGAGGAGTTGACCCCCTCGATCTGTTATCCTACATCTGCTTGGATATGACTCCACACTCTATCTCTGGCCTACTACGCATCTTCCCCTAGTCTCCTCCATGATGTAGGCCTTCTCAACGGCCTCTGCTAGAGTCTATGGGAAAATGAATGTGCATTGCCCCTCCAATGTCTAGGTTCAGGCCCCTAATGAACCTATGGATCCTCACTTCTCATCTGCATGTAGTCTACATATTGAAGTAGGTCCAGAAGAAAGTGACTCTCATACTCTACCACTATATCATGGATGCCTGACGTAGGTCATGGAACTCATCTATCCTCTATTGAATGAACCTCCTGGATAAGTATCTTCTCTTGAACTGCTCCTCAAAGAGCTCCCAAGTGACTGTCTTAGAATCCACATGGAGCTTTTGCTCCTCGGTCCTCCACCAAACCCCACTCTGTCATCTCTCAAAAGGTGGATGGACAACACAAGCCTTCATGTTTTTGGTACACATGAACATAGCTTGAAGCATCCATTCAAGATGACCAACCATGCCTCTTCTTGAAATCCTCTAGTGTCCCCAATGAAATGAGATGGATGGAGTTTCGGATCTCTCTGATGTGATCTTGCCATTGTAGACTATCTACCTCTAGGTCTCTCAACATGATCATCACACTTGCCTAGGGCTCCTAGATCTGTCTCATGTCATGTAGCCTTGTCTCCATGACCTCTCTATGGTGAATCTCATCTGACTGACTCCACATGGGAGTTCTCTTCCCTATACTCATCACTATGTCGGGAAGGTGCACGAGCCTCTACTGATGGCTCTCTTGTCATGTCTGCTGTCTCCCACCCAAAGATCCTCTCGTATAGTGGCATTAACATCCTGTAACATCTGAAGTATCTGAGGCAATATGGTACTACTTCCTGATCTGGGGTGGTAAGTCTAGGTCCACATGTAATAACCCCTCATCTGGTCACATGCCCTCCTGCATAGACCAAGGTGAGAGTTAGTTTATTATTCTAGATTTTGTTTCATTTTTCTAGGTTTTCTACATTTTAAAACATCATGCAATGTTGTGTGATCTAGGTTTAGAGTTGCACTAAGTTTTCTTGTTATGTCTTATGTTTCCAAGTGTGCCCGGGTCCAAGCGTTGAACCCATGGCTCTGATACCAAGTGTAACACCCAAAAATTTGACATTCTAAAACCACATTAATCCTTAAATAATTATCTAAAGTTGTGGAAAATTTTTTTTTTTTTTAAGTTACAAGGGTGTCAAACCCTAATATACGTTTAATTAATTCCTACCAAGCAATGTTACATTTCATAGGATAGATCCAGTCTATATTATTAATTAAATATTCTTAATCTAGTTCTAATGTCAATTTAATTATCATCACTAGATAAGTGTCCATTAATTTCTCTTACTAGGTTAAATAGTTTCCCTCTTGGGAATTAACATTCAACCCACATTTAATAAACCCTTATCCTTAGTTACCTTAGTTCTCTTAAATTATTTTCTTTAATTCCATTGAATCATTCACTAAAACCTACTAGAAGGGTTACATTTTTAACTTAATACACTAGAGCCCTAAGTGGCCCCATTCACCCATTTACACATACATTTGATTTATTTAAAATTTACAACCATAATATGAATATTCTCACCTAAAAATTGTAGGGTTGATTCTTAACCCTTGGATCAAATCAATAGGGACCACAAGATTAGATCTACCCAAAGAAGCCCTAATCATCCTTAAGGGAGTCTTCTTAAGCATTTCTTACCCTAAGCTCATTCATTTGTTTCTCTTTGGTTTGCAGGTTGAAGGAGTGGATGCCATGGATCAAGGGAAAATCATGAAGGAGTCTTCTTGGATCCAATGTGCAAGAAGAAGGGGATTCCATCCATTTGGCTCCTCCTTTAGAATAGTTGAATCTTAGATTTAATCATGTATTCTTAGTTATTTATTTCAATGCAAGCATCTATCCTAGATCTGGTTTGAGATCTATTGTTGATTAGTTATCATTTTTTTTTTTTCATTGATGGGAAAAAACCCCATTTTGTAGATCAAGAGTTTATGCATTTAAATCCCTATATGCAGGTTGGAGTATGGGTCCAAACAAGCATACACGACCCTCATAGGTTAGATCTACATTTAGGTGAAGTCTAGATCCATAAGAGCCAATGGTTTTTGGAAATACGTTTTTTTAAAAAAAATCACACACAGTGACCGATGATGGTCTCTTGACCGACCATGGTAACCACATGCTACCAACATCGGTTCCACTACCATGCACGGTTCTTGTGTTAATGATAAGTTTTTAGAATATTGTTTTAAATGCAGGGGGTAGAGATTAATTCCATGAGCAACTTCTTATTCAATTTTAAGAAAGCATAACAGTCTCAGAAAGCATCTGATATAAACAAGGGCACAACAAATGACTGTCAAGTTTGCAGAAATGAAATTGGTGCAGTATCCAGTGACCGATGTCGGTCATAGAAATATTGAAAATGGTTCATTCACGATGATGCCCTTGATTCTTATCGTTAGATGAGTCTATTTTATAAATTTTAACATATCTTCAACATTTTGTGATTCACACTTATCTAAATGACTTTTCCAACAATTATTCATTAAATTTAAGGTTTTGTGCAAGTCATGATATCATTTAAGTTGATAACTAAACTTGGAGTTAACATTTTAAAGACTCTGAATATGAAACAGTGACCGATGTCTGATATTGAGTACATTGATGCCGGTTAAGACTAACCGGTGTCAGTCATTGTGTAGGCTAGAGAGAACTCTAAAATGAATGTATAAAAGAACATAGATATCAAAGGATAACTTTAACTTTAAATATATCAAAACCAAAGAGTGTTTAACTTGTTTCAACCCAGAATAAGGCTATGACAACCTCCCAATTCACATTGTGATCAAAACATTAAGATTTGTAACTTTCTTTTCTTTCAACACAAGGTAAAATTTAAACATGATATCCATTTAATTCATTCCTTTACATACAACTAATTTGAAGAGAAAGGAAAGACACATTCTTTAATGAACTTCCTTCAAATATGATATTACAACTTGGTAAATAAAACTTGCAAAGCAACTTTTCTTTTAAATACAAGTCTACTAGTCTTCCACCTTAAGTGGGAATTACAAGAAAATTTCTACAATGAAGGATTGTTTTTGACTTCAAAAAATGCTCCAAATCCCAAATCTTCAACAAGAGCTCCACCATTTCTTTACTTTAATCACAACAACAAAAATGGGGGAGAGGCAACACTCTCCACCCAACCAATAATCCAATGAGGAGAAGAAGCTATCCTCCTCATTGGCCCCCGAGCCCCAACCAAAATGTAATAAAGGATGGATCCAACTCATGGAAACTATCACAAAGCTTCCACATCACAATACAAAATTTCACAACTATTTCAAAACACATTCAACACAAGATACAATCACAAAAATGAAACTATAAAATACACAAGGCTTGAAAATGCAAAGCCAATGGAGCAAGGATCTATGGGGAGATCACTTATGCCTCCCAATGGGATTAGCTTTCCCACCTTAAAACCATCAAAATATATTCAAAACCCCTACAAAACTCTTATGCCTCCCTCAAGATCCTCTTATACCTCCCACATTCTCTTATGCCTCCCTACAATCTCTTATGTCTCCCTCAAAAGAACCAAGTAAGAAATGCAAGCATTCTCTTATCCAAGGTGGGGCACCCAACCCACTCCCTCCAAAACATGAAATAAACTCTTATGCCTCCCTACATATAAAATCCCCATAGCCTTCTCCTACACCATACTTAGGCATTCTACCCATGAACCCAACAAGCATACAAACCATTCCTTTGCACACAAATACACATATAAAAGAAAACAATTAAAATAAGGGTGTAGTTCCTACCTTTCCATGGTAGAACTTGATCAAAGAGTCACACACCAAGCTCCTTCAAGATCAATCCAACTCCAACAAGCTCCAAAATTCAACAAGCACACCAAAACTCTCTAACTCCCAAAAATACAAGAGCACAAATGAAATGAAGTAACCCCAAACAAACAAATAAACTTGCATAATATAAAAAAAGGGAAGAGGAGGGTGAGGTGGCTCCATGTAGGATGCCACATCACTTATCCTCAACTCCACATCATAATTCAAACCTCAACCAAATGCACAATAAATTGGTGGTTGAGAGAATGACAAGCCTCTTACACACAAAATCCAAACCCACACCCCCTAAGAACATAATTTAAAACCCATGTAAGAAAAGTGCAATAAATGTCACTTTTTGTCTTACAAAACACATAATGGGGTCTATTTTTGACCCCCAATCCATAGGTAGGGTTGGTATATGAAATTAAGAGGTGTGACAAACTTAGCTTGTCCCAAAAGCCTCCAAAAAAAACGTGGCCCTTAATTAAGCCTCAAATGGACCTTAAGAAAATCCGAAATTCCAAGGTAAGGTAGAGTGTACAACACTCAAAGTCACATACACTCAAATTAAAAAAAAAATTCAAAGGACCAACTACTCTAATAAATGACCCCTTTTTGTCACATCCCCAAATAACTTAATAAACATGATTAATTCACTTAATAAAGGCACATTAATCAACAATGATAAAATGAATTACATCACAAATTAAATCACATACTCCACAATTAAATAAAAAAAAAGGAAAAATTACACACAAAGCCCATGGTCACAATTGAGGTCATCCCCCATGGGGACCCCCTAACAAAAATAAAAAAAAACCAATATTACACATTAGTTTTTATGGTGACCTTCGTTGTATCCATCTAGTATTCCGTTGTGGTTGGTCTCTAATCCCCCTTTTATTGTTGTGATATAATTACTTACAAAATCACACAATACCTCCTTTGGCCTTCGTGGCCACATCAAAACATCAAAGATAAAATATACACACATAAATCAATAACCATCCTCATATAGCTAAATCATCATCTCAACTAAACAATGCTATCATTTGTCTAAAATTTCAACAACATCTCAATTCTATCTTTTATCAATATCAACAAGATCACAAGATTAGTTCAAATGTTAAATCCTAGTCAACATGACGAGAATTCAAATGTCATTAGAATATATATGCTAACAACACATCATCATCATCAATATAAAATGTCTCTCTATGTATCTAAGAATCCACACAAATCATACTATGAATCATAATCCATCAATAGTTAGAATATCTCTATCATCTAACATCATGCTAAACTAAAATGATATATATATATATATATATATATATATATATATATATATATATATATATATATAGTCAACATAATCAAAATCAAAATATAATAAGTGTTGAAGAGGAGTGGGCACTACATGATTTGTAAAGTATTATTATTAGTCTTTAAATTGTCATGTAGAAATAAACAAGTTCAATTGTAATGGCTAATTTAGCCTTGTTTATTCTTGAATTTAATAAGCATTAGTAAGGTGAATTTTTTTCGAGTGGATTTTTTTGCATTGAGTTTATCTTTGATTTTATTTGTAGGCATTTAAAAATACAATAACAAAGCTTAAGATTCTTAATTTGAAGGTTTTCAATGCATATTTTTTCATGAATCTCACTTATGACAATACTAGTTTAATAACTAGTTATGTTGGGCAAGATTGGATGAAGACTAACTTCATTTATAAGTTATTTTAGATATGGTTTGCACTTCATATACACATCAAAAACCTTCACCTTATGCCTTTAGAATAAATTCGATCGAGATGCATGATATAAGTCAATTAAGATTAACTATTCCTTTTGAGAGATAATATATCATTGAAGATCTATGCCTCTAGGAGGACCGTTAATGATAACTTTATGCCTTTAGAACAAATTAACTCCATTGACTATTTATGTCTCTAGGAAGAATGCGAGCATAATACACTTGAAATTTAATATCCGATATTCATAATCTTTTCCCAATGGTGTGGGGAAATTATATTTTTAAGTGCCATTTGTGTTTTATTTTATTGAACATTATTTTGGAAAATGATGGTTAGGATGTTACCTATTTCAAGGTGGTGTCGTATGTCAAAGGAATGTTTAACAATCCAAAAGAAAATAAGTGTATGAAAATCATGTTATAGAGAGAGTGCATTGATATTGATATGATATTAGAAATACATAATTCGTGGAGAATGGGTTAGAGATTTAAAGGTGTTTAATATACCTCGTAACGTATATGTGCTATTCGATTAGTAATAAATAGTGATGTAAAAATGCAGATGCCCCTTGTAGGGTATTATTGTAAACTATATGTAACATTGAAGGATGATGTCATTATGGGTTTTTACCTTTATGTAATGTAAGTCATGCCATATGATAAATGTGTAAAGTAAGTGTCCTTGTAATTGTTGAAAATTATTGCCCTTGTGGGCATTGTAATGTGGCATAGGATTTTAGTGTTGAAAATCATGATTTTTGGGATGTATGTATAGGTTCATAAGTTGTATTAATAATTTTAGGACCAATATGGGCATTAATCATGTCTTTAAGAGATAATTGGATTTTTATAGCATACTTCCCTCGAGAGGGATTGTGATAGTGAGTTCATAACGTGAATTTTTCTTCCATAAATAAATTAAGCTAGTGTGTGATTCACTCGCTCCCATGGGTAGTGGAAATGAGATAAAGATAAGCCACATGTTTTGAAAATCACACGGAGATAACAATATATGGCATCTATGAAATATTTTATCATCATGGGTTAGAATAACTTGGATATGTGCCCATTGCATGGACTGGTAAGGTGATCAAGATGTGTTTTATCTCCAATATGATTTCATTGTGAGTGTCATGCGGTGATTCAAGAGAATGATACATTCCTCGAGAGTGATAGTATAAAGGGCCATATGTTGAAGAGTGATGATGTGATATGTAAAGACGGTTTGAATGGGAAAAATTATTATTGTAATGGGAGAAGCCAATAAGCATGGGATTAGGTACAAAAACATTAGGAAGCATAATTTTTAGGTATGTATTGTTACATGTAGGGACGAGATCCAAATGATTAGGGAAAAGAGTTGTAAATAAGAGGGTTAGGAGCTAATTTGACGTTGAGCATCCCAAGTTCAAGAAAATATTGCATTTAGTTTGGGGTGATGCACAAAAGGATAGAAGGTGTTGTATAATAAAGGGGCGATTGTAATAAAGAAACAAAGGATTGTCTGATAGACCGAGAAGAGTAAAGTGCGTGATAGAATTGGTGTGTGGAAAAGAGCAAAGTTTTGAAAGGATGTAGAGTGAAATGAGAGTCACAAAATTTTTGAGAAGAGAAGGAGAGAAACAACGTATGTGAAGAATGATGCGAGGAAGTGCAAAAAAGTATTTCGGCGTATGAGAGAAGAATGGAGGTACATCAAATTGTGAAGGATTTTGGTGCAGATGGAGGTTGCGAAAGGGCTCGAGAAGATAAATGAAGAGATGATGTTAAAATAAAGGAAGGTGTCATGCACACAATTTTGACACACAAATACAACAACAAAAATACCGGATTTTTTTTTTTTTGACTTTCATTACTTGATATACAACACCACATGGGATCACTTAGGATAAATCAACATCACATAAGACATTTACACAAACATAAACCCACATATATAACATGAAAATGCATGATGCACATTAAGCCACATTTTCCCAATGACAAAGTACAACACAACGATCCAACTACAATATAAGCTTACGGATAGGCACTTTCCACAACACAACATTTTCATGATTATATATTTATTACAATCTTATTTTATTTATTGGACCTTAATTATTTGAAGGACACTTAACATGTAAACCTTCCTTCCACTTGAAACTAGGTTTCATTTTTCTTTATTTCATTTAACGTTTTACCTATGATGGTTCCATTTAAAATCTAATTTTTAATAAGTACACTTAAATTTGGTTTTTTTCTCCATTATAATAATTTCCATAACTCAGTTGTTAGTTCTATGCATTTTAAACATGTAAAAATATCCTAATGCTAGATCTTATGCCAAGGGTTTGTTCCTGAAATAAGTTTACTTGAAGTTTAGTTTTACCTTCATTATGTCGGAGGAATGACAAAGATCTGGAGGGAATCCATGAGCATCAACACGTTGCACTCAACCATGGAATGGTGTAGCTTCAAGATCCAAGCAAGAAATCACCCATGAGAGCAATGTGCATGCATTAAGGGAAAAATGGCTCAAATCCCATACTCTATTCCATTCCATTGCTTAAGATGAAAGGTGTACATATAGTAGTGGGGTGTGTAACTCCCCCACAAATGTAGCCATCAAGAGGTGGGAGTTACATTCCCGAGAATAGCCGGTCAAATGTAACTCCTATGACACTCTATGATGCGTGTAAGGCCATAATGACACCCTAGGACACCTAAGCATGGTGAATCACCTATGTGGAGGAATCCCATGTACTTAAGATATGTGCATGGTAAATATCCTACACCAACACCCCCCAAGCATAACTTAGGTGGACACATAGATGAAAACAAGGAGAAGTGGGTCTCGACAAAATCCTGATGAGGTACCCACGTATAAGAAACTCTCGAAAAGTGGAGTAAAAGGAGAAAACCTAGTGGGAAAAACTCCCCCAAAAGAGAGACAAGTCCACTCTCTAATCTAAGAAAGATGCCAAAGATGGGTCCCGGCCACAGATGAGCCTGTAAAGGTACCCATGTACAAAGAGGCAATCTCTCGGAAAGAATAAGAAGAGAGAAGAAGAGGGAGACGAGAGGAATGCAGAAGATGCCATGGACGGATCTGAACTCTGCAGCTCTAGGAGGTCTCCCAAAAGAATGTTGATCACGAGATCCTTTGCCTCTGGATTGAAGAAGAGCCATCCACACCGAATTGTGTGCCTGCCCTTAGGAAGGAAAAAAATGACGTGTTGGAAGTCTGCCCACTCCACGAAGGAAACCGAAGGTAGCAACATGAAGAACTCTGAGTCTGGTCCACGAAAGTGTGACATAGGTCTAGCAAGTGAGTGCGAAGGTAATGTCACGAGTGTAGAACTATTAGAGTATGAAGGGTGAACACCTGTAGAAAGGATGTCCAACTGATGTGAAGGCAACAAAACATCCCCACAAAGAAAAAATGGATCCACAAGCAAGGGTGGATCAATGAAGGTCTTTGGAAAAGTGGAAGTGGTAAGAGTCCCAGAAGGGGCACTCCTAACAACAAAGATGATGAACTCCTTTGAAATACCTGTAGATGGATGAGGAACCTATAGTACATCACAAGTGTACTCTGTGAAAAGATGACTAAGGTCAGGAAAATACTCATCCCAATGAGGGGGCTCAACAAATAGAAGAGCAATGTTAGATAGGTATGAGTCATCCAATGAAGGTAGAGGAGTGAAAGGGGCCTCACACACTGAAAGTGGAAAGGAGGAAAGTGTGATGAGTGTATGAGACTGTATAGGAGACTGCTCAATATCTGATGAGATGTGGGATGTGTCAACACTCTTTGGAATAGTGAGAGAAGGAGGAGAAGAGTCCTTTGTAGTACTCTCGACATCATAACTGGGTGCACAATCCTCGTCATCAAAAGTAGAACCAATTGATTCTGTGTCAGTGGAACTATCATCACACGAAGAAATAGAGGAGACAATGAATCAACAACAATAACAACGTCAACGACAATATGTGAAGGGTCTCCATAGAGGGATTGAAGAATGCTCCAGACACGGTGGGGTGGATCTGAGTCTGCCACGTGAAACCAGTGAGATGGAGAGACATGCATCATCATGGTACCAAAAACATGGTCGCAAGTGTTGAGAAAATCATTAAGATGATGATGATCAGTGGGTGCAGGAACTGGCCCAAGCAAGAAGTGTGAAAGACCCTCGTAGGTGAAGTAACGTTCCATAGAAGCATGCCAAACTGAATAGTTCTCTCTCCCAATAAGAAGTGGCGGAGGCTGTAAAGTGATCCTACGACACTAAAGTCTAGAAAGAGCACCCTCCATGATGCAGAATCAAAAGTGCAAGGTACACAAATACAAGACATCGAACTCAGTTGATAATATACGTATGTGTGTAATATAAGGCCCAAGAGTACTAGTGACCCCCCCGAATGCGGAAATTTATAAAGTAGCGCGTTTACAAAAATGACAATGTCATCACGTAATGTGTGAAAAATCATGCAACTTTGACTAAAGAAGCGCTCAAAACCGAGCAATGGGTCAAAATTTATAGCAAGAAAACGATTCCCGCAACTAATGGAAAATACTAGTAAGACTTGCAAATAGATTAAAAAAGTTCCCTAAATGGGTGCAAAGGGTGTCGTATGGGTACTCGTTGGAAATGACATCAAATTTTAGGTAGGGTTTGTTTTTCTTGCAAGGGAGAGTTAGCCTCATGCCAACTCCTATAACGCTTTATGACATGTGTAAGGCCATAATGACACTCTAGGACACCTAAGCATGGTGAATCACCTATGTAGAGGAATCCCATGTACTTAAGATATGTGCATGGAAAATATCCTACACCAACACATTACACAAGCGGAACTGATATGAAGTTGGGGAAGTAATCTTAAGATTTAAAGGAGATTAGGTCCAAATTCCCTCTCCATATAATCTTCCATCCATTAGGGCGATTTATTTCCTTTTTGAAGTTTTTATCATTCAATGCTTGGTTTGAGTCTTTGTTAATATTTACACATCATAAGTTTTGTTTTCCATATGAATTCATGTTCTCACAATAGTTTAATCTCACAAGGAGCAGTTTACCCCACCTTTTTAACTACATTTAAAACAAAGTATAATTATGTTATGGGGAGAACTCGAGTATTCCTTTGCCCTTAATCGATACCTCACTTAATTTTGATCTTATTACACTTACGTTATTACTTTGGTCTCTTGTTAGCATTCATTTAAAACAATATCAAGTTCCACAATACTTGCTCAACATTTAGGGTCTTAAGTCTCTAAAGAGAGTGATTTCACGTGAAAAAATTCTTTTCACTATCATTAGCCACTCAAACACTAAACATGTATTACAATGAGGACTCTAACTCACCTTACACTTCCAGAGGCCTTGTTAGACATTAAAATGACTATTTGGTGATGTATTTCAAGGTTTCATACACCGATAACATCAAGGAGGTACCACGATTAGTTAAATAATTTTCTCTCCATACTCTACACCCTACTAAAGTCATAACTGCAGTAATCGAACACCCTTATCTCCCACAATATTCATGCAACTCAAGGTAACTTCGATACTTCTTGCCAAGCTAACACTCTTGTTTGAGAGGGGTTTAAGGGGTTCAAAATCAATATTCTCATGTGTAGGTAACTAAAAACATAGGTTCCACTCAAGTCATTTACATTTCTTTAATGAGATAATTTGTAAATGAAAAAAACCCCAATTATAATCACAAGGCTTGTCTACCCATTACAGGCCAAGGAAAATACACACACGAAGGATAGTTTTCTCAAGAGAAGACTATAATTACATCACATAGGGAAAACAATCATACTTACATCCAATGTGACAGGGTACACATAGTGCAACCCTTTCCTCACACAAATGTACCTAAGCTAAGGAAACATTTTTGCAAGGCTTGTCCCAAGTGCAAAACAAGAAAACAACTAGTGAAAGGTCTAATTATTTTCTTAGCATGGCATGGGGTTTTAGACTTAACATGACTTGACTAAGTGTGTAAGGAGGAAAAAGGGGTTAGATATTAGTTTGGTTTAGTTAGCTAAGGTGAGATAATATTTGTCTAAACATTCTAAGTGTTAAGAAGGAAAATATGACAATTAACATGGAAGATGATTGTTTAATACCTTTAAATCAAAAGTATAACATTCCAATACAACTACGTATCCATTTCAATGCACACATGGTATATCCAAATTTTATTCTATTTTCATGCTATAAGATGATTGAAGATTTCCTCCAAATGAAACATATGACTACTACTTGTTATTCTTCCTAGGAGACTAAGAGAATTCCCTAGGTCAACACCGTAACTGACCATTGAATAAATTTATCCATTATCACTTTGTCACTATCAATCTTACTTTGGTATAAACAATATTTAAACTACAACTATTCTAATAGTTCTAAATAAAAAGTTTCCAAATTCCTCTACCTACACTAATTGCATATACTATCTATAGGAATTCTTCGACATCACATTCAACATAATACATCAACTTATTTTACTCAACCAACATATAAAAGTATGCCAAGTAGGGAAATATTCAAACATATAAAAGTGTAACAAGTACAAAAATAACACACTTTTCCCAATGGCTAAAATTCCGTAATCATCACAGAAAACAATAATTTACATTTCCATTCATAAAAATGTCACCGATATAACATATACAACTACATTATTTCAAGATCACATGCTAATATGCAAACACCAATATGCTCCACTTGTCCTTATTCTGGTACCTGCATCCACCGCATGGTCAACACAAACTGTTGGCATGACATCTACCCAAAAACTAGCATAACTCATGTTTTCATAGTTTTACCATTCTCATGATTATAATACTAAGCACACAATAAGAGAGAGTTAGAGGTACATTCATTTCATTTCCTAACTAGAGGAGAGAGAGAGAGAGAGAAGAGAGAGAGAGAGAAACACCATTTTCCCCAACACCAAATTTCTCAAAGCAGGCACAAAATAGGGTTTCATACACAGTCAATTATAAGTGCCTACAAGTTTTCTCATCTCTTTACTTGACTTGGGCCCCATGACATTATTTCACATTTTCTTACTAGTTTGTGAAAAACGTCGAATTTTGACTTGAGGGCTAAGATATTACGTTCAAAAAGTAATTACCAATGGGAAAATGCACCACAAGGTAAGTCTTATATGCTCTCTTATATATCGAGAATTCACAGGAGTTGATGGAACTTGGGATGAAGAATAGGGTAAAAATGGCGATTACTTTTTGGAGCCACTTGTCATAATTGGGTTGGTTTGACTTAGTCAACCAGGGGTCGAAGGCGCACAAAAACCCTTGCACAACTAACTAGAGAGGTGTTTTTCTCAAAACTAAGGGTTGTAAGAAATTCTCCTATATAAATACTAGAGGTTTTAGAGGCCAATATCCATTTCTTCACCTAGGGCCAAAACGACAAGCCAAAACCAAACCCAACTTCTAACCTTTAAAGAACTACCCAATGCTATAAACAAGGTCAGTAAAGCTCCTAATATGCTACACTAAACGATCAAATAGGGGAGTTGTAAAAGTTGTTGTGGCATCTCATGATAACAAGGAACAAGGTCAAACCTTGACCTTTCAGATTGGGGTTTCAGAGAGGTTTTCATGCGTTGATGAAAATTGTGAATTATTAACTTTTACAATGCAACGATTGATAGGTTTAAAAGAGAACTCAAACTCAAATCATCAATTTAGGGGGTTAAGACTATCCAATCTAGTTACTTAAGTTGCTTTAGAACATCTCAAAAATAGATTTAAAGTACGATTGACAAACCAAAATCCATCTGGGTTACGTAAAACACAAGGTAGATCTCACTGTTTGTATTACAAATTTGTTTTTTAAATAACCAAAAGTACAATATTCCTTAGGTTAAAAATTTCTATTTCATTGCGAAGTGAAAACTTACAATACGATAATTATGTGAGAGAGGGATAAGAAAACCATGCATATTAGAGAACGACGCCGGGTAATCGTGGCTTGAATTGGTTTGCATGCTCTCCAAACATTCTTTGAATCATTTGGACCCTCCATTCTATCCCAACCAAAAGAGTGTTTCATTCCAACTTGTCAAGCGTACCACCGAGTCAACATTTCATCCAACCGACCTCTAGCCATGCAAAATACCATCCAAAATGTAAGCTAAGAAGCCACAACATCCAAGGAAACATAGACACTATCTCAATAAATCCACACATCGATTGAGAAAATACATATAGGTTTACACCATATTCGAAAAAATTTCCATCCACCAGTCAACTCATCAAGTATACAACCCACTATAGTGCAAACAGAGCGGTCCGTTCAAAATTCAAATACAAGAAAGTGGTGAGAAATCAATGGTTGAGTTTCCTACAAAGTGGTATACATAAATGAAGTGACTATGTCAAGCAACAATACCAACCATGCCGCAAATTCCTACTAAGACAATACAATTCATGTAGAGTATCCATTTGGGGCCAAGTAAGGAGGCCATAATTCTTGGAGGTATTTTGTCAAACATATCACGTGTTGGCATGTGAGTATTGAGTTATCATTGATTCAAAAGGATCATTAATGAAAAAATAGGATTAAGGAGATCAAGAGGACTATTATAGTGAGTGTGAAAAGGAATGATAAGGTAGGTACATGAGGAAAACATGATAGGTTCATGGATTATGAGGTGAAACAAGCTAAACTAGGCCTATTTCAAAGACCTAGTGCAAGCATAGCATGGAGTATGGAGAAAAGAAAGTAGAGGAAAAGCAATGAAAGTATGTATCATGTATGGTGATGGTGTAGAGATGATGTGGAAGGTTCCACATGTCAAGATTTGATTGGTAGAGGCATGTTTGAGGTCTCTTAGAGGCTCATTCTTGAGAACAAGCTAGATATGCATGCACAAACCATGGTGGTGGATGAGTTTCAAGAAAGTACAGACTGAAATAAGTCTTGGGACATGTGAAGGAGGTTTTATAGTGTTGTAAAAAAATTTTAGGTCAAAAATCTAAAGAACAAGCAAGAAAATGAAGTTTTAGTGCAAACTAGCTCTTGAAATGACCATTTCCAACTTGAGGGTGAAGTTTGAGATGCTTGTTGGAATGTCAAAATTCTGCATGGTAGTATACACTCTTCATTAGTGTTGGGGCATTGAGTCTATATAATTTTTCAAGAAGAATGATTTATAATGATGGAATATAATTTATGAACGAAGTTTAAGAAGCTAAGGAGGTTCCAAACCCTCATAAAACCCTCATTTCAAAGCAATGGAGAAGAACTAGAGAGTTAGGTCATGGAATATCTTGGGAAATATGATGTGATGATTTGGTCATGTAGAAGACTCGTACTTCATTTTGGTGGTGTTATCACCTTCCAAGTCAACTGTAAGGCACTAAAATATGCTTGTTTTGAAGAAATTTGATGGTGCAATCATGTGATGAAGGTTTCATGGCAGAATAGTTTTAAGAGACCTCTAGGAAATTGGAGGTGGAATATCCTTGGAACCACTTCTATGAAAAGGAAAATTTCCCAAGGTTTACAAATACAATATTCAAAAGTAATAATTGTCATTTTCACTTGAAAACACCGCTTGCCAGACAACTTGGAAATTTGATGTCGCACGCCAATAAAATTGTTGTCACTTGATAGCAGATGTCCTATCGCGTGACAAAAAATTCCATGTCACGTGACAACAAATGTCCTGTCACACGACCAAAAAATTCCTATCATGCAACATGGAATTTTTTGTCATACGATAGGACATTTATGTCTTTAATTCTTACTTGTTGCACTCCTTGATATTTTTAAATGCGACTATACGTGTTGTCGTATGTCTCTCTCTGCACTCCTTGTTGCTTGTTTACACAATACTTAATTATAATTCGTTGTTCAAATGATACCTTAATAGTATACTACATGGTGAATCACCTATGTTTATATAGGAGTAGTTTTCAATAGTAGGTGAATATGACCCCTAAAAAAATTTATCTTATACTAGATAATTTAGGCAAAAGATACACTTTGTTGTATTATGAAAAATTCACCTTTTCAAATTTTCCAAATTTGGAATATTCGCCAAATTATGAATATTCACCACTAAAACTTTCCCTATTTTATGGTGAAAATTATGATGTGGGAGAAATCTTGGGATGTGACACAAGTGTCCATGAGGAGTTTTAAGTATGTTCTTTGCATACATTTTGTGAAACAGGTCAACCAAGACAAACTACTCCTTAAGGGCTAGAAATGAAAAAATTAGCCAAGTTGAACTGGAGGGATGATGATGAAAGTGCAAGTTGTTGAAGAATTTTTGAGCTTGGATGGTTTATAGATGTCTCATATGACATGTTTGAGCCACGATTTGATTTGTTAAGGTTATTTTGTGTTCAAGTTACAATGGCCAAAATTGCCCTTTTAGGCCTGTCAAGAAGGTCTAAGAAATGGAAGTGTAAGCATGATTTTCTCCACATAACCCCTACATGTGAGTGTTTTAAATTGAACTATAAAACTCCTAGAAAGTTTTTCAAGCTTTGGTTTTACATGAAAGTGTGTTTTGCATTAGTAGAATCCATCAAAGACATGACTGGTTTTGGTGGTCTGAAACCTAGTCAGAGCAGTCTCGAAATGCATGCATATTAAATCTTTAAACCTTTAAATGAAGCTTACTGGTAAGATTAAAAGATGAAAAATGTCAAGATATTTCTATAAAGGTATGGTATGAGCCATGATCAGGTGTTTAAATGAATTTATACCTCATTTTGTGAGGACTAATTTTATGGGTCTGAACTCCATCATGACCTTTTCCAAATCAATATTACATGGAGAGAATGAAGGTGTTTGAGCTGATCCAAGTTGGTGAAGGTGAATTAGAGGTCCCTAACAACATTCTCCAAGCATCAAGAAGCTTTTAAATTTCATAAATTTGTGTTGGTGAAGAAATCTCTTGACTGGTTTTTGAAGATGCCATGTTTGTGCACACCTAGTTGAGCATATGAGCTCTAATGGAGTCTTGAGGAAGAAATGGTGAGTTGAAGTGATTTTCAAGGATTAATAAGAATATTAGAGGTCACATGAAACATGAAAAATTCATCATAACTCTTGGTATGAGTTACTTTAAGCTAAAGGACAAAGATTCCAATGTAGGGAAAAGGACAAAAATGGAAGATGTCAATTACAAATGACAATGTCAAGTATGAAAAAGGTATATTATCAGTTGTTTCAGTATGCAATGAGTTGAGGAATGTTCTCCAAGCCTTAAAAAATATCAGAGGTGTCATGAAAAGCACAAGAAGGGTCATATGTCATAACTGACATGTTGTAGATGTAATGATGACATTGTTGGCAGTTTTGATGATGTCATTCTCCACCATTGGTATGAGTTGAAGAGATAAGTATGTGAAGGATCAGAAGTGGGAGTTGAATATGATGTAATTAATTATCTTGTATATTAAGACCTTAGTGTGCAAGAAAATTAGTTTTTGGAGGCCTATGTTCAGTGTGGAGCAGCTGATGTAAAATTGTGAACTATCCTTGTGTATGAGATGAAGTGTGTGACTTGAAGACTGAGTTATGAGCAGAAGAAGAAGCTGATTAAGAGTGAAGGAAGAGAATATCATTCATATATGAATGAGGTATAAAAATGTGTATGATAGAGGCCATTGAAGTATATTCTTACAGCAACATGAAGTGAAGGAAAGAGAGGTGAATCAAGAGGTGAAAAGAGAAGATAGAAGAGCTGATTTAGAGATCACAATTTGTTGTGTAAGAAAACTATATGAGAGTGATAAAAACCTTGTTATAATTCTAAGTTGTTTCTTAGAAAATAGGGAGTTGAAGATTCCTTGTAAGTTGTAGCTTGTATAAGGTCAGTAGGTGCTTGACTGAATTTGGGAGTTGGAGCTTCCATGCAAGTAGAAGCTTCCATGCAAGTAGAAGCTTGCTAAAGATCAAGTGGGTGCTTGGTTAAATTTTGGAGTGGGTGCTTCAAGTTGAGTGGATTCTCAACAATTTAAATCCTTGTAATATAACGCTTATTTCACTAAATTGGGACATATTCCAGTGAATTGAGACTCCAGTATTTCAAGTATTGGAAGAAATCCATCTCCATTTTTATGTATATTGGATTCCATTTTTGGCTATATTGGATTCCATTATTAGCAATATTGGATTCCAATATTGTCATTATCGACTTACTCGAGTTCTAATTTCTCTATTATTGGATTCCAATTTTGCTAATATTAGATTCCAATTTCCCTATTATTGGACTCCAATTTTGCTATTACTGGATTCCAATAACACTATTATTGGATTCCACTTTTGCCACATAAGCCTGACAACCGCCCACTTACATAAGCCTAACAGTTGCTATCTTATATAACCCAAGCGGTTGCTAACTTACATAACCCAAGCAGTTGCAAACTTACATAAGCCAAGTGGCCACTAACTTACATATGCCAAGCAACCACTAACTTACATATGCCAATGCAACTAACTTACATATGCCAAGCGGCCGCTAACTTACATATGCCAAGCAACCACTAACTTCAAGATAGTGCGTAAGTGATTGTTTTCATTTATGCCACATATCAATCTTAATATCTTCATACATATATGACTATTCATGCATACCTTATTCAAATCAATAAATGTTGACGTTGAAAATACCTTCCCTGAACTTCCTTGAATGGTGTTAAATTTGATAAATTTGTTTAGACATTTTTCATGATTTTAGACGTAACATATTTACAAATATTTTATAGAACTGGCACGTGTGACTCACATGTTTAAAAGGTGACCATCAATATTTATATAAATAATTTATTTGTATATATTAAGCATAGTTAAAAAATCCAGAATTGTCATTTATAAATTTTGTAAGTAGTGTGTAAGTGCGAGTGATCACACTTACAAGTGCGATTGGTTACACGTCTAAGTGTGATTGGTCACACGTCTAAGTGCGAGCCTCGATTCACACATCTCTCGACTCACACTTTAAGTGCGAGTATCGACTAACACTATTAAGTATGAGTATCAACCAAAGACTTCTAAGTGTCGGTCTCAACTCACACTTCTAGGTGTGAGTCTTGATTCACACCACTAAGTGCGAGTCTTGATTCATACAAATAAAGTATGATAACTCACCACAAACAATATTTGGGTAACGTTCTTTCATCAACAATGCCCTTTAAAAATACAAAACAATGTTTATTTATAGTAATTATTCTCAGTATAAATTTCATTATTTGTAATATATATTGATGTAAATTTTGTAATTTGTATATAAATATATATTAATAATTGATGGTTAAATATTAAATATGTAATTTGCGTATGACGTTTATTACAAATATTTTCAAGTATTTTATTACAAAGATTTGTAGTATTAATGATAACCATTTTGTAAGGAAAAATGCTAATTAATGTCATTGTCATTTTCCTCAACATCAATTAGCCATTAATTAGAGCTATGTAAATGTTATCCCAATTTTTCCCCCCAGCAAAATTGACAAAACCCGACCTTGCACAGGAAGAAATCTAAAAGTCAGTTCTGTCGTATGAGCCCACATTTTGAATCCAACAATCAGGGTTGTAAGGGTCTCGAAATGGAGAAACTAGAGGCTCAAAGGAGGCAAACAATGTCAAGGAGGCCAGAGGCTCTCAGGAGAGAAACAAGGAAAGGATCAAAGTCTTCGGGCTTCACAAATGATTCAGAGTGGGCCCAAATTGGCTAAGTATGGAAGAGACGGTGGAGGCTGCCAAGTGTCTCAACGGCGCACCTTTAAGGGTTGAAGCCAAGGGCTAGTTCCCCAAACAAGCGTGAAGCTTCCACATGTCTTAGGCCCGAAAAGGAACAGAGCCAACCATTGAAAAGTCTAAACAAGCGAAAGAACCACGTGTCAGCTTGATGCAATTTTAAAAGTAAGAGCCCAAGGCGAGACTCAAACTAGTGCCAAATATCGACGTGGTTAGGGTCCAAAAAAAGTTAAATCACATGCGGGCCCAAATCGGTTAAGTATAAAGAACCGAGGAAGTATCCACGTGTCTCAATGGTGCAAATTCAAAAGGTGCAACCCAAAGCGGAGACTCAGATGAGCGCGAGGCTTCCATGTGTCTAGGGTTCGAGAAAGACATCGGCTTGAATCGGCTAAGTATTGCAGACTCGCGAAGGAGCCATGTGTCATCTCGGCGCATCTTCAAAGGTAAATCTAAGAGCGGGTCTCCCAAAATAGTGCTAGCCTTCCATGTGTCCCAGGTCCGAAAAGGGACAGAGTCAACAGTTGAAAAGTCAATATGGGAGAGTCACCGGAAGGTGGCACGTGCCTCAACGATGCAAATTCAAGAGGGGCAACCCAAGGGCTAGTCTCAAGCGAGTGCGGAGCTTCCACGTGTCCAAAAGTCGAAAGGACTAGAGCCGAGCCGACCGCTCAAATCGACTAAGTATAGAAGGGTTTGCGGAAGGCACCACGTGTCACCGATGCAACTCTAAATGTTAAAACCCAAGGGGAAAAATCAAATGTGCGTTGAGCCTACACTTGTCCCAGGTCATGCATATGGCCTTGCCAAACAAAATGGACTTAGCCAAAACACAAAGGAACAGAGAAAAGCCGCAGAGGCCTCCACATGTCTCTTCGGCGTAACTTCAAAAACAAAATCCAAAAGTGGTACCCAAATGTGTGCCAGCTCTACACATGGCCATGTTTCAAGTCAAGGTGGGTCATCGAGAGGAGTTTGAAATTTTGGCCCGAGGAGGCGTAAAGTGTAAAAATAAGCCACACCTCCGCCGACACCTAGAGGAGCCACGTGTTAGGCCTAAATTACATGTGGGCTAGCAGGCACAGGGAGGACCTTTTCCTAAATGGAAAATGCGGACCGACAGGCCCAAAGATGGCTTTTTGGCAAAAGTGAATTGCGGGGCAACGAGGTGTTTTTGCATTTTTGTATTTTTGTGCAAAAGGCGTAAAGTGAATTTTGGGTCCACAAACCCACTTTTCTAAATTAGTTTCTGCCATTTTCTTACGGATTTGACTCAAACATTCAAATGGACATATCTTTTGATCAAGTTCTTGAAATTCAACAAATTTGGCACCATTAGAAATGTATCAACCTCATCTACGTCGTAGAAACCTGATATTTTAATTTCAACGAGGTTAGGTGGGTGAGAATTGGGAAAATGTCTTCATGTCATTAATATGCGATCCGATTGCTTCAAAACCATATTAGATTTGATTTGATCTTCCATTCTTCCTAATTTGACACGCCGAGAGCATATAGAGCGATTAAATCGATAGATTGTGGGCGGATTTGTAGCGGTATTGATGGCTTGTAGTTGAGCTCCAAATTAGGTTCCCTGCCTCTTTTCTTCTTCTCTCTTCGCTGCATCTATAAAAGAAAGAGTTGGCTCATTGTAAAGGGTTGGGCATTTTTTTTTACACCCTCCCTTCTTTCCTTTTTTGCAAGTGAATTTGTGGAGTTTTCTAAACCTCCCATTCAAGTTGTAATACAAAGTTTTTGCCTCTTAGCTACTGTAATGTACCGTATCAACTTTGGAGTGATAATATATTTCTAGGGATGATTCTCAACCCTCTCATGTGTTCATTGTTTTCTTCGATATCTCATTGCAAATCACAGTTATCTATGCATGGTGGTTGTATTGTATTTATATGGTCTGTGTTAAATTACAAAACGAGTGTTTAGCATTCCTTTGGTGCATCACCTTGTTAGCCTAGGTTTATCTTCTCGCATCTTCTTAACCTTGTCTACTTGGAAAGTTATAATAGGTTTCAAAATAGATCCTTTGCAAAATTTTTACGTGTGCACCTGAATAGAGGAATAGGAACCAACCTTTATCTAGAGAGCTCTCTCGATTTTAAAGTTTCATGATTTGAGATATGCTCCATGTTATGCAATGACACTCGAATGTATCAACCCACCAAGTTACGAGACATTCGGGGGTGCCGTGATTTTGCACTAACAGTTTTGGCATGCCCAATGGGACCAAGAGGTCTCCATCTTTATTACAACAAGATTGATGTGCACTTGTTGTAAGTTTTTTAGCTTTTAAGAAGCTCTAAAGTTACACATCCGCGATGCTAAAAGAGGCGAGTTTATTGGTTTCAAAGCAGCCTGGCTCGACAAATTCATGAGAAGGATTCAGACCAAATCAAGAACTAGAGAAGAAGGGTTGTTCATCTATTTGCACTTGTCCCTAGATAGAGGGAGAAGGGGGAGAAGAGCTCAAAGGTCTCCATCTCCACCAAACAAAACCTTGTCAACACCTCCTACTGATAGGCCTTTCATCCAATCAACAAGGGTTCTTAGGCCAATCATAATGGCACATCCACCACCCAACCCCTATGTCAACTTCATTGGTAGCAACCCACTTGCTCTCAATGCACAAAACCCAGTCCCAGTTGTAGCATTAAAGAGAATTCCATATTTCACTGGAGAGAACCAGACTACTCCTAGTGACCACATTCAAGACATTGCAAATGTCTGCGTAATTCATGAAATCACTGAGATGGACATTGTAGTCAAATTGTTAGCCTCTTCATTTAAGGGAAAGCATCATAATGGTTTAGGAGTCTAACAAAAGGCTCTATTCAGAACTGGGACCATCTGTGCAGAGCTCTTCACAACTAATTTGGAGAGAAGGGAAACAATCTATCCTTGTTGGAACATTTGACAACCATCAAGAGGGCTTCTAATGAGTAGTTGATGATTTCAACTTCAGATTTCAAAGGACATGGGATAGGATTCCATTGACAGTGAGACCCAAAGATGAAGGTGCTTTTCTATACTTTCTTAGGGCTTTAAATTCTGATATTGCCTTAATGATTCAATCAATGGGAGGTGTGACCTTACCTGCAGCCTATAACATTTCCATTAGAGATGAAAATTGTTTAATTCAAGCTGGTAAACTTGCACCTAGGCCACCTTTCCCTCTCTATCTAGAACTAGGGGCTCCAAGCACTAGTCAAACACCCACATTAGCTCCCATACCCACTCCAAGGAATTAGAGTTCAGCCGACACTTCCACCTCATCCTATAACACTTCAAAAGAGTTACAAGAGGCTATGAAACAACTACAGAACCTAGGGAATGAGCTGGTGAATATAAAGAGGTAGAAAGCTTAGAGTTCTAGGCCATAGATCAACCTTAAAATCAATATCAAGCTAGACCCCCGTATCAGCAAAATAGACCACCAGCTCAGGTTGCGAATCAAAATGAAAACCAAGGAAAACCTCAAGCTGTTAGGCCTTTTCGACCATATGATCAAAATGCAGCTTCAACATCAAGGGCCTTAGTTCTAACACAAAACAAGATGGCTCAAGAATATGATTGGTGTTTTCCATGCAGTCAGCACCATAACCAGTCAATGTGTTTCAATGGTGTGCTGAACCAAGCCTTGATGGTACAGAACACTGGTGTGTCCCAAGAGCCCAAAGAAAGGGAAAAATCCATAGCAAGAAACCTAGGAAGAGGCACCTCCAAGTGAGGCCATGCTTGTCAATTGGCACGTAGAAGATTTCTATGGTATGAACCAAGCCCCTTCTCAAAGTGTAGCTGCCAATACATGGTCCAAGAAAAGGAATATTAGAGAGGGACAATCATCAAACTCAGGTAATCCACAACCCTCTATTACTCCACAAGGTATTGGAAATCAAGGTACAACTCCCAATGTGTAGAGCCAACCCAAGCCACCTTCCAAACCCACTCAAGCACCGGTTGTAATGACCCATGTGCAAGAGAAGAATGTACCGAAAAGGGGCAACAAAAAGATATCTCATCCCCATTTAACATCATTGAGCAGATGAAGAAGAAAAATATAAACATCTCAATGTGGGAGCCATTGGCTATCCCGGGACAAAGGAACTGTTACAGAGCTACTATGGCCAATTGATCAACTTCAAATTAGCCCCCCAACCAACAAGAGAAAGTGCTTACCAATGTAGCTCAACTGAAGGAAACCATGGAGGACAACAAGGTAAGAATATGAAGCCCCCTCCGTTCTATGTTTCATTGATCATTGGAGACAAGCTAGTGCATAATTGCATGATTGATTCGGGGCAAGTAGCTCGGTCATGCCAAAGCAGATAGCCGATTAGCTGGATCTTCAATATGAAGTCATCTCCAAGGGCATAGTGCAATTAGATGGGACAACAATAACAACGGTTGGAGTCATCAAGGATTTCACCCTCACATTGCACACATGCTCCAATGTGACCATATTGCAAAAAGTATCAGTCATAGACTTGCCACCACATTTTGCATTGTGTTTGTCAAGGGACTTCATCGCTAAAATTATAGGCTATTTTTCTGCCGATTGGTCACACATGATTTTTAGAACAAGGTATGGAGCTAAGGCTATGATCGATCTGAGCCCATTGTGGATTACCATATTGAGCCTCATGTGCCCAACCCAATCAATGTGAATTGTTCATCCTTTGATCATGAGGACCTCCTAAGCACTTGTGAGGAAAATAACAAAGTTGGGTGTATTCCAAATTTACCCTTGACAAGTGGGCAAACAAGAGGCATGCTTTTGACCTTATAAGGAAATAGAGGAATTTGAGCTAGGAGTCTACTATTTGCATGAGGAGAATCATCCTCTACCTGATATCACCAAGCTAGAACACAAGGATGATAATGAGGTGTGGCAGTTATTTTTTGATGGCTCAAGAAGTAGACAAGGAGCCAGAGGAGGAGCTATGATTTTTTAACCTCAAGGTATGAAATATTACTCAGACTTTCATTTCCAATTTGCTTGCTTGAACAACACAACAGAGTATGAAGCCTTGATCCATGGACTGCATTGGGAAATAAAAAGAGGGATTAAAAACTTGCAAGTATTTGGCGATAGTGATTTGGTTGTGAATCAAGTCCAAGGACAAAATGCTGCCAAGAATGATCTATTAAAAAACTACAAGAATCGGTGTGGGATCTCATCGAAGATTTTGAAGCATTCAACATCAATTCCATCCCAAGGAAGAAGAATGAAGTAGCAGACATATTGGAAGCAATCGGGCGGCATTTGATGTAGTAGAGAGTATCAAAAGTGATAAGTCTCAGCCCCATATCAAAGTAGTTGTAAGACCAGATGTCCCTGAGAACAACACAAGTTGGCAGGTCTTTGAGAATGATCAACAAATTGTCAACTTTCTACAATAAGAAGATGAGTTCTCTGCTAGAAACCAAGACAAGTGGGAATAACGTTATGGTGACCAAGTGGTGCAGCTGAGAACCAACAAATTACCAAAGGGTCTTGTAACTTTGGAGTCAATCTTCAACCCAAATGATCAATTCGGAAGGAGAAAGAAAATATTCAGGTAAAGGGTGAAGATTCAAAGCCCATTTCCATAGATGAAGGCAAAATGTTGCGAATCGGCAAGGTAAGTACCCAATAAGAAAAATATGAGTTCATTCAACTTTGTCAAGAATTCCTAGATGTCTTTTCCTAGACTTACAAAGATTTAAGAGGTTTCAACCCAAAATTGGCACAACACACTATCAAGTTGGATTTGGGATCTAAGCCTTTCAGATAGAAGCAAAGGCTAGTAAACCCTCACATTGAACCTCTCATGAGAAAAGAGTTGAACAAGCTAATTAAGGCCAACATCATCTTCCCTATCAAGAATTCAAGTTGGGTTGCAAACTTGGTGCCTGTGAGGAAAAGAAGTGGAGAAATCAAATTGTGTGTAGACTTCCGTGATCTAAATAGAGCATCACTGAAAGATCACTACCCACTTCCATCGATGGAGCAAATCTTACAAGTTGTAGCTAGCTCTGAGAGGTTTTCATTGTTAGATGGATATTTAGGCTATAATCAAATAATGGTGAAAGAGGAAGATCAATGTACAAGACAACCTTCACCACTAAATGGGGTACATATGCTTATAAGAAGATGCCATTTGGACTGTCAAATGCCAGAGCAACATTTCAGCGAGCTATGGACATGGCATTCAAAGGCTTAATCAATAATATAGTTCTGGTATATCTAGATGATATCATTGTCTTCTCAAAGAATGCTACAGAGACCATCTCTTCCACCTCGATAGGTATTTCGGAGGTGTAGAAGGTTCAGTGTCATTGAATCCAAAGATGTTTGTATTTTTTGGCCACATTGTCTCAAGAGAAGGGTTAACAATTGATCTGAAAGGGTTGAATATCCGAACACTTCCATGTCAAGTAGTCTCTCCAAAGCTTCTGGGAGAATAAAATTTGTCCGTAGGTTTGTGCTTGATTTTGCCACTCTTGTGAAGCCTTTAACGATGATGTTAAAGAAGAGTCTTGCATTCAAATGGACAACAAAAGGAAAAGAGAGTTTTGAGGCCATCAATATCGCAATATCACAGCCCCAACTATTATTAACCCAAATTTTTCAAAGGACTTCATGTTGTACGCTTTGAGAGTTATACACAATATCATCTATCTTGGTTCAGCCTAATGTTGTCCTCTCAAAATTTCCCCTCTTTTGAAAGTCAAAAATTGAAAATTTTGAATTGACACCCTTTAGTGATGTTCTAGTGAAGTGAAAATTTGAGGAGATAGTAAAAATTCACATTTTTTGAGTCATTTTGATGATTTGCGGGTTTGTCGGACATTTTTGTCCCTCATGTTCCAAGTTCTACCCGACTTTTTGTTCCCCGATTGGCCATATTCCCTGAAATTATTTAACTTTCGGTTATGTCAAAACTTTTTGGCCTGCGTTTTTCCAAGTTCACCTAGGCTCTGTTCCCAGATCGCCTGCATCGTCTGCATCGGGTCCTTCACGTAATTTTGTCCCAACTATCCCAAAAGCGTCTGTGCCTTATGTCCCCGCTTTTCCCACATCGCGTGCGTTGGCCAAATTGCATCTTCTCATCCTCGCATCCCTCACATTTTCAAGTTTCTGGACCACACGTGCTCATTTGGTCCGCATCGCCCGCGTCGGCCGGATCGCATCTTCGCGTCCCTAATGTCCCAAATGTACCAAGACCATCTAGGCTAGTTTTTTTTTGGTCTTCCCGATTCTTATCTTTTTAAGTCAGTGCAATATGAATTTAATGCACATTTAATGACCTTCTCTCTCCTAAATGGCTATTTAATGGGACTATTCTCTATGCATTTGGCACATTGCTCACTTGCCATCATTTGCTTGAATCCCTGCAATTAAGGTCATTTGCTCGTGCTCCTACTCCCTTTGCATTTTTCATTGCGATTCGATCCTTGAAGGTTTTTCCTCTATACATTGCAAACATGAAGATCAAATTCCAAGGCCAAGAACATGTATCACCCTTGAGACTTTTGTTCCTGATATCGGGATAGTGAGGTTTGGCACCTAGATTTCGGGGATTTTTGGAACAGATTGACTATCCCTAATCCTTCCCCCATGGCACAAATGATCAACGACAACGGACTTGCTTATGCGGTTGGTTTCCCTATTTCTGTACAATGTGCCGACACCGTGCTCACATGTGGGGCTCATTTTAACTCGGACACCAAAGAATTGTCTATGGTGCATGGGGAACTGATTGCACAACCGGATCTTTATTACCATTTCTGTCACCCTACGCATTCGAGAGACTGAAGACTCCATCATTATCACTTAGGCTCAAGCTCAGACCCTATTTGAGCAGGAAAGTGATAAATATAAGGCAAGAATAGCAAAATCATGGTTGAAGAACCCTAAGAAGGGAGCGTCCCAACTTTCCAAGGCATTATTTAGGGCTGATTTCAATGAAGAGTTGTCTGATTTCATCATTTTGCTAGCTCGTGTCATGGGATTGCCCTCTACCAATGAATTTCACTGGATGTGCCCTTTCATCAACATTTTCTGCGAAGGTAGTCAGAACATAAATTAGGCAGAAATCATCTGCATGAATTGGACCGAGCAATTGTCTAATGTGCAACAAACTAAGAAGTTCTATATGACTTCTTATCTCATGTATTCCCTAGTAGTATCCTAGTAGTGGGTTGGATTCACATACATGGAGAGCCAAAAGGATGAGCCCATTTATGCATACTACCCTCAATTCACCCTTGAAACTAGCAACAACAATTTTAGGAGAGTTAATGATGCCTTTACCATGTATATTGTAAGGCTCTTAGAAGGTGATACTGCTAGGAGATTTTCTGATGAAGCCATGAACCTGATATCTAAGTATGGAGCTTTCTTCATCCAATTCAAGAGGTTTTCATATATCAGGTTGGCTGGTTATGAAAATACACCCCTCAAGCTCCCCATGTTTTGTAATGACAAGATGGATCTAATTGAAGTTTGCAGGAAATTGGATAAATTGCATAGAACCTGCAGGGACAAGAAAATCTCTGGTCTGCACTTCCCTATTTCCTTGGGTAACTATACATGTAAAACAACCTTGGATGCCCAAAATATAGAAAGGGCCCTTGCTCCCATCACTGTCCACTTTTTCAGGCCTAGGACTTGTTTTGATTTGAAGAAGTTCATTGAGCATAACCTCAGAATAAATTATCATCACAGACTAAATACCGAGGACTACTTTGGGTGATTGTGCAAATGATTTTGAAGCAAGGCGGAGGCACTATGGCATATTCTCTTTGCAACTGATTAAATAACTCAATCTCTATCAAATTCCTGAAGGGTTTTAGGATGATGATGTAGACTTGCTGTCTTTTAAATATGAGACATTAATAAAACATACTCCTTTGGAAGATCTGGATTAGTACAAGAAGGAGAATGATGACTTGGTTGAGATTTTGGCCCCTGTCCTTGTAAGAACCAAGGTTTGGTTTGACAAAAAGGTTCGAGAGCTTAGGAAGAATCTAAGTGGATCTTCTTCCAGAGATACTTCAACACCTAGGAAGGAAACACATACACCCAACACAAAGGTACCTGTTCAAACCCCTCCTTCTTCCTCAACTAAAGAACCTGAATCATCCACTCCCTCTTCTTCTACTCAAGTGTACCAAAAGAAGATAAAAGAGGTTAAACAAGAGCCAATTGAGGAAGAACCCCTTTTAGATTCTTTAGGATTACCTTTAGGGCCAGAGAACATTATTGTTCTCAGTGAAAGTGATGATGGTGAAGTACCAAACCTTGCAGGAACTTTAGAAGTTATAGTAGAAGATGAGAAGGAGGTGCTTGCATTTAACCTCCTAGTACCACATTCCTTTGCACAAGAAGCTCTAGATGCCTCACTCACCTCTTTTTTGGAAGCAACAATGGTGAATACCTTAAGTGCTATGGGTTCAATTGCTCTTGGACCTCTTGTCCCTTCTTCTTCTTCTTCTACTTTTGCATGGGTGCAACCCTTGGTTGACAACATGAAGAGAAAGCCTTCTTCCGCTTTGGCGAGGCCCAATTTTGATCTTTGTGGCAAATTTATTAGGCACTACTCCTCCTCCTCCAACAAAGAGAGCTAAAACAACTTCAAGAATAGTGACAGATGCTCAAGGCCAAAAATTTATAGAGGTTGCGAAACCTAAAGTTGATAAGGCAGAACAAGATCTACTAGCCTCTGACCTGGAACTCTCTAGAATTCCCACGGGAGAATCTACTCCTGAGAGTGAGGTACATAACCTCCAAGAAACAATAACCAAGGTTATTGAGAGAGTGGAAAAGGGTAAACAAACTATAGAATAGTTAGAAGAACAAAATCAAGTTCTTTCCAACTTCATCAAGTCATTATTGGCTAAAGGTAAATTTTGGTCCCTGCTACATTGGCTGCCCTCCCACCTCCTATGATTCTCACTTAGGATGAGGTTCAGAGTATCAAGGATATACATAGATATTCCACTTATGAAAGGGATATGGAAGCCATGGTTGATGATATGACCATTACAGGCTTGAACTTCATTGAAGAGGCCTTCAAAGCCAATGAGAAGGTGGTCAACCTGCAAAAAAACTCTCCTCCTCTATTAAAACTATGGACAAAGAACTGAAGCTTTGGAGTAGTTACATTATAGAATTTCGCTTTGATGGGAGAGGCTGATGAAAAGATATTGTTGGCTAGTAAATTTTTTATGATGCCAAGGATAACTTGTTAGGATCATGGGTGTTCAGTGTTGAATGGAAAATAAAAGTTTTGGAAGAAGCCTTGGGAGAATTGAGAAATAGTTGGCAGAAGGGGGAATCTTTCAAGACTTGTGTGGCATCTGCCTTTAAGGATATTCATTGTCATCTTCATGATGAAACTTCAGGTGTTCCTTTCTCTCTTCAAGAGATTAAAACTTAGTTTAGGACATTTGTCAAAGAAGGCCTGTTCAAAGAAGAATTGATTACCAAAGAGAAGATAAAGGATATTTGCTCTCTTCAATCTGCCATTGAAGAAGCTAATAAAGAATACCTGGAACATACCGAGTTTGATAAGAACATGGAGAAATGTCTAGGAACTTGGTCTCATGCCACTGCCAACACATCAGTCCCACGAGGCAGGGAGATAGCTGAGGCATTAAAAAGATTTAGGCAATGGATTCTCAAGTCAGTGGGCCCTCCTCAAAATAATCAAATGTTTTCTCTCCTAGTTTCTCCTTGTCTCCTTCTTTTCCTAAAATTAGGCTCATTGTATATTAATTAAGGACATTGTGTTGAGCACTTCCTTAATTAATATTTTAGTTAAAAGAAATGGTTACCAAGTGTAACCAATTTGTAAGCTATATAATGGGCTCCCCTGCACCATTTTCAAGGGATAAAACTCTTTTTTTTTTGAAAGTGTAAGGAATAAAAATCTATCAATACAAGAAGATCTCTTTCTATTTCCATCTGCTCTTGTTCTTTCATTGCTATCTGTTAAAAGTTATTAAATCATTAGTTTGTTTTAATTCAAGAAGCTTTGTATTCTTGTGGATGTCATCTCTGGAACTTTGTTTCTATGAAATAACATCTTAGGTTTTTATGCAAATGATTCTATTCTATATGATTCCATTTTGGTGTGAGTAAGGAATTATTTTGTTATATATATTTCTTGAGAGTGCTATTCTGCCTTCTCCCATTCCTTCAATCTTCTATCCTTTTGTATTGATGATATGTTATATCAAACAATTTCATGATATAAAAGTTCCTCATTAAAACTAAATGTTGTATATTTGTAAATAGGTTTTTGCCTTTAATAAGGGAACCTCTCCCATCAAAGAGGAGGGACTTTTTGTCCCCTGACTATTGTTTTCAATAAAGTCCTTATTTAATAACCAACACCTAACAAGGAAGGTTCTGCAATGACTATAACCTTCTTTAGTCGAGCTTGGAGGATTACAAGGTAAAATATTCTTTCATTGAAAATCATGTCCTTGCTGTCATTAGAAGTTTGAAGAATTTCAGACACTTGGTCTCGAACAACAAGATTCAACTACTAGTGTCTCATTCTGGTGTCAAGGATTTCCTCCTAAAAAAGGACTTGAATGAGAAGAGAGAAGGTTGGATCATGCGTGTAATGGAGTATGATATTGAAATCAAAGTGACCAAACTAGTTCGTGGCAAGTGTCTGTGTGAGCAGCTCACTTCCAAGCAACAAGCTGAGTCAGTGGATGAAGAAGAGGTTGTCCTACTATTGCATAATGATCAAGAGCAACTAGCTAATGATGTACCTATTCCATGTTGGACTCAAGCCTTGGTGTATCATCTCCAAATAGGTTGGTTTCCTCCAGAATGGAACAAAGCAAAGAGGAGATACTTCAGACTACAAGCCATCCCATATGTGCTTATCGATGGTGTATTTTTTAAGAAGGATATCAATGGTGTTCTATTGAGGTGCATTGGGATAGGCCAAATTGAGAGGGTGTTACATGAGTTCTGTGATGGAGAAGTAGGAGGCCACTTTTCCCCTTGAGTAACATCTCTCAAAATCATGAAAGATGGTTATTATTGGCCTACGATGTTTAGGGATTGCTACTCATGGATCAAGAAGTGCAAGAAGTGTGCATTCTTCACAGGGAAGGAAAATTTAGCAGCCCTTCCCCTTCGTCAAATTTCAGTGGATCAGCCATTCATGCAATGGGGACTAGACTTCATTGAGTGATTAACCCAAATTCAAGCTAGGGCCACAAGTGGATACTTACAACAACAGACTATTTCACCAAGTGGACTGAAGCAATGACACTTAAAGAGGCAAATGAATCCAACATCTTGGATTTCTATGAAGGAATAGCCACCAGGTTTGGAGTCCCTGCCACTATTATATTAGATAATGTATTGGAATTCCTTGTTATAATGATCACTGAATGGGATGTTAAGAATGATATATACCTCAACACTTCCTCAAACTATTACCCTCAAGGTAATGACCAAGTAGAGTCCAGAAACAAGAACCTATTAAGGATTATCAGAAGGACTCTATATGAAAATCGAGAGGACTTGGCACACAAAGCTTAAATCAGCTCTATGGGATGACATGATCACATACAAAAGGTCTACAGGAAGCTCCCCATACAAGCTTGTGTATGGAAAAGAGGTAGTATTGCCCATATCATTGGAGCTTCTCACTTTGGAGCTCATGAAATAGTTGGAACTGGCCGAGTTTGAACCTATGGAAGTCAGGTATGCAGAGCTAATGGAAGTAGGAGAGGCAAGAGAACATGTAATGCAAATCATGGAGAAAGATCAAGCATTGATCAAGAAGAGATTTGATAAGAAAGAAAGAACAAGGACCTTTCAAGAGGGGGACTTAGTTCTAAAGTGGGATGCAAATCAAGAAAACCAGAAAACATTCCAAGTTTGATGCCATTTGGAGTGGCCCTTACATGGTCACAAGATGTACAAGTAGTAATGCCTTCTGGCTGGCTAAGTTGGATGACGAATAATTGTAGATTCTAGTCAACAGGATCCACCTCAAACACTACTAATAAAAGGAAAAATTCCTCGCCCTTATAAATATTAGCCTAGGTTTTCAATTTCTCCAAGTGCGTATGCACATTGTCTTGTTGTAGCATAGGTTTTATTTCCATAAGTGCTTTGGCACAAGTTTTGTTGCTCCAAGTTTGCATCATTATACGCTTTGATGTAACTCCAGTGAATGCGCGAGCCCTTCAAAGATTTACAATAGGGAGACCCATGGTCACCATGATAGTTTCCAATTTTAAAATAGAACAAATATAGAGCAAATAAAATCGGGTTTCAGGGCTCCATTTCTAGAATAACAGGTAGGTTCAAGGTTGGAAAATGCATACATCGATTCAAGCTTCAAAGAACAGGACTAGTATCAGGCCACCACCCATGACTCCGTGCCCAATGGATACAACAAAGTAGCTGATCTCTTCATCTAATAGACATATGTCCCTGTGAGTCACCAAATTGTTATCCCAATTTTCCCCAAAAATTGACCAAACCTAACCCTACACAGGAAGAAATCTAAATGTTGGTTTCATCGTATGAGCCCACATTTCAAATCCAACATTCAGGGTTGCAGCAGACTCAAAAATGGAGAAACTAGAGGCTCAAAGGAGGTAAACAACTTCAAAGAAGCTAGAGTCTCTCAAGAGAGAAACAGGGAAAAGGTTCAAAGTCTTCAGGCTTCACAAACGATCAGAGTGGGCCCAAATTGGCTAATTATGGAAGAGACGACGAGGCTTCCAAGTGTCTCAGACAAGAACTTTCAAGGGTCGAAGCCAAGGGCCAGATCCAAACAAGTGCGAAGATTCCACGTGTCCCAGGCCGAAAAGGAACAAAGTCGGCCGTTGAAAATTCCAAACAAGTGGAAAGAACCACGTGTCAGTTTGGCGCAATTTTAAAAGTAAGAGCCCAAGGCAGAGACTCAAACTAGCTATCCACGTGGTCAAGGTCTAACGTGAAGTTAAATCATGTGTAGGCACAAATCAGTTAAGTATAAATAACCAAGGAAGTCTCCACATGTCTCAACGACGCAAATTAAAAAGGTGCAACCCAAAGTGGAGACTCAGATGAGCGTGATGCTTCCACATGTCTAGGGTTCGAGAAATACATCGGCCCGAATTGGCTAAGTATCAAAAACTCGCGAAAGGAGCCACGTGTTAGCTCTGTGCATCTTCAATGGTAAATCTAAGAGTGGGTCTCCCAAAATAGCATTAGCCTTCCACGTGTCCCAGGTCTGAAAAGGGATAGAGTCGACCGTTGAAAAGTCAAGATGGGAGAGTCGGCTGAAGGTGCCATGTGCCTCAATGGAGCAAATTCAAGAGGGGAAACCCAAGGGCTAGTCTTAAGCGAGTGCAAAGCTTCCACGTGTCCAAAAGTTAGAAAGGAGACAAAGCCGACCATTCAAATCGACTAAGTATAGAAGAGTTAGCGGAAGGCGCCACGTGTCATCCTGATGCAACTCCAAAGGTTAAAACTCAAGGGAAAAACTCAAATGTGTGCTTGAGCCTACACATGTCCCGGGTTATGCATATGGCCCCGCCAAACAAGAGGGACTTAGCCAAAACACAAAGGAACAAAGAAAAGCCATGGAGGCCTCCACGTGTCTCTTCGGTGCAACTTCAAAAAAAAATCCAAAAGCGGTCCCCAAATGCGCACTCACTTACATGTGGCCATGTTTTAAGTCAAGATGGGTCACCGGAGGCGCTTTAAGCTTTTGGCCCAAGAAGGTGTAAAGTGTAAAAATAAGTGCACATTTGCCAACGCCCATAGGAGCCACATGTCAGGCCTAAATTACATGCAGGTCGACAGGCATGGGGAGGACTTTTTGCCCAAATGGAAAATGCGGACCGGTGGGCCCGAAGATGGTTTTTTGGCAAAAGTGAATTGCGGGGCTGCAAGACATTTTTACATTTTTATATTTTTGTGCAAAAGGTGCAAAGTGAATTTCAGGTCTGCGGACCCTCTTTGCTAAATTAGTTTCTACCATTTTCATACAGATTTGACTCAAACATTCAAATGGACATATCTTTCGATCCAATGCTCTAAATTCAAAAAATTAGCACCATTAGAAAGGTCTCAACCTCGTCTATGCCATAAAACCTAAGATTTTAATTTTGACGAGGTTAGGTGGGTGAGAATTTGGAAAATGTCTTCATGCCATTAATATGTGATCTCGATTGCTTCAACAACTAGATCATATTTGATTTGATCTGCCGTTCTTCCTTCTTTGACACTTTGAGCAAACATAGAGTGACAGACTCGATAGATTGTGGGTGGATTTGCAGCGGCATTGATGGCTAGTAGTTGAGCTCCAAATTAGGTTTCCCACCTCTTTCTTCTTCTCTCTTCACTGCATCTATAAAGGAAAGAGCTTGGCTCATTGTAAAGGGTTGGAAAATTTTATTTTGCACCCTCCTTCTTCCTGTTTCTGCAAGTGAATTTGTGGAGTTTTCCAAACCTCCCATTCAAGTTGTAATACATAGTTTTTTACCTCTTGCTACTTTGTAATGTACCGTATGAACTCTAGAGTGATAATATATTTCTATGGATGATTCTCAACCCTATCATGTGTTCATTGTTGTCTTTTGATCTCTCATCAGTAATCAAGTTATCTCAGTGCATGGTGGTTATATTGCATTTCTATGGTCTCGTGTTAAATTACAAAATGAGGGTTTAACATTCCTTTGGTGCATCACCTTGTTAGCCTAGGTTTATTTTCTTGCATCTTCTTAACCCTGTCTCCTTGGAAAGTTAGAATAGGTTTCAAAATAGATCCTCTGTAAAATTTTATGTGTGCACCTGAACAGAGGAATATGAATCAACCTTCATTTCAAGAACTCTCTTGATTTCAAAGTCCCATGCTTTGAGAGATGCTCCATGTTATGCAATCACACTGAAAGTATTAACCCACTAAGTTGCAGACATTCAAGGTGCTGTGATTTTTCACTAATAGTAAATTTTTGCATTTAAAAGTACATGGGCCATTCAAAATATGTGTGCCTTTTGGAGCATGTAACTGTTGTTAGCCATTAATCAACCATTTAATGAAAAGCAATGTAAAATCATATGCGTACCCTCTTAAATTGCATGCCAATGAAATTGGCGGTTGGATTTGTTTACATATCACTATAAGTAGATAGTTTTTGAGTTTATATTTTAAACATTTTCCTTTATTCTCTTCGTCATTGCTAAGCTTATTCATCAATAGAAAAATCTCATCATCAAGCGTCAAAAATTCTGTGCTTGATTTATGGAAACGTTTTGATTTCCTCTCCGTGCCAAAAATTGGTATGCATTCTCACCTTCAATCCCTCCAAAATTACAAAATTGAGTTAATGAAAAATTTTCCATAGCTAATTCGGGATTATATCCATGTAAAATTTTCCATAGCTGATTATGACTTATATCCATGTAGGGATTTTGTAGATAATTAAATGGAAGCAAGTTTGTTATTCAATATTTTGTAGAAGGTAGTTTTGTTTATAAAATAAATAATTTCATAATATATTAAACATTTGTTAGAGTAGTGAAAGAGGACGGAATGGAGAACATATTGATAGAGAAATGACGCAGCTTTAATACGTAATAACACGAGAGGAAGATTTGTAAATTTTTTAAAAATCAAAAACACCTGCCAAGAACTTGTTTTGTTGAGTCTTCAAAAAGAATCCTAGTGGTATGGATGGTGGCTCAATTTGCACAATAAAAAAGTGAATATTAGAATCGATTTATGGACATGGTGGTGCACATGAATAGAAGAGAAGATGTATTTTATAAAATTGATATTATTTTGTTGGCCTTATTGTTGTCCGCAAATAGTCCTCCACTGCACATACTCAACAAAATTCAATGGCTATAACATCGTTGAATTGTTAATGAAAATATTTTAGAAGATATTCATGTTAATAATGAGTTTCCATTGAATGTGTTGGTGTTAGATTATAATGACCTATTTGTGAAAAAATATGGTAATGTAAGAGTAGGAGAACCAAAGATTTTGGAGAACAAAAGAATGAATACAGATTTTTGAAAGGAGAATTCAAGGAACAAGGAAAATCTAAGATGTTGCTACTATGGAAGTAATAAATATCCTCAAAATTTTTCACAAAATGTAAATTTTCTCTGTTTGCATCGTGGATATGTGATTTTTGTCTTTTTTTACCTACGAGATTTCTCTCTTCTATGCTTCAATGTCATATTATGCCTTAAGGACCTTTTTGTAAAAGGATGTGGGTCCTTTCAAAACCCCCATATTAACCCTTATACAAAAAAATGGACATAGTTTTTGTACATCGGAATATGTTGTTGTGGCATAACCTAAAGATTATGATGACAATATCTTACTTTATTTTGTTAATTCCTATCAATCGATAATATCCAATTAATATGGTGTCACATAAGCTAGCAGATGCTAAGCTAAAAATAATATTCTTTGACTTGTTAAATGCTAGCGATCCATAAGCTCAAAATTTTATATTGTGGAAGTATTAGGTTACCTTAGCGGGCACTAAGCTCAAAACATCTTACTTAAAATTTCTCCTCAATCCACCACTCAAAATAAAAAAATTCTATTAACTTTTCAACTTTCTAATGTTTGTAATTTATTTAAATAATTTTTTAAACTACAAAACTTATTTATATTTTTATTTATTTGCTAGTTAGTATTGATTTGACAAATATGAGGCCTTGTTGCAACATTGATTTATTCTATTTAATAAAAATCATAATTATAAGAAAACAATCGCACAACTAGCACATCTAGCATGATCACACAACTAGCACATCTCCCATCCGTGAGGCATGAACTTAATGCTCTATCTTGTTTAATTTAAAATGTCATTAACAAAATTAATATTAACAAGGTTTATTAAATATACGTGAACATAATGATTGGCTACTTTATATAGGATTAAGGCACCCATAAACCTTACAATAGAATGCATCGTGAGCATCACCAAGAGTGAACAAAAAGAAATAGGACAAAAATGGCTAAAACAACTTATCCCAAACTACAATCCAACAGATCAATACAAGGAAAAATCACAAAACATGGAGGGGAAAACATCCCAAATGATACAATCCACAAACAATCAAACAAAATCTCTAAGATCCAATAGACTAGTTAGTCTTCAAATATTTGTACTCCTCCGTTGACGCTCCTCTTGTCCTTTCATATTATCATCCTACTTGCTCGTGATAGGGATGTGGTCTTCAACCTGCTCTTCCTCATCTAAACTACTGAGGTGGAGATTATACCTATGAACTTTGTGTCCCTGCTCCAGCTTGACCACACACCCCTAACTCCAAAACCAAACTTTTGATCTCTACCATATCAGCCCTGATAGAGTTTTGGGTGATGAAAATTTTCTTAGAGGCGTCGATGCAATGCATGACACTATTTCCCATATCCATTCCAACTTTGCCTAAGGCCTCCATATCCATTTCCACCTGACTCACCCTAAGAGAAATTTTATCAAAAGCCACATTCCAACCCATATCCACTCTCTCTTTCCCTTTAGATGAATCCCCTTTCATATCAATCAGAGAACTTGCAGCTCCAATACCAAGATTTTACCATTCCCCTTATTCCCCTTAGGTTTCTTAATCTTCTTTCTCCTCAGTTTGTTCATATGGTCCGCAAGAGTACAATTTTCATCTGAATCCCTAGATTTGGGCTCTAATTCCTTTTCCACCACTAGTTTACCATTCTTAAAAAGAAAATAATTAGTCCATGGTGTATCAGGGTATCAATCTTTCCCTATTGAAAATCATTCACCGACGCAGAGAGCGACATAAATAAGAAAAAGGGAAGGCTCATAAAATCTTATTCCTAAACATATTAAGCATAGTGAGATGGTGAGTAAATATCTTTCTATAATTCACTTCAAGATTAATGTACCTCATAAGGTGGAGGCAGACCATATTCCAAATATCAGGGATGCAGAATCTAGCTATACCATCTACCAACAGGTAAACCATTTCTTTACCATGTGAAAGAAAGTCTCAATTTTGTGCTTGCGTTTGGTGTGGTCTTTGAATATATTTAAGCCCTCCATCTCCATTCCAGTCACCTATGCACTATCAAATCCTCCAAAACCTGAATTTCCATGCCATAGATCACCATGTTGCCATTATTCCATGCCCAACCAAACTCCAACACAAGATAAGGATCAGACCCCATGATTTTTGAGATGAAATTCCTAAACCCCCAATTTTAAATGTACCACAAGGAGGGGTTGTCCTTCAGGGAACCATATAGCTCATGGGATTAGTTCTCAAATGACCATCTCCCATGGTTTTAGTTGATCGAGATTGAAAATGGAAGAAACAATGGCCAAAATGAATTGTAAGAGAAAAATTAATACAAATCCCGCCATATATCCTGCACGTGGGAAGGGTCCTATTAACCATAAGTACAAGGATGACATCCCAACAAGGGAAAACAACCACCGACACATTAGTACTTAATGTTCTTAATGAGATTAATAACATTGGTGATATCATCTCCCCTCTCACACACTTTAAAATTACTACCTTTAGCCCCCAATTTGGAAAGATAATCCACACATTTATTACCCTTTCTCGGGGTGAATAATTAATTACATTTATCAAACTCTTTCAAAAATTTTATTTAGTATCTTTAAGGATATTTCTTATGGTCCAATTATTAATTGTATCCTTTCTCACATTGTCTAGTGTTAAAATATTGTTTTGAACAACTAACCAAAAAACATGTTGACATTGGTGAGTAAATCCTTAATCAAAATTTTCCTCTAAAATCCTTTTCAAGACAATATATGTTGGAAAATGAATATGTTTGGTCCAAGAACTTATATGTTAGGTGTTATACTTAAGCATTATAGTCATTGATCTCCATAAACGTATGTAGGAAAAACATTTATGTGAAAATAATTGATCTAGGACGTTTAAAAGACATCAAATTATTTTAGAAACACGTTCAATATTTTTCATTCAAACAACAACATATTATAAGTACAACATAAAAGGTATTTTTAGTAAGTAACAAATCTTTCAAATAAATACAATTTTTGTCCTCCAATATTTACAATTCAATTCTAGTTAAGGTAGGCAATCTTCATGTTGTTGACCTTGGGGAGTAAATCCTTAGTCCAATTTTTCCTCCAGAAATCCTTTGCAAGACAACATATGTTTTGACAATGAATATGTTTGGTCCAATAACTGATATGTCACATGTTATACTTAAGCATTGTAGTCATTGATCTCCATCAATGCATGTAAAAAAGCATTTTTGTGAAAGCAATTGATCTAGGACATTTAAAACACACCAGACTATTTTAGAAACATGTTCAATATTTTTTCATTCAAACAACAACATATTATAAGTACAACATAAAAGGAATTTTGTAGTAATTAAAAATCTTTCAATCCTTTCAATAATAATAACTTCTAACATCCACGATGCTAGTCACACTTCTATTCGAGTAAGTAAAAAATTTAAAAAATAGGTTACAAATTTCACTTCAATCCCAAACTACTATACCTTTTTTTTTTATATCAATTCAATCCTCCAACTAGGAGGAAGTTCATTATGAGATTAACACTGGAGATACTAGCGGAAACTAAACTCAATATGTCTTTCTTTAGCTTGTTAAATGATAGTGACTCTTTAGCTCAAAATATTATATTCTTCAAATACATTCACCGCTTAAGCTCAAACTAGGTTGATTTAATTTGTTAAATCCCAATGACCACTAAAATCATAATAATATCTCACTTTTCTTTTGTCAAAACCTAAGACCGCGAAGATCCAAATATTATGTTGTGTCATAAGCTAGTAGGACACTAAGTTCAAAATATCATTCAATAACTTGTTAAATGAAAGCAACCACTATGCTTGAAGTAATATAAACAACCAACTTCCAGATTATACCTACAACAAAACAATATTGATTCAAGTTAATATATATACCCACACCAAGTCTGAAGTCACGTAAGGGTTCAATATAAGAAGAAATTTTAACATCCACGAGGCTAGTTAAAAGATGAAAAAGTATATTATTCTTGTCATGTACCTGTAATTATACTTGTAATTGTGAATGTAATTATACTTGTAAGAGAACACAAACCCAATAAGGATATTATTCTTTCCATGTACATGTAATTATATCTACATTTAATTTTATCTTGGTCTGAACTAAACACGTTGCTCTCCATTGAAAAAATCAGACCCTGGATGGGGAGGACTCGTGGGGATGCATTTTTTTCAAGACAACACCATCCCCATCTTATTCCAGTCAAATAATGTTTTGTGAAATCACCTTACCAAATCTCACAAAAAATTCCATCACAAGTGTTGCTTGTGCTCCTTGTAACATCTATGTGCTTACCCACTTCATTTCCATGTGTAGAATGAACAACCTTGGAGAACCTAAATGTAACAAATAGAAGTGTCAATAAAGAAATTCTAATAAGATATTGCTTTATGATTTGTTGTTTGATAATCTATACAATATGAAATCATGTCTAAAATGTTAGTTATTTCACCTTGCTTCATTTTTTTGTAGATTCTTCCTTTATAATATATATTAACTAAATACATCTAATATCACTAACATTCAAACCTTCAACCTCCACTAAATGTAATAATTGTAAGAACATTAACTAATTAATGTTGGGGTTGGATGAAAATTAACTAAGATTAAAATTTGTTAGGTTATGTTGAGGCATAACCTCTTTTGGTGGCAAAGAGGATAAGGCATTTGTGGATTTTTTTGGAATTTATGACATTCATAGATTGTGTTCATGTGATGGATGAGATCAATTAATGACTATTACTAATTAGGATAAAATTCAATTAGAAATCTTGGAGACACAAGTTGAAGATTGGAATGAAGGTGCTCGACATCTCTATTTAAGCATCATCTATATCGGGCCTTTGGCAATCACTATAAAAAAATCCTTGTTCACTATGGGTAGCACCAACAAATGCATTGAGCCTTCTTCCTATGAAGAGGTCAAGGCCACCCGATAGTATGGAATATTTTTCATGATGGTGGTGTTACGTCATTTATGGAAAGACTATCTGGTCACTCTATCCAAGTAACGTGTAGTGTGTTGAAAACTTGAAGAAAGGAAGAGTCAAAGTGGGAAAGACTAAATTTCTTATTTTGACAGTCCATTGTGCAATGTGATGGGGCTCCCCATGGAGGGAGACATTTATTTTCAACACTCACTTCAGGAGGAGATGGATGATTTCCATATCTTGTGAAAATCCAACAATGTATCACTCGGGATATGAACAAGACTCACTTCCACAACCTTGGGATAGGGTTGCTAAGAAATTGAGGAGGTACTTCACGCTTCAGTGATGCTACAAAGTGATCTATGGACCTCATATTTTTCTTCTTGCACATCTTTGACATGATCGGAAGGTAAAATTTGTGGATTTTCTATTTCAATCACTTGAGAGGTCCCTTAAAATGGCTAGAGAAGATGAAGGTCCTTTCCTACACCAAGGCCTTTTGTATTTTCTCTTTAAAATGGAAGCTTCCCAAAAATAAATCTCATGCTTCCCCTCTAAGCCAGGTGAGAAACATCATGTCCCCTCCTCTTCCACAACCATCTCCCTATATCCATCATCATCATCATTGCCACCTTCTTGGTCTCCCTTCTAACTTCGATTCAAGACATCATGATCATTAGCCCCCATTATTTCACTCTTAGGTCTCCCTCATCTTCTCTATGGTGCTCATAACCCTCCAAACACCTTAGAGCACTCTCCTAAGGTCTCTAAACCACTTTCGACCCAACATCTACTTCCTCTCCACCTCTTGCCAATGCTTTCTCTGGCTTCTCCTCTCATCTCCACTAACATTGTAATGGCTACAACCATCTCAACTCACCTGATCACGGAAGCATGTGCGACTTCCCTCCCACCTTTTTGCATGGAAGTTAGCATGGAATCAAAAATTCTAGATGTGTTGTGGGATCTCTCCTCAATTTACCCTGATTCTCCTTTGTCAAAGAAAATGGGCTCCCCCACTACAACTTCGAACACAAGGAGCATTTAGAGAAGATCTCTCTTGATCCACAAGGCCATCGAAGATTATGTTACACTCAATATCTACTATCAAGGAATGGAAAAGTCACATGGTCATGACCGATGAAAATCAATGAAGACTTCCTGAACACATTAAGTTAGTGGACATGTTGGTTCAAGGAAGGCCTATTGCCGATGCTAAGGATGAAGCAAACTACTCTCATGAATATCCATAAAATGTAATTTGGCTTTTCTAGTTTGGGACTTTTTGGTTTTTTGTTTTTTGTTGCATATGGGATTGTTCTCTTCTTGTTTCACTGTAATACCTACCATGAGGGATTTTTTTTGCAAGTATGTGGGTCATTTGGGAAAACCCCTTTTACTCTAATTCCAAATAGTTTTATGTTTTGGCATATCGTAGTCACGACTAAGCTCCTAATATGTTAATGAGTTTTCTTACATCCTTAAGATCATCTATGCTCCAAATTTTATGTCTTGGTATAACCTAAGGATTCTCAGATGACAATATCCTACTTTATTTTGATAAAACCTAATGACCACCAAGCTCCAAAAATTTATGGTGTGGCATAACGTACCATTGTCTAATATCAAAATATAATTTTCTTACTAGTTAGGTGGTAACAAAAACTAAACTCAAATATTATATTATGGGTTTAGCACCAAAAAATTTATTAATATCTACCTCTAATTTGCTAGATGTTGTAAAATATCTTAATTATGAATTATTAAACCCTAGTGATGAAATCACCAAATAACATGTTGTGGAAAAACCTAGAGCACGAAGATCAAAATAATATATTGTTTAAGTACCTAATGACCGCTAAGCTCAAACTATGTTGATTCAAATTTTTTAAATCCTAATCACCATTAAGATCCAAATATTATGTTTTGGCATAACCCACCGAAAGCCAAGCTAATAATATATTATTTCTTTTGTTTAAACCTAGTGAGCGCTAAGCACCAAATATTATGTTGTGTCATAATCTAGTGGACGCTAAGCTCAAAATATCATTTAGTAACATGTTAAATGATAACAACCACTATGCTCAAATAATATATTGTGGAAGTACCTAGTCTCTCGCTTAGTTCAAAATATGTTAATTTAATTTGTTTAATCCTATCAACCGTAACCTCCATATATTATGTCATTGTTTAAACTAGCGTCAAATAAGTTATAAATATATTCCTGTAATTTGTTAACTATTGTAAAATATCATAACTATGAATTATTGAACCCTAGTGAGTTCAATCTCCAAATAATATGTTGTGGCAAAGGCTACCGATGCTAAGCTCAAAGTATCTGAAACCACCGGTAGTATCCAAATATTATGTGGTAGCATAACCTAGCAGGCGCTAAGCTCAAATATCTTAATTCCAAATCTTAAATGCATAAAAAAAATTCAACTAATTTATACTTGGTCTTGATTGCTATAAGGATCTCCAAAGTCAATGTCTTTCTTTTGTTTGTTAAATACTATTGATTTTTTAGCTCAAAATATTTATATTCTTAAGTTCTCTCTTTCTTTTGTTAAAACCTAGAGACTACTAAGATCCTAATATTATGTTGTGGCATAACCTAGTGGCCACTATGTTGAAAATATCTTAATTTAATTTATCAAATCCTAACCACCGATAGGCTGAAAAGATTGTGTGGTGGCATAAACTAGTGGGCGCTATGCTCAAAATATCTTAATTTGAAATCTTAAAATCATATAATAAAGTCAAATAATTTATACAGATCTTGATTGCTATACATTTCTCCAAAGTTAACATGGTTGATTAACTTAGAGGTCGATAAGCTCAAAAACTTACTTTAATTTGTCAAAACGTAGCAAATTACAAGAGGATATGGCATCTGCTTTAATGGTCATTTATGACATCGATAGTTTACATTCATGTGATAGATGAAATCGATTAAGGGTTATATGCATGTGACATGTAAGATGGAATTGGAAATTTAAGAGTCTTAATGGGAAGCATGATATTTATGATAAGGATATCTAATCGATGATCTTTGGTACTATCACACTTACCTCCTTTCGTGTGTTGTGCAGTGGCTTTATATCTCCAGTGATTGAAATTTCACTACCCCTTTCCAATTTTCATCTTTGGTCATTGTGCTTCTTGTCTCTCTCGATGGTGATAGGGGTGTTGGTGGTTTCTTGGGTAGCATGGAGTGTGGTCCTAAGTAGGAAGAGGTAGAGAGCTATGACAGGAAAGGACGTCGGGGAATCATTTACTTCTTGGATGGATGGGAAAATTCAAACATAGCTATGTGGAATTGGCTCGAGAAGGTCTAGTCAGTCATGGAGTGATTCAAAGAAGAAGATGATGGTGATATTTGTGAGAGCATGCACAAGCTAATGCTTGACCCAAACTAGTCCAAAGGGCGAAGGAACATTTTGACATGGCTCAAGGGTTGAGCATGAAAAACATATTGTCCAACTCTTCGGGTAGTTTATCTTGCATAAGGAGAATGAGAAGTTGGAAGAGCATCTATTTATCCTTCAATATCATGTCCATGCCTTGACATGGGGGATGCAGGTGATTGCGCGTGGTCTGGAGGTAGTTGCGAAAAATCAGGGTATAGAACTCCCTACTTGTGCTAAAGTGAAAATGCTGGAATGTTGTGTCGATTCATCCTCCTCCTCTAATCAGAGTAAAGGGGATGCAGATGTCAAGATCATCGAAAGAGGTGGAGCCAAGAGGTCTAAATGACCTAATCTTTCCTGGATGAATTTGTCTTTAGTTTTTTATTAAGGCCGAATGGCCATCTGATATAGTGAAGTGTATAGATATAGGAAGTATTTGTGGGTGAAGTGAAGCTGATTATAGATCTTCCCCATATTTTGGCATATATTTAGTAAGATAAGTTACTTTTAATCATCATGGGAGTCCACTACTGAAGACTTATCATGGATTGGTTCCTCATGTACTTTTTTCAAGACTTATCATCAAAATATCCTAGTTTAAAATCTTAAAATCATAGAATGAATTCATCTAATTTATATATATCTTCTTTGCAATACATATAATGTTTTCATACATAAGCTAGAAAATTGAGTACCCAAATACTATATTGTGGCATAACCTAATGCACTACTAAGCTCTTAATACCTCAATTTAGTTTTGAAATCCTAACTACCGCTAGGTTCCAACGATTATGTGGTAGCATAACCTAACGGGGCGCTAAGCTTGAAATATCTTAATTTAAAATAACATATCATGTTTGTGATACATAACCTAGTGAATTGAATACCCAAATAATATGTTGTGGAATAACCTAGCAGCCGCTAAGCTCTTAATACCAAGTATTCACTAAGATCGTATTATTATGTTGCATAACCTACCCACCGCTATGCTTATAATATCTTACTTTATTTTACTAAAACCTAGAGACTTCTAAGATCCAAATATTATGTTGTGTCATAAGCTAGCAGATGCTAAGCTCAAAATATAATTGGGTTATATTGTGGCATAACCTAGCAGCCGTTAAGCTCTTAATACCTCAATTTAGTTTTTAAATCCTTACTACCGCTAGGTTCCAATGATTATATGGTAGCATAACCTAGCGGGTGCTAAGCTCAAATATCTTAATTTAAAATAACATATCATGTTTGTGATACATAACCTAGCAAATTGAATACCCAAATAATATGTTGTGGAATAACCTAGCGGCCACTAAGCTCTTAATACCAATATTCACTAAGATCATATTATTATGTTGCATAACCTACCCACCGCTATGCTTATAATATCTTAATTTCTTTACTAAAAACCTAGAGACTTCTAAGATCCAAATATTATGTTGTGTCATAAGCTAGTGGATGCTAAGCTCAAAATATAATTGGGTAACTAGATAGATTATAATGCCCACTAAGCTTGAAATATTATACTGTGGAAGTACCTAGCGCTACTTAGCTGAAACTATTTTAATTTAATTTGTTTAATCCAACCCACCATAAGGTCTTAATGATATACAATGTGATATACTCGATGAAGCCTAGCAGCCACTAAGCTATTCTTAGTCATAAAGAAAGTGATCGCTTGACCCAAAAAAAGTGTGTTGCCTAAAAATAACAAAGCATATTTAACACGAGAGAAATAAAAATTGATCGCTTGACCCAAAAAAGTGTGTTTCCTATAACAAAATCCACCTATCCTTGAGTTTGTAAAAGGTAAATGAAGACTTCATCCAAATAAGAATTATAGCCTAGTGGTCATTAGAGTAGGCAACATTTTTCATTTAGATCATATTCAAAAAGGAGTTTATATAAACGGTAAAAAATAAATATGGAATTTATATAATAGTATACATATAGACTTGGACTCATTGTACCCTAAATCTGCTCACTAAGCTATACTTAAAGGCAAATTTTTTTACATTTAGGACAAGAAAAGAAACCTGGACTAGTGACCAAGAAGTTATACTACAAGTTTTTAAATAGAACGTGATCTACTCATTTCCCCCCTAGCGGCCACTAAGCTATTCCTAAAGGTAAATATATCATGTTCATAAATGTTATACATCTAAATTCTTAATGTTTGCTAGAAATCATATTGAAAAGCTATAAAAGATAACAAATAAATCTGACGTTTATATAATGGATACATAAATATACGTGTAAAATCATATCTTTAATATGTTATACAAGTAAATGTATAGTTTTATCTAGTTCTTACAAGATTCTGGCAAAATTATTTTACATTTATGAAAAATCATATGGAAACTCAAAATTGTGTCTGAGAATATATAAAACAATTTTTTACATACGACACCATCTACTCATTGCATCCTAGTAATTAATATATTCTTAAAGGTAAATATATCATGTTCATAATGAAGTTGTTTTATAAATCTAAATTGTTAATCTTTGCAAATATAACAACTGAAAAAGAACAAAAGTGATCGCTAGGACCAAAAAAATTGTGTTGCCTATATAAAAAAACTGATCCATGAAGGGGCCAAGGAATACAAATGCTTTTTCCAAATTAGAATTATAGCCTAGAGATGCTAGGGTAGACAACTTTTCCTATGGTAGAGTTTATTCATAGAAAAAAAATCATATTGAAAAGATACAAATGATAACAAATAAATCCAGAATTTATATAATGTATATATAAATATACGTGTAGAATCATGTATGTAATTTGAAATAGAATTGGGGTTTCGTAAATAGGTTGTCAAAACAACCAATTATATCATGGAATCCTCAAAGCTATGTTAATTTTTGGCATAGATTAGCGGGCTCAAAAGGAAGAATATATTAATTATAAAATGCATATTGATTAAAATTATATTTAATAATATTATTGCATATATAATGTGTTTAACTTCCAATGTACATACCATAAAAATGATGAAGACATTACATTTGGTTAATTCTACATGGAAACACGTATATAATTGGAAATAATTATCATACAATTGAATTCTTAATATAGTTTTATAGTTTTGAATTAATTTTTTAACCTCATATATTTTCCTAAAATATCTAAGTGAAAACCATGTAAAAAATGTAATATGCATTAATTAGCGAGGTTTCTTTGCATCATCTTGATGAACAACATTAAACTATTTTTGGTTCTCCCACCAAAATAAAATTAAAAATAAGGTGATTATGCTAGAAGCTATCATTATCCTAAAAACAATCATATGAACAAGAACAAAAATTTAAAATCAAAATAGCCAAAGAGAGACATAGAATGACGGAAATGGGAAAGCATTAAACAAAGATAAATACTAGAGTAGAAAAGTGATTAAAATTTATTTTGTTAATGCACAAAAAAGTGAGTTTTCATGAAGAACAAGTAGTTTGGCACATGGAGATCAAAAGCAACTGAAAGCAAGGCTTGACTATGGAGCATGATTCAATAGGATAAAACAAGGCTTGTGTGGATCACGATTGGACTGCCATGTAAAAACAAAAGAACTAGTCAATCACTACAGAGAAAACTAATAGATCCCATAATAAAAAAGGTACACATTTACTATAAATACCTGTTTAGTAATATCTGGGATTATTTCATGCTTTATGTTGTCTGTGAAACCTCCATCTACTATCTCATTCAAAAAATCATCACGATTCTTTTCACAACCTCTATTGTTATCCTCCTTCATGTGCATCCTTTATGTGCATCTTTTTATGTGCTTATTTTGTGTGCCTTTCTCTATGAACAAGATTATAATCACATGAAAAAAAAATGGGATTCAAACACTCAACCCTGCAATCTACAATTCCAGTGGTATTTTTTTTATTTTGAAGACATGCTTTTCTGATTGACCAAAAAATTTGAAACCCTACTCAATATTTCTCCGAGGTATTTAATAATTTTTTAGCACATTCCATGAAAGAAATTTCAAAAATAGAAAAAGAGCGGGATACGAAAATTTGAAATTTTCACTTTCCCCCTCTAAAAGAAAAGGGCAAGCTATTGAAATTTCAAATATCCAAAAACTTACCCCCTCTAAAAGTAAAAGGGCGGGCTATTGAAATTTCAAATATCTAAAAACTTTCCCCTCTAAAAGCAAAAGGGTGGGCTATTGAAATTTCAAATATCTAAAAACTTCCCCCTCTAAAAGCAAAAGAGCGGGCTATTGAAATTTCAAATATCCGAAAATGCGGGAATTTGAATTTCCCTATTTTTATTTTTCCATGGTTTAAAAATTAAAAACTAAACATTTTTCATTTTCTATAGCCTATAATAATATAAACATAATAAAAATATATTATACAACATATAATTGAACCAAGCATAGCAAAAAAATATTTAAAAAAATAGAAGAAATAAATCCTAAACATAGTTTTGAAGATTATTAGAATAATATACAGACATTTATGTTCCATTATTTATCAAAATTGATTTCTACATTGTTAGATATAGTGTGTGCTAATGTAAATTAATTATCCAATGAAAATGTGCCACGTGGCAAGTTCGAACAAGATATTTCAGATACATAATAAGGCTAGCGATCCAAGACTTACAATTAGTGTTACTTGTATGACTATTTTCAAAATAAGAAATGTTTGAGCCTAGGGTCTGATATGCCATTTCTGTCAATAAGTAAAGGACCTTAGTGGGTGCTAAGAATTTTATTTGTTAAGAAATAATGTGAAATATGTCTTGAAAACCATGTATCTTATGGCAACTACATACTAAGCCTAATGATCCACAACTTTACAGAGAGTGTTTAAAATGAGAAGAGGTAAAGGTAGGAGCCTAGCGGCTACTAAGCTAAACCATGATTTATTATTTTATGTCTACTTTCAAAATAAGAAAATTTTGAGCTTAGGGTTTGAAATGTCATTTTTGTCAATAAGTAAAGGAGCTTAACGGGTGCTAAGCATTTTCTTTGATAGGAAATGATGTGATGTATGAGTTGAAAACCATGTATCTCATTGGAACTACATACCAAGGCTAGGGATCCAAAACTATAAAGATAATGTTTAAAATGAGAAGAGGTAAAGGTAGGAGCCTAGTGGCACTAAGCTATACCATGATTTGTTGTTATTTTATGGCTATTTTCAAAATAAGAAAATTTTGAGACTAGGGTCTGATATGTCATTTCTATCAATAAGTAAAGGATCTTAGCGGTCACTAAGAATTTTCTTTGATTGTAAACAATATAAAATATGAGTTGAAAACTATGTATCTTATGGGAACTACATATTAAGGCTAGCGATCCAAAACTATAAAGATAATGTTTATATTGATAAGAGGTAAAGGTAGGAGCCTAGTGGCACCTTTGAACTATACCATTCAATTCAATATGTTATGGTGTTCCATTCAATACAAAAGCTTAGCGGTTGCTAAGCATTTTCTCTCATAAAAACAGATGTGAATTATATGTTACAAACAATAAGTCTTGTGAGTACTACATAATAGATGAAAACACAAATGGAGCATCTAAGGGAAATCTAGGTATATCGGGAGCGGGGTGCTTGATTAGAGATGTTGAAGATAAGTTGGTAATAACAATGTTTCACCGTTTTCTTTAAGTTTTTAGACGAAACAAATGAGGGTGTGGGCTAAGGAGGAATACCTGTAGTGAAGGTAAGTTTGAAGGTTGTTGCATGCATTCTGACTTCTTAATCCAATGCTAACTTTGAGAGATTCCTTTTGGATAGGAGGAACTACCTGAAATAAACAAAAAGACCAAAAAGGAGGATTAAATAATATATGTTAGTCAATTTACCGAATATGTGCTAGTTCCAGGAAGTGAGATACTTCATCGGGTAGTAACCCACCTTTGTTTTAATAAATTTAATGTAAGAAGTAACACACGTAAATAAAATCATATTGTAATTGATATGATTTATGTATCTCATCCAAATACAAGCAAATCTAACATAACAAGCCGTGCTATAATTAGATATGGAAATAAGGTAAACAACTAAGGTCTTTGGAATAGGTCAGGTGTAGGTTCGGATCATTTGAATCACTTAAAAAGGGGTATTGGGATCTGGTATTAGTAGGGATTCCAAGTACAAATACCGACGCTGTCGATTTGGTATGACCGATGACGGTTTAGTAAGGACCGAAATAGTTATCATGGGTTGGTATAAATCAATAGTTCATGGTTTTGGGGATTTTTTTGAGACTAAATCAATGATGGTGAGGAGTTGGTTTAGGTCTGGGGGATGTTGGGAATATTCAGAGGTTCTCAAGGGTAGAAAAAGGTGATTAAAAGGGTAGGAGTGATGGGAATGGTTGGGTTCACAAGAAGGCAATAGTGCTAGGGTGAAAATATAGGCTGATGATTGATAAAAAAGGTGAAGAACTTTATAAACCGAATAAAAATGAAGTGGTGTAGGTTACGAAAACACTTATTGCTATGCGGAGTTCAATGGATGGGTGGTGGTGATGGCTGATCATTGAAATGGAAATGAGTGTCGTGGTAGTGCTTCATGGAATGCTCATGTGAATGCAAAAACCTCCTGATCAATGGTTGTGCTAGTTATGGCTGCCTGGATGTGCGAAAGAGTTCCAGTTCTTGCTTACATGTAGATCTTCTTTACTACAAAACTCAAGAATGTGTCTAGCCTCCAAACAAGGTTTCCCGAAATTGTTATATGGTAACCGGCGACGATTTAGGGTTATCGGCATCAGTTTTGGGTTGACCGGTGTCAATTAATGCGGGATATCCTAGGTTGCATAAAATATCAAATCCTAGCTATCTTTTTTCTAGCTTTGTTCGTTAGTCCTAGGTCTAAATGGAACGCGTTGTGATTATATACGCAATAAAGTGGTTAGAGGGAGAATAGGCATGTGCTTTTAGGGTTGTACTAAGTCCTAGTTCATTAAGGTAAGTAGGGCTAAGTCTTAGTTAGTTATGGAAGCATGCTATGAATAGGTCTATGGTGAGGTGTCTAGGTGAGGTGGTGGGGTGAGGTAGAAATTGGTTTTAATTGAGGTAATTAAATAATGAATGAAGTGAGAATGAGTATTAATTTAATTGTAAATAATTAAATTAATATTAATGTGGGGTATAAGGGTCATGGTTAGGTGAATGTGTTTAAGTTGGTTATTCAAAAGGGGACCAAGGGGAGTGTGACCCAATTTTGGTGTCTACATTTTTCCCCTTTTTGTTGTGTAGCTTGTATTGGTAAGTGACACTGAAAAAAATAGGAAGTGATTGCCCCATGTGTGGGTGAAGGTGATCCCCCTCAAATAGGAACTGATGAGGTGTAAGACGTAATCAATGAGTGGTTTGATAAAGGTGTAGGTGGGGAAGATAGGTGGGGAAAGGTTTAAGTATAGAGGGAAAATGTGACATTCAACTCGGGTAATGGGTAGTAGATCATGGTCAAAACTAGTTTATGGGTAATGGAAATCAAATGCACGCACATGTATAGATTACAACATGGTACCAAGTTGAAGAGCTTACAAACTCTACATCATCCAAGGTTGATAGGTTTATCCAAACAAGGGTGAAGTGATTTAGGTATCCAAGGTATAGGATATGGTCGAGAAACACAATGTAGGTCAGGTGCAAGAAAGTTTGGGTATGCTCCGGTATACCAAAGATTTTGTCAAGATAAACATAATGAAAATAGGCAAGGTATGGTTGTTAAGCTAAAACAACATAGGTAACATCATCACAAGGTATAATGAGTACATAAGGTCAATGGTCACACCAAGTAGGTCAAGTTTAGGAAAACAAGTCATGGCATGGGTAAGGCTAAGGTACAAGTAAAATAACATCTCCTAAGACACAAAAAAGGAAATGTAGGGGTAGGTTGGGCTTGTAGGTATGTTTCAATGGGTGGCCGAATGATAAAAAGTGGGTGAGCATGAGTGGCGACATGTGAAAAGGGAGCAGGGTAAGGGAAACTAGTTTGAAGTGTGATCGACGCTAGTTATATGTTGACCGATGACGGTTGACTAGGGAACCAAAATGACTGATGTCATTCATATAAGATTGGGATTAAAAAAGGAAAATTCCACTTTTTGCGAGAATCATTTTTCATTTGCCAATAATAGAAAATGACAAAGGAGTAGTGGAAAAGTGGAAAGTGATGGAGCAAGACGGAGAGTTGAGTTGGCTAGCCTCGGAGTAGGTGATCGGTCATTCGATAGGTGGGTCCACGAGATCGGTGTGAGTGATTTGATTGGGTGGAGGTGAGGAGTGGATTCGGTGATGGCAGAGGTAGGAGAGGGATCGGGTAGACCACTAGTGTAGCGGCCTTTGACATGCCACCACACGACAACGTCACGATGAATACTTATTGATGAGGTCGAGATGATAGTTTGGGTTTTCGTAGGATGTACCTCCACCATTTCCATAGTACAGGAGGGATGATGTGGAGAGGCCTATGCTTCTACAAAACCGATGATGCCTACGAGGCGGGAGGAGTAGGTGGTATCTTGGCAGATTGATGATGCCGAGGTTACAGATGGGTACAAGTAGTGTTGGGAAGCAAAGCTATGGGTAGTACCACCAAGGCCAAGAAAACTTGACTTAGCCACTATCATAGTTTAGAGAGTTGCCCTATAGGGGTAGGTGACTACCCAGTGACAAAGTTGGGGATAGTGCGGGGGTAGTTGGACAGGTCAGGCATAGGTGGCCACGCTATTAGCACAAGTAGTAGCCCTTTAGGACTAGGTTGTACAGGGACATGTACCTGCGAGGTGGGGATGGAGATGGGGTATATGTGGACCCTATAGGTGCAGGTAGCAAGTTTGTAGGGTTAATTGGCCACTTTATAGGCACATATGTTGGCCCTTCTAGCCCAGTACGAACCGCTCCTACACATGCTTAAGGATAGGGTCCCATTTTATAGGCGAGGTGACGAGACAGGTCCCATGCTACAAGTAGAGGGTCGAGGCCGATGGTACCACTACGAGATAGTACCATGGCTAGGTTTAGGATGCCCTAGGTGAGGCGAGATATTATAAAGATCACCTGATGGCCACATGGATAGATGTCCCTACCTATACAGAGTATAGAGCACAACAGGCCTCGAGTGAGAGGACCAGGTCTTGCACTCACAATGTGGAGAGTACAGGGGGCCAAAGTGAGCCCCGAGACAGGGTCAAGGTGAGGCCACTAGTTCATAGAGGCCAGCTCCAGGTGAGGTACTAGCAAAGGTCAGATTGAGGCCCATGGAGGGTGGTGAGATGCTAGTGGGACGCCACATGGGAGAAGAGGAGGAGGAGGAGATAGGTGAGACATGCATGGAGGATATCCGATGAGGGGATGCTTGATAGTTATGTATACTTCAATTTTTGTGTATTTTTAGTATATACCAGCCTGCGTGCCAAAGAGAGTGATGTTGTATATGAGAGTTTTGAGATTTTTGATCATATACCATCCTGCGTTCCGAAGATGGTGAGGATGTATCTGAGTGATTTGAGATATTTGTATTTTTTTATCTGTGTACATATGTATGTATACATAGACTTTCTCATTTATATAGATGATGATATTTATAGTATGGATGGTGTACTTGTTTTAATTTCCATTATTATTTGTGTATGTGATGGAAACTAGGTGAATTAGGCATGATTGAGTCAAGGTCTTGTAGGCATGGTTGAGTTAGGTTAGTTAGGCATGTTGGAGTTAGGTTGTAGGCATGATGGAGTCAGGTTATAGGCATGATGGAGTCAGGTTATAATTTTGATTTTAATGTCCAAGTCATTGGTAACATGGGAAATAAATGATGTATATGTGTGTTATGGTTTAAGTTTCCAAATATTTTCTATAGTGGAAATGTGAAAATGATAAATGAACAATTTGATGATGTGGTAAAAATGTTCTTCAATTGTTTTTGTTTGGTTTAATTTCCAATTATTGATATGAAATGGAAACAAACTAAGGTAGGATGTGAATAGGGAAATGAAGGGGAAAATAGGTTAGGGTGAAGAGTGGCTAAGCTAACCTTCAAGGGCTCCATACCCTTGAAGTGCTTTGCCTATATAGCCTTGACAAAAAGCGGCCTCAGGCCGATGTAGTTATCCCATAAGCTAGGAAAGAATATGATGAATTAGGGGGATGGGTTGGTGAAATTTTAGGCATGATTGAATGTAGGTCATAGGCATGGTTGATTTTAGGTCATATGCATGGTTGAGTTTAGGTCATAGGCATGGTTGAGTTTAGGTCATAGGCATGGTTGGGTTTAGGTCATAGGCATGGTTGAGTCGTTTAAAATTTAGGCGTCGATGATTTGGTCCTGTATAGGATAATCAATAAGTAATGAGGAAGGTGAATGATAAGAGGTGGTAAAAGATCCACTTAATTGATAAGAACCCTAATGATTCTACCATACCCAAGATGGGCTTATGAATGTAAGACCCTAAAGGCGTTGCATAATGGACTATTATAAAGGTGAAGAAAGTCACATGATCACGAAATGTCATAGTTACGGAAAGTCCCTTGAGTAGAGAGAAAACTAGGGTGCAAAAGGAAAAGAGGTGAAAGTGGATGGTTAAGCGTAACCTAGTATACGACTGCATGTTTACTTGGCAAGAGACCCAAGATCAAAATAGGCAAGTCCATGATGAAAAAGTTAATCTTTTTCTTTTTTTTCTTTTACTTTTGTTTTTGTTTTGATAGACTGATCGATGTGGGAAGTCTATGTGGGATGAGTAGATTGTCTCCTTGAGGTCTTCGTGAAGTTGATCAATGCAGGAATATTTGGAACATTTTTTATATTTTGGAAATGACTTTATATAGCTATCCTTCAAGGAGCAATCTATTTAGAGTAGATAGATAGAGAGAAGATCTGTCCCTTTTTGAGGGAATCATCTTTTCTTTGGAAGTTTGACACAAGAATTTGAATCCAATTTTGTTTATTTAGAAGTTTAAGTCATGGACAAGACTATAGAGGAAGATTAGGTTCTTGTTTAGAAGACAACACCATAGTACACAAGGGTTAACTATGAAAGAGGTGGTTTCAAGTGATGAACGACCATGGGATTCCATATTTTTAAAAGATGAAAAGTATCCATGAGAATCATGCTATGAGTAGAGTGGTACTCATATTGAAGATAGGGCTGAAAGGTGATGGGTAATCACATGATTCTTGTTTAGTCATGGATTCTAAAAAATGGGTAACATGGAAGATGAATGACGCTCAAGGGACACATGATCAATTGACAGAAAGTGATATAGGACTTGATGTCAACAATAAAATGGTCGAAGATGCAAGACATTGAGAGGCTTAGGTTCGGTTTACCATCGAGTGAAGAAAAATGATAAGAACTTGATCCATAGGCATGGGTAATGATATAAGGTCCAAGCCAATTAGGAGTAAATTTTCCCCATTTTCTCCTCCTTAATTACATGTTGATTTTCCTTCGAGACAAGGTCATCGACACGAAAGGTTCACTCGTGGACACATTTTTCATAGGCATGTTTGATATGTTTTGGTAGATTTGGAGATGGTCAAGAGCATTGAGATGATGTTCATATAATAACTCAAGCTGCGCCAAATGATCCCGAGAGATGGAATCTGGAATTTGAGAGGAAAGCCAACCTCGAAGATATCGTAGACCAAAGAAAAATGTGTGGTAGTATTCAAAGTGTGAATACTAGTGTGATAAGCCCACAAGGTGAAAGGAATGTGTGAATGCCAATCCTTGCTAGTATCATCAACTACTTTCATAAGAATTTTGTTCAAGGTTTTATTGGTCGATTCTACTTGGCCATTGGTTTATGGGTAATAAGGTGATGAGAAACTGAGTTGGATGCCAAAAGCATCACACAATTTACGTAGGGTTTTGTTTTTGAATTACTTTCCATTATCAGTGATGAGATGGTGAGGAACACCAAAGTGAAAAATGATGTGATGGTTGATGAATTCACATATTTTCTCAGCTTTTGTAGAAATGAGGGGGATGGCTTCTATCTATTCAAGTAATATTCATTAGCGGTTATAATCCATTGATGACATTGTGAAGAATGAGGATTGATCTCGCCAACAAGATCTAAGCCCCATTGAGAGAAAGGCTAAAGGTCTCGTGTGACCTGTAAGGAATGAATAGGTGTGTGATGAAGATTAGCATGTTGTTGGCATTTTATACAATGTTTGACATAGTCACAACAATCGTGGTTTAGGGTTGGCCAATAATAGCCAAGGTGAAGAATGCATTTTGCGATAGCTAAACCACTAAAGTGACCTCCACAAATTCCATCGTGAACTTCCTTGATAGTGTAGGGAATTTCAGAACTTGTAAGGCATCGTAAGAGAATACTATCAAAGTGTGCTTATAAAGGAGACCACCCATGATGACATAACGAGAGACACTTTTAAGAAAGGCACGTTGTCCATTACAAGTGAGATCAATGGGTAGAATGGAAAGGGAAAGATAGTCTACAAATTTCTTATACCAAAGGTCACATGGGTCAGGTGCAATGGTTCCGACGGAGTAGACCTCGAGGTAAGTAAGAGGGTGATTACAACCTTTGTATTATGACAAAGATTTTAGAGTTGGTAGGTGAAGTGGGTATCTGAGAAGCCAAACAGGCCATGGTATCTACAAATTTATTGGTAGAACGTGGGGTGGTTTGAAGTTCGTAACGATCAAAGGTGGTCAAAAGTATGTCTACGTGATGTTTATACTTTTGAAGTATCTCATTACAAAACTGGTATATACCATTGAATTGGTTTACGACCAGCTAGGAATCACCAAATATATTGATTGACTTAACATCTAAGGCATAAGTAGCTTGGAGACCCAATACGAGTGCTTCGTATTCAACGATATTATTTGTACAATAAAAATACACTTTAAAAGATAAAAGTACAGGTTCACCCTAAAGAGGAATGAGGATAATGTCAGCCCCACCTCAATGTTGACACTTGGAGCCATCAAAGAAGAGTGTCATTTGGTAAGTGGGTTCATCTAAGGAGAGGGTAGCTATGGATTCGTCTGGGAAATCGAAGTTAGAGGGTTGATTCCCGAAAAGAGGTGCATCTGCTAGTTGGTCAATGATATCTTGGCCCTTGATGGACTTTTGATGAATGAATTTGAGGTCGAGGTCGGCAAGAAGCATAAGCCAACATGCAACACATTGATGTTGATAGGGTTTGGTGTACATATAGTGTAGGGGGTCAGTATTGGTAATAACAAAGGTTTTGTGGTTGAGTAGGTAATGGTGGAGTTTGGTGGTGACAAAAACTAAGGCTAAGTAGATTTTTTCAGCATGGGTGTATCTAGTTTCGTATTCCAAAAGGGTACAAATTATGTAATAAACCACTTGCTCTCTGTGTTGCTCATCATGATGAGCAAGCATGGAACCTAAAGAATGGTCAGTGGTGGAAATGTATAGGTAAAAGGGTTGGTCATCCTTAGGAGGAATGAGAACTAGTGGTTAAAGAAGGTATTGTTTTAAGGATTTAAAGGCTTTATGGCATTCATCATCCCATTTGAATGAAACGTCCTTCTTGAGAAGATGATGAAATGGTTAACAATGATCAAAAAGTTGCAAGTTAAAATGATTTAATGGATTACGAACTTACCTTGTAAGATTCGAAGTTGACAGAGATTAGTAGGAGGAGAAATTTCTAGGATAGCCTTTACTTTAGCAGGATCAACTTCTATGCTATGCAAAGAAATGATGAAACCAAGGAGTTTTCCTGAAAGTATCACAAAGATGCACTTCTTTGGTTGAAGATGAACACAATACTTGATGAGGTGGTCAAAGATGACCTTAAGGATGATCGGTGTTGATTGATGTTAGGATTTGGGAAGAAGATCATCTACGTAATCTTCCAATATGCGGTGCATATTGTCATGTAAGATGTAAGTCATGGCTCGCTGATATGTAGCACCCGCATTTTAAGGCCAAAAGACATGAATCGATAGCAGAAGGTCCACCAAGGAGTGATGAAGGAAGTTTTGTGTTGATCTTATGGAAAAAGTAATATTTGATTATAACCAGAGAAACTGTCCATGAGTGATAACATTTCATGACTGGGTATAAGATCAACTATTTGGTCAATTCTTGGAAGGGGAAAATCATCTTTGGGATAAGCTAGGTTGAGGTCACGAAGTCCGTGCAAATGTGGAGTCCCCCTATCACCTTTGTGATAGGAATGATGTTAGAAATCCATTGGGGATAGTCAATGGGTAGGATGAAGGAAACTGAGAGAAGGCACTGAAGTTCTTATTTGACTAGAGGAACAATGTGAGGATGCATTTTCTGTAACTTGTGTTTGAAGGGTTTGGCATTAGGGATGGTTACGGTATTGTGGACCATGATTTTTGGGTCAATACTGGGCATATTGGCATAGGACCAGGCAAAAGCATTGCTATGGTCCCGAAGGAAATAAGTAAAAGCTTCATGTTCAGTAGCATTTAAAGACCGACCTATCTTTAGGATGTGTGGGTTGTTCTGAGTATTAATGTTTATTTCGATAGTTGGTTCGTTCAACATGGTTTGCGTATCAGAGGGTAACAACCGGTGAATATAAGAGTCTTCCACACCAAGGTAGGTGAGGATGGACTCATTGTCCTGACATTGAATGACATTAATAGAAGGTGTATCGTCATCAATCATGTCAGGATATAGGAAGGGGAGAGAAGAGGAGCCTCACCATCACATTGATAGGTCATAGGTCTTAGGAAATTGTGTTTATGAAAAAAAAAGTTAGGAGGAATAGATTCGGGATCTATGGACTCCATGGGTGAAGATGGTGACGTGGGTGAATGAGGTGGAGAAGGTTTTTCTTCCTCAATGAGGTCGACGTGAGCCTTCTTGGGAGGTGGTGTGTCAAAGCCAATGCCACTACGGTCATTGTGTTTACGGGTAGTACAGAAATGACAATATGGTGGCCCTATTTGTAAAAACCAAAGCCAAAGCCTTTCCATGTGAAATGATGGTAGAAAGTGTGGGTGAAGTAGCGATTAGTAAGGGATTATAGGTCAGATGAAAATAGTCATGTTTGGGATGGAGGTTCGGGTAAATAAGTGGAAATATCAAGTCCCCCATACATTAGATTAGTGCAAAGGTGGGGAGGACCATAAGGAAAAACCTTGCCTACGTGGTAGTCATAACTAGGGTGCTAGTGCAGGTTCCCATACTCTTGAGGAGTGAGGAATGTGTCGATATTGTATAATCAATAATCCCCCAAAGTGAGGCATTGAAAAAACCTTCTAAGGGGTCAATAGTCGATATGTGGGTAGTGGGGATAGACGACTCACTAGATGATTGGGAAGCAAATGAGTTAGTTGTAGAGGCTGCGGTGGTAGTAGGAATAACAGGTTAGGTGTGGGAGAGGTGGTGGTAGCATTGGTGGATGGGTTTGTGGGTGAAGGCGAAGTGGGGGTAGTGGAAAATGCCTTGACTGGTACAAGCACATCGTTGGGCCTAGTACAACATGTTACAGGTCTTGAATGGTGATGGGTTGGTAGGGATGGTGTAGTTATGTCCCTCATGCTCAAATTTTACAGTGTGTAAAGTTGAAGGGACACAACCCATGACGTGAATCCAGGGTCTATCGAGTAATAGGTTATATTAGAACTCCCCCTCTAAAATGTAAAATAGTTCTGGGACAATGCGAGGGCCTATGTGAACATGAAGGATAATAGTGCCAAGGGTGGAGCGCAACATAATAGGGTTATTATGCATAAAATTAGAAGGAATATGTATTTTATTATACGCGTGGGAGGAGATGATGTTAATGCTAGCACCGCCATCAATCATGACACATCGTACGTGTATGTTATCGATATAAACAGAAATGAATAGGGCGAGGATCAGGGTCATCTGACTGGAGAGGTACAATCTTCTCCTTAGAGAAGTTGAGGGTGGAAACTTGAGGATTGGTCATGAGGGTAGAAGGAGGAACTGATTTGGTTAGCGAGGTCACATGGTGAGGGCTGATAATCGAGGCCAATAGTTTGGGGTCATTGGGTAGAAATTCAATGGATTATAAAACCTTGATAAGGGCTTGTCTGTGGGATTCAAAAGTATGGATGAGATCATATAAAGACATATTTAGAGGAGACTGATGTAATTATTTTATCATTGTGTGATGGGTGACCTCGTCAGAGATAGGGTATGTAGGTCTGCGATGGTGATTTTTGGAGTGGGTGTAGATGGTATATTGGGTACATGGTTGGTTGATGGGCTAGTTGCTTTTTCTTTTCCTTTGTCTTTCTAAGCGTGGGTAGCAACGTGAACCATGTTAATCTAAGGGGAGGTGGATGGAGAGGGTGTGTCATGAAAGGTATAATGGCATGAGGGAAAAATTCTAGTGGTGGATAAGAGCCTTGTGAAATGAGTAAGGTGCACTAACATTTGGGTGGTGGTTTGGCCAACTCTCTAATATAGACCATGTTGATCTCAAATTTTGGAGGTGGGAAAAATGGTTGTGGGGGTGGAGATACTAATCATTAAATGGGTAAAGGACGATGATGTATGGTGATAGGTGAAGGTGGAGCATGGTCCTCATCAAGAAGGTCGTCATCATCAAAATTTTGTTCAGGAGGAAAAATTTGAAGAAGAATGGTCTTCAGAGCCTTACAATTTTCAACATCATGTCCTGACACATGATGATAGGCACAAATCTTGGTTTCATCAAACCCTTTTGGTTTGGGTTTGAGAGGATCATAAGGTTGAAGCGTGGTAATGTGATGACAGAAGTCTCCAAGAGATTGGTTAAAATGTTGGTGTAGGACCCGCTAACGGATCACAATGGGAGGTGAGTGTGGGTTTGGGTACATGTGTGGCTGATTGTGAAGGAAGAGGCTTTATAGGAGGGGGAATGGGTTGGTCTACTAGTTTGGTATGTGGAGTGGTCTTAGGTTTTGTTGACATCCGGTGGGGTAGAAGAGATAGTGATGGAAGGTTTGGTTGGTTTGACTACCTTAGTGGAGGGTAGCGGATTCTTAGCTTTGAGTTGCACCTTCTTGGGTAAAGGTGACACGGGAGTATGGGATGAAGAAGGGAAAACAAATGGTGGAAGAGGATGGGTTACCCATGGGGAAACCGAGTTGTGGTGGAGGTGGTTGGTAGAGGTGGGGTAGGTGGCATTGGTTGGAGTTGTATAGGCAAGGTTGGGGTTATAGTATTGGTGGAGGTATAGGTGGCAAGAAGTGCATGAGTGAGGGTGAGGGAGTTTGGTTTTTGGGTGAATGAGGTGTAACAAAGGCTTGTGATGTAGTAGTAGGTTGTTTATCTTTTAACTAGTCTTGGGTATGAGATTGTTTGGTCAAGGTTGATGGATGAGGCCCTAGGATGGACGGAAGGGGAAGGTGAAAAGGGTGTAGTAGGTGAGACCAGTGTGCACATACTAGAGGGTTGGGTTTTATTTTTAGGTGGGAGGATAATGCTGCTATGGACTTTGGAAGATATGGCTAAGTCCAATCTGATAGGTGGGTGAGTAAGGCTTGATGTTGACATAACACCCAAAGTAGTGATGGGTCTAGATATGGGTGGGGGATAAGTGTGGGTAGGGTTTTAGGTTTGGGAATAGTTGTAGTGATGGGTAGAAGTTTGGATGGAAGTAGGGATGATGAAGAGGAAGTCATTTCAATCAACATAGTCAGTGTAGTTTTGGTTGCTGTGAAAAATACCTTTGGGTAGATCGTGGAAGTATCTTTAGGAAACATTTGCATTTGGGTCAAAACGGGAGCCAAAGACGTCCCTAGAGTATGGAATGATCAACATTATCCAAACGATTGACCAACCATGAAAATGGGATTGCCAAAGAAGATGATGGAATGGGTTGGGTGGAAATCCCTATAAAATATGTCTGTGAGACAAGGAATTGGCTGGCCTTGGATTATATAGGTAAGAGATCTAAGATCATTTCAATACGATCCTTGGATGCTGGGGAGAACTATACCATACAAGTAGTGACATGTCCAAGAATATCCCATGGGTAGGAGAGATAATAGGTCGGTGAGGTAGATTTATCTCTCATTGGAGTAGAAGGTGATGATGATTGTCTTGTGGTGAGAGAATAACAAGTGTTGACGGTTCAAAAGGTTAGGAAGCAGATGATGACATGAAATTTGTAGAAAGTTTGGGTTCCTCCATGAGAGAAAGGGGAGATGAGGGGGACTCCTTTGTGGGTGGAGGAGTATAAGAGGTATGCTCCTTTGTGGGTGGAGGAGCTCGTGCCAATATTTCCTCAATAGATGAAGTAGGTAGGTTTTGAGGAACAATTGGCATGATATCAAAAACTACATGAACCTCACGGATGTTGTTTTCATTAGATGAAGGTTCGCTATTTTGATTAGATGATGGTTTATGATTAGGGAATGGATTTTTGAAGATGTACAAATTTTGATTTTCTGGCATTCAGGTTGTCTACGAAAAGGTCTCCATTGTCTATCATCTCTTGAACAATGTTTTTAAAAGTTATCTTAGTTACCATCACTATGTCCTTTAATGCGATGATGATTAAAGTAGTCGTGTTATTTATACCACGTGGGCATAAGATGAGTAGGATCAAAACTTGTATGAGGTTTTATGGGAGGAAGTGTAATGGCTCCAACTTTAAGAAGATTTTCCAAGACCGATGAATAGGGCTCTCCAATCGAAGTGTATTTTGTTCTCACCGGAGCTGAAAGGCCTGACAAGAGAAAGATTGGAAGAAGGATGAGGAGGACCTGCTTTGAGGAATACTGCGTTGGCAGAAACTTTGGGCTTTGAATAGTTAGGGGCGTTCTTGTTCCGTAATTGGATTTTCTTCTCTTCAATGGCACAAATTTCCATGGTGAATACTTCATCAAAGGTTCGAAAGGTTTGGACTTGTAGATTTGGTGAGATGTGTCTAGCACAAGCTCTAGTGAACAACTCAATAAGTTCAGTCGAGGTAGTTGGAATGTCAATTGGTTAATAAGACTCGCCAGTGGGTAATGAAATCTGCGATAGATTTGTCTTCGTATTGCTAGGTTGAATAGAGATCGGTCATGGTGAATTTCTTGGTAACATTGATTGAAAAATGATCTAGGAAATCTTGGGCTACTTGATTAAAGGAATAAATAGAATGTCGAGGTAGTCCACCTGCCAATCTAATGCTTTGTCTTGTCGGGACATTGGGAAAGTTCATAGGAGCAAAGCATCATCATGGGAGATTAGGTAACACCCATGTTTGAATGACAACAAGTGTTGCTGTGGGTCTTCTTTACTATTAAAGTGATTAAATTTAGGCATTTCCTAATGCATTGGGTAAGGACGAATGAGAATAGATGGATGGATAGGCTTGTAACAAATTTTATCATATGATAAAGAATTATGGGAGCCAGAAACAAATGCTTCTAAGGTCTACATCTTCTCCATCATCATTTTAATTAGGTCACTAGTAGGTTCGGATGAATGGGCACCCCTTGTAGAAAAAGGGGTTGATGTTGAAGGTATGAGGTAGATGGTATCTTTGGTATATGGTGGCACTGAATATGAGAACTTCGCAGGAGGAATAGATGTGGGTGGCACATAGCCAACACAAATGATATATGAGGTCGGGGTTGTTAATAGTATGTATAAGTGGGTGGGGTAGTTGTGACAACTCTAGTGGGGATTGGGGGTAAGGATTTTTGGATAGAGAGAATGAGATTTTGGAAAGGGTCAGTAAGTTACCGACACCGGAGGTGGTTGTGATGCAATGGGTATATGGGAAGTGGTGGGTGAAAATGGAGCTATAATCATAGAGGTTATTAGACAGACAATCGATGTCACGGCACGATCGATGACGTAGATGCTATGGTTATAACGGTTGTGGGATTTAGCTGAGACACCACAAGTGATAATGTGGATGATGGTAGCGCCGAACTAGTGATAGCTGATGTAGGAGTGAGGGCTAGAGCAGCGGATAGATATGGGAATGTCATATATTAACTGTCTCGAGGAATCCTAGGTGGAAGAATGAGCAAGGTAGTATTAGAGGGTAGCGAGATTCTGGTTGAGGAGTCTCGCAAACTCCTGTCACTGGTGGTGATGGGGATAAGCTGAGTTGGATCCATAGGTGATAGAATGGATGATGGTGATGGACTAGGTGGGAGTGGCTGATGGCTAGTGTGAAACACAAGGGTGTTATTTTGGCTACAAGTCAACACCATGTGAATCAACGTAAATCAGGTAAATTGTACTCTGTAAATGACACAGGGGACAACAGAGATGGGACAAAATAGATTTTGAGAGGAAAATTGGGTAAATATTTTGATAAAAATAAAAATAGGGTGACCGATGCTGGTTGTAAGAATCGATCTTTGGTTAAAGTGTGATCAATGCCGATTCTTTGTGAAGAATAACAGTTTTAGAAAATAAAGCAAAAATTGGTGACTGTTAGATAAGGAGACTGTATTAGAGGACTATGATCAGAATATAAAGAGTATGGTGACACACAAAAACTTTTAGATAGAAAAGAAGGTGAGATGAGTGTTCTCTAGGTAAACTAACTAATAGAATAAGGAACAGATGTCAGTCAGATGTAAACCAATGATGGTCATGGGACCGATGCCAATTACTGTGAAATCTAAAGAATGAAGAAAAATGAGGTGTTGTGAATTTAGATTGTATGAAGAATCAACCCAAAAGCCTAGGTATGATAGGATGAGGCCCTGACACACTCAGAGAAAGTCAGAATACTTTAACTATGATGGTAGAGTGTGAAAGGAAAAAGAAAGATGAAGAAAATGTATCCTCTCACCTCAAAACACAAGTCAAGCACAAAGCTATGAAAACATGCAATCCTAAAAGTGAATTTTATATTTGTTATAGCTTATGCTATTTATGACTGACATGTGAATTCAGAACAAAGTTTTTGGTTGGGAAGGCATCCTATGAAAAAGGAAATCTAAAGGGTGAGGTTTCAAGTTATGTTATGACGGGGACGATCCTTCCTCCGATTGGGTATTGGATAGACATAACCAATCGGGATTACCTATCAATCCTATGATTGTTGACAGTGTTCCTAGGTAAGATGTTGTTTAATAAGGTTTGTATATTCAAAGTTTTATGCAGTTTGGAGAGAGAGAGAGAGAGAGAGAGAGAGAGAGAGAGAGAGAGAGAGAGAGAGAGAGAGAGAGAGAGAGGCAAGTGCTTTCTATGGTTCAATTGTGTTAACCATTAGCTAGGCATGAATTCTAGCGTATAGGTTGCCCTCATTTTTAATGTGAGATATAATGCACAAAATTAGAATGTAATGCAAGTGTTTTAAACCCAAATCGAAATATGATATTCGATGTAGAAAATGATGAACAGGAAGAGGGATGATTTTTCACTAATGCAATGCAAGAAAGAAGAAGTGGTTCATTTTAAGCCCCAAATGACAAATGCCATTTAGACAATTAGAAGAAAGGAATATTACTAGGGAGAAGATTAAATGTGTAATTTTCGAAATGAAAGAAACACACAAAAATGTTTTCCCTATATGAAGAAAATGCAATGAACCCAAGAGAGGGTCCCATCGGGCATGCCAAAATGTTTCACCGTTTTCTTTAAGTTTTTGGACAAAACAGATAAGGGTGTGGGCCAAGGAGGAATACCTGTAGTGATGGTCAGTTTGAAGGTTGTTACGTGCGTTCTAACTTCTTGATCCAATGCTGACTATGAGAGCTTCCTTTTGGCTAGGAGGAACTACCTGAAATACACAACAAGACCACAAAAAGAGGATTAAATAATATATGTCAGTGGGCTACCTAGCATGTGCTAGATCTAGGAAGTGTGATACTTCCTTGGTGGTAGTCAACCCACTTTGTTTTAATATAATTTAATGCAAGAAATAACATAAGTAAATAGAATCCTACTGTAATTGATATGATTTAGGTATCTCATCCAAATACAATAAGTAAATCTAACATAACATGTCAAGCTATAATCAGATCTAGAAATAAGGTAAACAACTAAGGTGTTGGAATAGGTCGGGTCACTTGAATCACTTAAAAAGGGTTATTGGGATCTGGTATTAGAAGGGATACTGTGCACAGAGACCGACATCGACTGTATGACCGATGATGGTTTAGTAAGGACTGACGACGGTTATTGTGGGCTAGTAATAACTCAATAGTTCATGGTTTTGGGGATTTTTCTGAGACTGGATCAATGATGGTGAGGAGTTGGTTTAGGTCTGGGGGGATGTTGGGAATATTCAAAGGTGCTCAGGGGTAGACAGAGGTGATTAAAAGGGGTAGGAGTGATGGGAATGGTTAGGTTCACAAGAAGGAAATAGTGGTAGGGTGAAAATATAGCTGATGATTGATAAACAAAGGTGAAGAACTTTATAAACTAAATGGAAATGAAGTGGTGTAGGTTAGAGACACACTTATTGTTGTGCAGGTTCAATGGTTAGGTGGTGGTGATGGCTGATCAGTGAAATGGAAACCAATGTCGAGTAGTGCTTCCCAGAGTGCTCCTGTGAATGCAAAAACCTCTTGATCAATGGTTGTGTTGGTTATGGCTGCCTGGATGTGTGAAAGAGCTCTGGTTCTTGCTTGCATGCATATCTCCTTTGCTCCAAAACTCGAGAATGTGTCTAACCTCCAAACAAGGTTGCCAAAATGGTTATATGGTAACCAATGATGGTTTAGGGTTACCGGTGTCAATTTTTGGTTGATCGGTGTTGGTGAAGGTGGGATATCCTAGGTTACCTAAAATAGTAGATCCTAGCTATCTTTTTTCCAGCTTTGTTCATTGGTCCCGGTCTAAATGGAATGTTGCACTTAGATACACGGGAAAGTGGTTAGAGGGAGAATATGCATGTGTATTTAGGGTTGTACTAAGTCTTAGTTCATTAAGGTAAGTAGGGATAAGTCTTAGTTAGTTATGGAAGCATGTTATGAATAGGTCTATGGTGAGGTGGTGGGGTGAGGTGGAAATTGGTTTTAATTGAGGTAATTAAATAATGAATGAAGTGAGGATGAGTATTAATTTAATTGTAAATAATTAAATTAATATTAATGTGGGGTATAAGGGTCCCGGTTAGGTGAATGTGTTTAAGTTGGTTATTAAAAGGGGATCAAGGGAGTGTGACCCAATTTTCCTCTTAGAGGAACAAGATCTTATCAAGGGACTTAATTTAGTGGTTGAAACTAGTTATGAAGCGTTAGAAATTGAAGGGGAATCCCAAGTGGTGATCAATTCTATGAGAAAAGGAAAGGCTATGTCTTGGCATTTGGATTATTTCATTAGCAATATTTTGTTTTGATTAAATAAAATCCCAATTTGGAACATTAAGCATGTTTATAGGGAGATGAATGGTGTTGCCAATCTTCTGGCTAATCGGGGCATTATTAATAGATTTGGCTTGGTCATTTCCAAGTGTGTGAGTGATTGGGAGGATTTGGAAGAAATTATTTCTCGGGAAGGGATCCTTGAGGATCTTTAATTTGAGGTGGTGTGGGTTGTTTCCTTCTCATCTATGCTTGGTAGCCTGTGACGGTGGACGTTTCATTCCAGTTTTCCATGACAGTTCAGCCTTTTCCACTATTGTTCTTACATGGAGAGAAGAGGGAGATGGCCTTTCACAGGGAGGTTTCACAGGCTCACATGTAGATTATTTTCTAGGATGATTATGATTCTATCGGGAGGCTACTACCGACATTATGGGGGCGGAATATATGATGAAGTAGGCTCATTCTCGTGTTAACTCTGAGGTGGATTCTTGGTTCATGTCACGGATATTGTTAGTGAGGAAGAATATTGAGGAGGTCGGGGATATCGATGTAATTCATAAAACCCATGCATCGAGCTAACTTGGTGGAAGTTCTAGAGGAATGTGGTAGAGCTAAAACTTTTTCTGACTCGGTTCGAGATGGACAAGCTTTGGAGGAGGTGTGACAAGTGATAGTGGAGTTGTTAGCTAGGATTATGGTCTTGATGAAATTTGCTGAAGTGGTACATGCTGCCTGTGTGGAAGGGATCTTTGAAGGGAAACGTCTTGAGAAATTAGATCTCCCAAGTCTCTTAGTGCTCGTCTTCACAGTCTACGGGCATCATAGGTCTTCATCACAATCTCGGTTTTTCTACAACCGCCTCCTTCGGAAGGCTTGTGAAGGGGGAATTTGGGAGCCAAAAAGGTGGTTGGTCTTTGTGGACTCGCTTCTCTGTTTTAATTTTTTTGCTATGTCCAGTTTTGGTCTTAGGTTTTGTTCTAGTGGTCTCGGTGTGGCGTTTGGGCTTCTAGTCTCCCTGCATGCTTACATATGTTTTTGCTTTTAGTTTGGGTTGGTTGGTTTACGGTATGGTCTATGTTGTACTTGGGTGGGATCCCTCCAATCCCTAGGTTCTGAGCTCCTGTAAAAAGTGTTTAAATATCTAAAACAAAATAGATGAAAATATAAGTAGCGACCCAAAGCTATATATGTATGGTATTTATAATGACTAGTAGTAATGGTGGGAGCCTAGCCACCGCTAAACTAGAGCATGATCTTTTATTTTGTCACTTTTCTCAAATTATGAAACCTGTTGAACCTAGCATCCATTATGCCATTAATTTCGATAAGGAAAAAATGCTTAGTGTTTCCTAAGCATTTTGTGCCAAAAATCAGATGTGAATTATGTGTTTCAAACAATATACCTTATGGGAACTACATAAGAGGATTGATCATCATATATCTTAATCACTCTAAGAAATAACAACATAGAAAAAATAGGAATGTTTTTACCTACCTTTAATATTGTAGGACCCAAAAATAGGATTTTTACCTAACTTTAATATTTTACCTTAATCATTCTAAAAAATAACAAAATATATTACTTAAAGAAAGAAAACAAAGTGAATAACCCTAAGTCCAAGTACGATAAAGACGTAGGGTTTTGAGGATTTGTGGAAGAGGCACAATTCGAAGGGTTGAGGAAAATACGCCAAAGTTGGACCCATCTCAGGTTGTGGAGGTGTTCGTTCGTGTGATAGGAGGAGAAGTTAGAGAACCCTCTTCATTGGCCCCCTAAAATTGGTCCTTTGGGTCTTTCACCAAATTTTTTTGGAGAAGACATTCCAAGGACATTCCTAAAATTGGTCCTTTGGGTCTTTCACCTAATTTCCTTGATAAAACTAAGTTATTTTGGTAATTTTAGACTTGTAAATATCAAATGGAAGAATTAAACCAAAATAAGAAATAACATCTAGTAAGATATTTACTAGCTAAGGTTTGTAATAATTTATTTTCACTTTATAAGGAAAAGCTCATTTCCTATGAATTTGGGCCATAAGTCTTAACTCATTAACAAACATTCTCATAAGTGGTGGTGCAAAGGCTGCAACAAGGTTGGGGTTTGGCAAGTTGGAAAATGGCCCGAATCTGTGATGGTTATGTTGAGGGAAAGGGGGTTCTACTGGAAGTTGATGTAGAGGAGTCAACTTGGATTATGTAGTTTTGAGGTTTAAGGCTGAGGAAAGACCATTTAAAATTCCATTCTAGTGATATTTCACTACAATAAGATGAAATATAAACATAATATCGATGATAGTTTTTCATTACGGAGAAAGTATGATGGGAGCCTAGTGACCGATAAACTAGAGCATGATCTTTTATTTTATCGCTATTTTCAAATTATTAAACTCTTGAACCTAACATGCACTATGCCCTTACTTTTGATAAGGAAAAAATGCTTAGCATTCACTAGGAAATTTCTCCCACAAGATCTAATGTGAATTATGTGTTTCAAACAATATACCTTATGGGAACTATGTAAGGCTTGATCCCTCATGTACCTTAATCACTCTAAGAAATAACAACATAGGAAAAAAATAGGAAAAAAATTACCTACCTTTAATATTATAGGACCCAAAAATAGGAAACAAAATAAAGTTCCTTTAATATTATACCTTAATCACTCTAAGAAATAACAACATATATTACTTAAAAAAGAAAACAAAAGAGAACAACCCTAAGTCCAAGTATAGATAAAGACATAGGGTTTTCCTAGTCTTCCCTTTTAGCAAGAGGTTGCGGAGTTGTAGAGGATTTGCGGAAGAGGCACGGTTCAAAGGGTTGAGGAAAAATGCTGCCAAAGTTGGACCCATCTCAGGTTGTGGAGGTGTTCATCCATGTGACAAGAGGAGAAGTTGGAGTGGCCTCTTCATTGGCCCCTAAAATTGGTCCTTTGGGTCTTTCACCAAAGAAAATTGGAGAAGACATTACAAAGGAGACTGTAAGATATTGGAAGGGTTTGAGGGTTACTGTGAAGCTCACTGTACAAAATTGTCGGCCAAAGTTACATTTGTTCCCAACGCAAATGCCTTGGTGATTAAAGCCTAGAAGAACCTAAACGTGATAGGAAAAATATTAATAATATTAAACATATTGGGAACATCTTGATGGACGAGGTTATTGAAATTGAAAATGTCATGAAGCCTCGATCCATGACAAAACATCTTGTGGGAACTGTGAAGGAGATTTTGGGTACATGTGTTTATGTTGGGCACACTGTCGATGACAAGGATCCCAAGGATTTACAATCAAAGATCGATGAAGGAGAGGTTGAGATTCCATAGGATTGATCGGAAGGAATCAATTTTGTTTTAGGTATGTTTTATTTAGTTTTAGTGTATTGGGTATTTTTTGTTTTTAAGCTTTGATTGGGAACAATGGCTTAAAGATTTATGGGTCTTTCATTGAATAAAAAGGAGCACACCAAATTTTGTTATAGTGGGTTTCGTTGCTTATTTAATGTTTGTGTATTTTCTTGTTTAATGTACTTTGTATTTGTAGGCCTAATTTCCTTAATAAAACTGAGTTATTTTGGTAATATTAGACTGTAAATATCAATGGAATCATTAAACCAAAATAATAAGTAACATCTAGTAAGATATTTACTGGCTATGGTTTGTAATAATTTATTTTCACTTTCCAAGATAAAGCTCGTTTCCTATGAATTTGGGGTATGAGGCTTAACTCATTGAAAAACATTCACATACGTTTTGGTACAAAGGTTGCTGAACAAGGTTGGGGTTTGACAAGTTGGAAAATGGCCCGAATTTTTGATGGCTATGTTGAGGGAAAGGGGTTTTGCCTTGGAAGTTGATGCAGAGGAGTCAACTTGGATTATGTACTTTTGAGGTTCAAGGGTGATGTAAGACCATCTACAATTCCATTCCAATAAGATTTCACTATAATAAGATGAACTACAAACACAATATCGATGATGTGTTTTTAATATTGGAGCAAGTATGATGGGAGCCTAACAACCGCCAAACTAGAGCATGATCTTTTATTTTATCACTATTTTCAAATTATTAAATTGTTGAACCTAGCATCCACTATGCCATTACTTTAGATAAGGAAAAAATGCTTAGCATTTGCTAAACATTTTCTCCCATAAGATCTGATGCGAATTATGTGTTTCAAAAAATATAACTTATGGGAAATATGTAAGACTTGATCCCTTTATATGGTATGCTATGTAAATATTTTCTCCGCTAGGTACATTCCAGCCAACATGATATAATTATAATTAATAAAAACACTAGCAATCCAAAGTTGTACAGATAGTGTTTACAATGATCGTAATGGTAGGAGCCTCGCAATTACTCAACTAGGTTGTGATTTATTATTTTATCGCAATTTTAAACAAAATAAACTGTTGAAAGTAGTGTTTGATGTGCCGTTACTTTTGATAAGTAATGAAACTAAGCGTTAGGTAAATAATTTTCCCGATACGAAACATTTTGAAGAGGGCCATACTTACATTTAGGAAAAGTGTAATCCTTCCCGTTTGTTTTTGATAGCTTGTTGTGGAATTTCCCACCTAGCGCTACACTTAAAATATCCTATTCATAGTAGTTATAGACATTTAGACATAATGAATAAAGTATGTCCAATATACATATATTTCACATTGTCTTATATAACAAAAATGATGAGTTATCACTAACTCTGTTAATGTGATTTGTTACTCAAATACTCTCCTCAAAATACCAAACATTAGATCTTCTGACTCGCTATTCTTTAAACATGTTCATTAGTCTTGTTATAGGCATTTAATCCTCACTACTACAATATGACCAATATACACATAAATCACATAGTCTTGTAAAACAAAAAACCAAGATACCACAAACTCTCTTCAAATACCAAATATTACATCTTAATTCCCTCTATGGTTTATCATTAAAAAGGTGTAAATGACTTAAAAATTGTTTTACGCTATTCTTTTATATGTTGAATAGAAGTCTATCTTCCAATAAAGTGTGTATTTTTTAACATTCTTATCATTCCATCTATATAATGTTATGGCTTGTCTGCAGCTCATATGTAATACTTTCAAAAGGTGCAAATGGTTTTGTATCTTTCAATGCATCATAATTCGATTTCAAAATTTTAGAAAAATTCTGTTATTATTGATTTGATCCAAAAAATATGAATTATTGTAACTAGTTGAATGATACATAATATGTCATATCGAAGCCTAGCGGTCACTAACCATTAAGTTAATTACTTTGTTATGATACATAGTAAATAACTCTAGAAGTTGGTGTCCGCTAGGGTACTATTTACATTCCTTAACAAAAAATGTGAGAAAAACACTTTAAAGTTCAGAAATGACCTAATTATTAATGTATTTTACTCTAAATATAGGTAAAATTTCTTCCATTGTTCACACTCCATTGAACAATTCCATTCATTGTAGGTAGTATTTTTGGAAGAAAAGAGATGAGGAATGGTTTATGGAACTTAATTCCCCTGAAAACTACCACGTCGACCTATGGTTGTTTTTGTTATAGATGACAATCATGAGGAAGTTGGTATTGTTCTATCATTAGAAGTTATTGATTTGTGGACACTACATGTCCAGTGTAACACTTTGACTTTGAAAAAATAAGGGTCTTATTCTGGATATGGAGTTATATGATTCTTTGTCCAGAAATGGGAAATTCATGCTTCCATAAACAACAGACCATATTCTGTTAAAAATATGGTTGGAATTTAGGGATTCTAACGATTCTCGACAAAATCAAGCTATTTAAATGAAGAAGTCATTCAAAATGGTATATTTATAGTATTTAGAAAATTTTATAGAAAGGAGAAAACATCTTCTGTTTTTCATTTTTTGCATAGAAAATGTTTTCTTTCACCTCCAAAACTTGCCAATCTATTTACTATGCTGAGGCAAACATATTTGACTAAATTGGAAATATACCCATCTAAATCAAAATTTCATGGGTTAAAAAGGAATACTAAATCAACTGGGCCTTTTGAGGCTAGTATAATAGAAGAGAAATTTGATTCTTACTGCTAGAGAATAAAAGGAGACAAAAAATAAGAGAAAAATTTCTACATTATTTGAGAAATACGCATCTGGATAATATTGTATTGACATCCTGCAGTGAATCCAACGTAATTAAAAAATTTAAATTGCATGAATCACACTACCACTAGTTGTTTGTAATGTTGGATGAAGAGAGCAATGGAAAAAGAAAATCTGATTCCCATATTGGGAAAAAATGGAAAAATGGAAAAAAATCATGAGGTGGAAGAATTTTTTTCTTGTCATGCTCGAGATAATATTAGACAACTATGTGATGTAAGGGTGAAATTCACAGACAATTTTTCTTGCAAATGTGTATATCCATTCCAACTTCCATCAACTTTATCAACTATTCCTTCAACTAATCCTTTCAATGCTGAATGTGTGATCGCTGATTTTTACAATTTGGCTAGCGATATTTCTTCCAATGTCATAATGGAGCTTCTAATAGTTATTGGAACCAGTGTGCTGGATTGCATTATTATTGTTCTAATACAAATTGGTTACTAAAAATGTTAAGTGACATAGTACAAAGATACATGGAAAAGGTTAAAGACATTGGAGTATCAATTCTGATGGATGCTACAAATTCTACGATAATGACATGATATTCAATAGTTTGTGTCTTATGTCTTTAACGATGATTATAGAGAAGAGGTCACTAGGGATTGGATGGAGAAACTGCCACAAAAATTGGTAACTATAAGGGAAATTGTCCTACAAGGAAACATCCATCCTTTTCTTTGTGAAGGATCGTATGAGTTCTGGGCTAAAATGTTCACTCAATGTTATTCTATAAATTCTCTAGTACTAGTGCTTTATGACAGAATTGTCACACTCCGTGCATTGGTGGATTCCAAACTATCTATCATTTTTATTATTGAGACACATAGTCAAGCGATGTTTCTAAAACATTACTATTCTCATATGAAGAAACTTTTTCATCTCCGAAAACAAATTCAACAAGTGATTTTGTTTAAATTTTTAAACCTAAATATGCTACTTATACAATTATTGTTTATGCAGACAACCACAAAGCTATAAAAGTTTATGTACAACCATTTCACCATGACGCTACACAACCAATTCAACATGGTGATTTACTTTCAATCATTTTATAAATATGTTTAATGAGCTCTATCTTCAATTGCCATGGTTTTCATTTTTTTAACAAAGTTATGTTTTTTATAGTTCAAATGATAGATGTGGAGGACACGGGCACATCGGCCACGAATACGCCATTAGATCTAGGTATGTTAATCATGTGAATTTATAAACAAAACTGCTAATAAGCCCCAAAAATTTATAAGACAATAAATGATTATGCAGAAAACCAATAAGGCCCACAAATTTATAGGAAACGATATGATATCCATGTGTATTTTACAAAAAAATTATTTATAAGGCCCAAAAATTTATAGGAAATGATAACTAATAGAAATTAGTTTATATGTTTGGTTTAGGGTCAAATAATTTTTTAAGGAAATCCATTTGTAAGCTATGATAACAATTTAAAATGAACTATATAGAGCTTAGTGGACTCTATGCATCCACATTCAATACAGAAATGGTTTGACTAAAAACCTTACATTCATCAATATCTCGCTGATTTACAACTACATACTATCTACAATGTTTCACCGATTCATTACTGCTAGCCCCATTAAAGGTTTTCCAGATAAGTGTAGTTCGGCCAATGATGGCCTAGCCTAGCAGTCGTAAATCCTCATCAATAGCTGGGATTGTTCTCCTCCAAAGGGTGGTTTTTCAAATATAAGCGTAGCTTAATGACCGCTAAATTTTAATTATAATACAAAGAATAATTGATATTGTACTTACCATATCACCATAAAAACCACTATGTTTATCCATTTAAGTTTGCCACAACATGAAATTGATTAATGTTTATTTCAAATACATTATGCTTGAATTTTCAACAGGAAGAAATAGATTATGAATTGATGATTGTTTATTTGAAATATCCCTTGCATCAACAAATCCAACAATGTGTATAGTTAGTGTAATCCAAGCCACAATCTCAATCGGTAACTATTAGCCGTAAGCTAAACTATTTTTTATTTCAATTGGTTGTAATTGATATGCGGCCAATGAAAATATTTTTTTACTTCCCTGTAGTAGTGATAAGATTTATTTACTCATTTTGGATATGGAGGACCTATTATATGGGATAAACAAAACATATAATAGGAAGATGTCATTCAGGTTTGGTATGAAAGCTATCAACCTACGAGGTGGCCTGTCAGAATTTATAAAATTACTATCACCATACTGTGAATTGGGATTATGGTTCAAAACTCTCATTTCTGCTGATGTTAAAAGATATCAACGAGATTCAATAAAAATATCGACCGTATTGAATCCAAGACTCACTTGGGAAAGGAACATTGCAATATAGTTGAGGGAATAATAATAAGAGACCTAGAAAAGGTTTGGAGTAGAAATGATTTTTCATACAATTCGAAAAACACTTTGTGTATTACATTAGGTGCAAAGGGAAACCCTCCTGAAAATTTTATGGTGGGTATGAAAAGCAGACACAAAGATTTTACAAAAGATAAATGGTTGATGGTTGATTTGTACAAAAAATATCACAAATAATGTCTTAGGAATTGAATGTGGTAGAGGGCATCAAATACTTGGAGCAAGAAAAAGCTAAATAACTATTTATCTTTTCATAATGTTGTTATGATTGTACTACTTAACATTGCCAATAATATATACATTCATATGTTATTATGAAATGTACTACATAACTCTATTCTATTATGTTGAGATTTTCAAATATAAGTTGGGAGGATTTATATTTTCACTGATTATAAGATGACAATATGATTGAATAACTTCTGTGGTGAATTATCGGAAAAACTTGCCCTTGAAAATTTGTAAAATAGTATTTTTTTTTACACTTTGTTCATAAAATAAATATAAAATTATACTATATATACTTAATTGTTTTTTAATATATATATATATATATATATATATATATATATATATATATATATATATATATATATATATATATATATTGACGGTCATATCTAAAATATGCAAGTCATATGTGACGATTATTTCAAATATTTGCAACTATTTTATGAATAAAAATGATAAAAAATGTCTAAACGAGCATCAAATTTAACACCACGTTGTGGCATTTGTTACAACCATTAAAGGACAAGAGAAGATGTTTGGGATGATATTTTATCAAAAATCAAATTCGAGGGAACTTATTTTTGGATCTTCACTAAGACAAAACATAAATAATGCTTAGCACTACTAGCCCATTTAAAACATAACCATTTTCTGTATATAACATAACATAAATAATGGCCAACGACCGCTAGCCCTTATAAAAAAAAACATGTTTTGTATATAACATAACATAAATAATGGCCAGTGGCCACTAGCCCATATAATGGATTCCAATATTTGATTTTCTTGATTCCAATATAGCTGATTTTGGATTCCAATATATGTGATTTTAGATTCCAATATATGTGATATTGGAATCCAATATGTGCGATTTTGGAGTGCTAGATAATTCCAATATTTGGAATCCGAAATTAGAATATTAGATTATGATATTGACTATATTTTTTAGCTAATTCGGGACTAGAATAAGTCCCAATTTAGTGAAATAAGCATTATATATATAAGAAAATTTGTCCAAGTTAGTGCATTGATTTTAGTGGGTTTTTCTCCCTTTAAGGGTTTCCCACATTAAATATTGTGTTCATGTGTACTTTCTTCTCATTTGGATGTGTGTGAGTGTCATTGTATTAACATGGTAAAGACAAATTAACATTTATTGTCTTGCTAAGAATTTGAAATGTTTTCAAATCTTTGAGAATTCACCCATCCCCTCTCAATGCTTGTGTTTTCTAACATCACGAGATTTTCATAAGCTTCCATATTTGCATACATATTTTCCATAACACTTCCCAAAGACAACACCCAAAAATAATACTTTCCCCAACTTTTTTCACTCTCTTGTTTTGGAATTTTCATGGCTTGGAATAAAGTTCGTTCATAAAATCACCAAGAAAACAACACACACAACCACCATAGGCTTTATTGGCATGTTCATGACAAATTTTAGAGTCTCCTCAATATAGTTGGGCAAAAACATCCAAGTATATGCTTCCTCATTTGTAACCAAAACATACGATGCAACCTCCCACTAAAATGATTATAAAAATATGCTTTACAAGACGTCTATACCCCGTAACAAGGCTCCTATTATGGTACAAGAAGGGTGCATGTTGGAAATGACTTGAGACCGGAATTTCACTTACAATCCACTTTTTCTTGGAAGGTTCAAGTCCTCAATAGACTCGTTTTGCATAGATCCTACACACAATCCACACGGTACCATAGGCTTGAATGAGAAAATGTCCAGCTATTCTCCATGACACTACAAACTCACCAAGCACCTAAACACTCCACTTTTCTGCCATATTGTTAGCCTTGACTAACTTGAATTGTAAAACATATTTAGGGAGGACACATGGCTGCATTAAAAATACTAAGGGGCTCCTTAGTGTCCCTAGTGGAAAAAAATCCCCACTTTCAAGTTCATATAATTGAAATAGGCGGGGGAGGCTACTAGGAATAGTCACAGAGGATGTATCTATACTTGTAAATTATATTTTCATAATTTTTATGGATTTTCAACAAACCCATTTTATGTATATCCTAACCATGACACTCCATGAGACTACATTTTTGAAGTATCTTGTCAAATAGTTCATGTGTATTGTGTATTCTACCACGTTTTGCATACATGATCACTTTGGGCATTTGTAACTATGACATGAAAATTCTTCTTCCGCTTATGCTTGATTTGTCATCATACACTAATCGCTCCTCGGATCCTATCATGGCACAAGTTGGGGGAACTGAAAAATGGTTGTGGAGGTTGCTTTCATTGACACATCATGCCAAATATGTCTGCTAGGGTGCTTGCAACTACAAATTATGACAAAGGTAGGATGATTTCTTGAAAATTTGGAATGATCGATTAAAGCGGGACTACAACTGACAGATGAGGGAACCCATGCCCTGATACTTCTAACATACCTAGCCTCACTCCACATCTCATCCAACCACTCACTTTCCACCAATTTACTCCTCCACTTGCCTCCTTTTCCACTCCCCCATCCAACACATCTTCCTTTTTTTAAATTTTATTATTATAAAATTTTAATTAATTTTTTTTTAATTTTATGCCTAAGAAAAGAATGGGAAGGGGCACTACTGAAGGACCTGTAAGGGATGCATACATGTTTTGAGAAATACTAGAAGGAAATGATACATGGGAAAAGAGGGGAATATAACTAGAGGCGACAAATACATGAGAGAATAAAGGAATGGAACAAATTATTACATGGAAAAGAGTAAACCAACTATTTTACCATTGACAATACATGTTAGAGAGAGGTAGATAGGATCTTACAAGGGTGAATGATTGAATGTAGTAGGGAGATTTTTTTCCAGCTACTAGATTGACATGATACAAGCCTAAAAATATCGAGATGGAGGTAGCTAGAGAATTCATGACATTAGGTATGGGAATAATAATAAATGCATCATTAAGAATCAATCTCACTACGAGGAGACCCTATGAGGAGAGAGAAGTAAGGGAGTATATATAAAAAGGTGGTCAAGTTCACCATTTAAAATTCATTCAACATAGATGAGTGATTTGTGAAGATGCTAGTTAGCACAAAAGGAGAAAAGGCCAAAGGGCCAAGAGTAAATGTGATTGGATGCATGAAAAAACCAATCTAGATAGGTCCTTAGGGAAACACCACATAGTATGTAAACACTTAATGAGAGAGTTGTAAACTTATAATGAATAAATACTTATATATTCCATAAAATATCTTGAAATAAACAAGAAATTTACAACCTTGTAGTGTAGTTTTTATGGGAATATATAGTAAGAGAGACCCCTACGCCAAGTGGTATTAGAGTTGGTTCTTTACCTATGGGAAGGAGTGTAAAATGCTAGCAAAACATCAAATGAGAGATAAATAATGTGAAACATTGTGTTCTCCACTATGAAAAGGTGGGAAGAGAATGCAAGATAGAGATTCTAGAAGTGTCATGACTGAAGGGTAATGATATTACATGTAAAGGTATTATGTAAAAAGGGACTACTCGAATGTTGTAGCTACGATAAAGATAGAGGAAATGTTGGAGGAGATCAAATAAATCGAGGGTGTAAGGACTAGAATAGAGGATGTAAAATAAAACCACTAGAGGAGAAGGGGTCATGTGGTGTGAAATTATTAGAATGAGGTGAAATAATCAATGAAGATTCAACAACGCAGATGAGATTGTGTGGTGAAAGCACCCATAGAACATCGAAAGGAATAAATTGCATGCAGAAAGGCACATATAAATATTATAAAAAAATAGTGTAAAAGTGAAGAGAATGTATGTGTATTCGTACCACCGAGAACTTTGTAAAAGATAATGCATTATGAAGGCTCACATGTCGAGAAAAAGGTGAAAGATAAAGTCACTTGTAGGTATGTTGTAATGTGCAAGAGTATTGCATTGAAGAAGAAAAATGTCAGGAGGAGAAGATGATGATGGAATTGTGTACGAATGATTTCATGAAACCATAGATAAAAGAAGAAAGGAAAGAAAAAATAAATAGTGCAGAGATTATGTAACCAAGGGTTAAAGAGCGCACAAAACAAGGTGTCCTATTAAAAGGACTAGAGGGTGAAGATGATTGCATAAAATAATATGTCTTAGAGTAAGGATATGAGGAATACATAATTAGGTGCATAAGAAATGTGGATTCATTAAAAAGGAAAGAAGGCACAAAATAATGTGTAAAAAGAGAAACTACGAGAGGATTTGGAGTGCACATATGAAGATGTACATGACAATGCGAACACCAATGCATAAGAAATAAAGGAAGGAGAGAAAGAATTTCCTAAAGAAAAAAAAATCAAAGCATATTTAAGGATAGAGTGCAAGAGTGCGCATGCAAAGAGTGTACCAAAGACAAAATATATCTATGAAGATCTCAAGGGAGAGTGCAACAAAAAAATTGGTTAACTGTAAGGAGATATGAAGGCTGCCTCGGAGGTAATACCGAAATAAAGGGGCATTGTGAAGAACTAGAAATGATGTGGTACAAAAATATGGACGTAACATGCCAATAAGAAGAAAGATAAATTTCAATGGGAAGGGCACCAAAAATAAATATGTGAGTGAGCAACTAATAGCATAATGGTGCGTAAGAATCCAAAGTGTGGTTTAATAGATACTAGGCAAAAAAGGAGTAGAGAAGCCCATTTGAAGACTTTGGAAAATAAGATAACTTTATAGAAGAAATGTGTAAAGATAATAGATCCTAGTGAAAGGATCAAAGTCAAAGAATAAGGCTAGGGAGATGGCATGTGATGGGTTCGAATCCATATGTGTGTGAAAAACATAAATGCATAAAGGAAAAGAAATCAAGAGGAGGAAATACAACAAATGATGTACTTGTGGAAGGGCATGCAAAACATAATGTACCTAAAATTTTCATAAGGGAAAGGTACAAAAAGAGAGGAGGTTGTAATAGAAAGGTGACAAGAGGATAAGTATAAGGAAATAAGTGTAAAAGATCAAGAGCATAGTGGGATATCATGAAAAAAACAATGGCGTAAAGGGGAGTGTAGAGGAAGATAGGTGCACTAGGAAGAGGAGCAATGATGGAAGAAGTCATGAAAAAATGGTGACCACGTGACGAAGGAAGAAGGAAAAGAAGAAGTGTGCATGAAATGAATGCATCAAAGGAGAAGGCCTAGAGATAAAATGGGCGAGAGAGAAACAAATCCTTGAACCATTTAGGTAGATATGGATGGATATGATCAAGTGCATAACCAAAAAATAAGAATACATGGATGAGTATAGACTAAAAAAATAGGAGGCTTAAGAGAAAATCCTTAGGAGGAGAAATATGGTTTCTATCTAGCAGAGAATCACACCAGAGAAGAAGGATCATGACAAGCCAAAGGTTGCAAAGGCTATGGAGAGAAGATCCATTGGGAGGAGGTGATTATGATATGGTGGGATGAAGATCACTAAGGTGTGGAAGATATCCTAGATGAGTCACAAGAAGGTTATGAAGGACTAGAAGAGGCACAAGAAAATTGCAGAGGATGAAAAAAATATGGTTGGTTGAAGGATTTGAGATTATCTATTGTAATAGTCTAAAGGGTGGTCCTACCACTTACTAATTCTACTTGAGGTGGAACTAAAGTTTGTTATAAGCACAATGGGCTTAGATTAGGGATAAATCAGTCCGTATAAAATTTCAAATTAAACTTTAGATCTGAAACTCATAATACCATAAGCATTTAATCACACTAGCCACTTATTCAACTTAAAGAGTGTGCACACCATAAACCATTATCAAAGCATATAACCATGAAAGAAAAGGAACACCATAATAACAAAATATATAAGCGGAAACCCTAATGGGGAAGAAAATACAATGAAACACTATTTTATACTTGATATGTTTATGAATTTAGTGAGGCACCAATCTCACAAGGAGTACCAACCCCTAGTTTAGTAGAGCACCAACCCTACAAGGAGCACCAACCCCTAATTTTGTGAAGCACCAAATCCATAAGAAGGCTACAACCCCTCAATATTATCAATAATAAAATCAACCACCTTATGATTTTTTTCTACAAAAACCGACGGAGATATAATATTCAGCTCACACTTCTTCACTCAAACCCTAGGTGATCAATCTTCACAAAACAAGCTCTTCAAAACTAAAAAAATCAAACCCTTGCTCTTATTTTATTTAATTTTATCAACCTTCAATGTGCTTGAATATTCCTCAATTCATGCTCCAACACATGTAAATAACATCCACCTAGGTTGCTCCACCTTGCACACACGTCACTATTTCAGAAAAGCACCAAAAACATGCATTTTATATGCTTCTCCACCTTTCTAACCTCTAGAGGTTGGAACCCCTTGATTAATTCAAACCACACACCTATAAAAAAATCATAAATTTGAATTAAAACAGTTACATTTGACCCATAGAGGCTAGCCTAGATAAAACCATCATTTCATGTGCCGAAAATGGCTCAAAAACCCATAGGCACATTCTTAAAAATGTCCTAACATTATTACCATAATTTTTCATGACCCAAAACCCTTTACATATGAGTAAAATATTATAAAACATTCATACATGGTTGTAACTAATATCAACCAATCAAATTATTTCATTTACTGGGCCCAATTCCCTTTACAAATCTCAAAACAATTGTTTCCTTCACCCTTCAACACCTTGGAAACTTCATCTGATCACCAAATCACTTGTACTCAACCCAAAAATTCCATGTAACTAATCAAACTGAATTTTAGGACTTGTATAAAAATTCTAAGCAAGTTATAAGTCATGAAACATCCTTCACTTCAAATAACAACGACATTAACCTTCACCATATTAACCTACCACAAATGTTGTTTCAGAAGGTTAGCTCATAAAATAATTTCTACAAATAGTCAAAACTTAAAATTGGATTAATTTTATACACAATGAATCCCTCTTCACATTCCAGGTGATAGGAAACATCACCCAATCCATCTCATGCTTCAAATAACATAAAACTTGCTTTAAAACAAATGTTGTCTTGAAGCGCCAAACCTATTATTGCTCAACGAATGACCTGTAAACCCTATAGAATAACCTCATCATGATGAAATTAATATATCAATATCAATATCTCTAAATTTAATTTCCAAAACAACTTTAATCACTTAAAAATTCCACCTGTAGCTCAAGTTATGGCCAAAACACTGGACCCTACTATTTAAGACCCCAAAACTACCCTTTGACCATTCAACTTGTTTGGACCACAAAAAGTCATAAAACTGCATGAAAATATCTTGAAACCTTCATTAACATCAATAAAAACTCCCAATAATCATGCACCATCAATCTTACATACTACTCCTTTGGACCATCTTGTCCTAACACCTTCTTCTCTAGAAACTGCTGCTTTTAGGTGGGTCTCACATATCACCATGACCTCAACCATACATTTATATAAATCCTGAGGATTAATCTACAACATCCAATCATAAATTTTTATGAATCAATCAAAACTAGGTCACAACACTTCACTTTCTATCAACTACTCCTAGCTAGGGTTTGACTAGGATTTTATACCTCTTTACCTTCTTAACATTCGTTCATAAAAACATGATGATAAAATGACTTGATTATTTTTTGAAACCTTATAAACTCACCTTATAAGCATCCCTGAAATCTGCATTGTCCCATTCAAGTCACACTATTCACAATGAGCATCTGAAGTTGCACTTTGAGCTGGAAATGCACTTTGGATTTTGATCCCGTCTCACAAAATTCGAACATATCTTGCAAAATTCACATCATGGGAACCTAATTTTTTTTTCTAAGAGCATCATCACTCATCCCTATAATATATCCAATAATCATAATAATAACACCATAGCCCAATCTCTCTAGTCACTAAGACTTACCTATGATTGCATACCGAACATCATAGTAACAAAAATAGGGCTAACTAAAATAATGTAATAACTAAACAAGAAACCTATAAAAATGACCCAAACATACCTCATATGCCATGATACACATGATAGCATGCATCCATGAGCTCAAATGGATCCAATACACTTTGTCACACCTCTAAATTGTCGTGCTTGCTCCCAATGAGCACCTATAACATGGTGAACCACATATACCTAGACTATTCTACTATTTTTAGTGCTCAATCACCCTCAAAACCTGATATTCATCATTACAAAATGCTTCCCAAGAAACCAAGAAGCTCACATTTCCAAGCTACACCTCTTAGGCACTTGTATGGGCTTGCTAGAGCAAACATACTTCACTGAATCCCACCGTAACAACTTGTAAACATCCCGAACCATCATGTTAGAACCATATACAATATCATGAAATCACCATACACAATTTAAGTTGTTATTAATGTGGTTTTCATAAATGAAAACACCTGCTTTAGGACACCATGCCAATAATCTCCTCTTTTTCATTGATGGAAAACACCATGAAATTCTCCCCCTTTTTACATTAATTAAAAATACATACCTATATATTACCTCATTCACCTTCATCAAATTCATACCATCATTCTTTGGTTAGAAACATCAACCAAAGGTCTCAATTTGCTCCATTTTCTTGATTTTTGCCCAAAATCTAAAATTTCCCTCATCCAAGCATACAAACAACCATGCTCCCCCTAGAAAAGCACTCTCATCAACTGAAAAACATTAGTACACCATGAAAGAGATAAAAATAACCTTGCAAAGGGGAAACAACTTCATTTTTCATCCTCTAGACAAGAAAACATATCAAATTTCTTCTATACCACTATTTTAGCAGTCTTGGATCTGAACCATCTTCATCATCATCATGCAAACAATGTCAAAATAACCATGCTTTACCATTACTCCATCATTACTCAACCATTCTAGACAAGAAATCACCATTTCATGCAAATCAAAGTATATACATTCTTCTACATACCATGCCAATGGGATAAGACTAAAGTAGACCCTTTAGAGAAATTTCACACTTTTAATGGCCTTGGAACTTCACAATACCTTCAAGAGAGAAACATACATTCTCCCCATGTCATTTTGAGCCCAAGCACACTTTGGATAAACAATTTTCTTGCTTCATTCAACACTTCATCCCAATTATAAAGAAAATATCAACACTTCAATGCCACAACCTTCATTTAGAAAGCAATAGGGGGCTTGTAGATTCTAAAAATTTTCACCATGGAGAATGAAAAGCCAACCTATCTCCCCTTGACATTAAAATACCAAAAATACACATTCTTATTGGCAGTCCCTTGTTCCACACCACTGTAGTTTTGTTACATTCATCACATGAAGGATAAAAACCATCTTTTGGACCAAAAAACTTGATTATTTTAATTTGTAAACACATTTCTTCATACATGTATATAATGACATGAAGAACACCAACAAATATTGAGAAAGAACCTTTCCCTTCCATTTCAACTAACACAATTAAAAAATAAGCGTCTGCAGAGTCTATAAAGTGCATTTATGAAGAAACAATACATTTTCAAGCCTTAACAAACATCATAGACTACGTTCATTCATTATTGAATTGTAAATCATGAATAGATGAGTGAACATACCTCTCATAAAAGTATTGAGATTTTAAGAAACCTATCATACCACTGTAATCACACAATTTGTTCTCTAGACTGTAGGTCTTCATACACCTCATACAAGAAACAAAAAAAGCTTCACAAGCCCTTATCAATGAATGACAATAGAAGATGCACTCTCAAAAATATTGAGACACTATAAGAGCATCATGGATTAGTGAATCATCATACCAAGTGAGAACAAACATCATTCATACCTGAGAAGGAGTAACCCCAACCATCACTATACAATAAGGTCACCATTTTTTCATTATCCATGGAGAACACAATTAGACCTTCTTCACCACTATGTAAAAACACAAGAGAATAATAATATAAATTTTGAGGACTCCTTATACTGATAGAACATCTTGAATACCTTGATAAATCATGAGGGAACAAAGAGGTAGGGTTTGACCGATAGACCCTCTTTACTATGCACTTAAAAACTGAAATTCTAACTTTGTCAAGAATAAATAAGAGAGTACACATACTTGAGACCTCAAATTAATTCCATCCTTTAGCCCCACATATCTATATGATTGGTATAAAGTTTCAGACAAAAAATCAATCATTTGATCACTCAAAATCAAGTTTCCATGCATATCACTTCAAGGAGACTGAGTAAACCTAGTCAAGGGCAGTGAGGTAGTAATTTCGACACATTTTTATTAAATCTTCTCCATACTGGAAAAAAATCCTTGAAACATAATTTTCAATCATAAATAACACCTTCTCAATTGATTATCAATCAAGAACATTCATGTCTCATACCTGTAACACTCAATCTTGCTTGTAAAATTATGATTTTGAGCAACTTTAGTCACTACAATCCCTTTACACAACAAATACTAATAAAATTGGAACTTAATCACTGTAGATATTCTTTAATGACACATAGAGGCCTAGAAACAACTCAAAACACTCATGACATGGAGCCCATACATCCGAGAACATGACACAAACTAGGTACTCATGATGACAAGACTAACATCATAGAGAAAATGAGTGCTCGAGACAAATAAAGACTAATTCCAGCTACATATACCTACTCAAACCATCATACACATGATTGAGCATTAGAAAATATAATAGATAACTCATAAAAGCACAAAAACCCATAATAGAGCTCCGACAACACAAATAAGACTTCATAGACAACTTGTATATATAATGAGGAAAAATAGAGATATATGGAAATTATTTTCATACTTCAAGAGCTTAGTGGCATAAATACACATCAAATGACTTGGACAAGAGACAATAGAACATATTGAGATACCATAGAACAAAACCAGACCAAGAATCATTACCATATAAACCAAGAGAACTCAGATTAATGCTCCTCACACCATCATCACAGAGAACATCACAATTAACCAACAAGAGCTTATAAGAATAAGCTAAGATGCATACTAAGGACTCAAAAACCATGTACCACACACACACATGAAGGTATTACAGATGATAAACACTTTTTCCCTTTCAAGGAGCTGATAAAACATTTCTTGCTCCCTAGAACATACCATAGACCATTTAAGGTCTATTAGGAGCTAAGATTACTCCTAGCAAGCTCCTTAGATACTCAAATGTAGGCTTTGGAAGTGGTTTAGTGAGACCTGTCATCACCAATTCTTCCTTATTATACAAATACTATAACTTTATACACCCTTTGCTCACTATAACGCTAAAAATTTGACGCACCAAAACCATGCAAACACCGCATCAATCACTTAGGAAAAATTACGGAATTTTTTTTTGTTTAAACATACTTGTATTGCGTTTATTAAAGTACCGATACATTTGTTTTAATATATTCATTCCTTTATTAATATTTCCTATTTTCCAAAATTAGTACGGATAAAAATATCTTATCGTATATTCATATTAAGTTTATTTAATTAATTCCTAATTCAATATTAATTTCATATATTTTTCCCGCTTAAATTTCTATTAAAATTTATTAAATTTTTTTCCTAAGTTACATTAAATTTTTATTAAAATATCTCCCAAATTAATTCTAATTTATTTATTTCCCTAAATGATAAAAACCATGCCCAAATTAATTTAACTAGCTACACCTTTACTTTATTCCTATTTTAATTCCCTTAAATAATTTAGTTAAAATAACCCCATGTTCAACTTTAGTCTATTTACCCATGTCTAAAATACCATAGGTGTCCCATTTAATTAAATTACCCATACCCCCTTTAAACATCCATTCCTACTAAAATTACCTCACTTAAAAGGTGTAGGGTCTAATGTCCACCCTTGGATCAGATCAATGAGAGCCCTTAGATTCTAGGTTAAACTAAATGAACTAAATGTCCTTATGATTTCCTTTTACTCTCTTATTTTCCCTAATCTCTTCATTTTCTCCTTTTGGATTTGTTGACAATTTGCAAAATTTCCCAACGAGGTCCTGAGAATAATCTCGAGATCCCAAGTGGGCCCCACAAGTTGTAAATAGGTCACAAGTAGTCTCCATTGTCTCAAGAAGGATTTCTAGGAATCTAGGAGGCATTCAAACTAAATCTAGCCATTCGGGGCGTCTGAGGCTCATAGTCCCATTGTAAAGAAAAATGGGCTCCGGTCACCAAAAAAAATAGGAAAAATGGCCTATGACAGAAAAATTTAACATTTTGGGATTCTAGGCACTCATTCCCCTCTCCCTCAATAAAAATTCAAAAAAATTCTAGAAGGTTAGGCTCTGAGGGCAAAAAATATCTATTTGGGCCTTGATAGGACATTAAGAAAAGGGAGCTCGCCGAGTAGCTCGATGAGCCAAGGTATTACAAAGCTTGGCCAAGTTGAGTTAGGCTGCGGAAATAATACAAGGGCTAAGCTCCCCGAGCTCGTCCGATGTTTGCGTCGATGGGAAACGTGTGTATAAATAGGTGGCGAGCTAGAGCTTGACTCGGTGAGTTCCTTGTGGGTGTTTGAATCAACGTTGTCTTGGGCGAGCTAAAGGAAAAAGTTCTTCTAGCTCGGTGGATGTCATGCACGTGGGATAGTCGGATGAGCCATGCACGAGGGATCGAAGTTTGGGCCGATTACTCACCGAGTAACTCATAACAAGATGGGAAACGAGCTATGTTCAGGATCGTCACACTGAAGCTAAAACGAAGAGGCTAAAGCTTGAGCCCAACACGAAGGGTGTAACAAAGCTGAGCTATGAGGTTGATATCGAAAGGATCATAGGTCACATTACCTCACTAAACCATTTTCAAACACTAAAGCACACATAAGTGTGAGATAGCTCGTGCCTACATAGATATAGTTCATCAAGGAAGACCACGAGAATGGTTTTGGGCCAAGAGGATCAACGATGGTGGATCGTGCTCAGTGGCATTTTAAAATCGAGCCCAAAACCAAACAATGTGACATGCAAGCAATAGAGAGTCACTCAGCGGAGATCATAAAAAAACACATGGGGCACTCATGGTGATGTAGGGTTGGTTGGGTCAAATTGTGGGGTGTTAACTAGTCTTTAACGCAGAGCTCAGATGATAGGTGAACATAAAGACAAAGAACAGTCAAGCAGCTGAGATGTGGTGAGTAGGCTACATGATGCAATGAGCCACGTTGGGATGGCGAGTTTGCTATGGATTGAACTCGAACCAAAGAAATGCATAGTTTCCCAATGGCAAATGAAGGACTCATCATAACAAGATTATAAAAATCCTAGGTTCGAGAAAACAAAAAATAGGTAGCAATGAGCATGAAAAAGAAAAGAAATGGCCTGACAATGTAACATAGAGGCTCGAATGATCGAGCTTAGCATTGGACCAAACTCACAAAGAGAGCGAGAAGTAAAGTGTTGGTGAACCAGCAATGGGTGGTTGGCACCATTAGAATTCAATGTGAAAGCTCGCATTGAATAAATATGAAGAGATCGAAACACCGATCCATGAAAGAATGAGTTAGGTCAAGCCGGTCTTGGCGAGGCACAATAGATAGTGGGCGTTTATGTGGATTGATCTCGGAACAAGAAGAGTTGAGGGTTTGTTCGAGAGGTCAACCGAATGAAGTTTCGTGGTCAATATAAGCCAAGATTTTTGGGAATTCGGTGTTTTTATTTAGGGATTGACGAAGGTTTAAGTGAGGAGATGGAAGAAGATGTCCAAGTTCTCAAATCGTGAAGTCCAAATTTCAGATTTTAGGGCTTCGACATTTTGGAGTTATTAGTTTTCTAGGGTGGTGAATAGTGCCGTAACTTCTGAAATCAAAAACCCAAAAGGCACAAAAGTAAAAACATGGGGAAATTCAAAAGTTGACGTGGTGCCGGTTAGTGAAACAAGTCATTGAGGCATTAAGCGGTGGGCAAGTTGATTGGTGACCACGTGGTTTGGCTCATTGATTGATGTAATAGGGAGCCCATGAGAATATGAGGAGCTCATTTTTTTAGCGAGCCACGTCATTAAGGAGATGGCCATGTCAGATCCATGCAAGGAGTATTTCCGATACAACAATGAGAGAGTTTAATTTTAATCACAAGGGAATGCAAAGTGAGATCATAGACTATGTAAGAGGGGTGTTTTGTAGGAGCTCATTAGGGAGGAAGGATGTAAATTTGTGCGAGACAATGACCAATGTAGTGGAAGAATGTTTGAAAGGGCTCGTTCATGACGCAAAATACATTATGAGAAGCACAAGGGTCCAAATAGTGTTTGAAACTTGAAAATTGAATGAAGGTGTGTACAAGCATGGCTCAACTCATCATTTCCGTTGAGGTCAAGTAGAAGGGCGACTCGACCAATGTCACAGAGAAAAAGTCCAAGCTCCGAACCGAGCTCCTAGGAATTTTATGGAGCAGAGACGACGGGGAAAATTTCATGGAAAATTAAGTCAATGTTTTAGGGTTTAGAGGTTGTGGTATTTAGAGATTCGAAAAATAAAAATGGAAAATCAAGAAAAATTCTTGAAATCCTGAAATGCCAAAGTCTGAAATGGCTCGGTGTTTTGGGGTCAACGCGACGATTGTTTTAGGATTGACATGACAAAGAACCCGAAATGGGTTGGGTGGAGAATACAAAGAGTGGGATCCAAAATCCTGAAATCAAGGTGGGCACGTAGTGAGTAGGGGTGTTTTTGGGTTTTAGATGTGGCAGATTCGAGAGGTTGTGACGAGTTAGTTTTGTGTGTTGTGTGCTCACCAAGTTCAAAGAAACCAAGCCCGAACCCCGAAATTTTTTAACTCCCACCCATTTCCAATTATAAAACAACCAAAGTTATTGAATGCTAAGATAAATGCATGGGTTTTCAAGTCACATTAGATGTGGTGAGAAGTACAAGGAGGTTGATATGCCGAGTTGGCATGCAACTATTTGTGGAGAGCTCGACAAACATAACAAAACCCTAAATCAGGTCCTAACTTAAAACAAGCATATCTTGATAATATTTTAACCATTTTAAAAAAAAATACTTTATGGAAAGGTGATTCAGAGGAGAATTTAATGGTGATAATAAAATCTTATTTTCGGGAAGAAAAGTAGGAGAAAAATCTAGTCATGCAACCTTACAATGCACAATGCAACACTCAAACATCCCCTCATTGAAATGATGATAATTTGAGCTTTGGACATCAAAATGTTGCAAAATCACATTCAATGGAAAGATGAGAGAGAGACCTTTCTAGTGGAAACATAATAGAGTTGCAAAAAATGGATTTTTAGAGGTATTGTAAACCTTGAAATTTTAGAGCTTACAGAACTCTAAAATTTTATAACTTGAGCCCCAAGAGTCCATTTCTTACAAAAGACCAGTTGTTGGAATTATAGAAGTGATATTTGTAGCATGGAATCATCAAAATTTGGGATTTTAGAGGTTTTTAACCTCCAAAATTTGGGAATAGAAAATAGTGCTCCTGGTAGGTGAAAGCCATTAATGGGGTAGGTGAAAGGTAATCATGAAGCTACAGGGGCAAGGCTAGCGAGGTGCAATCAGAACATATTTCTCCAAGCACAAGGAAAATAAATTAATGGAGAAAGGATTTGGAGGATCTCTAAGAACTCATGTAGGATTAAACAATGAATTTTTGTGGGTTTTAAAGCAATTTAGGGATTTCCTTTCTCTCTCTCCTCTCCTCAAATTTCTTCTATAAATATTGTAAGGGGTTGCACATGTAAAGGGTTGATCACTATTATTCTCCCATGCACCCCATTTCTTCTCGGGGCTTAAGGCCTTTCTCTCAAGATTTGTAATGGCTTCATGCCTCTTCTCGCTAAAGCAATGTACTATGTATATTCATGTGGAGTAATAAAATTATGTTTGTGTTGATGTCTTTGACCTCTCACGGTTTATCATCTTCATTTTACCTCTCATTATGCTTACAGGATCTTTGCATTTCTTGTTCATTGTAGGGTTTGTTTGGTTGTGCTCATTCAGGAATGAAGATTGTTTGCATTTTGGGTTTGTGTTGCAGTTGTCCAGCCTCCCCTTAGTGCATTGGTGTGATTTTGGTTTGTGTTGCATCTTGTCCAACCTCCCAAAATTCACCCTTTCTCCATTTTTCTAGGCTTGGGAAGAGTGATTAGCACTCCTTTCTTGGTGTATCACCACTTTAGTGTAGGATTTAATTTTATGCATCCTTCTAGCCCTATCCACTTGGAAGCATTAGATTAGGGTTAGTGAGTAGTTTGGCCTGCACTTGGAGTAGTTAGTGATAGGTAGGTTAGGAGTAGGAACCGACATTCTATGGAGTTCTATCCCATTTCGTAATGTTCCACACTCGGTATAGCTTAATGTTGTGTAATCACGCCGAACACCCTATCTCAAATCGAGAAATTTTGGGGGTGCTGTGATTCCGCATCAATATTTTTGGCACGCTAGGTGGGACATCAAAGGAGTTAGAATTATCTCATATTTCAGGGGTGTCTCATTATCAAATATTAAATCTTAAGTCACCGTGTAACCGCATCAATAATTTTGGCATGCCTGGTGGGATAAGAAGAAGTTAGAGTTATATTTTTAGAGTTGTTCTACTACAAAACCTAGTCACATTGAATCCAAATCTTAAAACAAGTAATTTTCAGAGGTCTCCTACAATTGAAGTCGAGAGGTTGCCATTTTTAGATTTCAAAGGTTTCATCTGTAGGTCAAAGTCTGAAATCAATTTTAGAGGGCTTAAAATGTGTAAAATGGGCTCAAACTTCACCAAATGATAGATCAGGGGTCAAACTTCAAAAGGGTATTCTTAGATTCTCAAATTTCTAACTAAATTTTTTTGGGGTTTTTCAAATTTTAGGATTTTAGAGGTTTTCAATTTTCAGACCTTTCCAAATTTTAGGTTTTGGGATTTTAGGATTTTAGAGGTTTTTAAAATTTTAGGTTTTCAGACTTTGGGAGCTATATCGATTTCGGATTCAAGATTTTGGAGGTTTCTATTTTTAGGACTTCTATGCACTTTGGGTTTTGGAGTTTCAACCACTTTGGATTTCAGAGGTTTTCAAGTGGAGCCATGTTTTGAAATTCAAATTTTAGAGGATCATTTACAGCTAAACCAGTCTAACCCCACAATAATTTTTAAGCTCTTCAAGGTGTGCACATAAGTTTTCATTTCATTTCATCAAGTTGTTATGCACTTGGTGGAACCTCTGTCTTCAAAGACACACATGCAAACCAAAACTAGCGACTCCATCTGGGTAACAAACCCATCTCTCTGAGTATTAGACTTTCCATTTCCTCACCATCCATTTCCATCCATTTTTATCCTTTCCATCTCTTCCATTTTATTCCATTTCATGGAGTCTTGCAGTCATGACTTCATTCCCCTCTTGGAATTCACATCTAAAACAACATCAGTATCAATGCAACCCTCCTACAGAGTTACAAAATTCATTTTTAGGGTGTTATCAACTATATCTTGGATCCATAATGTCATGGAAATCAAATTCAATATACATTCCCTAATGAACAAGAGACAAACTAGTTTGGTTATCCACCAAACCATCCATATTTTCAAGGGCGGGGTATGTGGATTTTGAAGGACATTCTTCACATGGAAATACTGAGTTACAAATGAAGATCCTAAAAATAATGGCAAGTATGGTGCCGTCTATGGCTTCAGCGAAAATGAAGGCATTTAAGATGGGATTCAGGCCCCTTTCCATGGGAAGGCCCCTTTCCATATTGTCTTAGCCTGCAGGAGAAACTAAGCTTCATAGTTGAGATGCTACCCCAACTAGAAGGATGGATCAAGGACATTGAATGTTATGCAAGTCAACCTTGTCTACATGATACCCTTGCATTACCCTCTCATAGTTATTTTATTTCACCCCAATCAATATCATTTTAACCCAAACCTCAATTCCAAGTTTCCCGTTTGCTGCACCTATTGTGGATTCCAGTTATCCATCTTCCACCCTTCCATCTCATCTCAGTTCCTCTATCCTCTTCCCTTAGAAAAAAAAATTCCCTCCAAATGAGCATATTTGTAAAGCCCTCCCACCATCTCCACCACCAAAAAAACATTTATCGAGACTCAACCCAATACTCCTCTCACTTCCCAAAATCCATGCGGGAAGAAACTCAAAAACCATTGAAAAGAAACAAAAACAAAAGGATCCTAACATGGAAGAAATGCCTCAATTTTTGAATAATTGGGCTCCTAAACTCATAATAGAAAAAATCCCTCTACTGGTTAATCCTTTGGAAGAGGTCAAGGAAGAGAAAGAGTAGGTGGTGAATGATAATTTAGTTGCGACAGTTGTTGAGCAAGAAAAAATTAAGGATTATCAATATTCGGAGTGTTTAGAATGCAACATTCACGAGGGCACTTTGTTTTCACAAAGTGTTGATCAAACACAAGTTACAAAATTAGCAGGAGGGGAGGAAGAAATAGCTCCAAATCCAAAAGAAGAGGAGCATGCTCCCGCTATGGAGGAGGTTGAGTCGACACAACATGACAATGAGGAGACAAATTATCTGTCAGACTTGGAGGATTGTTTTAGTGAAGAGGATCCTATGGAGATCACATCATTTTTCCTCCATTATCCACCTTATAAGTAAAAGAGCCCATTTCCGAAGAGGAGCACATGTAAGAGTAGCCTATCCTTCATAAGAGTACTCTTGAGTCAAGATTAGAGGAATTGAATCTTCCAAAGATCATGTTGGACAAGGAGTTATACATTGCCATGGAGGGGAAAGAACACAAAGAGATAATTTCTTCCATACCATCCACCAAGGTGACACATTAGTTGTCTGTAGATGTGCGAAGAGAAGAAATTTTAAATATAGATAGTCACCTTTTCTAGGAAATTATGCTTAAATATTTTCTCATTGAAATTCCAATTCAAAGTAAGCGGGTACATTTGATGATTCGAGCCATGTCCCATCAGATATCTAGCATCATTGGAACTAGAACTAAAGTTTCCACAACCAATCATGTTCATATATGAATATGAGGGTGAATTTCATAGTACTAAGGATTAGTTGCATTAGTTAAACCATCTCTAAGAGCCTCATGTGGATCATTCCGAAGGGGTGTTTGTTTTATGTCCAGCTAATACCTTGATAATTCAAGTGGAAAATTGGGTCTATGTCAATTCTTCACTCATTCATACAACCATGATCAATGTCAAATCATCTGCATGGCTACTAGTTTCAAGAAGCGGAAGCTACTTTTCACTTCCAATTACGAGGCTTTGTTTGAAGTCTTCCAAGTGACTGGTTAGTGTAGGGTAGGTGTAGGGTTTGTTTTCAACATCATAAGTGATCTTGCACACTCTGTAAGCCTACTTGGGCATGTATGATTTGTAATTTTGTATATAATTTTTGGTTTTTTTGCTCCAACATAGTACATGGTGTTCAGTAGGCCTCCCACATGTAGAAGAAGTCCATACTTGTAGGAAACAATTATAGATCTCAAAAGGAAACAAATGCAGAGAAACTAAAATCAGGTTAAGGACTGATTTTAATGAGTTTTCATCCTTTGAGTCCTTTAAGACCAATTATAGGTGAACTTCTAGGTGCCTTTGCTAAATTAGAGTAGTATCCCGTATCATGTGGTAGAGTGGAAATTTCAGAAGAAAGAGAAAATGTAAATTTAATAGAGTTCCATGATGTAAAAAATTTGAAAATTGTCTTATTCAAACTCTGCAGTGTACAATACAAGCCAATAAATAATTAGTCATGTGCTTCACACTTGGTAGAATCAATTTTTGGGACAGTCCATTTCATTCTCATAGAACATAGTTGTAGGGAGGAAAAGGTGAAGACATCGAGTCAGGAAAAATTTCTACTCTCAAAAATCTTAGTTTTAAGATTTTCTTATTAAAATTTAGAGGGAAAGTGACAGAGAAGGTTCAGCGGTGTGTAGGTGGCCTTTGAGTTTTGATTTCAAATAGGCTCAAGATCACTTACAAATATACAGTGACTACATGCCCAATGGATATGCCTAGGCAGGCTGCTTGGTTCAAGCACATCTAGTAGGCATATGTCCCCACAAGTCATCAAATTGTTGATAATTCCCCCCTCCCCATGGGAAAAATTTCCCAACAGGGTCCTAGAATAATCACAAGATCCCAAGTGGGCCCCATAGGTTGTAAATAGGTGACAAGTAGTCTCTAGGGTCTCGAGAAGGATTTCTTGGCATTCAAAAGGCATTGGAGCTAAAACTAGTCATTTAGGGCCGTACTAGGCTCAATGTCCAATTGTAAAGAAAAATAGTCTGGTCCCAAAAATGAGGAAAGATGGCCTATGACAGAAAAATTTAACATTTTGGGGTTCCAGGCACTCATTCCCCTCTCCCTCAATAAAAATTCCAAAAAAACTCCAAAAGGTTAGGCTCAAGGGAAAAAAAACTCTATTTGGGACTTGATAGGCCACTAAGCAAAAGGGAGCTCACCGAGTAGCTTGGTGAGATACTTAATGAGCCGGGGTATTACAGAGCTCGGTCAAGCCAATTCAGCCTGTAGGAATGATACAAGGGTTGAGCTCCTTGAGGTCGGTGATGTTTGCTTTGGTGGGCAATATGTGTACAAATAGGTGGTAAGGCGGATCCCGAGTCGGCGAGTTGAGGATCCTCTTGGGTGGCCGAGTAAATGTTGGCTCAAGTGAGCTAAAAGGAACAAGATCTTTTATCTCAGTGGATGACATGCAAAGGATAGTCGAGATGATCCATGCATGAGGGCTCGAAGTTTGGGTCGAGTTACTCACCGAGTAACTCATGACAAGATGGGTAGTGAGCTATGTTTAGGCTTGTCACACGAAGCTAAAATGAAGAGGTGTAACCTTGATCCCAACATGAAGGGCACAATGAAGCTAAGCTATGATGTTGAGATCAAAAGATCACAGGTCACATTACCTTGCCAAACCATTTTTGAACACAAAAGCACACAAAAGTAGCAGATAGCTCATCCATGCGTGGAGATAGTTCATCAAGGAAGACCATGAGAATAGTTTTGGGCCAAGAGGATCAACGATGGAAGATCATGCTTGATGACAAGTAAAAAGTGATCCTAGAACCAAAAATGTGACATGTAAGCAATGGAGAGTCGGCTCAACAGAGCTCACAAGAAAACACATGGGGCACTCAAGGTGATGGAGGGTTAATACGGTCAAATTGTGGGGTGCTTGTTAGTGTTTAACGTAGAGCTTAGTCAATAGGTGAATGTAATGGCAAAGAATGACGCAAGTGGATGAGATGTGTTGAATATTCCGTGTGATGTAGCAAGCCATGTTGGGATGGCGGACTAGTCATGGATTGAAATCCAACCCAAAGAAATGCATAGTCGGCAATGGTGAATGAAGGACTTGTCGGAACAAGATTAGAAAAATCCAGGGTTTGAGGCAAAAAGCAAATAGGTCGTGAATGGAGAAGGTGGTTTGGCATTGACATAGTTGATGCATCGAGCTATGCATAGGTATAAATGAGCTTATAAAAAAATAAATGTCCAGCAATGCAACACAGAGGCTCAAACAATCGATCTTAGAATTGGACCAAGCTTGTAAAGAGAGCGAGAATTAAAGTGTTGGTTAACCAATAATGGGTGGTTGGCACCATTAGAATTACACTTGAAAGCATGCCTTGAATAAATATGAAGAGAGTGAAACATTGTGAAGGAATAAGTTAGTCCTAGCCAACCTTGGGCGAGGCACAACATATGGCGGGCCATTTATGTGGCTTGATCATGGAACATGAAGAGTTGAGGGTTTGTTCGGAGGTCAACCCAATGAAGTTTTGGGGTTAATATAAGCTGGGATTTTCCATAGTTCGGGTGTTTTTATTTCAGGTTTGCGCGGTTTGAGAAAGGAAATGGACAAAGACATTCGAAGTCTCAAAATCCTGAAGTTTGAATTTTAGACTTCGGGGCTTCAACATTTCAGAGTTCTTAGTTTCCTAGGGTGGTGAATAGTAGTGAAATTTAAAAAATCAAAAAACCCGAAAGGCATGAAATTTTGAAACATGGGGAAGTTCTCAAGTTGACATGGTGCCAGTCGGTGAAATGATTCATTGAGTAATTGAGGCAATGGGTGAGTTGATTGGTGACCACGTAGTTTGGCTCATTGATTGATGTAATAGGAGTCCATGGGAATACAAGGAGCTTGTCATTTTGAGTAGGCCATGTCGTTTGAGAGATGGCCACGTCGATCCATACAAGGAGTCGATTCGATACAACAATGAGATATTTTAGTTTTGATGGCAAGGGGAATGCAACAATCTCGGAGACTATGTAAGAGGGGTGTTTTGTGGGAGCTCGCTGTGAGGAAGGATGCAAAGTGTGTAGACAATGACCAATGTAGTAAAAGAATGTTTGAAAGAGCTCAGCGATGAGGAAGAATACATTATGTGAAGTGTAAGGGTCCAAATAGTGTTTGAAGCTCGAGCATTAAATGAAGGTGCATGCAAGCACGACTTGGATCATCTTTTTAATTGAGGTCAAGCGAGAGGGTGGACTCAACCAATGTCATAGGTAGAAAATACCAAGCTCGAACCGAGCTCTTAGGCATCTTTGGAATGACTCAATGGGGAAGCTTTCATGGAAAATTAAGTCAGCGTTTGGGGTTCGGGTTGTGGTATTCAAAGACTCGATGAAGAAAAATGGGAAAATCAAGCAAAATACTCAAAGCACTCGAAATGCTGAAGTTCGAAATGGCTCGGTGTTTCAGGGTGAGACATCTTGAATACCCCTTTCATCAAGCTCATGAATACTGCAGGGGCATTCATACATTTGAATGACATAATTGTGAACTCACGGTGGATCGTATCTAGTGTAAAAGGTCGTATTAAGTATATTTTCCTCTGCAATCCTTAGTTGATGGTACCATGACTTGAGATCTATCTTTGAAAACACAGTAGCCCCCTTCATCTAATTGACCAAATCATCAATGCGTGGAAGGGGGTAACGATTCCTGATTGTTACTTTGTTCAGCTGCCTGTAATCAATGCACAATCTCAGGGATCCATCTTTCTTCTTCACAAAAGTCACCAATGCGCCCTAAGGAGATACACTAGGATGGATTAGGCCCTTCTCAAGAAGGCCCTCCAGCTATAGCTTGAGCTCATAAAGCTTAGGGGTGGTCATCCTGTAAGGCGCTCATGACATAGAAACTACTCCAGGTACCAATTCTATACAAAAATCTATCTCACGTGGAGGAGGTAGGCCATGTAACTCACTAGGAAAGACATTTGAATACTCTTGCAAAATGTAATGGTCATCGAGTGAAGGACCACTAGTCTCATCATCTATCCTCTCATTGACTGTAATGGCATATAACTAACATCCCTTACGTGCACACCGCTTCAGTTGTATAGCGGATATAATGTGAATGGATATAGGCCTCCTAACCCCAATAATCATAGACTTAACTTCCAAATCATCCGCATAGAGATCACCCTATTGTAGCAATCCACTCTAGCCATGTGTGGTGAAAGACAATTCATACCTGAATAATCGCATAAGATCCCAATGGACGGATGTGAAGATCCAAGGTCGTGGTGAAGGGTCCTAGGTCTACTAAATACCCTTGACTAATTATTCCACTTTGTGAGCTTAGATCCGAAGCCATCTCTATGTCCTAACTATGACCCTACCTAACTACCACCACTGCATGCATTACCAAAGATGGATGAATGAAAGAATTAGAAGAGCCTGAATCAAATAAGATAGAGATAGGAATATGACCAATGCTACCTATTATCTCGATCACGGTACTCTAGTGCTCTACCTAATGGTTATTGAGCTCTGCATAAATCCTGTGATTCCGTGCCATATCTCCAAATGTCGGCTTAGAAATAGGCCCCTCACCTAGTTACTAGGATTTTCTAGAAAATATCTCCAATCATGTACCTATGCACCGCATCCATAACAACTATCAGGTCCCCTCCAATGGGAAGAGAATCCTCCAAGTTCTCTAATGGTTTGCATTGTAGACCCTGATGATCCTAATCTAGAATGCTATGGCTACTGTGGATGAGCTCCAACTGACTGAGCCCTAGGTGATGCTCGTGTCATGATGGGTCCTCTAGTAGGAGGCCCCATACTCTGCCCTTTCTATGCATCATATCTCGGTGGAGGCCTGAATGGTGGGCGAGTGTGTTGTTGATTCTCTTTGTGACTACTACTGTGGGCCGGAAGGAGGACTATGCAGATATGTGTCTACCACGAGGAGGAGGGGTTTCCCCCTTTGACCGATGGTCATGCATTTTATGAATGGGGCTCCTCACCCTATCTCTCACATGTTGTGTCTTCCCCTGTTCTCTTCCGCAATATAGGCATTCTCTACGACTTGAACTAGTGTATGTGGATAGTGCATGCACACCACCCCTCCAAGATCTAAATTCAGGCCCACGATGAACGTGTGAATCATAACCTACTCATCTGCGTATATAGTCGATGGACTATAGCAAGTCCAAAAATCTACTCTCATACTCTTCATTATCATGTATAGTTTTTGTATATCGTGGAACTCATCAATCCACTGTTGAATGAACCATATGGAAATATATCTACTCCATAATCGATCCTCAAAGAGCTCCAATGTCATGGTCTCTAAATCCACATGGAGCTTCTAATCCTTTATCCTTCACCATACTCCTTCCCCATCCCTAAGAAGATGTATAGCAACATGAGCCTTCATGTTACTAGTGCATGAACATAGCTTGAAGAATCTACTCAAGCTAACTAGGAAGGTCTCGGCACCTGTAACCCTCTTGTGTCTCCTGGTGGTGAAGTGAGGCAGATGGAGCTTCAGTATCTCATAGATGTGGTCGAGACACTAACGTCTGTCTTGCCTTGAGTCTCTCCTCATGGCCATCTCTCTTCCTAGGACTCCTAGATCTCTCCCTGTGTTTTGCAGCTCTATCATTGTGCTCTATCTATGGTGAGTCCTCTCTAGCTATCTCCACATGGGAGTTCTCCCACTTATAATTTTCATTGTGTCGTGGAGAGTCATGAGCCTCCTATGATGGGTCCCTATCTCGTTGGCTAGGTCATGCCCCAAGTGAACCTCCACATATGGTGGAATTGACCTCCAATAATGTGTATAGGATATGTGGCAATATGACGGTGATTTCTGATCTTGGGGTGGTCCCTCTAACTTAATGTGTAAGAACCCCTCATTTGGTTCGCGCCTCTTGCACATACCAAAATGGGAGTTAGTCCATTATTTCTAGGTGTGTTTCAGTTTACTAAGATTTCTATGTTTTAAATTATCAAGAAATATCAAGTGTCCTATGTTTACGTTACGCTAAGTTTTCTATTGTGTTTCCACGTTTTCCCAAGGTCCAAGTGTTGAACCCACGACTCTGATACCAAAGTGTAATGCCTAAAAATTGACACACCAAAACCATGCCAAAAATACATCAATCACTTCGGAAAAATTACAGGATTTTTCTTTTCAACATACTTCTATTGTGTTTATTAAAGTCTTGATACATTTGTTATAATATATTCATTCCTTTATTAATGATTCCTATTTTCCAAAATTAGTACGGATTAAAAATATCTTACGTATATTCATGTTAAGTTTTTTAATTCATTCATAATTCCATATTAATTTCAAATATTTTTCCCGCTTAAATTTCTATTAAAATTTATTAAAAATCATTTCGAAGTTACATTAAATTTTTATTAAAATATCTCCCAAATTACTTCCAATTTATTTATTTCCCTAAATAATAAAAATCATGCCCACATTAATTTAACTAGCTACACATTTACTTTATTCCTCTTTTAATTCCCTTAAATAATTTAATTAAAATACCCTCATGTTCAACTTTAGTCTATTTACCCATGTATAAAATACCCTAGGTGTTCCATTTAATTAAATTACCCATACCCTTTTAAACATCCATTCCCACCAAAATTACCTACAACTTAAAAGGTGTAGGGTCTAATCTCCACCCTTAGATTAGATCAATGAGAGCCCTTAGATTCTAGGTTTGACTAAAATCCCTAAATATCCTTATGATTTCCTTTTTACTCTCTTGTTTTCCATAATCTCTTCATTTATTCTTGTGGGTTTTACATGTAGGAGGAGATGGAGGCCATGTGAGAAAGTGGAGACCCACGGGGATTCTATTTTTGTGTCCAAGATCAACAATAAAGGGAAAATTTTTTTCCCCATGAAATCCTTTGATTTGTTTTTGTATTCCCTTTTCTAGGGTTTGGATATATAGTTTTTTTTAAAGTACATTTTTTTATATTTTTATTAAATGCCAACAACGCTATGATGGGTTCACACATAGCGGTATAAAGGATATGTGGATGGGAAGACATGGCTGACCCATCCCCTATTTGAATATATAGTGGGTGGGTCAGCCATGGACGCCCACCCCAAAACCAAACCGATTCATAATAAATCTATTTTTCAATTTATTTTTAAACATAAGCATATAAACATATATATATATATATATATATATATATATATATATATATTTAGAAGTATATATAAATATATATATATATTGTTTTTTTTTGTTTTTTATATTGTATAAAGTGTAACAACAATAATAAAATCCTACCATTTTAAGCAACATTCAAAAAGGGAAATAAGAATGAGAAATCAACCATTTACAAGCTTCTTTTCTTTTAAAATATAAATGGAGTATAACAAGAGCATTTCAAAAGGAAAACATTCATATACTTCAATGAATTTCTATTTCAAAGAGAACAATTTCACATTTTAAATAAGATGCAAATTTTAATTCAAGTTGTAGATATAAAACACATTACAAACTTAAAGAGATACAAATTCAAAAAAATGGGCTCTCCAATACTTCTTTTCCAACCATACACATTTCATAATTAAATATTGCAAATCAGATTTGGATAATCCATTTACAAGGAGCTTAAAACTTTAAAATACAAGCACAAATCCCTCCACACAAAGGTGGAGACAACATGCTAAATTTTACAACAATTTTCCTTTTGACAATACACTTGCATCTTCATTTTATAGTTTAAATATGAATTCTCTTCTTTTCTCCTCCATCTTCACACAAAAAACAAAGGAAGGGAGCTAGGAAACACTCACCTCCCAACCTTAATCCAATGAGAAGGTGAATCCAACCTTCTCATTGTCCCCCAAGCCCCAACAATGGAGGAATAAGGGGTGTTCACAACCATGACAACTCTTCACAAAATGGCTTCAACAATACATACATATACACCAACAAAACTTGCAACACATACAAGAACAAAAACACTAATAATAAAATCTACAACTTTCCAAAACACATAGGCTTAAAAACTAAGCCAAAGGAGAAGGGAAACATGGTGGCCATCTCCTTATGCCTCCCAAGTGGGATAGGGGTCCACCCAAGCCTCCAAGTGCACTAAACACACACACACACACACACACACACACACACACACACACACACACACACACACACACACACACACACACACACACACAAGACTCTTATCTCTCCATTTAAGAATACAAAATGATATAGTTTCCTTTTAACTCCACATAGGTGGATTACCCTTCCCACACTCCCTCCACAAAATCCTCACACACTCCATTTTACCTCCAAAAAATGGCTCCATTTCCCTCTCCCAACACCATACTTAAGGAAAAAATCTACCCAATCCCATACAAAATCACATGCATTCATACAATATACAACACAATACACAAACAAGAAAACCAAAATGCAAGGTATAAGACCCTACCTTTCCATTGTGAGCTCCTTCAATCTTCAAGCAATAAACTTCAACCTCTTTCCAAAATCCAATCCAATCCCATGTAAGCTCCACAAGTCTCCAAGCAAGTAACCCCAAAAACAACTAAGAAATTCCAATAAATAGAAAATGGTGGAGAGGATGGTGAGGTGGATCCATGTAGGATGCCACATCATTTCTCTCCAATCCACCTCACAATTCAAACACATAAACCAAGAATCCATAAATGAGTAAGGTGAAGGTATGACACTTTCATTCTTGCACACAATCCACCATTCCACACTTCAAGGACACAATTAAGAGAGTTAGGAAAAGGTGGAATTAATTGCCCATTTTCCTTCAAAAACACATAATAAGGGCTAAATTTGACCCCTCATATCATAGGTTGGGTTGGTGGGAGATTTTAAGGAGTATGGGACAAGTATAACTTGTCCCACAAGCCTCCAAAAATGGGCTCAAAGCCCAAATCCGAGATTTGAGAGATGGGGATGGGTACACAAATAAAAATAAAATAAAATCCATCTAAAATCATGAAGAGAACAAGGACTATCTACCACATTCATTTCCCCCTTTGTCACATCTCCTAATTAGCATTATCCACATAGTTAATTAACTAAATCAAGAGCACACTAAATAAGTACAATAAAATGAGAAGACATTACAATTCAATAAAATCACATACACAACTAAGACAATAAAATAAAAGGAAAATACAACATTCACACCCATGGTCACTTGTGAGGTTGCTCCCCATGGAGACCTCCTAACAAACATAACAAGAAAAATGAAAATGCACACACACACACACACACACACACACACACACACACACACACACACACACACACACACACACACACACACAACTGCCAAGGTGACCTTGTTGTAAACATCTGATATTATTCCATAGTTAGTCTCCTAGTCCCTTATTTGTTTATTGTGATTTCATTTCCTGTAAACAACCAAGACAATACAACCTTCGGCCTTAAGGCCATATCAATACATCAAGAAATCAAAACACATATATCATTTATCAATTAACACCATCATATGACATAGTTACATCATTATCATGGTTAAGAAATTCTATTTTAAATTAATTATTTACAATTACTAATCATCTCAATTTTACCATATCCATTAACATTCACTATCACCCTACATCTATGCATAACCATCTATCACAATTCATATTTTATGATAACCATGCATTTCATACATCTACTGTATCTCATATCTATCTAGATGCATTCAACAACATATTATTGATCACCTATTAACATCACATTATTAATAAATCATAACATTAATGAGATCACATGGTTAGTCCAACCATCTAAACATAATCACCACTATCAAGAGTCCAAAATGTTACCATATATCAAGATAACACTAAATTATCATCATGTGCTACAATATCTATTAATGTCCTCCATATACCCATATAGTCCATAATAAAAGTAAAAACAATTAATAATCGCAATGTCCATAGTGTCTAACAACATGTTATCCAAAATATTAAACAATTTCCATGTCACTAAGAAACTAATGATCATGATAACACTCACAAGGTCTCTTAAGTAATGATACTTGATTGGAATGTGTTTTGTCTTGGAATGTAAAATTGGATTCTTTGAGACACTAATTGCACTAGTACTATCACACAATATGGATGTAGGTCCATCACTTTTACCTTATAATCCTCCAAGGTTTGTCTCATCCATACAACTTGTGAACAATAGTGAGCAGCAACAACATATTCAACTTCACATGTTGAGAGGGCTACAAGAGATTGCTTCTTACTTGACCATGAGACAAGGAATTTTCCAACAAAGTATGCTCCACCACTAGTACTCTTCCTATCATCCATACTCCCTACCCAATCAACATCAAAATAAGCCTTCAATTCAAAGTTTTCACTCTTAGGATACCATAAACCATACTCAATAGTACCCTTAAGATATCTAAAGATTATTTTCACTACTTGTAGGTGTGATTCTCTAGGATCTTCTTGAAACCTTCCAACCAAACTGACTACTTGAACAATATCAAGTCTAGAGGTTGTAACATATAGTAGGCTACCAATCATGGATCTATATTCAGTTTGATTTACCTTAGGAGTGTCATCTTCCTTGCATATTTTGCATCCTGTAACCATAGGTGTGCCAAGGCCTACATTCATCCATTTGAAACTTCTTAAGCATTTATTTGACATATTTGGATTGAGAAATGAATATACCTTTTTCATGTTGATTTACTTGAAGTCCAAGAAAGAAAGAAAGTTCTCCCAACATAGACATTTCAAACTCTTTCTTCATAGCTTCTACAAAATTGTGAACCATATGATCACTACCTCCACCAAAAATGATATCATCTACATATACTACAACTATCAACAAATTATCTCCTTCACTTTTGATATAAAAATTACTATCAACCACTCCTCTCTTGAATCCTTGTTCAATCAAGTAACTATCAAGTCTCTCATACCAAGCTCTAGGGGCTTGCTTTAGACCATAAAGAGCCTTGTTTAACTTGCACACATAATCAGATTTATCATTCAAAGAAAAACCATCAGGCTGCTCCATATAGACTTCTTCATTTAGAAAACCATTTAAGAAGGAAGATTTAACATCCATTTGATAAAATTTAAATCCTTTAAAACTAGCATATGCCAAGAATAATCTGATTGCTTCCATCCTAGCTATAGGTGCAAAAGTCTCATCAAAGTCTATCCCTTCAACTTGAGCATATCCCTTGCAAACTAATCTTTCTTTTTTCCTTATTACTTCTCCATTCTCATTTAGTTTATTTCTAAACACCCATTTGGATCCAATCACATTCTTATCTTTTGGTCTAGGCACAAGTTCCCAAGTTTTGTTCTTTTCAATCTGATCTAACTCTTCATTCATAGCCTTAACCCAATGCTCATCTTTACTATCTTCTACAACATTCTTAGGTTCAAATTTTTAAAGAAGATCTAGGTTCTCTTGATTTTGAATACTTACCAATTTCCTTCTTGTAGTGACTCCAGAGTCTTTCTTGCCCAAGATTTGAGATTCAAGATGATCTCTTCTTACTTGTCTAGAAGGAGCCTTTGTGTCTTGTCTTTCTTCCTCATCATCCTCTTCTTGATTCTCTTAAAAACTTCATCATCTTATTCCTTACAAAAATATCCTCACAAAATGATTCATTAGCTCTAGAAAAATATCTCATAGTGGATGATTCATCAAACTTAACACTAGCACTTTCAACAATAGATTTCAACCTCTTGTTATAACATAAGTAAGTTGTGCTTCTAGAGGAGTAGCCCAAGAATATACCTTCATCATATCTAGAATCAAACTTACCAAGGTTTTTTTAGTCCTCTTGATGAAGCATTTACATCCAAATACTCTAAAATGCTCCACATTGGCTGGTCTTCCTTTCCATAGCTCATAAGGAGTCTTATCACTATTTACTCTTAGTTAACATCTATTGAGAATATAAATAACAGTACATATTGCTTCTTTCCAATAACCATAAGGTAACTTAGACTCATTAAGCATGGTCCTTTCCATCTCTTGAACAATCCTATTATTTCTTTCAACAACTCCATTTTTTTGGGGAGTTCTAGAAGTTGAAAATTGTCTTCTAATACCATGCTCACTACAAAACTCATCAAATGCATTAGACAAAAATTCTCCTCCATTATCAGATCTTAAACACTTTATCTTTCCATTCTTTTCATTTTCAATGAGAGATTTGAAGTATTTAAATACATCTAAAGCATCAGATTTGTTCTTTAAACAAGCCACCCAAGTGTATCTAGTAAAATCATCAATAAGAAGCATGAAATAATAGTCACCTGAAGTACTTTCAGTCCTCATAGGCCCACATAAATTAGTATGAATTAGGAATAATGGACTTGTAGTAGACTCATATTCATTTGTCTTGAATCTCCTTCTAGTTTTCTTTCCATGCATACAAGCCTTGCATAAAGTATCTTCTAGTTTCCTGAGTTTAGGCATGTTTCTCACACAATTGTTAGAACTGATTTTAACAAGATTATCAAAGTTCACATGGCCTAACCTCCTATTCCATAACCAACAATCATCCATCTTACTCATAAGACATCTTTCATTATTAATTTCCTTGAGAAAAACATGTTACCATTAGTCCTTTTTCCTTTTGCAACTAGTCTACTAGATTCTCCTTTTCTTATCTTATAACCTTTCACATCAAAATTAAGAACATACCCTTGCTTGACCATTTGACTTACACTTGAGTATATTATGTTTCAAACCTTATACATATAGAACATATTTGGTGATGGTCTTTCCATTATCCAAACTCAAAGTACCTCTACCTAGAATATTTATGGCTAAGTTATCTCCAAATCTCACTGAACCTATAACATGATTTTGAAGAGATAAAAATTTACTCTTATCACTTCATATGAGCTGAACAAACCACTATCAATGTACCAAATCTGTTTTTCATTTTGACTATGAAAGGAAGTTTGAGAAAGATCACAAACTTCATTATGTTGTAAAGAGGATGAGCAAGTCCCATAGATATCATACCAAATATCAAAGACCTAAAGGCTTAAAATAAGCTCTCATATTCATTAATGGAAACATATCACCTTGATTCTTAGAACACTCCATACTTGTGCTTCATAAGATCTCCTTCAAGCTGTCAAGCTCCTCTAGAAAGGCATGCTCTGATACCAATTGTTAGAAGCACAATGGACTGAGAGGGGGGATCAATAAGTCATTATAAAATTTCAAATTAAACTTCAGATGTGAAAATAAAAATACGATAAGCATTCAATCAAATAACCACTTATTCAACTTTAAGAGTGTGCACACCATAAACCATCATCAAAGCATATAACCATGAAAGCAAAAGAACACCATAAGAACACAAGATATAAGTGGAAACCATAAAGGGAAGAAAACCCAATGAAAAACTATATTATATTGATATGTTTCAAATTTAGTGAGGCACCAACCCCACAAGGAGCACCAACCCCTAATTTAGTAGAGCACCAACCCTACAAGGAGCACCAACCCCTAATTTTGTGAAGCACCAACTCCACAAGGAGGCTACAACCCCCAAGATGATAAATAACCCAAATAAAACACCTTATGATGTTTAGATATCTAATTTTTTTCTACCACAACTGATGGAGATCCAATATTCAGCTCACACTTCTTCACTCAAACCCTAGGTGATCAATCTTCACAAAACAAGCTCTTCAATCACTCAAAAATCATCAAAATCCTTAATCTCATGTTCTATTATTTTTATAAACCTAAAAAAAAAAATTTTCAGCTCAATTCATGCTCCAAACACCTGTAAATAACATCCACCTAGGTCATTCCACCTTGCACACACTTCACTAGTTCACAAAAGCACCAAAAACATGCTTTTATATGCTTTTCCACCTTTCTAACCTCCAGGGTCATACAATTTTTTCCCTCCATTTGGTTTAACCCAAAAATCAATAAAATTCTTAAATTTGAATTAAAATATTTAAATTTTACCCATATAGGTCGGCCTAGCTAAAACCATCATTTCATGTGCCAAAAATGGCTCAAAACCCCATGGGCACATTCTTAAAAATGCCCTAACATTAGTACCATAATTTTTCATGACCCAAAACCCTTACATATGATTAAAATATCATAAAAATTCATACATGGTCTCAATTAATATCAACCAATCAAATTATTTCATTTATTGGGCCCAGTTCCCTTTACAAATCTCAAAACAATTGTTTCATTCACCCTTCAACACCCTGAAAACTTCATCTGATCACCAAATCACTTGTACTAAAAAAAACATGCCATGTGACCACTCAAAATAAATGGAATGACCTTTAGAACACTTCTAAGTAATTTATAAGTCATGAAACATCCTTCACTTCAAACCACAACAACATTTTCCTTCACCATATCAACTTGCCAAAAAGTCTTTCCAAATGTTAGATCATAAAATAATTTATACAACATTAAAGACCTAAAAATGGATATTCATTTTATGCCAAATTAATCCCTCTTCACATTACGGGTGATAATAAACATCACCCAATCCATCTCATGCTTCAAATAACATCAAAACTTGCACAAAAACATATGTTGTCTTGAACTGACCAAAAATATTATTGCTCAAAGAATGACCTGAAACCATGTAAAATAACCTCATCATGAGGAAATTAATATATCTAAATATAATTTTGAACAAAACTTTAATCACCTCAAAATTACTCTTGTAGCTCAAGTTATGGCCAAAACATTGAACCCTACTATTTGAGACCCAAAATTGCCCTTTGACCAGTCAACCTGTTTGGACCTCAAAACATCATGAAAATGGATGAAAATTTATTGAAACATACATGTAAATCAAGAAAAAATCCCAATAATAAAGCACAATTAATTTTTCATGCTACTCCTTTGGACCATCTTGTTCTAAAACCTTCTTCTTCAGAAACTTACTATTTTTAGGTGGGTCCCACATATCACCATGACCTCAACCATACATTTCTAGAAATCTTGAGGAGTCCTCTACAACATAAAATCATCAATTTTTATGTATAAATAAAAAATGGGTCACAATACTTCACTTTCTATTAATTGCTCTAGCTAGGGTTTAACTAGGGTTTTAGATCTCTTTACCTTCTTAACATTCGTTCATAAAAATGTGACAATAAAATGACCTGATTATTTTTTTGAAAACTTATAAAATCACCTTATAATCATCCCTAAAATCTAAAATGTCCCATACAAATAATACTATTCACAACAAGCATCTGAAGTTGCACTTTGAGCTGGAAATACACTAGATTTTGACCATGTCTCACAAAATCAATCATATCTTGCAAAATTCACATCATGGGAACCTAAATTTTTATGAGAGAATCATCACTCATCCCTATAACATCTAAAATCATAAAAATTATAACACCATATCCCAATATCTCTCTAGTCACTAAGACTTACCTATGCTTGCATGTTAGATCCTCATAGTAGCAACTAGGACCAACTAAATAATGTAATATATAAATAAGAAACTTCTAAAAATGACCAAAACATACCTCATATGCCATGATACACCTGATAACATGCATCCATGAGCTCAAATGGCTCCAATACACTCTGTCACACCTCTAAACTGCCATACTTGCTCCCAATGAGCACTTGTAACATGGTGAACCACATATACATAGAATATTATATTATTTTTAGTGCTCAAGAACCATCAAAAATTCTATTCATCATGCCAACATGCTTCCCAAGAAATCAATAAGCTCACACTCGTCATCAAGCTACACCTCCTAGGCACCTATATGGGTTTGTAAGAGCAAGCACACTTCACTTTGGATCCAAATGTAGCATCTCGATAAACATTTGAAATATCATGTTAGCACCATATAAAACATCATGAAATCACCATACACCATTCAATTTGTCATTAATGTGGTTTTGCATCAATGATAACACCTACTAGGACACCATGCTAACAAAGTTTAAAGTACATAAGGTGTTTGATGTAAGAGAATCTCATGTTAAAGGAAATATTACACTAAGTTTGGGGTGATGCACACAAGGATGACAAACATAGTAGAGTAAGGAGTGATTATGAAAAATAAGCATAGGATTGAGTAATAGATTGAGAAGAGTAAAATGCACGATAACATTGGCATGTGGAAAGGTGTGGAGGTCTTAAAGGATGTAAAGTAAAATGAGGCATGTGAAAGTTTTGAGAAAATAAGGGGAGAAAAATATAAGAGAAGAATGAAGTAAGGAAATGCATGGAAGTATTTTGGTGCATGAGATAAGAATTGAGGCACATGGAAAGTCATGAAGGAGAAATAGATTGAGAAGAAAGTAAAATGGATAACATTTGTGGAAAGGTGTGAGGTCATGTGATAAGATAAACATTTTTGGTGCATGAAATGAGGCATCAAAACACATGGAGGGATGTGTAAGGTATGTGTGGATGTTTGGATGAGAAGGCCCAAAAGGAAATCATTCATGGGAAAACAAAGGAGAGGTAAATTGAGGCCACTGATGTGTGAGAGAATGGAGGAAGGGTTTAACAAATGATTTCGTGGAAAAGGGTACACAAGTGATTTGACCTCGAATAAGACATGTTAGAAAAAGGTAGACATGATATGATAAGGGTGTATGATTAAGTACAATAGGAAGATTATTCCCAGCTACCATACTGAAAAAATTCATACCTAAAATCATCTAGATGGAGGTAGCCAGAGAATTGATAGAGTTAAGTATGGGAAGAATGTCGACATGTTATGAAGAATCTAGCTCACCATGAGGAGACACTACGAGGAGGGAGAAACATGGGAGTCATGGCTATAAAAGGTGGTTGAGTTCACCATTAAAAATTAGTCAACACAGACAAGTGATTCATGAAGGTGATATTCATCGAAAAATGGGAAAATGCCAAAGGGCCAAGAATCAAGTGTAAATGTGTTTGGACGCTCAAATAAACAAGTCTAGATAGGTCCTTAAGGAAACACCACATGTTATGAAAACACTCCATGAGAGAGTTGTGAGCTCATAGTGAGCTACTTCTTGTAGATGTCATAAAGGATATTTAAATAAATAATAAATTTGTAGCCCTATAACATAGTCTATTGTGTGAATTTGTAGTAGAGGATGTTGTAGTCCCGCTAGATATGTATACAAAATGTGGTAGCATTAACAAGGAACACAAAGTTTTGGGAAAAAGGCTTGAAAAAGCACAATCAAATGGACTCACCAATGATTATAAGATATGCAATAAAGGTGTTTTATTGAAAATATGTTGGATTTTTTTCATTAAATACAATCAAGAACATAAATTCGGACCCCAAATTATTTTTGACAAGCCTTTTATCATGTGTCATAATGGGAGTTTTAGAGAAAAGAATAAACATTCATCAAAGCATAATGGGAATATGATTTTTTTGTTTTAGTTACAAATTCCATTGTACAAATGTATACAAAATTTGTAATAAATTAGAAGGAACATGAACTATTTGAAAAAATACCTAGATTCAGGTCTCATGGAAATACCTTCTAAAATATTAGGAGATTACATTTGGGAGATTAAAAACCTAAATCCAAAATCCAAAATCCAAAATATTTTTTGGCATAATCCTATCCTATACCAAAATGGAATATTAGAACATGGTATGGACATTCATAAGAGCATACGGGAAAGTAACATTTTGTCCAGTGTTGTTTTTTAGAGTTGCTTAATAGATAAAATGCTATAAAACTAGATTAATATAATTTCATTAAGTTATAACTTTCCATTTTTTTGCATTTGGAGATAATTAAATGAAGAAGAACATTGGTTACTAAAATAATTAGAATTATGCCTCCTGGGGTTTAAAGTGATATTAAATCCTACTTGGATTTTTTTTGAACAATTGGTAAGATTACGTTCCTGTGAGCTCTTAAAAAATGTTACGGGAATAGAACAAGCTATTTTTTAATAATATTTGGTGGAAAAATGTGCTTGAGAGAGTATCATATCTAAGAAAATTATTTTTCACCAATTTTATCTATATTTCAATTAGATATAAGAGATTGATATGGGGTGTGTCGTAATCAAAGTTAGAGAATAAATAATTTGTACTTGCATTTTGACATGATAGTTGTATAATATATATGTTAATTTTTTTCACTATGAGATAAGGGCATTTGATTGATTATAATCCCTTATCTAAAATACCAAGAAAACAAAGTCACATAGCCACTACAATTTTAATTGTCATTTTGACGATAAGATTTAGAGTATCCTCAAGATATACAACATGTAAAATAATGTTAACCATGTAGATATAATTATCAATTGTAACATGAAGTCATAAAATTATATAAATTCTCATTCACTAAACCCACATGAACTTCACATGCCATGTTGTGTTTAATTTCTACCTTTGGATCATTCATCAAACCATAATGGGAAGATGTTTATGTTAAATGTAGTGATGATGCTTTGAACAAACAACAACCAATTTATAATAGGGAAGAACAATTATCAAGTAAAACTCATGTAAACCTCCTTATTCTCTACAATTTTAATTACATAAGAGGTCCTCTTATTAAAATTCCAAAATAATCCTAATTAAACTTGACTTCTAATACAAACTTGACTAGACTTCCCATTTTAGTAAAACTTACTATTTATAATAATAGCTATCTTTAGTAAGTTTTCAACTTTTATTTTTAGATCCTAAAATTTACAAACATTATCAAGGAGCCTAAGTTAAATTATTTTTTGAGTTTCAACTCAATTTTACTCATAATTACATAGATACATTATTTTTAAAATTTATGAAAAATTGGAAAACAAACTTGAGACCTAATTTTTGGGCCAAAAATGGATGGTTTAAGCTATGAAAATTTTTGAAAGGTACCAAAATCCACTAGTGTATCATATCATGGCATGTATATTTTTGAGACCTTTATGTAAAAAAGGAGTTATTTATGTTCCCGGATCAAAATCTATAGCCTATGCAAGATAGGCCACTAAATCCGCATCATGTAGTTATAGAAGTATGGTAGACATGAATGGAAAAGGTATAATAATATATAAGAAAATTAATATAAAAATAAAAAATTATGATTGATGTGATGTGATATTATGCACTATAACGAATAGAGAATATACACAAGGAGATGTGAAGTATTCAAAATAATTCCTCGATGAGATGTGGTCTTGTGCACTACAATGAATGCATGATATGCACAAAATTGGTTCAATGAAAAGGCCTTCAAAAATTTAAAAAAATGCGTTTTGGAAGGTGTAAAGAAAGAGTCCACAAAATTTCCATCACGCTTCCATCCCATACGAAAAATGGGAGCTTTAGAATAGGGAGTAAGATCCATCAAAATATAATGGAAGTATATTTTTAAAATGTTATTATTGTTAATACTTATTTAGTTATGTATATAATATTTGTAAGTTTACACAAAACATATTTCTTGATAAAATGACTTAAGGATATGTGGTATATGGAATACATTTATTTAATTTTTGTATTGAAATCAATATAAAATCAAAAGCTAACTTCAAATTAATATCAATCATCTATAATGTTTCTGAATAGAACTTAAAAAGAATATAACTTGCGTTATATTCTAAGTAGCAAAAAATTCCATGTCTTTGAAATTCTCTTTCTTCTTCTCAATAGTGAAAATGATGTTTGGTAGTGAACAAAACATTTACCTAGGATTAAATAGGCAATGTGGGGTTACACGGTAAAAATACAATGAAAAGAATGTGACAAATTTTGATATCATTTTGTCCATATTTTTTCTAACTATTATCACATTAGAATCACATCAATATTTCCTTTTACAATGGAAAAAATCAAATAGGAAATGACGTGAAATCAACACAAATTGTCATATTTTTAGCAATATATATGTAGAAGTGTATTTCCAATCCATCTCCCTCTAGTTATTGTTATTTTTATATTGTTTTCTTGTGGCACTCGTTGTTCCAAGTTTCTTCTTCTATATAAGAATTCTCTCCTACATAGCTTTCCTCACATTTTAATCCATTACTTGAGTGCATGGATTATTTTTATCCTCTTTTTTTCTTTGGTAGATTCTTGTGGCAATGATTTATGGAAAACCTTCCACTTTTCTTAGATGTCTATGGTGGAAATAGAAGCAATAGAGATAATTTCACCTTATAGTTTACCCCATCACTTTATCTTTTGTCTAGATGGGCTTCTTGAGCTAAAAGGGAGGATTGTTTTTATTTGTTGGTTTGGGATCCTTACCCCCTAATCTTTTCTATGGTCTTATGTAGATTTTTATTAGTTTAATTTACAATAGTTTTTCAATGTTATTATTCACATGTGGAATCACAATTCAAGGAATCTCACACTTCTTGTTATGTTTTCACCATCGAATTTGAAGGGTATTGGATTTAGAACCATTTCTACCTTTGGTGATGGGTTGTTGATGTCTAGTTTTTGAATTCATTCTAGTCATTCTTGTTGTGGAAGAAGTTTGTGGAAATACCTTCTCTTCTTCTCCTTTACTATGACCGTCCTTTAAGTCTTATGAAGGGGCGAGAATGGAGGAGGGAATATGGAATTTGAATCCTTCCCACCTTGTAGAACATGCATATCTCCTCTACATTTACAAGGATTCTCCTTTAGCCTCTCTATGAGTGTTGATATTTTCAGGGTTGTAGTTACCTAATTAATCCTCTCTTTCATGATTGTCACTCAACCTTTTATCCTTTTGTACTAATAATTTTGTATCATTGTAGTAGAAACACCGCTTCCTCCTTCATGATAAAAATGAGTCATATAACTACAAAAATACTAATTAACCCAATGTATGAATAAAACATATAATTTATAATGTCAATAAGCTACAAATTTTTTCTTTCCTTAAATAGAGAAGAAGGGGAGGATGGAAACAAGATTGAGCAATATGTCAATATTAATATTGATTTGAAAGAAGATAAGTATTGGTGATCTCATGTTTGTAATATAATGATGAATCATTTTGAACACATCCATTAACAAACACGTGTAGATAGGATGATAATGTTACAAAGATAATTGTAAAGATGCCTCCTAATAGGTTATAATATATTCAATAAAAACCATAAGGTAGTATGACATCTAGTCTTGAGTTGTAACCCTTGTTTTTAAAATTATATCATAGCATGAAATATAATTTTGCATTATAGCCCTTATTTTGAAGTTTCTTTAAATTATTTCCTTTACAAATAATAAGTAAATTCAAAAAATTGTTATTTTGATGGATAATTTTTAAATTGAACTTTTAAAGATAGTTTTGATCCCTTTGGAAGTGGTGATATGAGTGTAATTTTGGTCATTTTATGTGATATTTATTTTTAGTCCTTAACAAAAAATAAGTCTTGTTGGTACCCAAATTGATTCTCCCTCGATGTTTGAGCAGCATCACAAATATCGACAGAAGCTTAGAGATAGATAGATCATAATGAGTCATTTTGTAGTCGGGGATGGAATCTAACTGGCCTTTTGTCACTCAGATGTGGAGAAATGGGTAGCACCCTCAAGAGGATTTGATCTATCCTCACTATTTTAGGTTGTGCCTTTGAACCAAGGTAAGAGAACCCTTTTGTAGCCTGTTGTTTATGGAGGAGATGGAGATATCCTTCCTTATGAAGTTGTTAAAGAGACCTTGAAGAAAATATGATCAATGCAACAAAATCTAACTCTCACGAGTTGTCACTCTAGATAGTGGAGATATTTTCTAGACAAAGTTTAGGCCACTAGAGACATTTGAAATCCTGATTGTTTCTGCATGCTTTGGTAATAGAAACTATGCATTTGTATACACATAGGACAAACAAGGGTAGTACGGGTAAGATTGGATGTTTTTAAATAGATTTTGGTGGGAGGTGAGGCAGGATGAACTTGATTCACTAGATCCTTGAGAGCTGTTACAAAATGGAAAAATAAACCAACAGAATGCCACAGAGTAGATAAAATGTTTCTTTAACCAGAATATGTGCTTCAATGGAGGCGCAGATTAGCACTTTATCATATAATATATAAGATTCTAACATGAAGGCTTGAGTTGGAAAATCCAACAAAGCATTAAGATCTGAGCCCAATCACACCTGAGGTACACCCAGAGGCTTACAAAAAATATCTATCAATAGATGAAAGAAAAGTGATTTTAAATCGTTTACTTCACTCTCAGATGAAAGCACTTCTGAGAAATGAAATTGCAGATGCCACTAAACTATCACAAGGATTAAGACCTGTGTGATTGAGACATATTTTGATACAAGATTGCAATAGGAACAAGAAGAAATACTTGCAGACATTTAGAAATAAAACAAACACATTTTACATAAGATCAACATAGAATAACTCAAGTTTGATTAAATTTATTAGCAGGGGAAAGTTTCTAGAACAATCTCAGAGCTTTTCAATGATTGTACACTCGTAACCACCTTGACATGATCAAATTCAATACAAAAGAGATATACATGCTTCTAAAAAGGATGGGCTCTATCAAGAATTTTTCGATTAGAAAAATTAGTCCCGACCCCTAACACTCCAACCATTTGCACGATAAACTCATGTAATTTATAACATTTTCCACAGAGTTTTCCCCAAAACCTAAACATTGAGTGCACCAGTGTTCGCCATGATCTCGATCGCGATTCCCAGAATCAATCTGTAAAAATTTGTCAGGTGTTCAGGGGGTAGATCTCTTCGAATATCTCCCGCATTCAACTCCTCCTTCTGGTAGATCACCTTTTCTTCAACTCACCAACCACTTCCACCCCTAATCTATAAAACTTGGCTCTTTGTGTGCTCGGAGAAGAAAACAGAAGATCAGATCAAGCTCAATAGCCGATAATTTTAATGGCGTTAGATGTCTCCCGCATCCACCCCACCAAACTTAGATATCAAAATTAACTCCCCTCTCTGTTTGGCATGTAGGAAATACCAAGAAATCATGAAGACTCACACTTCTAGGAGTATTTTCAGTAAAAATGGGGGGAAAATCAGATTTAGACAAACAATTGCCATTGATCTTTACTTTGAATTTGGGTCGTCCACATGGAAGATTTAATTTTAGAGCGGGCTTGTGGGTTCCCTTATCCTTTTAAAACTTTTGGAAAAATGTAAAATCTTCGCATTTTGCTCCGCACCTTTTCCCTTGAGAAATGAGCCCGACATGTGTCCTAAGGTGGCTCCCAAATGAACCGTGGCCAAATTCTACCATTTTACCTCTTTTTTTTGGAAAAGGGAAAAGTTTCCCAAGTTTTCCCGCAGCCTCCCCCAAAAATGGGCCGACTGCGGGTCCCATCGAACCACGCTTCCTTTTTACTTTTAACTCTTTTCTCCTAAAAGAAATTTTTCCAAATTTCCTCTGGGCTCGCACCTCCGATAATAAGTTTTGTTTTCTCTATCGGTCATGCGGGTCATTTTGATGATTTTAGTCCCATCAAGGGGAAAAATCTAAGTTTCCCGACGCCCGCCTTCCTTTTTTTCACTTTTAACCTCTTTTATCGGGCTTGCGGGCCATTTTGAGAAATCCTTTTGATGAAATCTTTTCCAATGGTCCACTTCCTCCTCCACACATGTCACAGGCGCATCTTGAGATGATCCCAAAATTTGAGACTTGAATGAGCGCGGCTCGGTGTCATTATGGTACAACAAAACCTTAAGGTAAGACTGATTTGGTGGAGGCACGCTTCAATTAGAATTTCTTCCATTTTGCCAAAAGGGCAAAACATCCAACTTACCTCGAAGGATCGCATCTTTCCATTAGCTTTGCACGTGTCCTCCTCGTGTTCAAAGTAAGACTTTTTCGCCACTTAAAATTTGCTTTAATCGTAGCCAAAAGGGGGGCCGCTGGGCGAGTTCAAAAATAAAGTCCACTAGTTCAAAAATAAACCCATCCATCCATTAGAAGAAGCCACGTAATCACCAAAAGAACCAATCGAAATGAGCGAGCCATGAGACCAAATTTTCCCTTTTGCTAAAAAAAAAAAGTGATAAGTTAAAGCATTTGCCCGCTGTCTCTTGACCAATCCAAAAGAAGCCACATGACCGCTGAATGCTGAGGAATAATTTTGACAGGAAAATGACACTCGCTAGATCAGACCGTCAAAAACACAGAAATTCATCATTCATGCCCAGAACCTAATTTTTCGCTAAGGATGTTTTTTTTGAAACAAAACCAAGTGAATCATGGTTTCGAGCATCTTTCGACCATGGGTTTGGATTTTCAAAGGCATACAAATGTAAATTGATCATTCTCGAGCTTCCACGATCGGAAAGATAGGAAAACAAAAACCCTGCCGATTTTGAAGAAATTAGGGCAAGAACAGGGCAAATTTAGAGTCTCTTTCAAGGAGGGACATGACAATAGATTCTGCAAACAATTCGAAGCATTTCAAATGGAGGTAGAAGCTTTCAGAACACCCACATCGAGAGACAAAATGTTTCAGAACACGCAGATCATAGGGAAATAATGGCAAATGGGGCAAAACAAATATGAGCACCAACAAGTCTTATACTAGACTCTTTGTATAGATTTTAGTTTCATGTTCACAAAAAATCACATTTTATACTTTTGTTTTAAATTAAAAATACATTTTCATTAAAATATAACAATAAAATAATATAACACGTATCAATCAAAAATAAAAAATAAAATTAAAAAAAAAAGAGGGTGGGAAAACCATACCCTATTAATTTCCACATTACTAAAAATATTGTCAATATTATGGGAGGTAGCACTTAACGAGATGCCTGCCTGAATTATGTTGAATGTTAAAAATGACCGACTTAGCTACAAGCGGAAAGAGACTACTTCCTAGAGTTTACCATTTATGGTTTTATCTTCTTCGTATAGGAATAAAAGATAATGCAATTAGAATACATAAATACAAAGGTTGATAGGTGTTTTTTTAATGTTTTATGTTTTAACCATAATTTATAATTAATATTTTTTCAAATCATATATTTAAACTGCTTAATTTTTATCCGAATAGTAAATTTGACAATTTATAATATTTACAAATTGTATATATTATTAATAGTCATATATAATATGAGGTAATAAAATATAATTTAATAAAAATCAAGAATGTAATTTTTTCATTTAAAAATATAATATAAATAAATTTTAGTGTGATTTTTGTTTAAGAAAACCTAATAGGTTTTGATTTATCTTTAAATATAATATGTTAAGATAGGACTTATATTTTATTATAAGTGAAAGTTGTATATTTTTAATAGCTATTATAAAAACTATTTACTAACTTTGTTATTCTAACTATTCGATAAATATAAAAATTTTAAATGCAAAATATCTCTTGGGTTTTTTATTTAAAATAACATTACATATTACTTATTGTTTCTCAATTTTTTCAATTTGAGTGTATGCTTCAATTCAATTTTATAATGAGCAAGTATTAGGATGTTTTGTTTTAAAATATATAAAAATCAAAGTATAACATTATTTTTTATTACATAATTTTTTATTTAATCATTTCTTTATGTTCTAATTCATTTGCCAATAAATAATCTTTGATTTGTTAAAATATATATTGAGTTAACATGCAACAAATGATTATTATTAGATTCCTCCTATGCTCCAAGTCAATTTTAACAATGTAAAGATAATTCAATTCAATTTTTGTTTTGATTGGAAGGGATGATTATCAAATTCTAGGATTACCTATGAACATACAATTTGATATCTCATGTTAGATTTTACCCATAATTTACATTTTTTCAAACCATATATTTAGACTAGCTAATTTCCCCCTTTAAGTTTAATAATTTATAAATTATATATATATTTTAATAGTCATATATAATATATGATATAATGCACACTCATATACAAATTTTAAAATATAATATGTTAAAATATGTTTTATATTTTATTGTAAGTGAAAATTATAAAATTGTAAAACTATTTAATAATTTTGTTATTCTAAGTATTATATTTATACAAATTTAAATGCAAATTATCTCATTGATGGTGGTTGAATTAAAAGTTGGGAGCGCCTAGGCAATAGTTTGAGTGGGTGCCCTCCTCAAAAAAATATTTAATATTTGTTTTCCATAAAGTAAATAAATAAAATTTGTCTATATTTTTGAATTTTTAAATTTACATCATGGTCATAATAAAATAATAATAAAAATATATTATTAAATTATTACGGAAGGATGAAAAATATTTTGTGGATGGAAAAAATTAACTGTAGGAGGTGTTTAGAATGCATAAAATACAATATTTTATACAAGGCTTTTTACAAGTCTGATTTACCCATATCAAGTAGTTGACAAGAACTCTATCCTGAAATAAAACACCATTTTTTTTGCAAAGAAACAAAAATGTTTATGTAGCTCCCATGGTTTTGTGAAGAGAGTCGTATTTGGAGTAGGCCTACGGATTCCTCCATAACAAAATAATTGAAAATTTTCCCCAAAAATTAAGAATAGAAAATTAAATACTTTTTCCTTTTAATTATACTCACCTCTACTAGATACACCAAAACATTATAAAACATACATTAACCTTTTTTAGAAAAAATTGCACACCTACATAATTTGGAGCTACATCGAGAATGGGTAACAATACCAAAAAAATCATGTGCTTATAAATATGTGATATTTTCTTTTACTTGCAAAAATATTACAAAACTTTTTTGTGTATGCATGAAATGTATGTTACTATACAATTAAATTTATAAATGGTTGATCAATATTATTTCTTTAGATAAATTATTTTAAAGTTAAGTTCTAAAATTAACCGACAAATTTTTTTTTTTTTAGATTTAGGCTCCCTTGATCGCTGCGCCTAGGCAACCGCCTAGTTTGCCTAAGACTTAATCCCCTCTATCTCGTTGGAATTTTTTATTTAAAATATTATTATATATTATTTCTCAATTTTTTTATTTCAATGCATACTTTTTTTATTTTGAAAGTTTGCAAAATAATAATTTTTTTACTACATCAATTTTTTTTATTTTAATATTTTTTGACAATGTCATGTCCTAATTCATTTGTCAATAAATTTTAGTTCGCAATAAATTATCGATGTAGCATTTAGTTTTGACAATGTCATGATAAGACTAGCTTTGTCTAACAAGATAGGTTGATGTGCCAAAATTAGTAGGAACTTGACAAAGTCATAACTTGAGCTCCGGGTGTCCATTTGAGTCCGTTTTTTTTTTAAACCATGTGTTTCGATGAGACAAACGCAGAAAAAACCTGCCCTACTAGTTGGGGCAAGTTTTTGACATGTTTTCGGGCCCTAAATCTGCCATCTTGAGGTCGAAAATTAGGATTTAAGTTATAGTTCAGTTTTTTCCTATTTTTGGGCATTAGTTAATTTTAGTCTATTAGTTGCATTATGAGTTAAAAAGTTGGCAATTCCTCTAATTTAGGGATGTAGAAGATGCGTGGCAATTTCTGTGCCCATAGAAATACACATGCGAACTTACTAAGAATAACAGGTTCTAGTAAATTGCTAAAAATAGTAATTTCCGCCACCTAGAATAGATTTAGTCAGAGTTAGTGAGAGTTTACTTGGCAACTCGAATTGGGAGTTGTTTTCCTATTTAGGAAACATTGTAATTCATTATTTGATAATGAAGAAGGAGATCTATTTTCTTTGGAGTTCATATTATTTATAGTAAATCAAATTGGTTAAAATTTGGCTACATTATAAGTTTTCTAAAATATCATACAAATTATACAATTTTGTTTCGACAATCTAGAATATTATTGAAATATAATTGAATCAAACAATCTAAAATATTATTGGAAATATAAATTGAATCACATATTTTTGTCTTGATTGGTTTAGGTGATTGTCAATTTCCGCGCTTGCCTATTATCTAGTCAAACGATATAATTAATACTATTTCTGGGCTAAGCAAAAACCTAGCAAACCACTCATCCTCACATTAAATAAAAGAAAGACAAATCATTATTAAATGAAGAAAAAATTGTTTACCAGCAATTATTTAAATGAGTGAGGATAAATCGTTTAACAGCAACCATGTACCATACTGCGAAGAATTTCTTAGTGACATGATAGGTATGGGTGGAATTGGCAAAACCAACAACTAATAAAATGAAAGCTTTGCCAATACGGCAATACCTACCAGAGCATTAAGAACAAACAAATCAGAAACTGCACAATCTTTGCACAGTGTTACGCTGCTGTCATTATTCACTTATATAATGGAGAGGTTCCATTGTTGGAGCTGTTGGCATTTTACATCACCAAAACCACGCCATTAGCGTTTGTAATCATCGTAATTGTGCCGTGTGATATTCAATGTATCTTCACTCCCATTGCATCCATGTACCGAATTGTTCTCTTCTTGTTACTTTGCATTTGGAACCCCAAAAATAAAAACTTCATAATAATTTGACACGTGTGAATTGAACTCTTGGAATCATCTTCTACGGAATTAATACTTAAATTATAGGTAAAAGTTAATTGAAATATATAATACTGTATAAACTCCATATAAACATTACCCAAAAAAAGTTGTAAAATGTGCAACACCCATACACATTTATCCGTTTAAGTTAAACACACATAATGCATGCTTTAATAATGTGCAACATCTATATACATTTATCCATGTTTGTTGAAATTTGACGGATTTGGTGCTGGCGAAATTGACAGTCTGTGGGTCATTTTTAATGATTTTAATTGTATAATTTTGTAAAAACACTAGGTAGTTATAGATAATGAGAGATTTAAAATTTATAAAATCATATAATTTTTTAAAGAATTTTTACAAATATATATTTATCTATAAATATATATCTATATCTATATGTGAGAATATACAACTTATTTATACATGTGAAAAAATCATAAAAATAAATATTGAAAAAAAGAAATTTACAATTACATGAAAGAGTTAGATAGTCAACAAATTTTGATATCACAAGTACATATAATTTGAAGTTTCAAACTTGTTTTAAAGTATATCCGTATACCATATTAATAAATATTAACACCTATGCGAATCTCATCTTTCTAAATAAAGAAATACATAAAAACAAACACAATAATACACTATTTTATAAATATATGTAAATAATTGTACAAAATGCCCAAACTTTAGATATTGCCTAGATCATCAAAATTCTAAACAATATCAACTCCCCTCACAATAATCTAAACTTAATTATTGTATTTTTGTGACAATGTTAGTGAAATGTTGAAATTATGGCCAAGACCATGAGTTGGGTCAACCGCTCATTATGGTTTACTACATATTTAAACATGTATTTTGCAATTTTTGTATTTATGTGTAAAGGTTATGGCAAAGTCCATGAGTTGGGTCAGCCATTCTTTTGGAAAATATTACATGTATAACCATTTATTTTGTAATCTCTTGCAATAAACACATGAATTCCTGTGGTGCTGATTCTAAAGGGCCTCATAGATACTTTATACTATGCTAAAGAAAATGAAGGATTGGTATCACTTCCTATAACACTCTTCTTATGGTTATGTCTTTTCTTGTATTTAATTTTTAATTTTTTATCATTAGTGTTTCTTATAGAACATTGCTGAAGGAGATATTCCAAATTTTACATTCTCACATATTGTTATAGAGCTTTAAACAACAATAGAGTGTAGAGAATTTCTAATACAATTTCACCGATTTACCACAACACAACTTTATATCATTATATGAAAAAACAGGCTTCAATTACATGTTGAAAAAATATATTTTCTTATATTTCATTCCTACAAAAACTTTTCAAAATTGCAACAACTTTTCATCTTTATAATTTATATGAACTACCGAACAAGAAAATGCCAAAATAACAATTAAAAGAAAACAAAAAAACAAAGTTTTTATATGACAATATATGTTTATTTGTTAATTTCATGCATTCCTTCCCCACTTTTCAAAAACTAGTCTATATGAACTCCACATGTATTCACGAAACACAATATAACCAGCAAAATAAACTACACACCTATAATGAAAATAATAAAGGCACGAGTGTAATGCCCACTTCCCTTTGACACCTTTTGATACCGATCATGACACTGTCGACTATATTATGACCATTATTATAGTTTTGATTTAGTATGATGTTAGATATTTGATCATGGATTATTGTTGACTTTGATTCTTATATGATGCATGATGATTATTCAAGACACTTTATATGTTGATGATGATATATTGTTTGACATAGTTATATGATGGATGTTGTTCAGACTTGTGATATTTGGATATTGTGAGTAGCCCTAGAAATGAAAAATTATTGGATGATGATATAGTTGTTGATAAAACTATAATGATTTTGTTAAATTGCTTTGATGTTGTTGTGATTCATATATCTAGATGATTTTAGATTTTTAATTATATTTATATTATTTTGGATGTTCTAATATGGCCATGAGGCCAAAGGAGGTATTTGTGTTTTGCAGGTTAAAATATCACAACAAACATTAGGGGATTGGAGACCAACCACATTGGAATTCTAGATGAATTCAACAAGGTCACCATGGCAACTAGTTTTGTTTGTGTGTGTGTTTGTTAGTGTTAGGGATTCCCATGGGGGATCACCTTTAAATGTGACCAAGGGATTTTATGTATTTCTTTTATTTTTGGTCCCTTTTGTTTAATTTTTGCATGTGTTTATTTTGTGGTGCACTTACCCCTTTCATTATTTATTTAATGGTGTGTAAATATTGTGAGTAATCATATTGTTTAGTTAATTAATTAAAAGATGTCATAAGAATGTAATTAATAGAGTTGTTGGCCATGTTTTAAAGGTGTAAGTAATGTGTAAGTGATCTTGTAAGTGATGTGTAAGTTAAATTTTGAGTGTGAAACACTCCACCTTCTTGGAAATTCGAATTTGTCTTTGGACACCTATTTTGGAGGCTTATGGGACAAGTTAAACTTGTCCCATACCTCTTAAATTTACATACCAACCTTGCCTATGGTTGGAGGGTTAAATTTAGACTTTTTATGCATTTTTACAAGTCAAGTTGAATGTTGTAATTGCACTTTTCTTACATAATTTAATTTCAGTCCTTATGGGGTATGGACTTGTTTGAGTGTGTAAGTAAATCTGTCATATTATTCACCCACCTATTTATTATGCATTGGAGAATGAAGTTGATTTTGTGTTTGGGGTTGAAGATGTGTGATGTGGCATTCTACATGGATCCACCTCATCCTCTTCTCTTCCCTCTTCTATAAAATTTGAATTCCTTGTCTTGTTTTGGGTTGCTTCACTTTTGGGAGACTTCATTTTGGGTGAATTTTCTTGTTGTTTTGGGAGCTCTTTCTTGGAGAAGTTTTTGGAAGATTGTTGCATGCTTGTGTTGGGTTGATTTTTGGATTGCTTGCATTGGAAGGAGCTTGCTATTTTGAACTAGGAACAACTCCATCATGGAGAGGTAAGAGCTTGGCTCTTGAAATGCTCTTCTTTTATTTATGTAAATGTTCTTGTGTGAATGTTTTGGTATATATTGTGGGTTGTTGGGTAGATGGCCTAGGAATGGTGTAGGAGAAGACTATGGGGTTATTTTGTGGGAGGCACAAGTGGTTTTAGGGAGGTATAAGGGTGGAGGGAGTTGGGAATTTGGGTTCCACCTTACAAAGAAATAGCTTGCATTTCTTTACTCGTTATGGGGTGCCATAAGAGGTTGGGGAGATATAAGAAAATGTGAGGAATAAGGGGTACTTGGGGGAGGCATAAGGGCATGATAGGGTTTCAATGATATATTATAGACTATAGACATATATATACATGGGTTATACATACATGGTGATACTTGGTGGGTTATTTTGATACCCATTTTTCCCCCTTGGGAGGCATAAGAAACATCCCCATAGCTTCTTACTCCTTTGTCTTGCTTGATGAAGCCTTAGTATTTTTTTGTCATGTGTTAATATAGTTGTACAACTACATTCTGTTTTGGACTATGTTTTATTATGAAAATGCTGCTTGTAAGTTTGTGGAACCCTGTTGTTGCCATGAGTTGGATCACACATTTTATTACATTATGGTTGGGGCTCGGGAGCCAATGAAAAATGATGGCTTCTCTTTTCATTGGATGTCTTGGTTGGGTGGAGAGCATTGCCTTTCCCTACTCTGTTGTGATCAAATTGGAAGAAAGAGGAGAATGCATGTTGCTGTTTTTGGAAGAGAAAAGATAGTTGACAGTCTCTTGTGAAATGAAATATCATTGTAACCTTGCCACTTGAAGTGGATGATCTTGTAAATGTTTGTAATGGAAAGATGTTGTACAATTTTGCAAGTGAAATTTGAAATGTAAAAGAGTTATACTCTGTATTTTGTTTAGAAAGAATGATACGTGTTTGGTATACTATATTTTGTAATCAAATGGAAAGGAAGTTGTAAGAGTTCATTTGAATTAATGAAAATGGTTTTTCTTGTCCATATGATGTTATTCCATTGGAAATATGTGTTTTGCATACTCTATGAAATCTCTGTTTGAAAAGTGGTAAAGTGGAACACGTGAAAAGAAAATGTATTGTCTTCCTTGTATACAATAAATGATTTTGGAAGAAATGAAAGAAGTTGTAAGTTGTCTTTTGGAATCAATAAATGAATGTAATGCTTTTCTCAAACTGCATTGTTGTATTGAATTTGATCATATCAATGTATTGAAATCTTTGTTTGAAAGGAAGAAATGTGTGTGAGAAAAATACAGTATTTTGTCTCTTTGAAATGTAAAAAAAAATTGAAATCAGTATTGCATTTTGGTCTTGAATGGTTTGTTTTGAATCAACCAAATATGTTAGCTTGGAATTGGAATGTATCCTAAATACTTGGAAGAAGAAAGTGGAAAATAGACCCATTAAAATTTGATCCCTATTATTTGTAATTTCAAACTGGTAATTATCTAAACCAAAAATGCATAGTTCAAACCTGCAAGCAAGAAATAACAATGAAACATTAAAATTGAACATGCCAGGGTATAAATGAGTTCAATTTGACAAAAACTTAAGGAAATATTTCAAAACTTAGCAAAATCGGGCTCAAACCGTTTTGCAGTGTCAAGAAACGGAAATGCTCAAATTGAAAATCAATCAGACAAACTGAACCTTGAATCCTTTCTTAAATCCATTTAGGAAAAATCTTCCATGTCTATTTGACATGTTGAGAGAGGAGGAAGATCAAATTGAATAAATCTCACAAGTTAACATTCATCACTTTGCTTCCACTATAAAAGGAAGATCTCATGAGCCATTTTATTGAAATTAACCCCTTAAACTTAATCAAAATATAAAATTAATGATCTTTGAGTAAAGAGGATGTAAAGAGATTTCTAAAAAGTCCTCATTTTCCCAAAACCAAGCTCTCTATCAAAAGTTATGGCCTTCTCTCAAGTTTTCTTCATTGTCGTTAAAATTTTGGGAAAAATTTCTTTAGCGGGTCCGCGGCCCGAATTTCTCCCTTAGAGCTTAGGAAAATTTTTGGGAAAATTTTCCAAATTTTCCCTGCCGCCCCACCGGCCCACATCCAATTAGAGGTTTCCATGTGGCACCATGAGGTGATAGCGGAGGGGCGGATCCTCTTTTTAACTTACGCTTTCGAAATTTTTCGAGAATTTTTTCCAAATTTTTCTACCAGCCTGCAACCAATCAGGTGATGCCACATGGTGTCACGAGGCATCAGCAGAGGAATGGGTCCCTTTTTGTCTTCTGCATCTCAGAAAATTTTTGGAAAATTTTCCAAGTTTCCTCCACTATTCTCGCTGGCCGTGCCAATCAGGGGCTGCCACGTGGCATCACGAGGTGCCGACGGAGGCGCGGGTCTATGTACCTTTTAGCCCTTCGGGCGTTAAGCCAATTTTCTCCTCGCCACCCCTCCTTCTCCGTGTTGGCCTAGGAGATGCCACATGTCCTTTATGGACTCGTGGGAGCATGGGTGCAAAGATGACTTTCACCACGCGTGGGAGAATTTGTAAAATGTCTCCAGCTGCCCTGTTCTCCCCGCGTTGACTTGTGAAGTGCCACATGTCCCTTGTGGACTGGAAGACCCATGAGAGTGTGGGTGTAAATGTGGTTTTTTTCCTCACATGGGAATTTTTCCAAAAGTATCCCCATGGCCCGCCAACCCGCCATTTGGGCAAATTTTCTCCTCTGGGACCATGGGGATATCAGCCGCCCTTGGGGAAAATTTTCACCCCAACGTCCGACGGCCCATAACTTGAAAAATATGAGGAGTTAGGAGGAATTATTTATATCACTAGAAAGGTGAGAAAATTTCCTATCCAATGGGAGTAATTTAGGAAAATTTTGAATGTGTTAAATGTGAGAAAATCAAGTTGAAACTTTAAGCCTATTAGAGAGAGGGTATAGTGAGGAATTTTCCTCTGAACCTAATTGAAACTTCTAACCCTAAATTTTGGACCTTATGACCTCTAATAATTATTAATAAAAGAAAATTATATTCTAGTAGATTAGGTTTATTCCGAACCCGGTAGTGATAATTGTTGTCTTGTAACCTAGTTGTAGATTCTTTTAAACAAAAAAATTATTCCATAATTTTTCCTAACTAACCCTAGGTTGTTTCTTGGGTCTCAAGTGGGTTGTTTTAGCAGGAATTATAATGAGTACCTAAAAAATCAATGACGTAGAGAAAAAATCATACCTAGAAAATGTCTCTATTATACACAAATGTAATACATAGTTCATTGTTTTTGACATCAAATGATTTCCTCTTTAATATGAATCTCATTTTCATGGGTATTGAAACTTTTTCAAAGGAAATTAGTTGTATGTCATCCACCAATAAGTGAGCAAGGTTAATGTAAAACATAAAGTGTCCATTGAAGATAAGCTTTTGCTAATACATTTTGAAAAAACTAGGTAATCCAATGATAACAAGAAATATAAGTGTTGTGCCTTGTATATTATTTTAGGTTGTTCCAACTCTTGCCATTTTAATATATTAGCTGATATTTCCAATGCTTGTTTTGCATCCATAGAAAAATTAGATTAGAAATTTATGTTTTACGAATAAATTGTGAAAGAAAATAAAGATGTTTATTGTTGTTCAATTGTTATTTATTCTTGCGTGCAATTATGAACATATTAAATGAATTAAGTTAGACTATAGAAAAATTAAAAGGAACAATTAAGATAACTAATTAGACGATTTATGAAAATTAGTAAATGATTTTGACAATAGTTAGAACCTATACTAACCTATCAACTAAATTAAATTTAAAGTACCATTAATCTCAAAAATGGCATGGGGATTCATTAATGAGAAAGTAGAGATATGTTGAATGCATGAGAGTGAATGAATATTTTTAGACACAATATTTCAATTGTTTTTTAGAGTTTTAATTCTTTATCCATTATTTTTTTTAATGTTTTGAAATATAATTACTTTTGAGAGATTTTTGCTATCAATATTTTCTAAAAAGATAAAAATAATGATTCATGTAACTTTTACAATTTTTTATTTATCATTTATAATACTAAAGGACATGCAATAAAAAAATTACTCTTTTCTCTTGTTAAATTTATTGAGAAAAAGGAAAGTTGTGTTCAAGTACTAGTGAGGAACAAATATTATACACAAAGTGATTATCCAAATTATGCTAATATTGGAAAAGAGGAGATGTCTTATTTTTCGTCCTCCTATTCCTTCAAATACTACATTTGAACCTCATTCTTCTTCCAAGAAAAACCCCTATTCCTTCTTTAATTCAAGATGTTAATTTATTTTATAATTTATATCCTATTATGATATAGAACTTAAATTTACCATTTTTGCCTAGGGTGCTAGCTCAATTCTAATGATATATTTATATCTTAGGTTGATTTTGGTCAATTGTTAGTAACGATGATTTCAACTTCTAAAATGATATATAGATATATTGGAAAATTTTGGATTTAATTTTATATAAATCCTTAACTCCCTATAGTTCTTAGAATCATGCATAGTTGATAGCTAAAAATCGCATACTATAATTCTTGGGTTGACAAACATAATCTTGTACCAAATGAAATTCGTTGATCAAGTCACCATACCATGAAGGCATCGTAATAATTTTGAGAGACAACGAATGAAGGAGAAATAAGAGAGATTGTTTATCTCATATTATTCTATCTAACACAAAGCTCACGTACAGTATTTATAGGACAGAAATTTGTACTGGACTCCCTAAATGAATGGAGAAGATCCACAACAGAAGCAGAGAATGATGGAATAACAGAAGAAGAGATAAAGTGATAAGATAGACACCTAAGACAAATCTATTATCCAACGTATGCTAACATTCCCCCCCTTATTACATTATTCTTGCAAATGTGACCTCTGAAAGATTCAAATTTCACTTTTCCAAGGGATTTAGTGAGAATGTCAGCAACTTGTGCTTCAGTAGGACAGTACTGGAGCTGAATTTGATGGTTCAAGACGTGCTCTCGAATGAAATGGCAGTCAATTTCAATATGCTTTGTTCATTCATGAAAGACTGGATTCTGCACGAGCTTCAACACACTCTGATTGTCGCAATAGAGAATAGGTGACTGTTTTTCAGGAATTCCCAGGTCATCCATAATGCGACGTATCCATATCACTTCGCACATAGCTCCTCGTGTGGCGTGATATTCTACCTCTGTGGATGAGATAGAAACAACATTCTGCTTCTTGCTTATCCACGAGATAGGTCTAGATCCGAGATGAAATATGTATCCTGTAGTTGACTTCCTATCATCAATAGATCCAGCGTGGTCCGAGTCGACATATCCTTGTAAGAAGAATTGATCATTCTTCTTATATTCCAGACCATAATTAGTTGTTCCTCGACATATCTCAAAACATGCTTTGCTGCATTCCAGTGACATTTCTTTGGCTCCTGCATGAACCTGGAAAGATAGCTGACAACATAGCAGAGATCTGGTCTAGTATATGTCAAATAGATGAGCCCTCCAACAAATTGCCTATAGAGAGTAGCATCTACTTGAGGTGAGTCCTGGAATCTTGAAAGTTGCAAGCCTTTTTCCATGGGAGTGGATATAGGTTTACAGTCAGACATTCTATACTTTTCCAGAGTGTCTCGCATACTTTGTCCTGGGAAACAAAGATGTGATGCTCCTTTTGCCATATTTCCAAGCCAAGACAAGAATGTAGTAGCCCCAAATCTGTCATCATGTCGAAGGTTCTTTTAAGATCATTCTTTACAATATCAACTCTCTTCTCAACTACCAAAGTGATCACAAGATCATCTACATAAACAACCAGAATGACAATTTCTTTGCCTACCTTCTTTATATACAAATTTGAATCTGAGGGGCTACGAGTGAACCCATGCTGCAAAAGGTGATCGTTGATCTTGATATACCATGCCCTGGGAGCTTGTTTCAGTCCGTAAAGAGATTTGATGAGACGACATACCTTTTTAGGCTGATTTTCATCAAAAATCCTTCAGGTTGGGTCATGTATACTTCTTCTTTTAGATCACCATTTAGGAAAGCACTCTTGACGTCCATCTGCTGAAGTCTCCATCCTTTCTGTGCTGCAAGTGCGCAAACTACTCTGATGGTCTTCATCTTCACAGTGGGTGCAAAGGTTTCTTCATAGTCAATGCCTTCTTTCTGAGCATATCCTTTGCTACAAGTCGTGCTTTATGTTTGTTGATGGATCCATCTGCCTTATATTTTGTCTTGAAAACCCATTTGCAGCCTATGGGTTTCTTTCCTGTAGGCAGATCGACAAGTTCCCATGTCTGATTTTTCATGAGCGAGTCATATTCTATTTCCATAGCTTCCTTCCACTGAGTTTGACTGAGTGCTTCACGAACATTATCTGCTCGAGCTATTCATCAGTGAACTCATGAGTGCAAAGTTTACCTCATTTCTTGTTTGACTCCTTGTTTTGACTCCGGATGATGTATCTGGGAGTTGTTGCAAATTTGAGTCCTTGATAGTGCTTTGTACCCACTTCGACGAGAACTTGACTGCTTTTGAGAAGAACTGTGTCGTTGCCGTGAGGATTGATGTGGAGTCACATTCTCCAGTTCTCCAAGGTCAACAAATAGTTCTCCTGGTAGCATTTCTTTTCTCTGAGTAGTCTCCTCCAGCTCATCATCTGATTCAGAGACTAATCGGTGAGATGTGTTTGGAAGTGGATCTTCTGTTGATACTATTGAGTCAAAGGATGACTCGTCACAAACCACATCCCGAATCTCGTATATTTTCTTTGTCTCAGGATCCATGAGACGATATGCCTTCGAGGTAGTACTGTAGCCAAGAAGGATACATGGGAGTGTTTTTGGCTCTACCTTCTTTCTCTTCTGAGCTGGGACATGCATGTATGTTGTGCAACCAAATACTCGCAAATGAGAAATTGATGGTTTTTTACCACTCCATACCTCTTCTGGCATCTTGTTCAGTAGAATCTTTGTTGGTGCCCTGTTGAGAAGATATACAGCCATTTGTACTGCTTCAGCCCAATAGCGTTCTCCTAGCTTTGCAGTTGATAGCATGCAGCGAGCCATCTCCATCACTGTGTGATTGCGACGCTCAACAATGCCATTTTGCTGGGGCGTGTAGGGAGCAGTCAGGTGCTGCTTAATGCCGTGATGGTTTAGGAAGGCCAAGAACTTCTTTGATGTGAATTCCCCCCCTCGATCTGAGCGAGTAGAAGAAGTGGTTGTCCGACTCTTTGACAACACGATGATAGAAGTTCTGAAAGTGTTGAAGAGCCTCACTTTTCTGCTTTAGGAAATATACCCACATCTTGCGAGAGTGGTCATCCACGAACAACTGGAAGTATTTGTATCCTGAAAATGAAGCAGGCAATGGGCCGTTCAGATCGGTATGAACTACCTCCAGACACTTCTTGGCATGGAAGGTGCTCGCTTGAAACGGATCTCTATGTTGTTTTCCTACAAGACAGCTAGGGGCAAATAGGCAAGGAACTGAAAATTTGGGTAGTCCACGGACCATTGCTTTTGAACTCATCTGGTGCAATGAACCGACCGACAAGTGTCCATATCTAAAATGCCATAAGGCAGTTGATTCTATTGTTGAAGCAGATAAAGCTACTGCAGAAGATGAAACAGTATCTAAAGCAAATAACTTATCTTTTACAAAAGCTTTAGCAAGAACCGTACCTTGTCGGGAGATTAAGCATGATTTAATGCCATTTTGAACAAGAAATTCAACCTTAAGGTGATGATTCAAGAGCTGAGTAACTGAAAAAAGGTTGCTAGTCAAGCCAGGAACATATAGTACCTTTGTAAGTGTACATTTTCGTGGCCCCAGAGGAATGGTCACATTCCCTATTCCTTCTGCAATGTACTCTTTGTCATCCGCTATCCGAACTCGATCTCCAGTTGGCTCTTCGTGTAGTGAATCAAACAGCTTCTTGTCACCTGACATATGCTTGCTTGCACCAGAGTCTATCAACCAGACTTTCTTCGTAGGCTGAGAAGTTTGAGAGACGAGTACAAGATTCTTACTACAATGGGCTCCTTCTGATGTCTCCTCATCAGAGTCATCATCTTCTTGTTGGGCTGCAAGATGTCCTTTTTGCTTTCTCCAAATGGGACGCGCTTGACTTGGACTTTTGAAAATCTTCGTGCCTCGAATGTGCTTGTATGGCTTAAGGCCCTTGTTTCAAGTCACAGCGCCAAAGAGTGATGATCAATGTCGTGAGTATTGGTTCTGTAAATGTGACACCATCTCTTTGACTTTTGATCTTTCTGTTTGGGTTGCACTGGATTTGGCTTCTCTGGGGGACCTTTCCGATTCTTCTGGCCACGATTAGGCTTTGAGAACAAGGCTTTGTCCTGAGACTCCCCATGCGATGAAGTGATAGCTTCTTCCTGCTGCAGCAAATTCACAAGCTCTTCGAATGTCACTGTTTGTTTAGACACATTCAGTGTTGTAACAAACACTCGAAATTGAGAAGGGAGTGCTCTCAAGGTGATTGGGACGAGTAGTTTATCATCTACCATTTCACCGAGCACTAATAACTCCGATCTCAACTCAGCCACGCGACGCAGAATTCCTCCACTTTCTCGTCAGACCCCATAGAGAGGGTGTGCAACTTCGACTGAAGATGAAGAATCTTTGTCTGATTTTTGGCTTCATAAATGGTTGCCAACTTGTCCCAGGCCTCTTTGGGTTTCTCCGCATTCCGAACATGTGGTTGCACATCATCACTGATACTGAGCATTATCAGCATCAAGGCTTTAGCACAAGCCATGTCATATTTTATTAGTTCATCGGGGGCTGTGGGAGCAGGCACAGACCCTGTGACAATTCCCCATAATCCTTCAAACTGAAGGATTGTCTTCATTTTTGTCTTCCAGGCCACAAAATTAGGCCCTTTGAGCAACTGAGCGTCAGACAGAAGTAACTTCGGAGCAGACATTGTAATAAAAAAATATTTATTTATTTGAAAAGTTATTACAATTTGGACTCACTGTCGAGAATTACTGGCTCGTAGATGCTCACGATATTCACGTGCTTGTGAGACGGCGATGCTTTGCAGGGCGTTCTTCTTCATCGTCACAATCAGCGTCGTATCCGGCTTCTAATTCTTCTCGTACATGTTTTGCTTTCCACGCAGATGAAAGTATTCAAGGAGTCTTTTCTCCACCCACGTGCTACCTTCCTTCAGCAGGTGGCTGAGTAAGTCTCCATGTCCAGCTTGTGTTTGATCCTTTGATTGTTTCTCATGTCCAGCTAATAGCAATTGCAGCTGCAGTCTTTCAACACGCTCAGGGCAGCTCTCTCCATGCCCTCGACATTCGACGTCTTCAACACGCTCAGGTTTTGAACATGGCTCAACCACGTAAATGAGTTCGATCTCCCAATTGATTTTAGTCCACTACTTTTTCGCTTTTATTGCATAGTTAATCGACCCACAATGAATCCAAACAGGTTTCTCAATCTATTCTAAAGCTGATAATAGATAATCCTAGCATTGTTTCGGATCTCAAAAGATGCTCAAAGATCTTCGATAATACAATGTACGAGCTTCAGCATTCAGTCACACTATTACGGGAATGGGCTGATCCCAAATTGAAGACTCCATTAGCGAATGTTCAAAATGGCTCAATTCTGCAGGAGATAATCCGGATACATGCGTGTTTTGGTTGAACGTATCGAGAGAACCCAAGATCGCTTCTTCTGTTGATTCCTTTACGTCTCGCCTCAGAGTGTTGATAAAGCCAATCTTCTACGTTGTTTTTATCCTCTTCCTCACGCAGGCTAAAAAGAGACTCCACACATGCAGCAGATCTCCACGCAACAGCAACAGCAGGGACTCCTCTCCTCTAATCTCCACGCAAGACAATAGAAGACAAACGACCCTGACCACACTTTTCCACGCTCAGGCAGAAAGAGAAACAGTCTCTCCTTTCCAACGCACAGGCAGAGATCTAGTTTGCTCTGATACCAAACTAAGAGACAACGAATGAAGGAGAAATAGAAGAGATTGTTTATCTCGTATTATTCTATCTAACACAAAGCTCACGTACAGTATTTATAGGACAAAAATTTGTACTGGACTCCCTAAATGAATGGAGAAGATCCACAACAGAAGCAGAGAATGATGGAATAACAGAAGAAGAGATAAAGTGATAAGATAGACACCTAAGACAAATCTATTATCCAACGTATGCTAACAAATTTCCTCTTCCACTTATTTGGGTTTTAGTACAATCATTCTTATAGTATGCTTCAACTCCACATTTGGCAAACCATATGCTCAACTCGTAGTTTCTTTCCTTTTTTCCATCTCTTCTAACCTATGCATCACAAAATCCAACTTGGATTCTATATTTTAACTCACTACAAGACTCGTATTCATAGTCTTTAATGTTTTATACCCTTATGGAGACTTTAATTTCTTATACTATAGTGGAAAATTTAGTATGTGAAATTGTAAAATGGATTTTACTCACAATCCTTCAATAAACTAGGCATCTTTACTAGGTTCAACAAAATTAAATATGGTTTTGTTCATTACATCCAAAACCTCATCATGAGGGGGATTAAGCCTTAGGCAAACTAGGCAGATGCCTAGGACACAACAAATGTGGGCGCCCAATCTAAAAATTTCTTTTTGTCTAATTTTAGAACTTAACTTTAAAATAATTTATCTGAAGATTTAATATTGATCAACCCATTTATAGATATTATTGTATAGTAACCTAAATTTCAGCATACACATAACAAAGTTTGTAATATTTTTGCAAGTAAAAGAAAATATCACATATTTATAAGCACATATGAGTTTTTGGTATTATTACCCATTCGCTGATGTAGCTCCAAATTATGTAGGTGTGTAGTTTGTTTTAGAAAAAGCTTAATGTTTTTTTATAATGTCACTAGTGTATCTAGTAGAGGTGAGTATAATTGAAGGAAAAAAGTATTTAATTTTCTATTCTTAATTTTTTCAGAAAAATTCTATTATTTTATTATGGCGGAATTCATAGGCCTGGTCCAAATACGACTCTTCACAAAACCATGGGAGCTACATAAACATTTTTTTTCTTTGCAAAGAAATGGTGCTTTATTTCAGGATAGAGTTATTGTCACCTACTTGATATGGCTAAATCAAACTTGTAAGAAGCCTTGTATAAAATATTGAATTTTTTGCATTCTGAGCATCCACTACGATTAATGTTTTCCATCCACGAAATATTTTTCATCCTTATGTGATAATTTATTAATATATTTTTATTATTATTTTATTATGACCATGATGTAAATTTAAAAATAAAAGAATATAGACATATTTTATTTATTTACTTTATGGAAAAAATATATTAACTAAATTTGTGAGGAGGGCGTCCACTCAAACTATTGCCTAGGGCGCTCCCAACCTTTAATTTGGCCCCGTGGACCTCATGTCATACTAGATTCTCTTTCTTTCAATTTAATTTCTTTGAAATATTGAATATTTTGGATGACGCACTTCTTTATTTTTAATTCCTAGGTGAGAGTATCACATAATTCTTTTAATTTATTCCCACTCAAGTTCATTGGGTATATAAATTCCAAATACCTATCATGCAATTCTTATATGACTTCACATTTCTTGGTTTTTCCATTTATCACTCATTTTTCTCCCCATTACATTTCGTAAGTTATAAAATAATGTTCTAGATCAAAGGAACCTGTCATAAAGTTGCAGTTGAATATAAATTATGAATATGGGCCATATTTCATCCTATACTAGGATAAATTATTCTATTATTCTCACTCCACTATGGATTCAACCAATACTCAAACTTGGATTTTTCTTCATACTCAGGTAGTTTTTACTCATACGTGTGCTTGCACTTTCCTTTCCAGTTCAATATTTACTTCTTTTGAACATGAAGAATCATTTCTAGATTATGTGGAGTTTGGGAAACATATTCTATACTTCAAGCTCACAAATCTATTATGACTGCGATCTCCACTTTTTTAGTTTCTACTAAAAGAGAATATGTGAGAAAGATGCCTAATTAATAAAATGTCTACTTCCTCATTATTTATTCCACACTTAATTCTTCAATACTTATAGGTAACACTATTTGTACTATGTATGGATGACTCAAATTCTCCCATAATTCTTGTAAAATTATATTTTCTCCCAATCATTCAAATAATCCCAAGTAATTAGTTTTTTTCTCTAGCTCAAAGGGACACATATCCTACAAGAGGGGTAATGTCATCTTCTACTAGCTTATGTGGATCTTGTATAATTTCCTTGTTATTTATTCATTCTTCTTTTTCTAGGTGCAATATAATGGTTACCATGATGCCTTCTATGAGTTAAATTTAAATAATTCATAAATATAATCCTAACTATCTATAATCCCCTACTTCTATTTTCTTCTCCCCTTTCCTTGGTTCCCTCGGTTCCCTTAGTCTTCTTTCCTATTTGACAATAAATTAGGTGAACACCTCCCTATGCAACCTCTCAATCATTTGAGTCTTCTCCCGTATCTTCTCTTCTATCTCTTTAGGAGGTTCCTTTCCTCCCTCCTTGGTCAATATTCCTACCATAATCCTACTTGGATACTTGATTTCACATTTCCCAAAATAATAATATAACTTCCCTAACTATTGCAATCTCTCACTTCTCTTTGTTGTCTTTTCATTTTTCTATTTTATTCTTTTTGATGCAGATCTAGCCGTAAGAGGTCAAAATGCCTCCAAAACACACACACACACAAAATTTTTCAAAAATACGAAGCTTAAAAATAGTCATCTTCTCATTCCTAATCCACACTAATCTTGTACAACATTACAATCTTCCTTTTATTTCCTATTATCTCTAAGAAAACCCTAAAATGTGAAAAACCTTCTAACATAAAAATTCTAAAAAGTAATACACCTTAAATGGACCCCAATTTTTACATACAAAATATACCTTCATAAATTAAGGTGTACACCAAATCTTGGATTATTACATAAAACATAACAAAATATATTAAAACTCTAAGTTTTAGATAAAACACAAATAAATTTTCAAAGCTGATTTTAGACCACTAGAAGAAGGAATTTGGCCCCAAAATATTTGTCACCCAAAAATTTTTAGAAACTTTGGAATGACATATTACTAATTAAGATCTACCACCTTGAAAATTTCAAGATGATCCAATGGTTGGATCAAAAGTTATGATCTCTCGGAAGTTATGCTCCCACATCATTCTCCCCTGGTTGAAAAGAATTTTTCTCCTACGAATTCAGTTGATGGAATTTATCCAATTTTCCATTGTCAATATTCTTGAACTCCCACTCAAGAATCCATGTATTTTATTCTTGGTACAAACCTTCCCACTTGTACCAAATATTTGTTGTAGTCATTGTCTTACCTACTAGTGTCTGTCTTTTGTCCAAGACACTCATTACCATTTCCTTTTTCTTCTTTGGGATCTACTTGCTCCGAGTTTATTTATTCCTCATCATAAAATTTTTCCTCATTACTGTGAAAATTATAGAAGTTATAAACATTAAAAATTGGTAAAATAACAAAGTCACAAGTAGCACCACATTGTAGGCATTATCACTCATTTTCTTGAATCCTATATGGACATATCTTCTTATACTTATACTTCATTTTATTATATGTCCCCTTTGGAAACCTCTCCTTTATGAGATGAACCATCACCATATATCCTTATTCAAATACATTTACTCTCCTACTTGCATCCACAACTGCTTTATATTTTGCATTACTAAATTTCAACTTTTCCCTCACTTCTTCATGTAATTGTAGCATGTGTTCTGCAAATGCTTCTACATCATCACTGGTTTTATCTTCACTAGAAATTAAATAAAATCTATAAATACCTTAGGGTTCCTACCATAGACAATCTAGAAAGGATACCCCCTCGTTGACCTATTTACTGAGCTGTTATGAGCAAACTCAGCCTTTATGGTAAAGACAAATCCCATTGTTTTGGATTTTCTCCAACTATGCAACATATAATATTTCTCTAGCTTCTGCCCACTACTTCTATCTATCCATTAGTATTGTGGTGATATTCACTACTGAATTATAGTTTTTCCCCCATTTTCCTCTATATATTTTCCAAAAGTGGCTCAAAATTTATGTCTTGATATGAAGTGACCATTATTGGAACTCCATGGAACCTAACTACTTCTGAAAATAAAAAATGTATCTCTAGAAGCATCATTAGTTTTCTTAAAAGTAATAAATGAGATTTGTTTAGAGAACCTATCAACCACAACAAAAATAGAATCATTCCCTCGTTATGTGTTAAGAAGTATTAACACAATCCATACTCAAATCAATCCATGGCCCTATAGGGACAGGTAATGAATTCTACCACCTAGTATTATATGCATGATCCTTAGCCATTTGGCACACTTTGCATCTTGATATGATCTTACTTATTTCCATCTTTACCTTTGGCCAATAATACTACTCTACCACAAGTGAAGTTGTCTTACTTATACCAAATTATCTAGCCAAACCCCCACTCTGTTATACTATAATATTTTCTCTCATTGAACCAACACGGATGCATAATTTCTTTCCATTGAATAAATAACCATCTTGAATCTAATAATCAAAAGAAACACCGCCTAATTTAGGGTCCTTACGTTATCTCACAACATCACCAAACTTTGTATCACTTTCATACAATTCCTTAACAACCTCAAACCCTACCAATTCATTTTCCATTTTTATCAAAAGTGCTACACACACCTGCTCAAGGCATCAACAATTAATTCTACTTACTTGACTTATGATTTAACAAAAATTAGATTCTTGAAAAAATTAAACCCACTTTGCGCATGCCTACTATTTAGTTTCTTATATGTGTTTATATACCTCAATGCTTCATGGCCGTAAAAGAAAAATTCCTTGATTACCAAGTAATGTTTCCAATTCCTTAATGTTTGAATAATAACATAAAATTACACATCATAAGAAGAATATTTCCTCCTAATTCATTTAGATTTTCACTAAAGAATGCTACAGGCCATAATTCTTGACTCAATCCATCTCCAATCCCAACATGTGAGGCATCACAATCAAAATAAAAGACCTTGCTAAAATCTTGAAATACCAAAACAAGCACCTCTAACACTTTTTTCTTCAACAATTCAAAACTATTTGTATCTACCTTGGTCCATACAAAATACTTTCCATTTGTGCTCTTAGTTATGAGTGTAACAATGCTATTAAAAATCTTGATGAACTTCCTATAAAAAATTTTGCAATCCATGAAAACTATGAACCTCTATCACATTCCTTGAAATAGGCCATTCCAAAATTGCCTTCACTTTTTCCTCATCCATCCTCACTCCATCCCATAAGATGAAAAATCTCAAATAACTATAAACTTCTTTAAGTTTACATATAAAATCTCTTTTTGTAATAGTTCTAACACCAATTTCAAATGCAACAAGTGTTCTTCCACTATCCTACTGAATATTAAAATATCATAAAAAATAAACAACAAAAAACTTACCATTGTATCCTTGCAGTAATCTATTCATCAAACTTCATGAATTTACTAGCTAGGTGCATTAGATAACCCGAATGACATCACCATCCATTCATACAATCCTTATTTTGTTTTGAAATCCATTTTACATTCATTCCATTCATGGATTGGACATGATATTACCCAATCTAAAGGTCAATATTACTAAAATATAAGGCTCCCATTGCTAGCACACCTATCATATCATCCAATCCACGGAATTAGGAACCAATACTTAATTATGCTTTTATTTATTTCTTTATTTTCCACTCACATTCTCCACTCTTCATCCTTTTTGGGATTAAATGGCGATCGAGTTACACATGGACTCATACTTTCTCTCACTAATTGTTTCTGTATAAGATCTTTCACTTTCTGTTCAACTCCTCACTATGTGTTGGGCTCATCCTTTAGGCTACCTAATTCGAAAGGTATGATCTTTGGGATCAAATCAATATTGTGTTGTAAATACCTCTTTGGATGTAACCCATCTGGTAGCTCATCTAGTATGACATCTATGTATTCTTTTAGTACCTATGTTGATGTAAGGGGTATACTAAATACTTATATTTCCATATTCTTTTCCATCAATGCATAACACCAACCCAATTATTCCATTTCTACAACAAACTCCTTTGTAGCTAATAATATCTCACTCTTCTCTTCTTCCTTGAAGGGTAACAAAGACCACCTTTACAACATTATTCCAAAAAGTACAAGTATTCTACCCTCCATCATGCGTAACCTTTCTATCATATTTCCAAGGAATCCCCAATAATATATGACATGCATCCATCAGAATAACATCACACCAAACCTCATCCTTAAAGGTATTCCCAATCAAAAAATTTATTTGGTATATTTTATCTATGGTTACCTCATTCCCTTTCTTGAACCATGATATACGATAGGGATACACGTGATTCTCACATTTCATACTAAGTTTATCAACCATCACAATTGAGACCATATTTTCATAACTACCACCATCAATAATAATTTTACATACCTTCCTCCATAGGCGCATCTTGTTCAAAATATATTTGTTTGCTACCAAGAATCACCATCGGAACTTTCTTGTTCTTTATCCTTCCTCGGGACGATCATCATCCTCCTTATCATGAGGGTTTCATACAAGTCTGTAGAAAAATCCATTTCCTCTTCCTCTTTTACTTCAACCATGTTTATTCACAACTATTCCACTTGCCATCTATCCTATGTAGGATAGTCCAGACACTCAAAATATTTGTTGCCTTCTTCACCACATCGGTAACAAGTATACTAAATTTTGGGGATATTTCAAACCTTTCCTACACCATATCATCTTCTTCTCTCAAACCCATACCTCTTCTATAGTTACCACATTTGACTAGATTCTTCCTTCCCTTCTGCATTAGAGGATTCACCTTTTATGGAATCAAATCTAACCCTCCCTCTCATTGGAGATGACAATGGTCATCTCTTCACCCATCTTCAAAAATTACCCTCTTATTATCTTCTTATGATTTTAATGCGAGTTGATAAACATCCTCCGGATATGGATCTAGAGCATACTCAACCCATTTATATACCGTATAGCCTTCTTTTCTTCATACTCTCCTTGTTTTACCTAGATTGATAGCTTGTAAAATTCATTTTTATACTCTTTGATTTTGAGATACTTTTGTCTTAGGTTTTGAAACCTTTAAAATAATGTCTGGGAATAATCTACAGGAAGAATTTTCTTTCAACTTCTTCACCATTTTATTCTAGTTTTAGATCTTACCCTTTCCTTTCCTTTGTCTATCATTTTTAGGTGATCCCACTAGATCAATGCATATCTGACCAACTTAGTGCATGAAAACTTAACCTTCATCTCCTCTCGAAAGGGGTTCCCACTCAAAGAAGTTTTATATATGATTCAACTATTCAATAAAATCCTTTGGTCCTAACTCTCCACCATAATTAGGAACATTAATCTTAATACCATCATTATTTCCCTCCAAATCTTGGACCAGTCTCTCCTCAAATGGCCAATAATTCAATGTTTCTTCATCTCTCTCATTTTCTTATTCATTTCATCCTTCATTCCTTAATGGAGTTAATTATTTAGTATCATTATTTGGGTCTATATCCCCATTTGCATGTCTTTTTTTGAGGTGGGTAACTTCTCTCCTATGAGCTCAACAACTTGTCTCTGTAGCTCTTGCATATTCCTATTCATATGGGCATAACCTCCTCTCCCACATCTATCCATGCTTATATAAAATAGAGGTAATAAATCATATAGACAAATATAAGTTATATTAAATTCACCATTGCCGCAAGTTCTAAATCCCACTATGATACCAATTTATGTGAATCTAGCTGCAAGAGGTCGAAATGCCTTCAAAACACACACACACACACACACACACACACATTTTAAAAAATCTATAAACTTAAAATAGTTATCTTATCATTCCTGAATCCGCACTAATCTTTTAAAAATTACAATCTTCCTTTTATTTCCCACTATCTTTAAGAAAACCCTAAAATGTGAAAAAACCCTAAAACACAAAAAAACCTTAAAAAGTAAAACACCTCGGATGGACCCCAATTTTGTGTAAAAATATGAATTCATAAATTAAGGTGTACATAAAATCTTGGATTATTACATAAAATATAACAAAAGATATTAAAACTCTAAGTTTTAGACAAGACTAAAAACATTTAGAGCTAATTTTAGACCACTAGATGAATGAATTTTTCCCCAAAAATATGCTAAAAATTCACCAAACCTTTTTAAAAACATTGGTCATGGTGTATTACTGATCAAGATCTACCACCCTAAAAAATTCAAGACAATCCAACTGGTCGGATCAAAAGTTATGGTCTCCGGAAGTTATGCTCCCACATCACTTTCTAATCCTTCTCAAACCCTTCAAGGGTCCACTTGGATTTTATATTCTTCCCCTTTACACCCCTTCTTGTATCACTACATCCCTTTCATTCTTACATGAAAAATCCATTTAGCATGGAATTGACACCATGACATTTTCCACAACTATCATTTTTACAAAGAAAGGTACTTCTCGACAAATTTACCTCGCATCTGAAATAAAAATGCTTCCACGATATTAAATGAGCATTTTTTTGAAAATAATTAATAGTAGTTTACATCAATTGGTATATAGGTTAGGTCCATTTCTCATCTAGTTTTTCTAGTTTTTCTACTTTCTCATTTGTCCATTTATATTATTCTTTATCTTTGCACTTAAAATAGTAGTAATCCAAATGAGATAACCATGTAGATAATTTTTCAAGGATCTTTCATCACCAATCCGGCACTATGATAATTCTCCACCGAGAACTCCTCATGCTATGATTATTTACTAATGCACAACTTTTAGTTTGGTGGATGTAATCTGGAAACACAACAACAAACATAACACAAGAATACCATAGACTATGATACGAAGGAATGATGACAAATATGAAATATAAGTGTAAATTATAATATCAACATGAAATTGTTACAATCTCACCCATGAGGTACTTCAAGTGTTACTAACTTCACTTGCCTTCCAACAATAACTATGGGAGAAACTTCACAATTACACTTCTTAATGGCTTCTTTAACACACTTACTCATACAATATTTCTCACTACTTCCTTCTATGCTAAATGAGGGGGTGGCCTCTTTATTTATAGAAATTTAGGATTACCCACCTTATCTCTAAGATAGGATAAAAATATACTCGAAGAATCATATTCCATACCTTAACTCTTATCTTTACATGTAAGCTTATCTTTTAAGATAAGATAAACCTTATCATTTCACATGGGTTCCACCTTTTTAGACTTTTTACAAATAAAATACACAAAATATTTATGACATCACTCCTTGTCCTTATTACTAATATAATATTTCTAATTCCTAATCATGTAGACCCTACTTCTCTACTTACCCTAACTTTGACATTTTAACATTACCGAACCACTTACGACAAATATTTACTTTTTACCACAACATTCCTATTGTACTTTGACTGTTACTATACTATACATTATTGGTGGCGTCATACCAGCAATGCCGTTATCTTCTATCAGACGCTACTACTAATTATAATTAACAACATCCTATTCCTAATACATACATTAATGAAATAGAAATTACGGAGGAAAATTTTAGTGTTGACATCTTCCCCCTTCCTAGCTTCTACTTTGTCCTTAGAGTAGACTATTCTGGTGCTTGAAAATATTTAACTTGTCATGGTTGACCCATTTCGTAATGGGAGTGCCATCCAATTCCTCTAGTCGATATGTACCATTTTCATGCACAACTGCTATTTTGTAGGGCCCCATCCATTTGGGAAGAAATTTTCTTTTTTTTTTTTGTATCTGGAATCATATACTAGAACCAAGTCATTCACATGAAATGGAGACCAACGGATCTTTTGATCAAAGTATTCCTTCTACTTCATTTTCTTCTTATAGCTTGTATCCTTCGCTATTTCTCTCATTTCCTCTAGCAAATGAAGATGTACCAACCTTTCTTTTACTAAATCACTTTCATCCATCCTTTCATTTTTCATAACTCTCACAGTGGGAATATCAAACTCAATAGAAAGAACTAGATCAATTCCATAAGCCAACTGAAATGGGGAGTATCCTGTTGTTGACTTTGATGTTGCCCTATATGCCCACAATGCTACATGAATCCTTTTATCCCACTTATGTACTTGCAAGGCTGCATCTTTTGCTAGAATTTGACACAACACAAAATTTGTTCATTCCACCTATCCATTTGTGCATGGATTGTATATTGTTGCCTTCTGCGCTTAATAGAAAACTTGTTGACTAGGGCTTCTACACCTCATTAATGAAGTGTCTTCCTTGATCTATTACAATTTCTAATGGGCAACCAAATCTGTATGCATTCATATATGAACCTTGCCACTTCATCCATGGAATTTGTTTTCAATGGCCTAGCTTCAACCACTTGGTTAAATAATGCATGGCAACTACAATATACTTATTTTGGCATGGGGTAGTTGGAAGTGGACCTACAATATATATTCCCCACTTTTCAAAGGGACCAAGTGGAAGAATAGGGCATAATGGAGCTGATGAAGTCTTATGGTTACCATGTGTTTAACAAAAATCACATGTTGATTAATTATACCAATCATTAATGAAGTGTCTTCCAACCTACATCCTTGATACCAATTTCTAATGTGCAACTAAATCTTGTGATAATGCGTTCATATATGAACCTTGCCACTTCATCCATGGAATTTGTTTTCAATGGCCTAACTTCAAATAACTTGGTTAAATAATATGGATGGTGGCAAGTACATATACTTATTTTGGCATGGGGTAGTTGGAAGTGGACCTCATTCAATATATATTCCCCACTTTTATTCAAAGGGACCAAGTGGAAGAATAGGGCATAATGGAAATCATGAAGTCTTACAAGTTACCATGTGTTTAACAGAAAACTTGTTGATTAGGGCTTCTTTCCACCTCATTAATGAAGTGTCTTCCTTGATCATAATTTCTAATGGGCAACTAAATCTCCCTAATGATTATGCGTTCATATATGAACCTTGCCACTTCATCCATGGAATTTGTTTTCAATGGCCTAACTTCAACCCACTTGGTTAAATAATGATGGCAACTACAATATACTTATTTTGGCATGTGGTAGTTGGAAGTGGACCTACAATATATATTCCCACTTTTCAAAGGGACAAAGTGGAAGAATATGGCATAATGTAGCTGATGAAGTCTTATGGTTACCATGTGTTTAACAAATATCACATGTCTTACAATAATTATAACAATCTCTAAAAAGAGTGGGCCAGTGATAACCTGCATCCAAGATCCTTCTCGCTATAAGTTGTCTAGAGAAGTGTCATCCACATGTACCATTATGGAATTCTTCTATCAGCTCCTTCCCTTGATCACATTCAACTTCCCTCTTGTACTATCCATAAGGTCTTATTCAAAATAATACTCCATGTGAAATAGAATATGAACGATTGGCTTGAGTAATCTTCCTCTTAATATTTACATTGACACCATCGAGGAAACTTGAATTCATTCGGATAATTCAAATATCTATGTATTCACTAGGGATTGTGTCAAGGGATAACAATGCTTTGCATTTGAGAAATCATCATCATCACAAGATGAACCTAAACCATCATAGGCTCGAGAGAGTGCATTTGTAATTACATGCTTCTTTCCCAACCCTATCTATAATATCAAATTCAAATTCTTGTAGCAAAATTATCCATCTTGCTATCCTCCCTGATGGGTTAGGCTTATTTATAATATATTTTAGAGCCTGATGATCTGTTACAACTATAAACTTCTTCAATAGCAAGTAATTTCTAAACTCTTTACAACAAAAATGATAGCTAGAGCCTTTTTTTCAGTTATAGTATAATTTACCTCAAGATTTGCTCATTTTTCTACTCCATAAGTAAATTGGATGATCATTCCCATTTTCATCATTTTGGCTCGAGTACTTCCTAGTGCTTGCATGTCGAAGCATCAGTATACACAATGAATGGATTGCTCCAATCTGGATTCTTTAAAACAGGTGAAGACACCAAAGCCTCCTTCAGTTGTTCAAAAGCTTCATGTGCCTTCTTTCCTAGTTCATAAGTAACATCCTTCTTCAAGAACTGGGTTAGTGGCTGTGCAATCTTTGAAAAATTCTTGATGAACCTTCTATAGTAACCCATATGGCCTAAAAATGATCTCAACTTACTTCTATTCATAGGAAATGGTAACTCTTTGATTTTTGAAACTTTATCAGGATCAATACCAATACCATCTCTGGATACAACATGCCCTAACAAAACACCTTTAGAACATCCAAAGACACACTTTGTAGGGTTTAGTGAGGCTTGTGCTTCATCTAACCTTTGAAATGTTGTCTCCATTTGGTGCAGGTGGTCCATCTTGCTCCCATAGATGTAAAAATCATCCAAAAATACTCTGATGAAGTTTCCAATGTAGGGTTCAAACACCCTATTCATCAAATGTTGGAACGTTTCTGAGAATTACACAACCCAAAAGGCATAACTCTATAAGAAAACATTCCCCAAGGAGTGGTGAACGTGGTCTTCAGCTAATATTTCTCCGCTATATGAACTTGGTTGTATCTACTATATCCATCAGCAAAACTATAACACTCTTAGCCAGCTACTTCATCTAAGATCTGATCTGAGAATGGAAGAGGGTAATGATCCTTCTTTGTTGCCTTGTTGAGCTTCCTATAATCAACACAAATGCGTAGCTTCCCATTCTTTTTTATTGAGATCACAATGGGAGAAACCCATTTTGAATTCTCCACAACAAATATGAATCCTACATCAAGCAACTTATCTATTTCTTCTTTTACAGTCTTGGAAAAATTAGGATTCATTCTATATGGAATTTGCTTTATGGGCTTAGCACCATCTACTAGCTCAATAGAATGTTCTACCCAACTTACTTGATGGAGTTCCTTGTAATCAAAAGTGAATATGTGTATGTACCTTCGAAAGAGCTGGAGGTAGGATTCCTTCTCACTCTCCATCACAACATCACCAATATTTATTTGTTGGAGACGATCATCAATTTCTTCTTCAGATAATTTTATGGGTTCATGAGTCGGTGTGACTAGAAGGATATCCATGAATGAAACATCAACCTCACTTTCTTCATCTTCTGTGTCCACTTCACTGGTACTAGAGTAATAAGAGGATGTCCAATCATCAGTTTCATCACTTGAATCCACAGTTTCGCCTTATGATGCCGAGGGATCACGTTTATCTTCACCCTCTCTCTACCACGTCCAAGTGTCATGAAGCCTTCATTCCAGTAGTTTCTTGCATGAACTCTCCTTAGCCATGGCCTTCCCAACAACATTGGGTATGTAATAGTACCATTTTTCATCACCTGAAAGTCTACCACACATACAACACCCATAACAGATATTGCCACATTTGAAACAACACCTTCTGGTTTAGTTTTTCCCTTATTTAATGACCTTAACATAAGTGTTGAGGGGCGATCAATTTTTAAACCCAACATATTCATTACAGACTTGGTCATTACATTAATCGCATCACCTCCATCAACTAAGACATCATGAATTGAAATACCATTACATAATACCTCAGCTTGTGGAGCATAGGGATCCACCTCTCTGCCTCCAAAACAGGGACCTCAACCTCCTTCCTTCATCGAGCATTGAGTCCACTTCGCAGCTCCCGCCTCTTCTCAGAAGACATAGCCAAAAGTTGACCATATGTAATATTTGTAGGCCTTTTGGATAGATCTTCTAAGATGGAGTATGGTCCTTGTCCCTATGAAATTAGAAAATCCTGCACACCCAACTTTCTTCTCCTATGTTTCTTACTAGTTTCTCCTTTCATCTTCTTAGGATCATTTCCATCTTGGTTATCTTTTTCTTTATTTATTTTTATTACAAACACATCTACTTCATTATTTATGCTCCTATCTACTACATCAAAAGAATTCACAGGTGTTTTTCCTTTATCATTATCTCTTATACCAGATGTAGAAGCTCTATCTGGACAATTATACTTATAATGACCCTTTTTATGACAACCATAACATATAACTTTAGAAATATTTATTTTTGGACCTCTATCTCCTCCTGAGAACTAAATTCTTTTCCTTGAAGAAGATTAATAGTTAACTGGCCCATCTTCCTAAGCAGATCTTCATACTCAGTAGATGTACTAGGAGAAATATTTGTGCTCACCGAGAGTGGTTGTGGATTCTGGACCAAAGGTGTTGGTGTAGGCTCTACCTTAGCAACAATTTCTTTGGGCTCTTCTTCCATGCTTTCTTCTTTCCTTCTTGCAATCTCCTTTACTTGTTCGAGGGTCATTGGGTAGTCATACTTCACTCGTTGTCTGATCTCTGGCTTCATCCCAAGAATGAAGTGCTTATAGAGGAGATTATCCATGCCATTCATCAACCCATCCGCTAATCCTTCCTTCCGATCTGGGCATCGAGCTTCCTCCTTAGCTCTAGAACACGAGCATGATAATCCCTTATCTTCTCCTTCTCTCCTTGGGATAGCTTTGTGATATCGATCATGAGATATGCATATTTCTATTGTTCACCAAATTCTTCAAGAAAACTTTCAGTTAATAAATCCCATGAGTTTTTCACATTATCACCTAGTGTTTTAAACCACCTAAGGGCTGAACCATCCAAAAAGGTAGGAAAAATTCAGTCCATTGTTCCCTTCTTATGAGGCCATTACAAATGTAAGATCATTTAAATTATTGAATGAAAGAGGAAGCATCTTCATTAGATTGGGCTGAAAAAATAGGAATCTTCCCCATTTTCAAAAGTAACCACAGTGAAATACCAACCCACAAGTACAATCAACAAGACTTATGTGCACAAATAATTGGAATCACTATAATAGAAAGTGACTTTACACCTTTCTACATAGAAAATAGAATGACCATGGTAACTATGGTAAAACTTGACTTCTTTGCGGTAAAAAAATTGACTTTACTGTGGTAAACACTATTCATGGTAAAAAGTGAAGTTATTGTGGTAAATACTATTCACGGTAAAAGTAAAGTTACTGTGGTAAATACTAGTCATGGTAAAAGTGACTTTACCATGGTAACTACTAATGCCTACAATAAAAAAAAGGTTATCCTCCAAATGATTTTTGACTAAGTGGGAATATCTCTCTAGAAAATCCACCAACGAGGAATGGTCCCAAGAATGAAACCAAAATGTCATCACCAATCCGACACTATGATAATTCTCCACTGGGAAATCCTCGTGCTATGATTATTTACTAATGCACAACTTTTAGTTTGGTGGATGTAATATGGAAACACAACAAACATAACACAAGAATACCATAGACTATGATACGAAGGAATGATGAAAAATCTGAAATATAAGTGTAAATTATAATATCAACATGAAATTGTTACAATCTCACCCATGAGGTACTTCAAGTGTTACTAACTTCACTTTCCTTCCAACAATAACTATGGGAGAAACTTCACAATTACACCTCTTAATGGCTTCTTTAACACACTTACTCATACAATATTTCTCACTACTTCCTTCTATGCTAAATGAGGGGGGTGGCCTCTTTATTTATAGAACTTTCAGGCTTATCCACCTTATCTCTAAGATAGGATAAGAAATCTACTCTGACGAATCATATTCCATACCTTAACTCTTATCTTTACATGTAAGCTTATCTTTTAAGATAAGATAAACCTTATCATTTCACATGGGTTCCACCTTTTTAGACTTTTTACAAATAAAATACACAAAATATTTATGACATCACTCCTTGTCCTTATTACTAATATAATATTTCTAATTCCTAATCATGTAGACCCTACTTCTCTACTTACCCTAACTTTGACATTTTAACATTACCAAACCACTTACGACAAATATTTACTTTTTACCACAACATTCCTATTGTACTTTGACTATTACCATACTATACATTATTGGCGGTGTCGTACCAGCAGCGCCATTATCTTCTATTGGATGCTACTACTAATTATACTTAAGAACATCCTATTCCTAATACATACATTAATGAAATAGAAATTATGGAGGAAAATTTTAGTGTTGACAGATCCTACACTAGAATATATCATATACGTCTCCATATATCTATTTAAACATGATTATTTATATAGGATTTCACATCATAGTCTCTTCATCTTTGTAAAATGTTTCATCTTATCATATAGCTATTGTTCCACATCCCACTTTCCTACTAGCCATCTAACATTTTTTAGATCCCGAAACACAATCATTATTAGTAGAGGTCTTTCGAATCATGAAATCGTGACACGTAACAAGTTTTATTCTAAGATAAATTTATGTATTACTCAATTTAAACATTTTTAAAAATATATAACAAAGCATAACATAGAGTATGAAATAACGACATAACATAAACAATTAATGGAAAATATAGCCAGATATGGAAACATGAAATAATTGAATAAATTTATTAATGAATCAAGAACTTATACATGAAATCAAAGGGGAAATCATGATCATAATTAAGGATTTAAGGTCAAGATTGTATGAAATGCACTTACATGTTTTTATACAATTCAAGGTGACTACTAGTTTACTAGTCCCTTCTTATCCATTTCCTTGTAAAAATAGGATCTTTTCATTCTTTACTTATTCTTAGAGAGAATTTCATATTCTATACTTTGTATTTTTATAATAGGAACCTACATTAAGAATTGTGTAATACATACCAATATCTAAGATAAATTCAAGTTGGATTTTAGACCCTTATACACTCCCAACACTTGGATGTGTACTTAACTAAGGTAAAATCATTATACATTAATCCCTAAGAGGTTAAGAATGATTTGTATGTTTAGGTGACTAAATTTAGTCTATTTCTATTTTTAAGAGAAGTTAGGACACCTAGTTTAGCTAGTGTGTAAAATAGAGTATGTATGTGAATTTAATTAAACTAATAATATATTATCAGTATGTTGACCATCTTTTATTAATAGCCAATACTTGTAATCTCGAGTCTATTATTATTTTTATTTAGTTTAATTTAGTTCATTTATGGTTTGAATATGTTGGTGTATATGACTTATCTCGTCGTCACTCAACGTCTTGTCCACCTCATGTGGTTAGTCATCTCACTTAGTGAGATCATAGGTCATTAGGGTTAGTTAGGGTTTCATGTGTCCACGTGTCATGCACAAGAGTTACACAACACTCCTATATATGTACCTTCTTATTTTGATCTATGAGAATGAGTAGACCTATTCTTGCATACTTGATTTTCCTTTGTGATTTGATTCCTTGTTGATTACGTGGAGCGTTCACGTCACCATTGGAAGTGAAACCTCTTCGATGTGTAGGAGGTTCCGTATTGATCATTTTACAATAATACAATATGGTATCAAAGCTATTTTTCAAGAAACATGCACTTGATTATTCTAGTTGTTGATTACTTGATTTGGTGTTTTCGTGCTTCTCGTGCAAGTTTTCATTCATTTTTGGAATCTTGTTAACAAGTTTAACAATATCATTTTTTGGAGTTTGTGCTTAGTTTTATGGGTGTGCATGTGCAAGTTCTAGGTGTTTCTTAGCTAGATCTAGCTAGATACAACTAAGTTTTGAGAGAATAATTAAATCAAGGTCGGTTTTACATTTATGGTTTTATCAAGTTTTTAATTAAAAGTGATTTTTTTACAAAATTTATGATTGGAACCACTTCCCGATTCGATGGCTTAGGCTATGGTTTTTTCTGCTTTCTTTCTCCATTCTCAACTCAGTAGTTCTTACAGATCTTGGTGAGATTATTTTTGCCTCTCCCTCGGTCATCTTGCTTGGAAATATTTTCTTTGAGTCTAGTTTCTCGGTTTTATTGAGTCGAGTTGTCTCTTTCCTTGTCGAGTTGTTTCATACTCGAGTCGGGTTCTATTTTCTACCTTACTTGGTTTGTATGTGCTTTTGCATCGGTTAGGTATGTTATTTTTCTTAGGATGGATGAGTTATTCAAAGTGTTTTGCATTTCCTTGTTTGAATCAAGTTGAGCTATTTAGTTAGCTTTGCATGCAAGTTGGATTGGTGGCTTGGTACCTATGTTGAGTTATATGTTATGTCAGCAAGTTGTGATTATTTTGTAGCTTTTGGATGAGTTAGGTTGAGACTCTACATTCCTCTTCTTTATGTATTTGAATAGATTCGGTTTTAATTACCCCGTGAGTCCCACGAGTTACATTTTTCCTTTTTATGTTGGGTTGTGCATTTAAGTTATTGGTTTCTTGTGCTTTCACGTTCTTTGGTGTCCCCTCGCCATGCGTTGCATTTTTATTTTTACTTCTGCTACTTATCAAACCTTGCAACCCGGTTACACTCATACCTCAATTTTTCCTTGCCTACCCATCACCCCCGCATCCGGTGTAAATTTTTTTTCCCGCATGCCGTTGAATCCCGCTCCCGCATGTGGTAATTTTTCTTGTTCAAACTACTTCAAAGAGAGTCATGAGGTGGGGTTTTCAGATCCCTCAGGCCAATGACTTGCTCCATCATCTCATGCCCCTCTCCTCCTCGTATCTCATCATGGTTCTTCCAGAGCCAGCTCAACACACCCCGTATTGACCAGACCCATATCAACATTTCCCACTTTATTGAATTTTTTAAAACATTGTTTAAAATATTTTTAAGAAGTGTTTTTATATAGTAATGTTTATAATTTGAAAAGGTTTTAATATTTACAAAGGGTTGTGTTTGTTTTATATAAGATGGTTTAAGTCATAAAGATGGTCCTTTTAAAAGTGGGTGTTTAATATTAAAATGGTTAGGTATTTAATTTTAATATTAGGATCTAGTTTAATTTTATATTGAGTAGAGGTTAATTAATCAATTAAGGGCTCTATTTAAATTAATAAGGATCTTAATTATTTTTAAGATCTCAATTAATTAATTTATTAGTTTTAATTTATCATTTTTAACATTTAATCACACTTTTTCGCCTTCTTAAATCTTTACAATTAGTCTGATTGGAATTCCAAAAGTACATTTTAAAATAATTATTGGATATTTTTTCTACTAACTTTTTGTTGGAGTGTGTAACACCATTTATAGTGTTTTTTTTCCTTTTAGGAGCCCTTTCACGTCTTGAAGGTCCATAGGACTCATCTTGAGACCATTTTTTTAAAATTGTAATCTATCTTATTATTGATTGTGGACTAGTGAGAGCGTTTGCCATAGTATTACAACAAGGGGGTTTATGCTACGAAGTGAGACACTTTTTCTCACAACAGGACTTTCTTTTTCCCCTTCTCTCTTTTTTTAGCTTGTTGTGCTTGTTTACGGTGCCAAATTTTCCTAATAATTTTTTTTATTATGGTCTCCACACTTGTGTGTTATTATGATGATTGCAAGGTGAGTGACCAAATGTTTCATGATGCACATTTGCACTTGATTGTATCCAACGTACTAAGCTATAAGTGCTGAAATTAGGGGTGATAATATTGTTTTGAGGTGGTTGTGTCTCTTGTTTCTTTCTTGCATTCTAGATGTTTTTTCTCACTTAGGACCTTAGTTTTTATCCTCTTCCCATTTCATCCTTTATTGTGCTTTTACGGTGTCTCTTCGTGTTACATGTGTTCAAACACATTTTTCCCCACTTGTGTGTTATTACGCTGATTGCAAGGTGAGTGACTAAACGTTTCACACCGTACAAATGAACTTGATTGTAACCTATGCACTATTTATAAAGTTCCACAAATAGGGGGTTAAACTAGTGTTCCTTAGAGGCTTCTCTTGTCATGGAATTTGACTTTCATCATTCCATGGTCCAACTAGATTCAGAAACTACATGTAATGGAAGAATGGGATACTCGATCATTACACTATGCATGACTTGTTACCCCATCTTCTTGGGATTGCACCTTGAACCCGTTGAATGCATTCAACATAATGATTGGCTGAATAAGAATGACATGACGTATGGAATTATTTGTCTTACTATACTGAGAACCTTCAATGTCAAGTAGAGTTCATTGAGTCCATACACAGAGCTTGGACTTTCATTCAGAACCTACATGGATATTTTGACCCTCCTTCATCCAGTTATGGCTCTTTTGATGATCTTACATCCATGGAGGATAGTGATTTTACTAGATACTTTTTCTTATGAGGGGTCACCCATACATATTTCTCTTGATGCTCCTTCAGAATTTAGTATTGCTCTGTCAGAGTTCCCCACAACTCTCCTCCACATGAATCTTTGGTTGACCAATCAACCATGTCACATGTTGCTTCAGATCTTTAGTTTTCTCCTTCATGAGCATCTATAGATTCCTTTGAGTCTAGTATAGAGATCCTTCCATCACCTATTTATTCTACTGATTTCAGTGTCACTTCTTTACAATATTAATACAATCCTCCACAATAGAACATAGATTTATTTGACTTAGACTTGGATGATATGCTCGAGGACACCAACATCACCATGTAACATATTCAACCTCCTCCACTTCTACTTGGTAGGGAGAATTATGAATTGTGGCATTCAAGTATGGAAAATTTTCTCATTCAACAAGATCTCTATCCATACTTATATGGAAAACTACCTTCCCCCAGTGATTCATATAAGGTCAATGATTGGATAAACACTTGTGAAATGGTTATTCGTAATTTTTTGATGCACATTTACATGCCTCTTCACCATCATGTGGTGCACAAAGAGTGTCCTCACATAGTTTGGATCATTATTTAGTACTTATTGGGAGAATCTTTAGATATTGCGGTTATTGCTCGTTTCGATACATTTGTTTCAATACATACTCCATGTGATAATAGTTCGGATGACAAAGATTTTATTGTTCATATTTTTTTATGATGAGGTTTGTTATTCTAGTTTTGATGATGAGATTATTGATGAGGATACATCCCTCCTTCTCTTGGCCACCCTTCGAGAATATTGAACACCTCTTTATCCATATGAAAACTAGGAAGTCATGTTCCCAATATCATACTTTCATTGTAACCTTTACTCCTCCTACTTCTTATGTTGATGATTCATACTTGTCAGAAATTACTCTTCTATTTGTTGAGAAACCTTTTTGGGATGAGTATCTACCAGACCTTAGATGTATCTTTACAGAGCCTACTTGTGTTATAGTATAGGGAGTTTCTCTTACCAAATATTCACACATTTAAACTTTAGATGATTCATTCATCTCCTTTTTTTGGGAGTTACCCTTTTAAGATATGTGCCACTTCTACTATTTTAGAGATCATTACTAATCCAAATCTTCTTATGGATAAACATTCTACCGTTATGGGGGTTGTTGTGTCTTCACTTTATATGGACATTATTTTCGTGGATGATCAATACCCATACTCTAAAAATTATACTTCAGTGGAATTACCTTATTTTTTTGATCACCTTATTACCGGACCTATTTCACACTTCATTTGTGGACTATCTTTTGAGTTCTTTGTATTGTTACCTTTGTGTTCCTTTGTGGAATGGACGGAATTTCAATACACCATTTATGTTATTCCTAAGGGTAGAAACATTGTTCAATGTGGATGAAAATTATTCAATATATAGGTAGAAGAGCACATCATTGACACTCTTCTTGAGACTTCATAAAGTTGCAGGACTTTAGATCAGTTCTTGTCTTCTTTTTACCGAACCCTTCGTTGAAGCCAAGTATCCTTATTTGTGCTCTTGTCTTGAGGTGATGTATAATACTACTTCCACACACCTAATTTATAATTTCTTGTCTCCCTCTCTTCTTCATATTATCTTCCATGTCATCTTAACCAACTTGACGATATATTTATATTTGCAAATCTCACCTCATGGAGCTTGATAGGATTTTCTCTCCTCACTCGATATATTGTATCCTTTATATGTTGAGCCAACATCGAGATAATTTATGTTCCTATTTCCTCCACCACCGATTACAAACCTTTAGGTTCCATGTGAGTTCATTATAAATCATCTTCTAGAGGAGATGGCTACTTCTCTTCTTTTCCTTTGTCTTCTTCTTGTATACATATTACGGTTTATACATGGGTACCTTATTAGGCCTTAGTTTTCGAGACCCATTTGACGCATTTTTCTTAGGTTTTTAGGTGAGTCATTTATTTCTCTTGTAAGTGGATGTTTTCTCCTTAGGGTTTTCTTCCATTACTTGATATATTTATTGTATATGGGTACCTCATCAAACTTAGTTTTCAAGACCCATTTTTATACTCTTCTTCTTTCCTGAATATCAAATTTTTATATGGGTATCTAATCAAGAATTTAGTTTAGGAGCCCCATTGATGCATATTTATTAGGTTTTCTAGGAGATTTCTCTTTATTTTATAATTTCCATGACCTCTACCTCAACTTCAATGAAGGGGGTATTGGTGTATATGAATTGTCTCATCATCACTCAACTTCTTGTCTAACTCATGTGGTTAGTCATCTCACTTAGTGAAATCATAAGGTCATTAGGGTTAGTTAGGGTTTCCTATATCCATGTGTAATGCATGAGAGTTAAAAAAACTCCTATATATGTACTATATTATTTTGATCTATGAGAATGAGTAGACCTATTCTTACATACTATATTTTTCCTTTGTGATTCGATTCCTTGTTGATTACATGGAGCGTTAATGTCACAATGAAACCTCTTTAATGTGCTCGAGGTTCTCAGTATTGATCCTTTTATAAAAACATAATAGATTTTCCATTATTATAATTTTACTTATCATCCAATAATAGATAAGTATTGTTGTAATGATTATTTTAGCCTATTTTCTTAATTAATTCAATAATCAATAGTGTGGTTAATTTTTCCAAGTGGATATATAATATATTTAATTTTATCCCTGATTTTATTCTAAGGTATTTATAGAGATAACTACAAAAATGGGTTTCATAATTACAAGTTATTCAATACTGTTTCTATCATCAATGTCACTTACAACAATACTAGTTTAATAGTTATCTATTTTGGGAAAAAGTGGATGATTACTAGCTTCATTTGGAGAGTATTTCATATATTATTTGCACTCATTCCACATAAAAATGTCATTGAAATTAGATCCTTTTCCAAGGAAGGTTCAAAAATGTTTTTTTAGCAATTATGAGAAGCCATGATTGCATCAATTAATTATGATACTTGAATATACTCATCTTCAAAGATGAAAATTTGAGTATTTGAGAGCTTCGTTGAAGATGATTCTTGTTTGGAAGGGAGTTTGGGATAATGTTATGAATGGATACAAACCACCTATATATTTTAATACTCTGTCTTAAGACGAGAAGAGAGTAAAAAGGAATAATAAAAGGTAGATCATGTATGTTCTTTTTTTATTTCCACAATTCCATAGACCCTAACATCTCTCCAATAATTTACAAAAGTAAGAATTATAATAAGGTATGAAATACCTAGATATCTCATATTAGGGCTATTTTAAAGTAAGAGAAGATATAATTCAAACCCTAACTATGAAGTTTTAAAATATGAGAGTTTTTGTTAATGCGGGAGTTATAGAATATTGTGATAAGATAAATGATTTAGTACATAGGATGAGAGTTTATGGAGAAATCATAAAATATAAGTTTATTATTACGATAATATTAATATAGTTGACATAAATATGGATTTATATTTTGATCACTGTTACAAAGTGTAAGGACGTGAACAAAATTAGGGTTGATGAATTAGTAGGTTCTCTTTTGTTCCATGAGGATAAAATGAGACTATATGCTAGAGATTAAGAAAAACTTAAAAATATGAACTTGTAACTAAGTAAAGGTAATAAAAACCTTACTTTTCATTATTGTAATAACCTATGGAACTTTATCAAAGACTACAAGATATTAGTAACTAAAAGTGAATCTAATTAAGAGGGTGAAAATAAGTATTTCCAAGATGAAAAAAGTGAGGAAGAAGAGCACCCAATTACTCGATTAGTTTCTCTCATGTAAATTTGGATTATAGGATAGTGATTTTTTTTTTCTTGAATGGGATAATAAGTCAAAAATGGTTTAAGTTAGATTATTTCTTCAAAATCCATGTGCAATTGGGAAATGGAAATATTGTCCACATTAAAGGAAAGGGAAGCATGGAACTTACTACATGTCAAGTTATGGTAATATTTATTTCAAAATTATATCATAAGAATGTGGAACACATATTTAAAGGATATTATGATGAAATTAAGACATACAAGTTTTATACTTTTGCTAGTGAAACCAAAATTATTTCTAGGGATTATAATATTTTTAAAAGGAGATGTATGATAATCAAGATCATAATTATAAATGGGTCATGGATGAATAAGGTAATCCTATTGAAGAATATTTTTAAGTATTAAAAAGTCTTACATAGGTTTAAATTTCAAAAGGAAATAATACTAGCTCTTTCCAAGAGACTGGTCATCCATCTATATCAACACCAAGTAAGGAAAATTATTTATCAAATTTATATCCAAAAAAATCAAATGTTTGATCAAAATTATAAAAGTATGATCAAAAGTATTTAATCTAAATAAGGTAACTTGTTTGATTATTTTTATGATGAAAATAACATTTTTTCATTCCCATCTATGACTAGTGAAAATAGAAATTATGTAGACCCTAGTCAAAGGAAAGACCATGTCGATGCTTTATAAAAATTGATATGGGTTCATCTTAGAGGAATTATTCATGGAATATTATTCAACCTCCCTATAATAAATATTTAACTAGAATTAAATGGGTCTACAAGACCAAAGTTCAATCTTATTGGGTTTTAACAAACAATTTCTAAAATTATATACAATCCATCACTCAAGCATTTGTAAGTAATGGGAAGCATTTTCGGACATGTAAGAGGTACTCATAATATTGGTATTCATTTTATACCATAAATTTAATTGCATTTAATTGGATACAAACATTCATATTGGGAAGGTTATCTTGATAACAATAAGTTTACTTTAGGTTATTTCTTCACATTGGGAAGTGGTTTGGTTTAATGGTCATTAAAGAACCGAGATATAGTTGATTTATCCTCTTCTTAATATGAATATGAAACTCTTGCATCTTATTTCACACATGGTATGTTTTTGAAAAGAATTCTAATTTATTTTAGAGAGGCTCAACTTGAGCTAAAAAAGTTTGGTTATAAGAATTGGGTGATGTACACACTCTCTATCAAAGAATGTACCCGTTGACACCACTACTTCAACGACTATACATCTTGGTTAAGACAAACACCCACATCATATCCTCACTTAATATTTGTTTCTATCCATTTCTTAAATTTATTATCCTCACACACTAATGTGTCAAATTTTTTTAAATAGAAATCCATGAATGCTTAACCTCTTATCATGCTTCTACAAATTTTATATTTCATTCACCTTTTCCTTGTTCAAAACATATAGATTGGTTAGGTTGTATAATATGGTCCTAGATGACTTATGCGGTCTTGAAAAATTAAATTTACCAACTCTTATAATTTATATGTAATTATTATTTTTGGGTATTTTCATCTTCCTGGGTTGGACTTGTCATGATAATTTTCTTCGAATCCTATATAAGAAAGTTAACATCACATCATTTATACACTTGGCACAACCTAACAATAACTTGGTACAATCATTTGAAAAAGTCACTAAAGGTACTCAAAACTCCACAAATCTTCCAAAATTTGATTTACATCCATCAAGGAATCCACTATTATAGTTTTTAAGAACACAAAAAATTTAAGGAGTTCAATGTCCCTCGCTACCAAGAAACTTAGTTCCCTACTTCAAATTCTTAGTACTTTAGCAAAAACCTATCAAGTATGTTCAAATTCGTTCAATTTTCCAACTAGTTGCATTCATATAGATATTACATGAAAGGTGGAGAACTATGTGTGGTTTGATGCCTTTTCAAGTAGTGCTAACATAGGAGATGCAAGGATTGCACATCAACGCCAACATTAACTTTCTTACGGGTGTGCCAACCATGGTTATGGTTTTTGTGTAATTTAATTAATTAAAATTGGTTTTGGGATTGTGAAAAACTATGGTATGGTTTTCTTCTCCCCTTGTTGGAGTTAAAATTTCCCATTTGATTATCCAATAATAACTATTTATTTTCATATCCAATAAAGACATTATTCCTTTCTATCCATCCCATACTAATGATAGCATCATATTTACCTAAGTTTAGAACATGAAAATGATAACTGGTTTTAAGTTTATCTAAATGAAAAGGTAAATATTTAATAGATGCACTTGTTTTCTTAATAGTTATTTCATCTTCCAACTCTACGTAGATGTGTTTGATTGTTCTAGAAGATAACTAGAGTTTGGAAACTATATTTGGAGAAATAAAATTGTGGCTACTATAGGAATATATGAACCAATTAACATATTTCCCATTAATGTTTCCTTTCATTTCCACTAATACGTTTTGGAGGTGTATGGTACTTGTATCTATAACATACATATTAATGTTGGGTTATGTATCAAATTACTTTTATTTTAAAATTTGAAATTGTATTTTTGATTTTTATGGAAAATCTCATTCTTAGTGGATAACATGTCAAGTCTAGATTTTTAATGTCGGCAAACATTTTCATTGAGAGAAACCATTCTTGAAGGGAGTAGACACTTTATTGGTTGTACAAAAAAGGTTTCCACTATTTTTTGAGTTTCTATCACTTTGTTATCCCAAATTAAGAGAAACTAGCTATGTGGGATTTTCCATAACTAATGATTCCTTGTAACTCAAAATATCATTATAAATTAGATAACCATTGTTATGCCTCCTCACCAATTCCTAATTATCTAGAGTATTTAGGTAGATCAATTTTTATTACAAAGTTATCAATTTATATTTGATTTGTTTCCTCATATGTATCGAGGATCCAAATTCAAGTATTAGAGCCACTAAAGGAATCTTCTTGAGTTTTTTTATCATTTATTTTATGTGATTGTTTCTTGGATTTTCTCCTCCTTTGTTTTTGAACCGAGTTATTTATATCCTATTTTTAGGTTTAGTTGTATCCTTTTGGCCCTTTTTATTTTCAATTTTACTTATTTTTCTAATTCCAAGGTTAGATTGTGCACTTCCCCTTGTATTTTTTAATTTTTTTGCTCATATTCCTATAATTAATAGAGTCAAAATTTCCTTCCAAATCCATGATCACATGTGTTCCACACATGAAACTAATTTGCAAACAAAAAATTCAATATTCACTCTCGGAGAAATGATACTTCCATCATTAATTACGCCAGAGGCATACCAAAATTTAATCGGCATCGGTGGGTTAAGCAATTTTTCGTAAAAATGAACGATCACGATTGTATCAAAAAGCAATGTATTGAAATCGAGATGGTGGAGTACACGGAAGGTGTTGTGATATTGAAAATATACCATCATTCAATTTTCTCGCACTCATGTGGCATAATCAATTTGGCCTTCAACGAGAATCTGACTATGAGTGGAGGGTGGGTGATATCTAAGCATACAACACAATAAGCGCCCCGAGCATAATCGACACTAAGGCCCTACTCACCTTTTGCTAATACAACGACACAATGTAATTTCCAAGAGTTCCTCTGTAACAACCGCTAAAAATGCTTGCACCAATCGAATCGAAGAACCTCCTAGGGTTAGCTAGAAAAATTATGAAATATTTTTTTTTTGAAAAGCATGCCCACATACAAGATTTTAAACTACATCCATCACGTTAATGTTTCAAGACAATTATATTTAATCAATAAATTTTTTCCATTATAACAAATATTAAATTTGCATTAAAACTAATGAGTATAATTAGTCCAAGCATGGTTAAATTCTCTCTAAGTATTAATTTAATAAACAATTAAATTTCTACTATAGTTAAACATTCCATAATTAAATTTAGAGGGTTAAAGGGGCCAAAATAATTAAATACCCAAGGTATTTAATTCCACAAGGTTTAAACAAATAACAAGGTTCCCATTTACATGGGGTTAGAAAAAAACATTCCCTTAACCCATAAAGTGACCCCTTAAAAAGTCAACCCATGTTTTTGAAATAAAACATTTAAATTAAAAAGGTAATTTCCACTCACCCACTCTCCACCTACTTTTTGTAGGGATGAATCTCATCCCTTGGATGGATTCAATTAGGACCCTTGATGAGGAAAAGGAGGGCAACTAACCCTAAAGCATGCTTATGAAGTCTTCTTTCTCTTTTCATTTGTCTCATTGTTTCTCTTTGTTTTGCAGGTTATTGGAGGAGGATGGGAAGCCATTGAAGGCCATTCCAAGCTTTTAAAGAGGCTTACAACTTTTCTTAATTTCTTATTTTGTGTATACCCTCATTAGGATTCCAATGTATTTGTATATTTTATTTAGCTTAGTTTTCTTTAATTTTCCCAAATGGGCTTGTGAGTTTTGCCCCAATTTATTTAAATAAATACATTTGATAACTAATTTCATTTCGATAGGGTATATACATTTATATACATATATAAATGTAGGTATTTATTTTATGTTATTTTTTTTTTTAAAGTTAATGGGTTAAAGAAACCCAAAAAAAATAAAAATAGATACAAAAAAAAAAAAAAAATATATGTATAATAAAAAATATATATATATATATATATATATGTAGGAATTTACATATATATATATATATGCTATACTCTATATATATATATATACATATATATATATATATATATATATATATATACGCGCTTAGGTCCCCTCCCCACATATATATATATTATACCGTAATTTTTTTCAAAAATATTTTACCCCAAAAGCTTTATTAAGGAGAGTATATCCAACATATATATATATATATATATATATCTATCTATCTTGTTTTATATTATATTTCTTTCTTTTATTATATATTATAGAAGCATATTTTCATTAATATAATAATATTAATATTACATGAATATTGATATATTTTTTTATTAATAAGTTCATTAATATTAAAACATTTAATTGTTAATAATATAAAGAAAGTATTAACCCTACTACCAAAAGTAGTAATGGGATATAGCTAACACTATTGACAAATAAATACTTGCACTTACTTTCTCCTCTACAATTTGATAAAATTTGCATAGGGGGTAAAATAGATTTCATTCCATTTCCCTTACTAACTTGTAATGGATTTACAATGAATTTTATATGAGGATAACATGCTAAAGTTAGAACTTGGATCACTTAATTGGCCTATTTCAAGACTAATGAAAACTTAAGTAATTTCCATCTACTTAAATAAAGTTTGACTTTCCTACAACAATGCAATAAAAGAACAAGATAGTCTAACTTATTCTTTTACATGCCTTTCAAATATTAAAATAAAATTTACTATTCTTTAACTTTTCACAACATACCAAATTGCAAACATTCTCACAACCAAACTTTACAAAATTTCCAATAAGTTTTAAAATTGAGAAACCACTAACTTTCCAAATCAAATCTATACACTTTTGTGGGAATTAAAACAACTACCATGAAATAAGATAATTCCCTTTATAACTCATTTTTAAGTTCACCAAAAGTAACTTGCAAAATAGATCTTTCATTCCCCTTTTCCACATACAATATAACTTTAATGTCCAAGAATCAAAACAACTTTTCATTACAATTACTAATACAATGTCCTCCACTTTAAGTGGGAAAAATTATACAAGAATGTAGCTAAAATGAAATGCAATATTACAAGTTCCTCCACTCTAAGTGGGAATAACAAAAGGATTTTCACAAGAATGAATTTCTTAAGGATTCCAACAAAAGCTCCAAGCTTCACAACACCAAAAAGAGAGATCCTTCATGATTTTCTTGATCCACAAAAAATGGGGGAGAGGCAACACTCTCCACCCAACCAAAATATCCAATGAGGGGGAGAATCCATCCTCCTCATTGGCCCCAAGCCCCAACCACATTACAATGAGAGGTGATTCCAACACATGGCAACAACAAGCTTCCACATCACAAACCAAGTATTTCACAACCATTCCAAATGCACATTCAACTCAAACTACAAACACAAGGAGGAGAAACAACAAAATATACAAGGCTTCTAAATGAAGAGCCAAAGGAGAAAGAACCTATGGGGAGGCCACTTATGCCTCCCAATGGGAAATGGGTGCCCACCTTAAAACCTCCAATACATATCTCAAAACCCTACACACTCTTATGCCTCCCTCAAGTACCTCTTATGCCTCTCACATACTCTTATGCCTCCCTCATTCTCTTAGGCATCTCTTATAAAAAAATAAGTAAGAAATACAAGCATTCCTTGTCCAAGATGGGGCACCCAACCCAAAATCCCTCCAAAACATGAAATAAACTCTTATGTCTCCCTACATGAATTCTCCCCATAGTCCCCTCCTACACCACACTTAGGCAATCTACCCAAGCACCCAACAAACATAACAAAACATTCAAAACAACACATATACATAGAATAAAAGAAGAACATTAAGCAAGATTAAAGCTCCTACCTTTCCATTCTAGAGTTCGTTAAAAGAGTCAATATCAAGGCTTCTTTCCACCCAAGAAATCACCAAAAATTTCCAAAAATACCATAAGCACTCCAAAATCCACTAACTCCCCCAAAAAAGCAAGAGATTGAAGTAACCCCCAAACAAGCAAAAGAACTTGAATAAATTGAAAAGGGAGAGAGGAGGGTGAGGTGGGTCTATGTAGGATATGACATCACTCATCCTCAACTCCACTTCATAAGTCAAAACTCAATCCCAATGCACCATAAATTGGTGGGTGAGAGGAATGACAAGTTACTTACACACAAAATCCAAGTCCACGCCCCTAAGGAAAAAATTAATTACAAGAAATAAAGTGCAATAAACATTTTATGTTTTTATCTTCCCAAAACACCAAATGTGGTCTATTTTTGACCCCCTCAACCCATAGGTAGGGTTGGCATATCAATTTAGGAGGTGTGGAACAAGTTTAATTTGTCCCACAAGCCTTGAAAATTGGCCCTTAAAGCCAAATTCGAATTTTCATGAAGGGGTTAGAGTGTACAACACTCAATATCACAAGCACTAAACTTAAAACACATACTCCAATAACCACCTAATATAATAAATGAATTATTTTGACCCTTTTATAATTTAGTTTAGTAAAATAATTAGTTTACTAATCTAGACATAAATAAAGTAATTAACAAGAGGGGAGCACATCACTATAATTTCACATACTAAAATTAAATAAAGGAAACTAAATGAAAGAAAAAACATAACCCCTTGGTCATAATTGGAGGTGATCCCCCTCATGGGAACCCCCTAACAACAATTCAAACACACACACATAACAAAATACATGTTGCCATGGTGACCCTTGTTGAATTCATCTAGCATTCCAATGTGGTTGGTCTCCAATCCCCCCGTTGTTTGTTGTGATATGTTTCCTACAAAACACAATACCCCTCTGGCCTCATGGCCATATTAATGATGTCAAAGTAATAAAACACTTACATATAACTATCAATTTCAACATCAAATATCATAACTACTATTGCTAAGACCAAGTAATTTAACAATTATTCCAATTTTCAACATTTTGATTCTACTCATACATTAGTTTGCAACTAAGATCAAAAACCAATTGAATCATCAGATTTAAGCAATACTTTCACTTGTTCCCAATTTCACCAATCCTCCAATATCAAAGAGATCACAAAAAAAATAACTTTGAACCTCATAATAAACATCAATATGAAATGATTCAAAATATCGACATATATTTATCTGACAACACATCATTTTCTTCCATACTGAATGTCTATCAAAATTTAATCAATTCGGTTACAATAATGTCTATCCTTCAATTCCCATATCACAATGTGTTACTGTCGTTCATCTATTAAAATTTGCCAATAATAAAGCACAATAGTGTCTATGTGTCTAGTCACAAAGATAAACCAAATACAACAAAAAAATATCAAAGAGTAATGCTATCACAATCAAATTATGAAAATGCAACCATTCTAGCTAATTGTTTTATCCTTAAGTGCCTATCGAGTCCGCATTATGACATAAAGTTGAAATAATAATAACCAAAACAAAATGGAGTCATTATGCACCGCTCATCTTATTAGTATGCTAAGTAGAATAAAGCAGCAAGGTTTATGATTATAACAATTAGGAAAAGATAATCATGGTTCATTTAGTGTTGAAGAGAAGTGGGCATTACATCCCCCTCCTCTTAGATTTGACTTCCTCCCGGAAGTCATGGAGAAAGGGTTAGGGAAAAATGAAAAAGAAATAGGATCACATCCTTTGTGGAATAGTTTTGATTCAAACAACTGTGGGTCTACAAAATCCAAGTTTGGTCCAATGTAATTCAACAAGATGAAGGGAGATTGTAAGGGATGTGTTCTAGACTTTCATCATGCAAGGTTACAAACATTTAATTCTAAATAGTAACTTTACGTGATCAACCAATCTACAACACATAACATTAAATCATGAAGAGGTCAAAGGAGTCTCAAGAATAACCAATAAGTAAAGAAATGACATGGAGAATTCCATGAATTCAAGATGACCACATAGTTTCCCATGGATACAACATACTGCAATAAAAAAAAGTTAAGGTTTCTACTAAGGTTGGGTTACGCTTGAGGTTTGTTATTTAGAAAAGGCTAATATAATCAACTATGACCAAAAAATTTGTACGAGAACGAAATATTCTCAAAGGTCTCACAATTTTGAGATCCACAAGATGAGGTTTAACAATAAGGCAGGACACTTAAATTAGCCAAAACATTTACAATAAAGAAATCTATTCATGGGAAGCACTTCTATAACTCGAGAGGGTAACATTAGATTTTCATGGTAATCCTAAGAAAAATCATGACCACAAGGTTTCCTATAGCCTGATTTTACACTTAAAATTGAACACACAACACTAACCTAATTTAGAACATCAAACATTTAGAAAATATTTCCACTAGAACTAACATATCAATATAAGAGGCACCACTCACTCTACATAACACAATGGAATTTATTTATCTTAACTCCTACTCAAGCTTGAAATAACCATAAGGAGAGCACAAGCATAAATCGTAACAAAAGAGAACTTAAGGGAGCTAGAAGAAAAAAAGAACAAGTAACAAGGGGGTTTAACTTCAAACCAAAAGTGCATCGTACCAAAAGTGAATAATAGTTACTGAAACAACTTGTACTTTTCTTCCCAACAAAAAAAGAGGTAACAACAATAAGGTTCCTCAAGTAAATAAGAAGAAAGAGGACTTCCCAATGTTATGTCATATCCTTAACATATGTTGCCTTAAAATTTTAAATAACCCAAGTCACCAAGGACTAAGACAACACAAAAGGAGGTTTCTTTTCTTAAAGACACAAGATAGGTCCCAATCCTAAAGGCAACAACTCACAATCATTGAACTATGAGGAAACAAGGGTACGAAAACCAAACTCTTGCAAGGGAAAAGCACATACGCCTATGAACAAGGGAGTACTTCACAATTAGAACACATCACTATCAACAAGGTGTTAAACAATTTTGGGTAAGCGGTTGGACTAAAGGTTCAACTATACATTGCAATCAAAACATAAGTCTTAATCATTTTATAAATCAACTTATTAAGTCAAAAGTTATAGTGTTTCTTGTTAATCACATTCCTTAGGAGTTTTCTTTATTTAAAAATTCCTCCTATTATGACATCACATGTTTGTGTTATAAGGAGTACCACTAATGTGGACATGATATCTCACCATTCTGTATAGGTGGAAAAAGTATTTATTTTTACTCCTAGGGAAGGTAGATGGAAAAATTTCCTATCTATTCTTCTACATATCTTTTATTTCTTCTATTAATCTACCAAGGTTATAACAAGGACCATTTTCCTTTTTCTATGTTCTGTTTATTTGTTAAGTTTCAAGGTCAAATCTCCTCAATTATAGTTTTATGGTGTTTGGGTGAATCATCTTATCAATTAATTTTATTTTTTTTTGAGAAGGAAGAGTCAAAAATATCACATTATTACTTTTATGGGAATCAACATATTGCATTTTGAATTCTAAAGGAATAAGAGACATTCAACATAGCAAACACATCATTAATTTCGTAAGAACTAGGAATCAATCCACCAATATGAGTCACACCAAGATTTCAAGGGTTTACCAAAAATTACAAGCATCATCAAACATTCTAGTGGGCATCCAAAAGTCTCAAAAAGTTACAAGGAAAGAACCATTAAAGATACATATTTACTTTTATGAATTTTAGAGGTTTAACAATGTTTGTTTTTAGGCTCAAACATTTTACTCACATAATAAGATAAGGAAATTTTTCAAATCAACACTCATATTTCCACAAGATACCACCAACAAAGCAACAAAATGACAAGGAAAATTTTACTCCAAGGACACCACATTCCCATTAGAAGGTATCAAATGCAATAGGACAACCAACTAATCTACCCAAACATGGAATTTATGACCAAGAGTTGTAGCTTTAAAAGAAGAAGCACAATATAAGCACCACCGAGATTAAAATATTAAGATCTACCAAACTAACATCTCTAAGAGTAAGGTCCAAAATATCTAGAAGAATTTATAAGTGTCTATACGTAACCCAAATATTAATATGTCATAAAATGTTATTCATAACAATCTAAAAGGTTAAAGTAGGGGTAGACTAATTCACGAGGTCATCAAAAGTAAAACAAGCATACTTAATTAAACACATTGCCTAAATGGGCTTAAATTTAACCATAATGAACAAGATGCATACAACCCACAAGTCAATACTTTCTAATATGAAACAAGGAAACCATGATATAGATTAGCATGCCCTCGATGAAATGTCACTACCAAACAAACACTTCTCCACTAACATCTATAGTCAACCAAAATTCAATCCGATCCTAACACAATCCATAAGCCCATAACCAAACACATCTACTTTGACGAGGATAAAAGCTCTTACCAGGTTGTAGGAGCATCACCACCACCACTAACAATTGCCAACTAGACCGCACTACACAACAAACTCTCCAAGATCCTAGACACACTCAATGTTCCATTTTTCCAAAACCAAGGTATAACTTAAAGCACCTAAGAAGACATTCCCAACAACTAGTGTACCCCCATACATGAAATGTCATAATACAAACAGCAGTAGAACCATCTCAACAACATGCATGAAATAATCACGTAACATTTAGCTAAGTAGCCATAGATAAATGAGCTCGAGTCACTAATAAAAGTAAAATCCAAGAAACCTCGAAATAAGGGAAAGTGGCTAAGTAGCCACATTGCAATGTCTGAAAATTATCACAAAAATATAAAGAACTAAAAGAGCCTTAGAGCTTCTCAATCCAATCATAAAATAAGATGTTGGTCCATGATAAATAACACAAGTTTATGGATATAAAATACAGAAGTCCACATAATAGTCACTTCGTAGCCCTTCATGGCCACCAATAGGGGTATTATACCTTGAGCTCAATTCTAAGAATGCATACACAAACTAGATCAAATGCGACACCAAGACCTAATATCCACTTACTCACACGGGGATTAAGTCACCAAAGCGACAACCAAAACTAACTCATCTAACCATTGAAGGAAAGAGGGGAGCTTTAGATGACTAAACAACTTCTAATTTACTCTGCTGACCCCTAAACACAACCACTAATGTCCAACCACAAGAATCACACCATATAATTTATCATTCCAATGAGGAAGGTTCTTAAAGGGTTTATCACATCATATGACCAAAGCAAGAGTGAGGACTCATTAAACATCTAGCAGGGAACCGATATCCTGGTACACCATAAGTTCTTAAGAACAACAATTTGATTTAACATTTTCAGCTACCTAGTTTTGAAAAAAATGCCACTAGGTGAGTACAACAATTCAAACAACTTTATTATTTTATTATTATTTTAATCATGGAGGTTCAAATTTTCTAACTGGTTTTTAGGTTTACAAAGTCACCCAGGGTCCAAGTGTTGAACTTGTGGCTTTGATACCAAGTGTAACACCCGCTTAAAAATGCCCGCATGAATCCCAAGAACAACCTAGGGTTAACTAGAAAAATTATGGAATTTTTTTTTTTGAAAATCATGCCCGTATATAGGCTTTGAAACTATAGCATTGTCACGTTAATGTTTCAAGACAATTATATTTAATAGATAAAATTTTCCCGTTATAAAAATATTAAACCCACATTAAAACTAATGAGTATAATTAGTCAAGCATGGTTAAATTCTCTCTAAGTGTTAATTTAATAAACAATTAAATTCCTACTATAGTTAAATATTCCATAATTAAATTTAGAGGGTTAAAGGGGCCAAAATAATTAAATACCCAAGGTATTTAATTCCACAAGGTTTAAAACAATAACAAGGTCCCCATTTACATGGGGTTAGAAAAAAGTTTCCTTAACCCATAAAGTGACCCCTTAAAAGTCAACCCATGTTTTTGAAATAAAACATTTAAATTAAAAAGGTAATTCCACTCACCCACTCTCCACCTAATTTTTGTAGGGATGAATCTCATCCCTTGGATGGATTCAATTAGGACCCTTGATGAGGAAAAAGGGCAACTAACCCTAAAGCATGCTTATGAAGTATTCTTTCTCTTTTCATTTGTCTCATTGTTTCTCTTTTGTTTTGCAGGTTATTGGAGGAGGATGGGAAGCCATTGAAGGCCATTCCAAGATTTTGAAGAGGCTTACAAGTTTTCTTAATTTCTTATTTTGTGTATACCCTCATTAGGGTTCCAATGTATTTGTATATTTTATTTAGCTTAGTTTTCTTTGGTTTGCCCAAATGGGCTTGTGGGTTTTGCCCCAATTTATTTAAATAACTACATTTGATAACTAGTTTCATTTTGGTATATATATATATATACACACATACACATACATATACATTGTATCTACATTTGATAACTAGTTTCATTTTGTGTGTGTACGTATACGTTTATATACATATCTTTATGTAGGTATTTATTTTATGTTATTATTCTTTTTATTTGTTAAATTTAATGGGTTAAAGAAACCCAAAAAATAAAAATAGATACAATGTGTGTGTGTGTGTGTGTGTGTGTGTGTGTGTGTGTGTGTGTGTGTACATGCCGCATGAGTGCATTACATACACGCACGAGAGAAAAATAAATGCGCGGTGCGTATGCTCACCACTTAAGGCATTTAGGGGGTTTGAAGTTAATAGCCCCACCCCCACCATCTCTAATGAGTTTCCCCTCCCCCATGGCTTATTATTCATTTTACCACAAAAGCTCGAGAGAAAATAATTTTTACATACATACATATATCTTGTTTTATATTATATATATATTTTTGCTATAGCTTTTAGAAGCATATTTTCATTAATATAATAATATTAATATTACATGAATATTGTTTGTATGCTCACCATTAAGGCATTTAGTAGGGGGCTAACACTTTGAGTTAATACTTGTTTCTTTCTCCTCTAAATTTGACCATGGGGTGGGGTTTAAAAATAGATTTTATTCCATTTCCACCATCTCTACTTACTCTTCTTGGATCACTTAAGGGCCATTTCAAGACTAATGAAAACTTAGGTCCATCTCCCTTTCCTACAACAATTCAAGTGAAGAAGATAGTCTTACCTTTTCAAAATTTATTCTTTTTTAAAAATACTTTTACCACAAAACTTTTCCAATTTTTTAAAATTGAGAAACCACTATATCCATACACTTTTGTGGGAATCTATTGATTTACATACATACATATATCTTGTTTTATATTATATATATATTTTTCATTACAATTATAGATTTTGTGGGAAAAATTATACATATTTTCATTAATATAATAATATTAATATTACATGAATATTGATATTTTTTTATTAATAAGTTCATTAATATTAAAACATTTAACTTTTAATAATATAAAGAAACAAACAAACAAGTAAGTAACACAAGTATTCCTTATCCAAGGTGGGGCAATTCAAGCTGCACCCTAAACTCCTCCAAACATTAAATAAACTCTTATGTATCCTCTACATGAATTCTCTCTTATGCCTCCCTCATAAACAAACAAGTAAGTCCAAGTATTCCTCCTACAACCCAAAAAAACATTAAATAAATATGTCTCCCTACATGACCCAAGTCACCCAAAAACTTAGGAAATATACCCAACCTAAAAAACATTCATACAAGCACATATACATAGAATAAAATAAGAACATTAAGCAAGAGTAAAGCTCCTACCTTTCCATGGTAGAGCTTGTTCCAAGAGTCAATCTCCAAGCTTCTTTCAACCCAAGCAATCACCAAAAAGTTCCAACAAATACCATAAGCACTCCAAAATCCACTAACTCCCCAAAAAAGCAAGAGCACAAAAGAATGAAGTAACCCCCAAACAAGCAAAAGAACTTGAATAAATTGAAAAGGGAGAGAGGAGGGTGAGGTGGCTTCATGTAGGATTCCACATCACTCATCCTCAACTCCACCTCACAATTCAAAAATCAATCCAAATTCACCATAAATTGGTGGGTGAGAGGAATGGAAAGTTACTTACACACACAATCCAAGCCCACACCCCCTAAGGACAAAATTAATTACAAGAAAGAAAGTGCAATAAACAATTTACCTTTTTATATTCCCAAAACACCTAATGGGGTATATTTTTAATCCCCCCAACCCATAAGTAGGGTTGGCATAGAAATTTAAGAGGTGTGGGACAAGTTTAACTTGTCCCACAAGCCTTGAAAATTGTCCCTTAAGCCCAAATTCGAATTTTCATGAAGGGTGTAGAGTTTACAACACTCAAGATCATAAGAACTAAACTTACAACACATACTCCAATAGCCATCTAATGTAATAAATGAATTCTTTTTACCCTTTTCTAATTTAGTTTGGTAAAATAATTATTTTGCTAATCTAGAAATAAATCAAGTAATTAACAAAAGAGGATCACATCACTATAATTTCACATACTAAAATTAAATAAAGGAAACTAAATGAAAGAAAACACATAACCCCTTGGTCACAATTGGAGGTGATCCCCCATGGGAACCCCTTAACAACAATTCAAACATACACACACACACATAACAAAATACATGTTGCCATGGTGATCCTTGTTGAAGTCATCTAGCATTCCAATGTGGTTAGTCTCCAATCCCCCATTGTTTGTTGTGATATGTTTTCTTCAAAAAACACACAATACCCCTCTGGCCTCATGGCCATATTAACAATGTCGAAGTAATAAAACACTTACATCTAACTATCAATTTCAACATCAAATATCATAACTACTATTGCTAAGACCAAGTAATTTAACAATTATTCCAATTTTCAACATTTCGATTCTACTCATACATCAGTTTGCAACTAAGATAAAAAAACCCACTTTGAATCATCAAATTTAAGCAATACTTTCACTCATTCCCAATTTCTCCAATCCTCTAATATCAAAGAGATCACAAAAAAAAACTTTGAACCTCATAATAAACATCAATACGAAATGATTCAAAATATCGACATATATTTATTTGACAACACATCATTTTCTTCCATATTGAATGTCTATCAAAAGTTAATCAGTTTAGTTACAATAATGTCTATCCTTCAATTCCCATATCACAATGTGTTAATGTCATTTGTCTATTAATATCTACCGGTAATAATGCACAATAGTGTCTATGTGTCCAGTCATAGAGATAAACCAAATACAACAAAACAATATCAAAGAGTAATGCTATCACAATCAAATTATGACAATGCAACCATTCTAGCTAATTTTTTTATCCTTAAAATGCCCATCAAGGTCCATAGTATGACATATAGTTAAAATAATAATAACCAAAACACAATGGAGTCATGATGCCCCACACATCTTATTAGTATGCTAATTAGAATAAAGCAACAAGGTTTACGATTATAACAATTCGGAAAAGATAATCATGGTTCATTTAGTGTTGAAGAGAAGTGGGCATTACACACTCCAACACTCTCTCCACTCAGTTTTCCCATCACGAATAACATCTCTTAATATTACCATGAAAACATCATGATTTATGTGATATTGATTACCCCTTCAAATAAAATGATGGCGATCCAGGTGTGCTAGGTCGGGGCTGCAGTTAAGGGAACCCTACATGGAGTTCATGCTTTCGAGGTTTCCAATTTTCAGACCGTAGGTGCCATTGATCTTCTAAGGGGTAATATCCCTATCACCCCAAGTACGTCACCCTCATCTGAAGGGGGTTTGAATCCTCCTCCTCCTTCTCCTTCTCATTCTTCTCGCATATGCTTCTACAAATTCCCCAAGCTAGATTGCCAACAAAGAAAATTTTGAATCTTGCCTATGGATTTTAGTAATTCTCCTCACCCTGCTCTCCGCCTCTGCTATGTTTCACACCATCTGAGAGCCCGTTTTGTATTCTCAATAAGTTCTTAGTGTGGATTTACATTTATAAATATTTTTTCTGGTTTTATAAACATTTTCCTAGCCAGCATTGGGATTTGGTCTCTTTTTTGCTCTGGATATACATTTATACTTTTAATTTTTTTCTTGTAGATCTACAATTTATTCAAAAGTTCTGTTGACAGAGCACTCAGATTTCATGAATATTGATCCATGTTATATTTACATTTTTTTGGTACAATTTTTTTGTTTGAATATGAATTTTGGTATCTCTTAAAATTAATATACATATATATGCATTCAAGCCAAGGTGGTTTATAGGACTGTTCTTACTTGTTTTAAAGATTGTCTCTATGCCAAGTTCTATGGTTTTTAGCTTAGTAGCAAAGCCTAAAAGATGGTTAAGGTGTGACCCTTGCCTCCATAGTTGAGGTCAAATAATGGTTGGAGGTTTGTTTTCTCTATGAAATTGATTTTTCAATCCAGCTCATTAACAATTATGAATCTTCCATGCCTATGTGTAACCATGAAACTTTGACATTGTGCAGGTTCATGGTTCACATTCCTCAAGAATTTCCCGTGGAACAAGCAACACCCCTGTTATGTGTAGGGACCTTACAATGTACAATCCAATGAAATGTTTTGGATTGGCAGATGCATGTAAGAGACATGGAATATTGGGCTTAGGTGTTGTAGGGAACATTGGTGTAAATATTTCCAAGGCCTTTGGGCTTCATGTGACTGTTATAACCTCTTTTGATAAGAAGAGAGAAGAAACACTTGAAGTCCTTGGTGCAGATGCATACCTTGTTAGCAAGGATGCCACCCAAATGCAGGTATGTTTTATAGAAATATGTGCATGATCTCTACAGTGATCACATTGGCATTGAGGACCAGTTTTGAATGCCAATTTTGGGGGCTAACTTCTTTTGCTCCTATACATATTCTTAAAATTTGATTAACAATATATCTCAAATGTGAATTTTATGTCCTGTAATTGGCATCATCTTCTTACTTTTCACCTTGACATGTTTATTTATCTATTTTACAAGGTTGTGTAAATAATTTCTCTATTTTTTTGGTTTGTTGCTTTTTTTGTACTTTCTAAGTGTACCATTTCATAATTTATATATGACTAGGGTGACTCTCTGTAAACAATTCAGCACATTTAACATTCGATTTGCCATGGGGCTTTCATAATGTGGTTCCCAAATCATTGATTGGTCCTTTGTTTTGATTACCCAACATTTCTTACACTAGATTGATCCTTGTTTTGGATAGCCAACAGTCCTTAAAATAGATTGATCCTTGTCTTGATTGATCAACATTGCTTGTAATTTTGTTATAAAATCATATTTTATTATGTTGAAATTGTCTCAAGTGTTCCAAGAAATGGTTGAAGTTCGAAACTACTCTGTATTCATTTTCTTGAATTTATCATCCTTAAGCTATCCATTGTCCAATCTCATTTTCATGTTAATTTGACCTCCTACTTCTTCCTCAACAATCCATCCTTATTGTTCAACAAACCTTAATGGTTCATATGGGTTGTGTTATTCTCATTTGTTGTTTAAGGCTCACTGCATTTTCTTCATGATCATCTGGTCCAATGCATAAGCTTATTTACGAGTCGATAGCGATTTTGGGTGCACAAATAATTGTTTTTTTTTGCATTTAAGAATTAAATTATTAATACCTTGATCCGGGTGCCCAAAATATTGACTTTCCTTAGTAGTTTAAGGTTTACTGATTTTTCTCACCGATCTACTTGTCCGATGCGAAGGATTTCCTATTCCCATATTAATTTTTTGATTGAAGGATAAATATAATGATTTGGGTGCTCAAATAATTCACTTTGTATTCACTATAGTCCTCCCTACACATGCCTCTTTTTACCCTTTGTCCATGGAAGTGAACCCTATTCTCGTCAAGGTCTGATTTCACTCATGACGCCAACTTTGCTATCTCTACAAAGAACTACAAGCAATATTTTGTTCATTTTTCTATTCGAAGTACAAGTGCAGATGCATTAGTGGGATCATTTCTTATCAAACGTTTGCAATGCATGTTAGTGAGTTATTATTATTATTATTATTATTATTATTACCTAAAATCAATGGTAGAATTTTTGATTTTCCATAGACTAGCTAAAACTTGAACTCTTCATAATGGGGTGCTCTGCATAATTTATGGTTCTTTGTTAACACTTATTCCCCATTGGTACAAATTTAGTTTTAGAGGGTTTTCTGGTGTATCTTCTTTTCTTGATCCAAAACGTGTTCTAATCCTTTCATTGTAGTTGACATAATTTTGATTGATTTTCCTGTTCTTTCCATTGTAGTGGGTTTAATTTCTATTGATCGTTGGGGCATGTCTTGTGCTCAACATAATTCTTGTCCTTTCATTCATTGTGGGTTTATTTTTCATTGATTTTCAGGCTCTAGTTTGATGTCTTCCAACAAAATCTTGTGTTTTCATTGCTTAGGGTTTAGTTTTACTTGACATTTTCTGAATGTGCCATATTTCCTTGCATTATAATTCTTGTATTATCTTTATTGTGTAAGTTTAAATATACTTTTAGAGTGTTGTTGCTTTGTTTTCCTCTAACATTGTTTCGGAGTGTGGCTAGTCTTTTGTTTTTCATGGGTTTAATTTTAATTGATTTTAGGCTATGGGTATGTTTCCTTTTAGCATAATTCTTTTCCTTCCATTGTTGTGGGTTTAATTTTAAAATTGATTTCTATTGACTACATAGAAATCAGGGAAAAGATGCCCAGGCATTCTGATGTCACCGGAGTCTTTACATGATAAACATTGGAGGCATCAACTACAATACAGGGCTCCTTATTCATGGTTGGTCCCTCTTCCAGTTGATGGATTTTGTACCAAATGTGGTAGCAGTCATTGTTAAAGCTATGGAGGTATAATACCATTATAGCTTTATTATTTTTCATAGATTTTATATAGGACCCTTTGTAGAGGACAGGTGGGAGTGTTCCTCCAAACAAAGTCTCGTATAACATTTTCTATAAGTAATAATGGAAGGTCACACAATGCTTGAATTTGTTTAATAATAAAAAAACATTCAGCTCTTAAATTTCCATGTTCAAATTATTTTTTGAATAGGACTTATATAAAGGAGGTGCATGTAATTTCATGGTGTTTAACCTACCACACATTGGTTGTAAGTTTTATGAGAAAATATATGCACGCTTGAGGTTTACAATACTTACAAAGCTCTTTAGAATATATACAACAAGAATATTTGTTACAACAAACTACAACTGGAAGAAGAATATTAAAACATAAGTCGATGGCATTCACATAACAACTCTCTCCTTGCGCCTCAGTGACATGACCCAATGTTTAACTAGACACAACACAATCAATCCTTTGACTCCAAATCCATACTTGCCCTCTGCCACAAATTGTTCTTTATCGTTTGATATTGTATCGTATAATATCTTTTTTTGCCTCCTCTTATGTGGGATTTGACTCAAACTCACATAGATCATGTTTACTCGAGCAACCCATTCTTCAACAGAGCATTATTCACTTGATGATTTATTTGGTGTTCCACATATGACTCCACCTAAGTTACCTTTCTCCTTATTCTTTTTTGGAATCAAACATACTCATAAAGAGTAGGCAAATGTAGGGAAATCCATAAAACAACAATCCATCCTATTTTACTCTTCATTTTCCCCATTATTTGTTTATTTTTGTAACGCCCACAATTCGACACACAAAAAACCCAAGACAAAACTCAATACTTAACTAGGAAAAATAATGAATATTGATTTATTTTAGATTAAAAAGGTCATAATAAAGCACTAATAACTAGGTTTAATTATTTCTTGATTAATAACTTCACACATTTGAAATTTTTTGAATATTAAATTAATAATTATCATTATTAATTTACACAAGGCTACTTCGGGATAAATCCCTTTCTAGGGTTTCCATTAATTCATCTTATTTAAAATATCAATGGGGTCAATAGTTCCTAAGTTAGTTTAATTCTTACTTCTCACAACATTTAATAATAATGCCCTTCATGAGGTTAACTATCTAAGCATTTAAATTCCAATTAATTAACCTTCATAAATCATTACCTAAGTTACCCCTTTTTATAATTATTTAATTTATCCCCAAAGGACCCAAGCCATAAATTTACTTAACTTTATAAGGTTAAAGTTTCAATTTTCCCTAACCATTAATTGGCCCCATTCAACTCAAATACTAATAATTTTAAAATTACCCAACCCCATAAAGTGTTACAACTTGAAATGTGTAGGGTTGATTCTCAACCCTTAGATTAAATGGATATGCAGCCTTAGATCTAGATATTTTCAAATAAACCCTAAACATCCTTATGGGGTCTTTTTATTATTTATTTTACCCTAACTCATTCATTTGTTCCATTTTAATTTGTTTTTTCAGGTTGGAGGGGTGGAATCCATGAAGGAAAGAAGTGAAACCATGGAGAAATTTCTTTGGATCAAGTTTGAAAATGGGGAAATATTCCTCCATTCTTCTCTTCATAGTTTAGTTTATTCATGGGTTTTTTATTGCAAGGTTCCCTATTTTATTGTTGTAGAGATTCCACCATGAATCTAGTTTTACTATTTAGTTATTTACATCCTTGAGTTCATTATTTGGGGAAAACCCCATTTCATTAGATCTATGAAATTATACACATTTGGGTTCCCATAAGAGAATTTATATGCTTAAACAAATGATTTTTTCCCTTATGAGTTGCTGGTAGTTTCATTTTGAAGTTTTAAAACTCATATTTTAATTAAATCCATTCTAGAATTTTCATAGTCACATCTAATTTTTCCATCAAAAGTGACGAAACCATCACCCAAAGCAAGCTCGTTGTCTAGTGACCATTGCCCCAACTGGGTGATGATGTTGAAACCATCACCCTGTCTAGGTGACGATCTTGAAACCTCCACTTTAGGTAGGGTGGTGGTCATAAAACCGCCACTCTGCATAGCGCGGTAATTCTGTTTCCCAAAAAAACATTAAATTCAATCATTTTCCAAAATATTTTCTACTTAGGTTGGTTTCTAAGGTAACATTAACTTTAATTAAGGTGCCTACAATTCATTAGTTGATAGGTTGATGTCATTTCTTCATTTCATGACTTAAATTACTAAGTACATAAATTTTCCATTGCAATAGTGTATAAGAAACAACTACAAGATTTCCTTTCCAATAAAATTGATTTTAAGCTCTAAAAGAAAGAAATGAAATTCAACCAATTACTAAGTGCCATTTCTTTTCTTTTCACAACAAGAGGGATAACCATTCCAACAAGGCAATTCAAGTATAAATTTCATACATTCTTCCAACACAACCATTTTACCAAATGAAAGCACAAGTAACTATGATACATTTTAAGATTTGATAGGAATACATTCTCAATAAATTACGACTTTAAAAATTCTACTTTCACCCTTTTTTAATACAACCTAACTTGATAATAAAATTTACAATAACTTCTACTTTTTTCAACAATACAAATTTCAACAACGTAACAATGCACTATCGTTTTCCTCAATGATTATAGTTTATTTTTCTTACAATACAAAAGTTCTTCTTTCCAACAATATGAAAGAATAATTTACAAGGTTACAATGTTTCACCTTTTCAGCATTGGAACAACATTGAAAAGGTGATCCTTTTGACTCCAATATAGCACGACTCCTCTAATATTCAACTTCAAGCACAACAACCAAAATAACGGAGTAGTCAATTCTCTCCACCCAACCTATAATCCAATGAGAAGAAGAAGCCATCCTCCTCATTGGCCCCTCCGAGCCTATATTTTTTGAAGGATTCCACAATAACCATTTACACAAACCTTTCCACACACAAGCACAATAAAAATATAACAACAATCATACAATTTTTTCCAAGCACAAAGGCTCAAATTCAATCCAAGGGAGAGAAGAAACGTGGAGAATCACTTATTCCTCCTAAAGGGTTTAGGTGTCCACCTTAAAAATCCTCCAAAACTTCATTCACACAACCACAACCAAACTCTTATCCCTCCCTCAATTTCTCTTATGTCTCCCTCAACTCTTATCCCTCCCTCAATAAACATATCAAGATAAATAAGAAATCTTTCTTATTATCAAAAGGTGGAACACCCAACCCCAAAAATCCCTCCAAAAGCATAATATAAACTCTTATCCCTCCCTCAATATTTTCCCCATTTTATTTCTCCTACACAACCTTAAGGCCATTCTAATCCCAAAACCAAAATACACAACATTCATTCTTTTACAACCATTTGCACAACACAGAAATAAAAATACATGGGTGAAGTCCCTACCTTGCCATTATAAGAAAAATCGAAAACAAAAGCAAAATATCCAATATTTCCAAGTCCAATCAAGCTCTAAAATCTTCCAATTTTAAAAAAAGGCTCCAAAAGCAAGCTCCTCCAAAATGTAAGAGTGAAAATAAAACATGTAACCCCAAAACCATGAATCAAACTTGAATAAATAGAAAAAGGGAAGAGGAGGGTGATGTGGCTCCATGTAGGATGACACATCACTTATCCTCAACTCCAGATCACATGGTCAAACCCCAAACCCCAAATATCAATAAATTGGTGGTTGAGGAAATGACAAGCCTCTTACACACACAAACTCAAACCCACACCTCTAAAGGAAAAAATTAAAAACTCATGTAAGAAGGTGCAATAAATATCACCTTTTACCTTACAAATCACATAATGGGGTCTATTTTTGACCCTTTAACCCATAGGTATAGTTTTTAGTTGAAATTAAGAGGTGTGGGACAAGATTAACTTGTCCCACAAGCCTCCAAAAATGACCCTTAAGCCCAAATCCGAATTTGACATGCAAGGTTGAGTACACAACACTTAAACCAATGAAAATCCTTTCAAATCCATAATACAATCAAGGAAAACCTACCAAAATTTAATACCCCTTTGGTCACATCCAATTTACAATAACTAACAAGATTAATCAACTTAATTAGAGCACACTTAACTAACAATAATAAAGTAGATCACATTACAATAATAAATTACATACTCACAAAAATAATTAAATGAAAAGGGAAACTAACACATCTACCCAAGGTCACATTTGAGGCCACCCCAATGGGGACCTCCTAACAAATTTATCAACAAAAAAAACATACAAAAATAAGTTTCCAAGGTGACCAAATTGCCATACCCAATATTAGTTCACTTTGTTGGTCTCCTATCCCCTTTTGTTTTTGTGTTACAATTTCCTGAAAAATAAAAAAATACCTCTCTAGCCTCGTGGCCATATCAATAACATCGAAACAATAAAATACACATACACATCAATACACATAACTAGATCATCTCTAAAATCAAGTAATTCACCAATTGTTCAAAATTTCAAAATATTTCAATTCTATCATTTAATCAATCAATAATAAGACCAAAAGACTAGCTAGATCATCTAACAAAATCTATGTAGCGAAATCTAGAGTGTTAGTACATATATAAAGTAGTAACTCTCGAATCATCATCAATACTGCAATGTATATCCATGGATATAATCCACACTATGAGTCACCACATATCCGTAATCAAAATATGTATAATGTCTAGCAAAATAATAATAAAATATAGTAATGTCCATCTATCAATGTCTACCGATCATATATAATAACAAGGTCCATGCCTTCATTCCAAAGTAATCAAGGAACACAAGAAGATATATGTCAAAGATGTGTGGGCACTACAATTTTATAGTATTGAGAAAGTAGGAAATCAATTAAACGTAAATTGCACTCATGTCAATTTCATAATACATTTCACTCCAACTCCTTCGGTGTTCCCATCATACATTTCATGTAAGATTTCTAGTCTAAACAACTTAGATATGCTTCATAAGAAAAAATGTTTACTTATTAATGTTTATAATTGATCTATAGAATCAATTTTTATCACTATTGAGACTAGTCACTTTAGAAAAACTATAATACATGCATAGATAATAGAAATAAAGTCTTTGTAGAAATAACATTTATCAAATAATTATGTCTTAATCCCACATTGATAACAAAAACATACACCTTTTAAAATTGAAAAAAATGTACTTGTGTGGATCTCAAGGGAATATTGTGAATACACAAATATTTTTAAATGTGATTTAGAAGTTATTTGAGCATAGATGGGACATGTGGCCTACTAATGGGGTCACATTTTTAACTAATCATGTATCGAGTTCACCAAATAATTAGGATGCTTCCAAATTCTTGGGGTCTCGAGTACAAAAAGATACATTTCAATGCTCGAGAGGGGAGACAATTGTGAGATGAAGAGATGTACACATGGCATAAAGAATACTTCACAAAATTTGGCCAATGGCAGGTTACGGATACTTGGACCAATCGTTTAGGGGTTAGGCTATTGGGAATATACGAGAGGGGATACATGGAACTATTAAGGACTCATAGGGACGTGAAACTTAGAGGTATGCATTTTCAGGTTACTCAGACTGGTGAGTACCTGATATTGACACATGTGGCCAAATCCTAGATACTTACGATTCTCGCGTTTTCACGGGATCTCAATATTTCATAGTTTCATGTGTTCTCGGGGTTTCAATATAATAGCTAAATATTTGAATACTAAACCAAGATAAGAGATAGTGAAGGAAATGATTGGGTGTGGATCATGGGGTATTAAGTTCCATAGTATATACAATACATGGCCTAGTGATGTATTATCATTATCTAATAGTCATACATTTGCGGTAGATGACAAGAAATAAAGGGTCTAGTGATTCATATGAATTCCAAGATGAAGAAAATATATAAAAGTGTGGTTACGTGGCAGATTTCAACTAGTCATACATTCATAGTCTCATAAGAAATAAAGGCTCTAGTGATTTGTATGAATTCCAAGATGAAGAACAATCTATAAAAGTGTGGTTACGTGGAAAATTTCATGGGTTGTCAAATATTGATAAATTGAGAGTTTCAAGAGGAAGTGGTGTAGTACATCAATAAACATGGATTTTTTCACTTATTGAGATCTCTAAAAATTAGGCAATTTAGAGATTGAGAAGAGCAATGTGGAAGAGATGTTATGCGATTAAAGGATATGTGGACTAATAACAAGAGGCACTTTTTAGGTTTCAATATTAGAAACATGAGTACACTAGGATATACTAAGGAATAAAGATCATCTATCTCAATTATTTCTTCTCATGAAAATTCATAAGTTTGTATTATAATATACATATACACGCAGACATTTAATTCAAGAGACACAATTTGAAAAGGTGGATACACCGACTAATATACATAATTGAGAAACACAACCCTTTTAATTTTCACATAGGTTATTTAAGATCATAAGCTTTGATACCAAATTTTCATGACCAATATTTTTGGAAGAGGATATAGTTTAGTGGTATTATAAAATCATGGTAAAAATTAAATCCATCGAAGTATTATAATCAACTATGTGAACAATGATTTAATAAGAAATTCAAACATATACTTATCAAGGAAGAATGAATAGAATCACAAAGTAAAAATTAAAGAATTTATTTGATTATTATCAAGAGGGTTCAAATACATATCTAGAAGGTCCTAATATATGTATATATGACCTTGTTGAGTAGATGTACTCCAACACAATCATACTTGAGAAAAATGAAGAATATGTATCATGAACACATGTATAAACAATTATCTAACCTTGGCTAGGGACATCTGGGGTGTACTTTGTATCCCTATTTAGATGCATTATGTGTACCCCATCTCACTCGCATAGGTACATTCTCTAGTATCTCCAATCTTAATGTTCCCAAAATATAATACTTATTTCAATCAATTTTCTTTCCCCATCCATTGGGTGATCAACACTTTTATAATATCTAAGAGGTAGTTATAACCAATTTTCTTTTATTTAATTACTTATAGTTTCTCATTGACCCTCATATAAGGTTTATTTATTTTTTCACAAGGAATCATTCTCTCTTTTACCATATCTTTTCACGAGACAACATAACTTTGAATATTACTTTTAAGTAATCTTTTAGTAACCCTTCTTTATTTCCACCACTTTATACATTTATTAATGTGTAGATATTTAGTCATGTAACATTATCTCCTTGTAAATTTAGTTTCTACACTTAGTAGCATGGGTTTTATATGAAACACATTACACAAACACAAAAATGTTTAGTTAAATAAATTTGGATATTAATCAAGAATATATTCAGGCTTTTCCCTAATTACGCCATTAACATGATAGAAAGTCCATTTTAATTTTACTTCCTTAATTTCTCTATTTCTTACTTTTATAGTTATTTCTTAAATAATTTATTTAGGTTATGTAGACACAAAATTAATCACTTATTAATATTACATAAAACATATAGTATGTCATTATATGCATGATTCCTAAGCAAGAAAACTAGACATTGGTAACACTTATTTTGCTTTACATTGACATTGTTTTATCTTTCCATGATTTCATCCTCTACTTTTATGGAATTATCCCTGAAATTTTGGACATCACCTAATCCGTTACTCACTTGAGCATTTCATGATTTATATTTGGAACTTTCTAGACACATGCACTATGAAGGGATAATAACCTTCAACGCTTACTTTGTCCCTCAGGGGCACCCATGTACCTTTACTTGGTTATTATATTTTAAAATGACACATCACTTGTTTATATTTTCTAAGTTTTTATTGATCACTTTGAGTCAGCTTTTAGTGTTGTTAATGTCAAGATTCAAGAAAATGATTATATATATATATATATATATATATATATATATATATATATAGGAATATATATATATATATTATTATATCTAACTATTCTAAGGGAAATTGGGTTATTATTTTCTATCTTCTACTTGGGAAAAAAAGAACAACTTAATGAATGCATTTGGGATGCATTATTCGCTACATAGAAAAAGTGAGTTTTGAATTCCATGAAACACATTATCTTGGGAAAATTAGTTTTTTCTCATTATCTAGATGCATCTTGCACAAGGGAAACATAATTTCAAGGGACATGATTTATATCACACACACACACACACTATAACTAATTGAGTCTCAAATATAGTGTAATGCTTGGTAACAATCATATTGGGGTGACCTCCGAGGTCTACCTAACTCAAGAATTAACATATTTTATTTAGACTAATGTGTGCTTGAGTCTTGTGTAGCTAGTTATGGTTTTTTAGGTATAGGTGTAACAACCGGTACCATCCAATGAAGTGGATGCGATATAGAGTAAAGTAAAACTAACTTTATTGATCATTAAAAGAACCATATCTACACACCTTGCTAGGACACTAGTGCCCCATACGATCCTATCCAAACCCAAGACATATTATCTCATATACCTTCTAATTAAAATTTTGTAGATGAAGCACATATAAGTCGAATGAGTTTATTCTACCATCTTTCCATCCTAGATCTAGTCCAAACAGATTAGATATCAACTAAGTAACCTTTATCCTCCTTTTGAATGTACTTTCTTTTTATTGGATGTTTATATATTACATGTTTATGATATTTTTGATTTAGTCCAATCATGATGCAGGAACATCGAAAAAGCTACATTGTAAATATAATTTACCTATGAGTAAAGTGTAAAATCATTTAAGGCCTACCTAGAACATACTTATCTACATTAGAGAAAGGATATGAGACTAAAGAAATAAAATTAGTTAAAATGTAAGAAATACTTGGGTCCATAGCCCAAATATAGTATTTTTGTTCCAAGAGATTGAGATTGAACCTATGATGGAGGTGTTATCCCAATTTTACCCCCTCGGGAAAAATTGATCAAACACAACCCTACACAGAAGAAAATCTAAGGGCTGTTTCAGTCCAATGGGCTCACAATCAATCCCAAATTTGAGGGGCAGGTGGGCTCGACAATGGAGGATCAAACAACGTCAAAGGAGTCTAGAGCTCGACAAGAGAAAATTAGAGAAAGGGCTTAAATTTTTCAGACTTCACCGCATATGAGTCGACTCGGGGCTGAATAGCAGACTCGTGGAAGGTGCCATGTGTTAGCTCGATGTAATTCTAAAAGGCACATCAAAAAGTTAGGTCCCAAATGTGTGCCAGCCCTCCATGTGGTTAGAGCCTCAAAAAGTTGAATCATCCATTGAAAAGTCTAAGGCCAACAGAAATAACCACGTGTCAGCTCGGCGTAACTTTAAAGGTGTGACCCAAAGCGGAGACTCAAATGAGCACCAACCCTCCACGTGGTCAGAGTTTAAAAGGAAGCACTAGAAGTTGAGGAGTCTAAGTGCACGACAGGGCCGATAGAAGTCTCCACATGTCTCATCGGCTCACCTTTAAGGGTCGAAGAAAATTGAGGTCCCCTGACAAGTGCCGATTTCCACATGTCCCACATCCGAAAAGTAAATAAAGCCAACAGGTTGAAAAGTCTCAGCCAATGACAGACGATGCCACATGTCTCATCGGTGCATCTTCAAAGGCATGGCCCAAAGAAAGACCACGAACTATCACCACCCTCTAGATGTCTAAGGTTCGAAAAGGGGACATTGGCCGTTGAAAAGTGCAAGCTTGGGATAGGATGGTGGAAGCCTCCACATGTCATCTCGACGCAACTTCAAAGGAAAAATCAAGAGGTATGTCCTAAATGTGTGTTGAGGCTCCACATGTCTAGGGTCGACATATGGCCCACCAAATAAAAGGGACTTAACCAAAATAAAAAAGAAATATAGCAAGGCCACGAAGGAGCCACATGTCTCTTTAGCACTCTTTCAAGAGGAAAATTCAAAAGCAGATCCTAAATGTGCGCCGAGCCTCGACATGTCTCGAGTCGCATAGTGTCTCTTGCCAATAAGAGGGGATTATGAAGAATACAAAAGAAATAGAGTAGGCCCAAGGATGACGCCACGTGTCGGTCCCCAAGCATAACTTCAAGAGTGTAAAGGAGGGGAAAAAAATTAAGATGCATAGGGCCACCATATGGATATGTGCGAACAAACTCTAGACTCAAAGTACCTTCAGCGCCATAAATTTTGATCGGGAGATAAAATTTGAGCGAAGGGTACGTTTTGGAAAGCTCTCTGCCTGCTGCTACTCATCCGCCACCATTAATGATCCTTTCTTCCATTTTTGAGGTTTTCAAGTCTCTCACCTATCGCCATGATGAAGAATGGACTCCTTTTCTCACCCAACAAGGAACATCACATGGAGGCATCGGGTCTTAAAGTAAAGTCCATCATTGTTACATGTGATTTCAATTCTTTCTGGAGTGGTTGGAGTAGGTGGATTCAATGCTCTTGTAAGGGTGGTTGAAGCATGATTCAAATTTTCCCTCTCTCCTCTTATTCTTCTATATATTGTAAAGGAGGGGCATATTTCAAAAGGTTGGTAATTTTTTCTCTCCTATACCCTCTCTCTTTCTTTTGTAGGGAAGAAAGTGGAATTTAATCCTCCTCTCATGGCTCTGTAATGGTGTTTTCTTGCCTCTTGCCCACTGATGATGTACCATGTGAACTCTTGGAGCAATAAAATATGTTTCGTGATGCATTTTTTTCATCCTTTGCTCATTTTATTATTTCTTCTTTCCTCTCATCATTGCAGGGTATACTTTGCATACTTCGATGTCTATTGTAGGTTTTGAGAGCCTTTTTAATGGGTTTGAAGTAGTGTTTTATGTGAAATCTATCTTTGGTCCTGTGATGCATTTTCCCATCCTCTCCATTGCTCACCTCTCTCCACTTCAAAGAAGCTGAGATTGTGACTAGAAACCTCCTTCTTTAGTTTATCACCATTTTAGTGTAGGCTTTGTTTTCATGCACTCTCTCTCACTGGTCCCTTAGAAGGCTAGATTAGGATTAGATAGTTTTCTTGCATTAGAATAGCTTGTGGCATGTAGTTTAGGAGAGCAGCAACCATCATTCTCTGGAGGTCCATCTCAAGTTCGCAAGTCCCACAACTTTAGAGATGGTTTAATGTTATGTAGATCACACTGAATGCCCCACTCATCTTGAGGCCATTTGGGGGTGCTGTGATTTTACACTAATAGTTTTGGCATGCTCGATGGGACATGTTTGAAGCACCTTACCACTTCACTTGATCAGGTTCGATGTGCTCTTGGTGAAGATTGCAGCCTTTGGAGGCACTTTCAAGCACATCTAGTGACTCCATCTGGTCAACAACCCATTCTTCAAGTTATAGACCTTCCCATCCATATCAACCCATTCATCTTTCCACATCTTCCATCTTCTACCATTTATGAAGTCGTGTAGTCATGACTTCATTCCCCTCATGCAATCCACAATTACAGTAGGATATCAAAGATTTTGATCTCCTATCAGACTTGGAGGAATGTTTTGATGAGGAGGGGTCCATAGAAATTAAAACATTGACTGCCCCATCATTCATCCTTTAACTACAAGAACCTACCACTGAAGAGGAGCAGCTGGAAGAGATCAAATCAGAGTTGAAGTCACTTGATGAAGAAAGCATTATTGAAGATTTTTTTCTTTCATTTGAAAGGCCTGATTTGATTGATGAATCCATGGAGGAGTTTCATACTACTCAGCAGAGGAAGGAAAAGAGTACAAAGATCCCATCTCTCCCACACCATCCACCCAAGAAGGTCCGTGAGAAGACTCCATCCTTGGAGTCAAAATTTAGAACCATGGGCACATTCAAGGGACCAAACCATGCCCAATCAGGTACTTGGATTCATTGGAGCCAAGAGAGTTGCCACCGGTCATGCTCATTTCGAGCATGAGGTTGAGCTACAAAGCACCAAAGGTCAGCAACAATGTCTCCCAGATCCAAATGCATAACAACTCTAGTAGGTGTACATTCTGTTTGTTGACACTTTGAGGAGGAGAAACACCATCTGTGAGGTGGTTTTTTACTCTCATTTTCGACCATGTTTAGTGCCAAATCAACTACATGGTCACAATTTGTGAGGAAGGGGAGCTACTTCTCCCTGCCAACAGGATTTGTTTGAGTCCCCTTTGCTTCCGGTTAGCATAGAGTAGGTAGGTTTTCTTTCAGCAAAATAAGTGCTTTTGCACACTCTACATATCCCACTTGGGGTGTGTATGATTTTCAGTTTTGTACATAGCGGTGTTGTAGTGTTTTGTTGCTCCAAGGTTGTATCATTTTACAGTTTGATGCACCTCCAAGGTTAGTGTTGCAGTGGTGGCTCAGGAATAGGTGAAGCCCAAGGTCAAGATAATTTTCTACTCTCATAACCTCATTTCCATGATTTTATTATGAAAATTGAGAGTACGGACAGTGGGGCAAGTTCAGGGTCACCAAGTACAAGCAGTCGAGCTCGAGGTTTTAGGGACAAGATCAGTATTAGGCTATCATTCGTGACTCCATGCCCAATGGATGTAATAAGGTAATTGGTCTCTTCATCTAGGAGGAGGATGTCCTCATGATTTTCTAAACTATTATCCCAATTTTACCTCCCTGGGAAAAATTGATCAAACATGACCCTGCATAGGAAAAAATCTAAGGGTCGTTTCAATCTAGCGGGCTCACAATCAATCCCAAATCTAAGGGGTAGGTGGGCTCAACAATGGAGGATCAAACACCATCAAAGGATTCTAGATATTGATAGGAGAAAATAAGAGAAAGGGCATGAAGTTTTCAGACTTTTCCGCATATGAATCAACTCGGGCCCAACAAAGACTCGCGAGAAGGCGCAATGTGTTAGCTTGTGCAATTCCAAAAGGTACATAAAAAAGGTAGGTCCCAAATGTGTGTCAACCCTCCATGTGGTCAAAGCCTCAGAAACTTGAATCGGCCATTGAAAAGTCTGAGGCCAGTGGAAAGAACCAAGTGTCAACTCGGTGCAACTTTAAAGGTGTGACACAAAGCGAAGACTCAAATGAGTGCTAGCCCTCCATGTGGTCGAGTCCGAGAAGGAATAATTGGCCATTGAAGAGTCTAAATGCACGACAGGCCGATAGAATTCTCCACGTGTCTCATCAAGCACACCTTCAAGGGTAAAATAAAAAGGTAGTCCCAGACAAGCGCCACTTTCCACCCGTCCCAAGTCCGAAAAGTAAATAGAGTCGGTAGTTGAAAAGTCCTGGCCGGTGGATGGTGCCACGTGTCTCATCAAAACATCTTCAAAGGCGTGGCCCAAAGAAAGACCCTAAACTAACACCGGCCCTCCACGTGTCCAAGGTCGAAAAGGGGACATTGGCCATTGAAAAGTTCAAGCTCAAGACAGTAGGCCAGAAGCCTCCACATGTCATCTCAGTGTAACTTCAAAGGAAAATCCAGAGGTAGGTCCCAAATGTGTGCTAAGCCTCCACATGTACAGAGTCATACATATGGCCCCGCTAAAAAAAAGGGACTTATCCAAAAACAAGAAATAAAGCAAGGCCGCTGGAAGGATCCATGTGTCTCTTCGGTGTTCTTTCAAGAGGTGAATCCAAAATCAGGTCCCAAATGTACACTAAGCCTCCACGTGTCTCGATTCAGACATAATGTCTCCACCAATAAGAGGGGATCAAGTAGAATACAAAAGAAACAAAGCAAGCCCGCGGATGATGCCACATGTCATTCCGACGTAACTTCAAGAGTGTAAAGAAGGGGGCAAAACCTTGAGATGCGCAGGGGCCACCACGTGGATATGTGTGAACGAGAATCCGACCCAAGTACCTTAAGATGGCCATAAATTTCTACCGAGAGCTCATATTTGAGCAGACGGGGACGTTTTGGAAATCTCTCGGTGCCTACTACTCACCTGCCACCATTAATGATCTAGTTTGCCATTTTGAGGTTGTTAAGTCTCTCACCTATCATCATGATGAAGAATGGACTCTTTTTCTTACCTAGAAGGAACAACACATGGAGGTATGGATTTTTTAGTAAATCCCATCATTGTTACAGGTGGATTTTAATTCTTTTCGGTGTGGTTAGTGTAGGTGGATTCAATGCTTTTGTAGGGGTGGTTGAAGCAGATTCAAATTTTACCTCTCTCCTTATCTTATTCTTCTATATATTGTAAAGGATGGGCATATTTCAAAAGGTTGGTCATTGTTTCTCTCATGCCCCCTCTATCTTTCTTCCTAGGGTGGAAAGTGGAATCTAAGCCCCTCTCATGGCTCTGTAATTGATTTTCTTGCCTCTTTCCCACCGATGATGTACCATGTGAACTCTTGGAGAAATAAATTTTTTTCGTGATGCATTTTGTCCATCCTTTGCTTATTTTATTGTCTCTTCTTTCCTCTCATCATTGTAGGGTATACTATGCATACTTCGATGTCTATTGCAGGTTTTGGGAGCCATGTTTAACATGTTTGAAGTGGTGTTCTATGTGAAATCTATCTTTGGTCTGTGATGCATCTGTCCATCCTCTCCATTGCTCACCTCTCTCCACTTTAGGAAGCTGATATTTTGACCAACAACCTCCTTATCTGGTGTATCACCGTTTTAGTGTAGGCTTTGTTTTCATGCACTCTCTCTCCCTGGTCCTTGGAAGGTTAGATTAGGACTAGATAGTTTACCTGCATTAGAATATCTTGTGGCAGGTAGTTTAGGAGTAGGAACTAGCCTTCTTTGGAGGTCCATCTCAAGTTCGCAAGTCCCACAACTTGAGAGATAGTCCAATGTTATGCAGATCACACCGAATGCCCTAATCAAATCTAAGGCCATTCTAGGGGTGCTATGATTTTGCACTAACAAGAGGAATTAAACAAAGTAATAAAATATCTATTCAAGCCATATAGGATTTGTAAGAAGAGTGGTGTAAATGAGTGATTAAGAAGAAAAAATAGAGAAGAGTCGGTGAAGAAATCTATATAAGAGAATAATATGAGTGAATGTGTATGTGATTTTTAGAAATGGTTCAAATCCTTGACAACATGAATATGGAATCCGTTATGTTTTGAAATAATGGAGATTTTTTATATTTGAAATGAAATTTTTCCTACATTTAATTTGGGTTCTATCTTTTGTCTATATGCATATGATTTGGATAATACAAATTCTATTGGAATAAAAATTCGAGGCCTAAAATTATAACTGACATAATTTGTTTTTAAATCATGTTATAACTAGATGCACTCATTTTGTGAATTACAATTTTATGCTTACAAACTGTGATTAGATATAAAATAAGGCATAACATTTTATTTGATATTGTGCAATATCATTATGGAAATATAAGAATATATATGAATGGAGAATAAAGGCGTGGTGTTTTTTTATCTAAGGCATATGAATTGTTGAATTAATTCGGAGAAGGTGTGTGAAGTGTGAGAGAAAAATGGTCTTTGAATGGGAAAAGTTCCATGGGAGCAATTGAAAAGAAAAACAATTTTGATATGTGGGAGATTGGAGCCATTTATAAATAAGGAGATTTTCTTAAAATTGATTTGTATTTATGTGCTATTTATTTTATCACAAATGTTTGAGTTCGTTGCATCTGATATTAACAAATTGTATTCAGATGCTAACCAGACATATTTTGTGTTGAATTGTCATATTGAGAATAAATGACAGAGAAATAAAAGGAGAGGTCAAAGGTACCTTATTGGGATTGAAAGTTTACGACCAAATCATAAATATTGGACAACAACAAATATTCGCTGAGGTAAAAAATTGTTGGAATTAAAGTTTGATTGAAATTAGTTCTGGGTTAGAAGCACACATGTAATAAGTAGAAAAAATATTGTTTTGATTTGGAACTGAGATATTATTGCATTTAGTAGATTAAAGGGGAGAGTCCAAGAGAATATGGAAGTGCACAATCCGTTACTGTTTTGTAGTAATTCATTGTGTTTTTAGAAATCATGTGTTGATATTAAAAACAACGATCTATGAGTATGGATTCAAGATATTCCATAACAAAACAATTCATTATCGAGGTATATGTTTAGAAAACGTAAATTAAACTAAACCCCTTGAATAATATGTCACATATTTATATTTACGATCTGGGTTCTTTTGAGATTTAATGGGTTTTTAGTCTTTTATGTCAAAAACAAAACTGTCTAGTTTTCAGGAAAACCCAGATAGCATTTTAAGAGAAATATCTTTTTCAATATCGTTGTTCAGCCCCGTTTTAGATGTGTAGTGATGTTATAGATGAGTCTTTATGTGATGAGATTGATTGATCACTCTAATTTATCCTTGACATCATTTTGATCATATGATATAGTGGAGATAAATAAGAGCTAATCTATGCCAATACAAGTTATAACAAGTACCAAGAAAGATCATATACCAAAGATCAAGTTGAGATAAGAGTTGAATCGAGATAGATTGGAATCAAATCATCTAGTTAATAATTATTTTTTTCTAAATAATTTAGTGAACCTAGTTATTGATCAAACCCTAGATGTCCATATAATCCTTATAGTTTTTGCATCTTGTATATGCTTATATTCTCCTACTCTTGTGTTATCTCGGTCTACTTATTCTTGCATGCTACAATGTATATCTCTATGAATACATTATATAAAACACACCTTGAATGTGTCCATAATTTAATGCAAACTATGGATAGTACCCACATTCACTTGGATACTTCCCCTGATTATGTCAACCATCGAGTATCAAATACTCTCACAATAACAAGAGCATATTACGTTTACACTGTTGGATATCCCTTCCCAAACATTTGTTTTTTAATCAATAAAGGAGGGTTAAGGGGACCCTACCCCATATAATAGGTGGAGAAAAAGATAAGATATTAAGGAACAAGAAAACCAGCCTCTTCCAATGGTGTTGAATATCAAAATAACAACAACATCAAACTAATGATAAGAAACCAAAACCAACAACAATCTCAAAACTATGGCCCCTTCCCTTTGGATATTAGCTACATCTTAAGGGGAGATTGTGCCTTTATTTTTCCAACTAAAAAATTTCCAATCCTCTTCCGTATTTGGATTTACATTTTCATTTTTATGAATTGGAATAAAAACTTCAATGTGTTCCACAAGGTCATGGGATCTTGATAAGGGATCCGATACATTCTTACAAACTTGTTGTACTTCCACCTCCTCTGGGTCAACCAATCCCTTCCAAAAATTATTGACAATACAATCCCATTATATATTCAAGTTCATATTCATAATTTGATTGTTAAGGGTGATTTTATTGATAATGGATCTGGTCTTAATATATGAAACATCTCATTTATCTATCAAATAGGTCTTTATTCTACTGATTTAACTCCATCTCCTATATGTATTCTTGGTTTTGAGAATAATCCTAAGAAAGTGTTGGGAGAAATCACTCTACCCACTACTATAAAATATGCACTCTTAATTTTTTATGTCACATTATGCATAATAATCTCAATTATAATATGCTTCGAGGTTGTCCTTGGTTGTATACTATGCATGCAGTTCCTTCTACCCTTCACGTGCAACGGTGCAAGGTAAATTATTACATGAGGGTGTAGTATATGATTTTTTGGCTAATGAATCACCATTTATTTATTGTGACACTATTAAACATGAGCACACATATCCTCTTGAGGGAAGGTATACCAATACTATTGTTGGTTGTAAAACCTATGGTATTAGTTATAAGTATTTTCTTCTATTTAATACATCTACACCTTATTGATGTCAAGAGAGGAAGTGTATGATTGACCATTAATTTGTATATATCTCTTCCCCATTTCATACATTGGAAGCCTTACTTTCTCAATATGATAAAACTCAACATGATCACACTATCTAGTACATTAGTCACATATTACTTTCCTATGAGTGCAATTACAATTACATTTAAAAATTGTGCCTAGACTTGTCTTTGGCATTAACAAGCTGCATCATTACATGATAAAAATGAAATTCATGTCATCACTAAGGATGATCCATTGCAATACATACTATCTTGAATGTATTTGTCCGGTTTCTTGGCTTTCGGGTCATGTTGCTCATTAAATTTGATCTTAAGTTTGTTCCCCCAAAAACTATTCAAGGAAAAGTTATCTCATACCAATTAGATAAGGCTCTTATTCATGATCCATTCCCATTTTGTGATGATTTTAATGATGATTTAACCACTCATATTAGTGATTTTGATATTTTGACAAATGTACTTTGATAATTCTAGGTGTGAGACTCGGGATGGGTCCAAAATTGTTAGATTATCACACCATATGGTGAACCTATGTCCTTTTGGTGTAGGAACATCTTGTATAAAGATTTTTTTGTCTTGATTAGTCCTTGTAGGGTGTCTTATGTGTTTTTAGGTGTGTTTGTCCATGTGGACCCTTCATGTTGTAATAAGTGACATTTTGGAGGTTTCCTCCAAAATCCACATTTGAATATTCAAATTAGTGTTGTAATGTATCCTAGCTCTAAGTGTTAGTATGTTAGTAAGTTAGGGGTTAAAATAGAAATGTTTTTAATGTAATAAGGTGGGTCATGTGGTGAAATCACTTACCTAACCTCACCAAGGTGAAAAATCACTATGGTTAGCTTGTACTAGGGTGAGTTAGGTGGTGGAAACCTAACCACCTCTCCTTTCTTCATAATCATGCTAATGCATTCAAATGGGTTTTGTTGTTAAGATTGGTAGAGGGTGTAAAATAAGTTGGATATCACCGTAATAGATCCTCTAAGGTTCAAAGAAGTAACATATATCAAGATTCATCATAAATGAAGGATTCTTGCTTAACGGACTATGGATGACCGTTTGATGGCATGAATTGACTGTTTAGGAATTAGATGAACTAATCTTCTCGTGTAACTATCATTTATTACTTTTGAATGAATGTGTTCATGTTTGTGAGTGATTTTCAGTCCAAGGAAATACTTGACAAATCTTGAAGAGGAAAGCAATATAGGGAAGACAATTTTATGCTAGTCTTACCACTATGTCAATAGGGTAAGAATAAATTTATTGTCCTCACATATTTTATGGATACAAGTGAATACATTAGAAGGTTTTAATAATATTTTGGAGGTTGATAAATTTCTTGAGACAAAGAATTTCCTGAGTTTGTTATGGGATAAACTTATTTGAGTAAGAAACCTTGATTATACAAATCCATAGGACACACAATCAAGATCCTTAGCCTTGTTTTAAGAGATGGAAGATTTATATCGTGTAAAGGTGGGTGAATGAGGTATTAGGATAGGAGGAAGCTTCGAGGCATTAGGAGAAGTTATAAACGCTAATAAATGGAAATTAACCAAGGAAACCCTTGCTCTATTTTAGGTCCTCTATTTTAGGAAGGTAAGAACAATTACTAAGTTATATTGATTAGAGAAGTTCATGAATTTTTTGGTTAGTACAAGTTTTTTTGAGGAGTCAGGGGTGTCAAGAACTTATCAATGGTGTAGAAATATTAGTATAAGAGATTGAAGATCCAAATATGTAAAATTAGATGAGGAATGTGTATACATAGCGTTAGAAGGTTATTTAAAAATTCATAAGGGGATATTGGATTATTTATACCAAGAAATGTTTTTAAACATCAAATCCAAATTGATCATCAATAATATAAGAGAATGTCTAAGATTAATGTAGACTATAGGAGGAATGTGAATTGTATAAAAAGAGATCATAAGAATATAGCTTAAAAGCCTAAATAAACCGTACATGCACAATTTGAAACTTAAGGAAACAAGATAAGGGTTCAAATTTGTCTTTCATAAGAAGAAAGGTAGAAATTTTATAAGGTTGTATCAGTTCTTGACAAATATTTACTTCCATTACTAGGGTAACTATACGAAAAACTTAAAAGAAATGTGTATAAGTAAACAATTGTCTTTAAGTGATTGTGGATCATATAATTTCATTGAGCAAAGTAATCTTGAATGAATGAAATATATGGAAGAAGGAAAATAAATCTAATGAGGATATATTTTATCTTGTAGGTATAAGGGTTAAAGAGCTAGGGATTTTGTGTTAACCAAAGGGAGTCTATAAACTACAATCATTTACAAAATGTAGTAATTAGGGGTTAAGATAAAAAAATGACATAAAAATGCAAACCTTAAGGATTAAGTGTATGAAGAGGAAATAAGGCATGTTGTATGAGTTGAGAGTAACAAAAAAATCTTGGAAGGTTTATATGGTCTTGAAAAAAATCAATTTTGACAATTTTATGACCAACTTACTACAGTCATAGTAAGGAATCTTGGAGAGTGCAAGATGATACTTGATGAAAGTGTCATAAGAAGAAGTGAAAATTAAGGAAATTATAATAATGAACAAGATAGATTTCAAAATCAATGAGGAATGAGAGTTAGGAATACTCTATAAATTTAGAGAGAATTGGAAAATAGAGCTTAGGAATGATCTAAAAATGGTACTAATTTTTTTTGAAGTAGTACTTAGAAAATTCTAAGATTTAAAAACTTGATAACGACTAAGTGTTAGGTCAGGAGCCTATTTTCATGTGTGAAAGTGTTGAAGACTGTACACTAAGAGTACTGTACACTTTTCATGTATCCTCTCGGGGTTTGGGGTGCAACCCCCAAATTTTTTTTTGGCCTTAAAACGTGCCCGATATATCGGGAAATGTGATTTTCTCATATGGGCAGGATTTTGACCCATAGGTTTATGGGATAGTTTTTGCCCATGGTTTTGATACCCACGGTTTTGTAAAACTACTTAAGCAATTGTCTATTTATATGGTTTTATGCATATGATAGATGTATGAAAAACATTGTAGATGTGCTTTGAATTTGGGTGTGAATTCTGTAGAGTTTGTTGAGCATAGCTTCAAACAGATCTGGGTATTGTATTGAGAGAGTGGTGGCTTGTAATAAAATCTAAGCAAGTGATTCTTGGTGGACATAGCCCAAATTGGGTGAACCACATTAAATACTAGTCTCTTTGTGTTGTGTTATTTTATTCTACACTTTTATTTGAGATCTTTAATATTTTCTCGTATATTAGTCTCTATCTTGTTGCAATTTTGTGAGGGATTATTCCAAATATTTTATCCCTTATTCCCTAACACTAAGAGTATTAGCAATTTTGGGAATTCTTGAAACCCAAATCCTTGAACTCTTCCAGATAAATCAATTATCCTTAATTTTCAACTTAAGTGAATATACTGAATCTATTACAAATCCATTTAAAAATTCACAGTTGATTTTAGAATGCACTCAAATTGAATTCTTGATTCCAAATCTGAAATGTGCAATTCCCTTTCTGTTGTGGGTTATGGATACTGAAATTGTGACTTCAATCCAAATAATCCAATTTTATGCTTTCTTAAATAATTAATCAAATAAAATAACTTGAATGTTTTTATCTGATCAAAGCTTCTAAAAAAACTGAAATCAAATCCACAACACAAGAAATTGATAACGAGTTCACCCGAAGGCTACGTCTCTAGATTTTCGTAAAGTGAATCGATCTAATATTTCCAAATTAAGCAAAATATCCCTTCACTATTGAATTCATAGACATTTATATCTGCAATTGAGATGATTCAGACCTCTTGTAACTCTACAATTTAGAAGAAACGTTCCCAAGTCCATCCGTGGCCCCTACAATATTTTCACTGATAGTTTCATGTGAAATTACATTTTAAAAATGTCTACAAATTTAAATTTTCAACACCTACTTAAAATAAGTTTACATTTATGGAAACTAGAGGAAATTATGAAAAAATTCCCTTTTTACTCCATGGCCTGATTCGGACTAGAAGTGGTTGGAAAATGCATATCTCTTCCTACTCCTAGTGCTCATTCTATGCAATTATGTCCAAAAAAATGTCTACAATAGAAAATATATAGCACTTCATGAGACAATAATATCACCATCATCTTTTTCTCTGGAATTTTGAGAAACTTTTTTTACTTCATTCAGAAATTTGGCCATTAAGACCCTCAAAATGCTTGATGAAGGCCTACTGCCCTATTGGGTCTTAACCCTCCTTGTTCAACACAGAGCTTAGAGATCTTTATATATAGGAGAGCTCATTTCTTATCCCATTCGATCTTGGTGGTGAGTTGATTGGGTCACTTGACTTGTGTTGAGGAGGTCTTGCGTTTGAATTCAAGTGGTTCCTTTTGTGGCGTGGATCACTTTGCATGTGGGTGGGGTAAGATCCCACATTCTCGTCGCGACAGTCGGGATTGGAGTTTAAATTGGCATGGGCCAATATCCTATCCCATGGCATAAGCCACATTTGAGCCTTTTGTTGGGCTCCATACTACAGCCGAGTTGTTGAAGCCACTATGTGGCAAGTTGGTCACTTTGGTTTGTTGCATTTGTTGCGCTTGGATAAGTGCCGAGCTATGTTATGTGGATTGGGTTCGAATGGCCAATACAATGTTGACCCACCGAGCTATGTTTAGACTACCCATTGGATGAGTCATATGCATAGAAATATACCAAGGTAATAAGGAGGTTAGAATATCCCGAACCATTTGGAATTACTTGGTCATTGTAATGTTAATCCCGAACTATATGGAATAAACCCGATAATGTGGTAATATAGTAACCAACTCGAACAATGTGGAAAATAAACTCAATCCATGTAGTAATATAATGTGATCAACTCGGTGGGGATTTGATCACCCCACCGAGATAGAAATAGCTTGACTAAGCTAACTCAATGTCAACATGGTGGTTTGAGAGCCCACCATGTTAGTAGCACCACTAGCTCTCACATGGTGGCCGGGTTCCCTTCTATCACAAAAGTTGAGCCTCTTACTACAACCACCAAATTTTATGCCTGATGAAAGACCGTAGGTCGATAACCAAACAAAACAAATATCTTTTTTTATTTTTCACTAGTTGCCACCTTTGCCACGTGTCACGTCCAAATTGGATTGTTGACCAGTGTTTGACTTTCTAATTGACCAAACTTTGACCATTCTCCAAATGTGCATACGAACTCGATTTTCAATGTTTAAAAAGTCATCATAAAGCTCTTAGAGTCATCTTCTACATTGTAGTGATCCTGGGAGATTTAGGGAACTTCTGTCCTCCATAATGTCCTCTGGATCACACCTCCCCAATGGGAAAGGATTTTTGTCCCAAAAATCTTGTGAACTCCAAATCACCTTGTTGAGAAGAGATCATCGCAGTATTCTGCCAACTCCACATTCAACAAATGATGGTTCAAACTCTAGGACCTGTGGCACTTGGGCTCACTACCTCTGTTATGCCATTTGATATCCAAAGAAGACCTCCACACCTCCATTGTGTGGTGCTAGGCTTCTAGATATCTGACAACAAGGATCTTCTTTGACTCTATAACATAGTTCCTGGCTCCTAGTTGATTATGCAAAATCCAAACTAGTTTGAAGGAACTCCATGTTACTTAGAGCTATGATTGATCTGATGTCAGTGATGGAAAATGACTTTTCAGGTACCATCCTACTATAGGGTCATAAGAGACTCTACATAGAATGAAGTTATGACCTAATATCATAATCCTTTCGAGACTTTAATGCCTCCAATGTACGATGCTAAGCCTCTTCGATCGATCAACTACCATTATATTACGTGGCCAAATGCCCCTACACATAAAATCGATTTGAGATGATTTCTCATGAGCTCAAAAATGGTGACTCCAACCCGTATTGCATGACTACTATCTCTACACGGTACAAAGCCTCTTGTTGACGATGACTATCAGGTACCACTCTAGTGCATGGTCACAATGCCTCTACGCAGAATGAAGTTCTGACCTGTTGTCAGATGTTAATGGTGTTCAACTACCATTTTGCTGCATAGTCACAATGCCTCTACATAGAATGAAGTTCCGAGATGACACCTGTGAGATCCATTGTCTTCACAAATTATTAACAAATATCCAAACTCATAGATATGAGTGTCCAACTGTAATCATCACTCAAACATTTGATTAGGAGATATGTTCCCTTAAAAGGGTCTTTATACAACTTTCAAATACAAGTGTAAGGAAATTATATCCTAATACATCATGCAAATTAGTTGTAAAAATGCTCCATTTTTGGAGTCTTGGTACAATAAGCTTAGTTACCAATTTTATAGGAAAATAATTTCACATGATAAACCTGTTGGAAAATTTCTCCTACTCATTGGCTTATGTACTTGGTCTTCTCCACTACATCGTAATCATGGTTTGACCTTGTTCGTCTCTTTCTTTACTGGAAAAATAACTCAACAAGGACCAAAACATACTGCATCTCCTAGTATTAGCAATTTACCAAAATAATTTCCCTCTAAGGGGTCTTACTAATGCAAGTATAAAAGAGTACAAACATTTCCCATAATTGGGTCTTGACTAATGTGTTATGTGGATCGTCAAACAATCTATCATCTACACATGAGTCATAATGGAATAATCCAAATATAAATGTGAGAAAATTACTGAGGATGATAAACCTGTCCCTCAGTCTATCCCACCAATCTAGACTCCACAAGTACAAGCTTGATGCCATCACTGTCAAATCATCCCGCATTGATCAACCTACTTGGAGAATAGCAAGTTTTCAAGCACTAATACCTACTCTGATACCAACTTGATCTGAAAATGGTACTAATTTTTTTTTGAAGTAGTACTTAGAAAATTCTCAGATTTAAAAACTTGATAACTGACTAAGAGTATTAGCAATTTTGGGAATTCTTGAAACCCAAATCCTTGAACTCTTCCAGATAAATCAATTATCATTAATTTTCAACTTAAGTGAATATACTGAATCTATTATAAATCCATTTAAATATTCACAGTCAATTTTAGAATGCACTCAAATTAAATTATTGATTCCAAATCTAAAATGTGTAATTACCTTTTTGTTGTGGGTTATGGATACTAGAAATTGTGACTTCAATCCAAATAATCCAATTTTATGCTTTCTTAAATAATTAATCAAATAAAATAACTTGAATGTTTTTATCTGATCAAAAGCTTCTAAAATAAAATGAAATCAAATCCACAACACAAGAACTTGATAACGAGTTCACCCGAAGACCACGTCTCCTAGTTCTCATAATGAGAATCGATCTATTATTGCCTAATGAAGTACAATATCCCTTCACTATTGACTTAACAAACCTTTATACCTATAATTGAGCTGATTTAGACCTCTTGGAACTCTGCAATTTACTAGAAACGTTTCCAAGTCCATCTGTGGCCCCTACAGTATTTTCACTGATAGTTTCTTGTGTAATTATATTCAAAAATTTCTAAAACTTTAAATTTTCAACACCTACATAAAATAAGTAAACATTTCTTGAAACTATAGGAAATTCTAAAAAACTTTCCTTTTTACTCCATGGCCTATTCGGACTGTAAGTGGTTAGAAAATGCAAATCTCTACCTACTCCTACTGCTTGTTCTATGTAATTACGTCTAAAAAGTCTACAATTGAAAATACATACCACTTCATGAGATAATAAGACCACCATCATCTTCATCTCAGAATTTCAAGAAATGTTTCTCTTTACTTCATTAAGAAATTCAGCCATTAAGATGCTCGAAATGCCTAGATGAAGGCCTACTGCCCTATTATGTCTTGATCCTCCTTGTTCAACACAGAGCTTCGAGATATTTATATATAGGCAAGATAATTTATCATCTCATTCAATCTCGGTGGAGAGTTAGTCAGGTCATTTTAATTGTGTGGAGGAGGTCTCGCATTTGAATCCCGATGGTTCCCTTCGTGGTGAAAATCACTTTGCATGTGGGTGGGGTAAGATCCCACATTCTCCTCATGGCAGGTCAAGATTGGAGTTTAAATTGGCATGGAACAATATTCTATCTTGTGGCATAAGCCACATTTGAACCTTTTATTGGGATCCATACTACATCTTAGTTGTTGAAGCCACTACGTTGCAAGTTGGTCACTTTGGTTTGTTGCATTTGCTGCGCTTGGATAAGTATCGAGCTAGGCTATATGGATTGGTTTAAATGGTTGTTTGAATGGCCAATACAATGTTGACCCACCGAGCTATGTTTAGACTGCCCATTGGCCGAGTCATATGCATAGAAATCCACCAAGGTAATAGGGAGGTTATAATATCCCAAACCATTTGGAATTACTCGATCATTGTAATGTTAATCCCGAACTATATGGAATAAACCCGACAATGTGGTAATATAGTAACCAACTCAAACGATGTGCAAAATAAACTCAATCCATGTAGTAATATAATGTGATCAACTCGGTGGGGATTTGATCACCCGACCTATCTAGAAATAGCTTGATTGAGCTAACTTGACGTCGACACGGTGGTTTGAGAGCCCACCATGTCGGTAACACCACTAGCTCTCACGATGGTCGGGCTCCCTTTTGTCACAAAAAAAGTTGAGCCAAATTTTATGCTTGTTGAATACCAAAGGTTGATGATCAAACAAAATGACTCTCTTATTGTCTTTTTGCTAGTTGCCACATTTGCCACTTGTCACGTGCAAATTGGACTCTTGACCAAGGTTGACATTTCAGTTGACCAAACTTTGACCAACCACCCAATGTGCATACGAACTCCATTTTCAATGTTCAAATAGTCTTTGGAAATATATTAGAGTAATCTTCTCCACTTTGTAGTGATTCGGGAGATTCAGGTAAATTCTATCCTTTGTAATGTCCTTCAGATCAAGAAAGAACAAGATAGTTTATGAACAAGATCAAGGCTAGTAACTCAATCTATGAACTCATAAAATAAATGTGGAGTGTGGATTACATGGACATAGGATAGTTTTAAAAATTAAATTTAATAGTCGAAATTCATTGAAGAAGTTGTTAGAGTGGTAGAAAGGAAAACTCTAGGGTTTAGAGAAAGAAACCCTAGTCTGTACCTAAGGAACAAGAGAAAATGAGGGTTTGATGATTGGGATAGGTAGAAAAGGAGTTTGATAAAATTATGATGGTGAAAATAAATAATAAGAAAAAGGGTATCCAAAAATAATCCTTTTTATTGGTTGTTTGCAGGTCATTCCTAGTTTGGGGATTTGTGCTTAAATAAGGCTAAGTGCGAAAAGGGCTAGAAAAGCTAAAAAGCGTATAAAAGAAGATAGGTGTGGAATTTTGATCTGAAACATTATAGGCATGATAATGGGACAAATTAGTATCTAGAAAGCTTACCGGTCAGGTTTGGAAGTGTTTGGTTTGTGATTTATGCTAGAATTTGTCTATTTGTAGGGCTATAAGGCAAAGTTGAGTCAAAAGAAAAGTTGTGATAGATGGTTTTATGAAACTAATTTTATGGTTTGGGAAAGTGTATTTGGGGTTATTAAGAATGTTTAAAATAATTTGAGTCTTTGATGCAATGTTTTATGCATTCTAGGGGTTTGGAGCAATATTTGGGCTTGTGAAGCAAAGTGATGAATATTGATTGAAAGTGATTGTTCAAGTTGATTTTGTGACTTCTAAGAAAAAAATTATGGGTGACTTGAAGCATGTATGTGGGGCTATGCATCACCTTTTCTTATTGACTAGGCTTCTTGTGCACAAATAAAATATCCGAATACGAAGCACTCATTCTAGGATTATCTATCACTCACACTCTTCATATACATTAGATTAAGATATTTGGAAATTCTTATCTCATTATTAACCATGTCAATGGTGTTTATCGATGAAAAATATAAATTAATTCCATATCACACCATTGAAACAAATATTCTTTCTACATTCTATTCCTTCACTAAATTACCACTCTCTCATGCAAAGAAAATCAACATGTTGATGTCATGGCCGGTGATTCCTCTTTTATTCTTTGGACATTATAGTATACGACCATGCTATATTAATCATTCATTATTTGCATCATCCATCTATTGATTCCCATATGATAGAGGCACTACAGTTCTTTTTTTACACATAATGCTAACCATGTTGAGTGGTACACTAATATATATCATATCCTCTACTAGAAATATTTAATTGACAAAATATCTCCAAAAGAGGAACACCAACTTCATTGTGATGATACATGATATATGATTATTGGTGGTTATTTATTTAACAATACTTTCACTATTAATATCCTTGATGTCTAGGAATTCATGATATTCCAATAGCTTTATCGCAGATACATGATAATATATGTGGTGGAAACTTTAGTGGCCAGCCTCTGTCCTAAAAGATCCTTTGACAAGGTTACTATTATCCTACTATGGAACAATATTGTTTGGAATACACTAAATGATGTGATAAAATTATAATTCCATATTAAAATTCACCATGCAGTAACTTATGCATTACATCCTATGCATCCCCATAACCTTTGTCTTTGTGGGGATTTGAGCTTGTTTGAACACCAAATCTGAGTCGATCAAGGACACAAATTCATCATCACCACTACTGAATAATTCATTGAATGGGTTGAATCTTCACCTTTACACACTACCAATAGTTCATATATATATATATATATATATATATAGGTTTATCACTATAGATATTATTATATGTTTTGAGATTCCTTCCACAATTGTGATAGACAATTGATCCTCCTTCAAAAATCACTATGTCAATTTTTTCTACACTAAATCTAAAATCAAACAAATTTTTTCCACACCTTACTATCCTTAAGGTAATGGCTAAGCCTAAGCTACTAATAAAACAATTATTAAGATCCCGTGTGTAAGATCATTGATAGATGTGGTGATGATTTACATAATCAAATGTTATATGCCCTTTGGGCTTATTGTCCAAGTGTACGTACCCCCACCAATGCTGAAATATATGTGGGTGTAGACAAACTAGTTGGGCAATCTTATATCCTCAACACACAATAATGGGATCTGCGAGTCTAAGGAAAAGAAAGCTCTCCTAACCTAAATTGGTGTAATGGATCATTCAGATATAATAGCTACTCGGAGGCTCCAATCAATGTCGAGCTCTGAGATCCTATCTATTGGCTGTTGGATGCATGGAAAGTGACCTGTAGGTGCTTCATGTATATTTCCAGACAAGGTCATGAAAATGGTAGTGAGAGGTGTAGTGGATTTGTAGGAAACTATGGGTGGTTTTTGGTCTAGCCTAGAAAATATTAGCTTGATTGGCTTCTATGTTTAATGCGGAAAAATTGTGTTATGATATCCGGTGGAGTGGTGAGGATCTAAATACCAACATACGTAAACTAGGTGTCAATGTTTAACTGATTAGCAGGCCCATTGGGTTGTGGGACCTGGGGATCACAACCATGAGTTCATGGTTGTTGTGGACCTATTATGGTCATGTGAAGAATCAATCTCTTCTTCCGACTATCCAATAGTCATAAGCTTTTTCAGCTTCTATGTTTAATACCAGGAGTTGTGTGATCTTCTCAGAATACCTTACGGGTGTTCTAGCAACTTGTATACGTAAGCCTATGTCTATGTCAATGAGAAGGTCTCCTGCATTTGGCTGTGGAACTAATGAATCACAACCAAATATTTTCTCTCTTTCGGGTTCTTGTATGGTCATGTGGATATCCTATCAAGGCAATCTATAGTTGGGTTGACTTGACCAGAATGCGTATGCTTTTTGTCATCTTCAATATTCAATTCTCTCAATTGTTCACTAACTACTTGTGGGTTTATTGTCATTTGAAAGACGTGAATTCTAAGACCTTGATCTATATCCATTAATGTTGTGAAGAGATTTGGCTGAGGTATTACCGGTTCAATACGTAATCCCTGGGCTCTCTGGGTCCCGTAATTGTCATGCAAGAGATAATCAAACTTTAACTGAAATAAGTAAACTAATTATGAAAATAAATCTACACTATGCTTATATTCTTTTTTTTTTTTGTATTTTTAAGGATGTGAATTTGAATGAAATTTAAAGAGAAGACTATTCTAATATATTCAAGATAACGAACAATTAATCTAATAACATAATTAAAACAAGTAAGGTAGCTAGATGTAGCTATTTTCCTGTGCATTTGTGAATTTATCCTAAATATTAAATAACTAACTAATTTAATTGAAAAGACCTTCAATCTTACCTCAGAAGTGAGGAATAAATCACAGCTTCTCAGAAGCTATCATTCCCCACAGCTTCCTTGGTAATACTAAAAGCAAGCTTAACTGAAATAAAATGATTTTCTATTCTATTTGATATATTGTAACTACAACTTTGACAATTCAAACCTGGAGTTTACAGAACAATGAAAAATCCAATTGTATTGATGACTTGTCCCCTCAGTGTGATCTCTTCATTCCTTCGTGTTCTCATGAATCCAGAAAAGTGGGAATGTGACAGTGGCAAAGAGAGAGAAGATGTTCAAACAGTGGCAGCTTGGACGTAAGCCAAAAAATGCAAGTAGGAGAGGGATAGTGCAAGAGAACAGAACTTGACTATTCAATTCCTAGCGGGATTGTTACAGGATACAATACAAGCATACCAAAATCTATAAGACTTATGCTTCTTGTGACAAAACAACAACCTATAATTCTAAGTAGAATCAAGATTCAAATGGACATGATCTAGAACCAGAACTATGGAGCCTTGAACTGAGAGGCTGAAAGCTTTACAAAATCTAAACTTATTGAGACTTATTGAAGAACTTTCAAAACACACTGAATAATAATTCATAGAGGGAGAGGGGCCATTTTCTTGTAAACAAGCTTGGTATTTATAGCACTTTGATTTACCAGAGGGTAAGTTTGAATTGAACTCTTCTATTATAAACAAAGAGAAATTACTATTTACCAGGCGGCTAAAACTTAAATGCAAGCAAGAGTGGTTGAGAAATGCGAGCGCCACTTGATTTTTTACGTTGACGAAAGCATCGTCAAAAGTTCTGGAAAATGTGCACATGACCACCACCCTGCGCAGGGCGGTGGTTACAGGACCACCGCCCTATCTGGGTGGGCGGTCATGGGACCGCCACCACCACCAGGGGCAGGTGGGTCCTCCTAAACTAAAGACCAAAATGCAAGGAAAAGAGGGAACGGGGTTTAGAATGAAAGCATGCAAAGGTTGGATAAGGCATTTTAGGATGCAAAATGTATACTTGGTGAGATTTCTAGATTCTAACACCTTGCGAAGAGATCTAAATCATCATTGGGGTTTCTGTAACCTCTTTCTCGGTAGTATAATACATATAATTTTGGGTACGTACATATTTCCCCCTCGGAGAAGCATTTTAGCCATGAAGGGGCATAAAATGGTGGGTCCGAGTATGGTGGTCCCAAATGGGGAGTTAGAAGCTATACCTGACATACCCATGTGTCACAATGTCACCATCCAGATTCCCGCTATCTGTACAAAATGAAAAGAGGACTCAAGTGTAGATAGATAAAGAAATCAAAAAATAAATACTAAATTAAAATGAAATGAGGACTTACCATTTGCACAGGGATAAGAACTTACCTCCGTCGGCACTCCAACTCTACGAAAGAACATTCAAAACAAGGTTAGAATGTTATATATATATATATATATATATATATATATATATATATATGAGCTCATTTTCCTATTCATTTGTGCATATTGATTTGGCAATTTTTGAGCTCTGGGACCCACGGTAACCATTTTTGATGAGAGTGTAGTCAAAAATGTTCATTGCAGAGATCGTGATCATGCCTCCGAGAGTAGGACATCGACCCGTGAAGTCTCAAGTTAGTTTTTCTCAATTCATTGTTTTTAAACCTAAAATATAAAAATGTTGAAATCTTTGTCTTGGGGGGGTTATTTTCAAAAATCTTAGTGTTAAATGAGTCTCTAGGGGGCACCCATAGGGTAGGATTTTATTTCACTCAAAATGGTGTATTTTGCTATTTTTAGGCATTTTTAGGGCTTTATGGGTGCACGCGAATCGGCACAGACCACCACCCTACCACAGCAGCGGTCGCGGGACACGGGACCACCCTCCCCTGGGTGGTGCAGTCACAGGACCACCACCTTTAGATGGCAGGTCATGGAACCACCACTCTGCACAGGTGGTGGTTCTTGGACAGAAAAGTGAAAAAAGATGCCTTAGTTAATTATTTTTGCATTTTTGACATTTTTCTATGTTTTTGATGAGCTTATCTATTGGACTATGTTGCTAACTTGCTCTTTTTTTTTTTTTTTGGGTGGATGCGATGAGGAGGAGTATTAGGTGGAGTGGAGAGAGAGAGTGTGATTGGCTCCCAGAGTGTTAGACATGTTGACCTCGACTGAGAGAGAGAGACTTTTGAGGGCCGATATTTTGAGGATTTCACAGGTTCCTCATGTTGCTCCTACTAGTCACATATTGTGTGACTTGTTCTCATACTGGGATGTGGACCGAATACTTTCTAGTTTCTAGGTGTTAGGGGTGAGTGGACTATCACCCTGGAGGATGTCTATCATATACTAGGGGTTCCGATTCTTGGGAGGTGGTTGTCTCTTAAGACAACAGGATCCAGGTCTCAGATGGTTCAATGGGCTACCTATATGGGAGATGATGTTGTCTCCTTTGGCTCGAAGAAGGGGGTGAAGGTCCGATCTATTGCTTCTTCTCCTATCCCTATCATCCATAAGGCTATTATGGGTATCTTGGCCTCATGGTTGATTGGGGATAAGGGAGGAGATACTCTCTTATATTGTTGGGCTCCCATTATTACATAGATTGAGGCCCATGGCCATACTTATGCTTGGGGAGTAGACATTCTTGGGACTACATACCATGACTTATACAGGGTGGTCAGGTTATAGGGGCAAGTCCTTGAGTCATCCCACTCTAGTTATGAGTTGGGTGTATGAGCGCATCATCCCCTATGGAAGGGGTGTACTAGCAGAGGATCCGGGGCTGTTAGAGTAGCGAGGTGGATGGGGATGATAGTACTCAGGATGCCACATCAGCCAGTGGCTTCATTGACTACTACAGATATGGAGGCCACTCCTTATCAGGCCATGGTGGGAGTATGGGGAGAGGAGACACATACATTGATTTCCTGCTCTACTACATGTCAGTTAGTAGACATGATAGAGAGGGTGGAGGTCCACCCATTTGATCGAGTCCCTCAATAGTTTGGCCTCCCCTACGTTGATATGCTTCCTCCAGGGGGCCAGTATACAGACTATTCATGAGGCCCGGGAGGTCCTAGAGGAGATCGAGGTTGGACCACGGTTACTCCTGGAGTTCCTATTGTTAGGTGGGTGGTTCGGGCCCGAGGGGTCAGCCAATGCTCCTCGAGCACCTTTACTTCAGATCGAGCTGCTCCTCCTCTTTCAAAGGGGGAGGATGAGCCTGTTGATGTGGACTCAGACTCTTGAGGAGTTCACAGGAGGGGAGACTAGAGGAGAGATGAGAGAGGGAGGGGAGGTGAGGTGGGGGGATGGCCGAGGAGGATGATAGTGATTCTGAGTGGCATGACACTCAGATATCTTGAGGGCCGAGAGGGTGAGGTGAGTGTAGAGAAGGTGACCTTGATTTCAGAGGAGTTTCCTTCTCAGGACTTTGGGGAGATGATGAGTCCATGGCAGGACGTCATTTCTTTCCAGATTTTGGGGAGGCTCCATAGTCGCAGCAACGTCAGTAGCAGCGCAGATCCTAGAGACCCTACCTAGATGCCTGGAGATCCGAGTGAGTTACTACTCTTTTCTCGACCTTGTTAGTTAGAGATGTTTGGATGATATTTCTTTTTTTTTGTTTTTTGTTTTTTTTTTTGTTTTTGGTGATTTTCTAACTTGTTATTTCCCTTTTTATTTGCAGTGACTACTCAGGGATGGCAGGATTTGATTCACCAGGTGTGTGCCGACACCCTGTTGCTTCCTTCGGGGAAGACCCGGGCTCAACTTACGAGGACGTCGAGAGCCTTTAGCAGCCGTTAGTGACACACACTGATGTGTTTTCCCCTATCTGGAAGGTGGCAGAGTTAGTGACCTCCCTTCGTACTTGAGCTAGCTGGATACAAGACTACTGAGCACCTGATGAGGTGGAGCCATTCTCATAGTGAGACCACAACCAGTGGCCATGATCATGAGCACTCAGTTCATTCAGAGCATCATCATCATAGCAGAGCCCTAGATGTGATCGTGCACCCTCCGAGGGATCCCACAGGGATTGAGAGGCCATTTGGTCTTTTTGTAGTGATTTTGCTGATGTTTATATGAGTTGTTTTTGTATTTTTCGGCTCATTGAGCATTTTGACCATGCCTAGTGCATGATGGCATTGTATGTAAAACATGATTCTTATATATATATATATATATATATATATATATATATATATATCTAGATCTTCTTGTATCTAGAGTTTTTGTGATTTGTTTCTCATGTGTACACTAGATGTTTTTTTAGAATCTTTTTTTTATATGCTTTTCAGAATGTATGCAATGGATGACAAGTGATAACAAGTGTTGAACAAAATGTTTCTCTTTTATTTGTTTTTGTAATGCTGATATGTGATGATGCAAACATATTGTAGTACTAAACTTTTGGCTTCTTTGGGCAATGTTCATTTGCTTCTTCTTGTTTTGGAAAAACATGATGAATATGTAGTGATAATGAGATGAACTTTCCCCACTCCTAACTCCACACAACTAGTAAGATGTGAGGGCTCAACACCAAGAGTTGGGAAGGGCAAAAATTGTATGAGTTTGACTGAATGGAAATGATGAGAGAAAGACAAGGTATTGATAGAAACCAAATTTAGACCTACGTACTTATTCTTACTCAAAACTACTACATAGTTCAGAATGCAACTTACTTTCCAGTTTATCTAGACTTAGATCCATGGATGGCAATTTGGTTGACAAAATATGGTTTTGAGGATTTGATCTCTTTGGAATTTGGATACTTAATTTCACTTAATACACTTTGCTTTGCATTTTTAAAATACTAAGATTCATTAATTTGTGTGAATGGACCCCCTACGCCCTACCCCATGCTACTAGTAAGAAGTATGGGCTTGTCACCAAAGGCAGGACATAGGTGAGTAAGGGCACTTCTTTCCTTTCTCAACCTCACACCACTAGTAAGAGATGTGGGCTCATCACCGAAGGTTGGTGGGGCAAAGAAGTGTGTAAAATAAAATATTCTATTTTGTTTAGTATTTTTTATTTAATTTGGTTTTGACATTTCTGATTTGTGATTTTGGAGTATCCTTGTTTCAAAGAGATGTAAGAGGGATAGATGTGACACCAAGAAGCTTCTAGAATAGACCGTAGGTAAGAACAACTTAACCTAGTAGAAAAAATGAGTATGACCAAGTATACAGGCCTTGGTATGGTTTTTGTCAAGATTTTGTCTTTCGATTGATGAGATGATTTCAAAACCATTTTGATGATATTATGAAAATTGAAGAGATATGATTTGAATGCTTTTTCCAATATTTTCATAAGCTTGTAATAAATTGCTTAAGAATAAGTTCCTTGACCACAAAATTTATGAAATGAGTGAACAAAATGAAACAACTAAGTGACTAATGCAATGTAGGTAGATATAATATACAAATGGTGATGTTGATGACTTATGCGTAAAACCATTTAAGATGCAAGGAATTGATAGTTTCATTGAATTCCTCACCTTCTAGTGTACACAAGAGATACACACCATTTCCATAGTCTTTCATGACTCGGTATGGGCCCAACCACTTGGGCTGGAATTTCCTTCCTTCACCGGTTTTCTTATCAATCTGGTTGTCTAGTCTCAGAACTAGATCTCCCTCATATATTTCTCATTCGTAGACCTTTTTGTTATATTTCCACACATCCAGGTCAACATAGGCTCTGTGTCATTGTTCGGCATTTAACCTAGCCTCATCAAGGCTTTCTAGTTGAGAGAGGCGTGCCTCTCTATAGGCTTCTTCTCCCAAGATCCCTTGTAATGAGATGTGGAGACTGGGTATTTCACCTCAAGTGGGAGAACTACTTCTTCCCCCAAATACCAATGAGAAAGGGGTTGTCCCTGTTGGTGTTCTTATTGATGTTCGATAGGCCCATAAGGCCGGGTATAATTTTAAATATCCCATTTGTTCTCCTTAACTATTTTGAGGAGAATGGATTTTAATGTTTTGTTTGTTGCTTCAACTTGTCCATTGGCTTGGGGTAATAAAGAGAGGCCGTATGATGGTTTATCTTGAATTTTCTACATAACTCATGGACCTCATCATTCTTGAAGGATGTGCCATTATCTAAGATAATGACTTGTGGGACACCATACCTACAAATGATTTGATTTAAAATGAACTTAGTGATTACAAAACCTGGTATGGTGGTGAGAGGCATGGCCTCTACCCATTTAGTAAAATATTATGTGGCCATGATTATAAAGTTATGGCCATCTATTGATGAGGGAGAGAATTTCCCTATCAAATCTAGGCCCCACGTGGAAAAGGGCCATGGGGTTGCGATTGGTTGTAGAGCTTTGTGTTGCATGAATCTCATGGGAGAATTCTTGGCATTTATGACACTTACACACAAATTCTACTACATCATGTTTCCAAAGTGGGCCAAAATAGCCCATCCGATGTATTTTGTGAGCAGTGGCATGGCCACCAAAGTGGCCTCCACATATCCCACTATGGGATTCATAAAGAATCTTTTTGGATTCTTCCATGTCAACACATCTTAAAAGCATTCCATCAAGGCTTTACGATAGAGCACACTATTCTAAAATAACATATTTAGCAAAGTGATAATGCATAACCACCTTCTTTGTTGTGATGTGGCACCTTCTCGGGTATGTGTGGTCCATGATGAAATTGATGATGTCGGTACCAAGGACATATAGAGATGGGGGCCTAGTTTTGAAAAATATATGCACTCATCAGGAAAGTCTAGATCTACCAGATCACCTCCATCTAATGGATTGTCAGCTAACTAATCTACAATGATTTGTCCCTTAATGGAATTTTGGTTTACAAATGTTAGTTCAAACTCACCCATTAAGGTTATGAAACGTCCAACCTTTTTAGATAAAGACCCTTGCGTGAGGAATGTCCATAAGTGATCTGTCTTTACAATGACCCTTGTTTCTTGATTCAACATGTAATGTCTTAAACATTTTGTTGTGAAGACTATGGCAAGGCATTCTCTTTCTACCTGTGTGTAATGTTTCATAATCAAGCAACATGTTCGGCTAATGAAATAAACTACACATTCCCATTTATCATTATCTTCCTGAGCCAACATGCAGGCTAGCGAGACATCAGTAGCTCATGAATACAGGATCAAAGGATGATCTGGTCTAGGAGGCATTAGCATGTGGGGAGGAGACAACAAGAAGCATTTAACTACTTCAAGGCCTCATTGCATTCTTCCATCCAATCAATGCTATAATCCTTCTTTAATAAATTGTTGATTGGATGAACAAAAAAACTTAAGTCGGATGAACCTTCAAATTGCACCGAGTTTCCCAAGAAATGATCTGATACTAGACTCATCTGATGGTGGAATCATTTCAAGAACAACCCAGATTTTGGCTGGATCGACATCAATCCCTCATGATGATATAATGTAACCTAAAAGCTTGCCTCCTATCACACCAAATACACATTTCTCTAGATTCAATGTGACGCCATATTCGATCAATCATGAGAGAATGATACAGAGTACTTCTAGGTGATCACAACACTTCTTGGCCTTGGCCAACAAGTCATCTACGTAGGATTCCACAATCTTATGAATAAGGTCATGGAATATGTATGTCATTTCCCATTGGTATGTAGCACCAGTGTTCTTAAGACCGAATGGCATGACAACGTAACAATAAGTTCCCCAAGGAGTTATAAACGTAGTCTTGGCTTGATCCTCTTTAATATTTTGATTTGATTATATCCCGAGAATCCATCCATGAGAGACAAAAGCTCAAATCCAGTTGTTGTGTCATCAAAATGACGTCGATGGATGGTAATGGGAAGTCATCTTTGGGGAAAGCTTTATTAATGTCCCAGAAGTCTATGCAAATGTGTATCTTCCCATTCTTTTTTAGAACAGGGATGATATTAGATACCCATTGTGAATAGTCAACTGGTTTGATGAATCCCACCTGAGAAGTTTCATTACTTCTTCTTTCACCATGAGAGCCACTTTTGGTTTCATTGGTCTCAATTTTTCTTAATTGGCTTTGCATCTAGTTTGGTGACAAGATTGTGTACCATGATATGTGGTGCAATTCCCATCATTTCTTTGTAATTAAATGTGAAAAGCCTTTTGATGTTCCTTGAGGATCTGGTATGTATTTCTATCTCCTCTGAGTTAATGAGGATCCCAACTTCAAAATATTTGGTTCTTCCTCCATTCCAATATTTATGTCAATCATTCTTTCATTAAGGAAGCGTTTCCTTCTTCAAATTTAGGTGGGGCCGGAGGTAGTTCCAAACCTTCTCCATTCTCTACCTCATAGATTTTGAGATTCTTTTGTGGGGGAGATTCTATCATGGGATTTCCAAAATAGGAAGAGGAAGATGGGATTAGGGAAAAATCTACTATGTGATGAGTGAGATGTAATTCCACATAGGCATTTAGATATCCAAGAGTGACCCTATCATTGTCAAAGTGATCTAGGATGGTAAACTCATTCTTCAGCTTCTATATGTGTCAAGATCGGGGTTGTTGGTATTTTACACACCAATGGTTCAGTATGAAGTGATACCATGAAATTTGTATTTTCCAACTCACTGCTTGGAGTGAAACGGGAAGCTGAGGTTGCTATTGAATCAGCGAGAAGGTTTTGTTCTCATGGGATTGCTTCGATTGATATGAAGTCGAATCCCTTGGTTAGATCTAACACCACCATTTTATAGAGTTGTAAGTGTTCAAATCTCTAGTTTCATATACCTCAGATACTTGGTTTGTAACTAATTGCGAGTCTCCTAGTACTCTAATGTTATCAATGCCCATCCTTTTGGCTATGATGAGGCCAAGGAGGAGGGCTTCATATTCAGCCCCATTGTTTGTACATTCAAAGTTTAACTTAAAGGAAAAAGGTAGGATCTTTCCCTCGGAGAAGTAAAGATCACACCTTCCCCAACTCCGAAATGACATCTAGCTCCATCAAAGTGGAGAGTCCAATATTTTCTTCAGAAAAATGGATGTTGGGACATTCTTCATGTCTACTTCTTTTTCCTCGGTTACTTCTACCATACAAACTTCATCTGTTGGAAGGGAGCCAATTCCTAGGGTGCATCCCATACCCATGGAATCAAATGGTAGGAGAATAGGTAGATATTTCTCTAGTAACTCAACAATTTTTGTGGTAGTTCCTAATGATACCATCTCTATGACGTTAGTCTCATTTTTGAGTGTCGGAATGCCTTCGACTAGATTCATGATTTCTAATTCTATTGTAGGTATCAACTTTACTTCTGGTTTTGAATTGATTGGTTTGTTAAGTTGATTCATTGGGAGTTCAAACTCAGAGTGAACACTGGTCTCTTCTTCAAATCTTGCTAGGTGTATATCAAATGGTTTTGGGTCACCTTGTGCCACAAATATTTTTCCTAGGTGTAAAAATCTTATTTCCTGGAATAACGTGGAAGGGATTGCCTTCATGCGATGTATCCATGGTCGACTGAGAATCATATTATAGTTGGTTTCCCGATCTATAATATAAAATTTGGTGAGGACTGTCTTGGGTCCTAAGGTGACTGGTAACACTATAGTCCCAATTGAAGTGGCCTTGAGGCTATCATAACCCCTTAGCATATTTCGTGTTGTGGAACAATTTGTTTCTCCATATCCTAGCTTTTGAAGAAAAGTGAAGGGGACTATGTTAACTACTGCCCCATCATCAATCATTGCACGCTTAACATAATTATTATAAACCCATACCTATAAATGCAAGGTTGGGTCACCTCTACATGTAATTTCAACATCTGTTGGCATTTTTTATATCAAATATAAACTCAGTATCCCTATCTGGCTGCCCTTGGAGGGTAGACGTCAAAGTCTACATGGTTTACTTGCATTTTAGGAGGAGGAGTGATGTTAATTAGATGACCAAGACCTAATGCTTCTAAGAGAGCAAGCCCTATGGGTGGGAGAGTTTTTCAACAAATCCAAGAAGGAAATGTGAGAGAAGGTCTTTGTTAGGTCATTAATTAGATCGTAAGCACCTATGGGTTTTACCAATGTTTGTTGAATGTTGTCTGTTCTAATGGGTAGGTTGAACTAGTTGAGAAGAATAATCTCATGTTCTTGTTATGGTTTCTACATGTAGCTCGGTATATATCTAACTCTACTAGACCAACTATCTTGGTTTGTGGTCGAGTTCCTAATTGGGGTGCGACCGGTGGATTTAATGAAGTTGAGGCTTCATGATCATTATTTCCTATCATAACACCCTTGTTCATCCCATTTGGATCTAACCTATTATTGTTAGAGTGATTTGGGAGAGGATCATTAAAAATCTTGAGGGGTGCATTTTGAGGGGAAACTACTCCCGTATAAGTGTTTGGCATGGGTAATGCAGAATTTGCTAAAAACATATCTATAAAGAGTTGTCTTTGGTCTTCTAGAAAATGTTGCATGAATTTATTGTAGTCAGTGAAAAAGTCCTAGTATCATGGCCTTGAATCTTGTGGAAACCACAATACAAGTTGGGATTATAGTTTCGAGGTTGTTGGTTTGAAACCTGTTGTGGTCCAAAACTCTGATTAGGTTGTTGGTTGTTAGAGTTAAAATTTTGAGGTTGTTGCCTTTGGTTTTGATTCTGATATCCAGTTGGGTTTTGATTGGACCTTGTGTCTTGGATTTTCCATTGTTGTTGTTGTTGTTGTTGTGATGGATGATTAAAATCCACCACGTTGATTGTTGGAGTAAAGTTATTATTTCATTGATTGTTAATGGGTGGTGAAATGTTCACGACGTTTTCCCTTTTAACCTAGTCTATGACTCCATCTATTGTAACCCCATGGTTTTTGTTAAGGATCTTGGGTCCTTGATTGGTATTCCCACATTAGGATAAGTCGTAGTGTTTTGATTGGGAGTGATTAATTTCCCATTTGTTCCATATGTCTTACGACCACTATCTATTGCCGCTTGATCGATTCGAGAGCACTCTCAAGTACTTCATCATAAGTCCTTAGTGGGAACTTCTGGACTTCTTCCTTTATCTCTCTATTGAGAGAATGAAGGAATAAGTCACATAGTTCCATCTGATCCATGTTTGAGCACTTGCTTGATGAGTAGAGGATCGTATGCCATCTTTGAATAAAATGAGCAAGATTTCATTGTGCTCTTGTTTAATATGTAAGAATTCCCTTGATCCCTATTCTTAACAATTTGTTCATGTCAAAAGCTTTGATAAATTCTGACACAAGTTGTTTGAATGAGTGTATCGAGGCTTCAAGTATTCTATAATACCAATCAAGGGAAATACCCTCTAAGGTTTTAGGGAATATCTTAGCAACAACCACATCCCAAGGGAGAAATTCTCAAATGGCCATGGCATAGGCCTTGATATGTGCATTTGGATCTCCCTCCCCTTGAATTTAGGAAAATCGGGAAGAGGTCTTGGAAGCATGATGCTTCATATGGTGAAATCTAGAGGTTCTTTTAAATATTCTGAGTAAGTCCCTACCACATAGGTTTCAACCATCGATGGTGCCTGCTTGAGGGGGGAGGTGGAATGGGTTGTTGATATGGCATAACATATGTATTTGCAGGGAGCATAAGGAAATCCCTGTGGTTGAGAAAACATCCCGGGAGAGAGAACATATCTCCCTGTGGTGATTTTGAATAAATGTTTAAGTAGGGAGGAGCATTGCTCTGATATGGGTTGTTTGGTACTAAACCAGGGGTATCATACTTTCAACTGGAGCAATGTTTGAAAATGTGGTTCTAGTTGGTGTTTGTTGTGGGTAGTTATATAAATGATTGTTGGAGGCATGCCTAACGTGCCTGTTCCTAGTGAGGAGGTCAATTCAATTTGACTAGGATAATGCGGAGGGTTGGGAGTTCCCGCTTGCCCCGAATATGAAGTTTGATTTTCTTGAGCAAGTTCTAGTCCTCTGACCCTCTCAACCAAAGTTGAGATGACCTCAATTGGTGATGGCCCAATGTTTTTCCTTGATGGTTGTTGTGGTACTCTTTGAGGTTGTAGAGGGGTATGGTATCCTACTATGAATTGATCATTACTCTACCCAAGTTCACCAAGAGTATTTTCCATTGGTGGAGGAATGGGGGTATTTTCTTGAAGGGGGTATCGGGTTGTGTTTGCAAACTTCCTAGAGATGGATACATGTTTTGGAAGTGTTGTTCATTTCTAGCATAGCATGCTAAGTACTCCTCATCCAAAAATGGGAGTGGATCTGAATTGCCTACTGATTTGTGGTCTAAATAAAACCCGAGGAGATGAAATGGATTCTCCAGTAAACATCATATTGTTAGAGCCTGAGGGCTCTGGTTGTTGTGTTTGTGTGAGCTGATCCAGCTCCTCAATTCAGAATGAAGAACTAGAGCTAGTTCTTTGAGGAGGAGTTTGTGATGACAAGTAGTTGCTTGAATAGTTGTCAGCCCATGCGAAAGTGAGGGTGATGGTTGTCTATTTGTTTGACCATAATATGCTTTGAGACCTGAGAGAGGTCTGCCATATGCATCGTATCCCGACATATTTGGGGGTATATAAATACCCATAGAATAATGGGAAGGAGTGAAGATGGATGAAAGAAATGAAATGAAAAGGGAGTTAGTTGTTGTGTTCACGTCGGGTTCACCAATTTTGTATGATAGAAAAGTGACATGCGAGCATGAGAATCTACAAGTAGCCTTTCTTCGTACCCGACCTCCCGAGGTCATGCCGAGACAACCGGTGGAAATGAAATATATGTGGGTGTAGAAAAACTAGTTGGGAAATCTTATATCCTCAACACACAATAATGGGATCTACGAGTCTAAGGAAAAGAAATCTCTCCTAACTCTGAATTGGTGTAATGGATCGTTCAGATATAATAGCTTCTCGGAGGCTCCAATCAATGTCAAGCTCTACCAGATCCTATCTATTGGCTGTTGGATGCATGGAAAGTGACCTATAGGTGCTTCGTGTATATTTCCAGACAAGGTCATGAAAATGGTAGTGAGAGGTGTAGTGGATTTGTAGGAGAACTATGGGTGGTTTTCTGGTCTAGCCCAGAAAATATTAGCTTGATTGGCTTCTATGCTTAATGTAAAAATTGTGTTATGATATCCGGTGGAAGTGGTGAGGATCTAAATACCAACGTACGTAAAATGGTGTCAATGTTTAACTGATTAGCAGGCCCGTTGGGTTGTGGGACTGGGATCACAACCATGAGTTCGTGGTTGTTGTGGACCTATTATGGTCATGTGAAGAATCAATCTCTTCTTCCGACTATCCAATAGTCATAAGCCTTTTTCAGCTTCTATGTTTAATACTACAGAGTTGTGTGATCTTCTCAGAATACCTTACGGGTGTTCTAGCAACTTGTATACGTAAGCCTATGTCTATGTCAATGAGAAGGTCTCCTACATTTGGCTATGGAACTAATGAATCACAACCAAATATTTTCTCTCTTTCGGGTTCTTGTATGGTCATGCGGATATCCTATCAAGGCAATCTATAGTTGGGTTGACTTGACCAGAATGTGTATGCTTTTTCATCTTCAATATTCAATTCTCTCAATTGTTCACTAACTACTTGGGTTTATTGTCATTTGAAAGACGTGAATTCTAAGACCTTGATCTATATCCATTAATGTTGTGAAGAGATTTGGCTGAGGTATTACCGGTTCAATACGTAATCCTGGGCTCTCTGGGTCCCGTAATTGTCATGCAAGAGATAATCAAACTTTAACTGAAATAAGTAAACTAATTATGAAAGATAAATCTACACTATGCTTATATTCTTTTTTTTTTTTTTTTAAGGATGTGAATTTGAATGAAATTTAAAGAGCAACTATTCTAATATATTCAGATAATGAACAATTAATCTAATAACATAATTAAAACAAGCAAGGTAGCCTGATGTAGCTATTTTCCTGTGCATTTGTGAATTTATCCTAAATATTAAATAACTAACTAATTTAATTGAAAGACCTTTCAATCTTACCTCAGAAGTGAGGAATAAATCACAGCTTCTCTAGAAGCTATCATTCCCCACTTCCTAGTAATACTGAAAGCAAGCTTAACTAAAATAAAATGATTTGCTATTCTATTTGATATATTATAACTACAACTTTGACAATTCAAACCTGGAGTTTACAGAACAATGGAAAATCCAGTTGTATCATGACTTGTCCCCTCAGTGTGATCTCTTCATTCCTTCATGTTCTCGTGAATCCAAAAAAAGTGGGAATGTGATAAAGGCAAGGAGAGAGATGATGTTCAAATAGTGGCAGCTTGGACGTAAGCCAAACAAAATGCAAGTAGGAGAGGGATAGTGCAAGAGAACAGAGCTTGACTATTCAATTCCTAGCGGGATTGTTATAGGGATACAATACAAGCATACCAAAATCTATAAGACTTATACTTCCTGACAAAAACAACAACCTATAATTCTAAGTAGAATCAAGATTCAAATGGACATGATCTAGAACTAGAACTATGGAGCCTTGAACTGAGAGGCTGAAAGCTTTACAAAATCTAAACTTATTGAGACTTATTGAAGAACTTTCAAAACACACTAAATAATAATTCATAGAGGAGAGGGGCCATTTTCTTGTAAACAAGCTTGGTATTTATAGCACTTTGATTTACCAGAGGGTAAGTTTGAATTGAACTCTTCTATTATAAACAAAGAGAATTACTATTTACCAGGTGGCTAAAACTTAAATGCAAGCAAGAGTGGTTGAGAAATGTGAGCGCCACTTGATTTTTACAATTTTAGGATGAAAATGATATTATGATATCTTATTTTGTGTTATTATGTGTTTAAATTTTTCTATTACATTATGACATGTTTATTTATCACTAACACTTCATGCTAGTTTTATTTCCCTTGTTTTACAAGTGCCATGGTTGTTACCATGCACATTACATATTCCCATAGCAGAATCCTCTTCAAAAGTTCACATCAGCTCCATGACCTATTGTTTAGGATACACTCACATTCATCCATCTAACACACCCCAAATGAGAGGAAAAACCATCATATGATTATTTTAATCTCTTAATAGTTCAAAAATTAGAGACATAATGCTACAAAGAATAATTGGATAAGAAAAAGGACTTAAAGACATGGTTTAGAATCGAAATGGGCTAGAAAGAACAAAGGGAAATAAGTTCCCATATTAGAAAGAAGTGGGGGTGCTAATGTCCCACCTGGGAAGTTTTTTCATTTGGAAAAATAAATATTTAATAGGTGTTACAATATTTAGTGACAAGCTTACATAGAATCAATCAACAAAAAATCAGCTCTAGTTTTACTATCCAACACAAAGGAACAAAATCAATGGCATGTTTCATACTTTGGGAGAGGGAATTAAATATTCTTCATTCTTGGTTCATAAGTTTCCTTCTAATACATAATAAGGAATGGAACCTAGGGTATAATTAGGGAAAATGCTATGCCTAGAATGAAGTGTTATATGTGGCTAGTTATAATTGGATTTATGACTATTTTTCAATGACAATTATCCGTGGGGAAGCATCATGGATGAAGGGAAAGTTGAATGCTCTCCCAAAAATCTTCCTCTGATAGTAGGATGCATAAATCCTTAGTATATTCACATATGTTTGGGGATTAATAACCCCCAAAATTTCCAACCACCTCTAAGGAAAAGTTATTGAAGGAAACAATACACAAGAACATCCTATCCTGTCTCTCTTGGATTTCATGGAAACTCTATCCTTGATTCACTTGTTTATTTTACACATTTATATTCTAAATTTTCTAAGTTAAAATTCAATTTCATATATTAAGAGTATTGACTACAATTGTCTTTTTAGGTCCTTATGTATCCCAACCAAAGCTAACACAAATGGAACACGAAGTAGTCTCAAGCACAAGATAATCAATAAAAGGTAATATTTAGTTACAAGTATATGTATCATTTTCACCATGCACATGATTCACCATAGGGTTATTATCCCCTCTTAGACTTCACAATAGACATTATAAAATTTTCATTTGACACATTATCGTTTGCAATCTTCTTTGGATCTCCATAAGGTATGCTGTTCCTATCTACTTTATGTTACTAAATATTCATTCACCAACATAAAGTTGGGGAAAATGTAGACACAAAATTATGCACTTATTACTATTATATCATGCCTCTAGTATGTTGTTATATGCATGATTCCTAAGAAAGAAAACCAGACACTCGTACAACTTGTTTTTCTTTATATTAAAATTGTTTCATTTTTCCATGATTTTTTCCTCTTCTTTTTTAAATTATTCCTATGATTCTAGACATCACATAATGTGTTACTTAGATGAGAATTTCATGATTTATATTTTTAAATTAATGGAAAAATACACCTAATAAGGTACAATAGTGGCTGAAACTTTTTCCCCCATGGGCTCTCATGTCCCTTCACTTAGTTCTTATATTTTAAAAATGAGCAATCACTTGTTTATATTTTTGAGTTTGTATTGATCAATTTGAGTCATCTTCTAGTGTGGTTAATGTATAAATTCAAGAAAAGGAATCATATATATACACAACCTACTAACTATTCTAAGGGGAAGTTAGGTTAACATTTTTTATCTACTTGTCGGAGGAATGACGAAGATCCTGGAGGGAATCTATGAGCATCAAAACGTTGCACTCAACCATGGAAATGGCATAGCTTTAAGATCAAAGAAAGAACTCACCTGAAAAGCAATGTGAATGCATTAAGGGAAAATGGCTCAAAAGAGGCCCATACTCTATTGTTCATAGATCAAGAATGGTGGGTACATATAGGGAAGTAAATGTGTAACTCCCATGTAAGAAACGATTCCTCCATAATGGAGAAGAGGAGTTACTTTCCCAAATGGGAATGTAACTCCTATGACACAACTTACACATATGATAGATTCTGTAAGAGAATATTTCATAACTAATATGACACCTAAGACCTATGATCTCACCTAAGTGAGATGACTCACCTAGTGAGGTGGCAATATAGCTAATAAATAAATAAGAGGTGAAGGAAATTCCACCCATGCCAACACCCCCTTCATCATAACTTAGAATGAGGTGGAAAATTAGAGATGAGAAGTGGGTCCCGAAAAAGGCCTCGATGAGGTACCCACGTACAAGAAACTCTTGAAAAGTGGAGTAAAACGAGAAAACCTAGTGGGAAAACTCCCCCAAAAAGAGATATAAGTCCTCTCTAATATAAGAAAGATGCCAAGGATGAGTCCCAACCATAGAATGATCCTATAAGGGTACCCATGTACAAGGAGAAAATCTATCAAAGGAAGAAGAAGAGAGAAGAAGAGGGAGACGAGAGAATGTAGAAGATGCCATGGATCTAAAATCTGCAGCTCTAAGAAGTCTCCCGGATGAATGTCGATGATGAGATCCTCTACCTTTGGGTCAAGAAAAGCCACCTTCACCGAATCGTGCGTCTACCCTTAGGAAGGATAGAAATTACATGATGGAAGTCTTCCCACTCTGAGAAGGAAACCAAAGGCAACAACATGAAGAACTCTGAGTCTGGTCCATGAAAGTGTGACATAGGTCTAGCAAGTGAGTGCGAAGTAACCGAAGGTAATGTCATAGAGTGCAGAACTGCTCAGAGCATGAAAAATGAACACCCACAAAAGTATTTCCAAGTGATGTGAAGGTAATAGAATCCCCACAATAGAAAATGGATCCACAAGTAAGGGTGGATCAATGAAGGTCTTTGGAAAAGTGGAAGTGATAAGAGTCCCAGAAGGGGCACTCCCAACAACGAAGATGATGAACTCCTCTGAAATACCTATAGATGGATGAGGAACCTGTAGTACATCACAAGTGTACTCTACGAAAAGATGACTAAGGTCAGGTAGATACTCATCCCAATGAGGGGGCTCAACAAATAGAAGAGCGATGTCAAATAGGTATGAGTCATCCAATGAAGGTAGAGGAGTGAAAGAGACCTCACACATTGAAAGTGGAAAGGAGGCGGGTGTGGTGACTATATGAGACTACTTGATATTTGATGAGATGTGGGAAGTGTCAACACTCTCTAGAATAGTGAGAGGAGGAGAAGAGTCCTCTGTAGTACTCTCGACATTAGAACTAGGTGCACAATCCTCGTCATCAAAAGTAGAACCAAGTGAGTTTGTGTAAGCGAACTTCCATCACACAAAGAAGAGGAGACCACTAAATCAACAACAACAACAACGACGATAGTATGTGAAGGGTCTCCATAGAGGGACTGAAGAATGCTCTAGACATGGTGGGGTGGATCTGAGTCTGCCACATGAAACTAGAGAGATCGAGATACATGCATCATCATGTGACAAAAACATGGTCACAAGTGTCAAGGAAGTCCTCTAGATGACGATGATCAGTGGGTGTAGGAACTGCCCAAGTAAGAAGGGTGAAAGACCCTCGTGAGTGAAGTAATGTTCCATGGAAGCACACCAAGTTGAATAGTTCCCTCTCCTAGTAAGAAGTGGTGGAGGTTGTAAGGAAATCCTATGACGATCAAGTCTGGAAGGAGCACTCTCCATGATGCGGAAGCAAGAAGTGTAAGGTGCACAAAAGTAAGATGTTGGACTCAACCGATAATGCGTCTACATGTGAAAACCCAAGAGTACTAGTGAACCCCCAAAATGCAACACTTTATAAAGTAGTGTGTTTACAAAAACTAACAATGTCATCACATAATGTGTGAAAAATCATGCAACTTTGACTAAAGAAGTGCTCAAAAATGAGCAACGAGTCAAAATTTATGGCATTATTACGATTCCTCAGAACCGATGGAAAAAGCTAGTAGGCCCTGAAAATGGATTAAAAAAGTGCTCAAAATGAGTGCAAAGGGTATCGTGTGACTGCTCGTTGGAATCGACATCAAATTTTAGTAAGGGTTTGTTTTTCTTGTGAGGGGGGATTAGCCTCCTACCAACCCCAGACCTCGCCCTCCGTCTTCGACACACGAATGAAGGACATAATGCAAGAAAAATAAAGCCTTAAAATATTTTACAATTCCATACAAGGAATGTTTTTATCTCAAAACATTAAAAATAGGGATTGTTTTAACTTACAAATAATTCTAAAAGGAAATGGGAAGCAAGTTATAAACGAGTTGCTTGGAAGTAAATGCATCAAGTAAAAGGTCGTGCTGACAAATGCCATCAAGACAACTCGAGTTTAATGGATTGAGCCAATGCACTTGATTGATAGACACCGACCAATTCAAGTGAAATCACCGAGCTAGTTCCACGTGGTAAAGTGGTGCATGGTAACCATCCACGAGTAGTTGGAATGGAAAAAGTAACCACGTCTAAAGAGAAACCACCAAATAGTCAGCCACATGTAGGAGTAGGTCGATGTATCAGGCAGTTGGTGGAAGGTCTGAGATGGGTAGAGCCACGTGCAGGGTGTAACCGTTGAGGCAGGTCCGTTGCTTCGCTTTGTTTTGAGGAGCTTTGACATTTGTAGACTTACAATAGTAATGACACATAGTGACACCACAGGGTAGTGTCCACAAATATATAATCCATTGACCACAGGTTGTAGTGGACGGAGTAAGGGAACAACAAAGTGGACTCTTAAAATCATCACAACCGCACACACCGTGGCATGAACGGGGGAGGAAACAGGTGGTGAGCAAGACAATGTGAAACATGAGCATAGGTGAGCTCAGGGGAGTTAATCCATTACGAGATAAGTCCATTGCTGAAATGACCATGCAGTGAAGGGCCCAAAATTTGAAGACCAAAGCAACGAGATAAGGGATCAAATCAACAAGCTTGGGAATGTGTAACCAAAGACTAAAAAAAATTTGAGTACAAGTTGATCAAGGATGAGCACGAACAAAATTTGAGTCCACGAATGTGAGCAGAGAGCAAATCGTTTGGAAGGAATAATGCCAACGAAACAAATGAAGAGCTAAATCAATACAAGAGCCCAAGAATGGGCTATGACTGAGTGAAATCCCCGCAAACCAAGTCGAATATTAAAATGAATGTGAAACACGTCGAGCCATTGAGTCAATGCAGAGGTGAGTTGTAAAGGTAATGTGAGTGACCTGTTAGGACAGCTCGCTTCCCAACTCGGTGAGCTAGGGCCGAGTTGGTCCTAAAAACCAACTCTCCGACCTTTCAAACAAAAAAACTATGCACCTTCAAACTTGTAATTTTCTCCTGACATGTACACACAATTACCATAAAACACCACACCGAGCACACAAAACCAATTACATGTGCTCTTGAAAAATGCAAGAAGAGCACAATGTAAGGAGTGAGAACTTACACATAAAACTATGAGGCGGTGAATAGTAAGCAACTATAATGAGCAACACGATTCCGATCCTTGAGATCTGATACCATGTCCAAGGAATGACAAAGATCTGGAGGGAATCTGTGAGCATCGACACATTGCACTCAACTACAAAAATGGCATAGCTTCAAGATCAAAGAAAGAAGTCACCCATAAATCAATGTGCATGCATTAAGGGAAAATGGCTCAAAAGAGGCCCATACTCCATTGTTCATAGATCAGGAAAGGTGGGTACATATAGGGGAGTAAATGTGTAACTCCCATGTAAGAAAATATTCCTCCATAATGGAGAAGAGGAGTTACTTTCCCAAATGGGAATGTAACTCCTATGACACAACTTACACATATGACAGATTCTGTAGAGAGAATATGTCATAACTAATATGACACCTAAGACCTATGATCTCACCTAAGTGAGATGACTCACCTGGTGAGGTGGCAATACACCTAATAAATAAATAAGAGGTGAAGGAAATTCCACCCACACCAATATCTACTACTTGGGAAAAGGGAACAACTTAATGATTGTTTTATTCACTAAATAGGAAGGGAAATTTTTGAATTCCATGACACACATTATATTGGGGAATAGTAGTTGTATCCCACTATCTTGATGCAACTTGGACAAGGATAATCTATTTTCAAGGGACATGATTTATACCACACACACACAAAACACACATTGATTTTAAAATGTAGCGAGTGCTCAATGAAAATCACATTTGGGTGACTTCTAAGGTTAGTCTAAATCAAGAATTTATATATTTTGTTTAGAATAATGTGTTCTTGAGTCTTGTGCATGTAGTTAGGGTTTTTGTAGGTACAAGTGTGACAAAAAACCTTATAATGAAGTGGATGAAATGTAGAGAAAATTAAAGATGACATTATCAGTTACTAAAAGAACTATATTTTCACACCTTATCGGACACTAACACCCGGTTTAGACACTAGCGCCCTAGCTGATCTTGTCCATACCCAAGTGATAACTTATCACAAGCCTTATGATTATTTTTTTAGATGAAGCACGTACACTCCATAATAAGTTTGTTCCACCATATTTCCATCCTAGATCTAGTTTAGATAGTCAATTATCAACTAATTCATCCTTATCCTCTTTTTGAATGCACTTGATTTCCATTGGATGTTGATAAATTACATGTGTATGATATTTCTGATTTAGTCTAGTCCTCTCGATTAACATTTAATTTTCATTAAATCAAGTTCAATTTAAAATACAGAAATAGTTTCAATATTAACATTTTCCCAATCAATTACATGGTCATAATTATAAACATATTTTTAAACAAAACTAACATGGGAAATATAGAGAAATCTAGAAAATTTATGAGTTAAATAAATTATGTATGCTAACACTAGTATGTTTTACAATATTTCAAACTATCCACAAACTTGAGGAACATGTTTATCATATTTTCCTAATAGAAACAAACTATGTTTGGGTTTTACTCTTAAAAATATTTGATCACCGATTTCAAATGTTTTAATAAATATTTTAGAATCAACATAAATTTTTTATCGATCTTGAGATGCTTTTAGATTTTTGACCTCTTAATTATTTCTTTAATTTATTTTAAATCATATGTTTTGAGCCAAGCTTTTTGAACATGGTTAGACTAGAAAAATAGGTGTATTACAATTTATACCATAAAGTACTTCAAAAGGTGACATTTTAATAGTAGAATAATACCCACGTTATAAGAAAATTCAATCAAATTTAAATAATATTCCCATGTCTAAGGTAGTTTAGTAATATAAATTTTTAACATATCGTCAATCATTCTATTTATTTTATCATTTTATCCATCTAATCCGAGATGATAAATACTACTAAAACTTAAATGATTCCTAGTTCACTTAAAAGATATACTAAAAAATAAGAAGTGAATCTTGGGTCACAAGTTAGGTATTATGTTCTTAGGTATCATCTATATAGGATATGAATTTCACACGTAAGAAATGATTTATTTTTAACCTTTCAATTACAACTAGAATAGTATCGGGACCTTAGGTTTTAGGGAAATCCTATAATAAAGTTCATATTGATAGATTCCCATTTCCAATTGGGTATGGATAATGGATAGAGTTGTTTAGGTTATTTACACTAATATTACTTGACCTTTTACAATTTAGACATTGTTGTATGTATTTACAAATGTCTTGTTTTGTTGGGCCAAAAGTAATTTTTCTAGATTAAGAGATAATTTTTTTGGAAACTAGAATGACCAACTATTTGTATATTATGGGAGTGTCTTAAAATATGTCATTTTATATCGGTAGGTATAGAATAAAAAGTCATGATTTATAATACAAGAGTTCATTATTTCCAATTATATAAGAAGTAATACAATTGTTCAAGTGCACATTAGATGTTTTATTATGTAAGCCTTCACAAAGGTCATGAAAGTAATTTTCTATAAGTAATTTAGATTTAATAATTTTTTTCAAATGCACTTCTTATAAGTGCTATATCATTTTCATAGGTGAACCTCCTGAGAAGGCCACTTCCTCTTCCTAAACTAAGTGTTGTACTACTCCTAGTGTAACAAAAATGATTATCTAGTCCTATGCTAACATTTTCATGGGGTTTTAGGGAAAGAGATTTACAAAAATGAAACTATACTAGGGATGGTGATGCACCAAATAAAGGGTGTCTTTTAGACTCAGAAGGGTTAATTTGAAGAGGGTGTGTGCACCACAGTCAACTTCACCTACCGCAACTTAGAGAGAGGGTACAGATACCACAAACTAAGAGACACGCGTTCCCTTTGTTAAACTTTATCGACCGAGAAATATACCAGCTTCCCAAAGAAGAAGGATGAACTCAAGAAGGGTGAACAGACACCACAACTCAACCGCATGCAATACTTCACCACTCGATAAACACAAACTCCAAGAACCTCGCAATAGAACTTAAACTTGCACAAAGTACTGTACCCAAAGTATGAGAAAGGCACAAAGAAGCACGTAAGGATGAAAGGACCGAGATTAGTCACAAAACACACACTTTTATTGCTTCAATAACATGCACAATGCATCATACATTCGAAGAGGCAATAGTTGCCATTACAGCTTGAAGAGGAGGCTTGAAAGTTCTCTCAACACACAAGAACAACTTTAAAGAGAGAGGATTCTTGAAAAGTATACACTCGCCTGAGATATCTAACTGTCAACTTGTCTGAACTGTTGGAACCCTTTGAAATGAGCTTCCAACTTACATTTATAGAAGAATATGTGAGAAAGAAGAGGAAATGGTCATAATTACATTCCTAAAATGAAGGCCCATGATGTATTTATTACAGTTAGTTGAACCACTTGAGAAGGTTCCATCATGGGTCATTAATTTCCTGATGACCTAGTCTTCTCAATTAATTAAAAGAATATTTAAATAAAATATTTAAATAATAATAATAAATATTATTATTAAAATATTTAAATAAAAATATTAATTTAATTAACATAATGTCGGGACCCCCGCTGACCCGTTTGACTTGAAGAGGAGGGGGTCCATGTGGATAGAGTCCGCACAAATCTCAACTCGATGAGCTTCAATCCTCTAACTCGGTGTTGCACTGCACTCGATTTTTGACCCCACACTAACTCTTTCCTTGCTTTGGTAATCGGGCTCTTTTGCATTGAGTCCTTCAATGGTGAGCTATCAAACTCGATTCTTATCATTTTCCTCTGGTTAACTCGAGGCCATTTATGCATTCCACGTTCAAACTTCATGAAACATCACCACGAGCTCCTTGCGAAGTCACCGAGCTCTTCATCCAGCAAACGATCTTACCTTTCCTGGGCTCAAACTCACTTGAATACCGAGCTTAACCCAATATTTCTAAAAAGAATGGTTTTACCACAATGCTCACGGTTCTTCCTTATCATATAACACTTGTAGTAAGAATGTTTTGGATTTTCCATAATAAGCACAATTTGTACCTTCCAAACGATGAGAAAATGCCATTATCAATAAAGACCTAATGCTGCCATGATGATGACCCAGGCTCATGCCCATAACATGTCGATAGACACCCTTAAGACTGATTTTTGGTCAAAGAACCCTTCGGTATTTTGGCAGTGCACTTCGGAAATCTCGGCTCCAATCAACAATTATGCCACTATTGGGATCTTAGTATGGCATAGGTAGCTGTGAGCTACACCATATACTCATTTTTCCATAAAACTAAAAAGATCCTTTATGTTACAATCTGCAACACATAAAATAAGCCCTTCAAAAAATACATCAACAATCGGGCAACCAAGAGGACCTTGGAAAATGTATAGTAACAACCATATGAATTCTTCCTTAGTCGTGATCAAAGCTAATAGAAATAAAGCTAGATAAAATTAGCTTGAAACTACAAAGATAATCGTCCATTTGTTAAAAACAAGTTTCTTCAACTCGTAAAGGAATACTTTTATTGTCTGATTGACGCATATAATGGAAGGGTATAAATATTGCCTACTCCCTCCGAGTTTCTCAAAGAGACCATTTACAAGTGACAAGGATGTAGCATGCAAAACGGCCGACCAGGTATTTCAGAGTTGACCTTCACATTCAATTCATTTTAGGAGAAGAAATGCTGAGCAATATGAATCGTTTCATTCTGCACCGTAATAAACCTTCATCTCCTGATTCAAGGAAATTTTATGAAGCCTCGAATAGCGTGACTCCAATCCATCGTACACAGCAGTGAATATTTGTTTCCTCTACAACTATTAAGCTAAGCCTCGTGAGGCGTGGGATTTTCTCGTGACCACATCAATTTAGAATCAACACATAGAGGATGAGGAGAAGGTCATGGCAGCAGGAGAAGTATGCTGGCATAGGTGAACTGATCAGGTCGGACATCTGTTTGTTGCATTCGGTGAAACAGTATCAACGCTTCGTGAGGAAACGCGTGTCTTCTGTAAGCTGCAATTATGGTATTCCATGAGAAGGCGTCTCTTTCATGTGAAAGCATATTCCTGGAAATGCAGGTCCATAATAGTTGAAGATATGTAGATGGGTTTACAGGGATATGTTATGCGTGGTAAGCAGAATGTGTGGAGCCTCCTTCACCTATCTCCGTGTCATACTCAATTTTGGCCAGGCTAGACCACCACGTCCAATCCTGTCAAACACTTCAACTGTCTCATTCCCACGTTCCCCGACTTACCTTCCGAGTGACTCGCACAAAGACTCGGACCACTCCAAGCTGCACGGAATTTCTATTTACATGGCCCGTGCGGAAGTCTCATGATGGATAGCCATCGTAATTTTCCACTTGCGCTTTGATCCAATTTCTCCCCTACGCAGAGGTTTGATCATGGTTTGCCAAACCAATATTTCCACGCTTGGCGGTGTTTGCCTTATTTTCCACGTTCATACCTCAGCTGCATGGATTAATAGATTTCCTCGCCATCATCGTAATATTTCCACGCTTGGCATACTTGCTCCAAATCCCCACGTAATGGCTTGCACATTAATCCATTCCCATGCCCTCATCGTGCATGTTTCAAGTTCATTCCTTATCTCCACAATTCCACCTAGTGATTTCTTGGACATGATCACCATGATTTTTTCCATGCTTTTCCTTCATCAGATTTGAGGATAACATTAAACTCTCTCATGGTGCAAAACATTTCAGCTCGTAGCTTATAAGGTGTGATAATTTCAACATAAACCTTTATGCCTGCCAACTTAGTGACTCGTTGAAGATGCTCATATAATTGCAAAGCAAATTATGCTCCATGAATATTCTGATATGAAATAGTTCCACCTCTATGAGATCCACTTCCATGAGTTACATCGTAAAACAAGTAAGATCTCGATAGAGAATCTTTGTAATAAATTTCCTCAGGTCTCCTGGTAACACTCTCACTATCACTTAATCGATTTTCATAAAAATATCTTGAAGGAAAATCCCAAATTTGAGGATGCATTCGATGCTGAACAGATAAAAACATAGTTGGATGACTTACTTGCTCAAAAAGGCTTCTACTATACTGCAACATGCCTGTGCATCGAATGCTCACCGCTTTGAGCGTAGAACTGAAATTCTCCTAGGAAAGTGCCATGAGGAAGTAATTGGCTATACGCAGCAGCTACAGGGTAGAGAAGTAAACTTATCTCAGAAAATGAGTGGCCTCCAGAGAGAGTTGATTGCAACAGCTGCCGCAGGGTGATCCCAAGGAACCGTTGGTGTTGATCCTGATGTTCTAGTTGCATGCGACCACAGTCATGATCAGTTGTTGTAAAATCTTGCCGCTGTAGTAGAAGAACGAGATAAAGTTTTAGTTGAGTTGTCTCGCCTTTTCATTTTGGAAATTCTCTTCCATGGAAGAAGCTCGACCAAATCTTGAGGCAGCTATTGTCTCCATCGAGTCATTAAAACTGAATTCATATTCCAACAAGGAAGCATCAATCTCTCCATGTTGAATTAAACCGGTCGAACTCATCATTTCTCTACCTCAATGAGCCAACCATCGAAACATCCTCCGCTCCTATCGAGATTCCTTTACGACAAGCCAAACTCGCCATCGAACTTACATTTCCTACTCATGAACTCGCCTAAGGCTTGTGATCTCGAGTTATGACCGAGTTAGGACAAGGCACAAGCTCCTCCGATGAGTCATCTCTTTATTCCCGATTTGACACGTTTTAGCTGACCGAGCGAGATAAGCTTATCGAACTCCTCGATGGCTCCACTGGACCATCTCACCCGATGACTCGTAAGTGGGTCCCCGATTTGATTTGATAGTAATAAGGCCCGCTTTTCCAATTTTTCCATGTGCGTAAAATTGATAACATTTTTGGCGACCTCTCGGGATGATTGCCACAAGCATGATTCCAAAGAGCCTTAAGTCATCCATTGGGCATGGAGTCTATGTGGAATCCTCGAAGTAGTATGATTTTCTTTGACACATCCCGAAATCCCCTTGAGCATTGTTGATATCCTGGACCTCCCTAGAATGCTAAGAATGAAGTATACTGAATCTGTTGAATGCTTGACATCCATGGAACACTGCAAAATTTTGAATGAAGCATATTTTGAAACTCTTATGGAAACCTTGAACCTTTCTTCTCCTTGACACCTTCCAATGATGAAACAATGTGCAGAACAACACAAAACACAACAACAAGGAAAGAAAACAACAACACACAACAATGTGCATAAGCACTTGGAGGAAAACACCTAATTTAACTGATACAGGGGTGGAACGCTTCTCAAAAACAAGCTTTGAGATGTATCCCATTCACATGAATGGGCAGTTCTTCTCCATTGAGCCTAGATAGATGAAATGAATTTGCCTCTTTGCAACTTGTGATGATATATGGCCCACTCCAGAGAGCGTCAAACTTGGCATGCCTTCCTGGTTTGGCCCTGTCTTCATCCCATTTGAGAACTAAATCTCCCTCTTGAAAATGCCTGTCGGACGCCTTCTTGTCAAAAGATTTCTTAACTTGAGCCTGATGCTGCTCCAAAGTTTTCATAGCCTTGTCTCGTACTTCCTCTAACTCCATGAGTTCAACAAACCTTACTGTCAGAGGATCACTCTCTATAACTTCAAGTTGATGAGCTAACTCCAAAGAAGGTAACTCCAATGAGAGTGGGAGTTTTGCCTCTCTTCCATATACAAGAACGAAAGGAGAATTTCCGATGGCCCTTTTAGGTGTGATCCGATCTGCCCATAAGGCGGTCTTAAGCTATGTATGCCAAGTCCTCTTGTTAGTCTCCATTGTGCGCTTAATAATCCTTATGAGGTTTTTGTTGCTAGACTCAGCCAATCCGTTTCCTTGAGGATAGTAATTGGACAAAGTTTTGAGGTATACCCCATTTTTAACAGCCCATTCACTCAATTTCATACCAAGAAAAGCCAACGCATTGTCTGAAATGACTGTAAACGGAACACCGAACCTCGTCATTATACCCTCCAAAAAATCTAGAACTACCTTTTCATTGCTCTCTTTTAATGCTACCGCCTCGTCCATCGAGTAAAATAGTCTGCATGTGGTAAGGACCCACTTATGTCCGTCACCGGATGGAGGATTAATCATTCCGATGAAGTCCAACCCCATCAACAAAGGGTTGATCCACTTGAATTGATGCAATGGAAGAGCTGCCACTTCTCGCTTACCTCGTGAAAAAGGCACATTCCTTACATTTCCTTACCCAAAGATGGGCATCCTTGAATAAATCCGCCAATAGTAGCCACTCGCATGATCTTGGTAGCTTTTGTTCAGTGTAAATAATGTCCTCCGATAGGCCATTATGAAACTCTTCTAGTATCTTACTCACTGCTCGGTCCTATGCACCGAAGGAGGACGCCGTTCAAATCTTTTCGAAAGAGAATGCTATCTACCAAAACATATGGGATAGATTGAAGACGGAAAGTTTGTCTTTGGTTTTTATCCATGTTTGTCTGGGTATGCTCCTGAGAAGATGAAATTCTTCATTTTGGATAACCAATCAACTTGATCAACATCCTCATCAGTATTTAGGAGTGTCACGTCCTCATTACTTTTTGATTCCATGTCTGCTGCAAGTTGCTGACATAAACCCTTACCTCTGACAAGTTTAGTGACTTTGATGTGCACGTCATACTCCATTACCTTCGTGATCCATCCAGCACGCTTTTCATTCATTTCTTTGTTCAACAAAAACTCCTCGACACCGGATGAGACACCATCAGATGAATCTTGTTGTTGGACAACATGTGCTTGAATTTCTTCAAAGCTCAAATAACCGCAAAGACTTGCTTTTCAATGAATGAGTATTTGAACTCGTAGTCTTTGAGGGATTGACTGAAGAAAGTGATTGGTTGCTCCATCAAGTTGTTGTTTTGTTGGGTGAGGATCCCTGAAATGCTCTCTTGACCTGCAAAAGCATAAAGGATAAAATCTTTGTCAAACCTGGGGTTCACAAGTGTGGGAGCTTGAGAAATGGCTGTTTTGATAGCTTCAAAGCTTTCTCATCCTTCCTTTGTCCATGAGAATGGCATGTTTTTCTTTAGCATGGCTGTCAGTGGTTTAGCCAATGTCGCAAATTGAGGGATGAATCTCCGCACAAAATTTATGGTTCCTAGAAAACTCTGGAGGCCCTTCTGTGACTTGGGAGAGATAAGGACATAATTGAATGAATCCTAGCTGATCGATTGATAATCCTTCCACTGAAACCACATGCCCCAACAATTTTCCCTCGTGCACTGCGAAAATACATTTCTTGGGGTTAAGTGAAACCCCAAATTCCCTACACCTTTGGAAAACTTTCCTTAGATGCGTGATGTGATCTTCTGCATGCTTAGAGTATATAGTTATATCATCAAGGTAAACTAAAATAATATCGTTGATTAGTCCCTTAAATGCCATGTCCATGGCTCTTTGGAAAGTAGCCCAGCATTGGACAATCCGAATGGCATTTTATTGTAGGCATACGTGCCCCACTCGGTAGTGAAAGCCGCTTTGAATTGGTCGGATTCTTGACTAGGATTTGATTGTAACCTCAATATCCATCGAGCAAAGAAAATCTTTGAGCTCCTACCACCGCTTTGAAGGATCTCGCTCCATCGATGGAAGAGGATAATGGTCTTTTAATGATGCACGATTCAAATCCCTGAAATCTACGCATAACCGGATCTCTCCGTTCTTCTTCCTCACGGGCACCAAATTGGCTACCCATGAGGAATGCTTGATGGGAAAAATTATACAGGCCTCGATGAGCTTGGTTAGCTCCTTTCTCATTAGTGGCTCAATTTTGGGATTAATTGGTCTCTGTTTCTGACGAACTGGCTTAGCATTAGGATCCAGTTTGATGGTATGTTGTGCTAGACCTGGATCAAAACCACGCAGATCTTTATAGCTCCATGCAAAGATGTCATGATACTCTTGACAAAGTTTGATGAAAGCTTCTTTCTCTCGTAAGTACACACTTTTCCGATCTTAAGAAATTTTTCATTCGATACTTCAACTTCCTCAAAATATTCTTCTCTGACCACCATGTTAGGGCTTTGTCTTGTGGCTTGGTCATCTGAATTGAAAATGGATTCCAAAGTGACTAAACCTTTTGGTAACTTGTTGCTTTTCAATTGAATAATTTTCTCACCATATGACTCCTGCAACTTATCTTGATTTTTTGTAGCAAACTCCGCCTCTTCTTGTAGGAAGAGGACAATTTGTTTGTCACTATCAAACACTTGCCAACTACTCACATTATCAGGGACTGCTGGTCGAACCACCATTTTAACAAATTGCTGCCCTTCTTTCATGATATCAACTGGTATGTTGTATTGTGAACCAATTGTAGCAAGCCTATCTGCATCTTGATTTTGATTTCTAGGATCTGCATGGATTCCAAAAGCTTCAAAATCTTCAATCAGTCCTGACTCGATTCTTATATGATCTTAAAAGATCATTTTTGGATGCACTACGTGCCGAAACTTGATGAACAACTAACTCACTATCTCCAAAAATAGTCAGGGCCTTGATTCCCTTCCTTTGGGCTAGCTGAATTCCTTGCACAAGAGCCTCGTATTCAAGCAACATCATAGTTAGTGCAACTAAACTACAACCGGAAAGATGAGAAGTACTTATCTCCTCTGAGAAATTAACATAACACCAAAGCACCGGATCCATTCTTACTTCTTGAGCCATCAAGAACAATTGCCACAATCCTTTAGAATCACTTGGTGTTTTGACAAGTTGTGGTATGATCGTATCTTCTTCATGGATACAAGTAAGTACCTAATCTCGCTTTCTTCCAAGACCAGAAACCAACTTCTTCTTCTTCGCCAATACATCAGCGTAGGGATCGTGATCGATGATCTCTACTTACTTCATCTAGAAAGTATCGTGGACTTCTTCAACAAGGGTGGTTGGTTCATGATCGCATCTTCCTCTTCTGGATCATCGATGGTGTAATTTCCATTTATGGGACTAGCAGTGTAGGGTTCTACATGATTATGGCAGATTGGTTCTGCCCTTATAGTTACTTTGGTTCCGTATCGAGTCCTGAGAATCATATGCGACCAATCGGCTGATAGGTAACCACCCATCTTGGCAGTGAAATCCCGTGATAGGCATATGGCAAAGAGAGGAGGGAGATCAATGACCGATATGTCTTGGGTGAATGACAAACTTGGGCATGCATGAATGGTAAGTTGAAGTCCTTTGATAACCCCAACAGTCTTAATAACTGTGCCATCCAACTGAACAACCCCTCTTGTAACTGGCATATTGTATGCCTAGTACATCTGTAATTTGTTTCGGCATGACAGAGCTACTGGCACCAGAATCGATCATGCAATTATGTACCAGGTGGTCGCCAATGATCAGGGAAATGTAGAATGGTGGTGGTTTGTTTGCCGTAGGAATGATTTTCCTTCCGGTGACACAAATTTGTAGCATTTGTCACTCCATGGCTTGGTGATCCGCTGGTTGTACTAAAACTGTTCAGAGCTTCTCGCAATAGGTTTCTTTGGGAAGGGATCGAGAGTGCGTCCCACATGGTAATGCTCAGATTGGTTTTCTTCATTTGTTCTACTATGCTGAAGGGAATTTCTCCAACTTTGATGACACTTTTTTGGGTATTGGGGTCCTCCTTTGGAAAATGTTTGTTGGGTACCGTGATGCCTGGAGAACCATCTTTCCCTACGGTGTGGCTAGCCGGTGTTTCTAGTGATTTCTTTCCCACATTTTTATCAACTACCATTTGAAACCCAGGTTGAGAAGTGGATGCTAGATCAGCTTCGAGAGGTTGAGGCTCCATTGCTCTCTTTTTGGAACGAGTGTTTGCTGCCACTGATGAAGAATCTATATTCAATCCGTAAAAATCTTCTTCTTGCCAGTTTAGCAAAGTGGATTCTTCAGGTGCCTGCGGTTGATCTGCTGCTTCTTGCGTAGATGAATTGTTTGTTAACTCTGAAGGGGCAGATACACTTTGAACCATAAGGGCCTAGCTAAGAACCCCATTGGGACAAAGATTTTGATTGTGAGGTTGAGAGCAAGGATAACACCATTCGTAGTCTTGAACTAGATTATTTTGAATAGGTACTATAGCTCTAGATGAGCTAGCTGCAAGAGGGTTCTGAAAGTTCAAGGGCCTGACATTTGCAACTTGACTTGTAGTTTGATTTCGAGGCTGATTGTTCCCTTGAAAAGGAGAACGGTTAGCTTGATACTGCTGATTTTGTGGCTGATACGGATGATTGTATTGAAATTGTTTCCTTTTGAGTGCAACGAGCTCATTTCCAAAATTTTGCAGTAGTGACTTGACTTCAAATAGGTCATTTGAAGAGGTAGGGAAGATTGAGATGGTTTCTTGGAGTCTACTGGAATAGGAGCAATGATAGGCTGATGATTCGTAAGATCTGGAGAAAAGGGCATTGGTGGTCGTGGAGCTATCTTTCCAGCCTGAATCAAAGAATTCTCTGCACTTATGGCAACTTCGTAAGCATCAGGAAGTGTAGTCCCTCCCATGGACTAGATCATAACTGCTACATCACTATTCAAGGCTCACAAATAGTACAAGAATGCATTATGCGCAGAAGGCTTTACGAGCGCCGAATCCTATTCCAAGTCCTATGGAATCGGAAGTTGAAATCACTCATGTATTCTTGGGAAGCTCTCTTTATGGTAGTAAGTTGTTCCAAAAGTGATAGGTGATCACTTTTGTCTTCAAATTGTTTACATAGCTTTTCTCCCAACTCGTCCCAAGTGGTTATAGTGCCAACACCTAACCCGCGAAACCATCAAGCATTTTCCTCGAAAGAGGTAGCAAGAAGTCTAACTGCAACGTTGTCTTCGGTGATATTATGTACTACATAGATGCTAGCTACATCAAAGATATGCTCCACTGGAGTAACGTGAGTTTCCCCCATGTAGAAGGGTAAACTTTTGAGTGCCGCAACAGGTATCGGGTCACGTTGAGCCAACATGAGAGGACTGCTTGCATTAAAAGGGGGAAAAACTTGGTTCCTCGCCATAGCAACGAAAGGTTGATTGTTCTTGGGTGGAGGAAATCTTCCGTAAGGAGGAGTTGAATGACCCCTACTAGGTAAATCTGCAACTGGGGATGTGGAAATGCCTCTTCTAGCTTCTCTTTGGAGGAGACAAGGAAAGTTTGATATGCTGATACTTTCCTTTCTTTGAAGAAGCTCTTGTCTGAATTCTTCGCATAAGTTACTGCACTGAGATTTGGAATCCAGAGATATAGAGTCGCCAGGTACTTTGACTTGTGTAAGTGAGAAGAGAAGTACCAACTCTGTCCCACCGGAGGTGTGCCAAAAATTGTTGTGTGTGGTCACACGGTGGCTTAAGATTTCCTGTTTGATAATGAGACACCTCTGAAAGATGGAACTCTAACTTCTGTGATGTCCCACCGGGCGTGCCAAAAACTGTTGTCGCCAAATCACTGCACCCTCCGAATGGCCAGGATGTGAATAGGACGTTCGGTGTGATTGGGACACATGGGATCACCTCTCAAGCTGTGGGACTTGGGCTCGAGGTGAACCTCCGAGAAGGCCGACTTCCTCTTCCTAAACTAAGTGTCAGTACTACTCCTAGTGTAACAAAAATGATTATCTAGTCCTATGCTAACATTTTCATGGGGTTTTAGGGAAAGAGATTTACAGAAATGAAACTATACTAGGGATGGTGATGCACCAAATAAAGGGTGTCTTCGACTCAGAAGGGTTAATTTGAAGAGGGTGTGTGCACCACAGTCAACTTCACCTACTCGCAACTTAGAGAGGGTACAGATACCACAAACTAAGAGACACGCGTTCCCTTTGTTAAACTTTATCGACCGAGAAATATACCAGCTTCCCAAAGAAGAAGGATGAACTCAAGAAGGGTGAACAGACACCACAACTCAACCGCATGCAATACTTCACCACTCGATAAGCACAGTAACTCCAAGAACTCGCAATAGAACTTAAACTTGCACAAAGGTACCCGCAAGTATGAGAAAGGCACAAAGAAGCACAAAAAGGATGAAAGGACCGAGATTAGTCACAAAACACACACTTTTATTGCTTCAATAACATGCACAATGCATCATACATTCAGAAGAGGCAATAGTTGCCATTACAGCCTTGAAGAGGAGGCTTGAAAGTTCTCTCAACACACAAGAACAACTTGCAGAAGAGAGAGGATTCTTGAAAAGTATACACTCGCCTGAGATATCTAACTGTCCAACTTGTCTGAACTGTTGGAACCCTTTGAAATGAGCTTCCAACTTACATTTATAGAAGAATATGTGAGAAAGAAGAGGAAATGGTCATAATTACATTCCTAAAATGAAGGCCCATGATGTATTTATTACGCTTAGTCAACCACTTGAGAAGGTTCCATCATGGGTCATTAATTGCGCTCGATGACCTAGTCTTCTCAATTAATTAAAAGAATATTTAAATAAAATATTTAAATAATAATAATAAATATTATTATTAAAATATTTAAATAAAAATATTAATTTAATTAACATAATGTCGGGACCCCCCGACCCGCTTGACTTGAAGAGGAGGGGGTCCATGTGATAGAGTCTCGCACACAATCTCAACTCGATGAGCTTCAAATCCTCTAACTCGGTGTTGCACTCGATTTTGAACCCCACACTAACTCTTTCCTTGCTTTGGTAATCGGGCTCTTTTGCATTGAGTCCTTCGAATGGTGAGCTATCAAACTCGATTCTTATCATTTTCCTCTGTTAACTCGAGGCCATTTATGCATTCCACATTCAAACTTCATGAAACATCACCACGAGCTCCTTGCGAAGTCACCGAGCTCTTCATCCAGCAAACGATCTTACCTTTCCTGGGCTCAAACTCACTTGAATACCGAGCTTAACCCAATATTTCTAAAAAGAATGGTTTTACCACAATGCTCACGGTTCTTCCTTATCATATAACACTTGTAGTAAGAATGTTTTGGATTTTCCATAATAAGCACAATTTGTACCTTCCAAACGATGAGAAAATGCCATTATCAATAAAGACCTAATGCTGCCATGATGATGACCCAGGCTCATGCCCATAACATGTCGATAGACACCCTTAAGACTGATTTTTGGTCAAAGAACCCTTCGGTATTTTGGCAATGCATTCGGAAATCTCGGCTCCAATCAACAATTATGCCACTATTGGATCTTAGTATGGCATAGGTAGCTGTGAGCTACACCATATACTCATTTTTCCATAAAATAAAAAGATCCTTTATGTTACAATCTGCAACACATAAAATAAGCCCTTCAAAAAATACATTGAACAACTGGGGCAACCAAGAGGACCTTGGAAAAATGTATAGGTAACAACCATATGAATTCTTCCTTAGTCGTGGATCAAAGCTAATAGAAATAAAGCTAGATAAAATTAGCTTGAAACTACAGTATAATCGTCCATTTGTTAAAAACAAGTTTCTCTGAACCTGGTAAAGGAATACTTTTATTGTCCGATTGACGCACATAATGGAAGGGTATAAATATTTCCTTACTCGCCCACGTAGAGTTTCTCAAAGAGACCATTTACAAGTGACAAGGATGTAGCATGCAAAACGGCCAACTGTATTTTAGAGTTGACCTTCACATTCAATTCATTTCTAGAGAAGAAATGCTTTGAGCAATATGAATCGTTTCATTCTGCACCGTAATAAACCTTCATCTCCTGATTCAAGGAAATTTTATGAAGCCTCGAATAGCGTGACTCCAATCCATCGTACACGGCAGTGAATATTTGTTTCCTCTCATGTTTCTATCGTGCAACAGACCACATCAAGTTTAGAATTATACAGAGGATGAGGAGAAGGTCGTTGCGGTGAACGTACTGGGAGAAGTATGTTGGCATAGGTGAACTCGATCGTGCTCGAAATCTGGGATTTTTGCATTCGGTGAAATAGTATCAACACTTCGTGAGGAAACGCGTGTCTTCTGTAAGCTGCAATTATGGTATTCCATGAGAAGGCGTCTCTTTCATGTGAAAGCATATTCCTGGAAATGCAGGTCCACAATAGTTGAAGATATGTAGACGGGTTTACAGGGATGTTATGCGTGGTAAGCAAAATGTGTGAGCCTCCTCCTTCACCTATCTCCGTGTGATACTCAATTTTGGCCAAAGACTAGACCACCACGTCCAATCTCGTTTTTTACACTTCAACTGTCTCATTCCCACGTTCCCTGACTTACCTTCCGAGTGACTCGCACAAAGACTCGGACCACTCCAAGCTGCGCGGAATTCCATTTACATGGCCCGTGTGGAAGTCTCATGATGGATAGCCATCGTAATTTTTCCACTTGGCAGTTTGATCCGATTTCTCCCCATGCGGAGGTTTGATCATGGTTTTCCAAACCAATATTTCCACGCTTGGTGGTGTTTGCCTTATTTTCCACGTTCATACCTCGGTAGCGGGATTATTTTGGATTGCCATTGTAATATTTCCATGCTTGGCATACTTTCTCCAAATCCCCAGCGTAAAACCACACATTAATTAATCCATGGCCCCGACCTCATCTTCGCTTCACTGATCCGGCAACCTTGGAAAGTTCATTCCTTATCTCCACAATTCCCCATATTTCATCACCATGATTTTTTTCCTCCCGCCGAAGTTTTCCTTCATCGATTTGAGGATAACATTAAACTCTCGGTGAAACATTTCAGCTCGTAGCTTATAAGGTGTGATAATTTCAACGAAACCTTTATGCTTGCCAACTTAGTGACTCGTCAAGATGCTTATATAATTGCAAAGCAAATTATGCTCCATGAATATTCTCGATATGAAATGGGCTTCTACCTCTATGAGATCAACTTCCATGAGTTACATCATAAAAAAGTAAGATCTCGATAGAGAATCTTTATAATAAATTTCCTCAGGTCTCCTGGTAACACTCTCACTGTCACTTAATCGATTTTCATAAAAATATCTTGACGGAAAATCCCGAATTTGAGGATGCATTCGATGTTGAACAGATAAAAACATAGTTGGACGACTTGCTTGCTGGAAGTGCTCAAAAAGGCTTCTACTATACTGCAACATGCCTGTGCATCGAATGCTCGGCCGCTTTGAGCGTAGAACTGAAATTCTCCTAGGAAAGTGCCGTGAGGAAGTAATTGGCTATACGCAGCAGCTACAGGGTAGAGAAGTAAACTTATCTCAGAAAATGAGTGGCCTCCAGAGAGAGTTGATTGCGACAGCTGCCGCAGGGTGATCCCAAGGAACCGTTGGTGTTGATCCTGATGTTCTAGTTGCATGCGACCACAGTCATGATCAGTTGTTGTAAAATCTTGCCGCTGTAGTAGAAGAACGAGATAAAGTTTTAGTTGAGTTGTCTCGCCTTTTCATTTTGGAAATTCTCTTCCATGGAAGAAGCTCGACCAAATCTTGAGGCAGCTATTGTCTCCATCGAGTCATTAAAACTGAATTCATATTCCAACAAGGAAGCATCAATCTCTCCATGTTGAATTAAACCGGTCGAACTCATCATTTCTCTGCCTCAATGAGCCAACCATCAAACATCCTCCGCTCCTATCGAGATTCCTTTACGACAAGCCAAACTCAGTTACTGAGCTTACATTTCCTACTCATGAACTCGTCTAAGGCTTGTGATCTGAGTTATGACCGAGTTAGGACAAGGCACAAGCTCCTCCGAGGAGTCATCTCTTTATTCCTGATTTGACACTGTTGACCAGAAGTGGGTCCCTGGGACCAATGTCGTGATTTGATCGTAATAAGGCCCTGTTTTCCAATTTTTCCATGTGCGTAAAATTGGTAATTACATGAATGTTTTTGTGAAATTAGGAATCTACAACATAAGAGTAGTAATCAAAAATGCTTCAATTTATCGAAATATTTATCACAATCTAAGGTGCATTTGTATGGTTTATTTTTCTTGGTCATGTCTATTAAAGATGTGATAATTTTAGAATTTTTAAAAACAAAATTTAAATTAAATCTTGATAATCCTAGAAAACTTCTAGTTTTATGGGAATCTTTAGGTATAGGCCATTATTGAATAGATTTTATTTTTGTAGGGTTAGGATAACTACCTTTTTTGATATAATGTGTCCAAGATATCATACTTCTTTTTTTGATTCACATTTACTTAATTTTACATATAGTTTTTACTTCCTTAGTGCTTATAGTACTAATAAAAAAATTCATTCATGATCTTCTCATTTTTAGAATATATCGGGATACCATTGAAAACTGTAATCACAAACACATCTAGATAATGTTTAAACACATCATGTATTAGGGTAATAAAGCTTACAGGGAATTAAGTCGAACCAATGGGCATTACTAAAATCTCATATTATATATATATATATATATATATATATATATATATATATATATATATATATATATATCGTGTCCTAAATATTGTTTTGGAAATGTCTATTTATTTGATATGTATTTAATTGTAGCTATATTTTATATCACTAATTTAAAATCATTTGGAAATGTTCAACCGATCTAACAAGTCATCTAATCTTGCTAGAGTGTATTTTTTTAATGGCAAGGTTATTTAATTTGAAGTAATAAATGCATAACAATGTAGTTCCATCATTTTTCTTCACAAATAAAAATGGATAACCCCATGGAGAAATAATAGGTCATATTTTTTCTTTATTAATAAATTCATCTAATTGAGTTTTTAATTTCACTAATTCAGGATAGATTTCAATAAGAGTATTTTGATATGGGTTCAAATTTAGGAATTAAGTCTATGGCATGTTATGTAGTTATTTTTAGAGGTAAATCATTTATATCATTAGGAAATATGTCCATGGATTCTTGCCTGATAGGTTTAATATTAATATCTAACTTGAAATTATCTCAAAGGTCACAATTCACCATACCACAATGCTTTTTGGAAATTTCTTTACACTATGCTTTAATTATACAACTGAGATAGTTTTTATGGTTAGGGTCACTTACCCCCTTGTAGGACTTCAAATGCCCCCATTTTATTACCTATAGGTAAATTTTTGTTTTCACATCCAAAAGGCATTATTCCTTTCTAACAATCCCATATCTATAATAACACCACATTTACATAAGTTTAGAACATGAAAATGATCTTTGGTTTTGATTTTATCTAAATGAAGAGGTAATTATTTAAGTAATTACACGCATTTGTTTCATAATTCTTCCATCCACCAACACTACTTGGATGGATTTGATTATTCTAGAATATAACTAGAGTTTAGTAACTATATTTGAAGAAATAAAACTATGGCTACTAGTAAAATCTATGAGAAAATTAACATCTTTCCCATTAAATGTTCCTTTAAGTTACACTAATGAGTTTAAAATTTGTACCATACATGTGTCTATAGCACCATAAAACTTTATGTTGGGTTGAAGTTGGTTTGATTGGAATTTGAGATTGTATTTTTGATTTTTGTGGACAATCTTATTTAATAGCTATCACTACAAGTTCAATATTTTAATGTGGGTTGAAGTTTTTGTTGAGATAAATATTTCTTGAAGGGTGTAGACACTTTAGTATTTTTATAATGGAGATCTCATAATTGTTCGTATTTTTATCACTTTAGCTTCCTTGATTGAAAAATTAAGGTTCTTCTCTCATTCTTATTTCATCTTTTTTTGATGATTTATAATATTTTATTATTATTCCACCATTTGTGTTGCTTCATCAAATGATTTTAGTTTTCCACACCACACATTCTCTTTTAATTTATTTTTGAACCCATTTAAGAATCTTATAACTCTATCTTTTCCTTATATAAATGGTAAACAATGGTTTAAACATTCATAATCTCTTTTTATTAGCTAACTAGACTCCTTGCTATTTTAACTTGAAGAATTTATTACATCATTATTTAAAAAAGGAAAAAGCGATGGTTTTATTTTTACAAATAGTTATTTAATTTTATTTCACTTAATCATCTTTACTATTAAATTATGGGTTTTGATGGTATCCTTCCATAAATCTAAATCCATTCCTTTATTTAGAAATATGCTATGTGGGATCTTCCATAGCAATTAGTTATTTGTAGCTCAAAATATTGTTTTAAACTAGATAACCATTGTTCTTCCTCCCAGTTCTTAGTTCTCTAGAGTATTCAGGAAGTTTAATTTTTCTTACAAAGTTATCAATTTGTTTCTAATTTATTTCCTCATTTGCGTAGAAGAGAATTTAGATACAATATTAGAGCCATTAGAGGAATATTCTAAATTTATGTTATCATCTATTTTATGTGTTTGTTTCCTAGAATTTCTCCTTCTCTATCTCTGAATTGAGTTATCCAATTATTCAAATCTAGTTTTATACCTTTTTCCCTATTTATTTCAAAATTTTCTTATAAAATTTTCTAATTCCAAGGTTAGATTAGCACTTCCCCTTGTAGTTGTTTATTTCACTATTCATACTCCTCATAAGTGATAGAGTCACCATTTCCTTTCAAGTCCATTATCACATGTGTTCCACTCATGGAAATGAAAATACTTTGTGAATAGAACAATTTAATATTCACTTTGTTGAAGGAACAATACCTACCTATGGCAAGGATATGAAAAATATGCCAAGTCATTCTAATAGAATTAATTAAAGTCAATAAAATAATAAACGAATGATTTATATATCCACATAGATGACTCCATCATCTTATATGATCCGTAAAATATAGTATACCCCATACTATGAAATAGTTTGTAAAAATGAACACTTATTAAAACTATTAATTTCCCCATTTAAATGAACTCGAGAACCCATTAAAAACTGATCCAAAAATTTATTTAAGTGTGTCCAAAACTGAATTGAAATTAGATTGTTAACTCATCAATCATTTCCAGTTAACACGATTAAAAGGATCAAAATATGATTTTTTGAAAGAGTGTAAAAGTGTTAAAATTTTACCCAATTAATTAATTTCTTATTTAGAATCGTAAATAATTAGATCAAATAGATGAAAAACTAAACACAAATAAAAAATTGAAAATGTAGTTCACTCGTGGATTAGGCCACGTCTCCGGGATAACTTAGAATGCCATCGATCCATCATTTACTAAAATTACAAGTAAAATAATTAAAAATTACAAAGAATGACAAATCATAAACCTATAAAAATATACTTATCAAACCTTTTAAGAACTATGAACTTGATCAAAAATGTTCTCCACATTCATGTATCATTTTTACATTCATTTTCCCATGTTCTACATCAAAAAGGTCAAAAACTCTTCAAGAAAATGTCAAATGAAAACCAATCAAAAAAATTACAAGTCTAGGTAGAGAGCACCTAAAAATTATGAAAAAATTTCAAGTTTTGCTAAAATCCTAAAAGTGCAATATATACTGAAACTATCCCTTAAGGACCTTATACACGCATTGGAGAAGTTACAATCAAATACAATAATACCGCTTATATAATGTTTCCAAATAGGTGGTGGGTTGGTTAAGCATCTTATATTTTATCCTTCATATTGGTGGTTCAAATGTCCCCTTTGTTTCCCTCATCTCATGCAATTTGCTATTTTTTATGTCTTTATCTACATTAGGCATGTGAGGATATGCAAGCTATTTTATAAACAAGTATGTGGCATAGGTTAAATGGCCATTAAAACTCTTTTTTGGAAGTGGTTAAGATATAAGGCTTAAGTATTGAGGGTGTTTGGTTTACATGTGATGCACTTGTGGCATAGGTGTGAAGCACTTAAGTTATAACATGTATGCAATGTGGAAAATGTGGAAACATGAAGTGATTTGGTTGGATGTGAAGAATGAGGTGGGAGGCCATGTGGTTTCCTAATGACCTACTTTATGGACCTCTCCAAAATCACCAACTCGCTGATGCTCATATCCTGCCATGTGTCAACAAAAGAGTCTACAAAATAATGTGATATAAACTATATTTTAATTGAAAAAATTAAAATCACACTAATATACCACGCTGGCCATGTCCCCTTTAAAAAAGAGTAGACCCCACTTTTGAAACCCAAATTTTCACACTACTTGAAGAGTATCGTAGAATAGAATGAACATGTTCATGACCACTTTTGATCAACTCTGAAATACAAAAACTCTATGAATTAATCAAGGTAATGTATAATTTCACTTTCCTATTTACCCACTTTGACCATGAAATTTGATTAGCGATATCGAGAGCATATAATTTTTGAGTTTTGCATTCCAATAGGAATTGGAAATTTATTAGAGTTCTCTTCCATACTCTAATGGTTTAGGGAGAAATAGGTAATTTCGACCGCCTAGAATGTCCTTTGGATCACATCTCCCAATAAGAAAATTTTGGTCCCCTAAACAAAGTCACCCATTAAATTTTCTTAATGGTTATATGCATTCCAAAAATATAAAGAAACTATAATATAGCATAGTGGTTAAAAATATTGAAGAATATTATAATACTTATCACATAAATGGATTAGTATGAAATTATAATTAAATTCTTTCTCAAAAAGTGTCTAATCAATTCCTGTGATTTTGTCAAGACTATAATTTTCAAAATTAGATCAGTATGAAATGAAAACCAAATTATAATAATAGGTGGTTGTCCACTAACCCTTCTAAACTACCAACTCTATAAAATATGACATAAGTCAATTAATATGAAATAAACCACTAAATGCCAAACATAGGCGAGTGTCCATTAATCTTGTGAAATTGTAAAGTATCATTAAGTAGATTGGTATGAAATAGATAGTCAAATCCGAATAATAGGTGAGTTTCTAATTGACCCTATTAAACTATATATAATGATAAAAATATCCATTTCACCTGTGGATACAATAAGTTTGTAAATTAATTACAAATACAAATGGTTCCCAAATGGGTCTTATAAGCATCCATATTTTGCACACTAAAAATGAAAACAAATGCAAATCCAAAATTAGACATAATGAAATTGCTCACTGAATATGTATATTATGTTGTCTAAATCAAAATGGGATTTTTTAATAATAAATGTGAGAAGATAAATATTTTCATGTTAAACTTGTCACTTTCTCTTTCTTACAAGTGACCCCGAAATAATATTCAAACCTAAAATCATATGGGAAAAATATCCTTTTTACATAAACATGAATCCCATAAAATTATGGTTCAAAAATATGCATGCTAATTAATAAATATCAGCTATGCAAAAATCTATCCATTAGATAAAGTGTCCTATAAATCAAAATTGAATGGACTCATCTATGGGTTATTGATCAATAGATATTGAGTTAATTCAATAATTATTGGTGAATTAATAAATTCATTAATTTTAACCTTATCAAGAGGTGTGTGAACCATCAGTTTCTTACCACATGATGGATGAAGTTTCCAACATGTTTCAACCCTATGTCCACTCATATTGAAATGATTGAAATTTTTCCTTTGTTTGGGGGAGGTTACCTATTTTCCATTTCTTGTTTCAACATGATGAGATTGGTCTTTAGCACCTACCTTATTATTCACAAAAGGTGACAAATTCTTTAGAAATTTTTGTGTCTTCCAATAATAAGAAACATAATGATTACTTAACGCATAAAACATGCAAGGAAAACATGCAAAATCTTATGTATATCAAAATAAAATTGTTCAAAGTGAAAGCGTGCATTAAAAGTTTTAGGATCCAAATTCCTATCACAACTAATTTTAGTATAAGTAGAAGGAGGCGGAATTTCATTACCTCTATTTTTTATTTTCCTACATGCACCAATCTTTATTCCTCTTGTATTGAGGAATTATGCAATGCTAGTGGTGTAGAAAATTTGTTGTTAGAGGCTTGTATTCCTTCAACAATTTTGGAAATTTCTCCAATATCCACTTGCTCACTAGCATAACCCAATCCTGCATTACGAGGTCAATCCTCTACCTGTATTGGGTTAGCAATACCTTGGCCATTCTTACCAAGGCCTCTTCCATCAAATCCCATTTTAAATAATAGTTTAGATCTAATTCCCTTAGTATATTGTTCAAAATTACCAAAAACAATATTTTAAATCAAGGAAGGAAGTACTACATGATGACTTATAGTAAATTCATCTACCATTGTACCTACATTTGAAGTGGAAGGAAAATCCTTCATTTGTACACCATTTTATATTCATGCCTAGATCTCATCCTTCGCATGTAAATCAAATTTCAATATGATAATCTCCTCTTCAAAAGAATAAAATATAACTCTTAGGAAGAGTTATCGTCATGAATCTGGTGGTTATATGCTTTGAGCTCATCAAGCTTCATTTATTTCAAGGATTTATTCGTGTTTTACTGTTTCTAGAAAAAAAATATGTACACCCAAAAACTGGAAACTAAAAAAAGAATATTAATTATGGCCAAATGTCTACACAAACTGAATGAAAACTACTTTAAAGTATAGTACACCACTTACTACCAAATCATCTTTAAAAGATGATACTTGTTAAAAATCTCAATTTCTTGATTTTAATGAATTGAGAACCCATTAAAATATGATACAAAATTTGAATTATTTTTTTCCAAAGCTAAATCAAACTATGATTGTTAATTCATCAATTGTTTTGAGTTTACACTATCAAAAGGACCAAAATACTATTTTTTAAAGAGTGTCAAATTGTTATAATTTCACCCAATTAATTATTTTTTTGTTTTAGAACTGCAAATAATAAGATCAAATAGATACAAAATTGAACATAACTCCAAAATTGAAAATGGAGTTCACCCACGGATTGGGCTACATCTTTGCGATATCTAATAATGTCATTCGATCCATTATTTAATCAATTTGAAAGTACAATAATTAAAACTTACAAATAATAATGGACCATATACCTAAAAAATATGATTATCATACCTTTGAAGAACTCTAAACTCAATCAAATAAATTTTCCAACTTCCCAGGCATTTTCACAATCATTTTCCCATGTTCTCTTGGTGAAAAAGTTTCAAAACAATTTAAAAAAACAATTGGAAAAATTCTAAGTCTAAGAAGAGTTTTTGATAATTCTAACAACTCTCTAGTTCTACGAAAAGCTTGAAAATGCTTTTAAGTAGGTGAAAAATAGAAATATACTAAATTTGTCCTTTAAGTACCTTACATAGTCATATGAAACTTTACATTCAAATAAAATAATACTCCTTACATAATGTTTCCAAGTAAGTGGAGGGTTAGTTAAGAACTTTCTCTTTTCCCATATTGGTTAGCATTTCAAATCCCCTTGGGTTCCCTAATCCCATTATATTTTCTTTTTTACCTCTTTATCCCACATTGGGCATGTGAGGATATGCAAGGTGGTTTATAAGAAAGCATGTGGAATAGGTTAAATGGTCATTGGTCTGCTTTAATTGGAAATGGTTAGCATTAAGGCTTAAGTGTGGAGGGATCTTGGTTGGTATGTGGTGCACTTGTGGCATAGGTGTGAAGCGCTTAAGTTATAACATGTATGAAATGTGGCAAACATGAAATGATTAGGTTGAACGTGGAGAATGAGGTGGAAGGCCGAATGGTGGATTGAAAAACCCACACATGGAACTCTAAAAAATGCCAACTCATTGATGCTCCTATCCTTCCATGTGTCAACACAAAAGGCCATGAAATACTTTGTGATATAAACTATAGTGTAATAGGAAAAATTAAAATAACACTAATATACCATGGTGGCGGGTCCCCTTCCGAAACAAGAGTGAATCCCACTATTGAACCTATTTTTTTACACAAGCAAAGAAGAATCATGAATATACCAAAAACATTCACAACCAATTTTTATCAACTCTGGAATACACAAATAGACTCTATGCACGAGTCAAGGTATTGTACACTGTACTTCCTTATTGACCCAATTTGACCATAAACTTTGATCAATGCTATTGGGAGCATACAACTTCCTCTTTACGCATTCTAATAGGTGTTGCAAAAATATAGGAGTTTGTTTCTATAATGTAATGGTTTAGGGTGAAATAGGGAATTTCTGACCACCCATGATGTCCTCCCGATCCTATGACTTCCATCATACTCATGTCAACCGATATGGGATCTAGACCTATTATAATTAATTTGTATTAGAATTTTTATCACATTAGACACTTTATATTAAAAATTAAATTATAATTTATACCTATGTGCATAAGAATACATGTGAATAAATAAAGGATATGTACTTATTACATCATCATCATACCATCGGTCTATATGGGAAATAGATGTGTCATACACTAGTTATAGTATAATTATTCATTGAAATTAATTTGTAAAAATAAATTATATATTTATACCTCCATGCCAAGCCCCTAAAGGTTGAAGAACATCCACTTATAGAAATATGATAGTATTTGTTATATTGATCCTATATGTCTCTATAAGTAGTAGACCTATTACTAACAAGATGTATAATTATAATTTTTAATTTGAAATAAAAAAACTTAAATTACAAAATTCACTATAGACTTATACATTTGTGGGTGGTGTATAAAGGTCAATGAATGTTGACTAATTAAATAATATCAAGGTGTCAAATGTGTTTCATTTAAATCCTCATCCTTCTCATATTATGCTAAAGCATGATCTTTAGAGCTTCCATAGGTCGATACATCAAACATATATCTGAATACACTACAATCTCTTAAATATAAATTTCCTAATAGAATGCATTGATTTTAGGATATGTACAAAGTTTTCTACAAAAAAATAAGATTATTGTGTTTGTTAGTACAAAATATGGTTTTATTCAATCATCAAGCTTCTAGAAAAATCACATAGAGACAATGTTGTATATAATCAAATTTAGTTTAATAGCCTTTTCAATATGTTTCCCATCTAGTAGTAGTAGCTTCTATGTGTGAGATTTTATTTTTGTACACATTATTCATTAGTAAAGCCTTTGTAAGGGAATTATAAATATTTTTGGTGTGATATTTATTTTATTTTGTGACCTAGAAAATAAAATTTTCTTTAAATACGATGAAATTGTTTTTGTGATGGGTTAATTATTTACAAATAGCCATTTATTACAAATAAAAATGTGATATGTAAATGTATGTGGATATGCTTAATTAGTATAAATTTCATCCCAAAGAGTAGTATAATTATTGTACATAAGTGGAAGTTTTTAGGTCTTACATTTTTTCTATCCCCACCTTAAACAATAAAAATCCTTGTCCATAAATACAAACTTCTCTATTTTTTGTGAAAAAGAATACAATTATTTTTATATAACATAGCTATATAGATCAATTTAATGCAATATCTAATAACTGGAATAGTGCCACTATACATAACAAAAATGACATGATATCCCTAGTGTACTAAAATTCTTGAGGTCGTGTTGAGACAACCAAAGCGTGTAAGATGTGATGGATGGGTATATGAATGAATGAAAAAATTAGATAGGTGGCAGAAGATTATGGGTTAAGATTTGAAGGCCAAGAAACTCATAGCCAATCTTCATGAAAGTGTGAAAAATTATTGTCGAGGATAGACAAATACTATTTAATATCTCTATGTGGAAGACTATGAACACAGATAATTTCTTCATGAACTCCCATTCTATGTAAGTTAAGATGAATACACTCTCTCATAGCTAACGTATTATTGGAAGATTCCCATTCACATCTAAATATTCCTCTCTAGAGAGGGTCCTATGAGAACATGAATGATGAAAAATGAGGGAGAACTAAGGGTTTTGGTTTCTAGCCCAATTTTCTTGGTTGACATGGAATTTTTTAGCTACAATTATTTGTTCATCTAATGCATCAATCTATCTTACAATTTGTGGGGGAAAAGGAGTAGACCAGAAAACTAACACTCATAATCATGAATCTATGTCTCCTTAGTATCGTTCAATTCCTAATGGGTGAAAAATTGGCTCAAATATCCTTCTACGATGTTGGGATCGAATGGGAATGGCCATTTAGGGGTGTCAACTCATGAGAAAGGGTAAGGGAAGACAAAAAACTAGCCAAAGTGTGGTCGGGGGATATGAGTTGGTAGCGTGAGACTTTGACTTAGTTGGATGTCTTGGTTTGGTTTTATAAACTACTTTGAGCTTTAATTCTAAGAAAATAATGAAAATATATCGAGATCACATAAAAAAAATATATTTAAGATTTTAATAAACTAAATTCCTTTACGTGATTAATCAAATAAATGAGTGCAACTATATATTCTATTTTTTAATATTTTACCTATATGTTGAAAGGAAAAAAATTAAAATAAATAAATTAACCAGTGTTTTGTGTTTTCTAGATTAGTTTAAAGAAATTAAATCTACTTCTACAAACATAGAGAGATGATGTAAAATAAATCAATTACTTATTATAATAAAATTAAACTAAAATGGAATAATTGGATGTGGTTATTCCTCTATTTCAAGGTTGTTTGGTAATACTAATCTAAGGAGGAAGTAATCAAAAGTTAGTAATATGATGAAATAAACCTTCCCTTGATAAAAATTATACCTCAAGATTTTTGGAAAGGGAAATATTCTTAGAAGAAATTTCCTCTTTGCTAAATAAACATTCCTCAACAAAATTATTTCCAAATTAATAGGAAGAAACAAATAATGAAATAAATATAAATACTACCCCACTTCTTCCTATAACCAAATTCCTAAGTAGATCCACATGGATAAGTTGAGAATAAATTATGAAGGGATGATTTTTAATATAAGGCATATTTTGAAAAGAAATATTGGAATGTAAAAATTGTACGGGAAGAGATGAAATATTTCACTTTTAATAAGAAAAATAGATTGCTTCTTTGAATTCTAATAAATTATGCCTATGTTTAAAGATTCAAATAATTGAAATACACCCCCAACTTGGTCACTACAAAGATCTATAGTATCTTGTGTTAGTTATGTTGATGATGCATCCAATGTCTCCTTAGCTTCAAGATCCTTCAAATGGATGATATCTAATTAATCCAGGTGAGCAAGGTAATAAATATTAGTAAGAAATCAAGAAAATAGATGGCTGGATTAGTGTAGGGAGGGTACATGGATTGTGAGTACCAAGGAAACAAATTATATAATTGGCTATTTGGATAAAAACCTCTCAAAATTTGACAACATAATACTTTCAAAAATCCAAATTGCCCAACCCATGATACGAACAAAAATGCCATTTTTATAAGTTGTTGGAGGAGAAGATGCCAAGAACACATGTCGATCAAGAAATGATGACGTAACCGAGGAGAAGAATTCAACATAATATTTTTAACAAAAGGGGAGAAGGAATATAAGACCAATTCAATGAGCCTATTTTTAGAAAATTTGACCAAGTAATGTGAGACAAAATCAAGTCAAAATCAAAATACGTGTTTAAAAATCCATGTTTTAATTTTGATTTAAGAGGTGACATGACCACCCCTTGTTAATAGATTGGTTTTTGGTGTATATGAATTGTTTTGTCATCATTTGATGACTTTTCCACCATAGATGGTTAGTCATCTCACTTAGTGAGAATAGGTCATAGTGGAATAGGTCAATAGGGTTAGTTAGGGTTATGTACATGTGTCATGCACAAGAGTTACACATCACTCCTATATGTACCTCTATTTTTTTATCTATGAGCATGCTAGACACACCATTGTCTTTTATGTACTTGATTCTCATTTTGTGATTCGATCTCTTTCTTACTACATGAAGTGTTCACAAATCCATTGAAGTGTAACCTTGCTTGATGTGCACGGGATTACGTATTAATCCTCTTAGAACGATCCAATATGGTATCAGAGAAACCTTTTTTAAAAATTCTTCTCACTTGGGTCATCTTGTCTCGATTTATTGTTTGGTAAATATGCACTCGATTAATCTGGTTGTTATTACTTCATTTTCTAGTTTTCATGCTTCTCGTGTAAGTTTTTTGTTTTAATCTTGTTTACAGGTTTAACAATCTCATTTTTAGAGTTTGTGTCTGTCTTCAGGTTTTACATGTACAAGTTATAGGTGTTTTCTAGCCAGATCTAGCTAAATGCAGCCAAATTTAGGGGAACAACTAAATCTAATGGTTGGTTCTTCATTTTTGGTTTTAATTAGAAGTGATTGTTTTTAATCTCTAGTTTTTTTTTTTTTCCTTTTGGTTTGCAAGATATTTTTTTTGAATTTTTATTTCCCTGTTGCCTTCTTGGTTTATTGATCACCCTAGAAAACTCCCCGACAAGTTGTTCCTCTATGGTGAGTTGGATTTGGGTTTAACTTGAATTCTTGATGAGTTCTCATCAAGCTACATTTTTGTGTTACCTTGTGTGTTATGGGCTATTTTTCATTGTTTATGCCATGCTCAATCATTTTACCTTGTAATGACCTTTCCTCTCTTTGGAAACATTTTTAGTGTCGATTTTCCTTGGTTATGAAGTGATTTTTTTATCCATCATTTTTTTGGTTGGTTTGCTGTCTCTGTCTTATGTCTGAGTGAGTCAACAACTATCCTAACTGAGCCTTGCCTTGTGCATTGGTTTGGACTCTCGGCTCTCAGATCCACACCGTGTCAATCAAACATGGTTATTTTCATCTTACAATTCCATTTTGGTCCTATCTCCTTCATGTATATAGTGAGCTATGTTGGCTATGTGAATCATTCCAACCCATCCCCTACTCGTGGGTCAACAAAACATCCCTTGCATACAAGCCTTTGCATTCTCCCTGCATTATTCGTTATGTCTGTCACTCAAATCCTATGATGTTGGATCCTTTCTCATCTTAAGACTTTCTCTACCAATCACGCAACCTAGAACATCCCATTGAGCTCACTTATACCTAGCTCCAACGTGGATCTCACCTTGCGTCTTGTTCTAGTTCCCGATCCTCTGTGCGTTTGACAATTTCAGCCTACCTGTCTGTCACATCGTCGCCTTCTCGTTCCCCATGTTAAAATTCCCATTGTGCCATATGCCGAGATCCTCACTAGTCGGCCTCACGAACATCTTCCTCACTCTTCGTGCCAGGCCCCTCTCTTCTTGACCACTTCATTTATTTCAAAACACTTTTAACTTTCATTTTCTGAATTTTTATTTATTTTAAACATTTTTTATTGTTAAAAGAGATCTCTTGTTTTGATAAGTAAGATCAAATGTGGTCAATTTAATCATTATGGGATGGGTTTTAATAAAATCATTGCTTAAAGAGGGTGGTGTTATATATGTGGTGGGATTAATAATATAAGGGTTCTTTTTAAATAGTTTTAGGTCTTAAAAATAATAGGATATAATACTACATTTAAAAGTGTTCTTTTTAATTAATCTTAGGATTTTTTTTGATAATTAGGTATCTAATTATTTAATTTTAGCTCCTTAATTAATCACTTACTAGTTTAAATTCTTAGTCCCTTCTTAACATTATCATTATTGTCGCACTTTTTTCTTTTTTCCTTTTTATTGTTAAAATAGACTAATTGTAAAAATTCAAAGTACAATTTATAGTGTTATTAGGAATTTTTTTCTACTAACGTTTGCTGGAGTGTGGTTTTCCCCTCCTAGTATTTGTTTTCCTTCCAGGAGCCCTCGCTGCATCCTGGAGGTCCCTTGGACTCATCTAGAGCTTACTTTTTACATTGTAATCACCCTTATTATTGCTTGCATACTAATGAGCATGACTTCCACAGATCTTACAAAAATAGGTTTCTACTGCGATGTGAGACACTTTTTCTCATACCGGACTTTGACTTGACCCTTTGTTCCTTGTTTATGTCTTTGTTTTACTTGTTCACATGTTGTTCGCTACTTTTGAATGAGGCTTATTATGACCTCCACACTTGCGTGATTTATCACCTACTACAAAGTGAGTGGTCAACTGTCCCACATCACATGAATACACCTTATTGTAATCAACACACTACTTATAAAGTGATGCAAATAGGGGTTATCATTGTTCTTGGGTCATATTACATGCATACACATTCTCATCTAAGTCCAAAATCTTGTAACCTTGTATGTTTTCTTGCACCCTCTTTTTCTTACATTGTGCACTTATTTCTCTTTTTACATTTACACCATGGAGATTGCTTTTCCCAAACCTACGCTTCATAGGACCATTTATGCATTACACCTTCCAAGTATTCTTCTTGGTAGGAATAAATATGCACCATAGCATTCGAGCATGGAATGTTTTCTCATTTATGTTGACCTTTCTCCCTATTTGTATGGATGAATACCTACTCCAAGCGATATTGATTAACTTGAAGATCGGCTTGAAACTTGTAGCATGGTTAGTTTTCATTTATTGACGTATATTTCTAGGCCTCTCCACCATCATGTAGTGCACATGGAGTGTCCTCGCACTATTTAGAGCATCCTTAATTCCTTATTTGGAGATCCTTTAGAGATTGTCATTACCACTTCTCCTACTGATATAGTTGTCTCCTTCCCACTCTCATGTGATGACAGTTATTGTAACACTAAATTTCTTATACCTATCCCTGATGATGAGGATCATTATTCTAGTTATGAAAATGAGAGTACATATGGGTACTTCTCTTCTCCTTCTCTCAACCACCTTTTAAACAATGTTGAAACTCCTCCCTTCTCATCAGACATCAAGAAGTCTTGTTTCCAGCCTCATACCATCATTACATCTACCTCCTTTCCACTTCCAATGTGTGAGGATATTTTCATTGCTCATCCTTCATGTGTTGATGATTCATACCTATTAGACATCGCTCTCCTATTTTTCGAGCCACCCTTTTGGAATGATTACTTGCAGGACCTTAGTCATCTCTTCTCATTGCATACTTTTTTCGCCATATAGGGACTTATTCATTCTTCTATAGGTGTTTCATAGGATTTCTTCATCTCCTTTTTTGGGAGTTCCCCTTCAAGGACTATTTTCTCTTCCATTTTCAAGACCATAACTAATCCACCCTTTCTTGTGGATCCTTATTCTAAAGTTTTGGTGGTTGCTAATTTTCCTTCAATTGACATGGGAATCCTTTCAAAGCATATGTTCCTCTCTCATACAAAGAAATTTCTCGATTCATGGCATTATCTTCATTTCTTGTGCACTTATTTGCTAGAAATTTTTTGATATTTCCATGAAACAAATGCATAGTACTTCATACTACCACTTTCTGCTTCCTTTGTGGAGTGAGCGTACTTTTAGTACACCATTTGTATTCTTCATAAGGGAAGAATAATTGTTTGATGTAGATGGACCTTCATTAGTCTACATGAAGAAGACCACATCATCGACACTCTTCTTGGAAACTTCATAGAGTTTTAAAAATCATATCTGGTTGTATAATTCTTTACCGAACCCTTCACTAAATCCAAGTATCCTTACTTGCACTCTTGTCTTGGGGTGAGTTCCACTATTGATTCTGCACATCTACTTTGGGCCTTCTTTTCTTTCTCTTGTCTTTAGATTTCATTCCACCTTTCTTCTTCGTACCTACTTTAGATTCACCATCCCTTCATGGAGTAGTTTTCTTTTCCACCTCACATATGGAGCATCGTTCCTTGGATAAGAACCATACCTTGTCATTTCAGATATCTTCTTCTTCACTTGATACATGGTGGTATTCAACATGTTCTTCATCTTGGGAGGTTGGATAGTGTTTCTTCATCTCGTCTCTTCTTCTAGAAAGATTGCATTTTGTACATGAGTACCTTATTAGGTCTTTAGTTTCTGAGACTCATTTGATGCATCTTTATTAGGTTGTTTAGGAGTGTTTTTTATCTCTTGTAAGTGGATGTTTTCCCTTAAGGGGTTTTCCTCAATTACTTGAGATTCTTATTATACATGGGTATTGTAGACACCTAGTTTTCATTAGCCACCTACTTCCTTCTATACACACATTATTTAATTAAAACCTATCATTATACCATTATCCTAAGTCACCTTCCCCCATTTCATAAAATCAATTTTTACGCCCTCATAAATTACTATCTACCAATCCTAAATTACCCTAACCCCTTTAAAACTACTTAACCATATCAAAACCACCTCAAACCTATTTTATTCTAACATCCTAACCTCCCTAACTCTTCCTTAACCTCCTCTCAACCATTTTCCCTCCCAATTTACCTAAAAACCCATTTAGGAATTGGTTTCAACCATTTCCTAAACGTTTTCTCAAAATTTATGAATCGGCTGATAATTCTAACAAATCGCTCGGTGATTATAAATAACAATTTTCACTCTTATTTCAGGATCTTTAGAATTATTTTGCACACTCTTTCAATTTGGCCCAAAAATGAATCTCCACCACTCTAGAATTCATCAAAGCCCTATATTAACCTCAAAGCTCTTGTAAATAATTAATTTGGATAATCTTTTCATCAATTATCTTCCTAGAAAGTTCAATATTTGGTCATCAAATTCAATCGGTTTAATCATGTGTTTAGAGACATCTTGCTTCTTATCTCAACATAACAAGTTACTATTTTTCTTTGTTTCATCATTTTCATTTCATAAAAAAACATCAAAAACAATAAAAAACAATTATTTAGAAACTTTGTCTTTATCAAATTTTGTTCTTAGGAAAATTTATCATTTTCATAGTAATCACCAAAAGTTACTTGAATCGCCCATGATTCCCTTGAATCAATCATGATTATACCAAATCTCTTGTGTTTCTCTTAATTTCCTATGATCCATGTTAATCGAACCTTTCAATCAATTTATTAATTTAGTATGAAATTTTACCAATATTTTGGATTTAAATTATCTTCTTCAAGCATGGATCTACTTTAGATGGAAGTTCCTAAACGGTCCCATCCTATTAAAAGTATCTATTAGCTCCCAATAGTTCAACAACCCTTCTTTTTGGGAATAATATAAAAACCTTCATAAGATTACATTGTGTGTAATTATATTTACGTCTAATATTGAAGAAATCAAATATTAGTTTGAATTACTTCAAGAAATCCTGCGACACTAAAATTTTCCTCCAAAATTTCTATTTCATTAATGTATGTATTAGGAATAGGATGTTGTTAAGTGTAATTAGTAGTAGTGTCCGATAGAAGATAACGGCACCGTCAGTACGGTGCCGCCAATAATGTGGAGTACAACTAATAGAAAGTACAATAGGAATGTTGTAAAAAGTAAATATTTGTCGTGGTCCGGTAATTTTAAAATGTCAAAGTTTGGGTAATTAGAGAAGTAGGGTCTACATGATTAGGAATTAGAAATATTATATTGGTAATAAGGACAAGGAGTGAGGTCATAAATATTTTGTGTATTTTATTTGTAAAAAGTCTAAAAATGTGGAACCCATGTAAAATGATAAGGTTTATCTTATCTTAACGGATAAGCTTACATGTACGATAAGAGTTAAGGTATGGAATATGATTCGTCGGAGTGGATTTCTTATCCTATCTTAGAGATAGGATGGATAAGCCTGAAGTTCTATAAATAGAGAGGCACCCCCTCATTTAGCATAGAAAGAAGTAGTGAAAATATTGTAGGAAGTGTGCAAAGGAAGCCATCGCTTAAAGGTGTGTTGAAGAAGCCATCAAGAGGTGTAATTGTAAAGTTTCTCCCATAGTCTTGTTGAAGTATCTCATGGGTGAGATTGTAACCTAGCTTTCATGTTAATATTATAATTTATTTTGATATTTCATTTGTCATCATTCTCGTCTTATCATAGTCATGGTATTCTTGTGTTCGGTTGTTGTTTTGCTTCCAAATTACATCCACTAAAGTCTGCATTAGTAAATAATCATAGCACGAGGAGTTCCTTCAAGAATTATCACAAAGGCCATTGGTGATGACAATCCATCAAGAGAGAAAGAAATTTTGGTATGACTACTTTGAGTCCTGCCTTAGATTACATCCACTCTCACTGGATACATTTGAAGTTGTACAAGAATTACCCTTCAATCTTGATTTCTAAATATTCTTATCCATTATTCATCTATCTTTGTCATTTATATATATTTATCATTATTTTCAATCTATTTAATTGTATTAAAATGGGATGAAATCCTCTAAGAAAGTCCCTTTGGATTCCTAGAATAGGCCTTTGCCAATAATCTCATTACCCCATTTATCTAATCCATTTTTTAATCTATTTTTGATCTGCATATCTCTTAACTTGGTGGAAAGAGGAGAAAATTATCCAATAAGATCAACATTCATCATTGCGTGTATCAATAAACCCAACCATCTTTTGAGGTCATTTTATTTTTGTTATTTCATTTTATTAAGTTAAATTTGGAAAGAAAAACTCTCTGGTACATTTTGGCATACCTAGTGGGACCTGAGATCCATTTTTTTCTCATTTTAAATTAATTTATATTCATTTTAGATATTTTGTTCTATAATTGTTAGTGATCCAATCAAATCGTAAGCCATTTTATTAAATTTCCTACAATTGATTTAAAACACCGATGATCTCTATGATTATTTTTGAATATTCAATCAAATAGCCTTTAACATCCATTTTCTCAAAAAAATTTGTCTTCTTCTAACCCTTATAATTTTTTGGCTTGGGAGATTTCACTTTCTATGGTAAAAACTAGAAAAATTGAAAAAAATCAAAAATTAAAAAGGAAGTGTTTATAGGTACGTCTTCCCCTTTTCTTTTTATTTAAAAGAATTGAAGTTTTGTCTATTGTCTTCATCTAAATCAACCTTTCTTTTTGGATTTAAAACAAACCTCTTATTCCTACTTGATCATCTTGTTGTTGATGGCAAATCGCAGCACCCCTGAATGTCTTTGCAACTTGATGGGTTGAGACTCTCAGTAGTGATTGCATAACATGGAGCTTTTCCTAAGTGTGGGACCTTGCGAAATCGAAAAGCTCTCCGGATGAAGGCCGGTTCCTATTCCTCTGTTCAGATGCACACGTAGAAAATGCAGAGGGTTTACTAAAAACCTAATCTAACTTGCCAAGGAGACAGGGTAAGAAAATGCATAAAATAAAACCTAAACTACAAAGGTGATGCACCGAGGAATGAAGAACACCTGTCTTGCCAATAAACACAAACCATAAAAATGCAATGCAAGATCATGCACAGATAACCAGATTCACAGTGAAAGATCAGGAGGATGCAAATGAACATAGAGAGGGTTGAGAATCATCCACAAACATGCATTAATTTGCTCCAAAGATTGATACAACACACTGCAAAATGCCAAGAGGCAAAGTTGCATTACAGTTTTAAATGGGAGGTTTGAACTCCACAAGTTTACCTGCCAAAGAGAAGAAGGGAGGGGCAAAACAAGAATGTCCAACCTTTAGAAAGAAGCCCCTCCTTACAATTTATAGGAAGAATGAGAGAGAAAAGAGAGAGGAATTCCAAAACTACCCCAACCACCTCTAGGTTGCATTTAATTCATCTCATTATGATGGTAGGTGAGAACCCCAGCGAACCCAAAAGTGGCGAACTGTATTTTGCATTTTTAAGAATTTTTTCTCACCCAATTAAAGATATCCAGTCGTAGTTGGATAGAGGACCTCGTAAGCTTTCCGAAAAGTCCAACCTTGCATGAATCCGAGCTCCCAGTCAAAAGTTATGGCCGTCTGAATATCTCGCGCTGTGGGTCTCGTCTTCCCCGCCGCTCAAAATGTTGCACCTCCTGAAGGTGCACCATAGGCGCATCCGTGTGTGTGTTGACATCCTCTTACGTGCACCAAGGTGCAAATTTTTCCCTGTTGACACTCATGTCATGCGCCATTTCCATGCGCCAAGGCGCATCCTTTACCCTGTCGACATCCATTTTTGTGCGCCACTTTCCCGCGCCAAGCGCATACATTTCATTGCTCGACACTCATTTCATGCCACTTCCGTGCGCCAAGGGTGCATCCTTTACCTGTTGACATCCATTTCTCAACACCACTTCCATGCGCCAAGGTGCATACATTTTAGTGTCAACACTCATTGTTGTGCGCCACTTCCGTGCGCCAAGGGCATCCTTTATCCTGTCGACATCCTCGATCCATTCGTGCACCACTTTCGTGCGCCAAGGCGTGCATACATTTTAGTGTCAACACTCATTACTCATGCACTACTTCTATGTGCCAAGGGCATCCTTTACCTTTTCGACATCCATTTATGTGTGCCACTTTTCGTGCACCAAGGTGCATATCATTTATTGTCGACACTCATTTCTGTGCGCCACTTCCGTGCGCCAAGGCGATAAATGTCAGGGATTTGAGCTTCTTTGATTTCTATAATCTTCTGCTTGTCTATATCTACCTGGGGAAGATATATACAACAATTTGGTGACTCAATGGGATTACCTGCCTGCTAGGTAGAAGATCAGTGGCCTTTTAGCAATCCATTGGGCATGGAGTCATAAGCAATAACTGAAACCAACCTGATATCTGATCCCGAACCTGATATTACAACTCCTTCTTCGAGAGCATGCTGAACTGTAGAAATCCAACCTAGGAGCAACAAAACCTATGCCAAAGCACTTAGGGAAACTGAAACCTAACTACAACAAGACAATGTGCATACGCACTTAGAGGAATTGAAATCTAGGCTAATATTTACAAGGGTAAACCTTTTCCTTTTAGTAGCAATGTTTAAGATAGATTCGTTAACCGAATCGGAGTTCTCCTCCATCCAAAGTAGACAATTGGAAGGCATTACTACTTTTACATCCCGTGACCATGTAGGGGCCACTCCAAATGGCATCAAACTTGGAATGCCTTCCTGGTTTTGCCCGATCTGCATCCCATTTCAGAACTAGGTCCCCTTCCTGGAAGGTCCTTGCTCTTGCTTTCTTATCAAACCATCTTTTTACTAAGGCCTGATCTTTCTCAATTGTTTGAATTGCATGTTCTCTAATTTCTTCCAATTCCATCAACTCTGCATACCTAGCCTCCATTGGTTCAAACTCAGCCAACTCCAACTGCTTCATGAACTCCAATGCAGGCAGTTCTAATGATATAGGCAATACTGCCTCTTTTCCATAGACCAACTTGTAAGGGGAATTACCTATAGACCTCTTTGGTGTTATTCTGTCAGCCCATAATGCTGATTTTAGCTTGGTATGCCATGTTCTTTGGTTTTCATCCAGAGTCCTCCTGATGATTCTTAGCAAATTTTTGTTCGTGGACTTTGCTCTCGCCCATTACCCCCGCGGTAATAATTTGAAGAGGTGCTCAAATAGATTCCATTCTTGACAGCCCATTCTCAGTAATCTTGAACCTATAAATGCCAATGCATTGTTCTGATATGATAGTGGCCAGCACACCGAACCTCGGTCACTATTCCTTCATAAAAGTCTAGTATGTTAGACTCATTTGCTTCTTTGAGCGCCGCTCTGGTCCACTTGGTGAAATAGTCCGTTGCTGTGAGAATCCACTTGTGGCCTTGGCTTGAGTTTGGATTGATGACCCCGATGAAGTCCAATCCCCATTGCATAAATGGTTGGTCAACCAGAATTGGGTGCAATGGAAGTGCTGCTAGTCTTTCTTTGCCTGTGAAGAGTGCACATTTCTTGCACTTTCTTATCCATGTATAGCAGTCACTGAAGACTGTCAGCCAATAATACCCTGCCTTCATTATCTTGAGAGCTGTTACTCATGGGGTGAAATGTCCTCCAGAATCTCTATCGTGAAAATCTCGTAACACCCTTTTAATTTGATTTGTCCCAATGCACCTCAATAGAACTCCATTGATGTCTTTCTTAAACAAAATACCATCAACAAGCACATATGGAATGGCTTGTAATCTAAAGTATCTCCTCTTTGCTTTGCTCATTTCTGGGGGCATAGGCCTGTCTGTAGGAAGTGTATCATATTCTGAGTCCAACAAGGAGTAGGCACATCATCATTTTCTTGTTCTTGATCATCCTGTAGTACCAAGGCAGTCTCTTTTTCATCACCTGCTTCAACTTGTTGACTCAAGGCTAGCTGCTCACATAGTCCCTTCCCACGTACTAGTTTGGTGACCTTGATCTCGATGTCATATTCCATGACACGAGTTATCCATCCTGCACGTTTCTCATTCAGATCCTTGTTTAGAAGGAAGTCCCTGACTCCCGCATGAGAGACCAATAATTGGATCTTGTTGTTTGAGACTAGGTGCTTGAATTTCTTTAAGCTCCTGATTACTGCAAGGACATGCTTTTCAATGAAAGAGTACCTAGTTTCGTATTCCTCCAAGCCTTGACTGAAGAAAGCAACTGGTTGTTCTAATCCTCCTTTGTTTTGTTGTACCAGGATTGCAGAAATCATGTCCCCACCACCAAAGGCATATAAAGCAGGAGTTCCTTGGAGAAGTCTGATTGACGAGAGTCGAGCTTGAGATATAGCCTCTTTTATTGCCTCAAAACTTGCCTTGCCTTCAGATGTCCACTTAAATGCCATACTCTTCTTTAACATCAGCGTTATTGGCTTCACAAGAGCAGCAAAATTTGGAACAAATCTGCGGACAAAATTGATCCTTCCCAAGAAGCTTTGAAGAGCCTTCTTGTGACTTGGCAATGGCAATGCTCGAATTGCTTCAACTCTTTCTGGGTCAATCGTCAACCCTCCTTTGAAACAATATGGCCTAGAAGTTTTCCCTCGTGAGCCAAGAATATGCATTTTTTGGGATTCAATGATACCCCAAATCTTCTACATCTCTGAAATACTTGCCTCAAATGACAGAGGTGATCCGCTGCATTTTTTGAGAATACAATGATGTCGTCAAGATATATCAAAACTATTTTATTGATCAACCCCTTAAATGCCATATCCATTGCCCTTTGGAAAGTGGCCCCAACATTTGATAGCCCAAATGGCATCTTCTTGTAGGCATAGGTCCCCCATTTGGTGGTGAAAGCCATCTTGAATTGGTCATCTTCTTTCACCATCACCTGATTGTACCCTGAGTAGCCATCTAGGAGAGAGAATCTCTCTGAACCGGATACTACTTGCAATATTTGTTCCATTGAAGGAAGTGGGTAATGGTCTTTGAGAGATGCCCTGTTTAGGTCTCGGAAATCCACACACAACCTGATTTCTCCACTCTTCTTCCTGACCGAACCAAGTTTGCAACCCAGCTTGAGTGCTTGATCGGAAAATAATGCTTGCCTCTATTAGCTTATTTAGCTCTTTCTTCATTAGAGGTTCAATGTGAGGGTTGACTGGTCTCTGCTTCTGCCTGATGGGCTTAGCATCTGGATCCAATTCTATGGTATGTTGTGCCAAATTTGGATCGAATCCTCTTAAGTCTTCATAGCTCCAAGCGAAGACATCTGGAAATTCTTGGCAAAGCTGTATGAAATCTGATTTCTCCTGCTCAGTGGCCACTTTACCAATTTGAAGTGTTTTTCCTTCCCCAACCGGAATTGGCTCTGAATCTTCTCTCTTGACCTGTATGTTAGCCTTTTCCTTACGGAATTGGTCGTTAGGGTTGAAGATAGACTCCAATGTTACTAAACCCTTAGGAAGCTTGTTTGTCCGCAGCTGCACTACTTGATCCCCATACTACGCTGCTCTAATCTGTCCTGATTCCTAGCTGAGAATTCAGCCTCTTCTTGTAAGAAATTGACGATCTGTTGATCGTTCTCAAACACCGCCACTTATGTTATTATCTCGAATCGCTGGCCTCACAATCACATGGATATGTGGTTGTGTTTTTCCCTTCTCGATGTTGTCAACCACATCAAACGTTGCTCCAACTGCATGCGAGCCTATCTCGCGACTTCATTTTTCTTCCCGGGTATGGACACAATGTTGAAAGCTTCAAATCCTCAATGAGGTCCCATACCCTATTCTTGTAGCTCTTCAAAGCAAGTCGCTTCTTTTCAGTAGCATGTTGTCCCCTAACTTGGTTGACGATTAGCTCGCTATCTCCAAACACCTACGCAAGTTCTTTATGCCCCTTTCCCCGGTCCAATGAATTCCATGAATCAATGCTTCGTATTCACCGTGTTGTTTGAACAGAAAACTGAAACGAAAAGCTGAAAAATATTTGATGTCTTGTGGTGAAATCAACATCGCACCACCTCCAAAGACCTTGTCTCGCTTCCGAACCATCGAAAAATAATTTCCAAACTTTGTTTTCATCCTTTTGTTCAGCCGAATGATGTCGAATGGGTGAATTTTCTTCGTGTATACAATACACGCCCAATTCAGATTCTTCAATTTCCTTGTATGGGTCAAATTCATGACTCTTGTTTGCCCATTCATCCAAAGTTAAATCAGGAATTCCCTCGACCTTAGTACCTGCTTCTAGATCACTTGAACACTCCTCCTGATCAAAAGCCGAGCAATTTGCATTGATAGGATTTGGTACATGAGGCTCAATATGGAAATTGGCAATTGGTTCTGACCTGATTGTTGCTTTGGCTCCATACCTTGTCCTAAAAATCATGTGTGACCAATCTGCAGATAAATATCCACCGATTTTTGCAGTGAAGTCTCTTGATAGACACAACGCAAAGAGTGGCGGAAGGTCAATCACAGACACATCTTGTAGAACTGTAACATTAGGACAGGAATGTAGTGTTAGGCTTAACCCTTTGATGACCCCAACTGTTCCTACTGCCATTCCATCTAGTTGCACTACTCCTTTCAGCACTGGCTCATACTTCAGACCCAGTTGATCCGCTATTTGCTTTGGCATCACTGAACTACTTGCCCCTGAATCTATCATGCAGTTGTGTACCAAGTGGTTTCCAACAATCAACGAAACATAGAATGGTGGAGGCTTCAAATTTTTCCTTGTCTGGCCCCCATCATGTTGCACTGCATTAGTGAGAACTTTCTCATGTCCCTGGTTTGATACATTTGTGGCAGACCAATTAGCCATTGCAGCTTGCAATAAATCTCATTGCCCTGGGATCGCAAGTGATTCCCACATGGAAATGTTCACATGTGTCTTCTTCATTTGATCGATGATGTTGAAAGGGGATGAATTGTCCTTTTGTTGTCCCTTACTTGGCGCAACCTTTTCTGGAGCTTGAACAGGTGCATGTGTTGCTACAACAGGTACCTTAGGTTGATTTTGCACATTTGGAGCTGCGTTTGGTCTACTGACCCCTTGTTGTGTAGGAGTGGACTGAGAAACAACTGGATTACACGGTTGTCCCTCTCCTATATTTCTCTTCTTTGACCATGTGTTGGTAGCCACGCCTTGAAAAGGCTATTGGTTAACTCCACAGAAGTCTTCCATTTTCCAATTGGCCAATGTGGTTTCTGTTGGAGGTCCTTCTTGTTGCATTTCTTGCTGTTGATTCTCCTCCTGGCTTGGTTCTTGAGGAACACCAATGGTTTGCACCATCAAGGCCTGATTTAGTGCACCATTGAAACATGCTGACTGATTGTGAGGTAGATTGCAAGGGTAACACCAGTCATACTCTTGTGCCATGTTATTTTGTGTCGGGACCAAGGCTCTTGAGGACGTCATTGCATTTGGATCATACGGTTGAAATGGCCTGGCAGCTTGAGGTTGTCCTTGGTTTTGGTTTTGATTTGCAGCCTGAGGTGGTGGTCTATTTTGTTGGTATGGGGGCCTAGCTTGGTACTGTGCTTGAGGCTGATACGGTCTAGCACTTTGAGCTTGTTGTCTTTTGATAGTCACTAGCTCATTTCCAAGGTTCTGCAGTTGTTTCATGACCTCCTACAATTCCTTTGAAGTATTTGAAGAAGTCGACGCCTCATTATTGCTTTGATTTCTAGGAGTTGGAATGGGATTCAACTCTGGTGCTTGACTGGTTGTAGGATTTCCCATATCCGGATAGAGAGGCATTGGTGGCCTTGGTGCAAGCTTGCCACACTTGATCAAACAGCTTCTCTCTCCGATAGCTGTGTCGTAGGCCCCTGGCAGTGTTGTTCCTCCCATTGATTGGATCATCATGGCTATGTCTGAATTTATAGCCTTTAAGAAATAAAGGAATGCTCCTTCGGCGGTTGGTCTCACAGCTATTGGAATCCTGTCCCATGTCCGTTGGAATCTGAAGTTGAAATCTGTCATTTGTTCATTAGGAGCCCTTTTGATTGTTGTCAGCTGTTCCAATAAAGACAAATTGTCCGCCCTCTCCCCGAATTGGTTGCAAAGAGCTGAACAAAGTTGGTTCCAATTCGTAATAGACCCTGCTGCTAGGCTCCTAAACCATTGTAAGGCCTTACCTTTGAAAGATGAAGCCAACAACTTGACCGCAACATCCATTTCATTTATTTCATGAATTACACATGCATTAGCAATATCCTGGATGTGATCAATAGGAGTAGTATGATTTTCTCCTGTAAAATAGGGTATATTCTTTAGTGCTGCAACTGGAATTTGATTCTGAGCATTTAGGGCAAGTGGACTACTACCCATGAAATTGACAAAGGGATTCGGTGGTAGATGTGCCATTATGATTGGCCTAAGAACCCTGGTCGATGCGAGAAAAGGCCTACCAGGTGGAGGTGTAGACAAAGTCCTGTTAGGTGGAGATGGTGATCTTTGTGGTCTTCTTCCTCTCCTTCCTCCTCCTGGTGATAGTTGCAAGTGGACAAATAGCCCCTCTTCTCGAGTATTAGACCTGGTTCGAATTCTTCTCATGTGCCTGGGCAACTTGTGCTGCTACACCGCTGAATTCTATCCCTTCGGAGTCGCCAGATGTGTTAGAAAAATGAGCCTCAAAAGGTCTAGACTTCTGCACACACCAAACTCCGAATATCTTTTCCTCGTATTTTTGAGATTTTAGAGTTTGTGAAAAAAAGCCCTCAAAATCCAAAATGCCGACTTCCAAAACCTCAAATCCAAAATCAAAAACTGAAATTTTGAAAGTCAAAATTAAAATCTAAGATTTTGAAGATTATCCCCGATCTATCAACTCGGTGAAATTTTGACTTGTTTTGAGCAAGTTAAGTCCTTGAAAATTGATTTCAAAGTTCAGCCCAGAAGGTGAAAATATGAAATTGTAAAACCTGCAATTTTTTAAGTCCGAATTTCTTGAAAGTTCCTTCAAATCTGTGGAATGACCTCTTGGTCCCACCAGGCATGCCAAAACTGTTGATGGCAAATCACAGCACCCCTAAATGTCTCTGCAACTCGATGGGTTGAGACTCTCAATGCGATTGCATAACATGGAGCTTTTCCCAAGTGTGGGACCTTGCGAAATCGGAAAAGCTCTCCGGATGAAGGCCGGTTCCTATTCCTCTATTCAGATGCACACGTAGAAAATGCAGAGGGTTTACTAAAAACCTAATCTAACTTGCCAAGGAGACAGGGTAAGAAAATGCATAAAATAAAACCTAAACTACAAAGGTGATGCACCGAGGAATGAAGAACACCTGTCTTGCCAATAAACACAAACCATAAAAACGCAATGCAAGATCATGCACAGATAACTAGATTCACAGTGAAAGATCAGGAGGATGCAAATGAACATAGAGAGGGTTGAGAATCATCCACAGACATGCATTAATTTTCTCCAAAGATTGATACAACACACTGCAAAATGCCAAGAGGTAAAGTTGCATTACAGTTTCAAATGGAAGGTTTGAACTCCACAAGTTTACCTGCCAAAGAGAAGAAGGGAGGGGGCAAAACAAGAATGTCCAACCTTTAGAAAGAAGCCCCTCCTTACAATTTATAGGAAGAATGAGAGAGAAAAGAGAGAGGAATTCCAAAACTACCCCAACCACCTCTAGGTTGCATTTAATTCATCTCATTATGATGGTAGGTGAGAACCCCAGCGAACCCAAAAGTGGCGAACTGTATTTTGAATTTTTAAGAATTTTTTCTCACCCAATTAAAGATATCCAGTTAGTTGGATAGAGGACCTCGTAAGCTTTCCAAAAGTCCAACCTTGCATGAATCCGAGCTCCCACCAAAAGTTATGGCCATCTCAATATCTCGCGCTGTGGTCTCGCTTCTATCCGAACTCAAAATGTTGCGCTTCTCAAGGTGCACCATAGGCACATCCGTGTGTGTGTTGACATCCTCTTACGTGCACCAAGGCACAAATTTTTTCCCCGTTGACACTCGTGTCATGCACCATTTCCATGCGCCAAGGCGCATCCTTTACCCCCTGCGACATCCATTTCGTGCGCCACTTTCCGCGCCTTGGCAGCATACATTTCATTGTCAACTCATTTTTGTGCGCCACTTCCGTGCGCCAAGGGTGCATCCTTTACCCTGTTGACATCCATTTCTGTGTGCCACTTCCATGCGCCAAGGTGCATACATTTTAGTGTCAACACTCATTGTTGTGCATGTGCCACTTCTGTGCGCCAAGGGCACATCCTTTACCCTCTCGACATCCATTTCTGTGCGCCACTTCCGTGTGCCAAGGCGCATACATTTTAGTGTCAACACTCATTGCTGTGCGCCACTTCTGTGTGCCAAGGGCGCATCCTTTACCCTGTCGACATCCATTTCTATGTGCCACTTACCTGCGCCTTGGCGCATTCATTTTAGTGTCGACACTCATTTCTGTGCACCACTTCCGTGCGCAAGGTGATAAATGTCAGGGATTTGAGCTTCTTTGATTTCTAGAATCTTCTGCTTGTCTATATCTACCTGGGGGAAGATATATACAACACTAGTTTAATTAGGGGGTCAATAGACTGCATTTCACTTAATTTCATACACAACTAAAACACATCGATAAAAATTACATCTAAACACTTATACCTAGGTGGACCCACTTGGATTTCATCACAAAGAGGATAATCTAACTCGGTTTTTGTTTGAGTATAAAAATATATAATGGGCGGTATATTGGCTAAGAACTCAAATCCCTTATTATTGCAGGATTGTGAAGTGAGGGGGTAGGCCCCAATACCAATCCCCATACTCGACACCAACACATATTTGGGCCTCATGTACCTTCAGGTATATCAAGAACTCCATCCTTCAACATCACCTGAAACCATCCATAGACGTCCATTTTCTCTGACCCCATCAACAATATTTCACATTTCATCTTTTTAAATTAATCAAGATAATTAAAAATTCTTCTCGTGTGACTTATATGCTACTTGCAATTCAAAATCTAGTTTCATTTTCTATTTTAGGTGATTGTTTTTTTTCATGGTTCTTACTAGAAAACAATCCCGTCTCCAAAACTCGAAAAATGGCAAAAATATTCATCATTCTATAAAGACATCTAAACCCGTATTTATAACACTTCATGTTTAATTGATCAACACTGAGAATCTCTATCACCTAACCACATGATCAAAAACCTCCAAAATCTCCCAGAAGTTAATTTGAATAATCTTAAATACCTAATCCACCTAGTCCCCATTTATTCAATAACGGGATCCAACATTTTGGAGATGTTAGACTCAAACCCCATTGTCATCAATGAATATCTTGCTTCCTGGGGTGTTCACCTTCAACCATTCACACCTAAACTGCGATCCCCTGTATCCAACACATCATAAGATTTCACCCAACTTCTTGATTTTAACCATGATATGGTTATCCAACAAATACACCCTTATCCCAATAGTAGTATGTTGGTCCTCATATATGCACCCCTGGGTGGCTTGACAATAATTCTCTTTAGGAAAAGGGGGAAATTATTAGGATGGTGGTAGAATGGGTGGTAGTGTGTCATTTTGTATCTAGGGAAGGGTATAAAACTTTCCTTGGGATTAAGCCTTGGGATGATTGAGGGGCATGTACAAAGGGGATGGCCTATTCTTACTATTTTTGGTCCTGCCTTGAACCAAGGTGAGAAGGCCCGTAGGATAACCTCGAATGCAAAGGGGGAGATAAGATATTTTCCCTTGATTTATTTAAATGATGGATCAATCTAGGATAAACATGGCCATGGACACAAAACTTCACTCTCATGAGTTTTCACACAAAATGTTGCATATGCTTACTTTACCAGACACATATTACTCTAGACAGTAGAATTCAGTTTCTCTTGCATTCTCTAGATGGTAGAATTATAACTAAGGGGTGCTCTAGGTGATATGAAGATAATGAGAAACAAAACAAAAAAATGGAAGTATAGGGTGGGATTACTTATGTAATTTTAATGGATGAGGATTATAGGAAGATAGATTCCTTATAGTCAAGCATTTAACACTTAGAGAAACCTACTATTTTGGGAAGTACAGAAAACTTGACTAAGTAGTGACAATTTCTACAAAGAAATATTTGTATTCATTGATCCTCAAAAGATGCAAAGTTTCAACACAATATCTAAAATAATAAACACAAGAGCTCATGCAAACTTTATATAAAATTATTTATCGCTTCTACTCTTTTATGCTTAAGATTCACTCAAAGTATAACAAAATATCTCAACATAAAATGATTACAGAATTTATTTTATAATTACATCTAGTATTTTAGAGTAAATGCTTACAATACAATATCAAAATAAGGACCAAAGCACAACCATTAAGCACAGATCTAGTACATGACAAAGAGAAATAATAAGCATAAGACTACAATAGAAAATATAACTCATCAATCAATAATTTGACATATAGAACTCATAACACAAAAATTTAACTCAAAAGCAGACATATTTCATTCAGATCTTGACTTTCTTAACAAGGGAACATCAAGTGAATGCTCTCAAAGTTTGTCAATGGATTTACATTGCAACTACTTTACCACGTAAGTATGGGAAATGGAAATCTATATGCATTTCACAAAGGAACATGGAATATTTACAATGGAACCTCTCGACCCTTTTTATAAATTGAATAAACTAACCCCCACCCCCCAAATATGAGGACAAGCTACCATATTTAAAAAAAAAAAAAAAAACAAGTGAATTGTATCCTTGTTCAAAAAGAAAGATATTTTTAATTAGACCAGGGATGTAGCTTGCCTAACTGAAAATATTTGATTTTTTGTTAGCGCTTTAGGATTGATTCCATTCCTTCACCGCCACATACACAAAAAAAAAAAGTTAGCTGACATCTTTATCGGATGCATCATGTATTTTATTTTCTCATTTACTCTCTCTTGAATCTATCAAATCATGAACCAAATGATGCCAAACTAAATGGATCAAGGAGACCTTTCAAAAGAGACTGATTTTGCATGATTTGGATCTTTACATCGAAATTTATGATGATTTTAATTTTTACGTGTTGGGATGAACAAAAGAGTGACACATGATAGCTTTTGATTAGATTTGGAAATTTCCTACGTGTGTATTAATTTAATTTAATTTTTATGTGAATTTAATATTAGGTATGTTACATTATTAAATGCAAGCCAATTAGAAAATTCTACATTCCTTTTCCTTCTTAAACTATTCTCTTACTTGTATTGGTTACTTTAAACAAGAGACAACGAGAAAGATCCACGCTCTTTCGCAAAGGCTTTGGGATTTTATTTTATTTTTACTAGCCACCTTGAGATGTAAGATAATGAAAACATTCATGCTTCATAATTTATATTTTCCTTTTACTTAATTGAGTTTCATGAAACGCAAGCCAATGAAAAAGCTCCAAGCTCCTTAGTAATTCAAATCGTTTGATAACCTTAAATGATTGTTGCGAAACATGAGCCAATGGGAAATATCCACACTTTTTACACTCAAGGAATGTTTTATAACCTTGACTATCCCCAATGACATGTGAGTTAATAAAAGAGAAGCTCCATGTACCTTGTGGTGTTAGCCTTGTCGTTGTGAAGCATAGCCAAATGAGAATGCTCCACGTTACTTTGGATTTCACAGTGTCAGGATCTCTTTATTTTGTGTTTATCTTTCATTGGTTATAGGGTCGGACTTCACATCGTGAATTTTATCTAGGAATAATTATTCGTTAGATTCATTAAAAGTTTTCCACATATTGTCTCTTGACCTTCTAGATCCCCCCGAATTTAACACCTTATGAAACCTGGTCCATTTCATGGACTTGAAGTTTGTAAAACTTGAATTGTTTAGAGATTCCTAGAATCTCACCATGTCTCCTCTCCTTTGTTGGAATTTGAATTTATTGATGATGTATATCTTTGATGACCATTTCAATGTCCTAGAATTTTTAAAATGGCTAAGTCTATTTTAATTTTTTTGTTTAACTAGTCTTGTAGCTTTATACGTTTGGTGTTGATTGCATGTTTTGGGCCTTCGAGAGATTCATATTTTTGGTGCAGGTTTGAATAATTTGGTGTTGATTGCAGGTTCTTTGTGAAATATGTAGACATAGTCTTGATCACTCGCAAGTTTGAAGCTTTTATACTTTGATTACCCTTCCATTAAACTAGTCCTCCAACATTTCTTATGAATATGTTCTTTTATTTTGTGAAGGCACATTTTTTTATAAATTGATACTCATCCCTTACTCAAAATTAAATTTAAAGCATGAGGAGTAATATGAAGCATGTATTATATTTATATTTACGGATAATAGAGGAAAGTACCATCTTGATCCAAGGAATTGGATTGACCACCAAAATAATCAATCGAGACATCAAACACCGTGTCTTCAGATCTTATCATCATTTTTGACCTTAATGTGGTCTCTTTGTAGGATAAAAATAATCATAACCTATGTCTTCACCAGACCTCTCATCCGGATCCACATCATCCCAAAACAATACCAATGTATCCTCATCCACGTCAAGTCCCTTAGTCTCTTCCACCATCTAGACCCCTCCTATAAGTTCAACATCCATTCCATTAAATATATCTTAGCATATCTCATCTCAATAACCCACATAAGTTTTCCAAAACATAGTTATGTATATCCCAACATCGATATTGCCCATAAACATAAGATCTATTTCCACTATTTTTCCTTCCTCACAACAATCATCCACCATCCCTACTCCCTCTCAATCCATACCTCAATAATCTCAACCTCTCATTCATACCTCCATCCCTTTCCAACACATACCTCAACCATCACAACCTCTCATCCACAACATACCTCAACAATCTCAACCACTCATCCACTCAAATTTTCCTTTCCAACATATTCCTCAACACTCTTAACCATTAATATACAAATCAACCCCTTTCAACACATACCTTAACCATCACAACCTCTTATGAACAAATCCATTCCCTTCCAATATTAATACATCCAACCTTTCTAGTTTCACAACCTACTTAAAACATTCCCTCGGTACCCCTCTTCAAAAACATATCCAACAATTATATCAACAACAAAATCAATTCTTATACAATCATCTTGGTTAATTCTCATCCAATACACAACATCAACCATAAACAAACCCTCTGCAAGATTTGATGAACAAAATATTTATCCTTGAAGCCTCTTCTATGGGCACCAAAACACATTATGTTACGAACAAATATGAAATGAACTAATCCACACATCCATACCATACAAAGCCTATCCTCCTCACTAGGAACTTATGTATTTAAATTATTTAAAAACCATATAATTAATTATCAAATTTTTACAACAATATAATTCAACCTAAAATTTGTATTATGAGGATCAATAATAGGTTTAGGATAGTTAAAAATGTAAAAACTACCTATCATACCCTTGAATAGTCTCATATCTACCTAAGAAATCACCTTGTCACCAACCTTATTTTAAAGAGTCCTCAAAAAATTATTAAATCAGACAATAATTTAAATTAACTCAATGGTTACAACCTTTCACTTACTGATTGTTAACGTACACCAATTTACTTCTTATAAACCTTACTCCTAGACTAGTGCCCCACCTCTCTTTATTTAAGTAGCACAAAATCAAGCCTATATCTTTCTTCCTTTTACATTCACACATCTAACAAACATTATTAGTCTTTTAAAATCTCTTTTCATAGTCTGTGGAAGAAAATATATAAGTTCATTTTTAAGCTACTAGAATTGCTTCCTCCCTTTCGCTATAGACGAGAACTCGCTACTAGTTTAGTAGCACTATCACAAATTTTCCTTTTCTGAGGATAAATCCTCTAAATAACCTTCTAAAATAGTTTTAAGGTCTTTCGAACATAAATTCTACCACTTTCCATACTTGACTCACTTGGCTAGCCCTTCACCTCTCAAAATGTAACCTAGTCCCGGTGGATCTTTATATGGTTGAATACCTTGAAGCTCCAACTGTTATTGTTTTTACATGATTGAAGAATGTTGAATCCTTAAAACCCACGATAATAGATAATTTTAGTTGCAAGAGTTATTAGTTTGAAATTTTATCTACTAAGGTCTCCACTAACATCTCCAAATGAGTATTTCTCACCAAACTTTGGGATTCCATTCGATTGTCCCATTTTTCTTGATCAACTGTCAAGAGTAACTTGAATGCAACTAAATTATTTTCCCTATCTCCTTAACTAAAACTTAAAAATAGACTCATTGAGGTATCTATAAGTTTTCAAGAGATTTCAATGGTTTTTTGTCGAGAAAATGACTTTTGGTCTACAAAACCCTAGTTCTTTGTTTCTCCCACTGTACAATCCCAAGGGAAAAAATATTGATTCCTAAAATATTTGGTCACCTCCAAAACCTCTGAAATATTTAAAATAACTATAATTTCCTTTAACAATTGTTAAAATGCACCAAAAGTTCTTAAACTTTCCTCTACCTTCCATTACAAGATTGTTTGCATAGTGTTCTTTCAAATGTGATCCTTAGGAATAGGGAACTTAACCTTTCAATTTCCTTCATCAAATTTGGACTCTCCTCTTACACTATAGTAATGTCTACATGCCCTTAACTCTTACCATATAGTTATGCTCTTACCTACTTAGAAAAAATCATGCAAGCATTGTATCTGGTTGAAGGCTTATTACTATAGGCTTATTTCTCCTTAAAACTCTAAAACTTCCCTTGAGACCACTTGACATTCATCCACTATCATGCAATAATGAATACAACTGTTATAGGAATGATAAATTTAATTTTGGACTCCCTCACTTAAATGAAATTGTTCCTATGACTCTGGTACACTTGTTAAACTACTTAACCATTAAGTATTACATGCAACCCGATAAGCTGTCAAGACTCACAAGAAATGCAATGAAATTGTTATCTCACCCTTATGATATACATGCTCATGCTTAGATTACCTCTTTAAAAGTTTAGTATTCACTATCACAAAACCTCATACTCTTACTATCATACATTAATACACAACCAATGGAGTCAACATAAGAATTCACTCAAAATCACTCACAAGAGGTTGAAATGCCTAAAATTATGCTCAAAATAACATTTTGATAAAATATGAGATTAATAATGCACAATAACACACATAAAATCATGCAAGAGATTGTCAAAAATTGAGTCAACACAAAAACATGCAAAAGCTATCAAAACCTCGAGTTTTTCTCGTTTCATTACCACTTGAAACTCTAACATTTGATTCTTATCTAGATGGAATGAGGAATACATTTACCTTTTTGTGATTTATAATCCCTTCATTAACTGAATGAGACATCTAGACCTCTTGGTCACATGAGTAACTCTAGGCTTAACATTAAGTCTCTTAGTTATAATCTAAAACATTTTTCTTTCTAACTCTTATTATCCTAGACCTTTAAAAGAACTTAAGACACTCATATTATACCTCTTTTCATCCTTTTCATGATTTACAAGCTCTAAGAGTGTTTTGAAACATTAAAACAAACCAAAAATGGCCTATGTATTCAAATATTGCAAATTGGAGGGAAAATGCTCCATTTGAATTCTTAAAGGCATAGATAAAAACTAGTGGCATATTTAGACTTCTAAAGACCTCTAAGACTCTTGAAATCACCTAGGAAAAAAAAATCCAAATGTTTCGATCCTCATACACATGGTATAGTTGATGCTCCTCCATCATACTCTAGGGGATAGGAGAGGATTGAAGTGCATAGCTTTGTTTTCTTCTTCTTATTCTTCTACCAATTCCTTTAATTTCATCTTCACTATGATATTCTATTTTATTTTCACCCACTCACTCTTCATGTATTCAATCCTATGCCTTTCCTGGTTCTCATACTACATTTGGTCTTCATAAATGAAGTATTATTTTGATGAGGATGATACACAGTCCTCTTCTTCTTCATTCTCCTCTTCAATCATCATGTTTTCCTCTTGAACCTATTGTTGCTGCTCATTTTTGACTTCATGGGATGCTTTATGGATTTTGTCTTCTTTTTCATCTTGTAGTACCTTCATAAGTTCTTCTTCTGATTTCTTGTAGTCTTCTTCATCTTCAAATAACTATGAAATTTCACATTACTTCATGCTTTGCTTCCAAAAAGGTCTTCATAAACTGTCAAATCTTCTTCTCAATCATTTTTTTCTTCATTTGCAACATGTTCATCCTCTAGTTTAGTATTTTTTTCATTTCTTGTTTTTTATCCTCATTACCTACATTCACACACTAAAAAGAAAAAATAGAAATAAAATAGAGGGGCATTGTAGCGTCCTAATGTTTGACCATGGTCATTGGTGTTGTCATTGATGTCAAGTGGCATTGATGGAAAAAAGAGTGAGTGGTGAAGTAAGACTCTGCAAGAGGCATGAAGGTTGATTGGTAGTTTCTTCTTAGATATGGTTGAAGATCACAAAGTGATAGGTGCATGGTCAAGAAAGCAAGGTGTGTGGTGAGTCCTCTCAAGGTGGTATGTAGACTTCCATGGGTCATTTAGGTGTTAAAAAGTCTGTAACCAGTCTTCATGGTCAACTCATGAAGTTTCAAGAAGCTCTAGGCCTAATCCCAAATCTAGTTCAAGAAGGAAAGTGAGATGGTTGAACCAAGGCATGATGATGGAATTTATGGATGATAGGTGTCTTAGTGGTGTGCAGTGATCTTAGGTTAGCTCATTAAGAGTTCTTGATGGATATGATGATATCAAGACACTATAAGTGAGATAGGGGTCCAATGAAGATATTGAAGAGGTTGGAACAATTGGATCAGTTGATATATAGGTCGGAAAGTCATATTCATATGTTCTTAGTACTCTCAAGTTTGTTTGGAGAAAGCAAAAATTCCATTACTTATAATTTTTTGAGAAAAGTGAGTAATTTGAATTTCTGGTGTATTTTGGAGATACAAAGTACCAATAATCCAAAGCAATGAAGTATATAAAATTAGTTGTGAAAACCCATAGATAAGGGTGAAGAAAAGGTGTTGTGTGGGAATCCAATGTGCTATAACTATGAAGCAATTGATCTCGAAAAACCCACAACATAAGTCACTCCAAAACCTTGCACAATAGAGCGAAGGAAGGAGAGTAAGCTGAAAAAATGAGTCATGAAATTGTGAAGTAATGACACTTCAAAAATACAAGAAATGAAAAGGTACCATCTAAACCCTTAAAGAATAATTTGTGAGTAACTCGGGTTTTCAACGTGCAACAAATGTGAGTAATGGAGGCCCAAAAACCCAAAGTAAAGTAACTTCAATATCCCACAAAGTAAAGAGAATTTGAGGAGTAAAGTGGAGATATGATGTTCCTTAAATGATAAGTAATGGAGGTTCACAATTATGAAGTAAATTAGTTTTGATAACCTGGAAATTAAAAGGGCATAAGGTGGAGTAATGCAGAAAATCAATGTGTCACTATTGCTAAGTAGTTGGGGTTGGAAATTTGTAAGCAAAGTAGTCCCGAAATCTTGCAAAGAAAAGCATGAGAAACATATTTGTAAATGTTTTGGGGGTTAGAAACCCACATTGAAGCTGCGATGTTGTTGGGGGTTGGAAACCCGCTTTGAAGTCATGAAGTTGTTGGGGTCAAAACCCAAATTGTAATATCTTTCACTTTAGGTGTTAGAATTTCAATTTTTTTAACTTTCTCGAAAGGGAATTTCATCCTCTCGACATGGAATAGAAAAATTAAAAATTATAGGAATAAATAAATTAGAAAAAGGTAATCTTGTAACACATCCACCTATAAATTGAGAAAATCACAAAAATGTCGATTAATCAAACTATTTTTAGAAGGCAATTTTATAACGTATTTTGTGTTCACTGTGCATGTGTATAGAAATAAACACAACTAAAATAGAAAAATCAAGATTCAGAGAAAGGAAGTAATAATTTTCTATTTTAGCTTATTTTTAAAGTCATAAAATATTTATTAAGGAGAGAGAGAGAGGAGAATTTTGGCTCAAGGTTGATATAGAGAGAGGAAGGAGACATTGTTATACAATGAAGAGCTATTGTTGAAAGAGTGGAGAGCTACATGTTAAACAAATTTTTGTAGGGAATTTGGGAGTTGAAACTACCAAAAAAATTGTATCTTATCAAAGAACGGGCGATTGGTTGGTTAAATTATTGGAGTTGTAGCTCCAGATTGAGTTGAAGCTCAATCATGAAATCATTGTAACTATGAAGGATAGTTTTCCAAGTTAGTTATTTGGTTTTAATTGTTTTTGTACTGATAAGGGTTTCCCACATTAAATATTGTTTCCTCGTGTGTATGTGTACTTATTTCTCTCTCTATCTCTCATGATTGATAATGCATGCTTATGAAAATAAATATAGTTTAACAGTAATAGATTAAGGAAGTGGAAATTGATTGTAAAATATTTATAAGAACTAATTAACCCCCTCTTAGTACCTGAAGATGTTAACACATAACATGATCCATCGTTGACCTCTTCTTCATTTTCAATCTGATGCTCCCATTCATCACTTTCTTCCTCTGTATCAAGGCAATATAAGAAGTTTTCAATCAGCACTTCCTCATCTAAACTTTGAGTTTATTCGTACACTATCTTTGTTAGGAATAAAACTTAGCTTAATTCATCATTAGTTCATATTTGAATAAATGTAATAAGTCAAAGTATTTAATTTAAATACTTTAAACTTATGTCAATAGGTATTAGTTATCCTTAGTTGTTAGTTAACTAAGTGATAGTGTTATCATCCTAATGTTTGTGGGATCATGTTCTATCTTGCATATTTTGTTCCCGGATGATTTCCATGAGGAACAATAGGGGCGATTAGGGAAATATGTTATTTCTGCATATTTTCTCATATTAGGTGATTTGTTTCCATATATTGTGGATGAGATAGAAGTTATCCAATATCTATAAATATTGTAGCTCTCTCATTTGTTTTGTAATGATTTATTTTGATATTAATAAAATACACAAGCACCATCTTGTTTCTGTGCAAAGATTTTGTGTCAAATATTGTTTTCAAGTATTCATTGTCAAGATTTGGTATCAGAGCAACATTCTGATCTAGGGAAAAGCGTAGGAAGTTTTTAGGAGACATCGAGAAATTTAAGAGCTTAGAGGATCCATAAATGCCCCAGCATTTTCAAAAACCCTACTCGGCTCCACACCCCAAATAAAAATTGATTTGTAATTGAAGATCAGATGGAGAATTAAATATTGTTTCTACAAGAGCACTAGGTGACATTTTTCTTTTGTATTATTTAAAAAAAATTACGTGTAGCTATTAAGTTACCTGCAATTTTATTAGAATTGCAAGAATTTTTAAAAATATATACTATATTTTTTATTTGTGGAGACACAAAATTTTAAATCTCCCCGCATTACTTCTTCTTCCTCTTCTATGCACTTTGTCTTCTCCTTCCAAACTTTGTCAAAAGAAGTTTAAGAGACAAAAAAGGGAGATCCAATCGAACGTGGAAGCTTCTCTATGAACCTACACCTGCCAAAGGAGAACAATATAGGATATTTCAATGATCTCTAATGTGACTGCATCCAAAAAAGACTACAAATTGAATATGGAGAAGATTTGCAACCTGCAAGAAAAAACATTGTTGAAAAAAAGAAGAGAAAGTTGTCTGCAAGAAAAAATACTTGTGTAGAAAGAGAAATAATAAAAGAAAACTATGACCAAGGATTATTAAAGCGAGAAACGAAAATATATAGAGGTGGCGGAGGAAACAAGGATGACGGGAAATGAAACAATGTTGTACGCATGCACACAAGCCTTAAAATGTGTTTTTGTTAGAAATTCCGCTTTAAAAAAATCCATTTTTGGATTTTGTGTTTAAAAACATTCTATTTTTGGATTTTGTGAAAAAAATTAGAAGTACGAATTATTAGTTTCCATTTTTGGAAAGGGGCCTGGAAAGATATTGAAATCACAATTTAAAAAATTCATAACTTTCAATTGGTACCTGGATTGAGGTGTCGTTGAGAAAGTGTGTTTTTTTGAAAGTGTGAGTTTTTACAAGCTCTACGTATTGGTCTAGTTTTTAATAAGATTTGTTTTGTAAAAATTGCAAAAATTATATTTTTGTATTTGAAAAGAGGCCAAAGAGCCCAAATGTGTTTTTTCAAATCGGCTAAGAGAGCCATTTTATTTTTGTAAATCGGACACAGAGCCAAATTTGTAACAAGGTGAATAGTGCAAAAAAATTCATTGTACATGACCAAAAAGGAGTCCAAAATAAATAAAATAATGTTTTTTTGGGAGGTTGTGCATGCTTTAAGGGGGAAAAGTGTTCAATTTTTCTTCTACTATTTATCACTTTTCACAATGGCCGCAATTATGGCACCAAAATTCTTTTGCTAGATTCTCAACTTTTGCGTTATGATAATTATCCAGCATGGAAAACAAAAATTCATGCACAACTTGATTTTGAAAATATATGGTCTATTGTTTTGGTACATTAACAAGATCTGCAATAGATGTTACACAACAAGCTATATTTGATCATGCAAATCAAAAAGAAAAGTTAATAATATTATTTAGTGTTTCATATGAGGTACAACCTCATATTCATGAGACCACAACAAAAAAGAATCTTGGAACAAGTTAAAAAAAATATATGAGTCAAAAAAATAAGAACATAATACTTCATCTCCAGAGTCAACTATTGAACTTGAAAATGCAACCAACTGAAAAAGTTGAAATGTTTTTTAGAAGAGTAGAAACTTTGTGTGCATCATTTCAAGATTTGGAAGAAGTAACTAACACATCACTCATGCCTATAGTATTAAGAGATATTCCTCCTTCTTATAGGATTTTTGTGACCATGTTAAACATAACTAGTTAAATAACAACTTTTAAGGAGTTAGTGAATATGCTACAACAAGAGGAAGATATTCACTCAACTACTAAAACTGAAGAGCAAGCACTTGCTCCTAATCAAAAAGGAAAAAAATAGGCTAAGTCTAGTAAACAACCTCAGAAGCAAGGTAATACTCAACAATCCCAAAAGGACCAAAAATGACTTATTGGTGGTTGAAAAGGACATGAGTTAAAAAATTGTTGGTACAACACATTCTAACAAGAATCATCAAGTGGTAAAAATATTAATCACCAACAAACAAAATCTGGTCAACAACATAGTAAACATGGATAAAATAATAAAACGTGGAAGAAGAAATCAACTCAACAAGGAAATGTAGCTGAATAGGAAGATCAATTTGATGATGATGACTTCCTATATTCTGCACACTTAAATGAAGTATCTAATTATACAAATCAAATTTGGTATGTCGAATCGGGTGTAACTTGACACATGACATGAAAGAAATATTGGTTCTTCACAATGAGCAAAACACCCACCAAAAATCATGTCTCTTTGGGTGATGATACATCTTATAATGTTGAAGGCATTGGTTCCATTTAACTACCACTTGGACAACATAATTGTAAAATTACAAATGTTCTTTATGTCCCTAGTTTAACAAAAAAATTTATCCGTAAGTTAATTATTAGATCACAATCTCAAAATTGAATTTGATTATAAAGGCAGTAAAAATATGTGCCTAATTCGAGATAAGTCACAAAGCTTGAAAATTGTTGCAAAATATTTGAATGTGGGAAGAATGTTTTAGTTAGATTTTTTCAACGAAATGATCAACCACTTGTAGCTAAGAATACATCATCAACTCAACTATGACATCAAAGACTTGGACATGTGAGTTCGGCTATCTTGACACAATTCGTTGATACAATATGGTTAGGGGTTTTCCACTTATTAAAAATGGTATAGATAAATGTCAATATTGTTTTGTAGGAAAAAATCATAGAGCACCATTCAAACATAGTACATTTCAAGCCGGAAAAAAACTTGACTTGGTGCATACTAATCTTTGTAGACCAATGAAACCTATTCACTCTAGGTTTCAATATTTCAATCTCTTTTTGATGATTTTTCCATAAAAATGTGGATATATTGTCTTGCTACAAAAAGACCAAGATTTTGAAGCTTTCAAGAAGTTCAAAGCCCTTGTTGAAATAGAGTCCATAGGAAAATAAGAACACTTCACTTAGATCGAGGGAAGAATACACCAACAACAAGTTAAATGATTTTTGAAACACATGGCATTTGTTGTCAAATGGATCCTCCTCACACACTATAAAAAATGGTGTTGTTGAAAGGTGAAATCGTATTATCATGGATATGGTGCAATGTATGATTGATGATGTAGGTTTATCAAAAATATTTTGGGCCGAAGCAGCTAAAATGATAGTCTATTTACTAAACAGAGTTCCCACTACAGCTCTTGATGGAGTAACACCACATGAAGCATGGTCAAGGTATAAGCCATCTATTTCACATCTTAGTGTTTTGGATGTAAATAAAGTATGCACATTCCTAAGAAATAAAGAACTAAGATTGTTATGAATCCAAAAAACTTATGTTCTTGGGATATAGTGATGAAGCACTTGGCTATAGACTTATGGATCCAAAAACAAAAAGGGTATAAACTAGTCGGATGTTGAGTTCTTTGAGAAGAAAGAAACAAATTCTCCTTCCATACACTCACATGATGAAAAAATCTTTCCTACGGGAAAATAGAGGATGGTAATCACTTTAATGTGACAAATGATGATGGGGAAGATAATGAAATTCAACCTCCCATAGGAACCACAAAAAGTATGCCTAAATGGTATACAAGTATGATTAGATATGTAAAATTGGATAGTGTCACCGACATCACATCTATCACTAGGATTAGGACTCACAAAATGGCTCGAAATGAGGTCAATTTGGCCTTAATGGGTAAAGTTGTTGAAACTATTAAGCCATCCATAGTTTTGGAAGCCCTACAGTATAAACCTTGAAAGATGCTATGGATGTAGAATATAAGTCACTTATGAAAAATAATACATGGTAACTTACAAATCTTCCACCAGGGAAAAAAATATGATTGGATGCGAGATGGAACAATTTAATGTGAATAATAAAGTAAATCCTATTGTAATTTGAAATGATTTAGGTATCTCACTTAAAACACAATAAGAAAGATCTAATCTAACAGGCTAGGTTAAAGTAGGATCCAAAGGTCAAATAACTAGGTTTGGGTCTCTGCAGTCTTGACAGAGAGTCTCAGTAGGTCACAGGTGAATAAGGGTGATGTAGAATTAGGTGGATAAGTCATGGTTTCTAGGTTGTATGGGAAAATACAGAGACCGATGCCGTTAAGGGTGACCGATGGTGGTTGGGTGTAACCGGTGCTATTTGTGGAAAATTGGGAATGCCACAAAATGAGTTTTGGGTCTCCTTTATGATTACACAAAGGACTTTGGTTGGTCGAATGAGGTATTTGGTAGCTTTGGGTGGGATTTAGTGAGGTTTTAATGGGTATATGGAGGGGGAGTGTTGAAGGAGGTCAATGGGTGGCTAGGTAAACAATAGGTGATAATATAATGATGAAATGAAATGAACCAGAGAAGTATAACATTTTACTTACTTGGATTCTAGTCCTGATGCTGTGAATGAGGGATGGAGGTGTTGGTAAGAGGTTGAAGGCTGCAGGTGATCACCAATCATAGGAGAGCTTCTGCATGGGCTGCATGTGCATTCCTTTTTGCTTGGTTAGATCAAATCATTGTTGGGGTGAGTGTTGGATGGTTGTGTAGAAGAAAATGCTTGATCTCCTTCCTTGCATGTGTGTTCTCACTGAAATTCACTCTCAGAAGATGTGATATCTCTCTGGAATGTGCTAATGTTTGCCAACTTTTTCCAATCTTTTCCAACCTTGAAAATAAGGTTGTTTTGGGGTTAAAAGGGTAACGATGGCTGGTTCCGCTTAACCGGTGATGGTTAGGGGTAATCGGCATCGGTCAAGGTGGGATTTCCTAGGTTTACTAAACTAGGAGATCCTCTTGATTTTCTCGATCTCATGTCGTTAACCCACAGATTAGACTAGAAGCTTCTTGTAAGCATGTGGGAATGTGGTTAGAGAGAATGTAGGCATTGATTTTTAGGGTTTGGTAAGTCTTAGTTAGTTATGGCAACTTACTAAGAATAGGTCTTAGGGTGAGTTGGCTTGATGAGGTGTCTAGGTGAGGTGTATGTGTGGATATTATCTAAATTAAGATATTTAAATAATAAATATAGTGAGGATAATGAATTAATTTAATTAAATTAATTAAATTAATATTAGTGAGGTGAAGGGGGCCATGGCTAGGTGAATGTGATGAAGGGTGCTTATTTGTCGAGGGACCAAAGGGGAGTGTGACCTAATTTTAGTGTCTACATTTTGCCCCTTTTTGTTGCGTAGCTTGTATTGGTAAGTGATGCTAACAAAAATAAGATGTGGTTGCCCCATGTGTGGGTGAAGGTGATCCCCCTCAAACCAGGAACTGACGAGGGAAAGGCAAGAAGTGGTGAGTGGTTTGATAAAAGGTAAATGTGAGGAAAAGGTAGGTGGGCATGGGGAAAAAGGGTTAAAGGTCTACTCGGGAAATCTAGGTAATGGGTCAGGGTCAAAGGTAGCAATAATCAAACACACGCACACATATAAACTGCAACACTACTACTAGGTTGAAGAGTAGGAAACTCTACATTGTCTAAGGTCGATAGGTTTATCCAAATGAGGTTGAAGTGATTCTGTATCCAAGGTATAGGATATGGTCAGAAACACAATGTAGGTTAGGTGCAGGAACATTTAGGTATGTTCTGGTACACCAAAGGTAGGGTCAGGATAAATGGTCATGGTAATAGGCTAGGTAAGGTCATTAGGTCAACAACATAGGTAATAGTGCCACAAGGTATAGTGAACACATGAGGTCAAAGGTCACTAGCGATGGTCCAGGTCCAAATATCTAGGTCACGACATGGGTAAGGCCAAGGTAGGGGTAAAATAATGAGTCCCCAAAGGAGGAAAAAGGGAGGTAGTAAATGATGAGGTCAGGAAGGTGAGGTAAATGGTTTGGGTAAAGGTGGGGTGGGGTAAATGATCAGGGTGAAGGTTGGGTGAGGAAAAAAAGGAGGTAGGGGTAGGGTAAAAGGGTAAAATTTAGGGCAATGTGTAGGTGAGGGTGACCGATGCTGGTCAAGGATAACCAACATCGGTATAGGTCAACCGAAATGATAGTTAGGTAGGGCACACGATGACCGATGTCGGTCAAGGGTAACCGACGTCGGTTAGGTCGGTTTGTTATAAAAACAAAAAATCCATGTTTTTGTTATTCATTTGTCATTTAGCTAAGTGAGAAAAACAAAAAAAGAAAAAGAGAAAAGAGAGAAAAGTGTCCAGATGGAATGGAGCATTGAGTTGGTGGTGTGAATGATGGGTGATTGGGTGGTGAGAAGTGGGTCCACAGGATCAGTGTGAGGGATTTGATTGGGTAGAGGTTGTGGGTAGCGATTTGGTGATGGCGGAGGCGGAGAGGGATCGGGTGGGCCACCGGTGCAAGTGGCTAGACATGCCACCGAGATGACGGCAAACAATGACGAGGTAAGTGATCAACTCTAGGTGTATTTGATTAGATAGATTAGGGATTAGTAAATTGTTTTTGTAGTTTTTGTTTGTTTTTTTTTTTTTTTTGGGGGGAAAAGATTAAATTTGGGAATGGGGGAAAAGTGGGTAAAAAGAGGAATGGGGAGGGTAATAAATGGGATAGGGGGTGGGTGGAGGTGCAAGGGTAGTTTAGGTCATTGTAGGTGGGTAAAAGGGGCAAGGGGGAGGTTTTTTAAAAGGGGGTTTGGGAATCATGGGTTTTACCGTGACAAAGTGAAAGGACCGACGTCGATCATTTCAGTTTGGCCGACATCGGTAAGGTTGAACGATATCGATCACCAAACAGTGACCGATCGATGTTGGTTAAAGGGTGACCGGGTCGGTAGGGTGAACCGATATCGGTCACCAAACAGGTGACCGATGCCGGGGGTGACCGGGTCGGTTAGGGGAACCGATACAAGTCGGTCGGGTTTGGGGACACGGGTCAAAAAGTGATGTGGGCTAGGTGGTTGAGATGGGTAGGGTGAAAATAGGTTGGGAAAATGATAGTAGGTGAGTATGGGTATGGTAAATGTAGATTAATGTTTTGTTTGTATTGATGTAGGGGAGATCAACTACTACATATGCGGATAGGGTTCCACCTCTACTGGTGATAGTATGTGTAGTGACCCCGAGGAGCTACAACATGTGGAGGTAGTTGGCTTGAGTGGAGTCCAATGATATCGACATGTAGTCCGTAGAGAGCCCAGTTTGATGGTCATGCTCATCGATAGATGGGATTCCATGACCAACACGTTCCACCTACCGATGGGTGAGATTACTATCACCCTGGAGGACATGTTCTAGATTCTACGGTTACCCATATTGGGTACACAGGTCTACTCTATCTCCTCCGAGGCCTCAGAGGAGCTGATTGTGACTATTTTTGGAGAGGGGATGGCCGAGCTGACATTCCATAGTGCCAACTTGAGCTATGGAGAGATGTACCTAGCCCATCCTGGAGGAGACGAGGCTAGTGGTTCTTTTGATGGAGGTAGTGTGTTGCTTTGCACTACCGCCATGCAGAGGGTGGATGTTTTCCCCATCACTGATGGGGTACTCCATGACATGATGATAGATGAGACCCACTTTTCCTGGGCACCAACATTCTTGGTGCAGTTATACAGGGAGTTGTGGGCATATGGGTGGCTACACAGGTTCAACCTGTGTTGTACATTTTTACTACACTGACTGGGTGTATGAGCACATAGTTTGTGTGTGGCCTATAGGGATGCCCCGAGTAGATGCATTCCCACCGAGATTTGTGTGGGTGGGGTATAGGAGATGGGTGCCATTATTGGAGAGTGGAGATCTGAGAGGCCCACACATGATGTGGCCTATTTCCGGTAGTTACTGGAGGGGTTGTCTGGAGTGGACATTATCTGGAGGCCATATGTGGGATTCCCCTCATATAGGCATATGCACGAGGAGCTAGCTGAGCTCCAGCTAGAGATGGATATAGGGTCACCATGCCGGGAGCACGAGATGATCCCGGTGGATAGAGTCCGGTGGTAGTTTGGGCTTTTACAGACATACCTCCACCCTTCCCACAATATACCTAGAGAGATGACGTGGAGAGGCCCTTACCTCTACCACAACCTACAGTGCCCACAGGGTAGGAGGAGCAGGTAGTGGACCGGTGATAGATGATGTCAGGGTCACAGACAGGTACAGATAGTGGTGGGTGGCTCACTTACGAGCCATACCACCCAGACAGGGCAGCTAGATTTAGCCACCATCACGGTGCAGAGAGACCCTACAGGGGTAGGTGGCTACTCTTGATTACCCAGTTGGGTATACTACAGACACAACTGAGAGCTCTGAGGTAGAGGTAGCAGAGCTACATGTACAGGTGGCTAGTCTGTAGGCCCAGATGGTCAGTGGAGGAGATGGAGATGGAGAGGAGGGGATGGTCAGGTGGTGGCCTTACAGGCTCAGGTGGTAGGTTTACAGGGCCTAGTTGGCCACAGCCCAGCATAGATTGGGGTCTTACAGCCCAGATATAGGCACAAGGGTAGGGGGCACCACCACAGGCACCGGGACTGGGTCCCAGTTCACAGGAAGGAGGGGGCAGGGTCCCACAGATAGGTATAGGGGCCGAGACCTATGGGACCACCACATATCGATGCCTATATCTAGGTTATGGGATGCCCTAGGTGAGGCTAGATACTACTAGGACCAGCTGATGGTGGCCGGGATAGATAGACTTCATATCCTATGCCAGTATACATGGCACAACAGGCATCCAAAGTGAGAGGATGAGATCCCACACTCACAGTGTGGAGAGCACAGGGGGTCAATGCGAGCTCGAGGCCGATCAGGCAGGCTACCAAGCAGCACGGAGACCAGCTCTAGTTGAGGCACCAATGAGGGACCCAGGAGGCCAAGGGTATAGGTGATACAGATGGAGGACATCCGCCGAGATGCCTTGATATGTGGCACCTAGTTTTTGATGTATGATAGTCTTTTTTTGTGATATATATCGGCCTGCGTGCCGAGAGATAGTTGTATTTTTTATCACATACCGCCTGTGCGAAAGATAGTGAGGATGTATGAGAGGTTTTGTATATTTTGAGCATATACCGCCTACGTGCAAGAAGATTTTGTATTGATTCATTATTTTATTGTATATATGAGACCGGCCTCATGTGCGATGACATTTTGTATTGTGTATTGGCCTACGTGCCGATGATTTTGAGATGATGGACATGAGGAGATAGCCATGTATATTGTATTGAGATACACATTTATTTATATGATGAGATACATGATATTTTTTTTTGATTTGTTGATGTGGTGATGAGATTTTGATTTATTGGTGCATTGATGAGATTTTTGATTTGTTGTTTTGATATGGATGAAATTAGGTGAGTTAGGCATGATGGAGTCAGGTTGGTTTAGGCATGGATTTTTAGGCATGATCAGTCGTCAGTTTTTAGGCATGGATCGAGTCAGTCATTAGGCATGGATGGTTGTCATTAGTTAGGTTTATTAGGCATGGTGGATGGAGTTTTTGTTAGGCATGGATCGAGTTAGGTTTAGGTTTATAGGCATGGATCGAGTCAGGTTTGTTTAGGCATGGTTGAGTCAGGTCTTAGGCATGGTTGAGTTAGTTTTATTAGGCATGGTCGAGTCAGGTCATAGGTATGGTTGAGTTAGAAAGTAGGTGAAGTTGTGATTCATTATTTTATGCAATGAATGATAATATGGGTCATATGTGAGATGTGGTATAATCTATGCATAGTGATGATAAAGAAATGGTAGGCATAATAAATGTATGTTGTGATAAGGATTAAAATATGAAGCAACTTGTTATGTATGTGGTTTAATTTCCAATTTTGGGTATAAAAGGGAAACTAAGTGAGGTGTGATGTAATGTGAGGAACATGGAAGATGAATTGTTTAGGGTAGAGAATGGCCGAGCTAACCTCCAAGGGCCCCATGCCCTCGAGTGCTGCCTACATAGTCCCAAGGCGAAAAGGGACCTCAGCCGATGTAGTTCTCCCATGAGCTAGGGAAGAATATGAGGAGGTATGAAAATGAGTTAGTAGGTTTTAGGCATGGTGTGGGTTTAGGATTTGTTAGGTGTGGGTGGATTATAGGTAAAGTGATGTAGGTGGGGTCGATTGTGGTGAAAAGAAGAAGATTACCCCAAAGGTAAGCGTCGAGGACCAAGTCCTATATAAGGTAATCAAAACATAAACAAAGATGGTTAAAAGATAAGAGGGGGAAATAAAGCCACCTGATTGGGTAGGATCATACCGAGTAGATCATACCTTGGAGGAGGTGATGAACGTAAGACCCTAAAGACATTGCATGATTGATTGTTCTATGGTGAAAAGTAGTCACATGATCACCAAATGTCTAAGTTCCAAGAAGTCCCTTGAGGCAAGTAGGAAATGGGAGTGGGAATGGTAAGAAGGGTGAAAGGTAGTTAATTTTTATATGGTATAGGTAGCATGCTTTGGGAAGAGAACCTAGGTCACAATGGGCAAGTCCATGACTAAAAGGTTTGTTGTTTTGACTTATAGTTGAGATAGACTAATCGATGTGGGAAGTCTATATGGGATGAAGAAAATTTAACTCCTTGAGGTCTTCGTGAAGCTTGATCGATGTGGGAAGCTTCAGGTTGCTCTCTTTTTTTTTTTAAGAGCTTTACATAGTTGTCCTTCGAGGGAGCAGTCTATTTATAGCAGCAATTTTCGAGAGGAAGATGTCCTTTTGAGGGAGTCATCTTTTGATTGGAAGTTTGACTCAAGGAGTTATATCCCATGTGAGGGCTTTGAAGTCATGGACAAGACCAAGGTGGAGGATAGGACTCTCATGTAAAAGGCAAGGTGAAATGACCATGGGATCTCATCTAAAGGTAGATGAAAAGTATCCATGAGAATCATGCTATGTGCAAGCGTCATGGTACACATATTCAAGAGAAGATAACAAGTGATGGGTACTCACATGATTCTTGTTTAATCATTAGTGAGGTGTATGAAGTGAATAGCACTCAAGGGATGAGCATGGAAAGAGACAAAAGGTGAGGTAGGACTACAAGTCAACAATAGAATGGTCAAGATGCAAGGCATTAAGGGGCTCAGGTTCGGGTTTACCATCGAGTGAAGATAAATGATAAGCACCTGATCCATAGGTATGAGTCACGATGTATGGTCCAAGCCAATTAGGAGAAAATTTTCCCCATTTTCTTTTTTCTGCTTTAGTTACATGTTGATTTTCTTTTAGGACAAGGTCACCGACTTGGAAGGTTCATGCATGGACACATTTTCATAGGCACGTTTGATACATTTTTGGTAAACTTGAAGGTGATCCAGAGCATTAAGATGACGTTCATCTAATAACTCTAGTTGTGTTAAATGGTCCTGATGAAAGTCATCATCATTGAGCATGTCATGGAGAGAAATGCGAGTGAGGGAATCTAGACTTCGAGAGGTAGGACTACCTCTATACCATAGACCAGAGAAAAGGGTGTGGCCACAGTGGAAGTGTGAATACTAGTGTGGTATGCCCATAGGGAAAAAGGAATGTGTGTATGCCAATCCTTCCCAATATCATTAACCACTTTCATAAGAATTTTGTTGAGGGTTTTGTTAGTGGATTCAGGCTTGGCCATTGGTTTGTGGGTAATAAGGTGATGAGAAACTAAGTTGAATGCCAAAGGCATCACAAAGTTTTTGCAATGTTTTGTTTTTGAATTGTTTTCCATTATCAGTGATGAGGCGATGAGGAACACCAAAGTGAAAAATGATGTGGTGGTTAATAAACTCACATATTTTCTCAGCTTTCATGGAGATGAGTGGTATGGCTTCCACCCATTTTGTATAGTATTCGGTAGCAGTGATGATCCATTGATGGCATTGGGAAGAATGGGGATTGATTTCTCGACAAGATCCAAACCCCATTGAGAGAAGGGCCAAAGGTCACGGGTGACCTGTAAGGCATGACTGGGTGTATGATGAAGATTGGAATGTTGTTGGCATTTTACACAATGTTTGACATAGTCACAACAATCATGGTTAAGGGTCAGCCAGTAATAGCCTAGGCAAAGAATACGCTTAGCAACAACAAGGCCACTAAAGTGACCTCCACATATGCCATCATGAACTTCCTTAATGGTATAAGGAATTTCAGAACTTGTGAGGCATCGTAAGAGAATACCATCAAAGCCATGCTTATAGAGGAGTCCCCCAGGATGACGTAATGAGAGACCTTTTTAAGGAAGGCGTGTTGTCCATTATGGGTGAGATCAGGAGGTAAGATGGAGAGAGAAAGGTAGTCAGTATTGTTTGTACCAAAGGTCACTCGGTCGGAGGTGATGGTTCCGATGGAGTAAACATCATGAGGTAAATAAGAAGGTGATTGGAGGCATTGTATGGTGACAAATATTTTAGAATCGGTGGGTGAAGTGGGTATTTGGGAAGCTAAGCAGGCCATGGTATCTACAAATTTGTTGGTTGAACGTGGGATGGTTTGAAGGGTGTAACAGTCAAAGGTGGTCAAAAGTACATCTACATGATGTTTATACTTTTGAAGTATCTCATTACAACATTGGTATATACCATTGACTTGGTTTATGACCAATTGAGAATCACCAAAGATGTTGATGGATTTGACATCTAGGGCATAGGTGGCTTAGAGACCTAGTACGAGCACTTCATATTCGGAATATTGTTGGTGCATTCAAAATCTAGTTTGAAAGACAAAGGCATGGGTTCACCATCAAGAGGAATGAGGATAATACCAGCCCCACCCCCACGCTGACACTTGGAACCATCAAGAAGAGTGTCATTTGGTAAGGGGGTTCATCCAGGAAAGGGTAGCAATCGACTCATCTGGAAAGTCAAAATTAGAGGGTTGATCCCCGAAAATAGGTGTGTCAGCCAATTGGTCGGTGATAGCTTGCCCTTGATGGACTTTTGATGAATGAATTCAAGGTCAAGATCAGCTAAAAGCATAAGCCATCATCATGGCACACGCTGATTTTGATAAGGTTTGGCATACATGAAGTGTAAGGGGTCGGTGTTGGTCACAACATAGGTTTTGTGGTTGAGTAGGTAATGACGGAGTTTGGTGGCAATGAAAACTAAGGCTAAGAAAAAAATTTTTCAGGGGGTGTATCGGGTTTCATAGTCCAAAAGAGTACAACTTATGTAATAAACCACCTGCTCCCTATGTTGTTCATCATGATGAGCGAGCATGGCTCCCAAGGAATGATCGGTAGCTGAGATATATAGGTAAAAAGGTTGATCATCTTTAGGTGGAATGAGTATGGGTGGTTGGAGAAGGTATTGTTTTAAGGCCTCAAAATCTTTGTGGTAGTCATCATCCCATTTAAAGGAGACATCCTTCTTGAGAGATGATGAAATGGTTGACATCGATCCAGATAATTGTGAAATGAAATGGTGAATAGACTACAATTTACCTTGCAGGCTACGGAGTTGTCTAAGGTTAGTAGGTGAGGCATTTCAAGAATGGCCTTGACTGCAGGTCAACTTCTATACCACGTAGGGAAATGATAAATCCCAGGAGCTTTCCTGAGAGGACCGCGAAGACACACTTCTTAGGCTGAAGGTGAACACAATATTTAATGAGACGGTCAAAGATGGTTTTGAGGATGGTAAGGTGCTCTGGAGCGGTGTTTAGATTTGGCCAAGAGATCATCCACGTAATCTTCCAATATGTGATGCATGATGTCATGGAAGATGTAAGTCATAGCCCACTGATATGTGGCACCAACATTTTTAAGGCCAAAAGGCATGACTCGATAGTAGAAGGTCCCCCAAGGGGTGATGAATGAGGTTTTGTGTTGATCCTCTGGGGCAAGAAAATTTTGTTATAACCCGAGAAGCCATCCATGAGTGATAGCATCTCATGGCCAGCGGTAAGGTCAACCAGCTGGTCAATACCGGTAAGGGAAAGTCATCTTTCGGACATGCTAGGTTGAGGTCACGGAAGTCCATGTAAAATGTGGAGTCCCCCTGTCACCTTAGTGATAGGGACAATGTTAGAAATCCAATGAGGATAATCAATGGGTAAGATGAAGGAAATGGAAAGAAGGCACTGAAGTTCTTCTTTGACGAGAAGGGCAATGCGAGGGTGCATTTTCCTCAGCTTTTGTTTGATGGGTTTGGCATCGGGAATGGTTATGATATTGTGGACCACTATGGTGGGGTCAATACTGGGCATGTCTACGTAAGACCAAGTGAAAGCATGGTTATGATCTCTGAGAAAAGAAGTGATGGCTTCCTATTCAGCAACATCTAAAGATTGACCGATCTTTAGGATGTGTGGGTCATCCTGAGTATGAATGTTGATCTCGATAGTCAATTCATTCAACATGGTTTACATCTCAGAAGGTAACGACCGATGAATATATGAGTCTTCTACACCAAGGTAGGTGAGTATAGATTCATCATCCTGACATTGAATGACATTAATTGAAGGTGTATCATCATCGATCATTTCAGGATACAGGAAGGGAAGAGTGGAAGGGGCCTCGCCCTCACGTTGATAAGTCAGAGGCCCCAAGGAAATGGTGTTTATGAAAAAAAAAATTAGGAGGGATAGATTCAGATCCATCGACTCCATGTGGTGAGGGTGGTGATGAAGGTGGAGTGGGTGAAGAAGGTGGAGAAGGGCTAGTGTCCTTAATGAGTTCAATGCGGGCTTGTTTGGTAGGTGGTTCAGAAAGCCGATACCACTACGGTCGTTATGTTTGTGGGTGGTACATGGAATAATGGTATGGTGGCCTTGCTCATAAAATCCAAAACTAAAACCCTTCCATGCACATCGGTGCAGGAAGGTGTGGGAAAAATGGTGATTGGTAAGTGATTGGAAGTCAATGGAAAATGGGTGGTTTGTGATGGTTTGGGTGTAAGTGGTAGTATCAAGTCCCCCATAGGTGAGACTAGTACGAAGGTGAGGAGGACCATACAAGAGACATTCTCCTATATGGTGATCATAACATGGGTGTTGGTGAAGGCTTCCATACTCTTGTGGAGTAAGGAATGTGTTGACACTATATAGGTGGTATTCCCCCAGAGTGAGGCATTGAAAAATACCTTCCAAGGGATCGGTGGTTGGTATGTAGGTAGCTGGAATGGATGAAATGTCAGAGGTCGATGCGTGGAGGTAGAGTTAATGGATTGGGAAGCTGATGGGTCAGCCATGGAGGTTGGGGTAGTGGTAGGAATGGAGGAGGTATGTGTGGTTGAGGTAGCAACTGTACTGGTAAGTGGAGGTGTAGGTGAAGAAGTAGTGGTTGTCATGGAGGTAGATGCGCTTTAATAGGTATGAGCACATCATTGGGTCAGTAAAGCATGTTGCATGTTTTAAAAGGTGATGGGTCAGCTGAATGGTATAGGTGTGTCCTTCATGTTCAAACTTTACACAACGATGCAAAGTGGAAGGAACGCAACCCATGACATGAATCCAGGGTCTACCAAGCAACAAGTTATATTGAATTCCCCTCCAAGACATAAATAATTCTGAATAGTGTGGGGGCCCACGCAATGTGGAGGATGATGGTGCCTAGTGTAGAGGTGATAGCATCATTGAATGAATGCAACATGACAGGATGTTTATGCATGTAATTATCAGGTATGCGCATTTGAGTGAATGCATGGGATGAAATGATGTTAATGCTAGTGCCCCCATCAATCATCACACACATGTACCCATATGTCATCGATGTGGACAGAGATGAAGAGGGCTGGGTCCGGGTCATCATTTTGGTGTGGCACGATCTCTTCCTCTGAGAAGCTAAGGGAGGCTACTTGGTGAATAGGGTGGGGTGAAGATGAAGGTGGTAATTTAGTGAGAGAGGCTACATGATGGGGTGTGATAATGGAGGCTACGGGTGTAGGGTCATTGGGTAAAACCTCAATAGATTGAAGAACCTCCATGAGAGCTTGATGATGGGATTCTGAGGTTTGATGAGGTCATATAAGGACATTTTGAGGGGAGATTGGTGTAATTGTTTGAGCATGGTGCGATGTGTGACCCCATTAGAAATAGGATATGTGGGGCCACAGATAGTGATTTTAGGCATGGGTGTAGATGGTATGTTGGGTATGGGATTAGTTGGTGGGTCGGTTGCCTTTTCTTTTCCCTTATCCTTCTAAGCACGTGTAGTGATGTGTATCATGTTGATTTGAGGGGAGGCATGAAATGGAGAAGGTGTAGGATGAGTGGTATAATGACATGACGGGAAAAAACCTACTGGAGGAGAAAATCCTTGTGAAGTGAGCTGAGCGCAACGACATTTAGGTGATGGCGTGAAAAGTTCTCTGATGTGAACCATGTTAATTTCAAATCTTGGGGGTGGCTCTAGGAGTTGTGAGGGTGGAGGTCATGGTTGTTGAGTGGGTAGTGTGGGAATGGGTGTCGGTGAAGTAGGGTCCTCATCGAGAAGGTCATCATCATCAAAGTTGGCTTCTGAGGACACAACTAGATAAGGATGGTTTTCAAGGCCTTACATTTTTCCACATCATGCCCTGGCACACATGATGGTATGCAAAAATTTTAGTATCATCAAACCCTTTTGGCTTGGGTTTGAGAGGATCATAAGGTCTGAGTGGTGGTAATGTGATGACAAAAGTCTCAAGGAGGTTGGTTAAAATTTTGGCATAAGACCCTACTAGTGGATCACAATGGGAAGTGAACATGGGTTTGGGTGTAGGTGTGGTTGATTGTTGAGGAATGGTCTTTGGAAGAGGAGGAGGGATCGAGCTATGGTTTTGGGTGTTGGCATGTGGTTTTGGGTGTCGGTCATGTTTGTTTAGGTAGGGGTATAGTAGATGGATGGGTAGGAGGGTGTGTGGTTGTTTTGACTACCTTATTGTGGGGTAGTGGAGTTTTGTTTTTTGGGTTGCACCTTCTTGGGTAAAGGTGATATGGGTGTACGAGGTCTAGAAGGAAAGGTAGATGGGGAAGAGGATGAGTTACCCATGGGGATAATGGAGGTGCTATGAAGGTAGAGGATGTGGGTCATGCAGGAGGTGTAAGGGACAGAGATTGAAGTGTAGTGGGTAGTGAAGGAATTGCTTGAAGGTATTGGAGGTATGGGTGGTAAAGATGTGTGGGTGTGGGTGTAAGTCATGTTGGGCATCTGGGTACATTAGAGGTTTGTGAGGAAGGAATGGGTTGTTGTGTTTTTGGTTTATTGATGGGTGGAGGTTTCTTGACCATGTTGGGAAGTTGAGGTCCTAAGATGGATGGGACAGGTGTTGGTGTGATTGGTGCAAGCTGGGTATGAGTTCTATGGGTTTGGTTCTTCTTTTTGGGTGTTGAGTAGGTGTGGTGTTGACTTTGGAGGATGTAGCTAAATCTAGTTTGATAGGTGGATGAGTAAGGCTAGGTGGTTGGGGTGACCCCTAAAGTGGTAATAGGTTTAGTCGAGGAAATGTCATAGGTGTGGGTTTGGGTTTAGATGTAGTTTGGGTTATGGGTAAGGGTGTGTTGAGTTATGATGATGGTCATGGAAGGAGTTGTGATAGAGGTGGTTGTGTTTGGTTTGATTGGTTGAAATATTTTTGGGTAGATAGTGGAGGTATCAACAAGTGACATCTCTCGCATCTATTGAGACAGAAGCAAAAAGATGCCCCCATAATAAAGCCCTATCCACATAATCTAAGTGATCGGCCAAACATGAGAATGACACATCTGTAGGTGGAGTTGATGAGGACCTAATGGAAATTCCCATAAAATGTGTCTTAGAGATGGGGAATTGGCTAGCTTCAGCTTCCATGGGTAAGAGAGCCGAAAGTAGGTCTGCAGGATCTTGGGTAGCTGATGGAGAATGCTCACCAAGAGGCAAAGGTATCTCAACTGGGTCTATGATGGGTGGAGGAGATGATGGGAGCTCCTCTATAGGTGGAGGAGATGATGGGTGCTCCTCTGTGGGTGGAGGAGGTAAATAAGTATCCTCCATGGACTGAAATAAGTATCCTCCATGGACTATGGGTATCGGTATCTCCTCTAAGTGGAGAAGCCAAAGGTGAAATGGTCTCGATGTTAGTGGAAGACTCCTCCATAGGTGATGAAGGAGATGAAAGGTGTTCCTCTATGGTGGAGGAATAGGTGCGGTGGGTTCCAATGCATGAAGGAGGATTTTGGGCTAGGATTTCCTCTATGGAAGGAATGTGAGGTAATTGGGAGGTGACAAGTACATCATCATTAAAGATAGCATGAACCTCACGGGTATGGGTATCATGAGTTGAGGTCTCACCAGTTTGATCAGATGAAGGGGCATGGTTGGGAAATGGTTTCTTGAAGATGTGTAGGTTTTGGTTGGTAGGTGCATTAGGATTATCCATGGTTAACTCACCTTTCTCGAGCATTTCTTGGACAATATTTTTGAAAGTGATGCAATTTCCATCACTATGACCCTTTACTCGATGATAGTTATAGAAGTCATGTTCTTTATACCATGTGGGCATGGGGTGAGTAGGGTCAAAACTAGTGTGTGGTTTTATAGGTGGAAGGGTGATGGTCGGCTTTGATAAGATTTTCTAAGACAAAGAGTAAGGTTCCCAATTGGGGTGTATTTCCATTGTTCTCATCTGAAATTGAAAAGTCTGATGGGTGAGAGATTAGATGAGGGGGTAGCTTGATTTGATGGATGAGTGGGCCAGCCTTGAGTACCACTACATTAGTGGTGCCCTTAGCTTTTGAATAATTATTTTGTGTTTTGGAAGAAGAAGAGGTATCATTCACTTGAATGCCGAATTCTTATTACGTAATTGGATTTTCTTCTCTTCGATGGCCCAAATCTCTAACTTTCATGCCATAGTGAATGCTTCATCGAATGTTCGAAGGTTTGGACCTGCAAGGTCGGTGAGATATGTCTAGCACAAGCCCATGTGAAGAGCTCGATGAGTTCTGTTTGTGGTAGTTGGAAGGTGAGTTGATTGATCAAGCTACGCCAACGAGTGACAAAATCTGTGATAGATTCATCCTCATACTGATGCGTGGAGTATAGGTCAGTCATGGTAACCTTCTTGATGATATTGATAGAGAAATGATCCAAGAAGGCTTGGGCTACCTGATTGAATGAGAATATAGAGTGTCTAGGTAACCCACTATACCAATCTAATGCAGGTCCAATCAGAGACATGGGAAAGGTTCTCAAGAGAAAAGCATCATCATGAGCGATCAGATAACACCCATGTTTGAATGACCACAAATGTTGTCAGGGTCTTCTTTTCTATTGAAATGATTGAATTTAGGCATTTCCCAATGCACGGGGTATGGATGGATAGGAATGGATGGGTGGATGGGCTCATTGCAAATCTCATCGTAGGTGAGAGTGTTGTGAGCCAATAAAACCGATGCCTCCAATGTCTACATCTTGTCCAACATTAATTTGATTAGGTCATTGGTAGGTTACATGATGATTGGGGGCCTCCTGTAGCATGAGAGGGTTGGTTTTGGGCATATAATGGGGGTGGCACTCCAATGTATGGTGCTGCCATGTAGGTTGATTGAGAAGAAGGCAGTGAAATAGGGGTACATACCCAGAGTGAATAATGGATGAAATGGGAGGCTACTGATAGTATGTATATGGAGGTGGAAGGGTCATGGTAACCCTAGTGGTAATGGGGGCTAATGATTGTGGAATGGAAAGGACCACATTCTGAAAAGGGGTAGGGGTCACCGACACCGGAGGTGGTAGTGTAGCTATGGGTATGTGAGACATTAGGGGTGGATGAGGTTGTTTTGGGTAGTTTTGTCAAGGGTATGGTGGATGTGGCGGGTGCCACAGAGGTGGCAGATGTGGCAGTCATAGCGGGTATAGGACCTAGCTATGAAATGACTGGGGGTAAAGTAGATGTGGGAAGCACAAAGCCAGATGGGGCCGATGCAGGAGTGGGAGTGAGAGTCAGGGGGATAGATATGGGCATGTCATATATCAACTGACCCGAGGCATCTCGAGTGGATGAGTGGGAAAGGTAAAACTACAAGGCGGCAGGGTTTTGGTCAAGGAGTCATGTGAACTCCTCATCTCCGTAGTGATAGTGATAGGTTGGATGGGATCCATGGCTGGTGATAAAATGGAAGGTGGTGAAGGACTAGGTGGGAGTGGTTGACAACTGGCATGAAATATGAGTGCACTTGCTTGTTTTCAAGTCAACACCATGTGAACCAAGACTATCAGTAGTAGGGCTTCTCTTCTATAAATGACACAAAAAAAAGAGAATAGTGAAACTGGACGGTAAAAAGTGTATTAGGTACCAAATGTTGGTTGGAAAGTGAAACAAGCTAACCGATGCTGTTAGGGAAAACCAACGCCTTAGGGGTAACCACCATGCCCATCCTAGAAAATGGACAAAGTGAGTGAAAAACAAGGTATAAGGTCAAATTTGACAAGTATGCCAAATCTGATGAGTTTTACAATGTCAATGGGAATGATGGTAGTGATAGGGACTGTGAAAAGTGGAAGAAGATGAATAAAATGTCCTTTTGGGTAGGTTAACAAAAGGACCTAGAACCGACGCTTTGGTTGGGTATAACCGACGATGGTCAGAGGGTAACCGACGATGGTCACTGATCGACACCGGTCACTATGAAATTGAAATAGTGATGAAAGAATAGTGGTTGTGAATTAAAATCTGATGTGGAATCAGACCCAAAATTCTGAGAATGATGAGAATATGGTCCAGGCACACTCAGGTGAAGCCGAATACACACCAACTGTGATGAGGAGTGTGCAAGGATGAACAAGAAAAATGAAGAATGTGATCTCTCACCTCAAAATGCAAGCCAAGTAGAAACACTAAGAAAAATGTGATCCTAGGAGTGCCTTTTCTATTATGTTTGTTTAGCTTATGCTATTTAAGGACTGACACATGAACTGTGAAATAGATTTTTTTGGTGAGGATGGCTTCCTACAAAGAAGGAGATCTAAAAGGTGAGGTTTTAGGTATGTTATGGTGGGGGCGGGCTTCGCTCAAAGTATGACTCGACAGAGCAGCGAGCTGGGGAGTACCTACCAATCCTCATATCAGTGTGATCATTGACAAGCATTCCTAGGAAAGATGTTGTTTAAGAATATGTATTTGTTTTGAATTTGTGTAATTTGGCAAGACTCAGAGAGAGAGAGAGTGCTTTCTTTTCATTTTTTTCAACCATCAGCTGGTCATGACTTCCAACATATAGGTTGCCCTCAATTAATGTGAGCTAATGTGATAAATCAGAATGCAATGCACTTATTTTTAAGCCCAAATCAAAGTGTGAAGTTAGATGACACAAAAATATGAAGAGGAAGAGGGATGCTCTTTCACTATAATGCAAAAAACATGAAGAAATGGTTCTTTTTAATTACACCAAAAGAAAGGTTTCTTTTAGAGAAAATAGAAAGAAAAGGTAGGTTACCAAGGAAGAAAATTAATGTGTATGCTTTTTCAAGGGAAACAAACACACAAATTTTCCTAGGAATGAATAAAATGCAAGGAACCCCGGATGGGTCCCACTGGGCATGCCAAAATGTTTCACCTGATTCTTAGATGTCTTTGAAGTATTGATGAAAAATAGGGTAATGGGCATAGGAGGAATACCTGTTTTAATGTTGGTTGATGGGTTGTTGCACGCATATGACTTCTAAATCCACAACTGATTGTGAGAGCTTCCTTTTGGCTAGGAGGAACTACCTATAATGAAAAAGCAAGACCACCAGAAAGAGTTAAACAATATGTGCAGTGAACTGCCTAGCATGTGCTAGATCCGAGAAGTGTGATACTTCCTAGATGGCTGTCAGTCCACTGTTTTAAACAATTTAATGTGAATAATAAAGTAAATCCTATTGTAATTTGAAATGATTTAGGTATCTCACTTAAAACACAATAAGAAAGATCTAATCTAACAGGCTAGGTTAAAGTAGGATCCAAAGGTCAAGTAACTAGTTCTGGGTCTCTGCAGGTCTGACAGAGGTCTCAGGTAGGTCACAGGTGAATAAGGGTGATGTGGAGTTAGGTGAATAAGTCACGGTTCTGAGTTGTATGGGAAAATACAGAGACCGATGCCGGTTAAGGGTGACCGATGGTGGTTGGGTGTAACCGGTGCTGGTTACTGTGGAAAATTTGGGAATGCCACAGAATGAGTTTTGGGTCTCCTTTGTGATTGCACAAAGGACTTTTGGTTGTCGAATGAGGTATTTGGTAGCTTGGGTGGGATTTAGTGAGGTTTTAATGGGTATATGGAGGGGGAGTGTTGAAGGAGGTCAATGGGTGGCTAGGTAAACAATAGGTGATAATATAATGATGAAAATGAAATGAACCAGAAGTATAACATTTTACTTACTTGGATTCTGGTCCTGGACACCTGTGAATGAGGGATGGAGGTGCTGGTAAGAGGTTGAAGGCTCAGCAGTGATCACCAATCATAGGAGAGCTTCTGCATGGGCTGCATGTGCATTCCTTTTTTCTTGGTTAGATCAGATCATTGCTGGGTGAGTGGATGGCATGCAGAAGAAAATGCTTGATCTCCTTCCTTGCATGTGTGTTCTCACTGAAATTCATCTCAGAAGATGTGATATCTCTCAGAGGATGTGCTAATGTTTGCCAACTTTTTCCAATCTTTTCCAACCTTGAAAATAAGGTTGTTTTGGGGGTTAAAAGGGTAACCGATGGTGGTTCTCAGCTTAACCGGTGATGGTTAGGGGTAACCAGTGTCGGTCAAGGTGGGATTTCCTAGGTTTACTAAACTAGGGAGATCCTCTTGATTTTCTTGGATCTCATGTCATTAACCCATGGATTAGACTGGAAGCTTCTTGTAAGCATGTGGAATGTGGTTAGAGAGAATGTAGGCATTGATTTTTAGGGTTTGGGTAAGTCTTAGTTAGTTATAGCAACTTACTAAGAATAGGTCTTAGGTGAGTTGGCTTGATGAGGTGTCTAGTGAGGTGTATGTGTGGATATTATCTAAAAAAGCAAGGGGGACATAATGATTGTTGCAGTATATGTCAATGATCTAGTCATCGTGAGAGATCGTTGAGGATGATTGAGTCAAAAATAAAGATATAACACGATCATTCGACATGACCGATCTTGGTTTCTGCATTATTGTCTTGAAATTGAAGTTTGACAAAGATAAAATCATATCTTTGTGTCACAATTGAAATATGCCAAGACAATGCTCAAGAAATTTAATATGATGGATTGTAAGCCATTTTTCACACATATGGAGACAAGACTTAAACTATCTCGAACAAATCCATCACCACAAGTAAATGCAACTCTCTACCAAATGAGTTCATCGAGAGTCTCATCTACTTGACTTACACTAGGACGGATATTAGCTATGCAAATCAACTATCTTTCATGGTTCATGTAAGAACCAAGGGTTTCTCACTATAAAGCAAAAAGTGGATATTGAGGTACATTAGAGGAACTATGTACTAAGGACTATAATAGAAGAATAATAATAACTTCTTCTTAACATGATATTTAGATTCAAATCATGCAAAAAACATAGATGATAGGAAATCCACTTTATGATTTCTATTCTTCTTGGGATCTCGACCAATATCATGGGGGAGTAGGAAGAAAACTTGTGTGTCAAGATCCTCCATAGAATTATAATATCCTATAGCGGTGGAGCTATCAATGATGTGATATGGCTCCGACGGATACTTGAAGGATTGGGAATACAACAGAAAGTTTCAATCTGTCCTACATGTTGATAATGAAGGAGTAGTAAAAATTATTTGGAATCTAGTTTTTCATGAGCCTGCCAAACACATTGAGGTACAGGTGCATTTCATTCATGAACATGTTCATAACAACAACATCCATCTCCAATATTTCCCAAAAATATGTAGCGTGTATATGTCTTCACAAAGTCACTTTCTCGAGTTAAATTTGAGGGTTTTAGAGAATTTCTCTCATGTTCACTTGATACCATATTGAATTAAGGGAGGGAATTTTATGAATAAAACTTAGCTTAATTCATCATTAGTTGATATTTGAATAAATGTAATAAGTTAAAGTATTTAATTTAAATACTTTAAAATTATGTCAATAGGTATTAGTTATCCTTAGTTGTTAGTTAACTAAGTGATAGTGTTCTCATCCTAATGTTTGTGGGATCATGTTTTATCTTGCATATTATGTTCCCGAATGATTTCCATAATGGGCAATAAGGGAAGTTAGGGCAATATGCTATTTCTACATATTTTCTCAAATTAGGTGATTTGTTTCATATATTGTGGATGAAATAGAAGTTGTCCAATATCTATAAATATTGCAACTCTCTCATTTGTTTTATAATTCTTGATTTTTATATTAATAAAATACACAAGCAACATCTTGTTTCTATGCAAAGCTTCTATGTCAAATATTTTTTCAAGTCTTCATTATCAAGAATCTCTTTGTCAACTTATTTTTTCTTTCTTCTTCATCTGTTTCTCTTCTTGCCTTAGATTTCTCTCTTCTTTCTTTATCTCTTTTCTCACCTTCTTTCTCTTTTTTTTCTTCCCAAGTAGCTAAATAGGCCACTTTATCTTACTTCTCATCATAAATTCAATTTTATTTATCTTTACCATCATACTCAAAAATGTTATCAACTCATCAAGCTTATCAATATCCCTTTAAATATATTTTATCTCTTTTTCCATCCTCTTTTCTTGTTTTCTAGCTTCTTCTTTCCTCTTTTCCTCTCTTTTCTTTTCTTGTCTTTCCTCTTGTGATTCATCAACTTAAACATTTATTTTACCAATCCTTGTTTTTTCTTCTCTTTTGTTTTTCCTCCTTCATCTTCATCATCTATGAAGTCTGATATGTAAGGCCTAACAATCTTCCATTGTGTCTCTTTGCATACTTTCCTGTTTCCATCATCTTTACCAATCTTATTTATTGTTCTTGTTCTCTTATCTTCTCATGCATTTTCATTTAATTAATATCTTCTCTCTTTGCTATTGATTTCTTCATTCACTATGGCATCCTATACCCATAATCTATGAATAGTTTCAATCTCTTCTCCTCACTCATCTTCTCACTCAAATTCATACATCCAAAACTCCCTTAACTTGATCCAAAAAAAAACTTCAACTCTTTCCTTAAGTTACTCTAAATCATTTAAGTTTCAAACTATATCACACACACAAGTAAAATTTTTCCACTTTAACCTCTTCTTTCATCAAATACCATGATATCTCTTCCCAAATTGATGCTATGACAATAATCAAAATGGTTATTAGCAAATATGAGAAAAATATTCTTACCACACTAAATTTCCTCCATTATCATTTGGGGATTAACCTTCTAGTAAGTAAATATTATGCCTTCTTACATGATTGATTAGAACTGTCTCATTACCATACTTTATGTCCTTCTCCAACTCCTTTTACACATGCTCAGTACTTATTTACTAGCCAAGAATTGTTATGCCTGTTATAGGTTTCAAAATTCTTCTTCAATGGTTCAAATTGCCTAATCCTTCTCAAGTGGAAAGGTATTCAATCTAGTAGAGTATTTGAGTCTTTATCCCAAGGAATTAATGCAACTAATTTCCTCACGACGTTATTATTTCCATAAAACTATTCCAACCATTATGTTAATTAAAATCCTTCAAAATATTAACTTCACCTTTCCTTGAAAAAAATTGTCCATTTTAGAGCTTAAGAACAATGTTATTTGGTTACTTCAAATTTGGAGCATGCTAAGGGATTTCTAAGTAAAATGAGACCACATTTCAATACCCCTTTACAAGTAGATGGTGTACATAGAGAATAGGCTTTGTTATCTCTCAGAAGTGCACCGTGTGATTGAGGGATAACATGTGTTTTAATCTTTATTTTCCCTCACTTCTACAGACATAATCGAAACATCTCAGGGGTTGTGGGTATCCCTATGTTGAGGTGAATCTCTGGGATTACAAGGCTAGTTCCTTATTGATGTATCCTAAACTATTTTTGGGGTTTTAAGGGTAAAAAGATGGCTGTAATTGAAATTAAAATGGGGTGATACACCAAAATTATTGAGGGCTTTGACTAAGTACATGCACAATTTATTGAGATAATATTAAAGGAGCATGAACCAATGGGTTTCAACTAAATCCTAAGGAAAAAACTTTTGTGTTGAGGGACTAATCAAAATAACACAACAAATAACATGCACACTAAGACTATGCATAAAACACCAAATTTGTAGCAAGGTAAGATAATTAATTCAGGGAATTAAAATTCACAAGATCTAATAGAAAGATACACACCACTGCAAATAATTGGAAAGGAAATAACTGGTTCTCATTCAAGGGAAAAATTGGCAAAAATTACTTCAATACTCACTACATACAAAAATTCCTCATTTGTGTTTTGCTAATGCACACAATATATAGCAAAATAAATCACCCAATCCTCTTAAAAATAGGTTATAGTCTCGCACTTGCCCATGCATGCTATTTTTATCCTTTTCCATGAATAGATAAAGGGATAAAATAAAAATGTTGTTTTTAATGAGCCAATAATAGACTTTATTTCAAAAATACACTTTACTCAAAGTGTAGTTAACTACTTTAAATCTAAAAGTAATGAATAAATTGGGTGAATAATTTAGCTAATAATAGCTTCTTACTTGATAAGAAAGTCTTCTCTAATGTGCATGCAAATATTTCCTTTGTCTTATATGTGATGATTAAATAATCATATTTATTTCTCCGATGTGACACTTGAATAGTCACCCACTTGCAATGGAAATTTTATCTTCTTCCCCTGTTTCATGTCCTCTTGTGATAGCACAAAATTTTACTCACATGTGCAAGAAAAAATAATGCCTTATATCCCAATACTTAGCAAAATAATTTTCCCTCAATGTGGGGACCACCTATGCACATGCAAGAATAAAGTATCCTCCTCCCTTGTATGAAGTTACCTTAGAAAATTTTAAGGTGCCTTTGAGGAGTTTAAGGTAATCATTTTGAACTTTGGCATTTAGCATCTATCTTGACCATATATTGTTTGGCCACCTTGAAATTACATAAGTACATATTTCTTTGACCCTCTTTTGATTTATATGGCATTGATAATGATTTTTTTACCTTTCTAAATCATGACACATATTATAGTGTTGGGCCTGTGGAAAAATATTATTTTTTAGACCTTAAACAAGGTCAATGATAATTATTATTTCAAAGGGGTTGGTCCCCTCTCACGATGCTAAGACCATTCTTGATTTTTAGGTGGTCAGAGAGTTACCACAGTGGTTAGGGTTTATATGGAAATCTTCCATGTCTATACTTTTAACCTTGTGGTTGAGTTAACTAACTCTGTAGTTTGCATTAGGAGATGGTTCTTTTGATCTCGACCATCGATCTTGGTACCTAACTGATCCATATCATTGATTCATTAACCCTTTGGATAGGTTAGGTTAAGCGTGTAGCTGGGCTGAGTTCTTGATCTAGGCCATTCAATTTTGTACCTTTTTTATCTGAGTCATTGATTTTTGACTCAGCGGGTGAGTTAGGTTGAAGGATGGTTGCATTGTGGTTGTTTAAACAAATTGAACCCTATAGTTTCAATCATTTACATTTTGATCCTCGTGGGAAAAGATGTGGAATATTTTTCTTCCGTGATGCCATTATCAATGATCTTTATCTCAGCTTTTGTGCTTTCTTTAGCCTTTGTATGGCTCTATGATTGTGAATACTTGGTTCTTATTATCTTTTTTTCTCTTTTTGAGCTCTTTGTTAGTTTTGGCTATCATTGCTAGTCTTCTCAAGCTCAAAACTCAATCATGGCTCTCATTACTTTCTTTGCATTTAATGATTTTTCAAGGGTTGAAGGATTTAACCTTGAACCGGTAAGTTCTATCTCTTTTCTAATTTTTTTGCAAATATTTGAAAGTTTCTATGCGGCCATTAAAGAAAAAAATATTTTTCTTCTATGAATCAGAAAATCTTGAAACCAGAAATTATGATTTGTGCTCATTTGAAACTTATTGAAACTGTAGTAAGTAGTTAATATAATGGTATAAATTTGAAACCCTAATTTGATGGGTGACCAAATTTTCTTTCTTAATCATTTTTGAGGCTCTATAATTTTTTTAGCAATAATACTTGAATTCCTTTGATAAATTTCATTTCATTTTCAAAACAGTTAGTGTGCAATCATCACTCCATTTCTTCGAGCTCAAACCTTGATTGTATTTTTGTTGATACTTTGTTGATCTTTACAAAATACATGTTGAAATATTATTTTTCTTTGAATTAAAAAAGATAATGGGTATCAAGATGTTCGTTGTGTAGTAGAGCTTTGTAAAGTTTAGAATCTTTAAACAATATTGAAGCAAAATCTCCCATTCTGAGTTTTGTATCATACTTTTAATGTTATTTTGAAAGGTTTTCTATCATTGTAACTCTTTTTTGATAGTAGTGTAGATTTTTTACCTTGCATTTATATGGAAATTCTCATATACCCAAAACTAATTCTACATTTGTTACTTTTTTGTACATGTTTTCATTCAAAACATCCTCTTGCACAATTGTGTTGTGATTTTATTGATCTTGGTAACTCTGTAGAAGCTATTCATTTCTCTGAATCCTAAATTCTTGAATGTTCTTAGATCATTGGAACACTTTTCGAGTCACAAATATTCTTTCCTTAAGTGAAAACAACTCTTCCATTATGTTTGGGTAATCATTAGCTGTTTAAAGCTAATCTATCATTGTTGTACTCATGTACTATGTTGACTATTCTTGATAGTTTATCATTTTTAACTTAGAAGAATAGTTTGGTTGTTTTTTCACTAAGATGATTACATTGTCTACTCTTTTTGATAACCACGAGTTACACTCTCTATCCTTAGTTGATCTCGTATATGCATTCATTGTTCATCCTCAAGGTTCCTATTTTTATGTAATAACTTCTTGGGAAGAAGTTACAATTTGTATTGATTATTTGAATGATGGTTTTCTATAATTTTTGATTTTCTAACTCAAACAAGTTTCCTCTCAAACATGATTGTGTACTTGCAAAAGAATGATTGGTAGTTTCTTTATCTATTTCATAACTCCTTTCACATTAGTGCTTGGTAGCTCATAATATTTGAATCTAAATATGTAATTTGCTTTGCATTGTGGCATTCACTTGCACTTTGTGATGTATTGAACCCTCATTTATGTGTGATCAAAACCATTAAAAAAGAAGTTTTAAAACTATACTTCACCATTGATAAGCTTGTGATATGTTGTTTAACTCATTAAGTTAAAGCACTACCGTAAAATTCACCGTAACCTCATGATGTATATGTTCCTTTTTTGAATACATAGAGGTACTATTTAACTCAAATGAGTTACTTCCCTTGTGACTGTAAGTCATTTATGTTCCTGTATATGCATATCCACTTTTCATTTAACTATGTGAGTTTTTCAATGATTCAATCTGCTTTTATGAATACAATAAAAGACTTTCTTTTCATTTTCTACCCGTACACTCGCACATTTAAAAAAACTAGTTAGAAAATTAATAGATTTAGCCTCTCTTGTATTCCATAGTGACATTTCTTTTCTTTTTGTCTATCATGATTCGTAGAATTACATGTGATTCTCGTAAGATAGTACTTTCTCAATTCCAGTATCGTTCTTTCAATGTACCTTATGCCTTTTGACCTCAAATGATTCATTTTTCTAAAGCTAGATTGCACAAGAATACAAATTAAAACCTGAGCTCGATGTAAGTGACAAACTTTCTCTTTACTCGTTTTAGGTAACATGATGCAATAGAAGATGATGGAGAAGAAGATGAAGAAAAGGAAGCTCGCAACTTGATGAATACCAAAAGAAGACTCAAAGGGAATGATGGGTTTCTTTTATATTCCTTTACTTTTAGCTTTGTGTACATGTATCTTTTGCTTCAATAATCATAAGTTACATCCCACGGCTTGTGTGAGAAACATTAAATTTCTTCATGAATAAATGACATAAATTTTTGTAATTGAGTTGTATACTTCTTTCTGCATTCAAATTTTATGATATGTATTGATTGTATAATGAAATAAAAAAATCAATCACATTAATAATAAAATTTAAACATGAGGAAATAATGAAATCTGATGTACCTATAATTTAATAATATACTTTTATCCATGTAAACATGAACTATGTTTTTGTTCTAGAGTTCAAATCCTTAGGTTTGCAGGTGTATTTTTTTCTTTTCATCAAGGCTTTAATCTATTTCTTTGGGGCTTTTGTGTAACTTTGATGAAGGTGAACATGGAATGGAAACATATGTGAGGTGTTTCATTCTACAAAAACACACATAGCTACATTTTTATTTGCTAATTCACTTACTACAACTTAAAACCTTTAAGAAACTATATGTCTTCCCTTAGTTAGGTCCATCACATCAATGCCTTCCATCTAAAATGAAGTTTTGAGTTTCCCTTTTTGCACAAGTGTAAAATTGTCAACATTTCTAGCGATCATGTGGGTAAAGATTTTTTCCTTCCTTCCATTTTTTCCACAATCAGTCACGTTTTTTTTCCTATCATTTTTGTCCCAATATCTATGGAAACATGATTGGATGTGGCTCGAAGATCATATTTGGGCCTTATATCATTTCCAAATTCTCTATCTTCTTGAAAAGAAAGATTCATTTCCAGGCACAAATGGTGATTTTCCTACATTTTACGGTTTGACAGGTGTGTTTTCCCCATCAAATTTATATCTCAGCATCTATGGAAACATGGCCCTTTCTAGTTGGATGTGGCTCGGGGGGCTTTGAAAACTCTAAGGCCCACTTCAACTCAAAACTTGTCCACGTGGAGGGCTGCTCATCTGAAAAAAATTCACCTTTTGGTTTGACCTTGGAGTTGCGTCGGGGAGACACGTGGAGGTTTCCTTGCCTTGCCCAGACTTAGACAAATTTTTTTCATGCGGTGGTACAAGTACATTTTTTGGTGGACCATGGACACATGGAGGGCCAGCATCTCATTTGAGGATCCCTCAGGGTCCCACCTTAACAATTGTGATAGGGAGACATGTGGAGGCTTCCACTGGCTCCACTCTATACTTAAAATTTTCAAAGCAATTTTCTAAGGCCTAGGGACACATGGAGGGACCACACCTGTTGGGGACCGCCCCTAAATTTTATTTTGAAGAAGCACCAGGAGGACACTTGGAGGCTTCCACTCACTCTTCCCTTGCTTGGACTTTTCAATGGCCAAGGAAAACTATCTCGACCCTAGACACATGGCACCTTCCACTATCCTTCAAATTTTTTAACAACTCTACTAGACTGAGAGACACATGTGGTGAGCCCACTTGCTTGTTTGGGGTCTCCACTTTTTGGGACCATCTCAAAGTGCACCATTGAGACACGTGGAGGCTTCCACTTGGCTCCTTTTTACTTGAGACTTTTTTCAGGCCAAAAGGCATTTTTCTTGGGCCCAGGGCACGTGGAAGGCCCGCTTGTTTGGAAACTTTCCCCTATACTTCTCCTTTGTAGTTGCACCAAGGAAACACATGGATGGCTATAATATAAAGTAGAGAAGGGGCAGAATCAATGGTTGTTGTGCATTTCACCTATTTTTTTACCATTTTTTCTCCAAGACTCCTGGAGATGTGAATACACACTATTTTTTCATCATTTTTGATGAAATTCCTTGTCATTTTTTTCTACAAAGTGCCATTGAATGGATTTAGAACTTAATTTGTGAGTCCAAGGATTGTTAAGGTTGATATTTTGAAGTTGGAATTGCTCGGGCACTTGCAAAAATGTGAATTACCAGAGAAGATGGATGCGGGGCAGAGTTGTAGAGGAAAGAGAGGGAAAAGGATGAAATGATGAAGGTTACAGGTGTAAAAGATGAAAAAGGTGTTTCCTCGAGAGAAAAAGGATTACTTGTCAGATCCAGCTATATAGAGCCTCCGAAAAATGATTAAAATGGGGATTTCTCACATGACAAAAATCAAAATGATTAAAAGGATTGTCAAAAAGGTTGTGGCATGGCATCCTAGTCATTAGTCGAGGGTCTTGAGAAATGTGATCAGTTCATAATTGGTCCACTGGCAAACTTTTGATGTGAATTTGTTAAATGTCACTTTCTAAGGAAAATTGGTAACAAGAAAAGGTCCCTCAAATATTCTTCTTTTTTTGGGGGAAAATTTGGGATGAGTGAGCAAGTGAAATGTATAAATGCAATGAGAATACTCTTGCAAAAGGTCGGGGGTTGAATTCTTAAGAGAAAATTTGAGAGAGCCCATCTTCCTGAGAGACCAATCTGAGAACCTGTTAATTTCTTCTATGTTTTAGATTTTCTATCATGTCAAGTTGGTTGTGAGTGTATAGCCATTGAAAGTCTCTAAGATTTTCTTGAAAAACTTTCCCCTATTGATGAATCTAATCAATTTTGAGTTAATTTGTGTCAATCTTGGAGCAATTTGTGTCTTCTTTGTTTTAGAATGTCTGCAAGTAGTTTTTTTTATTCCTATTGCAATCTTGTGTTAAAGTCCCTCCAAATCACACAGATCTCATCCCTGTGATAGTTTAGTGGCATTTGTAATTTCATTTCAAGAAGAGCCTTCATCCTGTGATGAGATAAACAAATTTAAAATCACTTCACTGTCATTTGTTGATAAAGATTGTTTGTAAGCCTTTGAGTGTATCTTAGGCATGAGGAACCAGGGGTCTTTGATGTTTTATTGAGTCTTTAGCTCGAGCCTTCATGTTAAATTCTCAAAGATTGTGTGAAACCATGTGATATGGGCCTCCATTGAAGCACACCTTCTAGTTGAAGGAATATCTTAGCTATTCAAAGCTTTCTGTCATTTAGCTTTCCAATTGTTGTGAAGTCTCTCAAAGATCTAGTATAATCAATTTTATCCTACTTAATCTCCCACCAAAATTATTCAAAAACCATGAATCCATCCTGAACTACCCCTATTTTTCCCTATATATCCACAAAGGAACAAAATCTATTTACTAAAATATGTAGAAACAATCAGGATTTCATAATGTCTTTAGTAACCTTAGCCTTGTTTTGAAGTATCTCCATCTTTTAGAAGTGACAACTCTTGAGAGTTAAATTATGGAGTATTGATCATACTTTCCCCCAGGTTTTCTTCATAAAATTTTTGCAAAATGAAGGATATCTCCATCTCCTTCATCAAACAGAGGTTACACTAAATGGGTCCTCTCACCCTGGTCAAAGGCACAGCCTAAAGTAGTGAGGATAGGTCAAATCCTCTTGAAGGTGTTATCCATCTCTCCACAAATCTGAGTGACAAAGGGCCAGTTAGATCTCATCCCCATCTACAAAACAACACATACTATGATCTATCTATCTCTAAGCTCCATGTCAAATCTGTGATGTTTCTCATCTTGAAAAGGAGAACAAATTTGGATACCAACACTCAAATGGAGAACACCATTTTTTGAATTTTTGATTATTTTGAATCTATTTGTGAACAACAACATGCTTGGCACTGTTTTGTGAACATGCATTTGGGATTTTTGAATTTGATTTTAACATTTTGGTGCTTTGATACAAATATTTTGTGTGCAACAACACTCAAATGTTTTTGGGACTCTTTGATATTTTACAAATTGTAATATATTTCATAATATTCTTACACATTTTATTGTGTTAAATACATTGTTGAAACATCATTATCTCTATTCAGATCTATAAGAATTGTTCAAAGTTGTAAGTTTTGAGTGCAATATTTCCAGCTTATACAATTATTACACTAAAGTTTTGTATCATCATTGACAAATTTGGGTAGAAGAAGAGTAGATCTTGTAAGCTTTGCATGAATCTAGTATTGATAGACATTTGATAGGTCTTTCATAGTGCATTTGCACAAACTAAGGTGAAAATCCTTAGTGGCGACTCCATGTGTTGTTTAAATTCTTAATAAATACCAGTGTCTTAACATATATCAAGTAAGATTTGTCATTAATCTCTACAAAGATGGAAGGAAGAAGATATTTCTTCACCAAGGACCCTAGTAGAAGGTTGTTTCAAGAGTTGGGAAAGTCTAATTCAGAAGGAAGAAGAATTTGGAAGGTTGTTGGAGATCAAGCATCAAGAAAAGAGATCTCCATTGGTGAAACTGATCATCCTGTGATTGAAGATTGCAATACTTCCTCAAGTGAATTGAATCAGGTAGTCTCTTTGTTGAATTGAATTCTCCATCTGGAGAGGGTCCTTCTTTTGTATTTGAAAAATTTTCTTCTCAATCTGCCCCTATATTTTCCAAATCTGATAGAGTTTTCCAAGAAACAAAGCCTTTAGAGGGCAAGTCATTCTGAGAATTGCATCCTGTACCACACAGACCCCTCACTCCTCATCATTTTGTTCTCTCCAAGACCTCCTCAAAAAATAATATGGCTCAGCCTCCACCCAAACCTCCATTTGTTGTTAATACTTTTGGTCCCATCAATTTTAGAGGTATGGTTGGCTATCCAAATGTTGTGCCACAAGATGTAAGAAATAGATTGCCTAAGTTTCAAGGAAATAATGCAATCACTTGGTGATCAACACTTGAAGCTCTTTGTCAATATGATGGAGGAATTTGAAATAGAATTTGAGGATGTGTACATTAAATTGTTTATCCATACTCTAGAAGAAGATGCAAGGGACTGGTATAAATATTTTCCAGATAATTCCATTGATTCTTGGATAGAGATGAAGAATGCTTTTAGATTACAGTATGGAGATAAAATAGACCCTAGGTTTCTTTTATCAAAATTTGAAAATATAAAAAAGAATCCTAATGAATCAATGCATGATTTCAATACAAGATTTAACAAAACATTGAGAAGACTTCCTGTTAATTTGAGGCCATGTGATGAATCATGTCTGATAAAGTATTCAGATGCATTTGATAAGAAAGTTGCTTACTATTTGAGGGATAAGAACCCTAGAAACTTTGAGGCGGCCTTTACCATGGCTCTGCAAATTGAGAACAACATTAAAGTAGTTGGAAAACCTCCTAAGAGGGAGGGTGTTAAACTGATCAACCCAGAGAAGCCTCAATCAAGTAAGGTTGTGGATCTTGAGGAAGTTGTAAAGACTTTGGCTAGAGCTGTCAAAGAAAAATCTCTTACAAGCTAGCTAGGCCAGGGAGAGAAAGGAATTGGACAAGGTTCTCAAGGTCAGCATAGGCAACAAGGACAAGACATATTTGTAAATCATCCTAGAAATGATCAGAGATCTGATGATAGAGGTAAAGGACCCATGGGAGCTAGACAACCCCAAGCTAGGGAAAATAGAGTAGTGCATGATCCTCTAAATGCCAAGTTGTTGTTGTTGAAGAGACAAATGAAATTGATTGGTGTGAAAAATGTTTCTTACCCCCCACCCCATGTGTGAAGTAGATCATAAAGTTGAAGAAGATGATGATGATGAACATGATGATGATGCATGCATGGTGGATTGCTCTCAAGCTCACAACAAGGAGAAAACTCAACTAAGTAATAAGTGCAAGAACTACTAAGCAAGTTTTTGGGATTGCATTCACTTGGGTACCTCTTCTTCCTCCCTCTCATACTTTAGAAATAGATATGGTACAAGATTTTGAACTTCCTAATAATGATTTTGAGTACCTAAGAGCTCTAATGATTAAGAAGTATGATGGAGGAATCCCATCAGAAGAGGATAGACAATTGTTAATGAATGTTGTTGTTTCCCAAGAAAAAGAGTATAACACAAGAAGTAAAGTTGTCAAAGGGGTGGGCCTCAAGCCAAACCAAAAACCCCAGTTCTCACCAATATCCCAAAAAGAAACTCCAAAGAAAGATGCATCTGGAAAAGGCCTTGTTGTCTCAAGTAGAACTGGTGTTCCCACCCATGCCCAAAATGTGAAAAATCTTGTGCCATCCGATGAGTTTGTCAATCTTTCTCCAAATGTTGCTTTTCCCAAATACATTCCTTATGACATTGCCCAAGTCTTGAGTCAGATCAAGATTTTTGTTCCAATTGTTGAACTGCTTAGGATTCTGAGCACAAGAAGAGGGCCTTTGAGTATTTGGGATTGGAAGAAGATAGGAGTACCCAAGGTAGAAATATAAATAATGTAAACACTCCTCCTCCAACCATTGCAGACCTAGAAAAACCACCAACATTGGAGGAGATAGGTGAACCACCTGAAGTTTACTTGGGAACATCTTTGGTTGAGTCTCAATTAAATGTTGATCCATTTTTTACAACATTGATTATTAAGGACAAATTACTTGCACAATTGTATGTTTGATTCCAGAGCATCATGCAATGTTATGCCTCTAGAGGTCATGAATGAATTGAACATTAAAGTGACAAAACAACTTATGGCAAGTGTACTACAATGGATTCTAGAGAGGTGCCAGTTGTAGGATGTGTAAAAGGTTTGGTGGTACAACTTGCAGCTTATCCGGGTAAGAACTTGAAACTTGATGTTGTTATTGTTGATTGCCCTACCAAATGGGGCATGTTGTTATCAAGAAAGTGGGCTGCAAGTGTTGGTGGAAGTGTTCAGATGGATATGTCTTTTTCCACCATTCCAATTGAAGGCAACCTTGTAAAGTTGTATGGAGAGAAGAAGATGTTGCACCTCATTGAAGATCCCAATAATGCTTCTTATGAAGTGTTGTATGCTGATGTAGATGCTGATAAATTTGTTGGATTTTTTGATGGAAAAGAGCACAAGATTGATCAATGTAAATGTCTTGAACAAGTAGGTTTTCCTTGGACCTTGTTATTCGATGGAGCTTGTTCCAAGTTTGGAAATGGTGTTGGTATTGTTCTTGATTTCTCCAGGCCAGGAAGAGTTTGTTTTTTCTTTCAAACTCAACTTTGAATGCACTAACAACATTTTGAATATGAAGCATTATTATTGGGTTTGAGAATTGCATGGAAATATGGTGTAAAGGATATCATTGTCAAAGGAGATTCAGAACTGATTGTCAAGAAATTAGAAAATTGTATGCTACTAAAAATCAGAGAATGAAACAATACAAGCATGCAGTCTGGGATTTGATTGAAATGTTTGACTCATTTAATATTGTGCACCATGATAGAAAGTTTAATGTTGTTGTAGACAAGTTAGCAGTGCTAGGATCCAGATTTGGAAATTGTACAATATCTCCATTTTGTGAGTATGATGTTGAAATACTAACAAGGCCATCTGTCCCTGAACAACGTTAAAAATTGGCAAGTGTTCGATGATGATGCCTAGGTGAAATGGTTTCTTATAGAACCAAGGTGAGTTTTTTGACCAAAATATAGATTGGGAACCAATGGTGTGTGTTGCTAAAGGAAAGGAAAATTTATTTGGAAAGACATCATCCAGCTGAAGACAAAACATGATTCCCAGAGGTTTGGTGGCACTTGAATCAAACTTTGATAATGTTGATTGCATTATTAACAGAAGTATGTCGGTTTCAAGAGATGTGGAAGAGCACGACCTGGGCACAAAGGAAAAACCACGTAAAATCTGGTTAGGAAGCAATCTAAGGAAGAGAAGCAGTCCTATGTTCAATTGTTGAAGAAATATCAAGACTTCCTAGCTTGGTCTTACTCTGAGTTGAAGGCATACAGGGAAGATTTGTTCCAACATGAAATTCCTCTTGAATCTAATGCCAAGCCTTTCAGGAAAAAAAGAGGCCATCAATCAATCCACCTTTCTTTGAAGATGCAAGAAGAATTGAAGAAGTTGAGGGATGGAGGGATCATTCAGCCCACAAGGTACTCATCTTGGGTTGCAAATTTAGTACCTATCAGAAAAAAGAATGGTGATATAAGGTTGTGCGTAGACTTTAGGAACTTGAATAAAGCATCATTGAAAGATAATTACCCTCTGCCAAACATGGAGAATATGCTACAATTGGTAACTGGTTCTGAATTGTTATCCACTTTGGATGGTTTCTCTGGCTATAATCAAGTTGTTGTGAAGGAGTCGAAAGAATAAATAAAGACTACCTTTACCACTCCTTGGGAACTTATGTCTATGTCAGGATGCCTTTTGGCTTAATGAATGCTGGAGAAAATTTCCAAAGAGCAATGGATGTAGCATTTGTTGGTTATATTAATGATTTCATTGTTGTTTATCAAGATGATGTAACTGTGTTTTCCAAAAAATAAATGATCACTTGCAACACTTGGAGAGAATGTTGTTAAGGTGTAGAGAGTATGGCATATCATTGAATCCCAAGAAGTGCCATTTTGGAGTGCAAAAGGAAAAGCTGCTTGGTCACATTGTATCAAAGGAAGGGGTCATGATTGATCTGATCAGAGAGTGGAAGCCATCAACAAGGTTCCAATTCCAAGAACTAAGAAGGGAGTTCAATCCTTCTTTGGAAAAATAAACTTTATCAGAAGATTTGTGTCTAACTTTGTTGAGCTGACCATCCCCATTACTAGCATGCTTGAAGAAGGACCAAGTTATCAAATGGGAAGAAGCTTCCATTCAAGCTTTCAATGGGATCAAAGAAGCATTAAAGCATGCCCCTGTTTTGGCAGCTCCAAATTACAAGAAGCCTTTTCAAATGTTTTCTTTTTCTTCAGAAAACACCATTGCATCTTGTCTTGTTGTAGAAGGATGATGAAGGGGCTGAGAGACCAATTTCCTTTTTCAGTAAGGCATTGCAAGGAGCTGAGTTGAAGTACACCATCATGGAGAAGCAAGCATTTTCCTTGGTGAAAGAAACAAAGGTTTTCAGACCTTACATCTTGAGCTCTAAAGTTGTTTCTTATGTTCCCCACACCATGGTGAAAGATATCTTATCAGAGATGGAGGTCTCAAGAAAAATATGCAGATGGGTAAACAAGTTGCAGGAATATGACATGGATATCCAAACCATGAAATTGATAAGAGGTTTGGGCCTAGCTAAGCTTATGGCTTGAGAGAAACTTGCAAACTATTGAGGTGAATGAAGTAGAAGGAGAAAGGGTGGATGTCCTTGAAAATTTGGTAAGCTCTCTAAATGGTACAAAGATATAATATTTTATCTCAGACATCTATGCTGCCCTGAACATTTGAGTAAAAATCAGAAAAGAGCTCTTAAGTTAGCCTCTCAAAAATATGTCATTACTGATTTTGGGTTAGCTTGGAAGAACCCGGAGGGAGTGCTCTTAAGATGCATTGCTTGAGGATGAAGCCCCAAAGGTAATTGCTGATCTCCATGGAGGAGTTTGTGGGGGACATTTTGTTGAAGAGTTACAACACATAAAATCTTGAGGGCTGGTTATTGGTGGCCAACTCTCTTCAAAGATACAACTCTATTGGTTAGGAAATGTGAAAGTTTTCAGCAACATTTTTCTAGAAGAATGAAAGCTTCAGGCTCCCTTCCTTTGCATCCTGTGTCAATTGAAGCCCCATTTAAGCAATGGGGAATGGATTTCATTGGAAAAATTTCAGATCCTTCCAGTGCTGGTCATAAATGGATTCTTGTAGCCACTGATTATTTCACTAAGTGGGTGGAAGCAATCCCCACCAAGAAAGCAACACACCAAGTTATCATGGACTTCATGTTGAATCAAATCATATGCAGATTTGGAGTGCCAGCTAAGATTGTTGTTGATAATGCCATGAGTTTTAGAGCCAAACCTTTGGTGGCAATGTGCAAAGAGTATGGAATCAATTTGACATATGCTTCTAACTACAATCCCCAAGGAAATGGACAAGCTGAGTCCAACAATAAAAACTTGTTGAAGATCATTAGAAGAACCTTGGAGCTGAACAAAAAGAAGTGGGGTGAGCAAATGAAGTTTTTTGTTTGGGCTGATAGAATCACTATCAAAAGAGCTACTTGGTAAAATCCCATTTGAGTTGGTATATGGAACTCAAGCTTTTATTTCCCCTTCATTTGCAATTGTCTTCATTTCAGTTTGTTCAACAAATTGAAGATCAAGAAGTTAGTCCATATGATGCTCGAATCAATCAGATTATTGAGTTAGATGAAGAAAGAAGGGCATCCCATCAATGGCATGTGAAGTTCAGAGAAAAGTTGAAGAAGTTATTTGATAAAAAGGTGACTCCAAGAGCTTTCAGCATTGGGGATCTTGTGTTATTATGGGATAATAGCATGAAGATAAGGGAAAGCATGGTAAATTTGATGCATTGTGGATGGGCCCTTATTCAATTGACATTTGAATTGGTGAAAATACCTTCTTCCTAAAAGACTTAGATGGGGAACTACTTGAATTTCTTGTTAATGGCAGGCATTTGAAACATTTCCTTGATTGATTTCTCAGAATCAAGGTATACTCCATTGTATAGTGTATAGTCTTTTGGTTTCTTTCTTTCTTTCATGTTTTTCTATTTTTTTTGTCTGTCCTTGGTGGCCATTTTTGTTGGTTTCTCGGTTCATCCTTGGGGAGTTGGTTATTATTGTTTTCTCTTGCAAAGCTTATTCTTTGACTCCATTTCCCAATGGTTTTTTTTTGGCACTTGGTCTACTATTTTGTTCTTGTGGCACTCACAGGAGTGCCCATCCCCAAGTCGGAGCCATGTTGGTGCTCAATTTGATCTCACCCCATTTTCCTTGAAATTCTTCAATTTGTAGGCTCTGTCATCTTTTTATCTCCCCGTATTGATGCATGAAAAAAATTTTCCTCCATTTGGTTTCCATGATCAGTCCCTTCCTTTGGTCGAGGATCACTTTAAATCCAAAATTTTTTTTTCATTCCTCTGTCCATGTGAAAAATTTGTAACTTGGGTGAAAATCAGGTTTTTTCCCTTCCTTCCATTTTCCATAGTCACGTTTTTTTTTCCTTGTCATTTTTTTTTGTCCCAATATCTATGGAAACATGATTGGATGTGGCTCGAGATCATATTTGGGCCTTATATCATTTCCAAATTCTCTTTCTTGAAAGAAAGATTCATTTCCAGGCTCAAATGGTGATTTTCCTACATTTTACGGTTTGATGGTGTGTTTTTTTCCCCATCAAATTTACATCTCAACATCTGTGGAAATGTGGCCCTTTCTAGTTGGATGTGGCTTGGCGGGGCACTTTGAAAACTCTAAGGCCCACTTCAACTCAAAACTTGTCCACGTGGAGGGCCGACACTCATCTAAAAATTTCCTTTTGGTTTGACCTTGGAGTTGCACTGGGGAGACACGTGGAGGTTTCCACCTTTGCCCAAACTTAGACAAATTTTTCATGTGGCCGGTGTAGCTTTGGTGGACCATGGACACGTGGAGGGCCAGGCTCATTTTTGAGGATCCACCTTTGGGGTCCCACCTTAACATTTGTGACTGGGGAGACACGTGGAGGCTTCTCACGGAGGCTCCTCCTGCTATACTTTCTCTCTCCTTTTCAAAAACTTTTCAAGCAATTTTCTAAGGCCTAGGACACGTGGAGGGACCGCCTGTTTGGGACCTGGCCCCTAAATTTTATTTTGAAGAAGCACCAGGAGGACACTTGGAGGCTTCCTCACTCACTCTTCCCTTGCTTGGACTTTTCAATGGCCAAGGAAAACTGTCTCGGACCCTAGACACATGGCACCTTCCATTGCCGATCCTTCAAATTTTTTAACAACTCTGTCAGACTGAGACACATGTGGTGAGCCCACACTTGTTTGGGTCTCTCACTTTTGGGACCATCTCAAAGTGTGCCATTGAGACACGTGGAGGCTTCCACTTGGCTCCTTTTTTTACGAGACTTTTTCAAAGGCCAAAAGGCATTTTTCTTGGGCCCAGGGCATGTGGAAGGCCCACGCTTGTTTGGAAACTTGCCCTTGTACTTCTCCTTTGTAGTTGCACCAAGAAAAACATGGATGACTATAATATAAAGTAGAGAAGGGGAAGAATCAATGGTTGTTGTGCATTTCACTTGTTTTTTCACCATTTTTTCTCCAAGACTCTTGGAGATGTGAATACACACTTTTTTCATCATTTTTGATGAAATTCCTTGTCATTTTTTTCTGTAAAAGTGCCATTGAATGGATTTAGAACTTAATTTGTGAGTCCAAGGATTGTTAAGGTTGATATTTTGAAGTTGGAATTTCTCGGGCACTTGCAAAAATGTGAATTACTAGAGAAGATGGATGTGGGGAGAGTTGAGAGAGAAAGAGAGGGAAAAGGATGAAATGATGAAGGTTGCAGGTGCAAAAGATGAAAAAGGTGTTTCCTCGAGAGAAAAAAGATTACTATCGTCGATCCAACTATATGAGCCTCCTCTAAAAATGATTAAAATGGGGATTTCTCACATGACAGAATCAAATGATTAAAAGGACTATCAAAAAGGTTGTGGCATGGCATCCTAGTCATTAGTCGAGGGTCTGAGAAATGTGATCAGTTCATAATTGGTCCACTTGGCAAGCTTTTGGATGTGAATTTGTTAAACGTCACTTTCTGAGGAAATTGGTAACAAGCAAAGGTCCCTCAATATTCTTCTTTTTTTGGGGAAAATTTGGGATGAGTGAGTGAGTGAAATGTATAAATGCAATGAGAATACTCTTGCAAAAGGTCGGGGTTGAATTCTTAAGAGAAAATTTGAGAGAGCCCATCTTCCTGAGAGACCAATCCGAGAACTTGTTAATTTCTTTTTGTGTTTTAGATTTTTCTATCATGTCAAGTTGGTTGCAGATGTATAGCCATTGACAAGCTCTGAGATTTCTCTAGAAGCTTTCCCTGCTGATGAATCTAATCAATTTTGAGTTAATTTGTGTCAATCTTGGAGCAATTTGTGTCTTCTTTGTTTTAGAATGTCTGCAAGTAGTTTTTCTTATTCCTATTGCAATCTTGTGTTAAAGTCCCTCCAAATCACATAGGATCTCATCCCTATGATAGTTTAGTGGCATTTGTAATTTCATTTCAAGAAGAGCCTTCATCTTGTGATGAGATAAACAATTTAAAATCACTTCACTATCATTTTTTGATAAAGATTGTCTAAGCCTTTGAGTGTATCTTAGGCATGAGGAACCAGGGGTCTTTGATGTTTTATTGAGTCTTTAGCTCGAGCCTTCATGTTAGATTCTCAAATATTGTGTGAAACCATGTTGATCTGGGCCTCCATTGAAGCACACCTTCTAGTTGAAGGAATATCTTAGCTATTCCAAAGCTTTTTCTATGTCATTTAGCTTTCCAATTGTTGTGAAGTCTCTCAAAGATCTGGTATAATCAACTTTATCCTTCTTAATCTCCCACCAAAATTATTCAAAAACCATGAATCCATCTTAAACTACCCCTTTTTTTCCCTATATCAACAAAGGAAACAAAATCTATTTACTAAAATATGTAGAACAATCAGGATTTCATAATGTCTTTAGTAACCTTAGCCTTGTTTTGAAAGTATCTCCATCTTTTAGAAGTGACAACTCTTGAGAGTTAAATTATGGAGTATTGATCATACTTTCCCAAGGTTTTCTTCATAAAATTTGCAAAAGAAGGATATCTCCATCTCCTTCATCAAACAGAGGTTACACTATGGGTCCTCTCACCCTGGTTGAAAGGCACAACCTAAAGTAGTGAGGATAGGTCAAATCCTCTTGAAGGTGTTATCCATCTCTCCACAAATCTGAGTGACAAAGGTTAGATCTCATCCCCTCTTCAAACTGTTGTTTTTCATCAATCATGACTAATTTTATTCCTTCATCATTGAGTATAAGATATGTCAAGCTGAAAACATGTTGCTTATGCACCAAATTTGCCGATTCATTCTCAAATTTGACCTGAAAATCCTCTTCATTTGAAACTTATTTTACCTCTTCGATGAGACTATAAGCTGTGATGTGATGAATCGGTGATTAGTTTGAGTATGGTGCCTTCGCACACACTACAATCAAAATATGAAGATTTTTTTATCATCTTTTACTTGTGCTTGATCTACTACAAAATCACATTGTACCTTCTACATCGGTTCTTTCTCTAACTCTAGAATAAAATCAAACTATATTTTGAAACCCATTGCTTGTGAATTTTCTAGGAAATCCATCCTATTGCTTTCTTCAGTTTGCTTCCCCTCCTTGATTATTATATGATCTACACATTCATGGATTGGTACTATGAATGAATGAAGAGGGGTAGGATTGATTTATGCTTTAACTATAAATTTTTGAACAAGAGATTGGGGTATAAAATATGTATTTAGAACAACAATAGAACGAAAGCTTGGAAACTTAAATTTCCTTTCAGTATGTGGTTGTGGAATAGAAGGAGTAGAAATTGCAGCAGCTTGAAAATTGGATGACCGAGATATGGGTTGTGCGGGTTGATAAGGAAGATATGTAGGCATTGGATTCTGATTGGGAAGGTAAGTGGGAACATCCAGTTGATGGGGTTCCTCAACCTGATGCCTATAATTTTCTAATGCTTGCAACATTTAGTTAATGGATTCTCCCACTACATCAAGCATTTGTTGCGTACTAAGCCAATTAGGTATAGGACCTCCCCATTAATAAGGATTCCTAAGACCGGGTTGTTTAGCTTGCAATTTTTCAATATATTCCTTGTTTGGTAAATGTCTCTACTCAAAACTTCTAAGCGTAATTTCAAGATCTTCCTCAAGCATATTCAACATAACCATCTGCATAACCTAGATCTTGAACAACATAACCCTATGTAAAACCTTGATCTTGGATAACATAACCATTTTCATATTGATAATCATATTGATGTGCATGGTTTGGGTTATGGGGATATTCACTCTGATAGGGGTCATAAAATTGGTCTCAAGAGGAAAATGGATGAAATGAATCGGATATAACGATACAACTCTCTGATAGAATGATTCTATGGAGGAATTGATGTCATGATTGCATGACCTCATAAAATATGTAAAAAGGAAAAAATGATCTACTGCTCATGAAAATAGGTGGATAACAACAAAATAAGAGATCCATTTTTTTTTGAAAAATACCTCAAAAATATGTAGGAGAAGAATTGATGTTACTTTAGTGATTAAAAATGTTGAACTGGTTTGAAATATGATTCACAGAGTCACCAGATGAATTTTTCTTTGAATCTTCAATGGTCCGAATTCATCAATATTCATTTGAGGTCCCACACCAGAGTGCTAAAAATGTTATCTCTCGAAGTGCACCATATGATTGAGGGATAAAAAAGTTTTCTAAGATTTATTTTCCCTCACTTCTATGAGATACAATGGAAACACCTCAGGGTTGTGGGTATCCCTATGTTGAGGTGAATCTTTGGGATTACAAGGTCAGTTCCTTATTGATGTATCCTAAACTAATTTTTTGGGGTTTTAAGGGTAAAAAGATGGATGTAACTAAAATTAAAATGGGGTGATACACCAAAATTATTGAGGGATTTGACTAAGTACATGCATAATTTATTGAGAGAAGATTAAAGAAGAATGAACTAGTGGGTTTTGGCTAAATCCTAAGGTAAAACACTTTTTTGTTAAGGGACTAATCACAACAACTAACATGCACACTAAGACAATGCGTAAAAACACCAAATTTGCAGCAAGGTAAGATAATTAATTCAGGGAATTAAAATTCACAAGAGTTAATAGAAAGATACACACCACTACAAATAATTGGAAAGGAAATAACTGGTTCTCATTCAAGGGAAAAATTGGCAAAAATTCTTTCAACACTCGCTACATCCAAAAATTCCTCCTTTGTGCTTTGCTAATGCACACAATATATAGCAAAATAATTCACCAAACCCTCTTAAAAATAGGTTGCAGTCTAAACTCACCCATGCATGCTAATTTTAGCCTTTATCATGAATAAATAAAGGGATAAAATAAACATTTGTTTATAATGAGGCAATAATAGCCTTTAATTCCAAAAATACACTTTAGTCAAAGTGCAGTTGACTGCTTTAATTCTAAAATAATGAATAAACTGGGTGAATACTTTAGCTAATAATAACTTCTTTCTTGATGAGCAAGTCTTCTTTAATGTGCATGAAAATATTTCCTTTTATTGTAGGTTATGATTAAATAATCATATTTAATTCTCTGATGTGACACTTGAATATTCACCCACTTGCAATGGAAATTTTGTTTTCTTCCTTGTTCTGTCCTCTTGTGATGGCATGCAAAAAACCCCGTGCAAGCAAAAATAATGCCTTCTGTTCTAATACTTTGAAAAATAATTTTCCTCACTTTGTGGGGACCACTTATGCACATGCAAGAATAAAGTATCCTCCTCTCGTGTACGAGGTTACCTTAGAAAAATTTAAGGTATATTTGACAATTTTAAGGTAATCATTTCCAACTTTGGCATTTAGCATCTATTTTGACCATATATTACTTGGCCACCTTGTCATTACATAATACATATTGGTTTGACCTCTCTTTTGATTTATATGGAATTGGCAATGATTTTTTTACCATACTAAATCATGACACATATTATAGTTTCAGGCCTATGAAAATATTATTATTTTTAAACCTTAAATAGGGTCAATGAATATTATTATTTCAAAGGGGTCACCCTCTCTCACAATTCTCAAACCCTTTTTTCTTTGTCGGTGGTCAAAGAGTTACCACAATGGTTAGGGTTTGTATGGAAATCTTCCATTTTTGTACTTTTAAACTTATGTTCGAGTTAACTAACACTGTATTTTACATTAGGGAGATGGTTATTTTGATCTCAACCATCGATCTTGGTACCTAACTAATCCATACCATTGATTCATTAAACCTTTGGATGGTTTAGGTTAAGTGTGGTAGCTAGGTTGATTTCTAGATCTAGGTTGTTTGATTTTGTACCTTTTTTATCCGGGCCATTGAAGTTTAACTCAGGTAGGTAAGTTAGGTTGAAGGATAGTTAATTTTTGGTTAGCAAAATAACTTGAACCCAATTATGTAATTCATTCACATTTTGATCCATGTGGGATAATCCTTGGAGAAATTTTCCTATGACACCATTTTCAATGATATTTATCTTGGTTTTGTGCTTTCTTTAGCCTCTATACAAATCTATGAGTGTGAATACTTGGTTCTTATTGCCTTTTTTCTCTTTTTGAGCTCTGTGTTAGTTGTTGCCACCATTAATGGTCTTCTTGAGCTCAAAATTCAATTTGGGCTCTCATTACTTTCTCTGCATTAACTGATTTTTTGAGGGTTGAAGAATTCAACCTTGAATCGTAAATTTTACTGTTTTTAAATTTTTGCAAATATTTGAAAGTTTCTATATGGCCATTGAAGAAAAATAATGATTTCTCTTCTCTGAATCTATAAAATCTTAAAACTTGGAAAAGCTTATTTGTTCTAGTTCGAAACTTGTTGAAACTATAGTAAGTAGTTAAAACAATGGCATAAATTCAAAAACGTACTTTGATGGGTGACCAAATTTTCTTGCTTAATCATTTCTGAGACTCTATAAAAATTTCTAGCAATAATAATTGAATTCCTTTAATGAATTTCATTTTAGTTTCAAAAAATTTAGTGTGGAATCATTTCACCATTTCGTTGAACTCGAATCGTGATTATATTTTTTTGATACTTTGTTGATCTTTACAAAATGCATGTTGAACTATTTTTTTATTTGACTTAAAAAAGATATTGGGTATTGAAGATGTTCCTTGTGTAGTAGAGCTTTGTAAAGTTTAGAATCTTTAAAAATATTGAAACAAAATCTCGCATTCTATGTTCTATATCATGCTTTCAATGATAATTTAAAGGTATTCTGTTATTATAACTCTTTCCCGATAGTAGTGTAGATTTTTTACCTTGCATTTGTATGGAAATTCTCATATACCCATAACTAATTTTGCATTTGTTACTTTGTTGTACATGTTTGCATTCAAAACATCCTCTCGCACAACCGTGTTGTGATTTTCTTGATCTTAGTAACTCTGTAGAAGCTATTCATTTCTCTCGAATCCTGAATTCTTGAATGTTCTTAGCATCACTATAACACTTTTAGACTCACAAATCTTCTTTCCTTAAGTGAAAACAACTCTTCCATTCTATTTGGGTAAGAATCATAGAATCTGAAAGATAATCTATCATGGTTGTACCCATCTACTTTGTTGAATGTTCGTGATATTTTATAATTTGTAAATAAAAAGAATGGTTTGGTTGTTGTTTCACTAAGATGATTGCATTATATACTCTTTTTAATAACCATGAGTTACACACTGTATCATTAGTTGATCTTTATATGCATTCATTGATCATCCTCATGGTTCCTATTGTTAAAGAATCAAATAATTTCTTGGGAAGAAGTTGCAATTTGTATTGATGATTTGAATGATAGTGTTATGTACTTTGTGATTTTTTAACTCAAACAATTTTCCTCTCAAACATGGTTGTGTACTTGAAAAATAATTATTGACAGTTTCATTATCTATTTCATAACTCCTTTCACATTATTTCTTGGCAATTCATTATCTTTGAATCAAAATATGTAATTTTCTTTACATTATGGCCTTCACTTGCATTTTGTGATGTATTTAACCCTCCTTGATGTGTGATAAAAAACATTGGAAAAGAAGTTTGAAAACTATAATGCACCATTGATAAGCTTGTGTTATGTTGTTTAGCTCATTAAGTTAAAGCACTACTATAAAACTCATTGTAACCTCATGATGTAAATGTTCTTTTGTTGAATACATAGATGTACTTTTTGACTCAAATGAGTTACTTCCCTTGTGATTGTAAGTCATTTATGTTCCCGTATTAGCATATCCACTCTTCATTCAACTCCGTAACTTTTTTAGTTCAAGATGTTTTATGAATACAATAGTCAAGACTTTATTTTCATTTTTTAATCGTACCTACACATTTAGAAAAACTAGTCAAAAAATAAATAGGATTCAACCTCTCTTGTATTCCATAGTGAAATTTATTTTCTTTTTGTCTATCATGATTATGAGAATCCAATGTGCTTCAAAGAAGATACTACTTTCTCAATTCAAGATCGGCTCTTTTAATGTAACTTATGCGTAATAACCTCAAATGATTCATTTTCCTAAAGCTAGATAGCACAAGAATATAGATTAAACCCTGAGCCCGGTAACTCAAAAAATTTCTTTCTTTTTTAGGTAACATGATGTAATAGAAGATGATTTAGAAGAAGACGAAGGAAAAGGAAGACGTAATCGGATGAAGATCAAAAAGACTCAAATACAATGATGGATTTATTCTATATTCCTTTGCATTTAGCTTTATGTAAATATATATTTTTCTTCAATAATCATAAGTTACACCCCATGGCTTGCGTGGGATACATTGAATTTATTCATGAATAAATGGCATTAAGTTTGTAGCTGAGTTTTATACTTCTTTTGCATTTAACTTTTATGATATGTATTGATTGTATAATAAAATAAACAACTCAATTGAAAATATAATATCAGAATTGCATAAATTAAATTTGAAAACTTACTCTTCATTCTTGTTATAGCATAGAAAGTATTACACCCATATATATAGGAGAGGTAGTTCCTATATTTAAGGAGAGATAATCTCTATAAATATCTCCACACACAACTCCTAAAACAACTTCATGTTATTTTACGTGAGATTTTGTTTTCTCACAAAACTAATATTGTTAATGAGTTGTTTACTCAACAACTCATAACAATATTTACTCACCCACTCATAATTACATTTACAATAATGTAATTAATTATTACAACACATATTATATTATCCTAGATAATATAATCACTCACATAATATTCTATGTTCACACTACAACATAGATATTCCTAACATTCACCCCCTTAGTGTGAACATGGGGCAAGAGCACCTGAAAACATGAGTATGAGAGAGTTCCATAGTTGCTACTAGATCTTGTTGCACATGATCACCTCTCTGGCTCACCAGCTGATCATGATCACCTCTCTACGTGAATATACTCACTGGATGATCGTCTTCCAATGAAGTACGATAGTCGAGGATCATATGCGAAGGTTCCCTCCTATAAAAAATGTTCTCAGCATCCAAAATTCACATCCTCCTCTTTTCAATATTTGACAAGGAACATGTTTTATATCTGCACACATCACTCAAAGAAAACAACTGAAAAATATTATTAAAATGTGCCACCAGTGCTATATGCGACCCCATCATTGGTGACTAACGAGAGGCCCTAAAATTCCTCCTTCCTCCAAAAGTGAACTATTTACCATAAGAATTCCTCATCACTAGGACAAGAAAGTTCCTCATCTTTAGAGTATTCATCCCAATTAGTTTCTTCTTCAACCAAAAGAGCTTTTTGATCTATTTTTTCATCAAGTAGATCTTTTTCCCTCTTTTTACAATTCAAGGCTACATGTCCCGATTCATTACAGTAATAACATTTCATTTTACCTTTAAAAGGGAAAGGTTTTGGTTTGAAATTTCCTTTCTTAGATGAAGTAATTTCTTTATTTTGTACATACATTACTTCTTCATAATTACTCTGATCAAGTAATGTGGAGATTACTCCTTCTAAGCTAATTATTACCTTGCTTAAAGTAAACACAATATTTGAATAACTTTTAGGCATAATATTTAGGATTATTGCTTTAGCATCATCGTCTTTTTACTCGGCTCTTTAATTCCAGCTAGTTGATTTAGCAAAGAGAAAAAATTACTTATATGATCTTCTCTTTTTGAGTTCTCTTCCATTTTCAACCCGTACAAGCATTACTTCAATGTAGTCTTTACCGCTTCACTTCGAACCAAACAATTTTTTAAGAGACTCCCAAATTTCTATTGCAGACTTTGTGAAATCCACATGATACGATAGGCTTTTGATAATCCTAAAACAATGGTACCCAAAGCTCTTTGATCTTTTTCATTCCATTTAGCTAGATAATTTGTAGTTGTTGGTGGAATTGCATTGGATTTAACTACATCCCATAAGTCCTTTTCTATTAAATGTAATTGCATTTTTAGTTTCCATGTATGGAAATATTGTCCTTCAAACTTTTCAATCAAATTTAATTTCTCCATTATTTTGTAAAATACTGTATAAAAAAATACAGAATTGAATCAGGTACTTTAAAAATTTATATAGAATACCTTTGAACCTCCAAGCAAGCCAAGACTTTGTATTAACACTTCAACATTATTGGAAATTGGAGAAAACTTTCAGTAGAAGAATTGATATGCTGAATTTGATAGCTGCATAGTGAAATCCATATTTCTTCAAACATACGAATTGGGTTCTGCTGAAATTTCTACTTGTCATTTCTGACAAGCACTTGGTTTCGCTGCGTAAAATTTATAGAAAAACACAAATCTGGAAAAAAATATAGAAGCTATTCTTTGAGACGTATTTGATCAAGAAAACACTGAAATTTCCCACATCGACCTACTCTGGTACCAAATGAAAATATAATATCATAATTGCATAAATTAAATCTGAAAACTTACTCTTCATTCTTGCTATTACATAGGAATTATTACACCCATATATATAGGAGAGGTAGTTCCTATATTTAAGGAGAGATAATCTCCATAAATATCTCCACACACAACTCCTAAAACAACTTCATGTTATTTTACGTGAGATTTTGTTTTCTCACAAAACTAATATTGTTAATGAGTTGTTTACTCAACAACTCATAAAAATATTTACTCCCCAGTCATAATTATATTTACAATAATGTAATTAATTATTACAACACATATTATATAATCCTAGATAATATAATCACTCACATAATATTCTATGTTCACACTACAACATAGATATTCCTAACATCAATCACATGATTAATAAAGTTTAAACATAAAGAAATAATGAAATCTGATGTACCTATAACTTAATAATGTACATTCAGCCATGAAAACAACAACTATGTTTTCTATTCTAGAGTCTAACTCCTTAGGTATGCAATTGTTTCTTCCTTTATCAAGGTTATAATCTAGTTCTTCAGAGCTTTTGTGCAACTTTGATGAAGGTGAACATGGAATGACAACATTTTTGAGGTGTTACATTCTGCAATAGCACACATAACTACATTTTTCTATGTTGATTCATTTATTGCAACTTAAAACCTTTAATAAAATGTATGTCTTCCACTTATTTAGGTCCATCATGTTAATTCCTTCCTTCTAAAATGAAGTTTTGAGTTGCCCATTTTTTCACAAGTGTAAAAATTATCAACAGTTCTTCAATCCTTTCCTAAATAATTTCTCCACAATTGTTTTACCTTGATTGGTTTATCCTCTACCGGCCCTACCTGGTAGTTTTCCTCCTTTATATTTGAGTGTGTTCACTTACTCTTCAAAGTAAAAGCACTTATTGGAACCCTCTTAGGGATTATAGTTGTATGGAAACCATCTCAAAATTTTCCTTCATAAAATACCCTTAAGGTTCACTCTTCAATTCTAAATGAGGTCTTAAGTCCTTTCTACATGATTGTAGGTATATTGTCACTAAGAAAAAAAGTTTAAAACCTTATCAAGGCTCAAAACTTTTGAATTATTCCTCAAAACCATTTCCAAGTACTTGTTCTCCAATCTCAAAACGCATTTTCCACAAATACTCACTCATTCATTCTTTTTTGTCTTGCTTCATTAAGCTACTTTACTACTTAGTTTTCTTTAGGACACACTTGTCATGGTAATCAAGGGCCTAGAGCTAGTTTAGCACCAAATATTTTGAGGATAAGCTATAAAAAACTATAAAGATCATAAGTATAAAATTTCTTAGCTTAATTCCTTCAATATCTTCCCTTTCTCGATACCAAAAATGATGTAGTAAAATTACTTAAACACCATATATTCAATTATCAAAGGTTTACAATAATCCAATTCAAATTCAACTCTACATTCTCGAGAATCAATAATAGGTTTATGATAGTTAAAACTTGTAAAATATATATATCATATCCTTGCATAGTATCATATATACCTAGGCACTCACCTTGTCACCACTCTTGGTCTAAAGATTCCTTAAACAAATATTTAAATCAGACACTCATTTAGCTTGACTCAATGGTTCTAATATTTCACTTACTAATTCTTAACATACACCACTTTACTTCTTATAAACCTTGCTCCTAGACCTCTGCCTTGCCTCTCTCTCTATTTAAGTAGCACACAATCAAGCTTAGCACTTTCTTCCTTGTACATTCACACCTCTAAACAACCTTATTATTCTATTAAACTATCTTTATATCTATGTAAGACAATATCTAGTTTCATTTCTAAGGGACTAGACTTGCTTCCTCACATTCGTTATTAATGAGAATTGTTATTAGTTTAATGGCACCGTCATAATTTCATATTTATAGAGGATACCTACTCCAAATAACCTTCTAAAATAGGGTTAATGGATTTTTTTATCATAACTTCTACCAATTTACACACTTGTCTAGCCCTTCACTTCTCAAAATGCAACCCAATTCCCAATGGATCTCTATAATATTGAATACCCTAACGATCCAACTATTATGGTTTGTTTATGATTAAGTAATGTTGAAGCCTTCAAACCCATAATAATAGAGAACTTTAGTTACAATAGTTATTAGTTCTAAATTTTAGCTACTAAGGCCTCCACTAACATCTCCAAATGAGGATTTCTCACCAAACTCTAGGATTCCATTCGAATGTACCACTCTACTTGATAAAATGTTAATAATAACTCGAATATCACTAAATGATTTCCCTTAGCTCATTAACAACCACTTAAAAAATAGACTTATGGAGGTATCTACAAGATTTCAAAATATTTTAGTGGTTTTTTGTTAAGAATAATGAATTTTGGTCGAGCAAACCATACTTCAGGATTTATCCCACTATACAAGCATGAGGGGAAAAACTATTTATTATTAAATTGTTTGGATACCTTCAAAACCTCTGAAATATTTAAAAGAACTCATGATGTCCTTTAACAAATTTCAAAATGCATAAAATTTCTTGAACTTACCTCTACCTTCCATTGCAAGCTCATTTGTATAATTTTTTGTCAATTGTGATGCTCAGAACATGGCTCTTAACATTTTAAGATCATTAATCGAATATGAACTCTCATATTACACTTTGTAGTAACCTCTATATTCCCTTAACTCTTATTTTAGTCTCAATACCATATACGTATTTTGTTACCTACTTAGAAAAACTCATACAAGCATTGTATTTGGTTGAAGGATCATTGTTATAGGATTATTTATCCTTAAAACTCTAAAACTTCCTTGATACCACTTAAAATTAACCAATAACATGTAAAAATGAAGGAAAATATTATAGGCATGATAAATTTTATTTTGGATTCCCTCACTTGAATAAACTTGTTCCTAAGACTCATGGCAAACTTGTTTAACAAATTAACCCTTAAGTATTACATGTAACCAAGATAAGCTTTCAAGAGTCACTAGAAATGAAACTACATTATTCTCTCACCCTTATGATCTCTATGATGATGCTCATATTACATCTTTACATCGGTACTATTCACACACAAGACCGCATACTCTTACCATTATACAATAATACACAACCAATGGATTCAACACAAGAATTCACTTAAAATCACTTAGAAGATCTCAACATTATTACAACGATTATCAAAATACCCTTTAGCTAAAGTTTGAGATTAATAATGCACAATAACACACACAAAATCATGCAAGATTGTCATAAACTGAGTCAACACAGAAAACGTGAAAAACATATCAAAACCTAAGTTTTAATCCTTTCAATGCCTCTTGAAACTCTAACATTTGATTCCTATCTAGATGGAATGAGGAATAAAGTTACCTTTTTTAATTTATAATCCTTGCATCAATTGAATGAGACATATAGACCTCTTGGTCACATGAGTAGCTCTAGGCTTAACATCAAGTCTCTTAGTTATAAGCTCAAACCATTTTATTTCTAACTCTTATTATGCTTCCTAGACCTTTAAAAGTACCTAAGACACTCATATCATACATATCTCCATCCTTTTCATGATTTACAAGCTCCAAGAGTGCTTTGAAACATTACAACAATCCAAAAATGGCCTAAATATTCTAATATTTTAAATTGGAGGAAAAGGTCCATTTGAATTCTTAAAGGCCTAGACTTAAACAAGTGGAATATTTAAACTCCTAAAGACCTCTAAGACTCTGAAATCACCTTGGAAACCATAATTAAATTTTTTTCCATCCTTATACACATGCTAGAGTTGATGCTCTTACATCAAGAAATTCATAGGTTCCTCAAATTCTACAGCAAGGAAGACCCTAAACAACACATTCGGTCCTTATAACATGCATGTTATCTTATAACACACTATGAGGACTTAATTTTGAGGATATTTCCCATGTCTTTATCTGGCCCTACTTTACACTTGTATAACATCATACCTCAATATTCACTCTTCTCATTCTCCCAACTCACACGCTTTTTCTAAAAAAATTCTCAATCAATATCACACCAAAAATCGCCATCACTGACCTATACGTAATAAAGTGTTTTGAGGATGAATCCATTTTTGAATTTGTTGCCCACTAGAGTGCTCTTTTTAACCAATCATCATTTCTCTCTCCCATGGACTGTGTTATCACCGAATCACAACACCCTTATGTTTACACAAGTGCATATACTTGAGCTCATGGTGTGATTGGATAACATGGGTACTATCTCCAAGTTTTGGGACTTTCTACTTGAGATAGACCTCCAGAGAAAGCTGGTTCTTGCTCCTAAACTACCTACCACAATCTAATCTAATGCAGAAAAAATATCTTTCCTAATCTAACTTTCCAAGGGACCAAGGAGAGAGAATGCATGAAAATGAAAGCCTACACTAAAGCGGTGATACACCAGAAAAGGAGGGGTGTGAGAGTAGTCTTCCAATGTGTGAAAAATAGAAGTAAAATGCATACTAGAAGGGGTGATAATAGTTCTCCACAATCTGGAAAATGCATTCACAACAATATTTCATACATGCACAATAATAATGAGTCCTTGCAAGAGCATAAAATAGACACAATATTCTTGTAATGAAGGTTGAAAGGGCAAGAAGAGTGCAAAAAAACACATCAGGGGAAGATGCATACACAAACTTGTAATTTATTGCTTCATGATATGCACAATTCAATTTATTACAAGATAAGGGCCTGGATCACCATACGAGGAGTCAACTACAAGAGTCTGTAAAACATAGGCTTCAAAATCAATTTTGATAGATCTTTTCTACTATAAAAATACCCTCCTTTTACAATGATCCCAACACTCCAATTTATAGAAAAATAAGAAGAGAGAGAGAGAGAGAGAGAGAGGGAAAAAATGGAAATACCGAAATATGTCCTTCAACCACTTGTAAGAGGTATTTAAATGGAGTGAAATGATGGTATATTTATTGAAAAAGGATCCCCATACTATCCCACGTGCTGCAACAGAGAAATAATGATGACTATGCCTCTTAATTTGTGCTCCCAACTACCAATTAAATCACTGTTCTGAACCCGCCACGTTTTCTACAAGATTACTACTGATAATTCATTGAATCCCAAATTTATTAGATTTTTATGTCAGTCTTGGAGACACAATTCCAATCGTACCAATTTCGTGTGATTTCATTAAGAAGTGTAAAACTTATGACCTTAATCGAGCTAACCTAAGTATATGGGCAGCTATTTTCGGTTTGCCGTTTGAAATTTTCTATCATTTGATGAGACCTAACCATGAGCATTTAATTTACCAAAGCTAGATAGATATGTTTATTTTATTTTAATATATCTACCCTCATCAAAATTAAGAAATCTAGTTCTTCTGATGCAGAGGACATCGTGCTCATTCTAAAAAGTCTAATTTTGTGAAAATCAGAGCTCTGAGTCAAAAGTTATGGCCGTTAGAAGTTCGGGATGTCAAATAGTGACTTTTCTCTTCATTGTGGCTATTTCGGAAATATGAATTGGGCCCACATGTCTCACCATCTTTCTGATCAATTTTTTCCACATCACATAACTTAGGCTTCCTTATCCTCGCGTGTCCACTGCTTGACTAGGCCATGAAGGCCATTGACCTCCGCATTCCCCACAACGCATCTTAGATGTCTTGCAACAAAATTGGTTTTGTGCATCATGCGCATCCTCCGTGTACCTCACGTCCCATGCGTACCTACATCCCAACTCTCTCATGGACCGCTTGGGACAAAAATTCTACATCACTTGATTTTCACTTCCTGTAGCCATTTCGGCTTTGTGGCGTCCGTGCATACTGCGTCCCAACTATCCGCGGACCGCTTGGGAAAAAAATTCCACATCGCCTAATTTTCACTACCTTTTGGTTCCAAACCTAGTACGATGAACCATGGTATGATCTGCATTGGTATGATCCACACCCTTCACCCATAATGCATTAAAACAAGCCTGCGACTTTGGATTTTTTCAATTTTGTCTAACTTCTTTGGCTTTTTCCTAGATGACGAAGTTAGAGAGAAGTCAGGGACACCAAAAACATGATTTTGGCCTTGAATCAACTCTATTGGCTCGGGACTAAAGAATCTATGTAATTTATCCAAAATCACCATGGGGGTGAATTTGGGATAGTAGACTGAGCTAATAGATTTTTTTCTCACTCATTTTCTAAGCACATATCATCCATGTTACAAATCCTTTCTTTCCAAACATTCGATGAAGCCTTTATCATGGCTCAAAACTTGAGCTTTGCACTCTTGAAGATAGTAGAGTTAATATTAGATCAAAGAAAAAAACTAGATTTTTCATCTAAACCATATTGCATTTGCAAAAAATCCAAATCATTAGCCAACATAGTCATCTTCAAGACCTCTTTGAAAGAACATTTGACCACCGAATACTCTCGTCCTCAATGCACTTATACGCCTATAGGAGAATCTTATAATATCATCTTTGATAAACTCCTAGTTGCCAACATGATCAATATCCCTCCAATCCACTCCATTGATACATCTATATTAAAACCTTCTTGGTTCAAAGATAATGATTATTGTAAATACCATAGGGTCAAATGCCATGATATTGAAAGGTGTCATTCATTCCAAACTTCCTTCAAGATCTAATTGAAAAGGTGATTTACAATTAGATAATCCAAATGCACCTCAAAATCAAAATTTGGACATCTTTAAACAACCCTTCCCAAATCACTCTTCATCTACCAATCAGCCAAAAACCAATCACATTCATACCCATCATACTATAAACACAATCAAAGATAAATCAACTGTGACATATAATACTCCTATCACATATTCCACACCCAATCCATCCACTAGTATGCGATGTCATAGAAACAAAAAAACATTAAAATTTCAACATCTCTAGATCCTACCATTAAAAATAAATCACCTTTATCCACATTTATGTCATCCTCATCTAACCCAAATGCTATAATCTCTTCACAAGTTTCAAAAAATGAACCTATCTTACAAATTTAGAAAATCTCATATGATGACCATGTTTCCCAACATTACATGCGTAACCTTTATAAGTCTATCACACGGTCACATACCCATACATTTAAAAAATAAATAATCATAAACCATAGCTATACCACATCTTCAACATAAAAACAAAAACATTTTCCTTCTATCCTAGGGCCACATCCCTCATCCTAATTACTGTCACTATCACGCAATCAAAAACCATCCCTCAACACATACCCAAATAAACCACACCAAAGTTAGTTCCTTCAACACCTTTCAAATCAAAAGAATAATCACTTCCTTTGAAATCTTCCTCGAAAGGACATTTTACATTGATCCTTGAAAGGCTTATTCAACAATACGTCATCAAATTACCATATCTTAAAAAACATGGCTCTCGAGGGTGGAATCCTTCTTGGTATAACCTCAAGGCATTTTTTCATTATCATCATACATCATGACATCATACAAAGATCATAAAGGACTCCTTTTTAAGATAAAAGAGTTCGGGAGAGTTTTGAAGCGCGGTTTTAGCGATAAAATGATTATACCTAATGGGGGTGATGGTGTCATTTAAATCTCAAAGCATAGATGGTGTTTGGTTAATTATGGTGTTGGGTAATTGAATCGATTGAAGACATGTGATGATATGATGTTGATACTAGCATTGTTATAGATCATAACCATCTTTACAAGGATGTCTATGATTTGGGTGGTGATGAAGAGTGGGAGGTCATGGTCTTCTAGTTATAATGAGGGTATTTATGAACCATCAAAGGATATTGCACTAGATGTTTTTAGAGTTTCCAATATGTTTGAAAAAGTTTTTGGATCATCTAAGCACTTTGATATGGATTGGTGTACTTCTATTATGGCTTGTCGATGTGAAGGTGAGGTTTGCACCAACTCATAAAGGGACATCTTAACTGGAGCTTGGTGAAGTTGTTTGATTATGGTATTTTGAATTTAATTAGTGGCTTGTGTATGAGGGTTGGAAAGGATGGATACTTTAGCTTTAGTAGGGATTTTGGAGTAGATGACTTAGGAACGAGTGGGATGAAGAATTTAGATTTTTTTATTAGTAGTCTCAAGGTTTTGGGTATGTGCTTTAAAGGTAATACGTACTATGTCAGTTTGATGAGGAGGGGCCTTCTTAGGAGTATCCCCACTTTTAGTGATCACAAGTACAGTTAATTATTTTGGTGTTGTGGTTGTAGATGTATTTTGGGATGATTTTGATATTTATTATATAAGCCACACTATCCATGAGTATGAAACCCATTACACGTAAGCTGAAAGGTTTTTTTGTGCCTTGTAGTTCACGACTTCCAAACTATGCCATTATCTACTCAACAAAAAGACTTACGTCATTTCAGATTCAATCCACTTAATACCATGCACTATAAACCATATCACAATAACCACATTACTCGGTGGCTTATGCTTATGATTGAGTTTGACCTTGAATTTATCCCAAAAAATCTATTAAAGGACAATCTATCACCGACCAGATCATTAAGGATCCTATTTTAGACAATCAACCACATCATGAAAAATTCCCCAAAAATCCATTAATATCATTATTGATCAAGAATACACCCCTCTCAAGATGACACTCTTCTTTGATGGATCCTTATGCCAGTAAGGGGGAGGAGCTATTATCGTCATCATACCTCCACAGGGGGAATCACATCCCTCTATCATCAAAAATTAATTTTGAATGTACTAAAAGCATGGACGAATAAGAATCTCTAATCATGGGTCTCAAACCTTTGTCATTCTCACTATGAAAATATCGGACATCTATGGAGACTCATAGCTTGTCATCAATCAAATAAAAGGAATTTATCAATGTAAAAAAACAATCCTATAAAATTATGAATCCAATGTTGAATTCCTCGTAGAGGCATTAGATAGTTATATTATCCAAATAGTTTTGTTGTTATCTAGCAAATTTTTAGACACTATGGCTTCTCTCGCATCTCTCATTCCATTATCAATGATGAATTTAAGTTGTTTGTTGTTCATAGAATTGATTAGCCATCCCAAAACAATGAACTTCCTTCTATCAACATCATTGAAAACAATCCGAGTGACATTTGGTATACCCAGGACATTATATTATCTTTCAAAATCTAAAATCCCTCCTGATCTATCTAGAAATGCTAAATGATCTCTCCTCCACCGCACTACCCAATACATCATCATAGGTGGTGTCTTGTACAAATGAGGATTTTTTGGCCTCTTGATAATATTTCTTAAGTCTCATGAGTCTAATAAATCCATTCAAGAAGTCAACGATGGTATATTTGTTGGACATTTCAATGGTACAACTGTTGCTAAACATGTCCTCCGAATGGGCTATTACTAGCCTACTATCAATCAAGATTATTTTGTGTATGTTAAGAAATGCGTTAAATGTAAAAAAAAATTGAATATCACTCACATCCCTAGTCAAGCCTTACAACCCTCTCAAGACCTATGGCCTTTCTCACAATGGGGTTAGACCTCATTGGCACTATCAATCCTTGTTCATCTTAACACCATCACTCTATCATCACAACCACTAAATACTTAACTAAATGGGTATAATCTATTCCCTTGACATTAACTAAAGCAAATAAAATATTTGAATTCATTTATCCACATATCATATGTCACTTTGGTATCCTCACAAATTAGTCACAAATAATGGAAAATCCTTTTAAAAAAAAGAAGTTAAGAAAATTTGTGACACATTTAAAATAAAATTAAGATTTTCATCACCATATTATCCCCAAGAAAATGGACAAGTTGAGGCTTCTAACAAAATGCTTAACAAAATTCTTTTGAAAACTGTTGAAAAAGAAGGCAAGAATTGACATCTCCAAATCCCATTTTCCCTCTAGAATTTTCAAATTAGCATCCATAATCCTACACGTGCTACCCCCTTTTCTCTAGTTTATGGCTTCGAGGTGGTATTACCCCTTGAAGCTCAAATTCCATCACTCTGTGTATCCCTCGGATATTTTATCCCTTATGAGGATTATTGAAAATACCATCTAACACAAGTAGAATTACTAGATGAAAATGCTTAACAACTCTTGAACACCATCATGTATATCAAGAATGCATCAAGCATGTGTATAAAAAAATGTAAAAGAATATTCCTTTAACATAGGTGATCTCATCCTCAAGGAAAATCAAAGTGTCATTTCTCTAGAAAGGAGTAAATATGGAAATTTTTCCCCTAACTAGATCTGTCCATATGTCATCACTCAAGTATGGGTCGGGAGCTTATCGTCTATCCTCCTTTGATGGTACACTTGAAAAGGAACATCTGAATTCCTTCCACTTGTGTCATTTCTACTATTAACACATTGAATTTCATGACAAAAGTCACACCAAAGATCTTATTTCACCACCGACTAGCCTCCTTATCATCATAATGATTTGAAAGTATGTGGTTCTTTCTATCCCTATATTTTAAAGCTTAAAGATGAGCATCTCAGCTATGTTCATCACATATTTCACATAGAAAATTTCCTCCTTAGCAGAACCCCACAATCATTACATCCATCCACCTTGTTTACCAACCAAAGACATGTCATGGGACACACGTGTAGTTTTACTACACATCTCTTCCCCTCCTCGAAATGGTCTATTAGGGGCATCTATCAAAGATAAAAACTAAATTCAAAAATATATGGATGCATCTTGTCAAAATTATAGTCTGATCCCTTGAATGACAACTATCAAATATCAAAATTTCTTATAAAAAAGTAGACTTATCCCTTAAAGGATAGTTACTCACAAAATCATAGACCGATCCCTTGAAGGATGCTATCGGTAAAAAGTAAAAATTTTAGACCAATCCCTTGAAGGATGGATACCCATGTAAAAAGGATTCCCACATCAATCATCCTTCAAAAATTCAATAGTAAAAAAGCATCCTAGGAAATCTTCCTACATTGATCAAATTTCCCATCAAAGAAAACTTCCCACATTGATCAGTTTGTGCTAAAAATAAAATATAAAAGTTGGGGCATCTCTCTATGAAACCATTGAAAGGAGAACCTACTCTCCCACATAACCTACATATGTCAACCCTTCCCATGTCCTAGGAAGGTACACTTTTCAATTTCATGTATACCTAAGGTCTTAAGTGTAACTATTCATTACTAGTCATATGTTAACATTTGTTATAAAGAACAAAAGTGCAAGTGCCTTCACTATATTAATTCCCATCACATATGTATCAAATCCAATATAAAGAAATCATTCCACATTTTATTATTGTCCAAAAAATCAAACATATTTTGATATATAGATCACATTAAAGTCAAAATATCCATAACACATCACATCAACATAACACCATCACCTATTTAAATATCTATCAATATCGACATCTATCAAAACATCCATATAATATCAACATTCATCAAACATCTATACATTAAAATCCATCAATATCAAATACAATCATAAGAAAATCACATCACATTAATGTAAATATCAACACATAAACCAAAAATAAAAATCACCATCATCACATATATAATCATCTATCATATCAAAATGTATCTATACATCATCTGGAGTCTCAAAAGTATAGTATATAAAGAACTATACATAGAATATAGGATTTAGAAAGATCGTATACATCCAAAATATCATGTCTACTTGGGCAAACGAAACACCCGCAAAAAATTTACTCCCTCAAACATTTCTCCCTTGAGCACCACTATCACAACCATCACCTCCATCAGGTCCTCTATTAGGAACTCACCCATCAAGACCTCTACTTGGACCACCTTTATCTGGATCATGAGGTGGCTAACTCATACTCGCATCACTAACACTAGGTCCTGATCACCTCTCGCTAGATATGTTACCTAAAACAACTTAGTAGGTAGCCTTCATATCACTATATCCTCGCAATAAGGTAGCTAATAAAAAGCACATATATTTATCCAAGATAACCATACTAGATGGTCACATCTGACCACTAACCTGAGCCTTAGTTTCCTCGAACTCGCACCTATCATTTAAGCACTTGTAATCTTGAGAGCCCTTCTCGGGGTCTCTCTCAACGTTGGGTATATACTTCTCGATCAACTACAACCTATGTTAACTATTGACTCAAGATTTCACACTCACCTATTATTCCATCCCTCTCACCCATTAGTATATCTCTCTCTCTAATGAAACCATCCCTCTTTGTGGTCATAACAGCCCGCTCATTCCGTAATGTGGCGTTCTCGGCCTCCAAATGTGAAATTGTAGCACCAAAATCTTTCCTATCAGCTCCTCATCACCTCCCTCATCACCATATCCATCACCTCCCTTGTGCACCCCCTCAACACATTCCCACACCCATCTATCTCCTCTAGTAGATTGAGCTTGCCACCATGTGCCAAATACCTTCATAACACGGACATCATCCATAGCCACCGGTGGTCCTTGATCACCCAAAACCATAGACCCCTCCTCGTTAGGCATAGAATGAGGAAATGACAAAAATGATAATGTATTCCCCACATCCCCATCCTCACATCTATATAATACTGAGCCTCTTTCACATCTTGAATAAAGCCAAATTGTCACATGACACGACTAAATCATATGAACCCCACTCCACTTCCCGATGGATCTGCACCCATAGATCCTACTAGGTGGAATTAAGCTCACCCTCTTCTCCCTCCCACATTGGAAACCCAATGTATGGTCTCCATGTGATGTCACATGCTGTAAAACTGATAGGATATGTTTATAATATTCCTCGCTCTTTACCATCCCCGCATTTCCCATATCATAATTCCATAAAAAATCCATCTAATCTTGGTAAAAATTCAATGTCTCCCATGGAAAACATCTAGGACAAGTAATGAAAATATTCTCAAAACCCCACTATAGTAGAAAAATAATATTGATCGCGAACCTCTTACGGATACTCCACCACCAAAGATCTCTATAAGTATGCACTATTAATGCAAGAGCCCATGCAAACACAACCCTATGACCCATCATATCAGCCATAACACTCACCATCATCTAAGGAAACCGACCCCCACAAGAGTCAAGAAAATAAAAACATGTAATCACAATCATCATAAGGGTCATCAAGGCACGACCCTATGTCTTAGGAGCATATAAAGCCTGGTAGTAAAATCCACATTGTAAACTCCACACCATCTGCATTATCACCATACAATATCCTCATCACATCAACCCTCTCTATATCATCAATCAAGTATATACCCTCTCCATGCGTAGTAAATCTCATAATCCTATGTACATCCTCTAGGGTGATAGTCATCTAACCCATCGAAAACCAAAAAGTGAAAGTAGTAGGATCCCACCTCTCCATCAAAGCTAACAACAACCCTCTGCTTATGGATGCATCTATAATGATGCATCACCCCAAACCCACATCCTCCAAATGCAACCAATCCTCATTAGATAAGCATGCCTTACACCCTCAAGGATAACTAGAATCCTCTCCTTGATAGTCAATTTGTCCCTCACCTACATCCATAAAGCATAAAAACATAGATTAGAAAAATTTTGATCAATATTTTAAAAATTACAAAAAATCCTAATCACTAGTGATTCACCCCAATTACCCATTCATCAAAATCGACAAAGATTCACAAAATTGTCAGCAATTTGATTTTGTGATTTCATAAACATGCCCCATAGGGGCATTAATTTTAAACTAACTAAAAACACACAAAACAAAAAAAAAAAGTACCTACCTCTGCCTGAGTGGGCCTCCTCTACCTTCTAGATACTCCCACAACCTCCATCACTCAATTATCACTCTCCAATCACTCAATCAGACCTCTAAACTTGCAAATCACATAATGCAAATGGAAATTTTCATAGCCAAATCGAATATTTATAAGTGTCAATTATCCCATGTAGGAATCATTCACGATTCTTGTAATTGCCAAGGATTCACCATAATCACCAATGATTCATTGTAATCACCCATGATTCTTAAATATCACTTACAATTCCCCTTAGTCAATAAAACCACCATTTTTCAATATCAATCACACTTACATAAAACATTTACCAACAGTTTGCATCATCTTGAGGACCTCATAATCCTTACAATTGGCAATCCTTCATGGATTCATTTTATGACTTTAGCACTTGTAAGCCATACGTTTATGGGTTAGGAACCCTTTAGTTCCACTATAACTTGTCCTTGCAGTCTTTGTAAGTCTATAAATGATCTATATGAATCATATGTCTATAGGAAATGAACCATTCAATTCCCCTATCCATTAATTCCATGGTTATAGCTATCTTGTTTCAATACCTCATCTTGGGGAGCCTTCAAACAAAACAAACATGTCAAAACTATCCAATCAACTAAATCAAATTGGTGATCCTTGCACTACATTGAAATCACCCCCAACCTGAGGGGGATCACCCATCAAAACAAAAAACAAGCTATCTCACACCATTTTTGTCTAGTAGTTTTGCCTCCACAAACTATTTGACAAAAAGGGAAAATCTAGACACCGGGTTTTCGTCACCCACCTACTTCCTTCTATATACAAACATTATTTAATTAAAACCTATCATTATATCATTATCCTAAGTCACCTTCCTCCCATTTCATAAAATCATTTTTTCATCCTCATAAATTACTATTTATCCATCCTAAATTACCCTAACCCCTTTAAAACTACTTAACCATATCAAAACCACTTAAAACCTATTTTATCCTAAGATCTTGACCTCCTTAACTTTACCTTAGATTCATCCCAAAAATTTTCCTCCCAATTTATATGAAATCACCTTTAGGAAGTGGTTTCAACCATTTCCTAAACGTTTTCTTGAAATTTCTAGATTGCAAATGATTCTAAAAAATTACCAGCGATTATAAATAAAAACTTTCACTCTTTTTTCAGAGATCTTAAAAATTATCATGCACACTTTGCACTTGGTTTTTGACCCAAAATGAATCTCCACCACTCTAGAGATCATAAAATCCCTATATCAACCTCAAATATCTTGCAACAATTCATTTGGATAATCTTTTCATCAATCATATTCCCATGAAGCTCAACAACTGGTCATCAACTTCAATTATTTTCATCTAGCATTTGAAGATATCTTACAACTTATCTCAACATCACAAGGTACTATTTAGTTTTGTTTCATCATTTTCATTTCATAAAAACATAAACAATAATAAACAATAATTATTTATAAGCTTTGTATTTAACAACTTATCTTTTTAGGAAAATTTATAATTTCATAGTAATCATAAGTGATTACTTGAATCACCCACGATTCCCTTAAATTGCTCGCAATTCTACCAAATCACCTGCGATTGCATTCATTTGTATCACCCGTGATCCCTATTAATCAACACATTTCAATAAAATTTTCAAATTAGTATAAAATTTTATTAATATTTTGGATTTAACTTATCTTCTTCAAGCATGGCTCTACTTTAGATGGCAATACCTAGCCAGTCCCATCCTATTACAAGTATCTACGACCTCCCAATAGTTTAGCATCCCTTCTTTTGGGAACAATACAACATCCTTCACGAACTTACACTATGTGTAATTCGATTTGCATCTGACATTGAAGACATCAAAGATCAGTTTGAATTCCTTCACGAAATCTAGCAAGAGATAGAGGAATTTTGGTATGACTACTTTGAGTCTATCTAGATTGCATCCACTCTACCTAGGCTACATTTGAAGCTGCACAAGACTTACCCTTCAATCTTGAGTTCTAAATATTCTTATCCATTATTCATCTATATTTGTCATTTATATATCTTTATCATTATTTATAATCTATTTAATTCTATTAAAATAGGTGGACACCCTACAAGGAAGTCCCTTTGATTCCTAGAATCGAGTATTGGTGAGATACTCATTACCCCCTTTATCTAATCCATTTTGTTTAGCTATTTCTGATCTACGGTCTCTTCACTTGGTGGAAGGAGTATCACATTATCCAAAAACATCAACATTCATCATCACGTGTATTGGTAAACCAAGTTGTCTTCCAAGGTCACTTTGTTTTTGTTATTTTATTTTAAAGTTAAATTTGAAAATAAAAACACTCTATATCAATGTACCTAATCGTGCCTAGTTTTGGGACCCATTTTCCTTCGCATCTTCTTCTTTTTTCTAGATAATTTTTTAATGTACATGGGTACCTCATTAGGCTTAGTATCTGGGCCCCATTGACACATATTTTTTTATTTTTCTAGGGAAGTTCTCTTTGTTTTGAATTTCCATGACCTCTACCTCAACTTCAATGAAGGGGGTGTTGGTGTATATGACTTGTTTCATCGTCATTCAATGACTTGTCCACCATAGATGGTTAGTCATCTCACTTAGTGAGAATAGGTCATAGTGGAATAGGTCAATAGGGTTAGTTAGGGACCAGGGTTTTATACAAGTGTCATTCATAGGATTACACAAAATCCCTATATGTACCTCTCTTTTTGATCTATGAGCATGCCACACACCTTTGTTGTATTTTCTATACTTGATTCTTATTTTTTGATTCAATCACTTGCTTAATATTTGAAGAGTTCATGACTTCATTGAAGTGTAACATTAATCATTGTGCACGGGGTTCCCTATTGATCATGTAGTGCCCACTTCCCTTTGACACCTATTTGATACTAATCATGATACTGCTGATTAGATTATGGACATAATTATGGACATTATTATAGTTTTGATTTAGTATGATGTTAGATATTTGATCATGGATTATTGTTGACTTTGATTCTTATATGATGCATGATGATTATTAGAGACATTTTATATGTTGATGATGATATACTATTGGACATGGTTATATGATGGATGTTGTTCGGACTTGTGATATTTGGATATTGTGAGTAGACCTAGAAATGGAAAATTATTGGATGATGATACACTTTTGTGTTTTGTTAGTAAATTATTACAACAAACATCGGGAGTTGGACACTAGCCACATTCGAATTCTAGATGAATTCAACAAGGTCACCATGGCAACTAGTATTTATTTGTGTGTGTTGTTTGTGTTAGGGATTCCCATGGGGGGGGGCGGGGTCACCTTTAAATGTGGCCAAGGGATTTTATGTGTTTCTTTTATTTGGTCCCTTTTGTTATGTTTGCATGTGTTTATTTTGTGGTGCACTTATCCTTTTCATTATTTATTTAATGGTGTGCAAATATTGTGAGTAATCATATTGTTTAGTTAATTAATTAAAATATGTCATAAGAATGTAATTAATAGAGTTGTTGGCCATGTTTTAGAGTGTTGCAAGAATGTGTAAGTAATGTTTAAGTGACTTTGTAAGTGATGTGTAAGTAGAGTTTTGAGTGTGAAACACTCCACCTTCTTGGAAATTCAAATTTCTCCTTGGAGGCCGATTTTGGAGGCTTGTCGGAGAAGTTAAACTTGTCCCATGCCACTTACATTTACATACCAACCTTGCCTATGGTTGGAGGGTTAAATTTAGACCTTTTTATGCATTTTAAAAGTCAAGTTGAATTTTGTAATTATAATTTTCTTACATGATTTAATTTCAGTCCTTTGGGGTGTGGGTTAGATTTGAGTGTATAAGTAAATTTTCATATTATTCACCAACCTATTTATTATGCATTGGAGAATGAAGTTGACTTTTGTGTTGGAGTTGAGGATGTGTGAAGTGACATCCTACATGGATCCACCTCAGCCTCTTCTCTTCCCTCTTCTATAAAATTCAAATTCCTTGTCTTGTTTTGGGTTGCTTCACTTTTATCACTTCATTTTGGGAGACTTCCTTTTGGTTTTGGAGAGCTCTTGCTTTTGGAGAAGTTGGGAAGTTTGTTGGATACTTGTGTTGGTTTGATTTTTTGATAGATTTCATTAGAAGGAGCTTGTTGTTTTGAACTTGAAACAAAATCCATCATGGAGAGGTAAGATCTTGGCTCTTGGAAATGGTCTTCTTTTCCCTTTTATGAATATGTAAATGCTGGTATGTTTGTTATTATTGTGGGATATTGGGTAGATGGCTTAGGGATGGTGTAGGAGAAGACTATGGGGTACTCTTGAGGGTGACATAAGTGTTTTGGGAGGTATAAGTGTGGAGGGAGTTGGGTTTTGGGTTCCACCTTGTAAAAATAAATAGCTTGCATTTATTTACTCGTTATGGGGTGCCATAAGAGGTTGGGGAGGCATAAGGAAATGTGAGGAATAAGGGGTACTTGGGGAGGCATAAGGAATGTCAGGGTTTTGATATACTATTTTTGGTGGTTTGTAACTCAGGTGGTGATACCCATTTCCCCATTTGGGAGGCATAAGAAGCATCCCCCATAGTTCTTGCTCCTTTGGCTTGCTTGATGAAGCCTTAATATTTTTTTCATGTGTTAATGTAGTTGTAAAACTACATTCTATTTTCTACTTTATTTTATTGTGAAAATGTTTTCTTCTATGTCCGTGTGGAAGCTTGTTGTTTCCATGAGTTGGATCACACCTTTTATTGCATTTTGGTTAGGGCTCGGGGGCCAATGAAGAATGATGGATTCTCCTCTTCATTATATGTCTTGGTTGGGTGAAGAGCGTTGCCTTTCCCTACTCTGTTGTGATCAAATTGGATGAATGAGAAGAATGCATATTGTTGGTTTGGAGCCGAGAAAAGATAGTTTGATGATCCATTATGAAATGAAATCTCATTATAACCTTCCCACTTGAAGTGGATGATATTGTAAATGTTTGTAATGGAAAGATGTTGTACATATTTTTGAGATTTGAAATGTTAAAGAGTTATACTCTGTATTTATAAAGAATGTGAGATAATGATACGTGTTTGGTATACTATATTTTGTAATCAAATGGAAAGGAAGTTGTAAGAGTTCATTTGAATTAATGAAAATGGTGTTGTCTTGTCCATATGTGTTTAGTATACTCTATGAAATCTCTGTTTGAAAAGTGGTAAAGTGGAACACGTGAAAAGAAAATGTATTATCTACCCTGTATACAATAAATGATTTTGGAAGAAATGAAAGAAGGAAGTTGTAAGTTTTCTTTTGGAATCAATAAATGAATGTAATGATTTTCTCAAATTGCATTGTTGTATTGAATCTGATCATGTCAATGTATTGAAATCTCTATTTGAAAGAAAGAAATGCATGTGAGAAAAATACAGTATTTTGTCTCCTTGAAATGTGAAAATTTTGAAATCAGAATTGCTTTTTTTTTTGAATAGTTTGATTTGAATCAAATAAAATGTGTTAGATTAGAATTGGAATATATTATAAATACTTGGAAGAAGAAATGGCAAATAGACCCATCAAAATTTGATCCTTGTTATTTGTAATTTCAAACTAGAAATTATCTAAACCAAAATGCACAATTTGAACCTACAATAATAATATAATGAATTAAATGATTTAATTGAAGTAGTAGGCCCTAAACAAGTTCAAATAGACAAAAACTTAAAGGAAATGTGTCAAAACTTAACAAAATTAGGCTCAAACCATTTATAGTCATTTTTCTTTCAAGAAACGGAAATGCTCAAATTGTAAATCAATCAGACAAATTTCATCTTGAATCCTTCTTAAATCCATTTAGGAACAATCCTCCATGTCTATTTGACATGTTGAGAGAGGAAGAAGATCAAATTGAATGGATCTAATAAGTTAAAAATTACTAGCTCGCACTATAAAATCCTGTAGGCTGTTTTCTTAAAATTGACCCCTTAAAATTTATCAAAATCTAAAATTAATGATCTCTATGCAAAGAGGACATCGAGATATTTCCAGAAAGTCCTTGTTTTCCCAAAACCGAGCTCTCTATCAAAATTTATGGCCTTCTAAATTTTTCTTCACTTAGCGTTAAAATTTTGGGAAATTTTTCCTTGGCGGGCCTGTGGCCCAAATTTTTCCCTTAGCCACTCAAGATAATTTTTTGGAAAATTTTCTAAATTTTCTTGGCCACCCTGCCAGTCCACATCCAATCAGAGGCTTCCATGTGGCACCATGAGGTGTCAACCGAGGGGCGGATCCATTTTTTAACTTAGTGCTTTCAGAAAGTTTTGGGAAAATTTTTCCCGCTCGCTCGCAACCAATCAGGTGATGCCACATGGTGTCATGAGGCATCGGTGAAGGAATGGATCCCTTTTTGTCCTTTATGTCTTAGAAAATTTTTGGAAAATTTTCCAAGTTTTCGCTATTGTTCCACCAGCCCGCATGACCAATCGGGGCTGCCAAATGGCATCGCGAGGTGCCAGAGGTGCGGGTCTCTATACCCTCTTAGCCCTTCAGGGTGTTAAGTAAGTATTCTCCCTACTGCCATACCTTCATTAATTTATCTTAGGAGATGCCAAGTTTCCTTTACAAACTCACGGGAGTGCGGGCACAAAGCCAATTTTCACTCACCGCGGGAGAATTTACAAATTGTCCCCAGCCGCCCCGTTTTTCCTGCTTTTCCTGCACCACCTTAGGGAGTGCCACTTGTCCCTCATGGACTTGCAGACTCGTGGAAGCATAGGTGTAAATGTGGTTTTTTCCCCCACATGGAAAATTTTTAAAAATTCTCCCCATGGCCCGCCAACCTGCCCTTTGGGCAAATTTTCTCCTTTGGGCTCGGAGGCCCACCCTTGGGGAAAATTTTCACCCCAAGGCCCGCCGGCCCATAACTTGAAAAATATGAGGAGTTAGGAGGAATTATTTATATCACTAGAAAGGTGAGGAAATTTCCTATCCAATGGAAGTAATTTAGGAAAATTTTGAATGTGTTAAGGGTGATAAAAATCAAGTTGAAAATTTAATCCTGTTAAGAGTGGGTATGGTGAGGAATTACCCTCTGAACCTAACTGAAACTTCTAACCCTAAATTTTGGACCTTATGACCTCTAATAATTATTAATAAAAGAAAATTATATTCTAGTAGATTAGAATTGTTTAGAGCTTGTTAGTGACAAATGTTGTCTTGTAACATGGTTGTAGATTCTTTTAATAAAAAAATTATTCCATAAATTTCCTAACTAATCCTAGGTTGTTCTTGGGTCTCAAGTTGGTTGTTTTTAACAGGCTTTACACTTGGTATTAGAGAATTGATTTAAAATCTTGGGCCATTGGGCACACTATAAAACTTGAGACATGAAACTTAAACCTAGCACACTTTTAAATCTAGAAAACAACTTAGTGTAGAAATTACATATTTTAGTAAACATGGAAATTGAATAATACCTATAAAAATGAACTAACTCTTGCCTTGAGTACGTGTAGGAGGCATAGACGGGACAAGGGGAATTTTCACATAGTCCCAAACTTACCACCACCAGATCATGTTGTAGCAGCCATCTCACCGCAGATTTTGCTGAGATCTTCGGGATGTTAATGCCACTCTACGCGAGAGGATCTCAGCAGGAGGACATGCAGCTAGAAATGACAGAGTCCCTTCCATTGAGGGTCACGTATCTCCTCAACCTAACAAGGAGCATGGTGGAGACAACCTAACAACGAGTAAATAAATGCAAGCTATTTCTTTTTACAAGGTGGAACCCAAAACCCAACTCCATCCACACTTATACCTCCCCAAAACACTTATGCCTCCCTCAAGAGTACCCCATAGTCTTCTCCTACACCATCCCTAATCCATCTACCCAATATCCCACAACAATAACAAACATACCAGCATTTACATATTCATAAAAGGGAAAAGAAGAGCATTTCCAAGAGCTAAGCTCTTACCTCTCCATGATGGAGTTTGTTTCAATTTCAAATCAACAAGCTCCTTCTAATGCAAGCAATCCAAAAATCAACCCAACACAAGTATCCAACAAACTTCCCAACTTCTCCAAAAGCAAGAGCTCTCCAAAACCAAAAAGGAAGTCTCCCAAAATGAAGTGATAAAAGTGAAGCAACCCAAAACAAGACAAGGAATTTGAATTTTATAGAAGAGGGAAGAGAAGAGGGTGAGGTGGATCCATGTAGGATGCCACTTCACACATCCTCAACTACAACAAAAATTCAACTTCATTCTCCAATGCATAATAAATAGGTGGGTGAATAATATGACAATTTACTTATACACTCAAATCCAACCCACACCCCAAAGGACTGAAATTAAATTATGTAAGAAAATTACAATTACAACATTCAACTTGACTTGTAAAAATGTGTAAAAGGTCTAAATTTAACCCTCCAACCATAGGCAATGGGACAAGTTTAAATATAAGAGGCATGGGAAAAATTTAAGAGGTATGTAAGTTTAAGAGGCATGAAACAAGTTTAACTTGTGCCACAAGCCTCCAAAATCAGCCTCAAGGAAAAATTCGAATTTCCAAGAAGGTGGAGTGTTTCATACTCAAAAGTTAACTTACACATCACTTACAAAGTCACTTACACATTACTTACACATTCTTACAACACTTTAAAACATGGCCAACAAATCTATGAATTACATTCTTATGACATATTTTAATTAATTAACTAAACAATATGATTACTCACAATATTTACACACCATTAAATAAATAATGAAAGGGGTAAGTGCACCACAAAATAAACACATGCAAACATAACAAAAGGGACCAAATAAAAGAAACACATAAAATCCCTTGGTCACATTTAAAGGTGATCCCCACCCCATGGGAATCCCTAACACAAACAACACACACAAACAAATACTAGTTGCCATGGTGACCTTATTGAATTCATCTAGAATTCCAATGTGGTTGGTCTCCAATCCCCCGATGTTTGTTGTGATAGTTTTACCCGCAAAACACAAATAACTCCTTCGGCCTCGTCACCATATCAAAACGTCCAAAATAATATAAATATAATTAAAATCCTAAAATCATCTAGATATATGAATCACAACAACATCAAAGCAATCTAACAATATCATTTATAGTTTTATCAACAAGCTTGTATCATCATCCAATAACTTTCCATTTCTAGGTGTACTCACAATATCCAAATATCACAAGTCCAACAACATCCATCATATAACCATGTCCAATAGTATATCATCATCAACATATAAAATGTCTCTAATGATCATCATGCATCATATAAGAATTAAAGTCAACTATAATCCATGATCAAATATCTAACATCATACTAAATCAAAACTATAATAATGTCCATAATTATGTCCATTATCTAATCGAAATATCATGATTAGTATCAAATAGGTGTAAAAAGGAAGTGGGCACTACATTCCTCTCCCCTTAGACTCAACTTCCTCACGGAAGTCACTGGAAAAAATGTGGAAAGTGAACTCGTAAAAAAGTAGCATCCTCCCATGTAGTTGTAGTCTCATCATATCTGTCCCACTTTACCTAGACTTGATCAACCTCTCTACCTCAAAGGCCTAGGGTCCTGTGATCTAGGATACAAACAGGTCCACCATCACACCGCCCCGATCCTATACCAGTAATGATATTTAATCTAACACATGAGAAGGATCTGCAACATATCTCCTAAGAATTAAAACTAGAAACACATCATGTATGTGAGACAAGCTAGGTGACAATGTTAGATGGTAGGCCAAAGGTATGATATGCTCCAAGATCTTAAAAGGACCCACGAATCTATGAGATAACTTAGAACATTTTCCATAATGAATAGGGCTCTTATGTGGCACGACACAAAAGAACACCTTCATGCCCACATCAAAATAAGTTTGGTCTATGCTAATCTACATAATTCTATCTATATTTTGCCTCTTGTAGTCTCTTTTTGATCAAAACCACCTATTGCTCCATGTCTTGCAACAAATTTTTTCAAGAGAAACCCTATCCTCTAACTTTGTCCTAGCTAAGAGGCGTTTTGCACTCTCTACCATACAAATCCTAAAAAGAAGCCATGCCTATCGAACTCTACGAAAACTATTATTGTAGGAAAATGCCACCAAGTATAGGTACTCCTCCCATCTATCTTTGTTGAATCATCACATACATCTTGAGCATGTCCTCTAAAATATGATTCACCCGCTCAGTTTGTCCATCTGTCTCGGGGTGATATGTTGTGCTGAAATTGATCTTCATCCTAAGGGCATGATGCATGGTAGTCCAAAAATGGGAAGTATACAAAGGATTACGGTCACTAATGATCTTCTGCGGAATCCCGTGTAACTTGACAATCTCATCCAAGTATACACGTGCCACTGCACTAGTTGTATAAGTGGTTTTCACAAGAGAAAAGTGAGCCAATTTTGTACATTTATCAACCATGACCATGATGGTGTCATGGTGATATCTCGACATCGGTATCCCAACAATGAAGTCCATGGAAATGGTGTTCCATTTCCACTCCAGTATACCATGAGGGAAAATAAGGCCAACTAGATTCGATACTCAGTCTTCACTTTCTGGCACTCTAAACATCGTGACACAAACTGGGCCATGTCTCTATGAATTCCTCTCCAATGATATAACTATCTCAAGGTGGCATGCATCTTCTTCACATCGACATGGGATGAATAGGGTGCATAATGTGCCTCTACCAAGATTTCCTTCCTTAAACCTCCATCTTTGGGAACATAGATCTAGCCTCTGTGCTGAGAATACCATTTGCCTCTAAGGAAAACCCATCAAACTTCCCCTCGAGGGTCTTTAAGACTCGATATTTTCTCGAACTGCAATGTAGAAGTTGTCAAGAGGAAGTTGTTAAAGAATCCTACTCCACAAATCTATGCTCACTAAGGTGGCCATAGCCACATGTCTCCATCTACTAAGAGAAGCTATCACCACATTATCCTTCCCTTTCACATGCTCTATCTCCGGATCATACTCACAAAGAAATTCAATCCAATGCCAGCATGAGCATTGAGATTGGGCTACATAAAGAGGTGGCAAAGACTCAAGTGATTTTCCTAAATGTGAATATCTCGACCAAGCGAAAGTGCCTCCATCAAACCAAAGCATGCACTACTACTACAAGCTCAAGATCATGATTCAAATAATTAAGCTTGTAATCCTTGAGTTTGCGAGACTCAAAATCCACTACTCTACCCTCCTACATTAACACACCTCCAAGCCCTACTAAAGAAGCATCTGTGTAAATGAAAAACTCACCACCATGTGGATCCTTCACTACAATAATAGGTTTGTAATGAGACATCCCTTGATGGACTAAATCCCTTCTCGCACCTATCCAACCAAACAAACTTCTTCCCTTTCCTTTGAAGGGAAGTGATGGGGTGTGCAATCTGAGAGAAGTCCTAAACAAATCTCTGGTAGTAACCTACTAATCCCATGAAGCTGCACACCTCATTCACAGAAGTGGGTGTTGGCCAATCTATAATGGCTCTAATCTTGGAAGGATAAATGATGATACCTTCCCTAGAAATTATGTGACCCAAATACTGCACCTCCATCTAAAATAATACACACTTCTCCAAGTCCCTAAAAAGCTGCTACTCTTGAAGACACTGAAGAACCTAAAGAAGGTGCCCCTCATGATCCTCACACGTACGTGAATAAATTAAAATTTCATCAAGGAAGATGAGCAAAAAGTGATCTAAAAAGGTCCCAAATAATCCATTCATAAAACTCATAAATACTGTGGGGGCATTAGTCAAACCAGAAGGCACCACTGTGAACTCATAGTGGCCATATCTCATATAAAAGGTGGTCTTATGAATGTCCACCTTTAAAATCCTCACCGATGGTAACTTTGACTTAAGATCAATGTTAGAAAACCATGGCTCCCTTCATCTGATCAAACAAATCATCAATGCGTGGAAGGGGATAACTATTTTGATCATTAATTTGTTAAGCTGGTGGTAATCAATACACAGCCACAGGATCCATCCTTTTTACTTCACAAAAATCACTATTGCACCCTAAGGGGATACACTAGGATAGATAAGGCCTTTCTCCAAAAGGCCCTCAAGTTGTAACTTGAGTTCATATAGCTCTGGTGTGGTCATCCATTAAGGTTCTTGTGAGATAAGCTCTATTCCCAAAATTAGGTCCATATGAAAATCAATGTCACATGAAGGTGGTAACTCCGGTAGCTCCCCCATAAAGACATTTGAAAACTCTCTCAAAATGGGGTGATCATCTAGTGATGGTCCACTAGACCCATCCTCTTATCTGTCACTGATTGTAACAACATACATCTAACAACCATTTCGTACACCACTTAAGTTGTATAGCGAGAGATCATGTGAATAGAAATGGGTCTCTTGACCCCTAAAATCACTGACTCAACTCCCAAATCATCTGCACAAGATATAATCTTGTGGTAACAATCCACTCTGGCCCTGTGTGTAGACAACCAATCCATACCCAAGATGACTCCATAAGAGCCCAAAGGAAGGATTTGTGGTAGTGATGAAAGGTCCCAAATCTACCACACACTCCTTAACTAACGAGTCTACAGAGATCTTGGCTCTAGAATCCATCTCAAAATCCCAACTATGACCCTTCCTAGCTACCACCAACCTGCATTGCTCTACTAAAGATGGTGTAATGAAAGAATTAGAAGAATCGAGAATCAAACAAGATGGAAGTAGGAATACCACCAATGTTACCAGAGTCTTAATAACTATACTACGATGCTCTACCAGTGGTTCTCATTACGCTACGTACATTCTATGATTGTACCCCATATCACCAATAGTAGGCTCTAATATCTATGTATTACCCTTGTTGTTAGGGTTTTGTGGGAAATCTCTCCAAAAATTTCCAGTAACACCACGACCAAAACATCCTCCCGATCCTCTCCCGGTGTAGCGGGTCCAATCAATAATAATGGGAGGTATATGGTGTGGATCTTGATGATCCATTGCCGTGGTCTTCGAGGTCTTTGCTGGTAAGATCCTACCGATTGAGCTCTCTGGGAACCTTGTGTCTGATGGGACCCCTAGGAGGAGGCCCCATACTCCGACCTCTCTATGGATCACATTATTTTGGTGACATAGGTGGATTTTAGGTAGAGGTGGTTGGTGAGCTTGAGCGGATGCTTGGCTCTGTTCTTTTTCTATCAACATGAAACCTTGTGATGCGATCCATCTACTTGAGGGATGGATCTTGTGTCTCAGTGGTGGATAGAGGAGAAGCTCCATGTTGATTATGAGAAAATACATGGGAGCTCTTTGAGGAGCATTTCTAGAGTAGATTTTTGTCACGGAGGTTCATACAGTAGCGGATAGATGAGTTTCATGACCTCTGAGAGGCATCTCTTACAGTGGCTAAGTATGAGAGTAGATTTCTAGATCTACTCCAGTATGTTGATTACATGCAAGATGAGCAGGTGTGGATCCACAAGTTCATCCAGGGCCTAAATCTAGAAATTAGAGGTGCAGTGTGGATCCATTGTCCACAGAAATTAGTTGAGGCTGTCAAGAAGGCCTATATAGTAGAGGAGACTCAGGGAAAGACCCAGTAGGCTATAGACCAAGTCCGGAGCCGCATACAACCGATTCAAGACAACAGATCGAGGGGGTTAGTACCTATTCCTTAGGGTGGAAAGGGTTCAACACAGTCATCTTTTAAACCCCAACAATAGCAACAATAGTGCCGCCCACCTTATAGGCCTCCACAAAGATTTGATGCATAGAGAGGTCGGAGTATGGGGCCTCCTCCTAGGGGTCCCATCAGGACATAAGGTTCCAAGAGAGCTCACTCAGTAGGATCTTGCTAGCAAGACCTCAGAAGACCACAACCAGATCATCAAGATCCACACCATATACCTCCAAATTATTGGCTGGACCCGCTACATAGGGGAGAGGATCAGGAGGATGTTTTGGTTGTGGTGTTATTGGACATTTTGGAGAGATTTCCAATAGAACCCTAACAACAAGGGTAATACATAGATATTAGAGCCTACTATTGGTGATATGGGGTACAATCATAGAATGTACATAGCGTCGAGAACCACCGGGTAGAGCATCGGTATAGTTATTGAGACTAGGTAACATTGGTGGTATTCCTACCTCTATCTTGTTTGATTATGATTCTTCTAATTCTTTCATTACACCATCTTTAGTAGAGCAATGCGAGCTGGTGGGTAGCTAGGAAGGGTCATAGTTGGGATTTTGAGATGGATTACGAGCCAAGATCTCTTGTAGACTCGTTAGTTAAGGAGTGTGTGGTAGATTTGGGACCTTTCATCACTACCACATATCCTTCCATTGGGCTCTTATGGAGTCATCTTGGGTATGGATTGGTTGTCTACACACAAGGGCTAGAGTGGATTGTTACCACAAGTTTATATCTTGTGCAGATGATTTGGGAGTTGAGTCAGTGATTTTAGGGGTCAGGAGACCCATTTCTATTCACACGATCTCTGCTATACAGCTTAAGTGGTGTGTATGAAAGGTTTGTTAGATGTATGCTATTACAATCAGTGACAGATAAGAGGATGGGTCTAGTGGACCATCGCTCGATGATCACCCCATTTTGAGAGAGTTTTCAAATGTCTTTCTAGGGGAGCTACCGGAGTTACCACCTTCATGTGACATTGATTTTCATATAGACCTAGTTTTCGGGAATAGAGCTTATCTCACGAGAACCTTAATGGATGACCACACGAGAGCTATATGAACTCAAGTTACAACTTGAGGGCCTTTTGGAGAAAGGCCTTATCTATCCTAGTGTATCCCCTTAGGGTGCAATAGTGATTTTTGTGAAGTAAAAGGATGGATCCTTGTGGCTGTGTATTGATTACCACCATCTTAACAAATTAATGATCAAGAATCGTTATCCCCTTCCACGCATTGATGATTTGTTTGATCAGATGAAGGGAGCCACAATTTTCTCTAAGATTGATCTTAAGTCAGGTTACCATCAGCTGAGGATTTCAAATTTGGACATTCATAAGATCACCTTTCATACGAGATATGGCCACTATGATTTCACAGTGGTGCCTTTTGGTTTGACTAATGCCCCCATAGTATTTATGAGTTTGATGAATGGGGTATTTAGGACCTTTTTAGATCACTTTGTGCTCATCTTCCTTGATGAAATTTTAATTTACTCACGTACGTGTGAGGATCATGAGGGGCACCTTCTTGATTCTTCAGTCTTCAAGAGTAGTAAATTTTCAGGGAACTTGAGAAGTGTGCATTATTTTAGATGGAGGTGCAGATTTGGGTCACATAATTTCTAGGGAAGGTATCATCATTTATCCTTCCAAGATTAGAGCCATTATAGATTGGCCAAAACCCACTTCTGTGACTGAGGTGTGCAACTTCATGGGATTAGTAGGTTACTACCAGAGATTTGTTTAGGACTTCTCTCGGATTGCACACCCCATCACTTCCCTTCAGAGGAAAGGGAAGAAGTTTGTTTGGTTGGATAGGTGAGAGAGGGATTTAGTCCACTTTGAAGGGATGTCTCATTACAACACCTATTATTGTAGTGAAGGATCCACAGGGTGAGTTTTTCATTTACACATGCTTCTTTAGTAGGGCTTGGAGGTGTGTTGATGCAGGAGGGTAGAGTAGTGGCTTTTGAGTCTCGCAAACTCAAGGATTACAAGCTTAATTATCTGACTCATGATCTTGAGCTTGCAGCAGTTGTGCATGCTTTGGTTCGATGGAGGCACTTTCTTCTTGGTCAAAGATTCACACTTAGGACAAATCACTTGAGTCTTTGCCACCTCTTCACGCAGCCCAATCTCAATGCTCACAATGGCATTGGATGGAGTTGCTTTGTGAGTATGATATGGAGATAGAGCATGTGAAAGGGAAGGATAATGTGGTGACATCTTCTCTTAGTAGACGAAGACATGTGGCTATGGCCACCTTAGTGAGCACAAATTTGTGGAGCAGGATTCTTCAACAACTTCCTCTTGACAACTTCTACATTGCAGTTTGAGAAAATATCAAGTCTTAAAGACCCCTCGAGGGGAAGTTTGATGGTTTTCTCTTAGAGGAAAATGGTATTCTCAGGCACAAAGGCTAGATCTATGTTCCCAAAGATGGAGATTTAAGGAAGGACATCTTGGTAGAGGCACATTATGCACCCTATTCATCCCATGTCAATGTGAAGAAGATGCATGCCACCTTGAGATAGTTATATCATTGGAGAGGAATTCATAGAGACATGGCCCAGTTTGTGTCACGATGTTAAGAGTGCCAGAAAGTGAAGACTGAGTATCAGAATCTAGTTGGCCTTATTTTCCCTCATGGTATACCAGAGTGGAAATGGAACACCATTTCCATGGACTTCATTGTTGGGATACCGATGTCGAGATATCACCATGACACCATCATGTTCATGGTTGATAAATCTACAAAATTGGCTCACTTTTCTCTTATAAAAACCACTTATACAACTAGTGCAGTGGCACGTGTATACTTGGATGAGATTGTCAAGTTACACGGATTCTACAGAAGATCATTAGTGACCACAATCCTTTGTATACTTCCCATTTTTGGACTACCATGCATCATGCCCTCAGGATGAAGATCAATTTCAGAAAAACATATCACCCTGTGATAGATGAAAAAACTAAGTAGGTGAATCATATTTTAGAGGACATGCTCGGGATGTATGTGATGATTCAACAAGTATAGATGGGAGGAGTACCCATGCTTGGTGGCATTTTCCTACAATAATAGTTTTCGAGTTTGATAGGCATGGCTCCTTTTTAGGATTTGTATGGTAGAGAGTGCAAGATGCCTCTTAGCTAGGACAGGCTAGAGGATAGGGTTTCTCTTGAACAAAATTTGTTGTAGGACATGGAGCAATAGGTGGTTTGATCGACAAAGACTACAAGAGGCACAATACAGATAGAAGTATGTAGATTAGCATAGGACCAAATGTATTTTTGATGTGGGCATGAAGGTGTTCTTTTGTGTCAGGCCACATAAGAGCCCTATTCATTATGGAAAATGTTCTAAGTTATCTCATAGATTTGTGGGTCATTTTGAGATCTTGGAGCATATCATACCTTTGGCCTACCATCTAGCATTGCCACCTAGCTTGTCTCACATACATGATGTGTTTCTAGTTTTAATTCTTAGGACATATGTTGCAGATCCTTCTCATGTGTTAGATTGAATATCATTACGGTATAGGATCGGGGCAGGTGATGGTGGAGCCTTTTGTATCCTAGATTTCAGGACCTGGCCTTTGAGGTAGAGAGGTTGATCAAGTCTAGGTAAAGTGGGACAGAGATGATGAGACTACAACTACATGGGAGGATGCTACTTTGTTACTAGTTCACTTTCCACATTTTTTCCAAAGTGACTTCCAGGAGGAAGTTGAGTCTAAGGGAGAGGAATGTAGAGCCCACTTCCTTTTTACACCTATTTGATACTAATCATGATATTTCTAATTAGATTATGGACATAATTATGGACATTATTATAGTTTTGATTTAGTATGATGTTAGATATTTGATCATGGATTATAGTTGACTTTGATTCTTATATGATGCATGATGATCATTAGAGACATTTTATATGTTGATGATGATATACTATTGGCAATGGTTATATGATGGATGTTGTTCGGACTTGTGATATTTGGATATTGTGAGTACACCTAGAAATGGAAAATTATTGGATGATGATACAGTTGTTGATAAAACTATAAATGATATTGTTAGATTGCTTTGATGTTGTTGTGATTCATATATCTAGATGATTTTAGGATTTTAATTATATTTATATTATTTTGGAATTTTTGATATGTTGAAGAGGCCAAGGAGTTATTTGTGTTTTGCAGGTAAAACTATCACAACAAACATCAGGGGATTGGAGACCAACCACATTCAAATTCTAGATGAATTCAATAAGGTCACCATGGCAACTAATATTTGTTTGTGTGTGTTATTTGTGTTAGGGATTCCCATGGGGTGGGGGTCACCTTTAAATGTGACCAAGAGATTTTATGTGTTTCTTTTATTTGGTCCCTTTTGTTATGTTTGCATGTGTTTATTTTGTGGTGCACTTACCCCTTTCATTATTTATTTAATGGTGTGTAAATATTGTGAGTAATCATATCATTTAATTAATTAATTGAAATATGTCACAAGAATGTAATTCATAGATTTTTGGCCATGTTTTAGAGTTTTGCAAGAATGTGTAAGTAATGTGTAAGTGACTTTATAAGTGATGTGTAAGTTAACTTTTGAGTATGAAACACTCCACCTTCTTGGAAATTTGAATTTTTCCTTGTAGGCTGATTTTGGAGGCTTGTGGGACAAGTTAAACTTGTTCCATGCCTCTTAAACTTACATACCTCTTAAATTTGTCCTGCCTCTTAAATTTAAACTTGTTCCATTGCCTATGGTTGGAGGGTTAAATTTAGAGCTTTTACGCATTTTTACAAGTCAAGTTGAATGTTGTAATTGCAATTTTCTTACATAATTTAATTTCAGTCCTTTAGGATGTGGGTTGGATTTGAGTGTATAAGTAAATTTTCATATTATTCACCCACCTATTTATTATGCATTGGAGAATGAAGTTGAATTTTGTGTTGTAGTTGAGGATGTGTGAAGTGGCATCCTACATGGATCCACCTCACCCTCTTCTCTTCCCTCTTCTATAAAATTCAAATTCCTTGTCTTGTTTTGGGTTGCTTCACTTTTATCACTTTGTATTTTGGGAGACTTCCTTTTTGGTTTTGGAGAGCTCTTTCTTTTGGAGAAGTTTAGAAGTTTTTGGATACTTGTGTTGGGTTGATTTTTGGATTGCTTGCATTGGAAGGAGTTTGTTGTTTTGAAATTGAAACAAAATCCATCATGGAGAGGTAAGAGCTTGGCTCTTGGAAATGATCTTCTTTTCCTTTTATGAATATGTAAATGCTGGTATGTTTGTTATTGTTGTGGGATATTGGGTAGATGGATTAGGGATGGTGTAGGAGAAGACTATGGTGTACTCTTGAGGGTGGCATAAGTGTTTTGGGGAGGTATAAGTGTGGATGGAGTTGGGTTTTGGGTTCCACCTTGTAAAAAGAAATAACTTGCATTTATTTACTCGTTATGGGGTACCATAAGAGGTTGGGGAGGCATAAGGAAATGTGAGGAATAAGGGGTACTTAGGGAGGCATAAGGAATGTCAGGGTTTTGATATACTATTTTGGTGGTTTGTAACTCAGGTGGTGATACCCATTTCCCTATTTGGGATGCATAAGAAGCATCCCCCATAGTTCTTCCTCCTTTGGCTTTCTTGATGAAGCCTTAGTATTGTTTGTCATGTGTTAATGTAGTTGTAAAACTACATTCTATTTTGGACTGTGTTTTATTGTGAAAATGTTGCTTGTATGTTTGTGGAAGCCTGTTGTTGCCATGAGTTGGATCACACCTTTTATTGCATTGTGGTTAGGGCTCAAGGGCCAATGAAGAAGGATGGCTTCTCCTCTTCATTGGATGTCTTGGTTGGGTGGAGAGCATTGCCTTTCCCCTACTCCTGTTGTGATCAAATTGGATGAATGAGAAGAATGCATGTTGTTGTTTTGGAGATAAGAAAATATATTTTGACAATCCCTTGTGAAATGAAATCTCATTATAACATTCCCACTTGAAGTGGATGATCTTTAAATGTTTGTAATGGAAAGATGTATAGATTTGCAAGTGAAATTTTAATTGTAAAAGAGTTATACTCTGTACTCTGTTTAGAAATAATGTGAGAGAATGATACATGTTTGGTATACTATATTTTGTAATCAAATGGAAAGGAAGTTGTAAGAGTTCATTTGAATTAATGAAAATGGTTTTGTCTTGTCCATATGATGTTATTCCATTGGAAATCTATGTTTAGCATACTCTATGAAATCTCTATTTGAAAATTTGTAAAGTGGAATACGTGAAAAGAAAATGTATTATTTGTCATGTATATAATAAATGACTTTAGAAGAAATGTAAGAAGGAAGTTTTAAGTTGTATTTTGGAATCAATAAATGAATGTAATTATTTTCTCAAATTGCATTGTTGTATTGAATCTGATCATATCAATGTATTGAAATATCTGTTTGAAAGGAAGAAATGCATGTGAGAAAAATACAGTATTTTGTCTCCTTGAAATGTGAAAAATTTGAAATCAAAATTGCATTTTGGTCTTGAATAGTTTGATTTGAATCAACTAAAATGTGTTAGATTGGAATTGGAACATATTCTAAATACTTGGAAGAAGAAATGGCAAATAGACCCATCAAAATTTGATCCCTATTATTTGTAATTTCAAACTAGCAATTATCTAAACCAAAAATGCATAGTTTGAACCTACAATAATAAAATAACAAATTAAATGATTGAATTGAAGTATTAGGCCCTAAACAAGTTCAAATAGACAAAAAAACTTAAAGGAAATGTGTCAAAACTTAGCAAAATCAGGCTCAAACCATTTATAGTCGTTTTTCTGTCAAGAAACGGAAATGCTCAAATTACAAATCAATCAAATTTTTTTATCTTGAATCCTTCTTAAATCCATTTAGGAACAATCCTCCATGTCTATTTGACATGTTGAGAGAGGAAGAAGATCAAATTGAATGGATCTAACAAGTTAAAAATTACCAACTCGCACTTTATAAAAGCCTGCAGGCCGTTTTCTTAAAATTGACCACTTAAACTTTATCAAAACCTAAAATTAATAATCTCTATGAAAATAGGACATTGATAGCTTTCCAGAAAGTCCTCATTTTCCCAAAACAAATCTCTTTATCAAAATTTATGGCCTTCTGAAGTTTCCTTCACTTGGCGTTAAAATTTTGGGAATTTTTCCTTAGTGGGCCACGGCCCTAATTTTTCCCTTCTTAAGCACTTGGGAAAATTTTCTAAATTTTCCCATACCATGCAAGCCCAAAACCAATCATAGGATGCCATGTGACACCATGAGGTGTCAGTGGAGGGGCAGATCCCTTTTTAACTTAGCACTTTCGTAAAATTTTGGGAAGATTTTCCTAATTTTCCCCGCCCACCCACAACCAATCAGGTGATGCCACGTGGCATCATGAGGCATCAACGGAGGAATGGGTCCCTTTTTGCCTTTGTGTCTTGGAAAATTTTTGGAAAATTTTCCATGTTTTCCCATGTTACGCACGCCTGCAGCCAATCAAGGGCTACCACGTGGCATCGCGATGTGCCGACAGAGGCACGAGTCTATGTACCCTCTTAGCCCTTTGGGGCATTAAGTCAATTTTCTCCCTGCCACCCCACCTTCCCTGTGTTAGCTTAGGAGATGCCACATGTCCTTTATGGACTCGTGGGAGTGTGGGCATAAAGCCAACTTTTCACCCTGCGCGGGAGAATTTGCAAATGTCCCTCGCCGCCTTACTTTTCCCACTTTTCCCCAAGCTGCCTTAGGGACTGCCACCTATCCTTTGTGGACTTGCATACCCATGAAAGCAAGAGCACAAATGTGATTTTTCCCCACATGGAAAATTTTCAAAAATTATCCCCATGCGCCCTGACCACCCTTTGGACAAATTTTCTCCCCTTGGTTCGCAGGCGACCTTAAGGAAAATTTTCACCCCAAGGCCCACCGGCCCATAACTTGAAAAATATAAGGAGTTAGGAGGAATTATTTATATCATTGGAAAGGTGAAAAAATTTCCTATCCAATGGGAGTAATTTAGGAAAAATTTAATGTGTTAAGGGTGATAAAAATCATTTTGAAACTTTAAGCCTGTTAAGGAGTGGGTATGGTGAGGAATTACCCTCTGAACCTAATTGAAACTTCTAACCCTAAATTTTGGACCTTATGACCTCTAATAATTATTAATAAAAGAAAATTATATTCTAGTAGATTAGAATTGTTCCATAACCTATTAGTGACAACTGTTGTCTTGTAACATGGTTGTAGATTCTTTTAATAAAAAAAATTCTTCCATAAATTTCCTAACTAATCATAGGTTGTTCTTGGGTCTCAAGTGGGTTGTTTTTAATGGGGGTTATAGATCCTCATAGAATAATTAGATAGACATGACCACCTCTATTAATAGAGGGGTTTTCAACAACTACCATAATGGTTGCGTAATTGTCACTAAAAGAAAAGGTTAAAAAGCTTAAATTTAGTTTTACGAGTAGAATGGAGTTCATAACTTGGAGTGAAGGAGATGAGTTGAATTTAGAAGGGAATGAAAAGGGGAGAGGGAAGGATCTATATTTCTTTCTTGTCTTGGAAGTATTTGTTTCATCATCGAGAGATGTCTCACATATCAATGTTGTACCATGTAATTTTTGGGTGCATACATAGTACCTCATTGGAATAGTATTTTAGCCACAAATGGGCTAAAATTTGATTTCCGAGAATGGTTATTTGTAAAATGGGAGGATTATAGGATCACCTTATCTGATTGTGTATTGGTATGAAGCTTGATGAGACTTCCCACCACCTAAAATAGATAAATGGGAAAAATTTTAATAATAAAAGAAGTGTTATCCATTTTTCCCTCTCAATGAAGATGGACAATAGGGACAATCGGTATTTCAAAGGATTCTTACGGATATTAATGTGAAGGACTTGGAAAATGGTTAATTTTCATGTTGAATAAGTATCTTGTGTTTGAGGAATTTATTTGGGTCTTCATGCATTTCCTCCCATGTAAAAAATCCAAAAAATTCAAGAAAGTTTGGGAAATATGAAAAAATGTGAAGAATGAGATAAGGGTCAAAAATGGATCCCCAAGCTCATGGCCGAACTAATAGGTATCTCGGTGAGCTAAGGAAGGATTTACAGGAAAATAAGTTCAATGAAATCTACAGGTGAGTTGATCCAGGTTGACCAAGCTAATCGGAAGCTCAATGAAGGGAGGGTTCCATAGAGTTTGTGGGGTGCATTGGAAAAGCGAGAAAACTCATGGAATATGTAATGAAATTACTTATATAATTCAGATTATGACCATAAATATAACACCAAAGAACACAATATTAGAGATAAATGATCTCAATATGAAATTAATATAGCTTTGCCACATTGAGGGAGAAACCTCCAAACCATACAATAATACTCAAATTCTTGAATGATGATGAACTACTACCTCAATCCCCTATATATACTAATCATATGTTATGGCCATTATCAAGGCTGACCTACTAATTATGAGAAAGTATAAATGATATGGTAAGACACAAGTTGACTACTCACATCCTAATACAAGAAATAGGTTAAGTGCGTAGCATGCCCTTCCCCTTTAAACCAATGTTGTCCTCAACGTTAAATAATCCTAGATGTTTCTGCAGCCGAGTTGCATTTTCTATGCTTAGATTCCTTCACTTGATCAGATATTCCTTAATGTATATAGTTATCAACCTCAAGTACATGTTTAGAGAATATTCTCTGACTACAAAATGATTCTTCCTTCCTCATCAAGTTCTAGTAGCTCTGCTGGGATGCAAATTTATGTCCATAACCTTCTTCGGGAAGGAAATATGGAATACTTTGGGTATATGCGTGAAGATTGAGTCAACTCTAGTTTATAAGCAACACTTTCAATTTTATGTAAAACCTCATAAGGACCATAATATTTAGGAGAAACGTTTTTGTCCTTTTTGTTGCTTCAGGACATATATCCTTCCAAAAGGCATTACCTTTCCACTCAAATTTGTTATGTGTTATAGATCCTTTCTTGATATTCTATATTCGAGATTGTGTATCATTTTCCTATCCCATTCCAATATTCCTTCATCCACCCAATTTTCCTTCAATATGGACATTGCACATAGTAATGCATCTATAGATGTATCCCTTCCTGGATAGCACATCGGCTACTACATTTTCTTTACCATTTTTATATATAATTTCAAAATCATAACCCAACATTTTTGTTACCACTTTTTTGTTTCTCGGATGATAACCTTTGCTCCAAAAATTATTTGAGACTATCATGATAATTTTTTACCTTGAAGTGTCTACCCATTAGATAGGTTCTCCATTGCTTGACCGCATGAAGAATAGCCATCATTTCTTTCTCATAGACAAGTTTGAGCATATATTTTCCTTTGAATTGACGACTCTCAAATGCAATTGGTCTTCCTTCCTACATTATAATTTCTCCCAATCTTGATCCTGAACTGTCACATTCAACAATGAATATTTTTAAGAAGTTGGGAGTATCCAAAACTGGGGTGGTGCACATGGATTCCTTCAACTACTCAAAGGATTTAGTGGTTGTGTCTATCTAATGGAAGGAATCCTTATTTAGCAATGCAGTGATTAGAGCCACGATTCCACCATATCCCTCCAAAATATTTTGTAGTACCTTGTTAGTCCTAAGAACCCTCTGAGAGTTTTGGGCCTTGGCCATTCCACCATAGCTTTGATCTTCTAAGGATCAAATTTGAAAGCTTCATGGGATACAATGTGACCAAATTACTCTACCTCTTATACACCAAAATAACATTTGGATGGATTTGCATAGAGCTTATGTTTATCCAAAACTTCCAACAATTTATTTACATGTTTCAAGTGTTCTTCCCATGTCGAATGTAAATAAATATGTCATCAAATAAAACTAATACAAATTTCCATAAAAATGGCCTAAAAACAATGTTCATCAAGCTTTGAAATGTTGAGGAGCATTTGTAAGACCAAAAATCATTACCAAATACTCATAATGGCCCTCACGAGTCCTGAAAGCCATTTTATGAACATCTTCCTCTCTTATTTCAATTTGATGGTACCCTAAATGAAGATCTAATTTTTTGAAATAAATAGGACGATGCAATTCATGAAGTAAATCATCAATTAATGGAATTGGAAACTTACATTTGATGGTGTATTTGTTGAGTTCTTGGTAATCTAGACACATCCTTCATGTTTCATACTTATTACGTACCATGACCACTGGTGAAGAATATGCGCTCTGGTTATGCATGATGATACCCACCTTCAACATTTCCTGCACCATTTTCTTGATCTCACTTTTATGAGAATATGGGTATCTATATGGTCTCGATGTTAGGTGGTTTTCTCCTTGGAATAAACGAATGGCATGATCATGATCCCTAACCGGTGGTAGTCTCTGTTTGGAATTTCATAAAAATAGATGAGTGAGCATCAACAATATTTTGAAGATCAGGTGGCATTGAAGACTACGTATTTTGTATCTCTATAGAAAATAAATTTGCTACAAATAAATCTACTCCTTTTTGAGAACCTTATGCAACTGATAAGAGCTAATAATCTATGGATACTTAGCTACCATCCATTTCAATTGTATTTTCCTTCCTTCTGAATGAAATCACATGAACAATTCTTGGAAATTCATTTCTATAGTACCCAAGGTTGTAAGCCATTGGACACCCAAAAATATTTTTTCCCCTCCCATAGAAATAGAAAACATAGGCGAGTCTAACATGTAGTCTCCTCTAGAAATCTTGATACTATGACACTTTCCTGTGCACTTGACTATCCCATAATTCACAATCATAACTTGCATTTTTGGAGCTGGGTAAATAAAATAATTGAGGTGGGAAGTTAACTTACTATTTATGAAGTTATGAGTATTCCCTAAATAAATCAACACCGTCACCTTCTTTTTTTGAGACAGCCAATAAACTTCAAAGTTAGAGGATTACTAATAACTAACAATGCACGGAAAGAAATTATAGGTTGGTGATCCTCTACTTCATCTTCAATCTGGTTCCTCATCTTCTCCTATAATTTCAACTTACTCTTCATCCTCATTTCCTCCTTCAACATAGAACAACTTATTATCCACACATTTGTGTTCCGGTCCATATTTGTTGTCACAATTAAAACATAATACTTTTTCTCTTTTTTCTTCCATTTGTTGAGGAGTTAGTCTAATTGGGTGAGTGAATTATGGGGAAGGGGTGCTATGGTCTCTAGTGTTAGTTAAAGGTTGCCTCCTATTGCAAATAATTTTTTTCCTATGCTCTACGTGTCATGATAATAGAATCAGAAAGATTGTGTGGGTTAAACATACATACCTCATGCTCAATGTGATCCTTAAGACCCCTAAGAAACAAATTATTCATGTTCTCTTCTGTAATATTCTCCACCCTTAAGGATAGGTTCTGAAATTGTTTCACATAATCTTTGAGTGATCTTGTTTGTCTTAAATTTTCCAATTGACTAAAGTAGTTATCTCAAACACCTGGAACTATAGTGTAATTGCAAATCCTCAATAAAAATTGTCCAACCGACACTTTGAGACAACTCTTATTCCTCCGAGAACATAGCCATAAATACCAAATGATTTGGTTTGGTTCAAGATAAAGGGATGCCAAGGTTACCTTTTTTCATGATGGGGTTTGATGTAACTAAAAGAAGTTCTCCATTTTATTTATCCAATTCAGGTGGATCCTTCCCATCATATTTGTGCACCTCCACTTTTCACATCATGTTACATGGTTATGAATAAGTTGGATTCTGATGGTTATTTTTCCCATTATTCTAAACTCAAGATCCTCTTTGGTTGATTTGGGACTTATTTGGGATATACTATTGAACTATTGACAATTTTGGACTTGTGTAAAAATGGCCAACTCCAAACTTTGTTACGATGGATAGTATTGGTGAAGTATACCTAGGCTAGGGAGGTTCTTTCAAACAATATTGTTACTATTGACTTAATAAATGATTACACGAAATATAAAACTCTTTGTGTCTTGTTGCAAAACATAACAAATCACATAGTCTGCAATTTCATGCTATCTTCACCAAAAGAACACAAATCCACGAAGGATAACCATGTTGTCTCGATGAAGACACGAAAATTACAAAATAGATGAATTGTTAGGTTTTGAAGCAACAATCATGACTACAGATTATAAAAATCGAGTTAATTAATGGATGTTATAGGTATTCTTTAATGTTCTTTCCTTCATGATTAAGACATTTAATTATATTATTGGGTTGTTTAGTTCATCATACAAACCATATCAGAAAAAAAAAATACAAAAATAAATACACAACTCAATTTCACAATTCAATGTTTTATTTATAAGGAATTTCAAATGTTCCCACACAAGTCGTGGAATGTAACTGAAAATTAAATTAGAACTACTAAAATAATAGGTACATATGTATGAAAGAGAAAATAAAGGAGTATGAGTGAACCCATCATTTCTTTGGAGGTTTCTACTTTCGTTGATGCATCCTCATCTTCATCTTTGTTACCTCTCCATCTTCACTACCGAAAGCACTTTGTACCTAAAAAATAGAAAAGAGAAAATCATCAGTTACGAGCTCAAGGTTAATCCATATTCCTATAGTGTCCTAATTCATGCACATGGATCTCTTAATAACAGGAGATATAGATTACTTGAAGATAAAATTGCATACATGATTTACTCACTCAGAAAGGAGAGAGAAGAAAAGAAAAACCATGGACATAAGAGAGGCCAAAAAGCCTAAATATTTTCTAACTATTTTCTCAAGTGTGCAGGTACATGTTGCAGCCAAGAAGAAATAAATCAAGTCTTACAATCCTCACTATAGATAAAGATTGTAGAGTTCAATAACTTCTATCCTATGGTACATGAAACAAATGAGTCATAAGTACATGTTGGAATGAAGGAAGAATGCAACTCAAAGTTCAACAACTATTCTAGGGATAAAAGAAGTTACAATATAGAACAAAAGAGAGAATTGCAGAAAAAAGTACATGTTTTAGATTGCAACTGAAGAAAAAGAATCAAAATTTAAAGAATGAAGTTAAATCAAAATAATATTATAGTTCAAACATAATGAAAGAAATCTAAGAAAATATTGATAGGGCTTCGCCATGTAAAATGGACATTTACAACTTTCCATCATGATGTTTTAACTAAACACATGCTTTAAAAGTTGTATGTAAATAAAATAAATGATACGAGATAAGCGAAAAAGCATGCCACGATCATGATAACAATTGTTATGTTTCAGTTTCTAACAACAAATGAGATTCAATAGAAAAGTGATACACTCTATATTATGAATCAGAAAATACATCTATTACAGCTGAAAAAGGAATAAAAGAAAGAATTATAGGAAAATTTGGACAGAGCTTCGCCATGTAAAATGGAAATTTTATATCTTCTAGCATGCATATAAAAATATAATAAAAAGGAAATAGAGTATTTAAATAGAAAATAAATGGACCGCACTTTCATTCATCATATTGAAGTACTTTAGAGCATTCATTATAGCTTAACCCCGAATAACATGATGTTTTAGGATAATCCTACAAAGTTCAGCCATTTTAAATTATAGTTTTGAGAATGAAGCAAGTATGAGTGCACATAAATGCTACCATATCAAAGAAGTATAACTATTTAAGCAAGGAATCAGATCAAGAAAATATTAAGATTAGGTCATTATAGTAAATTCAAAATAGAGCTCAATTTATCAAACAGTCATGTTTTACCAGCAGAATCAAACAGGTATGGTTTGAAGAACAAAAGCATTGTTTCAGCATGTCTAGAGTTAATGTTCAATTGCAAGACTTAAGCAATTTGTTATGAATATACAAAGAAAGTAAGTAAACATGTTAAGGAGATAGAAGTTTCAGATGACTGTGATACACTCATCCAAACAAGAAATGGTGGCCAAGGTAAATCAACCAAGGAAGCTCCAAAAGGAAACAACTCAAAATAAAAGCACAACTTCAGATAATAGCTCAAGAAGAAGAAAATCTAGTGGAGAAGGTATCTAAAACTTTTTGAACACAAAATATTCATCTTCAAGAAAAATAATGAAGGAATATACCTAGATCTGGGTTGTTTAAAGGCAACAATTCGAGCTCGAATAAAGGAACTATTGATAACTCAATACACATATCTCGAAATGCACAGATCTATAGTTTTAGGCATCAATAATGAGCTCAATTGAATCCAAGGTTCACACAGCAATAGGCCTAGGGATTAAAAAAAAAAGGGGTTAAGGATCGAACAAGAACTTACTAGTAGGGGTTAAGGTGGATGACTCTTGAAGATCATCGATTTCATAGCTAAAAGAAGAACCCAGAACAAGTGTTAACCCAAAATCCCCAAAGGAACCACAAAATCACAAAAATATACAAAGAAGGAGAAAAGTATCAATATCTTGAAGTCAAAGTGATAATGACGAAGTAGTTACCATGCTCAGAGATTGAAACTTATCATCTTTTATCAAATAGTGATTCCAATTACACAAAACCGAGCTCAGTAGAGGTCGACAATGATGACCATTCTTTCATAAAGCCAAATTAATAGAGCTCAAAAGGGACAGAAATGGTGTCCAAAAACCTCATTGAGTTCCAAAAACTCATAAAACACATTCACATTCGGGAACCGAGCTCGAGGGTTACCCTAAAAAATGATGAGCATCATCCAAATTTACTCAGAAAGTTCTAATAGAGAAAAAGACTGAATATATAAGATGCACAAAGATACAGAAACCAGAAAAACCTCAAAAACCAAGCTCAAAGTTCACAAGAAAAATGTGGCCATGACCACAATGCTTCACCTTGAAATCTTAGGACCAAGAAATCAGAGACCTCACAAAGTACATAGAGCTCAAAGTTCATGACAATGGTGGCAAACACCCATGACTACCTTGCTTAGAAAACTCGACAGAGTAAAAACCACAAAGATATAGATGTAACTGAGCTCAAAAGACCAATTTGGTAAGAGAGCCAAGCTTGAAATAAACAAATGGTGATCTAAAACAAATTTTCCAGGGCTTTTCCACTTGGAGCGCGAGAAAAAAGAATGACCAAATGATGGAGCTCGGGTACTTTTCAACTCACCCACTAACCTCGAGTATAATCTAACTCAACCAAGAGTTAGGGATCGACGATCAGAGATCAAGCCATGCAAAGATCGAGCTAAAGATGGATACAATATTCAATGCAAACCACCATGATCAAATGCCACCAACCACTTTAATCACAGGTTGAAACCCTAACCATGAGTCAAAGATTGATGGCCTGAGATCCCATAGTACAAAGATCAATGATTGGAAACCGATCAACCAGAGTTCAACACAAATCACCATGGTCACATTAATAGCTAGCACATTAAATGCCAAATCAGAAACCCTAATCATGGGTTAAAGATCAACAGATACTAATCGAAAGGATACGATCAACGATTAAGAATCGATCACCAAATATCAAACAAAACTCAACCTGAGTTAACCATGTCACCAAAAAAGCATGTGGAGGGGTGAGTCATCGTAATAAGGGGGTCAGACATATTATTTTAAAATTATTGCATTTGAAAAATCAAAAGGGGATCTCACTATAGTTTGAGCACTGAATATTCTCAAAGTATCAACCATCATGTTCAACAATGATCACCCTAAAGGGTAAGGGTTATAAAACTATAATCACCAAGTGTTATCTAAACTCCAAAATTTTTCAAGAAATTACATATTCATGTTTTAATCAAATGTGGCCAAGTATGACATGGTGGCCTTTTACAAAAGTGCCCCTTGTCTTATTTCAAAACATAATAATGTGTTAAGTCCATAAGGGTGACCAAACCAAGTGAAGACTAGTGGCCAACTACAAAGGTGGTCCCCACAGCTGAGGTGAATAATTTTGCTAAGTTTTGGAGACCAAAAGTATTCATTTTCTTACAAAAGATTATTTTTACATGCCTTCACAAAAGGAAATAACATACAAGAAGAAAAATTTACATGCATGAGGAAGGATACTTTCTCATTAAGCAAGATTTATTATTAGTAAATTATTCACCCATGATTTTCTTTAAATTAGAAAAGTCAACTACAATTTTACTATGATGTAATCAAAGGCTGCTATTAATGCCTCTTGTATTAGTTTGTTGTTTTTTATTCCTTATTTATTATTAAATAAAGAATAAAAATAGAATGCATGGGTGAGTACAACCCTAGTCAATTGTTAGGAAGGGTGGGCGAATCAATTTTTCTATATATTGTGTGTCTTGGAAAAGCACGGGGAGGAATTTTTAGATATAGAGTCTTTGAAGCATTCCCGAGTTTTACCCCTTGAATATGAAGTATTTTCTACCTTTCCAATTATTTTCGAGTCTTGTGTATATTTCCATTAATCTTGTGAATGTTGAATTCCCGATTAATCATCTTACCCTATTACAAATTAAGTAATTTTTGCATGATATTAATGTGTATGCGTAACTTAGCAGTATTGTTGTGATTTTATCCCTCAATACATCAAAGTTTTTAGCCTTAATTATCTTCAGAAAATTGTTGGCTGTGCATCAAAATTTATTCCATATCAATTGTGCATGTACTTAGTCAAAACCTCATAGAAGTTTGGTGTATAACCTCATTTTTAATTTCATTTTATAGTCATCTTTTACCCTTAAACCCTAGAAAATCAATTTAGGATACATCAATAAGGAACCAGCCTTGATACCAAAAATTCACCTCAAAATAGGTATACCCACAGACCTGAGGTGTTTCCATTGTATCTATGAAAGAGAGAGATAAAATTTACAAGATTAGAACACCTACAACCATCTCTCTATAGGGTGCACTTTCGAGAGATAACAATTTTTGGCATGCTCGATGGGACCACGAATCAGATCTGCATGCAAGTTACAAATATTCATAGCAGATCTACAACATATTTACAATAGATAAAAGTTAATTTCGGGATAAAAAGATGCAACAATTTATTCTAAAATATTTGAAGATCTATTTGGTGAATTCATAGGTCTATTTTTAGACCAGTATTGCAGCATGTTCCATGCCTAAAGTAACTACAAGATTATCGGTAAGAGTAATTCCTTCTGAGTTTATTTCTTTACCTTTGAATTTTGCAAGAAGGATAAGAGTTGGTAATACTTTACCTTATAATAGGCCTAGTTTTTATAACCTTCCTTCTAATATTACTTCACCATGTATCAATTTATCTATTCGGATCCCAATTTTTCAAATGGCTATTCAACCACCTAGGAATTTTGTGACCTTTACTAATGGAAGCCCATTAGTAATCCCATTTATCATGACATCCCAATGCTTCCATGAAATTTTTCCATCATTCACTAGTGAAAATTAGGTTACACCTATAGAGCACATTAAAGATGTTACAGCCTTATGTGCAGTTCATAATATCACTCATGAAGATGTAGCTTTGAGACTTTTAACTGCATCCCTTAAAGGAAAAGCCTTGCAATGGTATAGAAATATAGAGATTGGGCACATAAGAACTTGGGATGATTTAGGTGATAAATTGCTGAAATAATTTCAAGATAATTCAGATCATTTATCTCTCATAGAACAACTGTCTACCATTAAAAGAGCTCCCAATGAATTTATGTCTAGTTTCAACATCCATTTTGCCAGAATTTGGAAAATAATTCCAGCAAGTGTCAAGCCTCAAGTTGATCATGCTTTTATTTATTATCTTAGAGAATTAAACAATGATATTTCAACTATGATTCAGTCTATGGGAGGTGAAACTCTCCCAATAGCCTATGATATCGCCATCCAAGCTGAAAATAGCCTTATTCAAGCCAAAAAAATTCTCTCAAGGCCTTCAATGGCTTTTTTTTTGGTAGATTTAACTCCTATCCCACAACCTATCATGATTATAGAACCTATTTTTACAACCCCATCAGATGATATTTTTAAAGCTTTGCAGACTATGGGGAATAAGATGACTTCAATCGAGAATAGGCTTATATTACCTAATAGATCTTATCAAGCTCCTTATCAGAAAAATCAGCAAAATAGGTAGCCTTACCAACAAAATCAAAATTATAGGAATCTTTATCAGAAAAGATAGTTTGACCCAAAGGCTCCTAGTTCATCTAACACTTTAGTCCTAGATAATATGGCTACAAAAGAGTGGTGTCAACCTTGTAACTAACCTCATTCAGCCACAAGTTTCCCAAATGCTTTTCTAAAAATAAGTCTTGTTGCACAACCTCAATCTGGGACATTATTCATGCCTCAAATGGAGGGTGGGCATCAAGATAATTAGGTTCAAAAGGAACTTGAGCAGAACTTAGTCAGTTTCAGTGAGGATGATTTCATTATAGTTACTACTAGGGCATCAAGAAAAGGCTTCAGAGAGTAAAAAACAACAAGAATAGGCTTTTTCTACCTACTATCACTCATAAAACAACAACTATAAGCCCAAAAATAGCTAACAGTGTTATTATTCCTAAAAAATAGTAGGTGTTACAGCTTGGTAAAGAACAACAAAAAAACTACAACTGATCCAAGAAGGTTATTTATACCTCAGATATCAAAAGTAGCTGAAGCAGAATCATTTTTCCAAAGCCTATGCTAAAACAATAGAATCTGTCTCTAAAATTGTTGCTTCTTTTAACATTGTTGATGTAATGAAAAATCATAATGTTAACATCTCAATGTGGGATGCTCTAAGTATTCTAGGACAACAAGATTTACTTTCTCATGAACTAGCTAAGGTGCAGATTTCTTCTAAAATAGTAGAATAAGAAGTCTAGAAGCAAACATGGTCCTTGGAAAAATGGAACAAGACCGCATAAAAGAGGTTAAATTGATGGTTTAGAAAGTCTTAAATGCTCATGACATCAAGAATCCACCACCATTTTATCTATCATTGATTATTAGAGAACATCTTGTTCATAAATGTATGGTAGACAATGGTGCAAGTAGCACAATTATACCAAAAGCAATTGCAGAAAAATTAGGTCTGCAGTATGAACCTATAGAAAAGAGTGTCCTACAGTTAGATGGAACTGTAACTAATACAGTTGGTGTCATCATAGATCTAGAGGTAACATTGCATGCTTGCCCAAATGTTTTTATTATGTAATATATTACTGTTGTAGATTTACCTCCTTACTTTGCTATATGTTTATCAAGATATTTCACAAAAAAATAGGAGGTTATCTCTCTTTAGATTGGTCTTTCTTATTTTTCACTACTCATTATGGGACCAAGGTTACTATCAATTCAAAACCATTGGCCATATTTCACATTGAGCCTCACACTTCTAATGCATTAGCTAATTATGCAGCCTTAGACCAGTCTGATTTTGATAATACAACTCATATTTCAGCATTGGATGGTGTTTCTAACTTGTTTATGGATGAAAAGACACATGAAGAACATGCTCATGATGCTTTTAAATAATTTGAAGAGCATCTATTTGGTTTGTATTGTTTGCATGAAGAAAAACACCAATTCCCTTGTTGTCCAAAATAGAAAATGCAGTGGAAGGGATTTGGAAGCTTTATTTCGATCGAGCTAAAAAGAAGAAAGGATAAGGAGTGGGTTTGATGCTCACTTCCCCAAAAAATGAAAGGTATTTCTCAGCTTTGAGTCTCTAATTTTCATGCACTTGTAACGTAGCTGAATACAAAACATTAATTCATGGCTTACTTTGGGCGAAAGAGAGGTATTAGCATGCTATAGATTTTGGTGATTTTGAGTTGGTTATCAATCAAGTAAGAAATTTTAATGTTTGTAAGAATCCATTAATGAAGTCTTACAGAACATAGAGTTTCAGACTTAATGGAATATTTCAAAGCTATTAACATCCAATCCATTCCTAGAACAGAAAATAAGCATGCAGATAGACTTGCAACAATTGGTGTTAGTTTTGAAGTGTTGGAACAGATTGAAAATAGAAAAATTCAGCCTCATATAAAGTTGATTGTTAGGCCTTCGATACCTAATAATGATTTGAATTGGCAAGGTTTTTGAAAATGATGATCAAATCATAGGTTTTTATAGCAAGAAGCTAAATTTTCTACAGTAAATCAAGATAAATTACAACACTTATATGGTGACCATATTGTTCAATTAAAGACAAATAAATTACCTCGAGGTCTGGTCACATTAGAATACATCTTTAGCACTGATGATCAATTAAGGTCAAAACTAAGATGTCAACACATGCTGATAATTATGAAGAGATCTAAGTTGATGAAGGAGACTTATTATTTCTTAGAATGGTATGTTCTTTAGTTGAAAAAATTGTTTTATTAATATTTTCAAGGAATTTAAAGATGTTTTCACTTGGAAATACCAAGACCTAAAAGGTTTGATCCCATTTAGCACAAGACACTATTGAATTAAAACCAAATTCTAAGTCGAGTTAGGTAAAAACAGAGGCCTGTAAATCCCAAAATAGAGCCTCTAATGAGGAAAGAGTTATCTAAGTTGATCGAATCAGGTATTATCTTTCTAGTTAAGCATTCAAGTTGGGTAGCCAATCTTGTTCTATTAAGAAGAAAAAAATGGATGAATTAGATTATGTGTGGATTTCAGAGATCTTAATAAAGCTTCATTAAAAGATCACTACCCACTTCCAAATATGGATCATATTTTGAGAATAGTTTCTAGTTCAGATAGACTATCTCTTCTAGATGGCTATAGTGGATACAATCAGATTTTAGTCCGAGAAGAAGATAGGTACAAAATAACTTTTTACCACCAAGTGGGGTACTTATGCTTACAAAAGAATGCCTTTTGGCCTTTCAAATGTTGGTGCAACATTTCAATGTGCAATGGACATGGATTTTTGCAGCTTGTTAAATAAATGCATCCTTGTTTATTTAGATGATGTTATATATTCTCAAAAATTAGAAGAACATCTAATACATCTAAGGCAAAATTTTTAGTTAAATAAATGCATCCTTGTTTATTTAGATGATGTTACTGTTTCTCAAAAAATTCAAAGAAATCTAATACATCTAATTCGAGTTTGGAATATCTTTGAATCTGCTAAATTCTATCGTTTGTCATAAATTGTTTGGTAAATTGTTTTTTAGCAATTGACCCTTCCAAATTGAAGTTATATCACAACTATCATTACCTCATCATAAGAAGGCATTACAGTTTTCTTGGAAAAATCAACTTTGTTATTTGTTCAGATTTTTGTAACATTGGTGAAACCATTGACAATTATGTTAAAGAAAGAGAAGAATTTCTCTTGGAATAGTGAAGGGAGAGAAGGGTTTGAATCAATTAAGGCAGCCATCTCTCAAGCTCCTACTCTTGCAAATCAAATTTCGATAAATATTTTACAATGTATGGATTTATAGGAGTTGAAAAAATATCAACCATATTAACTCAGGTTAATGATGAAAATGTTGAGCAGCCAATTACTTTCTTTGGACAGAGCTTGCATGATTACGAAACAAGGTACACATTTCTTGAAAAACAAGTACTTTCAGTAGTTAGAGGGCTAAATAATTTTAAGTACATGCTTTCAAACAAAAAATCCATGTTCTTGTTTCTCATCCAAGTGTGAAAGATTTCTTGTTAAATAAATAATTGAATGAGAAAAGAGTAGGTTGGATAACGAAGGTCATGGAATATGATGTTGATATTCATGTTGCAAAGACAATTCGAGGAAAAGGCTTGTGTGAACATCTAATTGCTGATATGGAAAAACAACAAACTACGAACCTAAAAATTCAAAATAGCATGTTGAAATTACGTATCAACAATCGACATCATGGTTTAGCCAGAAAATCAACAACCTGAACTTGCTCAAGAAGTCTAGGAATCAAGATGGATGACTAATTTAGTTAACTATCTACAACATGGCATCTATCCGGAAGGTATGGACAAGAATAAATGAAGGTATTTCAGATTACAAGTTGTACCCTATGTTTTCATTGATGGTGTATTATTCAAAAAGATATAAATGGAATCTTGTTACGATGTGTTGACTATGATAAAATTTAGTAATTATTATTAGAATTCCATGAAGGACCTGTAGGATGTCATTTCTCAACACCTACCACAACCTTAAAATTATGAAAAGCTGGTTACTATTGGCCCAACATATTCAAGGACTATTTCGAATGGATTATAAAGTGTAATAAATGTGCTTTCTTTGTTGGAAAAGAATGTTTAGCTTCTTGCCCTTACAACTTATTTCAGTTGATCAACCTTTTATGCAGTGGGGCCTTGATTTTATTGCCATGATAAACCCACCTTTGTCATAAGGACACAAGTGGATTTTGACTACTACAGATTACTTTTCATGAAAGAATGAAGCAATAGCCTTGAAATATGCTAATGAAACTTTGATACTATCCTTTTATGAAGGTATAGTTTGTAAATTTGGTGTCCCAACAACTATCATATCAGATAATGCTTTAGCATTTCTTGGTGCAAAGGTAATAGATTTGGCTATTAACCATGGAATTTATCTAAGTTCTTCATCTAATTATTACCCACAAGGTAATGGGTTAGCTGAAATACTAACAAGAATCTTTTAAGGATCATCAAAATAACACTCAAAGATAATCAGAGAGCTTGGCATCTAATGTTGAATTCAGCACTTTGGGCTGATAGAGTGACTCCTAAAAGATCAGTTGGCAATTCACCATACAAGATTGTTTACGGAAGAGAATCAAGAATGCCTATTTCAGTTGATTTACCCACATTAGATTTGCTGCATCAAATGGAGTTGCTTGAGAATGAACCATTATAGGTTCATTATGCAGAATTAATGGAATTACAAGAGCTAAGAGATCAAGCCCATGAGAACATGGAAAAGAATCAGAAATAGATGAAGAAGACTTTTGATAAGAAAGCCAATTCAAAATATTCAATGAAGGATATACTGTGTTAAAGTGGGTGTTGATCAAACAAAGTTTTATACAATCTGGAGTGGTCCTTACATGATTTCAGCTTGCAAAGAACACAATGCTTTTTAGCTCTCAAGGCTAGATGAAGAGAAAATTCTCATTCCTGTGAATGGTATGTTTCTCAAACATTGTTATTGAAAATCCTACAGTGTCTCTTTAGAGTAGGATTTCCCTTTAATAAGTGCAGTTCTTGCACATTATAATGTTTTTTTCAATTCAATAAGTGCATTTGTGCACATGATCTGGTTTACCATATCTTTTCCTAGTTTTAGTTCATTTTGGAAGGTTGTCGACCTTCAAAAAGGCATATTTTGGTTACATGCTTTAAATCCATGCCCAATGGACAAGATTAAGGCATTGGTTTACAAGCTAGTAGGCAGCTTTCCCCATAGGATCACCAGAAATGTTGACAATTTTTGCACTTGTGTAAAAATGGCCAACTCAAAACTTTGTTACGATGGATAACATTGGTGAAGTATACCTAAGCTAGGGAGGTTATTTCAGACAATATTGTTACTATTGAATTAATTAATGATTACATGAAATCTGTAACTATGTGTGCTGTTACAAAACATAACAGATCACATAGTCTACAATTTCATGCTATCTTCAGCAAAAGAACACAAAGCCCTAAAGGACAGTTGTGTTTGTCTTGATGAAGACACCAAATTACAAAATAGATGAAGTGTTAGGTTTTGGAGCAACAATCATGATTGCAGATTACAGAAATCGAGTTCATTATTGGATGTTATAGGTATTCTTTAATGTTCTTTCCTTCATGATTAAGACATTCAATTATATTATTGGGTTGTTTAGTTCATCATACAATCCATATCAAAAAGAAAAAAATGTGGAAATAAATACACAACTCAATTTCACAATTCAATGTTTTATTCATAAGGAATTTAAAATGTTCCCACACAATCCATGGGATGTAATTGAAAAGTAAAGTACAACTACTGAAATAAGAGGTACATATGCATGAAAGAGAAAATAAAGGAGTATGAGTGAACCCATCATTTCCTTGGAGGTTTCTCCTTTGGTTGATGCATCTCATCTTCAGCTTTGTTCCCTCTCCATCTTCACTTTGCCGAAAGCACTATACCTAAAAATAGAAAAGAGAAAATCATTAGTTACGAGCTCAGGGTTAATCCATATTCCTATACTATCCTAATTCATGCACATGGATCTCTTAATAACATGAGATATAGATTACTTGAAGATCAAACTACATACATGATTTACTCACTCAGAAAGAAGGAGAGAGAAGAAAAGAAAAACCATGGACATAAGAGAGGCCAAAAGCCTAAATATTTTCTAACTATTTTCTCAAGTGTGTAGGTACAGAGTTGCAGCAAGAAGAAATAAATCAAGTCTTATAGTCCTCACTATAGATAAAGATTACAGAGTTCAATAACTTCTATCCTATGGTACATGAAGCAAATGAGTCATAAGTACATGCTTTGGAATGAAGGAAGAATGCAACTCAAAGTTCAACAACTATTCTAGGGATAAAAGAAGTTGCAGTATAGAACAAAGGAGAGAATTGTAGACAAAAGTACATGTTTCAGATTGCAACTGAAGAAAAAGAATCAAAATTTAAAGGCTGAAGTTAAATCAAGATAAGATTATAGCTGAAACAGAATGAGAAGGAAATCTAAGAAAATTTTGATAGGGCTTCGCCATGTAAAATGGACATTTACAACTTTCCATCATGTTGTTTTAACTAAACACATGCTTTAAAAGTTGTATGTAAATCAAATAAGTGATACAGAGAAGTAGAAAAGAATACCATAATCAAGATAATAGTTATTATGTTTTAGTATCCAACAACAAATAAAATTCAATAGAAAATTGACACACTTTGTATTCTGAATTAGAAAATACATCTATTACAGTTGAAAAAGGAATAAAATAAAGAATTCTAGGAAAAATTTGTGACAGATTCGCCATGTAAAGTAGACATTTTATATTTTCTAGCATGCATATAAAAGGTGTATGAAAAAGGAAATGCAGTATTTAAATAGAAAAGAAATGGGATGCAAATTTCAGAAGTCATTCATCAAATTGAAATACTTTGGAGCATTTATTATAGCTTAACAGTATGAATAACATGATGTTTTAGGATAATCCTACAAATTTCAGCCATTTTAAATTGCAATTTTTAGAATGAAGCAAGTATGAGTGCACAAAAATGCTACCATATCAAATAAGTACAACTATTTAAGCAAGGAATCATATCAAGAAAAGATTAAGATCAGGTTCATTACAGTAAATTAAAAAAAATATCAATTTGTCAAACAGTCATGTTTTACAGCAGAATCAAACATGTATGGTTTGAAGAACAAAAGCATTTTTTGAGCATGTCTAGAGTTAATGTTTAGTTACAAGACTTAAGAAATTTGTTATGAATATACAAAGAAAGTAAGTAAACATGTTCATGACATAGAAGTTTCGAGATGAATCGATATACTCATCCAAAAAATAAATGATGGCCAAGGTAAATCAACTTCAAGGAAGCTCCAAAAGGAGCCAACTCAAAATAAAATCACAACTTCGGATAATAGCTCAAGAAGAAGAAAATCTAGTGGAGAAGGCATCTACAGATTTTTGAACATAGAATCTTCATCTTTAAGCAAAAGAATGAAGGAATATACCCAGATATGGGTTGTTTAAAGGCAACAATTCTATATCAGAATAAAGGAAGTGTTGATAACTCAATACCCATATCTCAAAATGCACAGATCTACAGTTTTAGAGAGTCAATGAGCTCAATTAAATCCAAGGTTTATAGTTAACAAGACCGAGGATTCCAAAAAAAGGGGTCAATGATCAAATAAGAACTTACCAATAGGGGTCGAGGTGGACGACTCTTAAAGATCATCAATTTCAGAGCTAAAAGAAGAACCCAGAATGAGTGTCAACTCAAAATCCCCAAAGGAACCGCAAATCACAAAAATATACAAAGAAGGAGAAAAGTGTCAATATCTTGAAGTCAAAGTGATAATGACGAATCAAATTACCATGCTCGAGAAATTGAAAACTTACCATCTTTTATCAAATAGTGATTCCAATTACACAGAAATCGAGCTTAGTAGAGGTCGAAATGGCAGCCATTCTTTCATAAAGACAAATTAATAGAGCTTGAAAGGGACAAAAATGGTGTCCAAAACCTCACTGAGTTCCAAAAACTTAGAAAACACATTCACATTCGGGAACCGAGCTCAAGGGTTACCCTTAAATAATGATGAGCATCATCCAAATTCACTCAGAAAGTTCTAATAGAGAAAAATACTGAATATATAAGATGCACAAAGATGCAAAAACCAAAGAAACCTCAAAAACCGAGCATAAAGTTCACAAGAAAAATGCGGCCATGACCAGAATGTTTCACCTTTAAATCTTGGGACCAAGAAATCAGTAACCTCATAAAGTACACAAAGCTTGAAGTTCATGAAAATGGTGGCAAACACCCATGACTACCTTGCTCAGAAAACTTAGACAGAGTAAAAACCACAAAGATACAGATGTAACCGAGCTTAGAATACCAATTTGTTAAGAGTCGAGCTTTAAATAAACAAATGGTGATTCAAACAAATTTTCCAGGGATTTTCCTTTTGGAGCGAGAAAAAAAGAATGACCAAATGATGTAGCTCGGGTACTTTCCAAATCATCTCTAATCTCGCGTGCAATCTAAATCAACCAGGAGTTAGGGATCGATGATCAGAGTTCAAGTCATGAAAATATCGAGGGGAAGATGGATACAATATTCAATGCAAACCACCATGATCAAATGCCACCGACCACTTTAATTATGCAGGGTTGAAACCCTAACCATGAGTCAAAGATCGATGACCTGAGATCCCACAATAAAGAGATCAACGATTGAAACCAATCAACACCATTTCAAAAAAAACATTAACTAGCACATTAAATGCCAAATCGGAAACCCTAATCATGGGTTAAAGATCAATAGGCTATAAATTGAAAGGATACCAATCAACTATTAAAATTGATCACCAAATATCAAAGAAAACTCGACTTGAGTTAACCATGTCACCGAAAAAGCATGTGGAGGGGTGAGTCATCTAACAAGGGGGCCATATGATTTTAAAATTATTGTATTTGAAAATCAAAAGGGGATCTCACTATAGTCGAGCACAAAATATAGTAAAAGTTTCGACCATCATGTTCAACAATGGTCACCCAAAAGGGTAAGGGTTATAAAACTATAATCACCAAGTGTTATCCAAACTCTAAAAGCGGACAAGAAATTACATAGTCATGTTTTAATCAAAGGTGGTTGACTATGACATGGTGGCATTTTACAAAGTGCCCCCTTGTCTTATTTCAAAACATAATAATGTGCTAAGTCCACAAGGGTGGCCAAACCAAGTGAATACTAGTGGTCAACTTGCAAAGGTGGTCCCCATCAAGTGAGGTGAATAATTTTGCTAAGTTTTGAGACCAAGAGTATTTATTTTCTTTCATAGGATTATTTTTACATGCCTTCACAAAAGACATAGAATGACAAGAACAAAAATTTGCATGCACAAGGAAAGGAGACTTGCTCATCAAGCAAGATTTATTATTAGAAAATTATTCACCCATGCTTTTCTTAAAAATAGAACAGTCAACTATAGTTTGACTGTGATGTAATCAAAGGCTATTAATGCCTCTTGTATTAGTTTGCTTTATTTTATTCCTTATTTATTATTAAATAAAGGATAAAAATAGAATGCATGGGTGAGTATAACCCTAGTCTATTTTTAGGAAGGGTGGGTGAATTAATTTTTCTATATATTGTGTGCCTTGGAAAAACACAAAACATGAGGATTTTTAGATACATGATTTGCTAATTTTTTTTTAGTTTTTCCCTTTGAATGTGAAGTATTTTCTACCTATCCAATTATTTGCAGTTTTGTGTATGTTTCCATTAATCTTGTGAATGTTGAATTCCTTGATTAATCATCTTACCCTGTTGCAAATTTAGTAATTTCTACATGATATTAATGTGTATGTGTAACTTAGCACTATTTTGTGATTTTATCCCTCAATACATCAAAGTGTTTATCCTTAACTATCTTTATAAAATTGTTGGCTTGTGCATTAGAAATTCATTCCATATCAATTGTACATGTACTAAGTCAAATACCTCATACAAGTTTGGTGTATCACCTCAATTTTAATTTCATTTTACAATCATCTTTTACCCTTAAACCCCATGATATCATCCAACCACTAATTGATTGTTTCTATGTGTCCTTTAGAGGCCATCTCAAATTTTACATTTCGCAGTTTATAGTCGAGTTGGCTCACATTATGATCAACCGAGATAAACCCTATTGATAAGGAATCTGTATTTACCCCTTATGACTCCAACTCTTCTATCACTACCCCATCTTTATCTAGGGTTTTACCAGTGACTAGATTCTTTTTGGCTCTTATGGAAGGCCCCACCATGATGTCAAACCCTATGGTTTAGGTTTTCGATACAAATTTTTACGAATAAGAAAAAATAAAAATAAGATACTACTAAAATATTTTTGAGGGATTTCTGAAAATGTAAATAACTTGGAAAAATTCCACAAATTTCAGCCTAGGGAGCGATTTTATGAAAAACCTAAATTTGCAATAACTTTTGCAAAATAAATTAAAAAAATCTGAAATTTTTAGGGAATCTTACTTGGAATTATTCACAACTCTAGAAAAATAATATCCTATAAATTCTCTTTGGTTTTGCAAGATATATCTAAAACAAAAAATTAGGGAATTTTCCTAATTTTGGTCCTGGATCACAGCTACGATACCACTTGTAATGAAATTACTTATATAATTCAGATTATGAGCATAAATATAACACCAAAGAACATAATATTGCAGATAAATTATCTCAATATGTAATTAAAATATCTTCACCACTTCGAGGCAACCTCCAAACCATACAACAAGACTCAAATGCTCTAATGATGATGAACTACCACCCACAATCGCCTATATATACTATTCATATGTTATGGCCATCACCAAGTCCAAACTAGTAAGAATGAGAAAGTATAAATAATATAGTAAAATGATATGGTAAGCCATAAGTCATCTACTCATATCCTAATACAAGCAATAGGCTAAGGGCATAGAAGAATGGCTCGTCAAGTAATTTATAAAGATGGGGGTCCTTTGTGATGCGAGAAAATTCAAAAGTCAAGCCTATAAGGCCCAACTTGAACATGGGTTACGGGGAAATGAGTTCCATGAAAACCCAAAATCATTGCAATGTAAAGCGAATAATGCTATGTGGGCATATTGGGGGTCTCGGCCATAAGCAACCTACGTGGAACTAGTTTCACAATGGGGTAAGTTGCTTGCATTTAATTAAAAGCCACAATGCAAGGCCGGGAGTCATAAGAGGATTAGAGAATGTCATGCGGCCGCATTGGGGGTTGTGGGTCCAAGTGATAAGAAAGGAACAACGTCTCGTGGGGACCAAGTTCCCCATGAGACCAAAATCAATGCAATGAAGGAGGGAGAAAGAGCTAGTTACGGGTAATTATGGGTAAGTCACTCACCGAGTAGGTAGATGACATTGCAAAATGGGGGTCAGTGAGTTCAATATCATGCAACACAGAGCCGGTGGAAAAGAAAGGGGTGAGGTGGACTTGATAGGGTTAGGAATGGATCAACAATCCCATATACAGAGAAAGAAAGGGGTCATAAGAGATGTCTTGTCAAGCCACATGGTGAGTCAATCACCGAGGAGTAAGCGTAGGGTCATAGATAAATAATGGTGTCACATTGTGAAAAGGTAACTCATCGAGCTACGTGGCGATCCGGCTAGACACCGAGTCAAGATAAATGCAAGTTGCTAGCTAGTTGACCCAAGCCCAAGTTATTGGTGAAATGTGCCCAAAAATATACCTAGACATAAATCATCATGAATTTCTCTACACTTCACCAAATTGGACAAAATTATACATGTTGCAATCATGATTTCATCCTCTATACTTGTAAATCAAGAAATCGGAGGTTTTGTGAGGGTAGGTTGGCAAAAATGTCTAAAATTCAAATGATCACTTCTATGTGGGTAAAAATACATTTTATGAAGGATGGGATTCCTTTTTACTCTTACACAAACTACAAGACATGAGGAAATGGGAATTGGCGTTTCTCCATCATCCTTTACGCATCATTTGATGACTTTTGTTGGTATGTAAAGCCCAAATTTTAGGTTTTCCCCTTTCTCTTCCCTCTTCTTTCTTCTATATAAGAAAAATGGAGAGATCATTTTATTTTGTTTTTGAACATTCTCTAGTTGTTCCTCCATTATTTTATAGGTTGTTGTGAGCTTTAAGCTTCAATTATGGGTATTTTATAGGAAATTTATGCTGTATCTTTCATTATAATGGATTGTGTAATTCTATGAAGCAATAAAATCAAGTTCTTTGAATAATCTTTAACCCTTGCTTGTGATTGGGGTAGAGGATAGGCCCACATTGGTATGGGTGAATGTAGATATGGTCAAGTTTTAATAATGTGATTGTTTTGTTGGATGCAAGTGAGAGATTAGCTGAGGATGCGAGATAGGGTGCCACCCCTGCTCGTGACATATCAAGGCACAACAACGGCGAGGAGTTGCGGCATGTTGAGGAGGTGGGCCTGATTGGGGTTTGACACTACCGAGCATGTAGTCCCAGGCGGCCAAGTCTGATGGTCACCCTCATCGATAGATGGGACTCGGTGACCAACACGTTCCACCTACCGATGGGTGAGATGACAGTCACCCTAGAGGACGTGTTTAGGATCATGCAGTTACCCATATTGGGTACGCAAGTATATTCGATCTCTTTAGAGGCATCATAGGAGTTGATGCTGATAGTATTTGGTGAGGGGATGGTCGAGTTAACATTCCATAGTGCCAGTCTGAGCTATGGAGAGATGTATCTAGCCCGTCTAGAGGAGACGAGGCTAGTAGTATTACTGATGGAGGTAGTCTACTATTTTGCACTATTGGATGTAGAGGGTGGGAGATTCCCATGATCACTGATGGGAGTACTACATGACATGATGATGGAGAGGACCCAATTTTCTTGGGTGTTAACATTCCTGGTACAACTATATAGAGAGCTATGGGCATATGGGTGGATCCTAGGTTCGATGCATCTTTGCACTTTTATCTTATGCTCTTTGGGCCTATGAGCACATTGTCTGTGTGCATCCAGTGGGTATGCCCCAAGCAGATGCATTTGAGCTGAGTTTTATACGGGTGGGGTAAAGGTGATGGGTACCTATTATTGGAGAGTGGCGATCAGACAGGGCTACGCATGATGTAGCATACTACCGGTAGCTATTGGAGGGATTGTCTGGAGTAGACATTATATGGAGATCAGTATGTGGGTTATCCCTCATACAGATAGATGGATGAGGTGTTAGATGACCTTGATTTACTCGGATGGATAGAGGGACATCGTGTAGGAGAGCACGACATGATCCCCATAGACAGGGTCCGATGGTAGTTCAAATTACTACTTGATACACCACCACCCTTCCCATAGTATCGAGGGATGATGTGGAGAGACCACTACCACTTCCACAATTGAAAATACCTATTGGGTAGCGGGAGCAAAGTTATAGAATGGAGGATTGATGATGTCGGTGTGACGGATGGGTATAGACAGTGGTGGGTAGCCCAGCTACAAGCAATACCTCTCAGGCCCATGCATCCAAATTTAGCCACCATCACTGTGCAAAGAGACACCCTACGAGGCGGTGGTGACCACGATTACCTAGTTAGGAGTGGTACGGGGAAGCTAGCAGCATCAGAGGAAGATGTGGCCACATTGCATATGCAGGTGGCTAGTCTAAGGCCCAGATGGCCCAGGGTGGAGATGAAGAGGGTGATGATGAGTAGGTAGCCACCCTACGGGTGTAGGTTCACGGTTTGCGGGACCATTTGGCCACTACATAGACATAGATCGAGGCACTACGAGGCTCGAGAGCAGGCACAGCACAGCCTGGGATAGGTACCAATTCATAGGAAAGGACGGGATAAGGTCTGCAAGATAGGTATAGGGGCTAAGGCCTATGGGACCACCATAGACCGTACCCATATCTAGGTTATGAGATGCCCTAGGTGAGGGTAGATATTATCTAGATCAGTTGATAGTGGTCGGGATAGATGTTCTATTATATGGAGAGTATAGGGCATAACAAGCCTTGAGTGAGAGGATGAGATCCTAGACTCATAGCGTGGAAGCACGGGGGCCCATCAAGCTCCAAGACAAGATCATGGGCGAGCCACCAACTCATGGAGACCAGCTCTAGGTGATGTACCAGTAGGGGGCCAACCTGCGACCTATGGCGGGTGGTGAGATGTTATCAGGCCGTCGGATAGGAGCTAAGGAGGAGACTAGAGAGATTGACATGGAGGATGTCCGATAGGATGATGCCTGATGCCCATCCCTATATTTTGATGTATTTTAGTCATTTTTGATATATACCGGCTTGCGTCTTTGAAGACGGTGAGGATGTACGAGAGTTTTGTATATTTTGAGCATATACCGGCCTGCGTGCCAAAGATGGTGAGGTTGTATATGAGAGTTTTGAGAGATTGGATTATATACACCAGCCTGTGTGCCAAAGAAATTTGATAGTTATGTATATGGATACACATGTTTGGATATTTTATTTATAGAGATGATGATGATTATGGTCATTATGTGTTTGTGTTGATAACATTTTATTATTATGCATAGATGGATTTATGGTAGGTGTGTTAGGCATGGATGGAGTCAGGTTGTGTTTTAGGCATGGATCAAGTTAGGTTTTAGGCATGGATTGAGTCAGGTCATAGGCATGGTTGAGTTAGGTTTGTGGTCTAGGCATGGTTGAGTTAGGTTGTAGGCATGGTGGAGTTTAAATTGGTTGAGGTTGTAATTCATTAATTTGTGTAATGAATGATGATATGGGTTATGTTTAAGATGTTTTATAAGACATATCGATGGTGGTAAATAAATGGTAGTCATAATAAATGTATGTTTTGATGATGATAAAAATGTGAAACAACTTGTTTTCTCGGTTAAATTTTCAATTTTTGATATAAAAAGGAAACTAAGTAGGGTAGAATGTGATTTAGGAAAATGAAATATGAATTGGTTAGGGTAAAGAGTTTCGAGCTAACCTCCAGGGGCCCCATGCCCTCGGAGTGCTACCTACATAGTCCCGGTGAAAAGGGACCGCAGGCCGATGTAGTTCTCCCATAAGCTAGGGAAGAATGTGAGGAGGTAAGAGTATGGGTGGGTATGTTATAGGCATGATTGAGTCTAGGTATGTTAGGTATGGGTGGATTGTGGGCACATTGGTATAGGTGATTTTGATTGTGGTGGAAGAAGAATATTATCCAAAGGTAAGCGTCGAGGACCAAGTCCTGTATAAGGTAATCAATATGTAATAAGGAAGGTTAAAAGATAAAAGGGGGCAAGAAAGCCACCTGATTGGTTAGGATCATAACAATTAGGTCATAGCTTAGAGGGGTTGATGAACGTAAGACCCTAAAGACATTGCATGATTGATTTTTCTAAGGGTGAAAAGTAGTCATGTGACCACCAAATGTCATGGTTCCAAGAGGTCCCTCGAGGCGGTAGGAAATGAAAATGTGAATGGTGAGAGGGTGAAAATTGGTAGTTTATATGGTAGTAGGTAATATGCCTTTGTGGTACGAGATCCAAGGTCCACAGGCAATTTCATGACTAAAAGGATTTTTGTGTTAATCGATGTTTGAGATAGGCCCGATCGATGTGGGAAGTCTATATGGGATGAGAAATTAACTCCTTGAGGTCTTCATGAAGCTGATCAATGTGGGAAGCTTCAGATTCTCTCCCTCTCTCTCTCTCTCTTTTGAAAGAGATTTACATAGCTGTCCTTCGAGGGAGTAGTCTATTTATAGTAGCGATTGTAGAGAGGAAGATAACCTTTTTAGGGAGTCATATTTTTATTGGAAGTTTAACTCAAGGAGTTGAATCCCATGTGAGGGATTTTAAGTCATGGACAAGACTAAGGTGAAGAATAGGATTCTTGTTCAGAAAGTAGGTGAAATGACCATGGGATCTCATCGAAAGGTAGATAAAAATTATCCATGAGAATCATGCTATTTGCGGTGTCATGGTACACATGTTTAAGAAAGGATAAAAAGTGACGGGTACACACATGATTCTTATTTAATCATTGGTGAGGTGTAAGAAGTGGATAACGCTCAAGGGATGAGCCTGAAAGAGATAGAAGATGAGGTAGGACTAAAATATAATAGTAGAATGGTCAACTATGCAAGGCATTAAGGGGCTTGAGTTTAGGCTTACCATCGAGTGAAGATAAACGATAAGCACCTGATCCATAAGTATGAGTCATGATGTATGGTCCAAGCCAAATAGGAGCAAATTTACGCCCGCTTTACTTTTTTTGCTTTGGTTACATGTTGATTTTCCTTCAAGAAAAGGTCACCAACTTAATAGGTTCACTCATGGGCACGTTTGTCATAGGCACGTTTGATACGTTTTGGTAAACTTGAAGGTGGTCAAGAGCGTTAAGATGATGTTAAATCTAATAAATCAAGTTATAATAAATGGTCCTGAAAAAATTCATCAAAGCATTGAGCATATCATGGAGAGAAATTTAGAGTGAGGGAATATGGACTTCGAGAGGTAGAATAGCCTCTGTCTTGTAGACCAGAGAAAATGGTGCGGTAGCAATGGAAGTATGGATACTAGTGTGGTATGCCCATAGGGTGAAAGGAATGTGCATATGCTAGTCCTTCCCAGTATCGTTAACCAATTTCATGAGAATTTTTTTTAGGGGTTTTTTGGTGGATTCAGCTTGGCCGTTAGTCTATGGATAATAAGGTGATGAGAAACTCAGCTGAAATGTGAAGGTGTCACAAAGTTTTCACAAGGTTTTATTTTTGAATTTTTTTCCGTTATCAGTGATGAGACAATGTGGCACACCAAAGCAACAGATGATGTGATGATTGATGAACTCACATATTTTTTCAAATTTCATGGAAATGAGAGATATGGCCTCAACCCATTTTGTCTAGTATTTAGTAATGGTGATGATCCATTGATGTCATTGGGAAGAATGTAGATTGATCTCTCCGACAAGATCTAAACCCCATTGAGAGAAGAGCCAAAGGTCACGCGCGACTTGTAAGGCATGACTGGGTGTATGATGAAGATTGGTATGTTGCTTGCATTTTACACAACGCTTGACGTAGTCACAATAATCATGGTTGAGGGTCGGCGGTAATAACCTAGGTGAAGAATATGCTTAGCAATAGCGAGGCCACTGAAGTGACCTCCACATATGCCATCATGAACTTCCTTAATGGTATAAGAAATTTTGGAACTTGTAAGGCACCGTAAGAGAATGCCATTAAAGCCACATTTGAAAAGGAGGCCACCCATGATGACGTAATGAAAGACCTTTTTAAGAAAGGCCCATTTTCCATTATGAGTGAGGTCAGGAGGTAAGATGGAATAGGAAAGGTATTCTGAGTATTGTTTATACCAAAGGTCACTCGGGTCAGGGGTAGTGGTTCCAATGGAGTAAACCTCATGAGGTAAATAAGAGGGTGATTGGAGTCTTTGTATGGTGACAAAGATTTTAGAATTGGCAGGTGAAGCAGGGATTTGAAAATCTAATCAGGCCATGGTATCTACAATTTTTGGTTGAACGTGGGACGGTTTGAAGGGTGTAATAGTTGAAGGTGGTCAAAAGTATGTCTACGTTATTTTTATACTTTTGAAGTGTCTCATTACGAAATTAGTATATACCATTGACTTGGTTTATGACCAATTAGGAATCACCAAATATGTTGATGGATTTGACATCCAAGGCATATGCCACTTGGAGACCTAATACGAGCGCTTCGTATTCAACAATGTTGTTTGTAGAATCAAAATCAAGTTTAAAAGACAAAGGCATGGGTTCACCATCAAGTAGAATGAGGATAACACCTGCGCCACCCCACGGCGACACTTGGAACCATCGAAGAAGAGTGTCATTTGGTATGCAGGCTCATCTAAGGAAAGGGAAGTAATTTACTCATCCGGAAAGTCAAAATTAGAAGGTTGATTTCGGAAAGAGGTGCAATCGGCCAATTGGTTGGTGATGGCACGGCCCTTATGGACTTTTGGTGGATAAATTCGAGTTCGAGGTCAGCTAAAATCATGAGCAAGCATGCGGCATGTTGATTTTGGTAAGGTTTGGTATACATAACGTTTAGGGGGTCGGTGTTGGTCACAACATAAGTTTTATGGTTAAGTAGGCAATGGCGAAGTTTTGTGGCAATGAAAACTAATTCTAAAAAAAAATTCAGCATGGGTATATCAGGTTTATTAGTCTAAAAGAGTATGACTTATGTAATAAACCGCCCGATCCACTGTGTTTTTTATCGCGATGAGCGAGCATGGCCCCAAGGAGTGATCGGTAGCTGAGATCTAATATGTAGAAGGGTTGATTGTCTTTATGTGGAATGAGTACGGGTGGTTGGAGAAGATATTGTTTTAAGGCCTCAAAGGATTTTTGGTAGTCATTATCCCATTTAAAAGAGACATCCTTCTTGACAAGATGATGAAATGGTTGACATTGATCGAAAAATTATGAAATGAAGTGGCGAATAGAACAGAACTTGCTCTGTAGGCTACTGAAGTTGCTTAAGATTAGTGGGCAATGAAATTTCAAGAATGGCCTTGAATTTAGCATGGTCAACCTCTATACCATGTAAAGAAATGATAAATCCAGGGATTTTCCTAAGAGAACCATGAAGACACACTTCTTGGGCTAAAGGTGAACATAATATTTAATAAGGCGATCAAATATGGTTTTAGGATGGTGAGGTGCTCGAGTGGAGCTTATATTTGGCTAGGAGATCATCCATGTAATCTTATAATATACGATACATGATGTCATGGAAGATATAAGTTATAGCCTCTTTGCGATAGGTGGCCCCAACATTTTAAGGCCAAATGGCATGAATCGATAGCGAAAGGTACCCCGAGGGGGTGATGAATGCGGTTTTGTGTTGATCCTCAGGGCAAACAAGATTTGGTTATAACTGGAGAATCCATCCATGAGTGATAACATCTCATGACCAGCGGTAAGGTCAACCATTTTCAATACCGGTAGAGGGAAGTCATCTTTTGGGCATGCTAGATTGAGGTCACGGAAATCCATGCAAAGGTAGAGTCCCCCTGTTGCCTTAGTGACAGGGACAATGTTAGAAATTCAATGAGGATAATCAATGGGTAAGATGAAGGAAACTGAAAGGAGGCATTGAAGTTCTTCTTTGACTAGAAGAGCAATGCGGGGATGCATTTTCCTTATCTTTTGTTTCACGGTTTGGCATTGGGAATGGTGATGATATTGTGGACCACTATGGTGGGGTCAATACTAGGCATGTCTATGTAAGACCAAGTGAAATATGGTTATGGTTTTTGAGAAAATAAGTGATGGCTTCTGTTTAGCGATCATCTAAAGATTGACTGATATTTAGGATGTGCGGGTCGTCCTAAGTATGAATGTTGATTTCAATAGTCAATTCATTCACCATGGTTTGCATCTCAGATGGTAACGACTGATGAATATATGAGTCTTATGCACCAAGTTAGGTGAGTATAGATTCATCTTCCTGACATTGAACGATGTTAATCAAAGGTGTATCATCGTCGATCATTTTAGGATATAGGAAGGGAAGAGAGGAAGGAGCCTCACCCTCACATTGATAAGTCAGAGGCCCCAAGGAGATGGTGTTTATGAAAAAAAAAAGTTAGGAGGAATGGATTCTAGATCCATTAACTCCGTAGTGAAGGTGGTGATGGTGGTGAAGAAGGTGGAGAAGGGCTAATGTCCTCAATGAATTCAATGCGTGCCTTCTTGGTAGGTGGTTTTGCAAAGCTGATACCACTATGGTCATTATGTTTGCAGGTAGTACATGGAATAACAATATGGCAGCCTTGCTTATAAAATCCAAAACCAAAACCCTTCCATGCACATCAGTATAGGAAGGTGTGGGTGAAATGGCGATTGGTGAGTGATTAGAGGTCAACAAAAAATGGGTGGGTTTGTGACGGTGGTTTAGGTGTGTAAGTGGTAGTATCAAGTCCCCATAGGTGAGATTGGTAGTACGAAGGTGGGGAGGACCATAAAGGAGGCACTCTCCTATATGGTGATCATAACAAGGGTGTTGGTGAAGACTTTTATACTCTTGTGGAGTAAGGAATGTGTTGACATTATATAGGTGATACTCCCCCAGAGTGAGGCATTGAAAAATTCCTTCCAAGGGATTGGTGGTTGGTATGTGGGTAGCTGGAATAGATGATGTGTCGAGGTCGGCTTGGAGGTGGGGCTAATGGAGTGGGAGGTTGATGGTTTGGCCGTGGAGGTTGTGGCAGCGGTAGGAATGGAGGAGGTATGTGTGGTTGAGGTAGTGGCTGCACTGGTGAGCGGAGGTGTAGGTGAAGAGGTAGTGGTCATGGAGGTAGATGCCTTAATGGGTATAAACACGTCATTGGGTTGGTAAAGCATGTTGCAAGTTTTGAAGGGTGATGGATCAGCCGGAATGGTATAGGTGTGTCCTTCATGCTCAAAATTTACACAACGATGCAAAGTGGAAGGAACACAACCCATGACACGAATCTAGGGTCTACCAAGAAATAGGTTATATTGAAATTCCCCCTCCAAGACATAAAAAAACTCTAGAATAGTGCGGGGTCCATGTGAAAGTGGAGGATGATGGTGTTAAGTGTAGATGTCATAGCATCATTGAATGAATACAACATGATGAGATGTTTATGCATGAAATTTTCAGGTATTCACATTTTAGCGAATGCATGGGAGGAAATGATATTAATGCTAGCACCCCCATTGATCATAACACATAATACACGTATATCATTGATGTGGATAGAGATGAAGAGAGATGGAGTCCGGGTCATCGGTTTGGTGTGGTATGATCTCTTCCTCTAAGAATTTATGGAGGCTACTTGGTGAGTAGGTGGAGGTGTGGATAAATGTGGTAACTTGGTGAGAGAGGCTACATGATGGGCCATAATAATGGAGGCTACGGGTGTAGAGTCATTGGGTAAAACGTCAATAGATTGTAGGACCTCCATGAGATCTTGACGATGGGATTCTGAGGTTTGGATGAGGTCATACAAAGACATTTTGAGGGGGGATTGGTGTAACTGTTTGAGCATGGCATGATGTGTAACCCTATTAGAAATAGGATACGTGGGGCCAAAGATAGTGATTTTAGGTGTAGGTGCAGATGGTATGTTGAGTATAGGGTAGGTTGGTGGGTCGGTTTCCTTTTCCTTGCCTTTGTCCTTCTGAGCATGGGTAGCAACGTGGATCATATTGATTTGAGGTGGGGAGGTAGGTGAGTTAGGTGAGCCATGAAAAGTATAGAGATAAGAAGGGCAAAAGCCAAATGGTGGGAAGGAACCTTGTGAGATGAGTTGAGCGCACTGACATTTGGGTGGAGGTTTGACAAGTTCATTAATGTGAACCATGTTAATTTCAAATATCGAGAGGTGGCTCTAGGATTTGTGGGGGTGAAGTTCTGGGTCGTTGAGTAGGCAGTGAGGGAAGAGCTGTGGGAATGGGTGTTGGTGAAATGGGATCCTCATTGAGAAGGTCATTATTGTCAAAGTTTTCTTCGGGAGGACACAACTGGATAAGAACGGTTTTAAAAGCTTTGCAATTCTCTACATCATGCCCTAGCACATGATGGTAATAAAAAAATTTGGTGTCATCAAACCCTTTTGGTTTGGGTTTGAGAGGGTCATAAGGTCTGAGCAGCGGTAATGTGATGACAAAAGTTTCAAGGAGGTTGGTTAAGATTTTGGCATAGGATCCCGCTAGTGGATCACAATGGGAAGTGAAAGTGGGTTTGGGTATAGGTGTGGCTGACTATAGAGGAAGGGTATTTACATGAGGGGGAGTGGGTTGAGCTATGGTTTTAGGTGTTGGTGTGATCTTGGGTGTTGGTCATGTTTTCTTGGGTAGGGGTATGGTAGATGAACTGACAGGAGAGTGTGTGGTTGTTTTGACTACCTTATTTGAGCGTAGCATATTTTTGTCTTTATGTTGCACCTTATTGGGTAAAGGTGATATGTGAACATGTTCTAGAGGGAAAGGAGGATGGTAGAAGGGGGCATGTCACCCGTGGGGATAACGAAGGTCTTTGTGAAGGTAGGCGGCGGGGGTTGTGAAGGAGGCATGAGGGAAAGAGACTAAAAGGGCAAGGTACTAAGACAGATAGAAAGGGTGAAGGCGATGAAGTTGTGATTGGTGAGGTTGTATAATAAGATCTATGGGATTGGTTCTTCTGTTTGGGGACTAGACTAGGTTTGGTGTTGACTTTGGAGGATGTAGTTAAATCTAATTTTATGGGTGGATGAGTAAGGCTGACAGTTGGGATGACCCCTAAGGTAGTAATAGGTTTAGGCAAGGAAGATGATGTAGGTGTGGGCTTGGATGTAGATGCATGTTGGGTTATGGGTAGGGGTGTGAGTTGAGCCATGAGTGGTATCATGGTGGAATTTACGATAGTTGTGGTTGTGTTTGGTTTGATTGTCAAGAAAATTTTAGGGTAGATAGTGGAAGTGTCAGTAAGTGACATATGTATTTATGTTGAGACAAGAAGTAGATGCCCCCAAAGTAAGGCTCTATCCACATAATCTAGGTGATCGGCTAGGCATGAAAAAGGCACTACTGTAGGTGAGGTTGATGAGGATCCAATGGTAATTCCCGTAAAATGTGTCTTAGAGATGGGGAATTTCTAACCTGGCTTTCATGGGTAAGAGAGCCGAAAGTAAGTTGACAGGATCTTGGGTAGCTGATGGAGAATGGTCACCTAGAGGAAAAGGTATTTCTACTAGATCCTTGATAGGTGGAGGAGAAAATGGGTGCTCCTCTATGGGTGGAGGAGATAATGGGTGCTCCTCTGTGGGTGTAGGAGATGAAAAGGTATCTTCTATAGATGGAGAGGTCTGCGGGTGACGGATCTCTATGTGGAGAAGCCAAAGGTGAAATGATCTCAATGTTAACAGGAGGCTCCTTCACAGGTGAGGGAGGGGATGAAGGGTGTTCCTTTGTGGGTGGAGGAATAGGTGAGGTGGATTCAAGTGTAGGTGGAGGACTTCGGGCTAGGATTACCTCGATGGAAGGAACTGTTATCCAAAATTCACCCCTCAAGGTAAATTTGATAACATGCATCAAATTCTCAAGTCCCAGGCAAATAGATTGAGTCAGGGGAAAAATTTCATGTTTCTAGGGTCCCCTCATATTTTCTAACTCCCTATCCAAGTAGATGAGAGAAAGTTCTAGGAAATGTGGAAAAATTGCAAAAACAAGCTCGGGCAGAAAAAATCACGAAAAATGGCTAAGTCCTAGTCCAGGTGGTCCTTGGGACGCGCGGGACAAAAGTACGCGAACCGGCCGAACCGGGTGAAATGAGTCAAGGCAGCCCGAAAAAGCAGTTTGGGGCGCCTTGAGGACAAAAATACGTGAACCAGCCGAACCGGGTGAAATGAGTCAAGGCAGCCGAAAGCAGTTTGGGGCGCGCGGACAAAAATACGTGAACCTTAGGCTGAGCAGGGCAAAATGAGTCAAGTCAGTGGCAAAAGCTTGATGCGGGGCCAGCGGGACAAAAGATCTGCGAACCGGCGATTCGGCTGGCGAGAACTTCAGCATTAGGAAATTCAGGAAAAGGGACGCGTGGGATGCGAAAATCGAAGCGGCGGCGAAGAGAAGAAAAGTCAGCGTTTGACCCGTGAAGCTTCAAACGGCCATAACTTTTGACTCCGAGCTCCGATTTTCACAAAATTGGACTTTACGGAATGAACACGACATCCTCTACGCCACAAAAATGGATTTATTATTTTTGATGAGGGTAGATATATTTAAATAAGATAAATATATTCGGTTCCAGATCGATTAATGCTCATTCCCGTCGAAATGATAGAAAACACCTGCCAGTCCAAAGTATGCCCGCTCGAAGGCCATAACTTTTGCATTTCTCAACGAAATCACACAAAATTGGTGCCGTTGGAATCATGGTTCCTATTCGATGCCGAGAAATTAAGAAATTCCAGATTTAATGAGAATTTGATTGATTTTTAAGAAAACGTGGTGGGCTCGAAAGTGTTTTATTTGGTAGTTGGGAGTGCAATTAAGAGGCATGGTCATCCTTCTTTCTCTGCTTGCAGCACATGGGACAGTATGGGGAGCCTTTTGCAAGTAATATACAATCATTCCACTCAATTTATTGCCTCTTACAGGTGGTTGAAGGATAGATTTCGGATTTCCATTTTCCCTTCTCTTTTCGATCTCTTTTTCTATAAATTGGAGTGTTGGGCTCATTGTAAAGGGAGAGTTTTGGGTAGAAAGCTCTGCCAAAATTGCTATGAAGCTTGATGTGTTGCAGGCCCTTTTAGTGGACTCCTTGCATGGTGATCCAGGGCCTTATTTTGTAATAGATTGAATTGTGCATATCATGAAGCAATAAAATCTTGGTTTGTGGATGTATCTTCCCCTGCTTGTGTTTTCTTGCATTCTTCTTGCCCCTTTAATCTTTACTATAAGAATATTGTGTCTATTTATTATGTTATTGCGAGGATTCATTATCATTGTGTATGCTTGGAATATTGTTGTGAATGCATTTTGTAGATTATGGTGAACTTGTCATCACCTCTTCTAGTGTGCATTTTGCCTCAGTATTTCACACATTTGGAGACTACTCTCACACCCTCATTTTTAAAACATGTATCACCGCTTTAGTGTAGGATTTCATTTATGCATTCCTTTTCTCTGGTCCCTTGGAATTCTAGATTAGAATAGCTAGTTTCCCTGCATTAGAGTAGATTGTGGCGAGGTAGTTTAGGAAGCGAGAACCACTTTCTCTGGAGGTCTATCTCAAGTAGCAAGTCCCACAACTTGGAGATAGTACCCATGTTATCCAATCACCTGTGAGTTCAAGTATATGCACTAGAAGTGCTTGTGATTCGGTGATAACGAACATGAGGTAATTTGGCGGCAGATGTATCGCTGAAAATAGCATGGACCTCGCGGGTATGGCTATCATGAGTTGAGGTCTCTCTAGTTTGATTAGAAGAAGGGGCATGATTAGGAAAGGGTTTCTTGAATATGTGTAGGTTTTGATTGGTAGGTGCATTGGGATTATCTAAGGTTAAATTTCCTTACTCGAGAATTTCTTGGACAATGTTTTTGAAAGTGATGAAATTGCCATCACTATGACCCTTTACTCGATGATAGTTACTGAGACATCGTGCTCTTTATACCATGTGGGTGTGGGCTGTAGGGTCAAAACCGGTGTGTGGTTTTATGGGAGGAAGGGTGATGCCCCCATCTTTAATGATATTTTATAATATAGAAGAATAAGGTTCCCCGATTGGGGTGTATTTCCGTTGTTCCGTCTAAATTGAAAAATATAGACAAGAGAAAGATTAGATGATGGACTATCTTGATTTGATGGATGAGCTAGACCGGCCTTGAGTACCATGCGTTACCGGCATCCCTTGGCTTTTGAATAATTTTTACGTGGTTTTGAAGTAGAAGAGGTATCATTTGGTTTGAATGTTGAATTCTTATTGTGTAGTTGGATTTTCTTATCTTGATGGCATGAATATCTAGCTTTCATGCCATGGTGAATGCCTCATTAAAGGTTTAGAAATTCTAGATCTGAGTCGTGAGATATGTCTAGAACAAGCCCATGTGAAGATTTTGATGAGTACGATTTGTGGTAGTTTGAATGTGAGTTGATTGATCGAGGCTACACCAACGAGCAACCAAATTTGTGATAGATTCGTTGTCATATTGACGTGTAGAGTAGAGGTCGAGTCATGGTAACTTTCTTAATAATGTTAATGGAGAAGTGATCGAAGAAGGCTTGGGCTACTGAGTGAATGAGAAGATAGAATGTCTAGGTAACCCACTATACAAGTCTAATGGCCCGATCGAGAGACATGGGAAAGGTCCTCGAAGCGAAAGTGTCGTCATGAGTGATCGAGATAACACCCGTGTTTAAAGACCGCATGAATTCTATTGTGGGTCCTCTTTCTTATTGAAATGGTTAAATTTAGGCATTTCCCAATGCATGGATATGGACCGATAGGAATGGATGGGTGTATAGGCTCATTACAAATGTCATCATAGGTGAGAGTATTGTGGGAGCGAGCAGAAACCGATGCCTCTACATATGTCTGCATCTTGTCCATCATTAACTTGATGAGGTTATTGGTATGTTATGATAGTTGGGTGCCTCTTGTAGCAAAAGGTGGTTGGTGTTGGGAATATGATGGAGATGGAATTATCAGTATATGGTGTTGCCATATAGGTAGATTGAGAAGGAGGAAGTGAAATAGGGGGCGTACCAGAATGAATGATAGATGAAGCGAGAGGCTGATGATAGTACATATATGGAGGTGGAAGGGAGGGGTCATTGACACCGATGGTGGTTGTGTAGCTATGGGTACATATGAAACAATAGGTGTGGATGAGGTTATGTTCTTGGTGATTGGCAAAGGTATAGTGGATGTGGTTGGTGCAGCGGATGTGGCAGACATGACGGTCATGCGGGTATGGGGCCTAGCTTAGAAATGACCGGGGAAAGGCACGTGTGGGTAGCATGGAGCCAGAGGAGGTTGGAGCAGAAGTAGGAGTGAGTGTCGGGGGAATAGATACGGGCATGCCATATATCAATTGACCCGAGGCATCTCGAGTGGATGAGTGGGAAAGATAAAATTGCGAAAGCGGCAAACGAGGTTACGGTCAAGGAGTCGTGTGAACTCCTCGTCTCTATGGCAATGATAGTGATAGGTAGGTAGGGTCCATGGTTGATAAAATAGAAGGTGGTGAAGGAATTTGTGGGATTGGTTGATGCACGTGATGAGAATATGAGGGCATTTTCTTGGCATTGAGTTAGTACCATGTGAATAACCATCGATGTGGTAGGACTTCTTTCTATAAATGACACATAAATACAACGAGAGAGCAGGATAAATAGGTGGTGGTAGGTGAATTAGGGTTAAAATGTCAGCTGGAAAATTACACAAGCTAGCGATGCCGTTTAGGTTAAACGATGTTGGTCACGAGTAATGCGGTCGATCCAACGTGGAAAGTGGATAGTTGGTCAAAACAAGGTAAAGGCCAATACTTTTCCAAGTATGAAAGATGTTGATGGAATTACCAGGTCAGTTAATATGATAAGAGTGATGGAGACTCTGATCAATCAAAGAAGGTAAATAGGTGTCCTTTTGGGTAGGTTAAGTGAAACGAAGTGAAGGTCGAGAGGGTAGCAGATGACGATCATTGGACAACATCGGTTAATGTGAAATTGGAACAACGATGAAGAAAATATGATTGTGAGTTAAAATGAAATTTGGAATCAAACCTAGAATTATGAGAATGATAAGAATATGGTCCAAGCACACTCGATGAAGCTGGAATACACCAAATGTGATGAGGAGCATGCGAGGAAATAAGAAAAATTAATAACATGACCTCTCACCTCAAAATGCAAATAACGAAAACACTAAGAAAAATATGATCCTAAGAGTGCTTATTATGTTTGTTTAGCTTATCTTTTTAAAGAACTGACTCATGAACTTTAGAATAGAATTTTTGGTGAGGATGGCTTCCTACGAAGAAGGAGATCTACAAGGAGAGGTTTCAGGTATGATATGGCAGGGGCGAGCCATCCTCTGATGGGGTACTAGAAAGAGATAACCAGCGGGGTGCCCACTATGCCCTGATCATGTGATCACCTACAACTTCTTCTGGGTGAGATGTTATTTAAGAATATGTATATATTTTTAATTTTATGATGTTTGGTAAGACTCGAGAGAGAGAAAGAGAAAGGAAGTGCTTTTACATGATTCATTTATCAACCATCAGTTGGGCATGACTTCCAACATATAGGTTGCCCTTAATTAATGTGAGCTAATGTAGAGAAGCATAATGAAATGAAACGAGTTTTAAACCTAGATTAAAATTTTAAATTTGATGACAAAAAGATGAACAGGAGAAGGGATGCTCTTTCACTAGTTTGATCTTAATGAAAGGAAGAAGTGTTCTTTTAAAAGCACAAAAATACTATTTCTTTTAGACAATAGAAGAAGATAAGGTTCGAGGGGTGGAAATTTAATGTAAGAAATTCTAGAAAAGAAACAAACATACAAATTTTCATCTATAAATGAAGCGTGCGAAGAACCACTGAATGGGTCCCACCAGTGTGCTAAAATGTTTCACTTTGATTCTATAGCATTTATTTGAATGTTAATGAACTAAATAAGGGTAAAGGGCTGGGGAAATACATGTAAGATCTTTGGTTAAAGGTTATTGCGCGCATACGACTTCTGATCCATAGCTGATCATGAGAGCTTCCTTTTGGCTAGGAGGAACTACAAATGGACAACAAGACCACCAAATAAATTTAAACAAAGGTATATGCGGTGGAGTACCTAGTGTATGCTAGATCCGAAAGTGTGATACTTCTGATGGTTGTCGATCCACTATTTAAAACAACTTAATGTTAACAATAAAGGAAATCCTACATAGTTAAAATTATTTAGGTATCTCATTTAACTACAATAAGAAAATTCATTCACAACAAGCTTCAAGCTATGATTGAAATTTAAGGTCAAGCTCACTGTTGGGAGTGCGTGATCTTTGAGTCGGGTCAGTGAGGAGGTTGCAGGATGGTTCGGTATTTAGTGGAGGTTTAAATATCATTCTTGGTTTATTGTTCAAAACACAGAGGACAGAAGCGTAGGCTGGTATGACCGAGTGCGGTTTGGTTAACAAGCGAGCGACGGTTGTGGATAACCGAAATCGGTATGGTCGTGGTAGTGAAAAACTCAATAAAAACTTGGTGGGGTGAAAAATATGAGGCTAGATGGAAATGGAAGAGGCAATGGTCGGGGTTTGTGTGGGCCCCAGGTATGCACAGGAATGATTACAATCCGTATGGGAAGTTCAAGGTGTGGGTGAGGGTTGATCAAGTTTTCATGGAGGTAAAATGATGGGGAATGGGAATGTGGCAGAGAAACTATCAACAGAAGTAAAAGGATGCTGCTCAAATGATAATGAACAGTAATGATTAACAAAACTTACTATTTATGCGAGCTTGATATACAGTTACTTGATGGTGGGTAATCATGTTGAATGAACTTGGTGTGGTGCTTTGTCACTTCCCGGATGCTCCCGTAAAGGTAAATGGCTCTGTGGTTGCTTTTGGTGCTAGCTATGGATGCTTTGATGCGTGTACGGATCTTTGGTTCTACTTATATGCAGCTACGGTTTCGTCACTTATTCTCGGAAGATGTACCAACCTCTCAAAATGTTCCAACCTTGAAATAAGGATGTTTTGGGGGTTAAATGGTAGCGACGGTGGTTCCAAGTTAACTAGTAATAGTTTAGGGTAACCGGCATTGATTAGGAGAAAGATTTCCTAGGTTTTCTAAACTAGGCATATCCCCTTGATTTTTGGGATCTCGTTCATTTTTCTATGTGGATTAGAATGGAATCTTCCTTGAAACATGTGGGAATGTGGTTAGAGGAATGTAGGCTTCGATTTTTAGGGTTTGGGTAGGTATTAGTTAGTTATGGAAACTTACCAAGAATAGGTCTTAGGGTGAGGTGGCTAGATGAGGTGGATATGTGGGCATCATCCCAATTAGGATATTTAAATAATAAATATAGTGAGGATAATGAATTAATTTAATTTAATTAATATTAGAGTGGGGAGAAGGGGGCCATGGATAGGTAAATGTGTTGAGGGTGTTTATTTGACGTGACCGGGGAGAGTGTGATCCAATTTTGGAGTCTACACCATGGTGCATCCCATAGCCCTATTCTACGCATCATGACAATAGAACTAGCATAGCAATCTGATCCAAATGCCAAGTGGCAAAGTACAAGCCTTGGGAAAGGTGGTAAAATCTTAAAATTTAAAAGAAGATCCAAAATCAAACAAAACAAATGGCCAAATAGCCATAGTTAGTGCAAAATCCACATGTTAGTACCGTAAACCAAGGAAATGCCCAAAATGTAAAACATGGCAATCAAAAAAATTGCTGGTCCTTGTAGAAGTAACATAAAAGTTTAATTTACGAATAAAAAAATCTATAAGAATAGAACCTTACGATGACTATGTGCCCTTATCTAGCCACCAGGAGGTACTCAATGAGTTGTTTACACTGTAACATCGAGTCTCAACTCACAAAAATAACATATAAATAGTTAAACTATGATCATCTCTTTTTGAATCATCTCACCACCACTTTGACAAGGCTAAACATAGTCATATCTACACTTAGGTTTCATGCATAAAACAACGAGAGGAGAGAAAGAGGAACATGGGTCATCATCTACTGAGCCTAAGGTCAGCTTGAGTTACTAGTCCATGGTGCACATCCCCTCACTCCAAACATACACTTTTACTGATTTCCCTTAGGGTCGGTTAGCATAAGGTTCACAACATAACATGCAACTACATCACTAACACAATGGTGGTTCACGCACATTAACCATAGCATCTTACGCATGGTACCGATATAGGGTATATCACATACATTACATTCACATTTACAACATACCACATCACCACATGCTACACCCAAAGTGCAATCACCATACGATAGGGATCATATACTCACCATATGTCCCAAATTTACAACATTAATCATTACATATCACATGAATTACAATTATGATGAGCACAATTACAACATCTAATCAACTACCATATAACATGGAAATACACACATTTCTACACAAATGATAATGACATCATTAAAAAATCCAATTCACTACAACCAACCTTGTCGTACAACATATCAGCACACCCACACATCACAAATTCCAAAAGGATCCAACACTCCGAAATCAACAATCACACTTCTTCCACACACACAACAAGACAATGCTTCACACTTGAATTCTCATAGAATTCTAGAAAAGGAGAAAGAATAATCTCTTCTTTAACACATCAACATGCCAGATCACGCACTAAGTGACATACACAACATGTGCGCTCACAATATCACAATTACGACATAGTTCACATCACACTTAAATCACATTACTCTTCCAATATCCACCACCAACATGTAAACCCATCTGGTAACACCATCACAACTCCAATATGTCCTAATGTTTGAGATCATGAACCTCCACTCGATACCAAGTGTAATGCCCACTTAAAACACACACAAAAACAACAACTAAAAACTCAAATAACTTTTTTTACTTTCTTGGAGTTTACCACGACACAATGAAAGATTTGATATGCTACCACCACTCACGATAGGCTTGAAAAAACATTGACCACCAAGTTATAAGGAAATATACGATGCTCAACATGAAACTATTCACTTCCCATTTTGACAGAACATCACATACAAGTCCAACCACAAAACACACTTACATTTAGGGGCATCCCACAATGAAAGTATTGTTAAGGTTTCTTTTTTACTAAAATGTATCTTAATTCTTAACTTACGTTCTTATAAAAATCATGTGATGATTCACACAATTATTTTCACAAGGGAGAACTTCTTTCTTTTATACTATTGACTAAATAGCTTAAGGCCAAGCTTTCTAAAAGAGGATCATCAATTATATGTCAATAACTTGCTTAATTCATTTGAATTAAGAACATTTTGCATCTCTCACAAGGTTAATTAATCTTACTCAAAACCATGAAATTTTTCCACACCTTTATTGCATAGGTGATAAGTAACAGACTCCAATTGAGGAAAGTACCACTTAGTTTCGGAACTACCACCTCCTTGCAAGGATCAAACGTTTAAACAACAAATAAGAGGAGATTACAAAGCTCTTTGGAAGAAGTTAGAGGAAGGAGATCGAATTGGATTCATCTTTAAGGCCTCATTAGTTATTAGTCTAGATTTTTATTGGCTAAGAATCTATCCATAATGATTAAAGGTTTCATTTAGGCTTCTCCTGATGAGATTGACATAGGTATACAAATTATATTTTCAAGGGTGAGCTAGATTGAATGGTTTCTAATCAGTCTCCTCCTACTTATTATAACCTTATTACCTTCCAAAAACTAAACATTGATTTCACCTTAAGGTTTTTAAGAACTCACCAAGAAAGAGAATAATGTTCATTAGTTTAGCTAGGGTTAGTAAGGTATATAATTTTTCTTTACAAAAGAAAGTTTCTTCTTTGAACACTTAATGGCTCAAATGTTATCAAGTAGATCACAACTACATTATTCTTTTTTTTATAACTTTTATAAGGATTACTAACCCACTTTATTATGCCTAGGTTTACATTTATGCCATGACCTAGAGGGAGTTACTACACAAAATTTTTACTCAAAGATATGTTTACCATTACCCTTTTTGTGAAACTATACATGGTTACACATTTAATCCAACACGACACACAAACCCAAAGGTGGCGAAGGATTCTAATGAACTTTGACTTGGAAACAAAAAGGTAACAATATTGGTCATATCCAAGCTAAGCTATCTTTCAAATTTGCTATAATACAATTAATTACTCAAACAAAGTTGTGATCTGGTTATATTATTTACAATATTATTTGAAGTTCCATTTTCAAATACATGAAAACATTACCCATAGAAAAATTGGGCCCTTCAAACTTTCCAAACAACAAAATTTTAGAGTCTCTCAACAAAATTAAGCACACACGAACAAACAAGCCTCAAATAAAACATCAGATGCAACACTCCTTGTTCTACCCTCGAAGGCCATCTCGGATATTTATATCATGAGTCGGGTTCGTGAGAACTGAGCATGATAAAAAATACACAAAGGAATCATATGCTACCATTAACAATATCATAAAATGAACCTTCTATTAAAAGAAATAGCGCTAAGCTCTAGCCCACTAACAACTTCTTTAATCATGCTAGAAGATTTACTATTTCCAAAATTAAGAAGGAAAACATAAAAATCTATTATGAACATTGTTTCTGAAACAAAAAAGGAGACTACTATCATTCTAGTAGGGACAAGAGACCCAATGAGTTCGAAATAGAGTGAAGAGTGTATTGGGATTTCAATCGTGTAACCATATAAATTATATGATTGAAATCCAATAATCAACATCGATAAATATTCCTGTAAAAAGTCATAAGATTTAATAGGTTTAAAGTTATAACTTTAACATCACATAATAACCACTAACTTCCCCTTTCAAATGAAATTTACCCCACAACATGCCTATACCTAATTTATTTCAAGGAACATACAGAGTAAGTTCTAACAAAAAATTTCAAAACATAAGATCATCTTGCCATGTTATGTACAATAGTCAAAAGTACGATAACTTAAACAACACATACTTAGTAAATCAAAAATTAAAATGAATCTAATGCCTCTGTCTTACCAAGATTTAAAAAACAATCCTATCAAATGTAATTACCCTTAAACCTATATAAAAAAATTAAAGAGAACCATCACAAGGAACCAGATGACATCGATGTTACGTGAATTACATTTAGGAATATCTCCTGTCGGATAACAAAATTCCTCAAACTTCCTTAGTTTATTTCAACACCCTCATTTGAGACAAGTACCTTAAACAACTGAAAACACAAATCCATATATTAAAAAAATTAAAAATCTATCCTAATTCTTTTGAAATAGTAGCATATTCTTTTATCTTGCCACTCCTAGGTACCTCCATCTCTCAATCAGGAATATAATAAATAACCAAAGTCTTAAACAAGGTGAAACTTTCCTTAGCCATGTTTACACACACAGATTCACAACCTTCACAAAAAGAAAAAAATGGATTTAGACTACAACACAGAACCCATCTAACCGTGTCATCACAGGTTCACAGAATCCCTATCGACCCCTTCAAAGTGGAGTTCAGGACATGTTGATGGTAATATATATATATATATATTCCATGTTTATAAAATAAACATAGGGTTAGAGTATTTCAAAATCCATTAACAGCTCAACTGTCAAAATACTCATTCAAGTAAACTAGTAAACCAGAACTATCAATACACCCTCTATTATTATTATCAGCCACATAGGTTTGAACCTACGCTCAAACAAGTGTTTATTTCAAAGAATAAGTACCTATATTCTCGTGTCAACTATCCCAGATTTGAGATAAGGTTTAATTTACTATATTTGCATAGAAAATGAACAACACAAAAAAATTAAGACATGATGATCATTTGTTGAGCATCGAAGGGAAAAGACTAAGAGTTAAAGTACCCATTTCTAGGTAGAAATAACATGGAGAGTCAAAATCCCCAATCTACCAGACATCACTACCGCCAGTTGACAATGCATTCACATTTAACCGCACAAATTTTCCATGCCCATTTATTTTATTATCCGAAAAGAGAAGAAGGGAAAATGGGTTAATAAGCCTAGTCTCCTAAAAATCCAACATGATAGAGTTAATATTCTATGTAAGGGTCAGATGCATCGACCTTCATAATGATTAGAAAAGTAATTTTTAATGCACAATCACATACCCAAACAAGCAAGGAACTGTAATAAAACTTCCCTACACAGATCTTTATCAACACCAGGTAATTATACAAAAAAATCTTTAACCTGCTACCCAGAAGAAAAATTAAGCTATTTCAAAATGTAATAAAGAGGCAGTGAGAAGTGCATCCATGCAATCCTTGTATACATGAAACAACAAGAATAAGAGAGAATCATGGGAAAACCCACCCGACACACATTTTGCAATCAAAAGAACATTTCATTTTGATCTAGGTAATTCAGGGGAAACCTAGAAGAGTAACATGCGAGTAAAACGAATGTAAAACATCCATATAACTCAAGCAATTTACCATTTCAAAAATGAAAATAAATCATTTCATGAAATTGTTAATGCTGGCATATAAATCAAATGGGTAGTATTCGTCATGCCTGGAAAAGCTTCCACTCATTCCATGCATCGATGGGGCAGGCTTTAGCAGTGATCCTAGATAATCATCCACGATTTAGTTGTAGGGTGTCCAAATGCATCCCATGGTTCATGATGGCACGGGTAGGGGGATCCAAACCCACAGCTAAACCTCCAAAAGAAATGTGGTCTCCTAGACTTGCAACCATCCTCCCACCGCATCGAAAGGGGTGATTAGAAAACATGACTAGGAAATCCATCAGAACACAAAGGGATTGGATTTTTTTCCAAAGGTGGAAGCATGAGCTTCAAAACCCATATAAGCAATGAGTGTAAGCATCCACGAGGTAGAAAATATTGTTGACAAAAATGTTTTACAGAGATGAGGTCTCATGGAAAAACCATGACTGCAGAGTATGCCCAGGAGGGCCAACAACAAAACCTCCTGCATAGATCTCTCTTTCCAGCATGTGCAGCCAATCCAAAATTAACATATGTAAAAAGTTACAGTTTCAATGGTGCCGGGAATAAATGTATGCAGAACATGGAAGCTACGTCAAGGAGAGAGGAGAGTTTAACTAAAATATAGAAGCTCCAGAGCCTTCACACGCTAACCCAAAAGTACACATGGCCCACCATTTTAGCATATCCAAGCACCAAAACAACAAGA